>CM067381.1:34295029-35788359 GCA_034510155.1 Eucriotettix oculatus
TGGAAATCGATCATAGCACTGGCAGTTGATTTCATTAATAAATTATATTTGCGATTCCAATTTGACTCTGTTGTGCAAATGAAATGAATTGTGTTGCAACAACATCATCCCATCCTCCCCTCTCCTCGTTCATCCACCCCCCCCCCCCATTCCCTCCAGGCCAATCGTAAAATTTAATTTTGATTTTGACGAATTGTTGTTCATTATATCTGGACAAATTTATTCTCCAGAGAAATAAGAAAAAGCAGACATTTATAGGAAATTCTATTCTATTAGAAGATAACAAAATTTCGCACTAATTACATTTAGCTTGACAACGAAACATTTGTCGATTATATCCTGTTAAATAATACAGTTTCCAGTATTAGACTTAAAGTTGATAAATAATTTTTCTCTCATGTATACTTAATTATTTTTTCCAAAATATATAATTATATTTTTAAAAGAATTTTGAATTGTACATAGCGAGTAAATTGTATTGTGATAGTAATAATAAAAATTTGGAACACATAATTCGGGGTCCTTACAACCCTTACGATAATTTTTATTTCACAATTAATTTAATGAAGAGAAAGAAAGACGAGTGCATAATGGAATCGGTATTTACTGACTCCACTGTACGCTAAATTAGTGATTCAGTTTATCTTCATTACGTTGCGTCACACGGAATATCAAACTCTCGTCAATTTGGAAACATCTCAGAAATACTTAAATTACAAAAAAGAAATAATGCATGCCAGAGTCAGCTCCAATGATTTGGATTACTTGTTTAAAAGGTTATAAATAAAGTTGCGGTCTCTTTTTACAGCCAATCAATGTACGCTTAGAGGTGGAACAAAATCATATCGTCCGGGTTGCATATATAAAGACGCGCTTACGTTTTGTACGTACCATGTTATTAACACAACTACGAAATTCTATCTAATCCGTTCAATCTCAAATATTTTGAATAATTTTTAAAAATTGAAAAGACTTCTCAGGACCTTGCGGGTAATTTCACTATTCTTAAATACTATTAATTTTTTGTAGTAAAATTCTGTTTTCTCTGGGTGTTCCACTACGTCCGTTATTATAATTATGTTTTCGTGAAATTTGTCCAACAAAATCACTTCTTTCATTCTTTCATCTTATCTCACATTTTAAGCGATTTGAATATTTCTACAGTGTCATAGTTTATAATCTTAATGTCAACAGTAAGAGAAGTCGGGACGGAATGGAACAATTGATGTTGAAATTTTTTTATAGAATTTTCGAAAAAGAAATATCGCTTTCTAAAGGTATAAAAAAATTTATTTATTCTATTATTTAAATAATCTAATATCGATATATCATTAAACAACGAATTTAGATTTTTGGTGAATTTTTTGAAAATTTACTTACAAATTTCCCGTTCTGCCTCACCCTCAGGATGAATTTGAATTACAATTTATGCAATTAAATTTAAATTAAGAAAAATTTTACCTCAATTTTTTGTTTTCTTATTTATATTTATTTTCCGTAGTGTTGATCGCTTTAATACGTTTTTCTACCACAAGGAGATTTTATTGCAACTGTACAGTCTATGCTAGTATTATCCTTTTTCCCGATGTATTTCTTTATTAATCTATTCTTTTTAGGAACAGCATCCTGTAACTCATTCTTATAAGGCGAGTCTGTCAGATTTTTCTTCTTAAGAAACACGTTACATTGTGCCTTATACAGTAGTATCCCGTTCCGCCCCGAACGCATGTTTTAGTCAAAGCCTTAATATAAACAGAATTAAACCTAATACGAAGCTTACATGCAATTGAATACACCTACTTTACGAATATATACCACTAAAGAGTTAAACGCGAGGAGATTTGTAGATTTCCTTCTGTCGAAATGCTTAAAAAATTATAACTTCTCAGGTGTAAGACGCAAAAACCAGAGTTCATTCACAAGATGCAGTGAGAACTTGGTCAAATCAGCTGCCGGGATTTCTTCCTTGACCAATGGCCATGTTCCATCCCTATTTATTATACTACAGCCCTATCCAGTGAAAATAGGGTATTCCGTTCTTCCCTGCTATATCGTTCCGCCCTTCCAATGCTAAGAAGATATTTGGTTTTAATATCGTAACATTTTGTCAATATTCTCTTATTTTATTAATGTGATCAGGTAATGGGCAGTTGTCACCTCCTATTTAAGATTGTGTATAAATAATGGATGCTGATGTAAGGAATTGAGAAGGCTACTTGGCGCCGTCCCTCGGATACCGTCGTCTCATTGCCGTTGGCCAGCAGGTCGACCGCCCTTCCTGGCGTCAGAGAATTGCTCGTAACCGAATTACCGCCCCCGCCCCGCCCTCCGCCGTGATTTACGTGCCTGATGAAAGAAACTGCGATTGTAACCCGTGTTGCTTGGTCCGCGGGGAGCCATTTGTAAAACTGCGATATCCCCTGGGCGCCGTAGAGCCGTAATTTGCACGGCTATTGTAGGCCGCTCTTCAATTTGATTACTGCTATTTGCCAAATGGAGAGGCGCGCTCTGCTAAGTGAATGAGACTGGATTAAAACGGCGCGTCCGCCCGCAGAAACCTCTGCCCGTCGTCCTCGGCGACAATCGTTCTCTTTTAGTACACCATCTGCTCATAAGCCCGACGCGACCCGACCGGAATAAAAACCAACGATGCCAGCGAGCGCCGCGTCGTTACAATATGGTTTCGTCTACAGTGTTGCCGACGCCATGACTGCTGATCCATCAAATTCGTCGCGCTACGACTTGCTTAGACGTAATACTTAGACAGCTATCATGGCTGTCGTCATTAACTCTACCTTACAGGTTTAATCCTTCAAAGTGTGCGAATATAGATTCACCAACCCGTGATAACCTCCCTTCTCTATTGCATAATCATTCCCACATCATTCATCGTTTAACAGTCCCTACGTAATTCAACCAGAAACTACGATCTATTGGGAGTCGGTTTCGCTCAAAAACGAACCAGACATGGAAGCTGGAACTTCGTAGTCATTAGATTCATCCTTGACATTTTTGTATTCATCTTACGACTTATGTTTTGCCTCACTATAGCGGGTTACTGAGTTAACATTTTTCCACATAGCAGGTACAAATTATTATTCAGATAATTATAAAGAAAGTAATTAAGTATTTTATTTCTACACCGAAATATTATATTGAAACAAAGAGTACATTTGCTTGAAATCGTTTAAGAAAAATTGATAATTTTTCTGCTAAAAAGGGTTTACTTAAATAATTGATATATTAATTACAGAGAATGTAATAAATGATAAGGATCAAAGGAACAAAGTTTATTGAACTACTTAACTTGAAAAAAGTGTGTCTTTGTTCTTGTTATTGACGAATATTTGTTAAGGATGTAAAATAGTAATTTATCGTCGAAAAAGGCCACATTGTAGCACTCCCGCCGACAGTTCACAACGCTGAGCTGCCGAGATATAATCAGTTAAGTATATTTTACATGATGGACGTGGACGTTGTATAAGCATAAAAGCTCTGGATGAAGAATGACTAGAAGAGAAATATTATCTTTGGGGAGAGAGGAGAGAGAGATCTCTGCATGCCGTCCTGTTGGCTGGAAATGGGAACTATTTTTGCTTGCCGAAAAGTTTTGTTAAGAAGAGATATTTAGAGAGAAATATTTTTATTGGCGACGATTGAGCCATAAGACTGAATTATTATTGTTTAATAAATTGGTTAAAAACTGTTGATCTGTAAACTTGTGTATTTAGGAACAAAAAAGTGTAATTTTGTTCAATACTTTGTTGTATCTAAACTTTATTAATCTGCAGTTGTAGGAAGTTATTTGATTGCAAAAACCAAGCATTTGAACCCTGAGAAAAGATATTATAAAAAAATTGGATACGTGTCGTGATGAAGTTATCAATTCTAAAGCAACGAACCGGGCATATAAAGAGTAAGTCGTGATAATTGATTAAGATATTACAATTCAAATCAAATAATTTTTATAAAATTAGTTTTCAGCACCTTAATATGTAATTCTCATGCTACTTTTTAAAAATTTTATTCTTGTAATTCCTTAAGTATCAAATAAATTCAACTTCGTAATTACCACAATATTTTCTAATTTTATTTATAAAATATTTATTAATTAAATTTATTAATTTTATTTATAATATTAAGTCAGATTATTTTAATTACTATATTATATATTAAAAACTTTGTCGCTTTATATAAAGAAATTGACTGTAATCCAATCCATTAATATTTTTTTGAATTTTACCTATCTGTATATCTTTGTCAAACACAAACTAAATATATAGAGCAAACATGAGATATAAATTCATAGATGATATGTGTCAGAGATTCTATAGTAATTCATAGAAGTTAAGGTCAATCGTATTCTGATTGTTATTTATGGAATAATGGTTGATTTTTGTGTGAAACGTTTCAGAGAAAATTCTTTTTTATAATTGTCTACATTCGCTAATATTTTTTCAAAGACGATCATATTAATCGTAATCAATCATGAATTATGTGACCATGCTTGTAATTTGGAAACACAAAATTTTTATTTGGGTTATTTTGTTCTTGTTATCAATGTTTAATTTTCGTCTGGACAGTGTAACACAAGGCTCAAATTTTAAAAATCATTTTGTGAACAACACTACGTTAATCAAATGTGTTGATGGGATTTTTACGGCATTATGTCATTTCGGAGAATGAATTGCTAGGGTTTAAAATTATAATTAATTTATATACAAAGGTACGTCCGTTTATGAACATTACCGACCACATCGGTTGTACTTCGATATATCACCTTTAGTTTCAGGCATCTTGAAGAAGACTTTAGAAATGGACTACTACTTAAAAGTAAAAAAAAATCTGTTATCTTGCGATACGAATTTTTGTTATCGGAAGAAATAAGAGACTATTTCTTGGTAATAATTGCACGGGTCGAATTTATGTGCTGCGCTGCGAGAAATATTACTCAAATTTCATTTCATTGGCCATTTCAAGGTGAAAAGAATTGCCACTGTGTTAGGCGTGTACCTGCTCGCGCCTGTATAACGAAATATAATCCGGAGAATTGGACAGCCTACGAAAGGGAGAGCGTCTGTTAACAAATGGCGCTGTCTTGAGCAGAGCTTGGAGGTTTAAGTCTCTTCCGACGTCATCTACGTCCTCTAGCCCTCGACACTATTTTGTAGAATAATAACACAATTTACCTCACAACAGCAGACATAAATGTAAACTTTTAAAAATTCCTATATGTGGATATACAAAATATAGTTGCATGGATTACAAAAAAAAATATCAAGACGTATTATAACGTCAATTAGTGACGAACAGATGAAATATTTTATTTAATCATATAAAATTGAAATCAGTTGTAAAACAATGTTTGAAGTATGAAAGGGAGAAATATGGACTTTTCGAAGAACATGTCGAAATATTCATAATTATTATTTTTTTAATAATGACAAAGGCAGATCTCCTGTGGTCTAGTGTCTGCCTCACAATACAGAGGTCCCGGTTTCGAATCCTGGCACGGGCTTTGGAAATTTGTGTCGTCACGATCACGGAGACTGGGATTAAGACTGATGGATGGATAGTTGATACTCTAACCACGTATCATTCCAAAATTCGGAATGTGTCATGCAAAATGACAGTCCGCAGTCGTCCTGGTAGGCCAAGACCCCTAATAAGCTGCAGAGCCAACAAAGAATAAGAAGAATGACAAAGATCCCAAAAAGTTTCTTTTAACTGTAATTGAATATTTTGAAGAAATAATTTACTAAACAAGATATTTTTGTAGTTTCATGGCCTTTGAGCTTCAATTGAAGCAATCTTTGTATAAGTTATTAATAGGTAAAAAGTATCGTAAATATATGAGGAATTTAAAAAATCAATCAGTAGATATTTCCATTTAATTTCATTCAAATTAACATAAGGAACTAAATAAAATAGGAAAAATGAGAAGGATAGTAATCGAAAGAAATTACTCTTACGCAATTTTCGTAAAAATATATGTATATGAAGTTGGGTGATCCATGTTTCCGGGTAACGCGCCGATTTATAAACAAATTTTAACCACGTCTAATCCTGGAGAGAAGGATGTCCCATGTCCTCTGAGTAAAGACTGGGCAAAGAAATGTTTGTTTTATACATAACAATATTTCTTTTCAAAGAAAAAATACCCACCACAGTATATAAGATAATTTAACAGTAATAATGCTTGATCCAGTATCCACTTTTAAATATAAATGAGGGCATTTTAAATATTCTCACCTTTCTGCATTTGGCTCTCGTGCTTCCGACACTTTGCTCTTCTATTCTGGAACCATACCTGCAACAATACGAGTAATATCTCAAGTATTTTTGGGAGTTGTAATTTTCCGTACTTATCATCACAGCCGTATTTTAGATCACAAGATACTGACAGCGTCGATTATTTCCTTTAGACCTCAAACTTCTGACGGCTTGGATGGCCTTTGTCGTCCTCTTAACTAACAGGAGAAGAGCCAATTGCTATTCTATAATTTGTAGTCTACAATTCAATGTTAAAAAAGTCGCGGAATCATTAATATGTTAAATTAAACTAAATTGGCTACTTGCTGCAAGCAGTGACAGGATACGAAAGCCACAAGAAACCCTACAATGCATATAAATGGGTTGGTTGACGTCGCCACCTATTAGACTCGAGTGGTTTTCGTGTGGATGATCGTCATTCGTCACTGACCTGCACACGAGCTTCGCTGAGCCCCAGACGCTGACTGAGTTCCTCGCGCATGAAGGCGTCGGGGTAGTGCGTCTCGTCGAACAGACGCTCCAGCTCGTTCAGCTGCTCCAGAGTGAAGTTGGTTCTGCTGCGTCTCTGCTTGTTCTGCGACGTCGTCTGCTGCTGTTGCTGCTGACGCAGGGGCGGCGGCGTCCTCTGCGGGCTTCCGGGGCTCGGCACCTTCGTCTCCACAGCTGCAACACCAACCAGCTCAATCCACTCACTTCTTCTCCCATTACTATGATTGATGTTTTCAACATGATTTCTGATAGTGTACGTTGGCTACTTTACGAAATATTTAGTATTCTCGGACATCACATCGGTTCAAATCACGAATTATAGACGCCATTGTGATGGTGACCGTCTTCTTCCGGTGAGGTTAGGTTGGTAGAGGATATTTATGCATAATTTTGTTACGAATAATAGACCTGAAATATTTCATTCTAAGATATTTGAACAGTATATGAGTTTTCTAACACAAAATAAAAACCAATAAAATGTCCTTGGCAATTTCACGATTTATTAATTGCATGTGATATTATAGCAAAATATTTTTCGGTCTAGCAGGCCATCTTCATCTGGAAACTCATACGATGACAGAGTTAGAAATGTTTTTCCATACAGTCTACGTAGCAAATTAAATCACGGAAGAATAAATTTACCTTCAATAATATTTAAAACTAATTTACATTAGGTCGCACACCTCCGACGTCAAAATTTATTCCTAGTGTCGCGGTTAACTGTCTGTTCCCTCAAAAGTCGATTTTGTTTCTTTTAATTATTTATTTAAAGATTATTTGTAGACAATTATGTACTTTCTTCTGTTCTTATAATTATTTATTATTTTGTAATATATGACGTAACCTATTTCGTCAACCCAGGACTAATGGAAACAATAAATCTAATTATTTTCCTGCTCGTTTTACCGCTGTTTATTGGTGGCTATCCCAACTAAAATATTTTTCATTCTCTTGTCAACTCATGTTCGGACCTAACATTTTCATTCGTGTTTTTATTTCATATTACATGTCACCAACTTAACAGTAAATGCATTTCATTTTCTCATATACTATGTTATATCCCAGTGCCATATTTTATATTATCACGTATTATTTATAAATTGTGAAATTACACAGGACGTTTTATTGATGTGACTATACCATATTAACGAAATAGACGTAACGAGAACTAATAAAATTTCATTAATTTAAGATTTCTATATAAGATTCATAAAATATACATTTGTTAATTGTAAATATATTTTTGCCACCCGGTATAGTAAAGGCAAAATGTAATTCTTGTTACATGTGGCTGTAAGTACAAAAATTAACACGCGTTCTAAACGTAAGAAAACTTAATTAGTTTGAACTAAATTTGAAAGTACGAATTACTAACATTTACACTTATTAAGAAAAGTGTTTATCATCTTTGGTATGAGAGCGGGAGTCTCTGATTGTTGTTCTTAGATGAGAGACTATTATCTTTGTCTTCAATTTTTTTGTACGTTATCAACTGACTGGACATCAATAAATTAATTAAAATATTGAGTGCAATTATGTGCCTCCTTTGGTGCATTACGGAAACATAGATTAATTATCCATTTCTTAAGTCTGCCTTAACCAAGAGAGGGAGAAGTGAAACTTATATATATCACGAATTTGAGGTTAGAAGCAAAGTTTCCAGAAACTGGCCCATGAAGATGCTGATCCAGAGATATTCGAATTCCGAGTAGATGGATGAGTATTATATACCTTTCTATTTTTTTCAAGAATAAACTTACATAAAATAACTTTTAAGCCGTAAAACTTAAACATGTAACATTACATGTAGATAAAATTGCATGAAATTTCTGATTTTTTGGTGGTATTAGTAAACATAAATAAGTATCTATCGGTCTCTAGTGGGGAGTGTTACAGTGTTTGGGAAAGATTTGGCAACGCGGTCGTTGGTCTGCGTTTCTCGGATGATGAACCAGGTTGGTTCCCGCTCACCTGTCTATAGGGACTGTGTACTGCAGTAGTGTTGTGCTGTTAATTGCCCTTCCGCAATCCCCGCACCCCATGCCCCCCTCCCACCTCCCTCAAGCAGACTCTAATTTGTAAGTTGCGTATCGCTGGTGACTATGGAGTCACCCTCCGTCCGACCAGGACGGTCCGGAACCACAGCGAACAAATGCGCATTTTATTCCCCATAGGATCGCACCCTCCCCCTGGCTGACACGCAAATCCGTCACCCGCGCTCCTTAATGAGGATTTTTTCTCCCCCTTCCCAACCCTACACGCTGCCCGTATCGCTGGCTGTGGATTTAATCAGAACGGTTATGTGTCATTAACTGGTCGTTTCGCGAGGTTAATAGCACGAGTTTCGCCTTCAGTTACGGTCGCAGTTGGAACTCAGGTAAAGACTCGCTACCATGAATCCACTTTACGAACAATCGATCCTTTCCCTGAAGAGGTCCTATAAAATTCAACTCAAATAAGAAGAATGCCATGAGGGTGTCGCTGGACTCCCAACTTGAGTAAAACAAAGAAGAAATTGATTAATATGGACACGTCTTCATGTATATTTATTTACATTAACGCTTTTGAAGGACAGTAACAAGGTTTTGTGCCATCCACGTAACCCGCCTGTAATCACATAAACCCATTCATTGTCTGATTTGATGTGATGTGAAACTGGAAGGATTACTGCATATCGTCTCTACAATTATCTGTTTTACGATAATTGTACTTGGATCGTAAACACGAGTAATTTAAATTATTCTGTTGTTGGTATCCAGGACAAATCACCCCTAAAATACCATTTTTTAAATTTATGAAACTAGCTAACCCCCACGGCTTCGATCGCGCCGAAATAGTTCTTTTAATTTTGCTCTGAAAACGAAACAACAGGTACAGAATTTCCATAAAGTTGAATTCATTGAATATATAAAAGGTACGGTATCATCTATTTATGATCGCTTCGGGGCAAACCTTATAACTCGCAGTTGGCTTCAATTCCCTTCCTATAGTACTAAAGGGGAGTTGCCTGTTTCAGGATCACCCTCATGTCGCCTGTTAACTCTCCAAAAAAGGGGCAATTTGGGCAGCAATTCAATGGATTTATAAATATCTTCTGAAAACTTCAAGATAGTAAAATAATACATGCACAAAAATTTAAGTTACAGTTCCTGTTTCAATCCCTAAAATTATCATTGAAATCCGCTAAGCAGTTTCAATTCATAAACAAGTATAGGCAACCCTCATTCAATTTGGAGACTTCAACGCACGTTATAAAATGAAACCTTCTCGTAGAATTTCAATGACAATTTGAGTGTTTAAAAAATGCAATTTAACTTAAATACTATCCAGTATTTCATATATATATATATATATGTATATATGTATAAACTTCAATTTTATTTATTGGTATAGATTGGAATCAACTAATAATGATCATCACGGACCATTAATTTATTTACATTAAATTACACTACATGAGTTTGTCATTTATAAAATGTTTACAGTGTCTTTTTGATACTTGAGGGAGTAGACCATCTTCTTGAGACTTCCCAATATGAGGTTCCGTTAGTGACGTTTGCTGTATTCATAAATGATCGGTTTGATATTGGCGTTCCATTGGGAACAGAGAAGATATCAAATCCGTTTTGATTAGGTGAATGTGAGTAATCTTGGAGTGACAGGAGCGGACACTTGTATGTCAGTTCTGTTCCTGATGTAACGTCACGGGAATCGTGCCGAAGTGGCCTTTTCTCCAGTCACTCCCAGCAGATTACCGGTGTAATTAAAAATTCACGCCGTGTAAATCAAGGACGGTTCTCGATGGTAGTACTGTATAAAGTCGTCAGTGCTCAAGGAAATCCAGCACCTACTGTAAAATTTCTATTTCTTTTATGCTAGTGAAGAGGAGATTCCGCAACGTATCACTTAAGCAGCTCCTTTCTAAATTTTAAGTGAAAACAAATGGTTTTCGATGCCGGTTTACTCATGTTCTGACCAAGAATTAAGTAATGTACCGGAATAATATAAATAAATACCCAGGCAATGCCGGGTCTCCAGCTAGTATATAATAAAACATTTAACATATGTCTAGTGAGTTCATAAATTAAGTACTTTGAGTTTGCCAATATGAAAAAATATCCAACTATCAATTAGAGTAGAATTGTCCCGATTTCTTCATAAATTTATGGATTATTACAAACAATAAATCAAGTTCATGTCAATTCCATAATCTGACGTGATCTGAATTTCCTGCCTTTACGGTAGCGAGTCACCACTAATCGGTGGTGTCATTGTTAAATGAGAAGATATAATGGAACTATCCTTGGGGGATTGACGTGTTTTGTGCTGCAGGTTTGGTCCTGTGACGCCTTGACTTGCGCACAGCGACGCTTTGTTTACTTGGCCCCTGGCGCCACCTTGCGCCATAAACAGCGGCGGCCGCGCCGAGAAAACGCAATTAATTACCGTAGTAGGGGAGGCCTTCCCGGGGGGGTTTTAGCGCCGCACTTAACCTAAGGCCCGCCCTCTGAATCTCGGATTAATTTAATTCCATTACCTTAATGAAGATACAAAATAGAGTGCGTTTTATTTCCCTGAAGTGGTGTTAGCCCAGCCGCCTTCATCGGCCAATTTAGCAAATGGTGGGCAATCAAACTGTCTGTAGCGTTGCAGGAGGCGGCGGGGGAGGTGAAGGTGAAGACGACGACGGGGAGGGAAGGAAAGGAAAGGCGTCGACCTAACGTCCACCCCGTCACTTCTTACAAGCTCTCCACCTTTCACGCCGTCTGTTAATTTGAATAGAAGCAAGTGTACATTTAATAAAACGAATTATCCTTGCCCCTCCGCTCTACGACAATTTCTCCAGGAGGTAACAAAAACTGGAAAAGAAAGATTAATTGTAGAACTTCTTATCAGATCCCAATTATATATAAAAGAAATAGCTTCGCATTCCTAAATGACAATAATAAATTACTAAAACTTGTTACTTTTCAGTTGCCTTCAGACGATTTTTAAAGTGTACATGAAAATGACAAGATGTTGGTAGCATTATCCTATCTAGACCTAATTTTGTTATTAACGTCTCTTTTCAGGCCAATTTTTTTTTCTATTTCCAGAAACAAACTTAAATTCTACGGCGACTATTTTATAGAATAAACGGGGATCTCAGTATATTTCGAAACTTAGCAATTATTATTATTAGTTACGGATAAATTTAACGTGTCTAATTACGCGTATAATACGCATAAATGAACAAAAAAATTCGGGACAACGTAGAGCAACCAAGAATAAAGGAGCAACATAAAGTTTTCATCTTAATTTAGATTTATCTCGAGTGTCCTTTTCAAGGCCCTTCCCACTTCGAACTCACTTCTCCTTCATTGGTCCGACAACGTTTGCCTTCGCGGTGTCTCACCTATCGGGTTTGCGTCCCTACTTCACCCCTTGAAAATTTAAATTTTAGGAGGAGCCATTCCTATCCCACTAGCCCGGGGTCAACAGCATTGTCCATCGTGACTGACCTGGGTTTTCACCAAGTCGCCTAAGTTGGCGTGGACAAAGCGTCGAGCTTAACCACTGCAAGCTGCCTCGCGAACACACCAAGATCCTTTCTCTTCGGAAACCCATACAGAATGTCTAATATTTTATTTATCTAAATTAATTTAGAAAACTAAAGTGCACAACGAAAATGTATGCGCGTCACAGCGGGTCGATAGCTTGATCGAGCATTTATTCATAATTTTAGCACGACGTGGTGGAGGAGCGCTGTCACAACCTGATTAACTGTACTAATTTTGTACACATCCTATATGAATAATTGATCATCAAAGAGAAAATCTGACGGTTTCAAGGCGATTCAAAGGAAAATGAGAGATTCTGTATGTTGATGGAATAACAGCAAAGCTGCGCTGCCAACTTGATGTGACTCCCAGAATTAACAATAACGAGTGTGAAACCAATTAAGTATGTAGCACTACCATGAAACCTGATGTTCGTATAAAAACTCATCGAGAGTAGGAAACGTAATCCAATGCGTTAACCTTGTTTGTGAGGAATTCGAAGGGAGGAATACTGCCTTTATTTGTTAATGAAATTGGGATTCCGGCTGCGATGCAGAGAGTTTCCGGGGGTCGTTGCCACGACCAGTCCACGTGGCGTTTTCCGCACGAGATTCATAATTTCCTTTAACAATTATGACCGGGAGTGCGATAGGGGGCAGAGTAGGCAATCCAATTGTCAAGGCAGATGGACCGGACGGACGAGGTAAGGCGCACCCTCTCACGGCTTATTGGCAAATGAACGTTGGTAGTCGCAATCAGGTAATCCAATTGTACCTGTGTTTGCCAATCAGAATGCTAAGCCGAGAAGCGTAATTGAATTAAGTTCCGAAATTGACGAGGATATATCTCGTTCTCCACTTCCACTCGGAATCTTTGTTACTGCCGTTAATATCAGAGAACACACGCTTATTTTGTTTAATGCTACCAAATTAAATCACACTGTGATTTAAATTTCTCGATATTATTATGGCAATACTGTCTTTCTGGTTTCGGCGTATTTAGAAAAACGTCCAATGTACCAAGTAATTCTTCAGTAGTATGTCTGCTAAAAATATTTTAGAAAATCAATATAGTAAACATTTTTAACAGTAACTTTTGTTCTAATCCAGACTGGTTAAATTTAAAAGGAATAATTAAAACCCATTGACAATTTATTTCAATTTGTCAGTCATAAACTCCAGACTATTTCGACAATGGTGGCCACAATCATCTGTATTTCGTTCAACCATGGCGAAGTAATGGTCCGGGGAGGGGGGAATCCATAGTGGATGGCTACTGTGGTCATTTAACGAGATCGTAATAACTACTACTTCCCTTGGTCCCGAAATAACTATCAAAGGGACAGTACAGCCTTGTTTAACCACGTTACTATTATACGTGTGACGAAACTGATGGTGCCTATATTTAAAATATGAACTCTTAACACGGAAGTCAGAATCACACGGGAAATGATTGTCGACGATACGTTTCCAACGGATGATTTACAGGTACAATTACTTAAAATTCAGAGGAAAACACTGGTCAGAAACCTATAGCGTATAGCTGGAAAGAATTTCTATTAAAAATGTGCGAATATGTGTAATACACTTCAAGTGAGTGAAGTCATAAACTCACGAAAAAAAATGTGAATAACGAAAAAAACAAGAAATAGAATAATTAAGTAGAATATATAATATAACACAGCCAATTTTTACATTAAAATTCAATTAACATATTAATGAGGTTTCGTCCATATTTTTGGGCGTACTCAGATAATTTTTTAAAAGGATAAAACTATTACAAAAAACTCTACAGAATGAGAACCTGAAGAATTTGCGAATATTCACCGAAAAGTCGGATAAACTAAATAAAAACTTTGTCTCTGGTCGTTAATTTATTTAATTGAATTTGGAAAATGATGTTGAATAATTTTATGTTTCTATTACAAAAGAAATTTAAATTTCGAGCTACTGTTGAGGACATCGGGAGTGGAATAGGCTTACTCATATGAATTATTTTTATTCAGGGTGTGCTTCTGTAGTATATGAGAAAAAAAGTCGCTCTTGCTATATAGAACCAAGTATTTGCTATTAATTTGTACTACTTTACAATGCTCAGCTTATGTTCATAGGCCTACAACAATTAATATTTTAATACTATAAATTTCATAGAACAATTACGGATATCCTGAATATGGTCCTGTAAGTATTTTTAAATTTAAATAATTGGAAACATCAATTTCATCGACGGGAACGTGTGAAGAAAATCAAGTATCTAGAACCTGTCGAATCTTGGAGAACTCTTGTCTGAAGCCTGAAAGGTCTCCCCAGGGGAGATCCACCGGAGTTGAAGATACTCCCACAGGACGAGTCAACCCTGTCAAGCAGCACACAGGTAGTACGGAACTGTCTCTATGGTCCACTGATCTCTCAACCGTAGTGGGAAAGTAAATACAATGTTTTCAACGTCACTTCAGACACTGATTACAAGGCTGAAGCAGTGCGTTACTATATTCCAAGTATTGCCTGCGGTTCTGTCAGAGCTTTAAATAAAACGAATAATATAGAACTGAATCAAGAGTGCGAAGGTCAATAAGCGTTGGTATAATGGCAATAGTTATAAATATCGACGACTTGTCAGCTTAATAGCCTTGGATCACAGAAGTTCGACAAATATGAATGGAATTTTGTATTTATAATGGTCAGGATAGCTGAAGAAGAATCGCTACGCTGAACATATGAATAAAAACGGAAAGTTTAATGAAATATGATACAACACGTTGATCCCGGAACGCCATGGACCATTACCTGTAGCATGAACGAGGAAGGAAGGTTTTATGAAAATCATTACTGATTTCAATGCAAATTAGTAGATGTTTCTAATCCCAATTCCGCGTTAGAATCCTTCGGAGAGAAGGTGTTCATAGAGAATAGAAAGCACGAAAGATTATTAATATATATTAACATAAGTTTACGGTTCCGTTACTAATAGCAGTCAAGCCGCTCGAGACATTTGTTGTCGGCCACTTTTTAGACTCGCCGACAGCGGGAGTCATTGTTGAGACGTGGTGATATGGGGCCCAAAACGGGGTATGTGCGATTAAACTTAAATAGTCGGCAACGAACAATAATGGTGTAAAGATGGTAGTGGGTTCTCGAGAAGTCGCGACCGCAGGTGCATGTGTTGTGTATCGAAACAATACCGAAATAGTGGTAGTGAGGCGCCAACCCGGATTAGTGATTTGTAATGGTATGGTCGCGGTGGAGAACGGAGGTTAAGATTATGTTTCACCACGACCTGAGGGATTTTTTAATCTTATTGCTCGAATTAATGGACAATAGTTTTTAAAATAAAACTCTTTTGGTAATTTTCCTTGGTAAAATTACCTGACGCCGAATTAATATAAGTATACAAGTGAACTAAGTCACGGAGCATAGCCGAGGAAAGTAATGTTTATCTCCAAACATAAAAATAATAGTCTGCCTTTCAGAATATAGAACGGAATCACTAGTCAGAACATGACCTCTCATATTATGGATAAATAAAGGGACTTCACTCTCTGATTTGACCCGTAGTTATTAAAATCGTTGGTTTAAACTGTTGCCCGATTATATTTCATCCGAAGGAAGCTTACAATGAATATCTTTTTAGGGGGGATCCTGGAAATATTTGACATGACCACTGACGCCAACGACCTCTGGTAGCAGACGCCAGGAATTATCTCGGCAATATTAGGAAAAGGTTTAATGTGAGCGTTGTGTTAAAAATAACTTTCATTATTACTTCATTCATAAATTTACCTCAAAACTGTAACGATTCATAAAACTACATAAAAATTCCTTGATATAAATAAGTAACACGCCTTTTTAATCAAAATTAAATTTTAATTATAATAAAGAAAAATTACCGTAATAAAACAAAAACGTGTCCTTAGGTGCAAAACTAATTTAGGACATGAATTTAAAGTACAGAAATGTTTAAGAACGTAAGCCTAACTGGAAAAGGACAAGCAAAGTGGAAGAGTGTGGGTTTGGCGTTGTGCATAAAAGGATTATGGTAGTTAATGAAAACAGGTACGGTAGTGTAGATTAATTACCAGAGCTATTTCTGGGAGGCCGCTGGCACTTTGCTTCTCGACCGGGGTGCGACTGCTGCAAATCACCATCGTCCATTTTAATAAACAATGTAGGGAGGTCCTTGATTTACCATCCCCGCGATGTTGGCGGTGAATAAGTAAGGCATAACGCGCCTTCATCGCCCCGGTAACTGCCGTTGCCCCATCTCCATCAATTCCTAACTGCAGCTACTTCCACGCCAAATAACAATACTTACTCCCAAATACTCGAGAAAGGTCCATCTCTCGGTGAAACTCGGCCATTACTCTGATGGGCAGATCCCTTACACCCATTACTTCCGGAATATGATTTTCCCTTTCCTTATTGTAAAGAAAATGTTGAAATAAATACAAAATATATAACTAAATTACCTTTCGCAATCCATTCTTGGATGCTTCATTGGCTTTAGTATATGATTTAATTTGTTTTTAATAGAATTTTATTGCCATGTAGCCCGCTGACTGTAAAAATCGCTATTTCCTATTATTTAGCTTCTTCTTAAAGGTGAGACTAATCTTCGGCTTCTATTCATCATGCTCTAATTTTAAGTGTTTGTTGGTCGTTGAAAGCTAGGTCTAGCAATCTTTTTTATTTTATTTTTCGAGGTTGACATGAAGATCGGGCTCTTGAGTATTTGTCCCACGCCGTTCCGATGACGCGAGAGGAATTTTAACCAGTTTAGAAGGCATATGGTTGGACTTGGGTCGTCGTACATATCTTACAGTATACCTAAGGTCTGTGACCCCGAAGCATACAACCCTAAAAACTGGTCGAGATTATGAAGGTAGCCCAGTGCATGGTATTCATGGTATTCTCCCACTTCTTATACATGTAGACTATCGAAAATCCGGACCTGAGACTTACCGGATTTACGAAAATTCCGGAAGTTTCAGAGCATCGAATTTTTTATTGTTATACATGTTGCATATACTTAACAACCCGTGCGGTCACTTTATGCTAAATTCCAAAATTACGAAACTGAAGAAAATTTTAAAAAAATATATATGTCGACCCATCTACAGATAACTATGTAAAATGAATTTACTGGAAAAAAATAAAAACCGAGAAGAGATTAGGTTTCATAGGGGTGCACTCATCATAACACATGATAATTAAGGTTGTAATTGTAAGTAGAAAGCAATAACTACTTATGTATTAATTTAATTTTTATGAAAATAGAATTTATCCATCATTAAAATGATCATTTTTGACGAAAAAGTGATAAAATTGTGACGTCATTGTCGTTTTTCCATAAAAAAATTGAGGCTATTTTGCTCTTAAGAATCTTTCCCATCCTTTAAATAAGTCCCAAAACTCCATTTAATTTTTGAAACAAGAATTTATCAAGCATTAAAAACAATATTTTTTGACAAAATAATGATAAATTTCTTTTCCGATAATAAATGGCAGAAGCTTCACTATTGTGGAATCTTCCCGTCCCAAAATCCACGCTGGAAAACCTACGGTACCGGATTATCGGTAGCCGAATTCTCCATAGGTTTACCTTTTCGCTGTGAGGATGATTTCTTACTTGGGCCAATATTTTCGATTTTAATTGGAGTGTACATATTTTTATATCGTGTAATCGTTAACGCAGTCTGGAGTATAAATCTTCAGGATTGTCCTTTAAATGATTCTCCATTTTTCCTCGCCATTCTTAGTGTCTGCACCGCCGGTTACCTTTCTAAACATGCTTAACTTTCTTATTCTTTGAAACTCTGCCTAATACTCTTAAAGGTCTCTTATTGACCAATTGCACTATTAAATTTCGTATTTATTTTTGTTTCATATTTTAATTTTTCTAGTTCACCTTGACGTGAATGGAGGAACCTCGCGGGTAAAGAATTTACATCATGGGGCCTACAAGTTCAGAGAAAAGTCGGGGGGCTAAAGGAGCGAGAAATTATGTGTTTGCCGTCTTATTATCCTCACTGTTTGTGCGCGAGGGGAGGAGGAGAAGTTTTCCCCTCAGGGCTGCAAGTGTGCAGGGGCTGCGTAGCCACAGAGGGAGGGTAAAGCCAAAGTGTATACTGCTTAACGAACCAGCAGCACGCGGCTTACGCACTCAATATATGCGACATGGCGTAAATGCGCTACGAGACTCGCTCGGCCAAGCGTCAAACTTCGTTGCACGGGCTAAAAATATCAGAATATACTGTGGAAAATTAACTAAGAATAGACATCTTCAACGATGGCGTCTCCTAATTGCGTCAACGAAGAACCTTAACTGTCGCAGCCAATGGATTTGGTCGCCTTAGCTGACCAAGACACCAAACCATCTAATCGCAGAAACTGTACTGAAAAGATACAGTTAACAGTTACACTTAACTATATCTAATTAAATTGAAATTCTGTTATTTCCCTTTTTTCCAGAGCACATTGCAGAGTGGAATCTACAAGAAAACAGAAAAAAACGTACCCGTATTTGACGTCATAAATCTTCTTTCCACAAAATTTAAAAATTTTAGGAGTCTCTTCTCTTCACAATTATTTCTGTCATTTAAATGAGTTATTTTCAAAATTCCTTCTACATTTCATAATTATATATTGAATATTTGGTTGCCCGGGGTATTAAACTTTGACCTTAACTAACCTTTTACTTAAGTTATGATACATTTTGTTCCTCGGGAACGTCGTCACCACCGCCGCCGCACGCAGGGTATTTACCTGTCCCGTTCTATAAGTCATTAGGGTAGGATGAATACATACACACAGAGTCGAGGGAAACACCTTAAAAGTAGCTGACCCCAAAATAGTATTCATTCGACAGGAATTTCGACCGATTTTATATATTTAAGAATTTCCGCCCTCTCCACCCCAGCCCCTATGGGTTGTCAACAGTGCTGATTTTCGAGTCGCAAAGAACATGTATGTAAAATTTGGTTCAAATTGCTCCACGCGTTTATATTTGTATGCGGAACCTACTTAGTAATTTTTAGACATAAACAAGGAATTTCACGGATAAGAATAAGGTAGTTGATCCGTCTATTTGGTCAGTTTAGCGCGAAATAACTTGTAAATTTAATTGAACGCTTTATTCAACTAACAATATATTTTTAGTACTTAAAAATATACAAGAATGTTTATACCTCTACTGCGGCGCCCACACTGCGCCATGTAAATATGACGCGTTGGGTCGCTCACAGTCAACTTTTATTTCATCTCACATTACCTATAATGGCTGAAATATATTTCTGTGATGTAATATGCTTTATTTTTCTTTCATCATATAAGGCAAATTCAACTTGTAGCTATGAAATTTAGCACGAATGCTGAAAATGTCTCATTTGAATGACGATAAAAACCTCTAAGAGAACTGACTCCTCACCAGATTAATTTTAAATTCATTTCGGCTTCTTAAATTTTGATACTATTGAACACAATATTTGCCTGTTTAAATTCAACGGAACCCTAAGTTAAGTAAATTTTATTAACTATTTCAGTCAAACAGTAACTTGAATTACGAGTAATTCTCTTTGGCTGAAATAAGACTTCCATCCCCCTCCCCTCCCAAATCCTCCTAATTATGGTATCTATCAATTAATAATTTTTCAGTTGCACTGCGTATGCTATTCGTAATCTCTTCACTTTTAAGAACATGTAATAGACCAGGGCTAAGGGTATGGAATTATCAACTACAAAACGTCGGTCACATTCGTCAATCATCGGCCAAGTTCAACATAACTTTGCTCTTCTGACGGTTTGCGCTTTATTCCTCGTAATTTAATAAAATCCGGGTAAAATAAAATATTAATGTGAAAATCAATAATAAATACCTTCTGTCCTTTACCCAAAAATTACAGAAGAAATCATACGTAAAAAAATCAATATTTTTTTGAAAACTTTTGATCCCATCCAATGGCATTATATATCATTAACATATTTTCCAATCATGAAATTATCGTTTTATCAAAGAGTTATAATATAATATTATACTATAAAATATTTTTTACCCTTTTTGATGTCATAAATAAGTGTCCTATTGTAATAAAACAATTAATGACCTTTTACAGACGTTATGATTTTAATTTTCATTAGTAGCAACGTTTCGGCATATTCTTATGCCTTCTTTACTTTTTATTCCTATATATTTCCGTCTTATCTTCACCTTCCTTCGTTCAATTTGCAGTAAATATTTCCTCTGTAGGAATCAAACCTAGAGGAGGTATAAAAATATGCCGAAATGTAGTAATGTAAGTTAGGTTCAATTCAGAAATTTGATTTAAATATTGAAAAATTGTCTTATTCATAGTCTCATTTCTCTATTGAAGATTGTTATGTTTATTAAATCAATTAACTTATTTTATTTTACAATAATTAAATCGAGTAATTTAGGTCCAATTGCAGCCAAAGATCTTATTTAAAAGATCCGACGTTTCGTCACTATATTTAGAACTTTCTCGGGTAATTCCATGTATCACTTCTTTTTTGTCATCATAATTTCAAAATTTAGCATGTGAAGTAATTTACCAAGGAAGTCCCAAACGTGGTGACGAAACGTCAGTTCAAATAAATATTCTTTTTCGTAATGTATCGTAAATTATTGGATTTTATTCACAACTTAAGTTTCGGTCTCTTCCCAATTTCCTATATTAATATCAAGCAACATACGGATCTCATTTTGAAGTATTCTACTTGTTTTGATCAACTTCGATTATGTGATTTAATAAAATAATAAATAAAAAATGATCAACATTAGATGTAAATAAGTAAATTAAAATAATTATGTTCACTATTGCTAGAACGTGCACTGAAAATTTGAGATAATGGTTAATTATAAATAGTTCCTTTTAATTTATAGCCTGTATTTTTACATAAATATTTGAATAAAGAAAGTCTTTGTGTTTTAGCTATTGGCGAAAGATCCTAAGGTCGTATAGTTTCGGCCGGTTTCAATGATTTCAGTAATATTCTCATTTCAATGTTTGTCTGTTAATAGTCTTGCTTATCATTATTATTTTTTCAGACGTTAAAAGAAATTATACGCACAAATGTTTCTTGAACTGCATTTTCATCCAATTCCACTTAATGAACGCTTAGCTAACCACTCTAAAAGACATAAAATTTTGTGGAAAATTATTAATATTTTTCCCTATTTTCCATAGAATTCTCAATAATTTTTCTAATTATATTAGTAGTTTACGGCTTTAATTGGAAATTTGCGGTATATTATTGTGTGGGACATAATCAGAGTTTCACATTATACAGGCTTTTTTATCAGGAAATCTGACAAAATTACGAATAAATATATAGGACAGTATAAATTACAGGATTGAAATGAAAGTTTCTGTAAAGTCAATCTGACTTGTAATATGTACTCCTAAACTGCCTGAAGCTCGCGAAGAATACTCATATACTTAAAGAACGAGTACCGCAAAGATAATGTGTGGATAGTGATTGATTAATTGATGGACTGACTTTCCTTGAACAGAAAACTGCCGATTTCTGTGCCTTTTCTTTTTTTCCTCACTCACTATCCCCTTTCGAATCAAAGAACGGGTCGTCTTTTTCATCTACAGATCTATAAGCGGGCGAAACGAAATGGAGCAGCGCAGTTAATGTGACGCCCGATTCTGTTTAATACGAGAAGAGCGATGTTGGCGCCGCCGCCATATTTGAAAGATGGCGGATGCCGGGGTTCGGCATGGAGCCAACCCGTGCGATCCATATGTGCCAAAGGGGTGGGGAAGGGGCGGTACAGTCGGGGGCTGCACAGAATAAACATTAGAAGCCGCCACAGCCGCTCTCAATTTAATTTAAAATATTTGCATGTATGCGTGTACGTGCGTATAAACTGCAACAGGAAATTAGCAGACAGTGCTTCAAACACACTGGGAACGTAAACACATGTACAATCAAACTAATTCGTCCGAATTAACGGTTGATAAGAGTAGCATTAAGTAACTAAAACCAGTAGATAGTTTAGATAAGTCTGAATTCAAGGATGTAGAATGACTAAAAAGGTTCACAACAGACAGGCAATGAAGATGCAAATAAACAGGTAAAATTGAGTGATAAAATAAATACGACACAACGTGATGATGCTTGTTGCTTACATTAGGCGAGGAAAAATCATGAAAGCTGTAATAAGTATTACAAACAGCGCTAACTGAACTGAAAATTATAACACAGTTTACTCAAACATAATTTTCTGACTTAAAGTTTAATTAAAGCAATACAACGTTTCATCAATCTTTACTTACTTCTTCAGGTAAATTATTCAATGGATAAACTGTTTACATTAGAGAAATTTGGTGTCGCGGACAATCTCCAGCATATGAGATTACTTCCGATCAACAGAACTTTTTCCTTTTTACATTTATTTTAGGAGTACTACAACCTACGTCGATATTTTTATACTGTATATATCTCAAATTAATATACGCACCAAAATGTTGGAAAAATGTGTAGAAATTTTATGTTACATATAAAACTTTAGATGTGAAAATTGCGATACAAACGTAAATCGATTTATTAATTAAGAAAACTTTCAAACAGGAAATGTTGTAATTTGTCAAGATCGTTGATATTCATACCAGATTAGTCTAATGTTCAGAAAAATACGCTTGGGTCCTTGACAAGGCTAAAAAATTTCATTAAAGTTGATTTAAGACTGGGGAAAATTAACAAATTAATAATTTTTTCCTATAAAAATAATTGGTCAAAACTCGGTAAAAAAAACATTTGAGACATCCTCACTCTCAAATTAATTTTTTATAATTCTGACTTTTGGCCATTGTTTGTATTTCTTTTATAACGTCAGATTAATTTAATCACTTTATTAGTAACTTTTCCTCATACTTAATGCCATTAAACTGTACCAATTTAAGAACGCAAATTGTGATTCATTACATTACGTACCCAGTAATTATAAATATGAAAACTGACGACTTTACAATTGTCTGAAATCTTAGAATGTGAAATAATAACTAAAAAAAATTTAACCAACTTGAAAATATGAGGAAATTTTGCTTCGAAACATTACACACTTTATCTTCTAGACAGATCCCAAATAAAAGTCTAAATTTTAGTGACGTCATAAGTTTACGAACTTGTCGAGGAGGTGGCAAAGTTTAGGAGACACGTGTGAAAATCAAATCATGTTGTGAATATTTGCTTAGGACGAGGCAGAAATTATAAGTTCAACCCTAAAATTAACAAGAACGTGTCTCAAAGGTGTGAGTTTGGGACGGGGGATGTGATATTAAAATTCTATAGGTAAATAATCTGACAAAGTAATAATAAATAAACATTAACAATTTTAAATTAATTTAATACATCTGCGACGTTTCGTTCCTATTTTGTGAACTTTATCATGTTAAGTATTAAATGTATAGCATGTATCTATGAGTGAATAATTTTTCGCCTTACGACTGTTAATTTTTTATGTTATTAAATATTATTAAACAAGATAAAAACGTCTTTTCTACAATTAATACACTATTGTGACTGTCGGAATCTGTCCTGAAGTCCGTAATAAAATTTAAACTAAGAAATTTAATGGTTTTTACTGTACATCATTTATGTAAAAGTAATATATGACGCCTTTTCTTCTTTAAATTTATATGTTACTTTTCTACAACGCTCTGGAGTAAAAGTAGCCTTTGTAATATATCGCGCTTTAGTTCAATAGAAACTCTAGAAATGGAGCAAGGGATGTAAGTAACTGCTTTCCCCACTACGGGACTGTAAATCAATGTTGATTGCAATACCATTACAAGAGTCAAAGGGTTATAAAATAACACTCAAGCCAAACGGAAAGTTGTTGATTATAGTCTACTGTTATTAAACACTTGTTCGTTCACACAGAATATTCCGTTTAAAACAATAAAGGAGGATTATAAAAATTTACCTTTTTGTAAATTTATGTATTATTTACGAACGTGAGAAAAATAAAGAATTGTCTTATGGCCCCTAATAATTAAATGAGAGTTATTATTTCTATTTATAAATATAAGTTATTGTGAGAAAGTGACAAAAAAGGTTATACATTATACTAAATTAACTGAGTTCTGCTATTGATTTGATGTTATGGCGATTCAGTGGACTCAGTAATACAATACTTATACATTTTTATCACATTAAATAAGTTTAAAAAAATTGTTCAAACTTCCTTACGTCATCAAATTTGCGTTTCATTATTATTTAGTTTATAGTTACACCCAAATACCTTAAATATTTTATCTGACAAATATACAATAAATGAGTTAAATGAACCTCTTTGTCCGTTTTTGAAGCTAAGGGTTAGTGGAGCCAGGAAATCCAAATTTTACTGGAAATATATAAAATATTTGGACAGATCGCAACGTGGGTTTGTTATGCATTCCACGCACTCCCATAGTTTTTATCCTCTGTTTTCATAAATATTTTTCATCACACGCGATTTGTAATTCCACCTTGTAATTGAAAATCGAGGAAGTTTTTCTGCACTATATCACATAAAACTTAACACTTTTGCGGTTAATTAGAAAAGAAAAAGTTTCTAGCCTTGCGATTTATAGAAGTCGCTGTTGTCATAACCAGGTTAAATTGATGCGCGGAGCAATGTATATAATGTGCATTTACATATTTCTCTTTAACGATCTTTTGTACACCGTTTAGTCCCCCACACCGTCATAACCGAGCAATTCATTGTTTTGTTTCGTCACCAATTAAGGGTTCAAGTTACAGCTTGCTATAGCATTAGCATTTTGAACTTCTGGAAAAACTTAATTCCAAAATCTTTCCAATTACATAACGTATTTCCATAACTAATTGAAACTCGCAAGGAACATAAGTAGTTTCGTCAGCAATGTAATCCGCACGTTTAAAAGTTCCTCGTGATATACTTGCAACATGGATTGAAGCAGTTCGTTGTGAATAGTCTTTGAAATTCCGGTAAAAACCGAGGACTGGCTTAGATGACCTTTAAAATCTTTATCTAATTCATCACTGAACTGAATTAACGCACGAAAGACTCCTTAGTTTTCTGATGTTTCCGTTTCATTGTGTCCCCTCAACGCTAATTCCAACGCACTACAGAAACGAATACAATTTATAATTAAATTTGGAATATATCTATTCTTGTCAACTAGTTTATTATGGTTAATTAATTTTTGTCTGTATTGGGAAACCAATTTATTCTTTATGTTAGTTTTCCCTAGGAAAGAGAGATTTAATACGTTATCCATATGACGCTTTGACGATTTGTGTACTTTCATTTTGGACCAAATATGCCCTGTGTCATTAATTGAGGTCTTACTCCAGGTTCCATCTCCGCCAAACAAATCTCAGGGAAAAAATTCCTTTTGTTTTTCTGATAAATCTCTGGATTAAACTTGTGACGCCGGCATTTTATTTTTCTCAATGTTCAGGACTGGAAGTAACCTGCTAATTGTTTTTATTCCTGCTTTCTCAGTCAGTGACCTACTACTAAACGGAATTTGTAGCAATTCACATATTATTCATACTCTCGCTGGTACAGTACTTTTATCACGCTCCTTGAAATAAAGCTCACTTTAAACAAATTACACACAGAATTTGTTAAATTATGTGTTAGACTAGAGGGTAGGCCAAGGCAGAACTTGGTGGCCGCTTTTCGTCAAGACACGTAATTAACTGTGTGATAATGTAGGTAATGTAATCCCGGTATACACAACACAAAATTGTTAGAATAGACGGACAGATGAGTACAAACACTTATTACGTGAATACAAATTGAGGTTATATTAGTTGGCAGAGCTATCTGTATAGATAGATGGCTTTTCTCTGGAATAAATCCTGAGACCAGTAAAAACTTGTTCTCTAATTTGTAACGTGAATAATAATTCCTAATTAAATTTAAGACGTAATAAACTGGGAAAATTAATACGTCTGTAATCGCCGTGGAGGACAAAACAAAGAAGATAATGGGAACAAAAAGACAAAACACGTGTCACGTTTACACGTCGAAATTGAAGTACCGCTGGCAGAGCTATCTGGATAGGCAGATAGATGGCTTTTCTCTGGAGTAAACCTGAGACCAATACCAGCCTTGTTCCTCTGTGTAATCGCTAAGCAGCAAGTGCTCAAGTTACGTACCACACGACTACGCAAAGTTCTGCTTTCAACTGCCTCGGCTGACTTGCTTCTGTTTACACACTCTGTTCGCGTCAAATCGCGTCTATAACTCACACCATCTAGGAGATATTACCAGAACTAGGAATCTGTGGAGAATCCACGCACAGTAATTACATTTACACTACAATTTCGACAGAAATACGTCTTGGAAAAATAATAATTAACATTGGAATAATTATCAGCACGGGTTTAACTGTTTTTTATTTCCGCGTATCTGTCGGAGTCTGACTTTCAATTAAGATACATAAAAAATTAAGATACAAAGATATGGTATGTCTTATTTTCAATCATCACAGAATAGAGACAGGTGCATCTTTGGATGTGACGTCATCAAGATAAGCTTCGATAATCTTTTCTGTGAGCAATTCCTTGTGAGAAAATACACTCTGGCGAAGAAAAACTAGAAACTACTGAGCCAGGGCATTTTTGGCTCCACCCCTGCTCATAAGGAATAAGCATAAACTTGGTCTGTGCTGCACTGAACGTGGCTTTATGAGCTAAGCCGGTGAAAGTTTTAAGGTGGTTCACTATTGCTCAGAACCGATCACAGAGTGCATGCCAACATATAATTAAATGTTAAATTTAAAAAATAAATAATTTAGTAGTGACTTGGCTCAACTGCTCCACCTCACGAGCCGCCACTGATTTAAATATTAAATATTAAAAAGCTTCGTCTCTTAGTGGAGACTTCCTAAAACACTAAAAAGCAATTTACAATGGATAACATTGGGCGAAATGTTATGAAACAACAAATAAACATGGTTTTGCATAGTTAAACTGACAAAGAGGCTGATTTAAGTCATTTGTTCTAAATAATTGCTGTTGTTGTGTTGCTACATTATGTTTTTGACAAAATTATGCAGCACCTAGAATTTCAGATAGAATTTTATGTTTCGGTACCAATCTTTCGTCTGTAATGCAGATGAGATACGAGAAACGGGATTAGTTGTCTCGAGGGCAAATCCAAATCAATTAGGTCTATGTGCATGTTGATATAAAGGATCTTATGCACTAGTTTAGAATGTTTCCCTGTTTAACAGAGTTTGAAACTTTGGAATTTTCCTCTTCCTTTATTTTCTACGATCGCGTCGTTCTTGCTCATTACCTTTATTTCCAAAGTCTTTCACTCACTCGCATAACTTCTGAATTACATGCTACTTATTTCGCCTTTCCACATTAATCTACATCTACTCCATTCTTATGCACACCACAAACAATAGAATATCCCAGAAACGTCTTCATAAGTTACAAGAGAAAATTTAAAATAATAAATTTCAAATATATATATATTTTTAATTTAATTCATTATAATTAAAATTTTTGAGTTACCACCGTTCTTAATTAGATAAAATAAAATGGAGTTTGTTGAAATAACGTTTCATTAAATACAAAAATTTGCATATATTCAAAATGTAAATTTGTTTGGTTTGCATATTTTAATTTAATTAATTCCAAACTGAAAAAATAACTTTTCGAGATAAGTTGTAGCATTTTCAGGTACTGGAACGTTGTTATCTTAAGCTGAGTGTTTTAGTAATCTGTATGTTGTTGCTCATAAACCACATTTTGTTTATGGTGCTTAATTATGGACACAATTAATTTACTATTAATAATATTTTAATTCACGTCTGTTTCTTTAAAAAGTTATATGAATATAAACTTGGAATGATTACGTCAAAGAAAATGTTAAAAAGTTTTATTCAATTACGACGTTTCGTCCACAAAATTTGGGACTGTATCAGGTAGGAAGGAAATGAAGAAATTCTTTTACCAGGTTTTAAATATTCCACAAAAAAGATTAGCAATTTAAAGTGACAAATTACGTTATAATATAAATCGTAAAATATTTCCAGTTTTAAATAAATTTATTTAAAAATGTAATGAATACTTTTAATGTGTGGATTGTTTGTCTCCCTTTCTTCCTAATGAAGTCCTAAATTTGTGGTCGAATCGTCCTAACTGAATAAAATAAAAATTAAATAGTCTATATGAAATTAAATTAAATATTGGATGATTAGTGACAGAAAAATTAGTCATAATTGCTAAAAGCAATATTTATTAACCAAAATGTAACACAACGTTTAGTTCCTATTATTGGAACTTCTTCAGGTGAGAACAATCATGAGTAAAACCAAAACAATTAAAATTGAAACTCCAAATTGTTGACACAAACGCGAACTAGTAGATGTACAACAAGCCTCTGATGCAGTTGGAGTTTCAGTTATAAATTTGTTATGAAACATGAGTGCGATTTGTGTCAACAACCTTTCGTTTTATTTATGATTGTTCACGTCTGAAGAAGTTCTAATGATAGGAACGAACGTCGTATTATATTTTAGTTAATAAATATTGCTTCCCTACTATTACGACTAACCATCACATTTTGTTTTTAAAATACAATATTATTTTATATTGTTCTGCAACCCAGCTTTTTTGTTTACTGGCTCATGTAAAGATTTTGTATATGGTCGCTTATTTTTTCTGTATCTCTTTACATTTATTACTATTTCATCATAGTTTTCTGACTTAAATATTTACAATAAATAAAAAGGCCAAAAAAGTCAGCATTAAATATATAACTATTTATTAATATAAAAAATAAATAATGATTTACTTAATGCTGACTTTTTGGCCGTTTTTTAATTTATTTATTACTATTATATAAATATATATAAAATAAAAATTGGCCAAAAATCAGAAACGGAATAATTTAATTTGAAAACTTTCCGGACCTCAAAACTTTTTTAATTAAAATATTACAAAATTTCATGTTACTGCTGCATTGTCCGAGGCCGAAATTAATTTTTTTACTTCTTTTAACAATTGACATTTAACGTAACGATAATTTACCATTTTTAGAAATGTTTGGGCCAAAATTGAAAATGATCTGTGCTTTGTGCTCCCCGTCCCTATATGTTTAATTGAGAAACATGCTCGTAATAGATCTGTGGTTTGCTGGTAATTGAAATTATGTAGCGAAGTAATAAATTCCGGGACGTTGAATTGTGAGTTTACAGACTAATGTCGTTAATTTGGAGCACACAAATAATTAACGGGCCGTTGGCTAGATATTAATTTGGATTCTCGGCCAGTGTTACTACAGACGTGCACTTAACACTATTTTTACCGTTTTACCGTTAATAATATTACTGGAAATGAAATTGTCATATGTCTTGTTAAAACGTAACATATGAGTTTCTTAATTTATTTTCAAATAGAGAAGTTCTCTGCTGACAGGACGAACTTATTAGGTGCACAAGTAGAAGGTGTATGGCCTGATGACGGAACGTCAGTCTCTCGCTCAGACTTTTCTTTCTCTGAAGCTGCATCTAATTTGAAATAGGTGTAGCAAATTTTTTTCCCGGTTTCTGACCACCCATTATTTCTTAATTCTTCTCGATCATAGCCATAACTGAAACGAAGTAATGTTGTAATCCTGTCCAAATTACCAACATCTCGAATGCGATTATTTTCATAGCACCTTCACAGGTTAAATTAAGTAGTTTAGTTGCTTCAGAATATAACTTGATAAAAAATTAAGGATTACAATTTTTTAAGCATTGAACAACCAAAAAAAAATTAAGAAATTTTCCTTGGTTTTGTTACGGAAGTCAATCAAATCTAAATAAAAAGAAATTCAACCAACTAAACAATAAAATTTCATTTTGTTCCCATTGGCATACTAACTGACTATACCCCGAGCTAAGATTATCAGACGCCATTCATTGTCTTGTTGAAGAGGATGGACCGATTCGGCTGAAATGATTTAAGGCATTTTGTTGTCCTAAGACAAGGCTAATCTTTTCTGAGAAAAGCCTTTCATTTCTACATAACTACATTAACTTCTCAGTGTATGTCATCCTTGTTCTCCCTCTCCTGTTCTTACCCCACACACTTCCCTCTAATGATAATTTGACAAGACCCTCATGTTTCAAAACGTGGCCTATTAATTTATCGCTTCTCTTGGTCAACGTCCTCCAAATTGTTCACTATTTCCCTAATCTGTTTAGAACTTCCTCGTTACTGATTCCATCCACCCATCTGATTTTCAGCATTCTCCAATAGGACCACATTTCAAAGGTGTATATTCTTTTCCTTTCCGTAACTCCTACGGGCAACGTTTCGCTCCCAAATAAAGCCACATTTTTATCTACAATTTTCTTATATTCAGGCACGCTTAAATTACCCCCCCCTCCGTTTTCCTGTGCTATCTTACTCTTTATGCCTACTATACTTCTCCCATCCCTAGTTATTATGATGCCCAAGTAGCAGAGTACCTTAACTAGCTTCAAAATATCCCCATCCCAATCTAACAGCCTTTGTTACTCCACTGTTTTCCATGCTACAATCCATCAAGTTGGTTTTCCCTCTATTAATCCGCATATTGAACTCTTTCTCCAGGACCTCGTTCATGCCATTTATTATGGTTCTGAGTCTTCTTCTGACTCCCCTAATACTACAATATTATCAGCAAACATTAGTGTTTTTATTTCTTTTCCTAGTAGTATGATTCCTTTATTACATTCTGTTTTAACTTTCTTCATCGCCTGTTCTATATACAAGTCAACAGAATGGTTGACAGACTGCATCCTTGCTTACTCCATTCTTGATTTGTGCTTTCTTTTCTTCATCTTCTATTTTAATTACAGATGGCTGACTTCTGTAGAGGTTATGTATAAGCCTTCTTTCTCGATATTTTATTCATGTGCTCTTCAAAATCCATAATAGTGTGTTCCAGTTCACATTATCAAATGCTTTTTCTAAATGTACAAATGCCTTCAATGTAGACCGGTTTTTCTTACCGTCTCTTATAAAATTATAAGAACTAACTGCAAGAGATAAATAACTGGCTTCAATTTCATCGTATGATGCCCCAACAGGTGGAAACTGATATTTTACAAGTTAATAGGCTATGCTTTGAATTTCAAAGGTTATTTTGTTATTGGAAACGGATAAACGCGTAGGATTTTGGCTTTTATAAAGTCTGAAATCGGCCCGGCAATTTTTAAACACTCGTAAAGTAAGATTTAACCGTCTTGACGATCCTATAAGAAAATTTGACGTTAAGTTAAAAATATAAAACCATAGATATTAACTGACAGAGGTGAAACTACTGAAGCTGTAAACGAAAAATCGGTTGGGCATATATTTTTAATTACGACGTTCTAGCCACTACGAAATAATTTATCTAAATTTAACCCGTGACGAGGTGTTGGAGGGATGAAGAGAGATCAATAAAAACGGGTAGTTTGGAGCGTTTTTATGAAAAAAAAATCCTATAGGACTATTCGACCATGCATATTAAGCCGTAAAGTGTAGAGCTTTCCAGAAAAATTAGACTTCGGCCATCTGAAGTGATGCGGAGCGTCTTTTCAGCCACGAAAGTGGCGTCATGTATTATTGTTTGCTACTGTATAAAGACCCGAAATTAATCGCAAAAATAAAATGTAATTTACAAATTTGACGGCAAGGGGTATTTTGCTACATTTAACTACCTAAAAGTCCTTAAAAAAAGAATTTCACATCAAAGAGAGAAGAATTGCTTCAGTATGGATGTCGACCGGACGCATTAATCGATCCTGAAACCTAGACTATTAAAATTTTTTGTATAAATTTGTTTAATTTCAAAGCAAGTAGCTTTCAGTCAATAATTTAGTCACAATCATTTACAAAAATGATAAATTTTACCAAGAAAAACTATCCCATTATTATCAAACTGACCATTATAATTGTGTTTATATGAATAATTAACGGCTGTGAATACTAAACACGGTTTCGGAACAAAGTTATTCATTTAATTTTGATAATATTATTATTTTAGATAAGGAAGTGAATTTTAAGAAATGATTAATTTCAGACGTGGTGTATAAATTTACTGTGAATATTAAACATGACGCTTAACAACTAAATAAATTTTGTGATGGTTTGCTAAATTGCCTTAGTTAATTTTAACTTTTGCCTATGCTCTTTGTGTTTATATATTTAGTTGATTTAGTTTATCGATAAGGACCACAATGGAAACGTCTACTTTATGATAAAAATGTTTCAATTTTTTTGTATAAATCTGTTGCATTTTCTTTTTATAGTTGATTATTACTAATTTATCGACAGAAAGCTTCTTCTTTTCATATTAAGAATTTTTTATAAGAAATTAGTACTGTAATTTTTAATTAGTAACTGAGGCAGGTTAAAAACCTGTAGAAAACTTAAAATTTTCTGTCATTAAATTAAATTTAAATTCTTTGAAGAAAACAGGATTACAGAACGTCCTTTGAAACTCAAATTATAAGTTGACATCATACGGCATTTTGAATCCAAAACTCTGACGCACCACGGTTTGTTAGCAATTTGACTCTGCATAAAGATCTCCAAATGAGGAGGAATATACTAAAAGAGTCAATTCCGGAGACATGTGAATGAACTACCGTCTGTCGTACAACATGAACATCCCTTTTAAAGTTTTGACAGGAAGAAATGAGCGAGTGACGCAGGAGGACATTAACTTTACAATTCCGCATAATATCATTGGATAAATTGGCTATATAGTAGATCTGATTTTTTATTCTCTAATATATTTTTTAAATAACTGTTTCTATCGGATATTTAACATCTTGATAGAGTTTATTATCTTAAATTTGCTGCTCATGTTGTTAAATGGTTGTTGTTTAAAGTTTAAATATTGGGAAGGGCCTAAACAAGAGGCTGAAATACGTAGTCTAATTGTTTGGTTATATTCATTAATTTATTATATACTGATGTGGTAAGACTGTTTGCTGTAAAATTTTCTGGCTTGTCACTAAACCTCTTTATTAGGGCGAGAAAACCGTCACTGATTAGAAGAGTTCCGAGCTATAGCTACATACTGAAGTTTTTTAATAACCTTTACAATATTAACATTTACTTGATTTATGTCAATATTATAAACGCTTTTAACAACTTTGATGTTACAGATGCTTGTGGAGCGATAGAAACCATGGTTTAGGTATTGTGTGACGAGTTTCCTCGCCGTAATAACATGCTCTAATATGTTCTGTTAGTGACAAGGCAGTTAATTTATGATTTAAGGTATATTTGGAAGGACGCAGCGAAGCACGGGCATTCGTCTAGTAACCATAACACTGTTGCGGAAGATTGTTATCTTCTGTTGGTGATGTGACGTACCTGGTGGCCCCGGCGGCAATGGTGTCCTCGGCGGGGGCGGCGGCGACGGTCCCGGAGTGTGCTCCGGCGAGGACCTCGAGTCCTCCGGGTCGACGGCCGGAGACAGCGACGACCCTGGAGACGGCGGCGTCGCCTCGAAGGACTGCGACACGAACTGCGCCAGCTGCTCCATGATCGCTCTCACATGTCGCGTGAAGGACTGGCGGCGGCCATGGGCTTCCGGAGGGGTGCGCACGCTTCCCCGTCGGGGGCGTGACTTCCTCTCGAGGGGTGGAGTCTCGCCCGTCATTGGTCCTTGGCGTGCCGTCATCCGGTCCTCAATAATTCACCCCCCACCCTCGCACTCCCTCGTCCTTTTTAAATGCCTGGAGTGTTGATAATATCGGTTTATGGCGTCACATCGGAAAGAACGCAGCAGTAAGAACCCCTTGCGATGATTGCACAGCGTAACGCGATTTGCACGAGTCCGGCTGCGAAGGTTTGCGGCTAACGACGTTAGTCGGACCGCCAAATATGCGCGCCCGGACCACTTACATTGAATAATGCCCGGGAGGGACGTAATTTACTTTCACAAACAACTGCAGCTCCGAGCTGCGTAATCTGGAGCCGTGTCCCTAACCTTAAACATAAACATCTCGCGGCTGTCGATGGCACCTGCTTTATTCACGCCTCGCTGGATTACGACCACGTACGCAAGAAAAAAATGGGAAGAAGTTGATAATTTTACTGGAAACTAAATAAATGTCTTATAAAGCAGCACTTCTTAAACTGTGGGTCGCGAAACTAGGGAAAGGAAGTCGCAAGAAAATTGCTAATTATAAATCAATACTTTCTGCTTTGCAGAAACTATAAATTAAAAACAATGTGTAATGATGGTTTGGTATTTCTATGAACTACAGAAATAAAATATTTATTTTGCTTTGATTGACTTATTTTTCTCATTGCAATGGGTATAACCCGGCGGCAATGCATAACATCCTTAAAACTAAGAAATACAGAAACTGAAGTACAAAGGTTATTTACTAAGAAAAGAGGGCAAAAAAATATATAAAATATATATATAGTCGGCCAGCCGATCACTGGAAACGTCTTCCTAGCATACCGATGAAGGGGGCGGTGCCTCCAAAAATTTAAGAACTTCAAACCCTACATGGTGCCTGTCATCTGTGAACCTCAAATAAGTCACAACTTTCTATCTCTCTTTCCTATTCTTATTAATTTCTTTAATTAACCTGACAATGTAATTTTCTGACGTATATATATATTGGCTTTAATTTAACGAAGAAAACTGAAAAAAGGATTAATATTTTAAAAAGGGTAAGGCCTTTTATGAATTAAATATATTAGTTTAGTCATTCGGTGAGGTGTAGTTCAAGGGATAAGGTGCATAACACAGTGGGACACCATTATTAGTATATATATATATATATATATATATATATATATGTAAAATAATATATTTAATACATAAAAGGCAATACCATTTTTAAAATATTAATTCTTTTTTCAGTTCTCTTCGCTAAATTTCCTTTATACTAACCCTACTGTTATTATTATATTAATTTCTATCATTAATGGTTACTAAATACTTGAATTAAATATACATTGAATAAGTTAAATCAGCCGCTTCCTCAGTTTTTTGTTTTAATTTAAATGTTAAACAATACTACGTTTCGTCTCTCATTTGAGACTTCCACAGGTTTAAAAATTTAGCTGTACATGGAACCTCACTCCATGACTCCTTCGGCTCAAATGAGTATTATTTGTTTATTTCGTTGTCGACATTGAAAGTTCTACAACAATTAAATTACTATATTTATTGTATTGTATACATGAATTACATTACATTGGGGGTCGTTTAAAATTATATTGAATGTAATCGTGATTAGACGGAGTTTAAAATGCCGAAAGTAGACTTTCAAATATGTAAATTGTTATCAGTTTTTGAGTTCATCTCAGGAAAACGGGGCGTGTTTGTGTATTTAAGTATTTGTATTTAATTCACAATAATCATGTTGCGGTGCATGTTTAGTTTTCCGGTGGAAGCCTGTTGATTACAGCTAATTGGACCTATAGTTTTGAATAAGTGGGAGACATGGTGGTTTTCGATTGGTGCTTGCAGAGTCAGTGACACAGTAGGTGGGCCGTGTTCATTGCGGAAACATGCTACAAATTTTCTATTTTGTGCTTTTGGTTGCCTTTTCATCTTAAAATCCTAATTTTTAAATTATAGCTCGTGCTGGGAAAGTAATTATAAATTTAAAAATTAAGTTATTGAACCAGTTTTGAATTCATTCCGCTAAAACGGGATCACAAACAAACTCGTCGGAGTTTTAGTGAAATAGATAACACCTCTAAATATTGTAGAATTTGGGATTTGATATGTGAATGCCACATTTTTGTATCAGTTTATTGAAATTAAAAGTCTTGATAGTAAAATAAGTAAGACATACAAGTGTAATTCATTGTATTTTAAGTTCATGATATTCTTAGAATTTTCCCCAAATTTGTGAGAAGTTGTTTACAGGATTATCCCTCATTGCTGGTGCCAATTTGTGGGCGTTACCGTTCCTTCCAGTGCCGCTGCATCTGGGATTGCAGTGCACGTTACCTTTCCCAGTCACTGTGTGCACTGGCTTCCCTTCCCTTCCCCATGACCTGCTAACCTCCAACTACCCGCCAAAGTTGTCTGCTAGACTACGTGCGCCTTCCTCAGCTTCGTCTGCAGGTGTCGCGGACTTTAATTACGTGAAGTAATTCGATTAGAAGCCGTGGCAGCTTCGCCTGCGGCATTAATTTGCTAATTGTCCCCGGCAATCTTGCTGATGAGCCGGTTTAAACAACTCGTTTCAGAGGCAGGAGGATAAGCAACCTGCTGCCTTCCTTCCTTCCTCCCAACCTGCTAACATGTTCCGCCTCCGGCTTTTGCCTGCGACAAACCGCAGACACCCCGAGTTATCAAATAAAGAAATCAGGTTAGTATAGGATCCTAGATTATGACGGAGACCTCCGGAGTCATTACTATGAACAATATTCACCGTCAATATTAACTAAAACTGAAACACTGAATTTTGTTCTTATATTATTATGTATAAAATAATATAGTCTGGCTGTAGTCTTCAGCAGAAGTTAAAAATGCGATACAAAGATACTTGTGATTAGAAAATTAAATCAAGAACAGAAGAATTTTTTTCAATCAAATTTCAGCACCAAATTCCATGAAACCGAGTCGAAGGAAGATGGAAGAGTCTTGACCAGAACTTGTATTCTTTAATATACACGTATTTTATTTGAAAAGTTAGCAAAGATTGAGAACTAGTCAAGGCGCCAGATTTCCGCGACCTGACGCCTCATCTCAATCCCCGGGCGAGCACGGACCTGGTAAAATTTTAAATATTTTAAAACCACGCGGTTGCGTCGACCAATCATATTTCGTTCTCTAAGAAGATCGACCAAATGGTCCGATCAAATCTATTTTCTCACAGCGGTGATACTGCGAGGAGAAGTTTTTTTTCTGGTCTCGTCCGTTGCAGGAGACGGTGAGACGGACATCACTTGTTGCTGGGAGATTAGGCTTAGCAGACGAGTCAAGGTACCCTATTAAGTTTCTGGATCTTCGACGCCTAGGGATGGTATTTCGTCCACGTTTGAACCTGTGATAAGAGATCGTATTGCTTCGCCGAATATCCGAAATTATCTTCAATTGTCCGAAACATTGTTCTAAATAGTTTCATTTATTATCTGTGCAAATAAATTCCCAAATATTTCCTTTAATTTACATTTAATTAACCCCACTGAGAAAGTCTATAATGTTAGAGAAATGCATTTTTGTGTTCATAGAAACACAAAACCTCCTTCCCTTCCATTTCGTTTTGTACTCATTCGTCTCGTTTTATTGCCACATTCAATCAAACCGAATCAAGGCTTTATTTTGATGCCTAAACGTTTCCGTCTTCGTTGAAACTTCAAAATCATGTAAACGCGCTAAAAAATCTAAATATTATAAGGGATAGTGTGTTGTAATTAGGGCCTAACTATACAAATCTCAAGTATAGATGGATTTTTATGTATCCTTTGGGAATTTCAGAAATATAAAATCAAAAGTGAGAACGATCTATAAGAAGCTTGGCTTTGGAAAGGTGTAAGTTGGTCCAAGCGTTGCCAAGGAGATGAGGGCAACTTGATCTAGTCTCGGGACCGTCTGGCCCGTCTGAGGAGGAGGACTGAGTGGTTTCGGGGGGGTAAAGAGCGCCTTTGAGGGATGTTATTTTAAGTTGAGGTCCCCGCTGCAATCAGATGGCGCTGTTATTTGATTATGCGCAGCAGCATTGGCCATTACCCGAGCCGAAGCGCTCACTCCGATCAATACGATCCTAGCAGGTGAGGACCTCTGCTTTCAAATCCCTCACTGCACTCGCTACCCTACCCATAAGCACTAACAGCTGAGGCGTTTCAATCCAACACTGAAGAGGAATGGCCAACCTAACAAGAGAAACCCCTCAAAACTAGAACCTTGCCATATAGAAACCAGAAAGAATGTTGAAATTTTTAACTAATTAAAATTAAATATTATAAAATTATTTTAAAATAACAATTGCGTGTAGAATAACGCTCACGATTCATACTATTTTTTTCTCAAATAAAACAGGATTATGTTAAAATGTGGTAATCCATTTGGCGCTGCAAAGACAATCGATTTTTTTAGAGATTTCAATTAAATTTATACATGACTGACCATTTAATTTTTATTTATTTATTTTAATTCTTTCACTCCTACTTTATTAAATACTTGCATTTAACTTTCCACTAGAATTTATTTTTAAAAAACTAATCAATTCAAGCCACGTACAAATAATGTAAATCAGAATAATTATTGTTCTATATAAGGTTTAATAGTTTTAACTTCATAATTTGCCTTTTTAATTTTAGGTTTCCGCGTAAAAATTAAAATAAATAAATGAAAATACAGCCAATAAGTCAGCAAATACTTTAGTTACTATCTAATTAATACAAATACAACGTTTCATCCTACTTTGTAGACTTCTTCAGGTATATTATTAAATGGATGAACTATTTAGATTAGAGAAATTTGGTGTCGTGGACAATCTCCCTTGTGGCAGAAATTTCTCTGATGTAAACAGTTCACCCATTTAAAAAAATACCTGAAGAAGTCCACAAAGTTGGATGAAACGTTGTAACGGTATTAAATTGTTTGCTGACTTATTGACCGTCTTTTCATTTATTTATTTTGAAGTCGGAAAACGATGACTGAGTTTCAGCAAGTATTGGTGGCTGCTATATTTACAAGGTCAGGACAACAACTAATGTAACAAAAAGGTATTATTACAATTATAAAGTTTAGTATCACAATAATGACATTAAACAATATTAATATTGTCTTTAGAAAGTTTCCGTCCTGAAAAAACTAGAAGAAAAGAAAGACAGGAACGTTGGGGATATCACTTCACTAATTTATGCTCTCTTTGTAAATAAATATTATTTATCATTTCACTGATTTTATATCAGAATGTTCACTTTTTTTGTTTAGTTAGTAAACTGATCAACGTTATTCGGTCTTATAAATGGTTTTGAGGGGTTTGGTTACAGGAGGTGGTTTATGCAAATTAAATTTTTAAAAAGTTTTTCCATTATTTACATATATATTTTTTTCGGTAGGTTTGTGTGTCAATTCTGTAAACGTGGAGAGGAATATGGACCGGGTTCGATTCTAGGAACGTTTCTTGCTGAGATGGGAAATATGATTCCGGCTGGGAATAATCTGCAATTCAGACATAAACAGACGGTGATTTGTATTGATTAAAAACGGTTTGCGTGGGGGAACGCGTCTGCGGCCTACCGTAGGGTGAACCTCCCCCACAAAGCCAGTCGGAAGCTTTTCACGCGGCGCAAGAAGCCAACTCCGCCGTGATTGCTTAACGAGAAATTCAATTACTTATTCATTCTGCAAATCAGTTTAACTAATCGTTTAATTTGGCGCGGGGGGACCGGTAATCCGGTTATGTAATGAATTGTCGTTCCTCGGGTAAACAGTCTCCTCGGCGAATACAGAGCAGCGCCGCAGCCAATGGCGAGGCAGAGCTGCTCGGCCAGCGCCAATCGCAGAGCTCCTAATAGCTTAATGTGACGAGCGCGCCAATTGGATTACCATCTGACGTCACAGCGGGCTTTTCATTAACGATTGGTTAGATTAGGAGCCGTGTTTGTCTCAAGATCACGGGACTGGAAAATACCATTGGTTAATTGGATTTGGTATGGGTTGTCTTTGTCTGCCAGTCAAGCCAGATGAAGGGACGATGTGATTTTGTCCTGAAACAACGGTAACGACAAAAATTCAACCTTTGCTTTCGTCCTCGTTACTGTCAGATGACGTTTTTAGTACGAGTCGCAGACACTCCGCACCTTTACTCGCGAGTGACGTTGACCCTCAAAAGGGGCTGCTTATTAGCTAGGATGCCGAAAATTTACCAGCTCCCAGGGTATTCGATCTTGGTTACAAATTTTCCGTCTTTTTATACGCCAATGAATATATCTGATCATGTGATTTTAACCTGCACTTGGTGAGACCGTTGACAATGATATAATCGCAAAATTCATTAATGGGATAGGCTATACCATTATACTAACCAATAATAACGTACACAACTATTCAAATAGTTTACAATAAATAAAATGACGGCCAAGAAGTCACCATTAATTTTATTAATATTAATTAAACAAATAATACGTTTCATCCAACTTCGTGCTACTTCAGGTAAATTATGAATTGATGAAGTGTTTACATTAGAGAAATTTTGGTAGCGGAAGATTGTCCGTGACGCCATATTCCTCAGTGTTAATAGTTTATCCATTCATAATTTACCTGAGTCCACAAAGTTGGATGAATGGTAGTATTTGCATGATTGTTGTTGCGGTGGAATTCAGTCCAAAGACTGGTCCGATTCAACCCTCCTTGCGCAAGTCTTTTCATTTTCGCATAACTAGCACAACACACATCCTCCCTAATCACAGCGTATTCCATCCTTTCCCTCCCTCTTATGTTCTTACCCCACACATTGCCCTCTAATGCTAATTTTACAAGACCTTCATGTTTTGAAACGTGGCCTATTAACCTATCCCTTCTCTATGTCAACGTTCTCCATATTTTCACTCTTCCCCTATTTTGTTTGGAATTTCCTCGTTAGTGATTCTATCCACCCATCTCATTCTCCTATATTACCACGTTTCAAAGGCTTCTATTCTTTTCCTTTCTGCAATTCCTATCCACGTTTCGCAACGCTACGCACCATATGAACATTTTTAGCAATGATTTCCTAATATTCACACTTACATTACCCGTAAGTAAATTCCTCTTCTTTGCGAAAGCCTCCCTTTGGCTGTGCTCTCCTACTCTTTATGTCTACTATTCTTCTACCATCCCTAGCTAGTATACTTCCCTAGTGGCAGAATTCCTTAACTTCCGTCAAAATATCCCTTCAGAATCTATCACCCTTTGTTATTCCACTGTTTCCCATACTACACTCTATTACCTTGGTTTTCTCTCTATTAATCCTATATTGAACCATGTTCATGCCTCTAATACTACAATATCATCGGCAAAACGTAGAGTTTTTATTTCTCCTCCTTAAATATTGGTTAAAGTTTTGCTTACCTATTGGACTTATTTTTATTTATTATAAACAACTATTACCAACGTATATAATATTAATATTTTTTACAACATATGCTCTGCAGCAATATGTCATTAATTAAATGATTTACAGATTGTTCGATTTCATTTTTGTATAGTAATGGCGAGTAGAATGAATAAATATTTTAAAATAAAACATCTGATGCAATAAATCGTACTATTATTGACGAAAGAAAGTCAACTAGGACAGCCGCTGCTACCTGCTATCCGACTGTGTATGGGACGACAACGAGATGATACATAAATAACCCGGACCTATATCGATTTGGAGTTAGCTCCAAATTAACCGGGATGATGACTGACGATACCTTATCTGAATTAATAATATTTTAAATTATCACGTTACCTTAGCAGACTAAAAAATTTGCAAAACTGATGTATTTAAAGTTTTTCAACTAATTTGAAATATAATCAAATAACATTTACTTCCCCGGTGTAATGTAAGATTTTTTGGTTTGGTCGTGTATGATTCATTTCAATATCTGGCAGAGATCAGAAGATATTAATGTAAATATTTATAAATCCATTGAATTGTGCTGCTAGAGAGCACATGTGAGCAATAAGACTAAATGGTTTAAACAATTAATAACGATTAGGATTTAGCACAGATTTACAACCAAATTCAATCTCTAGTAACTTCTTTAAGGGAAGAGCCGTTACGACAGTTTCTTTTATAAATAAAGTATTAATGTTGGATATTTTCTCTCCTTCGATTCTGTGTATGTGCCTTTCACTGAACAAGTATTAAACTGCGAAAGGCGGAGTAAAAACCAACTGCGAGTTAAAAGTCCTATTAGACGTTCCTTTATCATCATTCCAATTACTGTGTTATTATAAGCGTAATTTTGACAGAATGAGGGGGGGGGGGTTGGGGGAAAGCGATCAATATCACTACTGTCTATTGGTGTAAACATGAGGAAGCGGGACTGTTCAAAATGAACTGCGACTTATAAGGTTTGCCGTGTAGCGATCATAAGCTCAACCACCGGACTGGACGGACGTGTTCATACAATATTAAATTACCGTTTATTTCGCAACAGCAAAACTTAGTGTGTTTTTGTGTATGTTTAGAGGTCTAACTTCGTGAGGCGTCAAAATTTTGGTTGGCGTACGTGTAACGTAAATCAAGTTCATAATCTAAGGACAATGTCACTAAAGAAGAGAGGAGGCAGCGTTTGAAGGCAAACCGAATGTGAATCTCTTAAGCAAGATCTACCACGAACCCATGCCGTGCCACTGAACGACTTCAAACACCACACAGCAGATAAATGGACAACATATTGCTTCTTGATAATCACTCAAACTGTATCAGTCAATAACATATAAAACACAGCTGAAGATACAAGTACAAGTGTCATATAGCCGAACTGTCATTCAATTATATCAGTACTCAGGTTGGGGGGGGGGGGGTGCTACACAATTCAAATAGATGCTGAGTCACAGCTCATACACAATATACAAGCGTTGGTTTCATACTAAGCAGTGGATGAGGATTTCGATTAAAAAAAATTTAACAAGAACACGAGAAAGATTACTAAAGCCAACATAATTATTCCTCGAGAATACATACCAACCTCAAACTGTAATACTGTGGTTCTTCAGCCAGAGGCAATCTATTACCAGTTTGAAAACAACCATTATTAATTTTATTGGGTTAGCATCTATTTCTATTATCCACACACTTGCATAAATCTTCATATCTATTTATTTGAAAGATTTGAAACTGAAAAAATATGGACAAGTAACTCCAAATTCATGTATTCAATTTACAAGTTAATCAATGTACATTGCCTTAGAAAAAATTATTCAGTAAGAGAAGAAGAAAGTGAGACATAATTATGAGTTTCCTACTTAAATAAACAAAACAAAAAAAACTACTGACTGGTTTGAATCATTTTACATGAATAGAAATAAAGACTAAAATTAGATTATTTAGTTATTTAAGAAATAAAAATAATAGTCAAGTTTTAAAAAATTAGTATCTTTGAATTTATTTTACAAAACAATAGGTTTATAAAAGGACAAAATGTAAAATATACAAGGAAATATTGAAGTAAATATAACATACAATTTTTATGAAGATAAATATCTACTTGAAGGAATTATTTAATCATTTCACATGAATACATGTCGGAACTGTTTCTCGATTTTGTTCATTTGTAGCTAATACTAATAATACTTGGTAGTTAAATAAGCTGAGTGAAGCTATACTTTTACTCATACATTCTGTATTAAGTCTAGTGTTATTTCTGTAGGCTTGATATTCACATTTCTTAAATACACTTTTTATAATCAATGTCCTATTAATTTAGTAATATCAAAGGGTAAGTCTCATCAGGATCAGAAACAGGGAAATATAATCTCTAATCGATGACACTACAAGTCTTGTAAATGAACAAACAAAATAATACATATGAATATATGAAAAAATATATTCTTTAATGAAAATAATTTACACACCTAAAATAGAACAAGTATTTGGAATATGTAATTCATGAGTAATATGCTGCCACAAATAGTCACCCCCACAAAATTCACTTTGCTGTGGCTGGCATCTCCACACATTTTCTTTGAATTTTCCTGAAAAAGAAAACAAGATATTAAAGAAGTTTGTTAATATAATTGACTTCAAATGTATGTATCCATGAAACCACACAAAGAATGACAGCTTGCTTTAAATTGTAAATTATAATTTTAATAAACTAAAAAGCTAAAAATTAAAAGTAACAATTTTTGTATGAAACTTCAACAGTAGCACCATTTGTTGGTGTATATACCCACAAGAATTATTTAAACTTATTTAATTTGGATGTTCCAGTATTAGAATTTTTTTATTAATTGTTTTAAATTTAATGTTTCAAATTTTATTAATATCTTATTACATTTATAAAACAATTTTTGGCATTGTCATTCTTCATGGGTTGTTTCATTGATTTTCATTGTCACTAATTTAGTATAAAAGGGTAATTATATCTAACTAAATAGGCCATTTACTCATTTATTTTTCAAAGAAGTCAAGTCAATAGAACTCTTAAATGTGAATATTTATATATTTCATGTATTTTTTATTTCTATTGAAAAAAATTATCAACTGTCAATTCTGTTGGTGAATTTCTTTATCTGCTGTCCCAGTTACAAGCCTACATCATCAAAGTGGTTTTATACACACACTTGTGTTGGTGGGTTCTCCACGTGTGCAAACATTTCAACATATATTCTTCTTATTCAAACTTATATTGCACTTGAAACACTATCAGCTATTCATTTAACTCCTTCAAATGCTTTAGTCAAACTATTTATGGATATTCCTAATCTGTTTTCACCATTTTCTTTATAATTAATTTAAGTATTGAAAATTCTATTAAATATTTCTGTATCAATTTTTTAAATGCAGACACAACAAAGAAAATGTAAATGAGGTGATATTTCTTAGAAAGTTTATAATATAGCTACAATTGTTCCACTTAAGAAAATATTACTGTCAAACAATTCTCTTGTCATTAATGGTACAAAATTAACAACTAATTATTTTACCTAATAATCTCTTATGTGGAGGTACTCCTATAAATGTAATTAATTTATTTATTTAGTGGAGGGATTAATTAAATTGACTTTTTAGTAAACCACATTAACCTTACTAGCCATTAACAACACGTTCTTTGGTGAAAATATTTTTGTTCTATGAGGTTTTGACAGTGGCCATTGCCTTCAACTTTGAGCAGTGACCATCATCAAAATGTTGAGGAACAACAATGTTTTCACTAGGTGTTGAGATACAGAGAACTCTTTGTTAGTGGCATACACTGGGAAAATCTTAATTCTATATTAACTATGTTCCAACTATACTATTATTCAATGAATCATTGATCAGAATTACCAATGGGTGTTCAGTAAAACATGCTGAAAATCTTGTACGAGTCAGATTATTCAGTTGCAACTTCTGACATGGATGTTCTGTGTTGTTGTATATAAGGACCTTTGGAGCTGAACTTAACCTCTTGTAACAACTTTGATACAAAGAGTTTACAACTATTAGCAGAAGATTAGTATGTGGGACTCGTTTCAAAATAAATGGCCTGCAATTTAAAAAAATTAATCACAATTATTTTCACAGTGTTACTGAAAGTGACAAGCTTATCCATATGAAATCTGAAAAGTGTCATTATTTCTTAAATCAAATTGAGATATTCATTAATAAACCAGAATCTCAAACATTGATCGCTTTAAATATTATTTAGGTAAAATTATAATTTCCATACCTTGGGGCACAAGCTGTTGGCTGACTGGACAAGTAAGGTTTTTCTGCTTTCAATGCTTCATATTGTAGTAAATATAAATTGCTCTTTTGGTCACATGGCTCATGTATAGTGTCTGTCTCATTTACAGCAGGCATCTCAACTGAGAAATATTTGTTTACTATATTCTATAGTGTGTAATAAATTTAGTAAAATTTATAAAACATTTAAATTTCAGATATTAAGAAACAGTAAAATACACTTTAAATGTGAGCACAAATTGATATTTCAATTAGTGCATGCACAGTCTTTTAAGACCCTTATTTAAAATGAATTCTGTTACAATTTGTCACTTTCTGAGGCTGTTATATTTATAACACCAATTCAAATACCTCAGCTCAGTTCCTAGTCAACATTTTAAATTAAAATTTTGAAACATGCAGAGCAGGTGAAATTGACAATTCACTGTAATTAATTATATAACAAATACAAACAAAACAAACACACAATGAACAACACAAACATATGTGCTTCTTGAAACATGCCAATATATTCCCTCTGATGCTGTTATATTGTTTCTTGAAAATTCTTGCTCTGAAACATTATCAATCATCATCTATGATGTGTTCCATCTCAAAAAAATATGACACATTAAATACCACCCAAGGGATTTCAAAAGTAATATGTGCATGGATTCAAATAAACAGGCTGATTTTAAGATTCACCATTGTCTTGTTTGGGACTTAAAAATTTCAACTACCTTAAAATATTTCTACTTGGTAGGCACTGTACACAAATTAGTGAATAAGCAAAACAAATATTTTCCAGTTTCACTGTACTGGATAAAATAGGCATTCTGGGATGTTATACTGTCTGTTCAAAACCACAATTGTGCACTCCAGTTCGAGGGAAAAATTAGCAAACAATAGAAAACCACTTCGTAAATAAAAAATTTACAAAAATATTATCATTTAACTTCTTTAAAAGAATATTTTGTATTAAAAGGAACTGTGAAAGAAATTTATAGTATATTCTTAAAATACATTTTTTGATACCATGTGTATCTCTCTGCACTACAAAACAGTAAACTGAAATACCAATTAGATAAGTGATACATACAATAAAACTCTTCATTAAACCTTTCTTAAATCGATATAAGGTGTCACCAGACTTGGAAGTAATAACATGTCAAATGTACGAAGGTCAGAGGTTCTCTATCCCTTATTTATCTGAATGAGTCATAAATATAAATCTGATTTGAGGTTTTATTCAGCAATATCCATAAAAAATTATAAGTGAAGGTGTCATTTATTGAAGAATAACAAGGTATAGAGAAGAATATAATGAAAGTAACTTGTATGAAAAATTTAGGAGTGAGGAAAGTATAAAAATTAAATGATAGTAATACCAATAGAAAATGTATTTATGGAATAAAACATTAAAACATTCTGAAAAATAAATTTTTCCTATTCCAATTTGAGCTCACCAAGAGATTAAAGAAAATTAGAAAAAATTAATCTGAAGTATCCAATATTGGTATTATCAATTTGTCTGAAAATTTTTAAGGACCATAAAGTAATTATAGTCCTAACTGATCAAAATAAATAAAGTAGAAAAAAATTGTGTTATTTAATATTAATTTTTTACAGTTCCTTTTTGTTTTCCACAAAATGGCAGTCTATTGTTTGCATTACAGATAATCTCACTTTGTTCTTCCTCCTCCACCACTTCCCCTTCAGCCTCGTCACCTTCAAAGCTGCCGAAATAGTCTGCAGACAACAACACACATTCCACATTATTATTAGATTCCACATTACCACCATAATCAGAAATCCAAGTAAAGAAAACATAAATCTAAAAAATAAGCAAGAAAAAGAAGTGGAAAGTTTAAGCCATTAGTAAAAGTAGAGTATACTCTAAGGAATTTCCTTGTGACCCATTCCACAAATATTGCAAACTTTTCTTAAATCCAATTCTTGGTAACAATTTAACAATAACAAATTGTTTCTAGTTAAATTTCATTTTCAATACCTGAGGAATGAACAACAGCAAAAATAATAAAATTTGATACTAAGAGAAAATATAAAATGAAAGTATTTCAGAAATAAAGTGGTTGAAGAACTTTAATTAGAATTTCATGCATTTTAAAACATGATACTGCAGCATACTAACCTTCATCCTCTATCACAGTCAATGAGTAAGCAGAGGCCCAATTTGTCGACCAGAGCTGCTTTATGTTGAAATTAGCCAACATTATTACAAGTTCAGTCAAAAGCCACTTGGTGAATTGGATGGGCTAAAAGAAAGTGAACATCTATTAGTTTTCTGAAAGAATACTAAAATAAAATAATGCATATAATATATCAACCAAATATTAACTAAAAAACAAAATTAGTAATAAAAAATTAGTATTGTTAATTTAATTGTGATAATAATCATTAAATTAAGTGACTTTATATTATGTTTATTTCTCCACCTAATATTTAGAATATAAATGTCCAAGTTTACTTACAGTCCATAGAAAATTAGCGGCACTCTTTTCTTTTGGCACTTCTTCAAAGCAGAGGGCCTGGTAATCAAAAATTCGCACTTTTCTAAATATATCAGAATGCATCAATGATTCCATAACTGCACCTTCTACTTCACCAAAGAAGCGACCAGTGTCATTAAGTGTTTCCGAGATGACAATATAACCATTGTTGTCAATCAGGTAGCAGTCCCAACCATCTTCTGAGCATGTTGTTTCCACACCATTAACTCCCTAAATAATGTAATTAATGAAAATAAGGTTCATATTTATAAAATTAATCCAGAATATAAAATTGCATAATTTTTTAACAATTTGAATATTATTTTTAAAATAAGTTAATTAGTAGATCTCATTAGTTAATGAATAACTTATACTGTAAGTTTTTAACATAAAATACAAGCATATAACATTTACCTTTATGATTAAATTAAGCAACTGATTAAAAGTACTTGAATTTGATTTGAAGACAATATCAACTTCTATAAATTCATGTTTTACATGCTATTTCCTTCCTGAGTTTTTGACAGTTGCAAAGGATTGTAACCCACAATTACATGCAGAAGTAATCCTGAACAGTATCATCTTAATGGTTAATTTTTATTGCAAAGTTTAAATAATTTGCAGGCATTGTTGTTATTTATTTTATTCTTAAAACAGGATTGTTTTATTATGACTAAAGACTAAAGACAAGATAAAATGTATATAACCATCACTTTTTTCTTTGATGTGATGTTCAAAAATTGTGAAAACAATGCTGAATGTTGAAGCTGTAGTCCTAGGACAGCAGCTGGGGCCTCCTTTCCAGCATCTCGAGGATAAACTGCATAGGCTACTGTAACTGGAGCATTGTCTTGATTACCTATAAGACAATAAAGTCATTCTTCACCTACAAAATTTATGATTGAAGTGTTAAATAAATAGTCCATGCTGTGAATTATAACTAATAAATATTTAAGCCTTTGAATCTATTTATAAGAAACTTTTAAGTAAATTACGAACCAGCATCAAATGGCACAGATATAACCAATGACTTTGGATCAAGTTGATGTTGAATAACTGCACTCTTATACCATGGCTCTTCAATTGAACGATCAAAAATGTCACCAAATTCCCTGTTATAAAATAATTAACATTATAGATTTTATTTTATTTTATCTAATAGAAATAAAGCTATTTTTTTCAAAATGTAGGATTTATTTTCTAATCAATTTTAAGCAAACTATGGACTCTAATCTTCAGGATGGTAAAAAAATTCTGTTAACATATATATGTATATGTATGAGACATTTATTACAAACAACATATTCAGAAAACTAATAAAATATCCTCATATATTACATAATTTTGCATATACTTTCTACTTTTAAAGATTTCACACAAATTGTTCCATTTTCTACAAAACTTTAGCAAAGTTTAGATAAGAGGACTTATGTTATATTTCTCCTTATGTACTTCATCTTAATTGTTTGATTATAGATTACACACAAACTTCTGATTTCTGATAAACGTTTTTGTTTAGAGTTTTTTTGAAATTTGGAATTTTAGTACTTTAATGATCAAATCCAAACTGTAAAAATAGAGCTCAAAATTTTTATGTATTTGTGCAATCAAAAATGAAACTGAGAGTTATTAAGAAAAAAGATTTCCAACAACTGAGAAAAAAAAGAAAATTCAAACGAATGAATGAGGAAAATACTATTTATACTTACAAGTTAGCATCTCCATCTTCATCCAAAATGTTTTGCCATCTTGTTAGACCACTGTGTGTTGCTACAAACATCAATGTTGTGTTGTATAGCCTGACCAATTCCCTACAAACAACTATTTTGTCATACTAAACAATTGAACTGTATTTCCCATGATTTGGTACTTGAATTAAAAAGGAATATTTAATTGATAAAATAATGTTGAAACTTACTTTTCAAAACTAGTTAAGTTTAGCTGCCCTTTGAAAAACTCTTGTGTTATTTTGGCATCAAACACTAGCAATTGCATTAACTCATGGTCACCTGTAAATAAAATAAACAAATGTACAAGGAAACAAAATTTTTATGGTGGAAGGATTATTTGCTCTAATAAAATTTCAGAATAAGCATACAATTTACTTACAATAATATTCATCTTCTCTTATCTCAGACCGGTTGCAATTAACATCTGGAACAAAATTGATTTTTAGGTAATGAATAAATAAATTTCTAGAAAATTGACTGTAATTAGATTTGCTCACATTCAGTAGAATTTTTGTTAAAGTCAGTTTCATCTTGATCTTTGATATCATCCTTGTACTGATCTTGCCAGTGGAAATCTGATTTGCTCATTTCGTTAAGAAAGTGTAGCAACTCTTGCTCTGTAGAATTAAAAGGAGGTAAATATTGATAGAAGTGTTTGCAATACAACCTGAGGAGTAACAAAACATCATTTTTACAAAAATAAATGTTAATTATAATTGTCATAAATATATAGCATATTGGTTATACTTTACTTTATCTACAGCAACTTTTACAATTACAATAACAGGAAAGGTCTACTAAATTACTGTCATAGATGCAAATTCTTAAATGTTAAATAGATTATCTTATTAGTAAAATGAATTAAAATATTGTCAGAACTATCTCTCACCATGAGGGATGAATTTTCCAATTATTTCCAATAAAATAGCTGAGAAGAGAGTTTCCTTTCAATAATGTGTCTTTAATCACATCTCCAACTTTCACAGAATAAAAACCATAACCATGAGGAAGTGAAAGACCTATACTAAAAGGTGTTCCATTTAACGGAGAATAGTAGTAGCTTCGATTCTCACTAATGACTCTTTTCTGGAAAAAGAAATAACTAGTTTATATAAAGAATCAAACCACTAAGTTCAGTAAGTTTGTTTATTAAGAAATCAAATGTGTGAATATTGCATTTTTTAGAACAAAATGTAGTTACAACTTAATCCTGCTACTATCATTTAGAGCAGGTAAAGGTAGCTTTTACATGACACTTTAAAAGTAAGCCTACTAAAGTATTAAAAAAATATCTAGAAGAAGAATTTAAGGTACATTGAAGAGATAATTTAAATTTAAGTTTTAATTAAAATTATCATTATAGGGCAATACATGAAGAGATTATGTTTTTAGATCATATTTATTTTTTTATTAAAATTTATTTTTTCTTTATTGTTTATGATTCCTTTATGTTTTATAATTTTATGATGGTTGTTTTATATGCTAAATATTTTTTAGTATAGTATTTATTTTTATAGGGAATTTTATGTATCAAAATGTTAATTTAGGTAATGGTTTAGGTCTAGATGTCTTACCTTGAGTAATAATTTTGTTATGATTATGTATTTGTTCTTTAATAATTAAAAATTTAGTTTACATTATATTTTTCTGAATTCTTTTTATTTGTTGTTCTAATGTTATTGCTTTTGCTAAATTGTACATTTTAGATTTGAGATTATTTACTTTTTATTTATTTTTTGAATTCAGATAGATCCCTACTTTAATGCTGGTTTTATATAATTTTTATACTACATTAGCTTCATTTAATTTATTATTTGGCTATGTTTTTTTTAATATGTGATTTTTGTTATAGATTTTACTTAAACTTATCTATAATTATAGCTTTTTACTTAAGTTACCTATACATATATATATTTCATTTGTGATTACCTACAGCTCATGTTGAGGCTCCACTACAGGGTCAATGATTTTGAATGCAGTTCTTAAGTTAGGTGGATATGGCCTTATTTGAATTATAAGGTGTATTTTTTTTCAAGTTTTATTTATTATGTAATTGTATTTTCTTTCTTTATTTTTGGTGAGTTTGATTTGTTTACATCAATTTATTTAAAAATATTAATGTTGTGTTTTGGGAATCATACAGACAAAGATATTGCACAAAGCAAAGAGTAACAAAAAAATACGTGATTAACATATATAACAATTAATTGCTTATTCTTCAGTTGCTCATTTGAGATTAATAATTTCTGGGTTGTTTACTATAAATTTTTTTATGATTTTATGATGCTGTTTTTTCAATATTAGGCCATGGTTTATGTTCATCTGGTCTATTTTGTTGATCAAAAATTGTTTATGAGCAATTAGGAAGACTTTTTTAATGTTAAATAAAGGGTAATATAATATATACCTAGAATAAGGTTGATTATTTTTTATTACAAAGCATAAATATATCAGTTCCTCCTAGATTAAATATAATTGGTGAGGTTAGACTATTAAATAATATTATTAGCTATTCATATAATTTTATGTTTGTTTTATTTAGTTTATCTTTCTCATTATAATAAGTAAAATACTGTCATGCTTAACTGAAATAATTGATGAATTTAAATTTAGAGTGGTCAATTAATGAATAATTTTAGTCTATCCCTTAAATTAACCCAAGACCTTATAATATGTTTATATAATTATAAAATGTCATTTATACTAGTTTTCAAACAGTTACAAACTATCAGCCTCACCATGTCATCAAAATGGTATTTCATTGTCATTACAGGAATTTCTCCTTCTTCATGATTGACCATTGCTTCTCTCAGCTGAAATCATATTACAATTAAAATTGTATTCTACAGTGAAATATAATGACAACTCATTACAAATTGGAAACAGACCTCTAAAGTTTCTGGATTTAGTTCACGTGGTCCACGAGTGTCATCAACCAATTCAACTTCTGTCAGGTCAACACTATTGTAGTTGTCTTTTAAGGCTCCTCTGGACTAAAATGAATTATATAAACATTTAATTTTTAAATGCTACAGAAAATGCATGTATAACTGTATCATTATGCTCATCCTACAACTTTAACTTTCTTCACACCAAAAGTGTTGAGAAATATTAATAATTGTCATAGTTGATTATTCCATCGTTCGGAACCATGTTCTTTGATGGTGAATTGTTTAATTAAATCATTCATTATTTTCCAACTACATTCTGTTCAAATAATGTTGACATTTCAATGTTTAAATTGTAATAAATTACAATACAAAGAACTTTAAAATGTAATAAAACTATAAATTTTATGAATAAAGTTAGCAACATTAATGAAACTATTTAAATTAAAAGTATTGCTAATTTAAGTTCTAACAATTATTTAATATATTAGATTATATATCATTTTCATCTGCTGAAGTTTAAAAAGACAATTTAGTTGCATATTTTTCTTGTAAAAAGAGAATTTTAAATAGTTACTTTGTTAAACAACATGCCAGTTATTCATGTCTGTACTTCTTATATTAATTAATATTTTCTAAGTGTTAAAAAAGGCATGGGCTAATTAAACAATATTTAAAAACGTATAATCCAGGATTCATAACCACTAATTACAAAATATAAATTATTATTTATTACTGGTTATACAGTTAATTTTTTATACTATTTGTCACATCAATCTACACATTATATTTTTAAAATCTATGTAGTTATATCTTACAAGCAAGTTCCTCTTATATGAGAATCCATATCAGGAATTAACCATGTTGTCATTAAATAAATTATACTGAAAATGCTATTTGTTTTTGGTTGTTCATTTTTTTTAATTTATTTTAAATTGCATCCCAGCTAAGTTATACTCCTACAATATTTACTTTCTGACTTACCACTGGTCTAAGATCTGGATGTAATAGCAAATAACCATTATTTGTGACAATAAATGAATATGCATTTACTCCAGCCTGAAAGGAAAATGGTTCCAAATTTTAGATTTAATTATCAGTCCATACAGTATTTTCTGTTACTCATTTATACCCAATAATACACAAAGAATATTAATAATCTATTTTTTTTTATCAAAGACAAAATATCATTCTGAAATATTAGGTATTAACCACATTGACATATTTTCTTGATAAAAATTCATGAATAAAATAAACTTGAAATGGCTTTATTAGAAACTTAGTTTCTATTTAATCTACCACTGTAAAGTTATCAACCAAAATTTGAGCAACACATTTCAGTATTTTACTAAAAGAAATTGTTTCAAATAAAGACCTTGTATGGTGTTGTCAATTTCTCTATGTCTGGTATAGGTACATCTATTGCAGCAACACCAAGTATATCTGGTATATCCGTCTGTGACAAGAAAGAAAGCATTTAATGGTTTAAAAGCCTTAACATTAGTGTGAAGGTTTATTAAATTATACACGATGTAAGATGTAAATATGCAAAATATTTGTTATAGGTATTTTATGATTAATTCAGCAGATGTAAAATATTTACCTCATTCCCATTTTCAAAATTCAACCTTCTGTCAAATGTAGGGATTGCAACAGTTGTTACAAGGTGATACTCTTGAAATCTAAGTTCTTCTGGTTCTTTAAATTTCTGTAAACAAAGAAGTAGTGAATATAATTTGACATTGTATTGTTTAAACCATGCACTTTTTAATTTGTTTGATAAATGTCTCATTTTCCAAAATTTTAAACGTCAGCATGCACTGATCCTTGACAGAACTCTTCATGAATTGATCAGAAATAATCAATATATTTTTTTGGTTATCTAAAAAGTAACTAATTCCTCTTAAATTCAGTACACACATACAGTATCATATTCATAGCACAAATTGTGGAAAGATTTCAATCATCTTCCAATATTTAATAGTATAGAAAAGCTGAATTAATTATCAATGAACAATAACATGCACTTTGTAATTCCACAAAGTGTGTCTGAACAGAATGCATAACATTTGTACATAATGGACAATATTTTTCATAGTTCACAGCTAAAGAGGGGGAGGAGGGGAAGACTAGCCATTGCTACTACTTCATTCTCTAGATAAGCTGCATACAAATAATCATATACATGAAATGAATTTTTGCCAAGTTTCTGCCAGTCTCATATGGCAATTCCTGTAGTCATGCTCCACATCAAATTTAATATCTTGTCTCATTAAAGTTTCCATTTACTCTTCTATTTTTAATCATTATTTCTATTACATTTTATCTTACACGGTTTACTATGTGCATTTCTATTTTAATATTTCAATCCTTTAATTATAAAATAAAATGAATTACACTCAATTGTTTAGAATAAAATTTATGATTTCCTAATTTAGAAAATTATTTTGTAAATTCTTTAAAATCTTTTATGAAATCTCAAATGAATACAAATATATTATTCAGATTTTATTAACATGTCAAATGCATCAGCTTAAAAAATGTACAAGAAGTACATTTCATAAAACCTTAAGAGACAAATGAATAATCAAAGATCTAAGGATTTCCTGATATAGCTGCTGAAGAAATCTTTCATGGGTTTCAATAATTGTTTGACCTGATTGGAAACTCAAGAAAGACTTCTCCACCAAAAAAATAGTATATCATCTAAATAACAAAAATTGTTCTGTTTATGTTTTTTGTGCAATTTTCAAAAATCAAAATATAAGGAGAGAAAATATTTACAGCATTATAAACTTAAATAATTCGATTCATATAAGGCTTTTCTTGAGTTTTAAAATGTACAAGTTTGGGAGATAAAATTAAAAATGAAAGTCTAATTATTAATTACAGCACAAATATTAACAACCCATATAACAGACAAATACGTCAATTTTGAATAATGCTTAAAATTCTGTGATCCTTGTCAGTACCAAAGCCAGAAGCTACCAACTTAGTTAAGAAAATGTTTAACCAATTTGAATATGTAAAAGGCATTTATTTAATCCTTATTTACTATAGATTTTTCTCTTCTCTTCTATTAATCGTGTTACATTTAATACACTTTTATATATAATGGTTTACACTTTTGGTTCACTTTATTTTACTGTAAGTAAAGTTATTTATACAACATATGCAATCACACAATTTTAGTTACAAAATAAACAGAAAAGGTTTCTTGCAAATTTGGGAAATTTTGGCTTTTGTCCTTCAAACCAAATCTCCACATGCTATGCCCTAGCATCACAAATAGTTACATTGTCCGATACCTTAAATATAGTTTGAGAATATACATTATCTTCTCCTCGTTGGCTGAAATAAAACTCTTTATTTCGTAAATGTTTATCTAACTTCTCTTTCTGTTCACCAGTCTCCATCACGTCCCAGAGCCATTGCTCTAGTTTAGGATCCTGAAAAAATTAAGCTGCACAATCTTTCCATTGATGACTGCATTTATTTGCCTTTGGTACATCTCAGTTCCTTAAATACTTTAACAATTACTAAATATATTGATCTGAACAAAAGTAATATTTTATTATTTAAGAACATGGTTTAAAAATATTGGCTAATATGGTGCAGCCAAAAATAAAAGGCATTTTAAGATATAGTTTTAATTTACAAATAACAACCTAAGATATATCCTTTAGGTACTTTTTAATACTAAAATTCAAATTAACTAAATATATAGGATCATACACATTTCTACAATTATGATTATGTTCTCAATATCTATGAGGTATTATTTTTCTGCTTTACTTTTAGCAGTAGCTCAAGTTTGAAAATCTGGACAAGAGTGTAAATTTAATACTGAACTCTGATCGATCCCATGCCAGTAATATTTATGTAGATCTATTGAGTCACATTCATACTTGAAAGGGTATTGTGGCCTTATAAAACTAATTCAATGTTATATTTTATGCTGATGTTAAACAGACATTTTTCATGAAACATAATTCCGTAAGAGGTATTATATGAAATTTTCATCTTTATATGAATTATTTTATTATTCTTGGCACAGTTTTCTGCCATAAAGAGCTAAACTACAACTTGAAAATATATATTGTAATGTATTTCTTATGAAATCACATCAGTATATTTTTATATTGGGAATTATAATGTGCACCAGGAAAAAAACACAATATTTTGAAACCCTTTTAATCATAATCAGGTTTTATACTTTAAAATTTATCTTTTAGTAAGCAAACTATGACATAATTATATTTAAGCTTACCCTAATATCTGCATAAGCATGAGTCCAAATAACTGGATGAACTTCCCTCTGTAATGCAAGAGGCCTAGAAATCACAGAAATGTACTGGAATACTTGCTCTGACACTTCATTTAAGGACTGAATGTGCTTGTAAAATCCTGACAAAGATTAAAATTGATTTTATTATCTGTTATAAAACTTAAATGTGTAATAAGTGTTATGTATATAACACTAGTATATCTATATGTTTCATTACCATCTAAATTTGTACTACATAGTTATAATAAATTTACCATTAAATTGATATAACATTATCATTCAAGAATTTGAATATAATTTATAGTGCCAAGTACTTCAACTATTTTGTTTAAATTTGAAGTATTCCTTTTCCACAATATTTTGGTCAGAACTTAGAACATACTAAAACCTTTAAGCTTGCTTTTATGTGAAAACATTTAGACCTTTATTTATGATTTCAATGCCTCAGGAAAATATTCAGACTTAACAAACTAAAATAGTACAATAAATTAATGATTTTATTTACCTCTGTTTAGGCATGCCATCCACATAATTTCCATAACTTTAGTTACTTCTTTACCAATAAGAAATGTAAACACTCTTACTGGTATTGTGGTACCATTATTCAATCTATTATATTCCTCAAAAACCTCTGTGATATTTCCTGCAACACTGTCAGTTATAAGCATGATTGCCTGGTTGCATTGAACTCCAGTGTCATTGTCAGAAATACCTCGTTCCAATCTTGACTTTGGAAAAAAAAGAATATACTTTAAAAATTAATTTAATATTGTTCAATATTTGCCCATATATTTAACACTTATTTTTACCTTTTCTAATAATTGAAAAGCCTGAATAAATGCCTGAGAAAAATTGGCATATCCCTCAGGTCTCACTATCTTGTCCATTCCAGCTTTCAAAGTGTTAATATTTTCCAATGTTGCCTAAAAGTGTAACATAATTTTTATACTATTTTAACAAATTTGAATAAGCAACTATTGTAATTAATATTTTTTTACTTATTTAATACTAATTGCTGATAATGTAAAACATTTCTTTTTGTGGTACACCTTTAAATTTATTTTTAACATAGAATCTAGTACAGAACTATTAGTCAATGGTGAGCTTGTAAAGCAAAGCAAAAGATTTTAAACTTGAATCTACTTGTAAACATATTGATATATCTTCATTAACCATTTTATTAGGAAAGTAGGCACATTGTATTGACCTAGTACTTTCTATATAATTATTCATATTATAACCAAGAATAATACATGACATGTGTTGATCTACATGCAAACAATAGATTTTACTAAATACTAATTAATGTGATTAAGATATTCAAAATATAACTTTCAAGCTAATTTCATTATCAATCTTTTATTTCATAACATTTAGTGTTTAGAATAATGTTAAAATATTTATTGAGATCAGATAAATTTACCTGAACAAGTGTATCTTTGAAACAAGGTACTATTTCTTCTGCATGGCTGGAAAAATTGAAAACATTAATGAAATCATTATTGGAGAATGTGTCCAGTAGACTGTTTACAGTTAAACGAGCAATATAATGGCGCATTCCGGTCATTGATCCAGTAGTATCCACCAATATGACCACATCCTTACTACAAGTTGAAGCTTCAATATACCAAGATCGACTTCGACAATCATATAGATCGGGATCTTGATGCCACAGTAATGCTAAAACAAAAGGTTCAGTAAATTGTCATTTATTAAAATACATAAATATTCTTAGTTTTGCAACACGAAAACTGAGAGAGGCACAATCACTATGCATGGATATCAAAGAAGTTAATTGAAGCATGAAAACAAACAAAATATTGATAATGTGTATTTAAAATAGAACATCATAATTGTAGCATTACTTGTTTATTAAGTGGCATGTTAAAGGGTATATGACATTTACAAACCTGGATAGGTTCTCATAAAACCTGTTGATCCTCCAAAATATTGCCAAGAAATTGAAGGATCATATCTAGAGTTTCTTTTGAATTCCTCATCCAGACCTTGTGACCACTGGATGCCTTCCAAAACCTCAGGTGCTACAATTTATGACATAAAATAATTTTAAAAATTTATTTTGATCAACAATGATAAATTAACCTGCACTACATTTAGTTTTATTATTATCTAATATGAGAAAATGTAGACAATCTTTTCTATGGGTAAAATTGAAATTATGTTGATGTTTCTAAGGATAATGTTAGACTATGTACAAAATTAGCCAGAAGTAGACTTGAACACACATATTCAACTATAACCATTTGAACTTATTTTTTATATTTTTTATACACTCATTATTGGCTAGTTTAACAGTGAATTGAAACTATTTTTATTAACTTTGCTTTAATGTAATTACCTTCATCATATATATTTGTTGGTATATGCACAGAACTGTAATTTCTATTGACTGGAATATTTTGAAACTGTTTATCTGGAATTAAAGACATAGGTGCATAGAGTGTATTATTATTATCATCATCATCATCAGGATCATCTTCAATTACATAATACACCTTGCCATCCACCATCGAATATTTGGCATTATAGTATGAAAAGTTTTTAATACCCTCATATTCAAAATTTTCAGTAATTTCCTCAGCTTTCTGCATTATACACTGAAAATCAACAATGAAACATGTTTAAAACATAATTTTTTAATAAGTACCAGAGAATTTGTGAAGATTTTAAATTAATCAAATAAATAGTTAACTCCCCTTTAAAAATAGTTTAGTATTACATCATTTTATATAAGCATAAAATTGAAGGTTACAATTAAAAATAAATTTATTTAACTGCCTCAACATCTCTGTGTTTAATATAACCAGTTATCATTATGATAAAACCTATTATGTATTAAATAATGCAGACAGTTTTCTTGACTAAAGAACAGGAATTTTTCATATGTTATACTTAAATTCACTACACTTCAAAGAATGTATCCCTCCATTTCTTGAGCACTGATTTTCCAAAGAACAAAGTTCTTAATAACTACTTAGCTATGAGTACCAATCTCATCCACCTGGAATGCTTGCGTAAAAAGATTGCTAGTCCTCTCTTCACATTCATGTAAATATTAAATAACAGATTTGTTTATAATTAAAACTTTATGCACTGCTTTAAATTCATTACAATCAATCCTTTCTAACAGGGATTCAAATAAGAGAAATTAGTATGTAGTATATTACTAAAACAAAATAAATTAACCTGGAATATGAAGCTAAATCTTCAATATATATTCAATTAGTTAGTGTGGTAAAGTTCAATATAATGTCTGAGCATGTCATTTTTGTAATCATACTGCTGTATTTATTAATGACTAGTTCCTACACGTGCCCATACCTTGACAGACTTCATCTTCGACCTCATCATCCTTTCAACATTCTCCTTTATTGTCCCCAGCAGCTCTGAGCCATCTTTCTCCTCAACACGAGCATTCATGTATTTGTACCTCTAATTGAATACAAAATAAATTATAATAAATCAAATACTATTATTCATTTCGGAAGGAAAAGATAGGTTTTCTGTCCTTACTATTTTGAAATCATCCATCTTCATAACTGAATTGGCTAACTGCCATAATTCACTTCCAAGTTCTTCAGCGTATTCTGTAAAACTGTAAAATAAAATTGTCAGATGTTTGTCATAAAAAAATATTACTATAATTTGGTTGGTTAGTTTTTGTACATGTCTCCCAATGTATTCAAAATATCTCGCAAAAATTAATTTATAATTAAAAACATGAGTCATGCTAATAAATTGTAATAGTTCACCAATATTATATAAATAAATCAGCTCAATAGTAGTAAAAACTGATTGAGATATTCTTGTTATATTGCTAAAAAAGTGAAAGGTCTTCCTTATTTCTATTATTTCAACGTACTGAACTGTCGCTTTCATTTCTATGCCTCCTCAGTAATCATTTGTAATTAAATCAGTTGATATGATCAAAAATTATATTTATGGCACAATATTGGAGCTCAAATCTTATAAAAGAATCTCACAGATCTAAACCCTTTAGAAGAGATGTCAAAATTATTCATAGAACATAAATATTTTACAATCTAGTTCAAACTAGTTTTTTAAAATTTATTATTAATTACTAATAGATTAATAGAAGAAAAAATAAGGTGATGGAGTGTAGCTTGTGAAATAATGGAATAACAAAGGGTGTTAGATTGGGAAGTTTTTTTAAGGAAGTTAAGGAATTCTGCTACTTGGGCAGTGTAATAACCAGGGATGGTAGAAGTACATATAAAGAGTAGGATAGCACAGGCAAGGAAGGCATTCACAAAAAGAGGAATTTATTTATGGCTACTATAAGTATGAATATTAAGAAATCATTATTAAAAATGTTCGTATGTAGTGTGGCGTTATATGGGTGCGAAACGTGGATGGTAAGAGATGCAGAAAGGAAAAGAATAGAAGTATTTGATGCTGTAGGAGAATGCTGAAAATCAGATGGGTGAATGGAATCACTAACGAGGAATTTCTAAGGAAAATAGGGGAATGTCAAACAATATGGAGGATTTTGACCGAGAGAAGGGATAGAGTAATAGGCCATGTTTTGAGACATGAGGATCTTGTAAAGTTAGGGTTAGAGAGAAATGTATTGGGTAAGAACAGAAGAGGGAGGCCAAGGATGGAAACACTAAACAGGATAGGGAGGATGTGTGATGTGGTAGTTATGTGGGAAATGAGAAGGTTTGCGCAAGATAGATTAGCATGGAGGGTTGCATCAGACCAGTCTTAGGTCTGGATACCACAACAACAAGTCTTTCCTCTGTTCGTTTTATCTTCGTTTATGATGTTATTATTTACGGTAAATTACTGCCTAAATTCCTGGCTGTTTGTTTCTATTTTCTGCCGCAACTCCTCGTGGAATTTTTCACTTTTTTGTTTCGTTTTCAGTCATAATTTATGGAATTCCGCTTAACTTGGTCTGGTATTTTTACTGTTTTTTTTATTTTAACACGTCCTCTTTCAGCTTTTTTTTACAAATTTCATAATTTTTGCTGATATTCTTAAGTCTCGTATCCCGATTTACTATTTTCAACCAATCTAAATTAATTTCTTTGAGCGTTGGAAGAAAGAGAGACCTTGTTCCTCCATCCCAGTCCTGAAAGTGTTGACATCAGCAATGACGGACGACTGACCAGCCCATAATCTGTGGTTAGCGTCCTTTAGTGAAGAGGAGAGTCATTCTGACTGTTTGGTGGCCGTGGTGTATTTTCGCGCATGTGGCTGTTCCAAAATTAGAAACAGGCGGCGCTGAACATTTGATGACGGGGAAGCCGCGACGCTCTGGCATTTCTCTGCCAGCCAAGTTGACCAAGTCCGCCTCAGAGGTAAAATACGCACCGAGATGTCTCTTGTGGTGAGAGTTCAGTTAACACCACGTGTTATCCCACCCAAGTTCCAAGTCACGATGTCGTGACGCAAACCTCCAAAAATGTACAATTTCTGATGGTCTATATTGGATTATGGTGATGGAAATTTTTTGGGAAATCCGTATTAAATTAGAATATTATGTTAAACCCATTTGGGCACAACAGGGTCGCTCTGAAAAGACAGATCCGAAAGTCCACAAGACCATGCTGATGGCTCGTTTCCCAGTAACGCTTTCTAAATTATAGTATGTTGATGCGAACAGAAATTGTCTGTTCACATCAGCAAACTATTATTTTAGAAAGTGTTCCGGGTTCATGGAATACTACAAATTGGCCCCCAGAAGATAGTAAGAGGGGTCCCAAAAAATACAAGGACTTTTCGGAACAGGTTGCACAAAGTAAAATTAGGAGCTTTGGATTTTTTCTTTCATTTTAATCTTTCAATTAATGTTGACGTAGCGTGTTTGCTGATGACTTTGTTGTTATGTGACTATTTTCATTTCCTCATAACTACCGCATCCTCCCTAACCTACTTTGTGTATTCCATCCTTGATCTCCCTCTTCTGTCCCTACCCCACACACTTCCCTCTAACGCTAATTTTACAAGATCCTCACGGCACAAAACGTGACATATTAATGTATCCCTTCTTTAGGTCACCGTCCTCCATATTGTTCGCTATTCCCCTATTTTCCTTAGAACTTCCTCGTTAGTGATTCAATTCACCCATCTGATTTTCAGCATTCTCCTACCGTTCACGTTTCGCACCCATATAACGCCACACTACATACGAACATTTTTAATAATGCTTTCCTAATATTCATACTTATAGTAGCCATAAATAAATTCCTCTTTTTGCGAAAGCCTTCCTTGCCTGTGCTATCCTCCTCTTTATATGTACTACTACCATCCCTGGTTATTACCCTGCTCAAGTAGCAGAATTCCTTAACTTAAAAAAAACTTCCCAATCTAACATCCTTTGCTATTCCACTATTTCCCAGGCTACACTCCATTACCTTGTTTTGCGTATGTTTTGTAATGTTGTTTTTTTGTGCGACATTGATATGACTTCTTGTTGCTGTTCCCCAAATTTGACCTTAGCTAATGTTCTAAATAAAAGACACGAGGTGAGATTGGCGGAATGCTGAAATTCATTAAAAATGCATTAAAATGTGTTAGGTTATGTTTACATTTTGTAGTATTAGTACAAGAATTAGACGCTGGATGGAATTAACGCGATGGTAATTTAAATAAAAATTGCAAAGAAAATAGTTGTAATACATAAATTAAAATCTGAAAGTAATGAAAACGACTTTAATAATGTGTAAAATTGGTAATTGAAAAGAGACAAAATGAAAATTAGTGTTAATAATGTTAGAAAGACGAAACTTGTAAGGTGGTTGATTAGGGAAGGTTGTTCTGGAGTTACGTAAAGGACAATTGCCATTGTTGTATAGAATATAATAAATTATGATCATGTAGTTTTCCTGATGCATAGGATATTGTAAGGCATGTTACGAAACGAGTTGGAAATAACATCGTGTTTATACAGATGACTTTGACTTATAAGCATAAAACGCTCCTGTCAAGCCTTTGACGGTACAAGAAGAAAGAATTCTCTTAGAATTTTGAGGTCTTTTAAGGATTTTATTTTTGGATCCTAGGGAAAACGATTATCTTAGCTATATAATTTACAATTAATCATAAGATCATGTTTGATTTTACAACCATTGGAGCATAAATTAATTGCTACAAAATCTATTTTGTTACTTTCTTGTCCCTTTTCCCCTCTAAAATTTGTTTCAGACGTATAAATGATGTATAAAACATCATAATCATAGATGAATAAACCAGTTTATAGGGGAGAAAAGACGTTAATGTGATGTCGCACGAAACGTCTCTGGCCTACGGCCATCTCAAAAGAAAAACTTCACGACTCCAACGGTAGCCCTGAATCATGAGGATAAAAAATATATTTAATGCTAATTGTTGTGTCCTTTAGATGTAAGACTTGACTGTACGAAAAACCGGCTTATTCAACTGGAAAACTATATTAAAACACTGCTGCCAACCCTGCGGTAATAACAGAACCAAATCGTACTAATATATTTTCTACAAGATAGTAAACAGTCGTGCATGACGTGACGTAAGGCCTGGAGCTTTCGACATTAATTTATGGGGTGGATTGTAGGCGGATTGAGCCCTTTTAAAATTTAAACAATTCTCAAACTTTTGAATAGCCTTATTCAAATCATCTTCTTGGAAAATGTTCTCGGTCAACTTTCAATTCTGACGTCATATTCCTTGGACTCTTTTTTTGGACTCTCCGGTACCTTATTTTTAACTTCCACACAATCTGAAAAACACACAAACAGCTTTTCTTTGACCATTATAAACATTCGTCTTAATAAATTGTTGGTAATGGAGTGAAGTTATAAGATTGTAAATCATTTTAAAGATTAATTTCCAATTCCCAAGCTTACTTTTTGACAAATGGTTAATTGCGGTAATCTTGATTCCCAAGAGAAGTCCTCATCCACTTGACGAAAAGTATTCTGAATCACAATAACCTTTAAATATATAAAAATTAGATAAAATAATAGAGAAGTAATTTCTAATGATGCGTGACACAAGCAATAGTAAATTCTGCACATCTTGTCAACACCATGACTTGGGTTTCGAACAGTTGTAGAAAGGTTAACAAACGATGAGAAGAAATTTTAATGCACAGATTTGTTGTCAGTGTCTGTATTGATGTATTTTCCATGTAGTGTACCAAGCAGATAAGAGGCAAAAGCAGCGACACGATACACCCACGCCAGGGATGATAACGCACATGTGCCGAGGTAAATTTAGCCATCTTGTAAAAGTCCCAGGAAACTCTGGTGAGATTTAAACTGGAAGCTTGGATGGTTGACTTTTGGATTCCACTTTACTTCCCTTTAATGAAAACAATCCTCGTTACCAAATTAAGCTTCCCAGACGTCATCAAGTTTCTGGTGATCAGAAAGCGTCGCTTCTCATCGAGCAGGTCGGCCACGTTTACAAATATGTGAAAGGTTTATTCCGAAAACTATTTAACTCATGACTTTCCAGGTTATGGTAAAAAAGACTGTCATATTCCATATACAGTTAATAAACGTAAAATAAATGAGACTATTAAGATCAAGGAGCACGGTTGTGTCATCGCTGCTTCTTTATCGTTTAATTTTTCATAAAATAACTGATGAGTCAAATTCTTTGGTCTTCTACAGATGCTGTGGGATTTGTTGCTAAAAATCGGAGAAGTGAAACCAGAGCTCAGTGGTAATTCTAAAAAAACTTCTCTTCCGACTCCACCAAACATTTTACTTTTACTCCGAAAAGTGGAACGAGTCTTCTCTCAAGGGAAAAATAAATTTGGCATCTCTACTATTTTAAATGGTAATAATGAGGAAAGTTAAAAATAAATATGAAAAGAGAATCAAAATGCAAGGAGAATATAAAAAAGCCCTAAGGTTTGCTGATGAAGAAGACTTGGAATCCAATAATAAATGGCATGAACGCGGTCCTGGAAGAAGAGTACAACATGAGGATGAATAGAGAGAAAACCTATGTCACAGAGTGTACTATGGGAATAACAAAGGGTGTCAGATTAGGAAGAATTATTTTGAAGGAATTTAAGGAAGTCTTCTACCCGGGCAGTATAATAACCAGGGATGGTAGAAGTGTAGTTGATATAAATAGTACGATAGCACAGGCAAGGAAGGCTTCCGCGAAAAAGAGGAAATTACTTGCGGCTAATATAAGTATTAAGATTATGAAATAATTATTTAATACGTTCGTATGGAGTGTGGTGTTATATGGATGCGAAACGTGAATGATAGGAATTGCAGAAAGGAAAAGAATATAAGCCTTTGAAATGTGGTGGTATAAGAGAATCTGAAAATCAGATGGGTGAATAGGACAACTAACGACGAAGTTCTAAGCAGAATAGGGGAAGAGCTAACAATGTGGAGGACGTTGACCAAGAGAAGGGATAGATTAATAGGCCACGTTATGAGACATGAGGGTCTTGTAAAATTGGCATCAGAGGGTAGTGTGTGGGGGAAGAATAGAAGAGGGTCAAGGATGGAATACGCTAAGCAGATTAGGGAGGATGTGTGTTGTGCTAGTTATGCGGAAATGAAAAGGCTTGCGCAAGGTAGGTTAGCAAGGAGGGTTGCATTAGACCAGTCTTTGGACTGACTACCACCACCAAAACAATTTATTGGGCTTACCATTTAGTGACAGAATAATTTTGTAAAAGAGTGACGTTTCTATTATTGTATCATTCATCATCTTCCGGCAAAGTGACTGCCCAGGTCTGCAGTCGTCTATTTATTGGGTACTTAAAGGTTCCTTCCCCATCTTTGTTGTTTTGCGTTTTTTAGTCAAAATTTTCAAGGTCACACATTCATATGTTTCGATAACTATCCACATATAACTCTTAGTGACTAGATTTATTTTCACTTTCGTCTTTTGAGTTCACGCGTACCTGTTTGCTTCGATTCTCTAAGTTTGGAGACTTTCCCGGGCATTGTCTTGAAAAAAAGAATTTCTGGTGAGCGCCCAAATTCCTGACCGAAATGGAGCAATTCGTTATTATCGAATCCTATGCGAGTTTATCCCTTTCCTAATAAATGTTTACGCTCTCTCAACCTCTTTAACTTGTATTCAATTATAAGGATTCTTTTACAAAAAGTTTTTGAGTTAGTTTCTTTATCTATATAATTTTATCTATCTACCCTTTACGCTTGTGAAAACTGGACGATATGGAAGTTTATCTAGAATTGTATTTCATTCTATCAACCCTTACTGGCCCCTAATTACACATCGCCATCTTTACTAACATTCAACAACTGCTTCGTATAAAATTTGCCGAAATCAATATAGGAAAACTATGCAATCACAAGATGTTTTGGGTAAATGAGATGGTAAACAGACTGTCATCAAAACAATTCAGACGGCCTCACATAACATAATTTTCTCACTAGTTCAATTTCTACACTGAAATTTATATTTGGGTTAAAATTTTAACCTTTTTACTTACAAAATGTAATATTTTTCAAAAATTCCTCAATGATCAATTTTTTTAGGGAAATAGCGGCAGTAAAATTGTTATGGCCCACCTCTATTGCATGGCCAATGCAGACCATGGCCATGGTGTGAATGGGGATTGGCTTGTATTGATCGGTGTTTGTGGAGGTTGGATATTTTGTAGGCCAACGTTGGCTAAGGAAGCGGTTTTCCTTCACTCATCAAAGAAGGCCGATATACACTTATAAATATTGACCGATGCATTGGCCCATTCTGTTGATAGGAACGAAGACAACTACGATTGACCCATAGTGAAGATGGGCCATAACAGGCGGTGGCCTTTGAATTAATTTAACACACCGTAAAAAGGAGGGTGGATTATACCAGAAATTATTATTAACAAACTTCCCATCCATGAATTAAGATGCAATACAGTTGAGGTGAACTTTAATTTTATTTCCTATTATTAATATTAATTAACTTGAAATTTTGGTACTTTGGTGTAAATGTTGTTGTTGTTGTCGTATTCAGTCCTACGACTGATCTGATGTCACCCTCCATGCTAACCTATCTTGCGCAAAGCTTTTCATTTCCAAATAATTAGCACATGCCACATCCTCCCTAATCTCCTTAGCGTATTCCATTTTTTGTCTCCCTCTTCTGGTCTTACCGCACACAATTCCCTCTAATGCTAATTTCACAAGTCCCTCGTGTCTCAAAACGCGGCCTATTAATCTATCCCTTCTCTTGGTCAACGTCCTCCATATTGCTCGCTCTTCCCCTATTCTGTTTAGAACTTCCTCGTTACTGATTCTATCCACCCATCTGATTTTTAGCATTCCCCTATAGCACCACATTTCAAGGGCTTCTATTTTTTTTCCTTTCTGCAACTCCTATCGTCCACGTTTCACACCCATATAACGCCGCACACCATATGAATATTTTTAGCAACGATCTCATAATATTCACACTTATATTAGCCGTAAGTAAATTCTTTTTTTTCGTGAAAGCCTTCCTTGCCTGTGCTACTATAATCTTTATGTATACTATACTTCCACAATCCCAAGTTACAGAATTTCATAACTTCCGCCAAAATATCCCTTCCCCATCTAATACCCTTTGGTATTCCACTGTTTCCCAAACTACACTCCATTGCCTTGGTTCTCCCTCATATTGAACTCTTTCTCCATGTTCATGCCATTTATTATTTAATTTACTATTTCACTATGCAATTATTTTGTGTAATTATAAAAATTATATGCATTTTTTACTATAGAAACTTATTTTAATTTTAATTATTTTAAGCAGATTCTGGTCGTAATGTTGTAAGATATTTTATTATAAAATATTATTAATTATAATTAAGTTATTAATTGCAAGTAAAATGTAATATTTCCACATCCCTTCAAGCTCTTACTATCATGTGTGGGAAATGAGTCTATTCTATATTGTCGCTTGGAATGTAAGACAATGATCCTAAATGATTAACCTGAAAATTTGTTTATTATAAACAGGTAAATATTCAGCTATTTCATCTTCAAGACGGACCCCATTGTTTTCACTCAAAAATAAAAATCTTCATTCGAAGTATCCCTTCAAGTAATATTCTGTCTATTTTTGTTATCTAACTTACAAATAAATGTTAATTAAATTTCATTGCAGACACATTCGACTGTATTTTTATTTATTTATTTTACAAATGTCAGGAAATATATTTCTGAATAATGAATGCGCTAAAACAGTAATAGTGAAACGTTCCAGAGGAAAACATAATTTCAGTAATGCAAATCCCAACTCATGTAAGCTAAATTTTCTTATTGTGCATCTGTACATGAGAACTTGAAATGAAAAGAGATGATTAAGTTTTATTCAAAGTTTAAAATACTCTGAGCATTTACACGAGTAAAATTAATACAAATAATTTTAAGGGAATTACATAAAATAAAGTCCTGGAAAAACTAATGGGAGCCATTTCGTTTTCACCTTTAGACTCACGGTTTTTTTAACCTTAGGATCAAAATCTATGACAATCTTCGAACATTGCAAATACTAACAGCATTATTTAAATTTGCTAAGGTAACTGAGTTAGTGTTCAAGCTTTCAGTTTTTATTCAACAACTGTATACGTAATAGCCTCACCGTACTAAATTTTGCCCAATACCTGAACAACTATGAAGTAGACTAAATTTTTCGCCCAAATGGCTTAATTACCACGAAATAGACTTACAATTTACTTGAAAATTAAACGTCTGAGAAAGTACTGCATGAAATGTAATTATATTCCCTTCATTCCCAACATATTTTACAAGTTTTTGAAAAGTGTCTGTTCATAATATACATTCAATCTGATTGTTTATATGGTTACAATACAATTTTTGTGGATCTTGCAAATATTTGCATGATGAAATCTTTAAATTACGAAATTACAAATATAATTTAAATATTATGATAAAATATTCTAATAATATTTGTGACGTTACCATTAGTAGTGGGCGTGGCTTGTTCGGGATGGGGAGGAGCCAGGTCGTGACGTATACGTTTGAGGATTAGTATTCCTCCTAAGCCCTTTCAGAAATATCATAATGTCGTTCTAACATGTCTTAATCTGATTCTAGGAAACATTCCTAGATGGAGATCACTATTCGTGGGAATGGGAGGATGAGGCACATCCTACATCTGAATTTCCCTGGGACCTCGCATGCTTCTCCATCACCTCAATACATATGTATAGTATTGTGTAGTGATACCGTAAACTGTGCCTAAGCCTAACCTAACTGAGACATCAGTCACTGCAGTGTTATTGGAAAACAGTGGTTAGAATATTCAACTACAGATAGTTATGCAATTTTGTTAAGGAAAGGGGCTGATTGTACAGGTATAGGAAGTTTTAGTTGTAATTTAGTTAAAAATGGGTTTATATAAATAAATTATAAAAAATAAACATTTTTATATTAAATTACAAAACAAACTTCCTAATACTGGTGTCCTTGCTAACCCATTCTGCAAAAACCTTTTCATTTCTTCATAAATACCATATCCCACATCCTTCCCAATTTTTTTCTGTTATTATCCAACACATTTCCCTCCAATGTTAATTTTACTAGCCCCTCGTGTCTCAAAACGTGGCCTATTAATCTATCCCGTCTCTTGCTTCTTCAGGATAATACCGATTAAATGAGCAAGGATCTGAATCTGCGCGCACTTGTAGAAATTGAAAGAACTTTGGGTCTGTATTCAAGCACATCGCAAATTTGAATTATAAATGTACCACAAATCTACGATTATTTTCTCGCAGAATTATTTTGGATGATGATACAGGCTCCGATGTCTGTTCCGGGGCCCAAGGACCTGAAAAACACTTTTCACATGGCTCGGATGACCCCGGCGGCCTACTTACGGATGATCTTCTCTTAAACAGTCCCTGGTGATTCTCAGGATATTATCGGTTTTGAACAGTTGAGCATTTATAAAATGGGCTGCAAATGTCTGTTCTTGAAAAGATTCGGATGCAGGTTGTAGTCGAAAGTTTAACAACATTGAAACATTTCTTTTGGGTGATTTTCTGACTAGATAGGAAACGGAGCTTTCCAATGTCTGTCACGGCTGGAGTGAATAATTTATTTCACGGACTGTCTTGACCAGACTTAAACGCGTGGATTTTATTTCACATATTTTTGGGGGACCGATTGAACTGTGTCTCACTGAAACGGCCTGCTGTATTTGGGTAGGAAGCTACGCGATCGGACACGAGGAAGGTGGGTGTTAGTAACTCACATTGCTTCCTCGGCGTTGTCGGCGATGCCGACGGTGGAGAAGAGCAGGAGGAGCAGCGGAACCAAGCGCCAGCACCGGGCCATGGCGAACTGCCGCGCCGAAATCGTATTAATAGAAGCCCTGCCTGGGGCTAGTGTTGGCGTCCCTTCCGCAGACCGACTAAACCCGAAGGACACAAACACCACAGTCGAGCCAAGGGAGGGGAAGGGAAAGGAAAGGAGGAGTGCGGAACAGCTGTCAAAACGAAACAGCTCCGGACCACGCGTTTCTCGGAAGTATACAAACTCACCCTTCCGGTGTTCCTAAAATATGAACCTTCGCAACGACCAATTTATTGCAAACGATCTCCTGGACCAAACGCTGAAGAAGTGAAATATACTAAGACCGACCAAGAGTTCATGAATACTTCAAAAAATAACCTAATACCATTTACTAGAAAAAATCACACTTTACCTTTTTAAGAACGGAAAATTACCCTTCCCATCACAGAGATGACGTCATGGGCTAACCGCGTATTTTATCTTGTCATAAACACAATAGATAAAGGATGTACACGTGTGATAGTGTAAAAAATTGAACACAATGACTTTTCACTGTGTCGTACTGTACAAACCAATCGTACTTAAATGAATAGAAACCTTGGTTTTGAAACACACTCAATTTCAATAAAAACAGAAATTAAAATTATATTTTATTACAATTTTAAATATATATGTATATGAAGGAGCTTTCAGCACATGCCATAGCCACCTATACATTAAAAGACACAGTTAATTGGAACATTTCAAAAATATCTGCAGACTTGTTGTTGTGGTCCTTAGACTAATCTTTTCGTATATATCTACTACATCGTCCCTAAACTTCTCAGCGTATTCCATCCTCTGCCTCCATCTACTGTTCTTACCCCCATAGGCTTCCCTGTAATGCTAATTTTACAAGACCCTTCACGTCTCGAAACGTGGCCTATTAATCTATCTATTAATCTAATGTATTGTGATACACGGAATATACAAGAACTCTGCAATTATAAATGTCAAAACAATGCCAAGCTACGACACAATGAACTTGAGTATGAGTAAATCTAATAGCACAGGTTATTCAAATGGCCAGGCTCAAATTTGGGATTATTAGTTTTATTAATGTGAGAAAAACAAGTATATAAAGAATGGTCGCGAAATTTATATAAAAAAACCTGAATTTCATGAACAGCGTCACCTACCGCGTCAAAATATAGCTATTCAGGTGACCCATTAAAAAACAAAAATATATATCAAAATCAGTAAAGCCGTTCAGGAGGAGAAGAAATACAAACACACGCACACCGAAATTATATATAAAGAAATTATATATAAAGAGCGTTATATAAAATTATTAGAGTGTTAAGCATCTAGAAATCGTATTAGTAATTGTTTTTTTTATTTGTCGCCGTGAGACAAAATTAGATACATTCCTGACGACCGACCTCTTACCTACACGAGCATCTTACAGAGAGAATTCGTAAATTCAAGCCAGGCAGCTAGGAACACAAATTATCACCGATATACAAAAAAACAAACCTAAAATATCCTCTGTCTGTAATGGATAGGTTGCGTTAAATAAACTCTGATTCAAGGAAAGATCGTGTGTAAAACTAATAGGTTGTAAACAACAGCTTCTGTGAAACGCATAGTCACTGACGTCATAAAACACATATTATAAAGAACTAATAATAGTCATGTTAAAATTCATTCGTCCAGCCCCTGAATTCCCTCAGAGAAAGAATTTCATTAAGGAAATAGAAAGCCGAAAAGGAAAAAATAAATGTATTTAATATTAATAACTTAGTTGTAACAAATTCATTATTTTCTTTGATTGAAAAAATATTAAGAAGTTGTGTAAGAACGGTTACAGTTGGTTACCGTACAGATGAATGAGGAAACTGGACAAACCGTTACAGACTATTCACTTTCCAGAGATCAAGAACGACTCGAAGCTTTACCGGGAACCCGTTTAGAAGACGCTGATGTCACAACTGAAACGGCCTTAACGACTAAAAGTTGAGTTACTGTCACTCCCGAGTGCTACATTATCAGGGATGCAATCCAATGTCTTTGGATATTTTTACAGAAAATTGCGACGCTCTAGTTGCATAAAAGCTTTTAACCAAAAAATATATATTCCCTGTTGCACGTGTCTTTGTGAACTACTACAAAAGTGGAGGCAAGTCTCTATTTTTGCATCAAACAGTTACCGTGATGAAGACTTGTTTGCTGGTGTTCTTCCTGGTGGTGTTTTCAGGCGTATGGGCCAAAAGTAAACGGGTGGACCATTGTACAATAGCCGACGATCTGTATCAACACGGCATCAGAGAAGATTTGGAGAACTGTAAGAGATAGTGTAGTTTTCCATCACCACATTCTGTTCCTCTCTTTCATATTTTAATATCTAACGCCCAACATCTTGAGCTTGAAAGGTAAAGGATCCCAATTCTTGGACAGAGATTTTCTTTCTTTTTACATAGAAAAGCGAAACGAGTCTTCTCTGAAGTGGAAGGTAAATTCTCATACACTATTTTAAAGGTTAAAAATTAATTGTCCTGGATTTCGAATCCTGGCATGGGCTTGGATGTTCGTGCCGTCATGGACACTGGGATTAAGACTGTTGGAGAATAGTTACGTTGACCACGTATCACTCTAAATTTGGAATATGTCATGTAAGATGTGCATTTAATACCATTTAGCAACACAATGATTCTGTATAAACAATTATCTGGTTTCTAATCTAGTGCCATTAATGTAGAGTAACGATTCGATGATTTTATCATTCATCATCTTCTGACGAACTGACTGTCCGTGTCGTTAGATTGCTGTGTATAGGGTACGTAAGGTTTACGCGTCTTGACCTCGCTTCTACCGGGCGTCTACTTTTCTTAGCAGTCATTCCTGCTAAGGCAGAATTCCATGCATATGCGTATTTAAAAACCTATATATTTATTCTTCTTCCTTATTTTGTAGGGGTGTGTCTTGTGTTAAGCGAGAGTGGAGGACGGAAAGACCTTATAAAAGGACCAAACTACGATGGCTCATACGACTACGGACTTTTCCAGGTAAATATTTCCTATTAAAATATAATTTCATGAATTCGTCTCTCTCAGTAGAACTGCTAAATGTTCCTTGTTGCTTGGAAAATCTTTATTTGACGTGGTTACTTGTATTTTAAATTTATAAATCAGTTGACTCCTCCTGAGAGCAAGTCGGAAGTTGTTGATGTAAGTATGCGTTACATTTGCACTTCATATTTGTTTTTTTATTTGATCACTGATAGCAAATTTATTTTATTCATTAAACTGCTGTTATAATTTGGTTAATAATTTCTGTTGATATTTATTCCTATAAATGGGTCTATTTAGCTTTTAGTCTTTGATTATTTTACTTCATGCACAGCTTTTAACTTGTTCTGTCGCAATGTTTCAGATCAACAGCAGATACTGGTGTGGAGTTAGGCATGTAGGGGGTGAATGCAATATCCCGTGCGAAGGTAAGAATTAGTTTCAGTTCCCGAAAGTTGAGGACGAAACGTTTCAATTCAAATTAAATTCTTCTATTTACGACTTTTAGCAATTATTTGAATTTTATATATAATAGTAAGCAAGATTAATTTAATTATTTTCAATATAAAAATTATAATTATCGCAGTAACATTCAGTGCTCTGCAAGATACAATGTGAAAAGTGATAAACACATGCAATTATTGTATGATAATTACGTCAATAGTGACGTACCCATTAACAATTTTCGGAGTTCATTAATCACAATTTTGATTCTCCTTGTTCTCACACACTCTCAAATGTCGTATTAATTCAATGTCAGTTTTCAAGGTAGATTAAAAAAATCGTTTGTGGCATTAAGGTACTTAGAAAGGAAGTATCATGAAGTTTATTTGTTCAAGAGTGAATTTCCACGTCAATGTTTTATTTTTGGCAGCCTTGAGGGACGATGACATCACTGATGACGTAGTCTGCGCCCGGAAGATTTTCGTTCGCCATGGTTTCAACGCTTGGGACGGGTGGAAAAAATCCTGTACCAGGGGAAAACGTCTACCAAACTTAAGTAATTGTTAAAAATTACTGTACGGATTCCATGAAAACATCACTGTATAATTAACAAAAAACGAAGTGAAATAAATTTCGACACAAAAACGAGTCTTCAATGAATAAATGCTGAGTGTCAGTACTGATTGAATAAAATCGTAACCAGCGCCTTACTTCATTACAAGTTCTTTCACTTATTACACAATTTAATTTGAAAATAAAATATATCCAAAAGAAAAATAATATTTTAAGTATAGAATAAGCAACATAATAATATAATATTTAAAATTGCAAATTTATACAGGATTTTATTCTTACTTTTATAAATTTATCTCACGAAAAAAGAACAATATCCTTCAATATTAAACGTTGTAAGGAACTATTAAACGACGAACCATTATACTTAAATTAAAACCATAAATTTTCAACATTCCTTCAATTTAGTAGCAATTTTTTCGGACCATAAAATAATTATGAGCCTATTTTACTTTTAAAAAAATGGTCTTAAGAATTTATACCAAAAAATACCAAATTTAAAAAACAAAATTGGAAAAAAGAATTAATTATTAATGTTACTCAGTTTAAGTTATCATTATGTGACTTTAATTTGTTTACCATTGTTCTAATGGATTCCGTTCAATGTGTAAATTTTATAACCTTATCCTAATAAATTCATTTAAATTATGTATAGTTATTCAATATATTGGTTAGTGAAGTTGGCCAATTTTACAGGACACTGTACCTTTAGTTTTATCTTTCTATCAACGTTTCAGCCACCAATCGGTAGACATTCTCAAGTGCAACATAAACTTAATATAAAAGATATCAAAAAAGTCCAATAATAAAAAGTTAGAGATCTCAAGTTTATTCATTTACAAATTAAATATATCTTGCTAAAATTTGACGTCGGATTATAGATGCCACTCGAGCCGGAAACATTCAATCAAACTATTACTATTTTGAATAAAATAAATTTCATGAAATCTGTATAAGAATCTTTGGAACCTTAACGAACAGGACCATCATTGTTGATAACCGTGAAGTCAGTTCGCAGTGACCAAGACTGTTGGTTGAAACTATCGCATTAACGTGTCGCTAATATAAAATAATATTTTATTTAAATATAGGTATTGTATGATGAAGAAAGATATCATAGCAGACGTCCGCAAGGATTCAAATACTTGCTGTTACATTTTACACTTCCGATAATAACAGCCGTGACGTCACCAATTCAACGAAGAAAATATATTTGGCCTGGACACACATAAACATGCTTAATGCTGCTAACAAAAATGTAAAGGTGTTTGTTGGCTGTTATCAGGAGATGCTCTTACCTTTAAGGTGTTTGTGTAACTTGAGGGAGAAAGACAACAAAATGGCTCCACATGGCACTCACGTTTTTTCACTTTTGGAATAGCAGCTCCTAATGACTAAACATTTATGTTAACGTTAATTATAAATAGATGATTAGTTCCTCATTGAGAATAGGTTGCATCAAGTGAAGCTAGGTGGCATCGTAGGAAAGAAGCCAGATTTTAAGGATGGTTCTGCCACTCCTCCCTTTCCCTCCCTTTCCCATCCAAAAAAAACTGGAATAGGAAATAAATTGCTGATATATGATAATAACACCAGTGGCGCCTATAAGAATGGATACATAAAACTGAAACTAATGTATTTGCCGAGACTCTTCTGTGCTATTTTCTCTGGTTTACAGCAAAACTCCAAATTTATTAAATCAAGCCAAAGATTATACCAGTTGAGGGGATGAATCTCTTTGCCCTCCAAGGTATTATATGGTGAGAAACAAATACTCTCGCAGACCGTTGCCATAGCAACAAAATAGATCTAAGGCGGAAAACTTAGAGATTTTATGTTTCGTAGCCTACTCCAACTACTCTAGAACCAAGTGAAAATAATTGTGTTGCAACAATATTATAACAAATGGAAGAATATGCTAGAAATATGGCAGTCAATTTACAACCGAAAATAATATCCAAGTAAATAATAAGTGGAACCAGGTTCGACTCAAGAATGAAGATTTGAATGCTTTTCATAAATCACTCCATATAAATACGACGGCTGTTTATAAAGTAAGTATATATTTTATTATCTATTATTACCGTATACCTCCCACTATTTCCCCACATAATAACCACCGTTATTAATGCACTTTTCGTAATGGGAAACCAGTTTCTCGTATGCCTTCGTCGTCCTCATTATGCGCACCTTCACGATCTTCGTTGTAAACACTCTCCTCCACGTCATCATTACGTCTCTTTTTAATCATTCCCAGTACACACCACGCAAAGTGACGATGCATCATGGCTGCGTCTGACTTCCTAAATGAACGATCGCGCATGCTCAAAAGCGGAACTTTGAAAACAGCCCTCTCCTGTGTTCATAAAACTATTATGGAATAATAGACGGAAACTTTTCTAGTAAAAATGACGCATTTACAGTTCTGTAATATAGCGCATTTCGTCAATAAATCAATAAAGAAATTCATGATGCCTAAAAATTATCAGCATAAATAATGTTGATTAGATTTCGGTTCATCTCAAAATTAAGCATTATTGACTTGTGTAGAATATCAACAATCCATGGGATCATGATCACCCATCGGAAAGATGAAACTCAAGAATTATCCCAACGGATCGCACGCGACGGTCACGATTTTTAAAACTTAACCCTCCCAGTAAAATACATCGGTAAAGCATGTACGTTTTTATATTCTACTGGACTGACACACGCACGGGATTCAATCGACGGAATATTGAGGAGCGAATCTCAGAATTTCCCTGATCAAAGATAATATTCTTGACCGGACTATGATTTCAACTCGTCGGATATTCGTCTCCTATTTCTTATCGCAGGTGATATTTAACGCTAAATATGAATGTAAGCCAAGATGTTTCACTGTACCGCCGCGTGATGGAATGCATCGTATGATTTCTTGACACCAGGTTATCATCGGACTGCCTTCTCTGCGCAACAGGTTAACAGAACAACCACGCCGTAACCTTTTCACGTTCTTGTGGAACGGAAGGAGATAAACGATGGCAGTCTTATCGCCAAGGTTAAAGCCAACGTTCTCGTAAGACTCTACAAATTGTCCCGATGCTGTAAATTACAGATACACATACAGATGAAATATTGAATTCACTCGTAAATTTTCTTTTAAAACAACGTTCTTCACCGCAGTCACTGGAAAATAATTTACAAAATAAATAACTTTCAGTAGTGAACTTTTTAAGGGGAGAAAGTGTTTTTTAATTAAGTCCCTCATCTCTCAAAAGAAAAGTTGGAGGAAGGAGAGTAAATAATATATCGCGTCAGCAACTTGAATGCTCACTCTCAATTATGTAACATTGTATCTGTTTATTAAATATTTACTATGTCTTTACACCGAAAGCCAATAAAATAATATAAAATAAGCATAATAAAATAATTATTACTTGAGTATCTAAATAATGAAGCCGATAAAATTTATATTTTATTAACAAAAACGATTTCTTCGTGCTCTAAAAAAAATTGTAGCCGCCAGCAGTATAAACGTAAAATAAAGCTACTTACATATTTTATTGGGGGATTTTGGGCACAAAATGCTGTGAAAATAATTTTTTTTAGATATGGGCTAGTGTGGGTTAATAACGCTTTGTCTGCAATATTGTCTCAACACTTCACCGGTGGCTTTCAGGATCTGTTAGGCAATCCAGTTGCTCAGGTAGCTCGGATAGCGCCGCAGCCTTTCTTCTGCAAGTCAGTCACCATATTCCAGGGAACAGGGTCGTACTGTTTGACGGTCTTCTTTGAACTTATTCTCGTGATCCGGAATCGCGGGGCTTGTAAATTCATCTGCCAACTCTCAGCTCGAGTCAACGGCATAGTTTTCGTTCCTAATCTCCACCATTGTACAGCTAACAATCACTGAAATTCTCTCCACCTTCTAACAAATTTACTTCTATAATAATCTGAATCTATATTATTCTGCCACAACGACAATACCCTTCTAGCACATTATTAAACTTCTCTCCATTCCACAGATCACTTACATACGTTCCGCCCACCAGATTTTGAACTCTGGATGAAACTGGCCAGTGAGAACCGTTTACGATCCCCGAGATATCTCAACTGGGGCAACATAGGTGATCCACGATCATAGGAACTTCTTTGTGGCGCCAGATTTCCTTGGGAACAGAGGTTTCTTTCGTCAGATATTTATCTCTCCTGAGTCCTTTACTTATTATTGTTAACCATCTAAAAGGATGACCGTTTCTACTTCCAGCCTTGGTTCTGTGTAACGACCTAATCGGCCCAGACACGGGAATGTTATTTGCCAAAAATTATAATTTGTAATAAAATAAATCCCACACTGAATTTCATCTATGTTCACTACAATTTACTTCAATAATCTATAATGAAGAAAGTAAAACATTTTAATGTTAATAATATATATTCAACTTCATACTGACTTACTGTTTGTAATTTGAAAAATAATAAAAATATATTGAACAGTGCTACGTTCCGGTACTTATTTGAGCCCTCTTCAGGCTGCGGTTCAACTGAAAGGTTTTCATTGACATGTTAAATCCATAACAAGGTTGAGAAGACGTTTATAGCATCCAGATAAACCTTTCACTCGGATTAGAGACAGAAGAAGCGTGCGAATTAGTACCGAAAGGCAGTTCTGTTAAGTAAATGTTTTTTTTAATAAAATAAGAAGTATGTTAATAGGTTGTTAAATTAAGTATTATAATTGTTTCAATATGCTTTACATTTGTTAAAACATTTAAAAAGGAATATAACTTAAAATATATAATTATTTATTTACATTAGCTTCCTAGCGCTGTTTAATTGATGAACAAAACACAAATGTATTAAATCAAAATTAGACATAACAGAAATTTGTCTCAACTGCGAAATTTTCACACATATATCGATTCTTGGGTCGTAGTATTGCCGTACTCCTATTTACACAGTACGTTTGTGTATTTAAATTTGTGCTATATTTAGCTAGTAATTAGTCTCCTTGTTCCCTTAATATGCATGCTTTCCCTGGAATCCTTGAGATGTAACACATGTCGAAGTGTGTCTTAAGGAAGTATTAAGTAAATTGTCTGTCTTCATTACCACACTTTAACATCACCCGACCTTGTTAGTAGTAGGATGAATATAGGATAGTATGAATAATATAAAATTAATGTTTTCCTATTTTTGTGTAGGATTTTTTCATGAATTCACTTGAAACTGGTCGTTTTGTCGTCCGGAAGAGTAATGTATTTTATATGTGTCCAAGATAAGTGGGAGTTAAGAAAGTTTTAATCTCGCTGGAGATGGCGAGCGGGGTCCGTGAAAAAGTATTCATGTCATTGATTTAAGATCGCTCTTCCTTCTACCTCAAGAACAACAATGGTCACCTCCTATGCTCGCCTCCCTTTCAACTCTCGATCAGCACTGGCTTATTAATCGTCCATTTTTATCTTCTCTTCTACTGCCTTGGCTTACTGTTCCCTTCCACTTCCGAGCAACACTACCTCCACGTATCCTCGCCCTTTCAACGTACTGATCAAGTCTGCTTATTTTTCGTCTTCTCACCTCCCAGATAAACTCTTCCCTTCTCCAAGGGAAAACGCCGCCCCACGTGATGTGGGTTCACCAATTCTTATTCATCCTACGTTCATCGCGGGAATTTCTTTGGCTGACGAATGAAGGGTGTCCTTGGGAAATTTAGTCGAGTAAAACATCCCTGTAGCAGTCAGACACGTTTTCTACCCAACACCTTGACGCCAGGAAATTTTCAACTCTTACCTGCCTGCCACCGAGTTTGAATATCGTTTAGAATCTAAAACCGTGAATAAAATTAGGAAGGTATCATAATGCGCAACAACAACCTTATATAAAATTTATATACAATCATTGCCTAGTACATAAAAATTAATTATCAATCAATTTAAATAGTATGTAAATTTTTTTAGTACCTTTCATATCATAGTAATGACATAATTAATTATCATCTAATTATAGCAATAAGGAAACTAATGTTTCCTATTGTATAATGGAATTTTTCTTTGCTTAATTCAGTACTAACCTTAACTTAGATTAGCCCAGTTCTGGTTTCCTCCCAACCGTAAACACGCTAGGTGGAAACACGCGATCAGAAAACAGAACTTCACAACTTTTCATGATTCGGAATTGCTGATCAAGAAGGTCGTATAGTTTCCTCTTTCAGTAAATGTAACCCAAATTCCGTGACCTCGCATGGTGAACACTTAACTGTTAGGCCAAGGTCCACTCTCATTACATACGTTACGTAGCATCAAGTCCATCCCTAATTTAATGCTTCATCAACGCATTTCAATTATTCTTAATTATTCAAAATATCCAGCATATTTTTCTAGACGTGTGTAATCGCTTTCCTTTAAATATCTGTCGATTAACGTGTGCTTCGATGTCATTGGTATAACATTTACTAATCCTCACGCGACAGTGAAAATAATATCTGGGTTTCTACAATTATTCTAACGCTATTTGCATTGGACCGTGTACAAATTTAGCGTTTCATCGATGAGTTCGGTTACTTCTTTACACGTCAGTGATGACGTCAGACGGGCTTGTTACTAATACTGAGTCGTACCAATTGTCCATACAATAATGGAGCTGTCTTTCAAATCACCTAATGAAATATATGCCTTATTTCTTAACCACTTATATTTTCGGTTACTTGAATATTAATATTTATACTACAAACAGAGCAATAATAACTTGTTGAGAGCCAGCCGCGTTCCTTGTTTAGTCAGGCTAACGTGGCAAACCTGCTGAAATTTATAATCAAAAACTTGACGATTCTTAAATTTGGCTACATCAATATCATGATTTAGATTTTAGACACTTAAAATTCCAAACCACGATATATCGGAAATATTGCACAAAAAATTAACTGATAACAAACTTTATTCCCAAAATTAAGAAATATTTATGATTAATTATTTTCTTCACTTAATGTTTTTTACATTATTTGACTATGAAAATTTTTTTATAAAGACGATGAGATTTTGAATTAGGTTACGGTTTTCGTTTGTCTTTCGGTATTAACATGGCAGTCGACTCCTGGAAATGAAACGAGCCTCAAAATTATTTGGTAGTCATAAAAACTATTGAAATTTTTTACATTTGGTGAATAAACAAGATGAGTGCTTTCTCATTTCCTTTTTATCATTTTGATATTTTTATAAAAAAGGATTATATAAATAAAGTATTTAAATCGAACCGATTTAATATTATAAATAAAATACAAAGAATGGTCAAAATTCAGAAATAGAAGAGATTAATTTGAATTAAAACGTTTCGTCCCCAACTTTCGGGATCTCCTCAGTTCATTCTGCAAAAAAAATTACATATACACAGTTGAATATTAATAATAAACTTGGTATTTTGTAGGTAATCACAATTAAAATATTATAAAATTTCGTTCATATCTATTGCAGTAAATGAGGTATAGGTATATGTAATTACATTTGTTTGGTAGAATGAACTGAGGATGTACAAAACGTTTCTACTATTTATGACTTTTCTTAATTTTTTATATTTTATTTAAAAGATTTTACTTTGGTTCAATTCTAATCTTTTTAGTTATAAGAGCACAACCTGATTAAAGTTGTAAAGTCCTGAAACGTCGTTTCTATTTTAAATATTTATAAACACTTTATTAAAGAAGATGTGAAATTATTGAGAGCAAATTACGTAAATATTAATTTTAAATTTATGGAGTAAAATATTCACCGTAATTAGCGAGTAATCATTATCCTTATCATTCCTGTAAATTTTATTCTTTGAAACCATTTTGATTAATTTAAGATATAAACTATTGGCATTTTTTTTTTCAAAAAATAATCCATGGAATATGATAATTACAAATTTATCTAATATTTGTCAGCCCATAATTAAATACATTTGTATTTAAACTAAATAACTTTTTATTTATGCTGATAATACACGCCATCCGTGTCTCACAGTTGTTTACTACGCATCAAAGGGAAATAATTGTCTTGGGGAATGCACCAATCAGATCAGTATTGAGCCCAGCCCTTTCTTGATGCGCTGATATATTACTTTAAGATTGACGTGACGTCACGATGACGTAGTTAGTCCAGAGGGTTCAGTGCCATCTGGGCCCAGGCCAAATTCCTTCGACGCCAAAGGTACCCAACAGTTACGCAGAGTGACGAAATCGCGAATCGTTCCAGAAAAAGCGCCGAAAGCCATCTACATGCGGACAGTAAAATTAATTCCCCCCTCAAAAGTAAATTAGATTCCGTGAATAATATTTTCCTAGAAAACGTTTACGTATACTAATGTGCTGATAATTTTAACGTACGTAAATTTAATTGGTGTATCATAATAGTGAGATATCATACTCCTTCCAAAGATGGCGGAGTACAATAATTTCCACAGAAATTACTAAAAGGTAATTTCAGCTTCTATTCTTCGTGATATTTTTCCATTTATGAATAAGTCCCTTGCCGTTACAAAAGCTGGAACTCTATACAAACATTATATTTTATAATTGTCATGTCGATGTGTTAATTAGATCAATTTTTTTTCCAAAAATTTTATTTCCGGATTGAAGTTCTTATGTGTAACCTTCTGTATTTTTTCCTGCTTTTAATTTGTTACGACAGCTTTTGTGAACAGATTCTGGCGACATGGGACTTCCCTGTAGCAGCGACTTATGTGGTGCGATGACCAGATGTTTACGGTAATTACGAAAGAACAAGCATCCTTAACACATCGTCCACGTGTGATCCATCTGCAATGTAAAGCGAGTAGTTTTCTCGAACGATTATCAAACTCATTTCAAATACTCCTGATTCTCTGCTAGTACCATTTCTCTCGTGTATGTAACACCTCTACGTCTCGTATAGAAGCCATATATCTATTTCAAATAAATTTACGAAACATTTGACGGTTTAATATGTACTGAATCACAGGTATAATTTATTACATATTTAATGCTAAAATAATTTACAGAGGGTGTATTAAATTGGGAACTTTGAAAAGCGTATCTTTGGCTAGAGAGGGAGTGTGATCTTTGTTTTTAATCTTGTAAAATACTTGTAATTATGTTCAATAAAAAAATTAATCTATGGGAGAAATTTTTCGGTATAAAGTGCATACAGAAAAAAAACACAATATTCTTGGACCCGCACCAAAGACGTAATATATGGCTGAGTTGCCGGGATAGATCACACTTAATAATTAATAAATACTTTTTAAAAAATTATAACATAATTATTAATTTCGTTATTTAATATTGGAAAATGAAGCAGCCTCTGATTATTTGCCACGTTTAGTCTATTTATTACAGCTAACACATTTTGGCACGAATATTTAAACTTTTATTCTTTATGCCTCCGTTAGGTCCTTATCTATGGTCATTTATCGTTAACCTTATTCTGTGATTCTTCAGTGAGTCCACCAAACTCATTATATTATGATCTAGCCGCTTCCTTATTGCCTCCCCTTTTGTTAGTCACTTACAATGGATTTGAATAGCCATTTGTCCTTTTCCAGAAGTTTCTTCCATTGTGTATTGTGAATGATTACTCATTTGCAAATATAAATGTATAAATTCCACTTTATATATTTCCAGTACGCATGGTTACTTCTCATTTAATTCTTGTTAATATAAACAAAGATTAGATTGATTATCTGTGCGTTTTAGCTTTTAATTTACTAATAATACAGAAAAATCTTGACCAGACCGGGAATCGAACCCCAGGTTCCAATTTTAAATTATTTTAGCCAACAGATTGAGCACATTTTGTGTAATAACTTATTTCTAAGGGGGAAAGGGGTTGATTTTAATGACTATTGATCTAAAATACTGTACAAACTGCAAAATTTTACGGCAACTACACTCGGTACTTGTCGGTAGTTTTTTAAATCAGCTTCTTGAATGTTTCATGGACCTATAATTGCCCAATAATTGACAAGAAAATACAAATTTGTTTGCACAAATTCAAATATTTCTCTTTCTATGTTCGTGAGGAAATATAATAACAATTGAAAAATATGTGGTGTAACAGCAAGATTTTGTGACTGAAAATGTATACATTATCCTTATCTCTTATCCATATTAATTTGTTCCCTACTCGCAAACTTTGTCTCATGAAAATAACTTCAATTTCTAAAAAAGATAAAAACACTTTGGTCTGCTTTTTATTAAGATAAACATTTTACAAATATTCTCTTGTCGTACCGTGCATGACCATTGTTCCGCCGTCCCACGTAAAAATCTAGAACTTTCAATCTCCAAAATTCAGTCATACTGACTCATCATACCAAAACCCACTTTTTTTTTCCTTTACGACTGACATTAAACACCGCTCTGTAATTTTTACAAGTACATTGAAGCTGTGCAAAGAGCCGTTTATGCTTACGTTGACACCTTTTCACGGCTACCTCCTTCTAAATCTATCATACGTCTCATTTTCAATCCGTATTAAGCGTATCTATCCCCTAAATCTGTAAAATATTCTCCTGCGGACGTCCTCAAATATGGATGCCAAAAAATAGTCAGTTTATTACACCCCCGCTTTATCATCCCAAGAGCGTGGTAATACTTAAAAAATAGCAATTATTCTGCATCATAACATTTTTTTAAATAAATATTTTCGGTACACAAATCCCGATATCCATTGACTTTTTTTTCATAATTTATTCCGTACCACATAAAACTTCTAGTACCTCTTGAATTTCCTGTAGAGGATCCACACTTACATTTCGGAAATTCTAAGTAGTAATTGAAAGCCCGGTCTCCTGTCTTCGTGAATTGGTAAGAATAAAATAGATCCAGAAAGGAAATTAACCCGAATCAGAATTAGTCTTCAAAAACCAAAACCTTGAAAGAAGAACCAAGCGCTAAAATCCAACAGATGTTTGAAATTATGAGATGTCTTAATCTACAAATAGTCAATATGATATATGTAATAATCTTATAACACTGAAACAAATGAGATTGATGCACAATCCATGGTTATCTTAACATATTTTATTCTCTTTTATTTTCTTTGGATCCCTTCACACATGATTCTCTCTCTCTCTCTCTCTCTCTCTCTCTCTCTCTCTCTCTCTCTCTCTCACACACACACACACACTTGTTAATGTAACGAAATTAATCAATTGAATATTACTTTTTAATGGAGGCTGATTCAAACCCCTATGAGATTCTTTTAATCGATTGTAAAATATTATTTAGAAGCATAAATAAAATCTAAAATAACTGATTCAAGCAACTTGCAAGTAGTTTAGTAGTTCCATACAATTTTTTTGGAAGAGTAGGAGGGAGAAACAGGCTACTGAAATTGTAACTCCCCTTTAATAGAATACGAAGGGAATTGAAAAGAGGGTGTGGAAGGTACAGCAGGGTAGCCAAGGGTTAACTAGGGTCCACTGGCTATAATTTAAGGATCCTAGCCGGTGATACACCTAGAAAGGTGCAGGGAAAACCCTAGAAAATCTAATCAGGTAGATCTGGCATTGGGCACTACTCTCACGCCCTTCCGAATGACGGGAGACGAGTTTGGTGTGGGATCGCAGCATTCCCTTATCCGTGTCTCCACCAGTTTTAGGAGGCAGTTGGTCGACTGATCCAATGGGATCAGTGGACAACTCTTGCCATGTGCCCAGTGTCTTCGACCGAGTATATACATCCTAAAATAGGCGAAGGTGTGTCGGCATGTGAGAACTTCGATTAAAAAAAACAAAATAGACATAATCAGGTGAGCCCCGCAGTCACTCTGGGGGGAAATATCTGCGAGAGAAACTCCCACAGGCACCTCCTATCCCCTCGGCTTGTGAGTACCTTGAAATCCCGTCATCTCTCTGGTGAGAAACATTTGCGAGAGAAAGCTCCCACAGGTCTAAATATTCATCCTAAATATGGTTTATGAAAGCAAAACATTTTAACGACGACGAGATAACTTATGATTAGTTATTTAATTGAATTAAAAGGGGGATGAGGGGTATGTCGCAATATCAGTCACATTGTAAATGATATTTCACGGAAAATTACATCAGTCTTTGAATGTTAATTTCTTTATCTACATATTTACAAATTAATGCCCGAGGGCCCTGTTAGATGTGATGAAAACGACATTGCGGGGCCGAAACGATTTAAGATACAAGTCTGTTTTTGTTAGGCATAAGGCCGATATTGATAGGAGAAAGACGAGACGTCCGTCAAATCAATATATTAAGTTTGCGTACGGAGCCGCTAGTCTGTGCTACCATCGAGGCCCCCGATTGGCTGCGAGCCACGTGTCGAGCTCCGTCATTGGTCCGAGGACCGTGTAAAAGTCCCCGCGGGAAGAAGTGCGCCATCAGTTGATGAACTCGCAAGCGCTCGGAACGCAGTAAGTGCTTTTACATTTCAATTAACGACGGTTCATAATATAACCGACTTGGAAAATATGGTTTAATTTTACGTAGCCCCAGTAGGTTCTGGTTAATATTTTAGTGAATTAAATTTGAACGGAAATATTTTATTTGTAAATTACTAAAACTTGTAAAATATTTACTTAAAATCAACCAACACCTAGTATCGAGTGTCATTGTGTATTTAAAACCTCTAGATAAAGACAATACGCCGTAAACTAAACACAAAAAATTTAATATTAAATAAACGTTACAGTACTACTCAAATGTGATTTGAATTTAAAATTAACATGTTACTTGCATTTCAATATAATATTTTGAGCCAATTAAAAATACATATAATAAATACGAGTGTAATGTATGTATATACCAACAAGAGCATATATATTTTTTAAACGATTGTGTTTAATTTTTAAATTATAATTACGTCGTTTCGTGTAAAAATTCAACTGTTTTTTTTATTTTTGTTTTAGTCAAGATCATAATTATTCAGCTTAGGTCCTGAATTTCCGCTACTTGTCGTGACGCTTAAAATTTTGAGGAAAATTAATTTACAATTATTGATGTACGTCCCCTTTGTCCAAGTACGGAGAAGAAACTTCGATTGTTTTTTCTAATTTTGAACAGTGGTGGGGAGGAGAATTTTCTGTTGTAAAACGAATGTAGAATTAATAAAAGTAATTCTTGACCCTATTTGCAGACAGATTTATTTATTCAAATTAAAGACGAACGACGTTTCGGTGCATACTCACACCTTTTTCAAGTTATTTTTCCTGTAGGAGACATCTTTACATACAGTTAGATTCACATACAATTAAATTTAAATATTCTTGTGGGATTCAAATAATATCTTTAATTTGAATGAAGGTCAAGAATTACTTTTATTAATTTAGAACAGACGTTAAATTAGAACTTTTAAATGTTGTATCACTTGAAGATACTATTAATATGTAATGAAACCATTATAGGTAATTTGGTAAATAATAATAACTAAAATAATAAATTCCTTTTTATGACCTAACGATGATAAATGCAGAACAGAGACTAAGGAAGGTGTTATCCATACTTCCCTCACGAAATAAAAAGACCAAATTTTTCTTAGCCTTGGTTCGTAAGTCATTCACTTTGAAATATTGAAAAATTTGCGACTGTTCAGACAGTAGGTACGAAAAGAGTGTTAAAGAGGAACGATTCAACCATATTCCACAAAAGGGAAGTCCAGCAAAGTTTTGGTAAACTCTTCACAGCTGATAAAGAAGAGAACTTGGACGGTCTCCCGAGAGACTACGCGAATTTCTTACCATCCTGCAAGTAAAATTAAATCACGTCGTTTCAAGTCCTGTTAATTTGTCATTTTAAACAGTTAATGATCTAAATTAGAAACTCCGAAAAAACCGATCCTTTGATTTCTCGACTCTCCTTGTAACAGAATTTATTTTTCGTTACTTGGCCATGAAATTTACCTTCACAAGTGTAACATAAATTTACTGTGAAATTTTAATTTTTTTCAAAAATTAGAAAAAAAGGTAGTTTAAATCTCTTGACGGATTTTCACGTCGACACAATAGTTTAAGTGACAGTTCTCGTTAGCCTTGTTTCAATGTGACGTCAAACGAAAGTTGATTCTTAAGAGATTCAGGCAATAACAAGGCTATTTCCTCTCACCTGACGTCATTTAAAAAACTTATTTCCCACGAACGGGAGACATTAATAAGGTTTAATTTATCGCGAAAGACATCTAGATTAAGCTTTAAATGCTTTTTTGATGTAATATGTTTAATTATTTAAAATAAATGTTAGTAGTAAAATGTTTCCAATTAAAAGTTGTCAGATAATTGATAAGGATGGAAAATTTAGTTATGTCTAAACTTGTTAATATAAATTACATTCAATATTTAATGGGTTGCGTTTACTTGGAAAATTTAAGTATTGTTTCGATTTTTTTGGATTACATATTTCTGGATAAATCGGCCATTTAATTATTATATAATCAATTTTTTGTACTTAAGTATATCGATTATTCTTGTCAAAAGTAAAAAGACCGTTGTTTGCTACATTCTTACATTCACTTGATAAAGTCACAAATAAGAGACGAAACGTTCTGTTTTCCTTATTTGTATTGATTTTAACGACAAATTGGCCGTTAGAATATAAATTCAGACCTGTTGACATTATATTTAATTATCATGTTATTATACGTCTGATAATATATAAGTTTTAAAATGTTATTCAATGACATTGTTCAAAAATAAACTTTAAGTACCATTGCATGTAAATATTCAATAAACCACAGGAATATTGAAAATATGAATTCATATCTTCATATTACTAAATATAAGCTCTCTAAATAAGTTAGTGTAGTATAATGAAGGTACACAATCTATAATCAATAAAAATAAGTGAAATATTGCATCTAAAATCTATTTTCAGGTATAACACCACCGTTTTTTATTTGATTTTAAGTCAAGACTAGATTATTCTTGTCTTTATGCGTATTTTCCTTTTCCAAATTAATCATCACCTTTACAAATGAAAAATGTTTACAAGTCTACTAAATTTATTTAATTATTTAAAATAACTACTTATCGACTGTATTGCAAATTCACTGTAACTTATATCATCTGCCACCGGGATAAAAATTAGATTCAATAAAGATATGTATGATTAATTACTTTTTTAAATGTTGTTTTCTAAAATAAATCAATTATTCAATTTTTTTCTGTTCAGTACTGCCGAAAGAACTTTAAAGATTAAAAATTATTTATTTTTCTTATTACAACCGTAACTGATACAGAAATTTTGAGACTGCTTACAGAAACATAAATAACAATAATATATATTTAGGACAGACTTCGTACGAGACTCGGTGTTAATTGTTATTTATTCCAAATAATTTTATTTAATATTTTTTTATGGACTGTATGGTAGGCTAAGCGAATCATTTAACATTTTCTACATTCAGTTACTTATTGAGATAATTAAACTATGATCCTTAATATTCATTTAAATTATAAAATAAATTAAAACCTATTTAATTAAGCCCTAATAAAAAACACGTTACAGTAGACTAATTTAAATCGTAATATATATATATATATATAATTTTATTTTTAAAATATATGTAGTAAATACAATACAAAATTTTCCATAAATGTCATTTGCTGTGAACGTTTTTGTTTTGGGTTAACAAGCTACATGATTGTGATCCTGAAATTGGGAACTCCCCTTTAATAGCATAGGAAGGAAATTATAAGACAAAAATTTATATTGAATTTTTTTTAAATCTCAGCTTTGAGAATTCTTAGATTACTGTTATGCATATAAAAAATTGTACAGTATAGATATTAGTTCTTTTTGTAATGCAAAAAAAATGTGGGATGAAATTCTTTTGCTTTGAACCAAGTACATTAGCAAAATCTCATTTTAGGACTTGCGACGAGTGCTTTTAAAGGCTCATACAAGTGTAGGAAATACTTAATCGTTAATGATTTTGTTAAATGCAAAGTTTGGGGTTTGCTTTTATTTGACGTGAAAGGGCGTCGGTAGCGTCGTATTGATCCACGTGGACCTCAAAGTGATTCCGGGAAACCGGTGTGCACGAGATACAGGTCTACCACAATGGCCCTTGAAGAATAGTTCCTTGCCGTAATACCCAAGAAAGGAGTTTTGCGTAATGTGACGCATACATATTTTACGAGCTTCCCCACAGACATTTATGAGAGAAATGTTTTTTGCTTGCGGTTTTTGTCTGAAAACTGTTGTAATACGAAATGACGGTAAGTGACTGTGGAGTAACAAGCTCCAGGAACTACGTCATAATTTCGTCCAATTCAAAATCTCATGGCGCATTTCTTTTGTCTCACTTAAACAGGAACTGCTACATATTTTGTATAACGGTTTTCAAAAAAGTATGATACAGTAACTGTGGCCTCTGGAACCTGAAGATCCTTGTCGACCTTGTCAAGGTTGACAAATTTTCATGCCTCATTTCCTCAAGGGGAAACAATTTCACTTATATATATTTATTACCCATCCATAAAATTGAAACTTGGTATGGGTATAGCTGGAACGAATACGGAGCCTACCTAGGAAATTTAATTGAGGAACCATTAACAGGCAAACCAAGTTTTTATTTAATTCCCACTACGATTCGTCCTCATTCTTGGGAGTTCGTCATATATATAAATATAAATACAAAAAAATATATATAATGTAACAATATTTCATCGCAAGGAAAATTGTTTAAGTTTCCAGTATCTTAAAAAATCTCGTTAAAAAATATTAGTAAAGTATATGGTTACACGTTAATTTAGACATAATAGATGTCAAAATATCACATTTATACATTCTTACTTCCCCCCCTTTTTTTTAAATAAATACTTCAAAATGTATCATAAGGAGCAGTTCCAAAAACAGTGACGAAATGTCGGTTTAATAAAGTAAAAATTTGGTCGTTAATTTGTTCTATATATATAACTTTATTTTTGTTCTGGACTGCATCCAAAGGAGGTTACAACCGAAATATGATTTAAGAATGTATTTTTAGACTTGCAATGTGAAATATTCAGATAAATGAAAATAAATAAGGAACACAAAAATAAATCAAAGGAAACAGAAATGATTCAATTGAAGCTCAGGTAAACCGTATAGCTAATTTAGAAGAAAGACACGAATGAAAAAATGTTGACCGGCCCTCGTCCGGAAAGGGAGAGGTCCTAGGGTTCGAGTCCTGGGTCCGGTCTACAATTTAAAACTTCGACTCGGACTAGCTTAGTGGTAGAGCTGAGTTGGAGGTTATGGGTTCCAGTCTTGGGTCAGGTTGACATTCTTCCATTCTTATCTTCTAACACAAATTAATTTATTATGTCTCGGCTTCTCTAAGAGGTACTGTGTTGATTTTACTAACACCATTCCTTCCTTACTCCGTGGCTCTACAGCCCATTGAGGGCCTGGGCCTACAGAGTCGACTGCGGACTGTCATCTTGCATAACACATTTTACTAACACCATGCCTGATTTAAATGCGTATGATTCGTTATTATATGTGGTCACAAAGCAACCACCCATAACAACTAGCACGTATAGTATTATTTGTGACCATTTAAATTCTCTAACAAAATATGCTGGTAAAAATTATTAATAACTCCTTTACTTGTATTGAAATTTAGTTAAGAATAAAAAAAGACGGGGAAGATGAAGTGTTTTTATGGCTTGTAAAGAGCTAGTGTCAGAGGCTGAATATGAGGTCTGAAGACTCCTTCACGCGCTTATTTAGAAGGTTCAATCGAAAGCCCTGGAGGGCCAGCTGCTCCCGCCAGTGGAAAATTCCCACCCTTTTTTGGAGAAGATTCCAACCCGAGGGGACTATAGCTGGTTGCTGGCCTTGTCCTACCCTGGAAATTTCCACACGGTTGTTCGTTACCGTTCGTACTTTTCCATCAGACATCTTCCCTTCCTGAAAGACAGGAAGCATCAAGGAACAGTCTGAACCGTTACAAGTTTTCTTTTCCATGTTTTTATTATATGTTGTCGGTTATTGTGGTAATCAGTCCTCCTCCATGCTAATCTATCTTTCGATAAATTTTTCATTTCCGCATATCTACCACATCTTCCCTAATCTGGTTAGCGATTTCCATCCTTGGCCTCTTCTGTTCTTACCTCACACACTTCCTCTAATGCTAATTTTACAAGACCCTCATGTCTTAAAACGTGGCCTATTAATCTATCCCTTCTCTTGGTCAACGTCTTCCATATTATTCGCCCTTCCCCTATTCTGTTTAGAACTTCCACGTTAGTGATTCTATCCACCCATCTGATTTTCAGCATTCTCCTATAACACCACATTTCAAAGGCTACTATTCTTTTCCTTTCTACAACTCCTACCGTCCATATAACGCCACACTCCATAATACCAATTTTAGCAACAATTTCCTAATATTCACACTTATATTACCCGTAAGTAAATTCCTCTTTTTCGTGAAAGCCTTCCCTGCTTGAGCAACGCTACTATTTATTTATATTATGCTTCTACGATCACTAGCTATTACGCTTCCCAAGTACCATAATTTTAGGACCAAAAAGGTAGCCAGGATTTGTCAAGAAGACGTCGCTGTCGTCAGCAAAAGTTGGCGTATTTCAATTTTCATTAATAAATTTGAATAATGGAGAACAATGTAAAAGTTCTGATGGATTGATTTCAGAAACGATACGAAATCAATGAACACATTATCAGTTTGAGAAAATTAACCTCTCTAATTGAATTTACCTATATTTGTTTCGCTAATTTTTATTTAATCATTTTGCCTGTCGTTTGACGATAATTCCATAGGAATGTCTGAAACGTGTCGAATAATTACTTAAACGTATAATAAGTTTTTATATCACATTTCGTCTCCTAAAGCCGTTATTGAAACCTTTATCTTATATAACAGCCGAATGATGAATTGGCTATAATAAAACACTCGTTTTTGTGTGTGTGTACTGTAACGTCGTAGCTTCGTAAGTCAAGCGAGAAATAATTCAAAGGTCCAGTCAACTATATCAGTTGAAGGGAACCGGTCAATTGGTTGATAAAATCGAAGTCGGCGTGTTTCGTACTGTGCATGAAGTATTATTAGACGAGCGAGCGTTTCGAAAGACGGAACTTTGCCATCTTTAGAATATCAAATTTGGCTTGAGTCTTTGTTGTCCTGGCATTGACGCCGTTGTTTTGAAAGTGACTCGTGACCGTCACTCACTATGGAATTCAATCACAAGATCTTTGCTTAGATTTCTTTTAAATATATTCATAATTGTAAGTATTTCGTCTTTCTGTTCCGATTAATGTTAAGCATGAAAAAGAATTATATTAAATGAGTTAAAACGGCCTCTTTGTCAGTATTTATTTTATTTAAATACTGATCTATACTGCGTTTCGTATCTCATTTGAGACTTCTTCAGGTATGAACATTTATCTATTCCTGGAACCTCACTCCATGACGTCTTCGGATGTTTTAACTCATTTAATGTAGCTTATATTTAAAAAATTAGTTTGTTGTAAACTAGACCCGTACATTAGTAATGGAACACGGACCGCCATTTCCACGATATGATTAATTTTAATTTTTGCGCATTGATCAAATCCGTTCCTTTGCAATATTTGGATTTCGACCGTTTAAGTATTGCCAACGCAACAATATAAAACGAGTAACGGAAGAATATGTAAATTTTCCTATATTCCCACTTTTATTCTGTTTCCAGTGTATGAAGAATATTTTTGAAATGCCTTAAAATTTATATATGGCAGATATTAATTAAATATAATTTATAATTACAATAATTTGTAATAAAAACAAGAAAACAAATTAATTTAACAAGAAAAAAATGTTTCCGATAATAATTACAATTTTTAATGTTTCGATTTATGCTGGAACTTTTTTCGTCAATAAAAACTACATATATATTTACAAAAAATGATTTACAAACCGTGACGCGGTGTCTCGGTTTCATGGTCCCTGTCCCTATTGCCTTTCTTTCGATTCCGTGCCGCCCAAAAGTCCGAGCAGACATGTTTGTCCGTTACAGCTTCTATCTAAAATGATCACACGCATTCTGTCCATCTTCATGTTTGCATAAATACTGTATTAATAAATTAATCTACCTCTACTTGTTTTTATTGTTCACCTGTAATGCACCAACTTAAGGACGAAACATAGTTATTCAAATCATATTAAAAAGAGCGGAATGACCGATTTTAATTTGTCCGTTGTTATCAAAAATCGTTTGTAGTTCAGTTTTTTATATTGATATAGGATACTGTTATGTTCAATTCCATCTCGGTCTTATAATTCATAAATAAATAGAATTTATTAATATACCTCATTTTTCCAAAAAGAGCTCTAGGTATAAGAACATTCCCTGAAGAATAATTCAATTTTTTTTAACTTTTGATAATTTTTTCCGTTTTTTTCAGTGTTTTAACGAAAAATAATGACGTTTCCTTGTAAATAATGTGGTGAAATGTTAAATACGGGAAGCTAAAACGCTCACCACTAAGAAATATCCGAAATCGATAAGTTCAGAGGTCGTTGACTCTTCACCCATATGAATAAAGTATTAAATCCCCCAAGTGCACGTTAAAAGGCGATACAGCTGGGAAACGTATGTGGCCAGTTAGAAAATTAAACCCGGCAATATAATATTTTCATTCAGGAGTAATTAACACCGACTTAGACGATCATTTTATTACATCTCATCATTTGTGTTTCGGTCAAAGAATTATTTCATTACTATGATATTATTCTTTAAATAAACTGAATTATTAATTTGATAATAATTCTATGTATAACTATGTATAAAATGTGTATGGAAGTAGACAAATTTAATAGTTTATTAAATATATGCTAAAGTAAATAACTGCGCTAACTCACGAAATAGGTTTTAATCAGCGAATGACGATGAGAATCATAAATATTGTTTATATTATTTTTCTATCTTTCCTTTTGCAATTTAATAGACCAAAGCCTGTTAAGAGAACCCTGGACTACCAACATAAATAAAAACTACGATAAAAAATGGGACTACGGCAAAATTGACTTACGAGGCCGCATATGAAAAAATATGTATCTGAGGACGACGTCACTTGGTGTTGTTGACGTCTTCTTGAGAAGAGATCTTTACACCTCTGCTAATCGGGGGCTCAAAAGAAAATATTTACCTAAGTATCAGTTTGTAACAAAGCGGCGGGACTGTCGGCTCCCACAACTGGGAAGTTAAATAGATGACACAACACTCGATAAAAGGTGGATAAAATCGCCTATAGCACAATCACATGAATTTATTTAGTCTGGAAAGATTTTATAACAAACATTTACAGGCAAATATACGTAAAATTAAAAACAATAAATAAAAACTGACTTTCAACCATCATGTTATTAAATTGAAATTTGTATCTCAAAAATACCCAGGGGAAGAGCTTAATAAAATGTGATTATTATTAAATAATATTTAAAACAAACCATTCGAATTTTAGTATCAGAACGCTTATTGCAACAAAAATAAATGTAAAAAGTTCTTTTTTCAACACTTCAAAGAACGCTACACGCATAATATTTTATTTTTACAAAATAAATTTCAATTTAAAACGATTTTTACTATTTTGTCCACAAAGATCTCTCATTAGTCACAATGGAAATAGTAAAACTACTGTGAAAATTAAACTAAGTTGTGTCGTACGTGCCCTATCCCGATTTTTTCAAGGTTCTCACATGTCAAAGCACCTTCATCTATTTTAGGAGGTGTATGTGCCGGGGCCGAAGACCTTGGGAATACGGTAAGAGTAGTCCGCTAATCCTCCTAAAACTGTTGGAGACACGGAGTGGGGAATGCTGCGATCCCCATAGGAAACTCGTCTTCCGTCATTCGGAAGGGCGTGAGAATAGTACCCAAAAGCACGACGTACATGATGCTAGTTTCCCCTGCATCTCGTTTAGGTGAATCACCGGGTAGGATCCTTAAAATTACAGCCAGGGACCCTTGTCAACCCTAAACTACCTTGGTCCACCTTCCACACCCACCATTTTCAATTCCCTTTCTATACAATTATAGAGGCGTCACCTGTTACCGTCCCCCGTCCCCCCAAAAATTGTTCAATTAATTTTTAAAAAAATTATAGTTTTAATATTTAAAATGCGGCCGATAAAATACCATCGGGTATTTCTAAACCTAATTAACAATCATTTATTAAATGCAAACACAGAGAAAGTCTGCGTTGTTTAATATTTAAAGTAGTTTAACTAATCATCTGAGGTACTAATCAGTTTTTTTTTAATTTTTAAAAACTGTTGGTACACTTAACAGTGGTTACCACAGAACCTGGAGTTTGTTACTCAGCAACAGAAGCAAAAGAGAAGGGCGAAATCTATTCTGGTTACAACCGGTTCTTGGAAAAGCTTCTTTCTTCGCTGCTTCTTTCTGTAGTTCATGTCTTTTTCCAACGGCATACACGTGTACTGACGTATCGGTGTTCAACAACATGGGATGATGCAGTGAAGTGACGTGAGTAAAATAAATGGGCTCGTCCGGGATTTGAACCCGGGACCTCTCGCACCCTAAGCGAGAATCATACCCCTAGACCAACGAGCCACATGTACAAGATACTCTGTAATTGCTCGTATACTGAAACTGCACGAAATTTATTTAATACCTGATATTGATTCTTACGTGAGGTTAATTAAAAGTATCCAATTAACATACAACCTAATTTAGATAGCCTTGGACATGTAGACAACAGCTTGAACGATACTCCAGAATAGCGGAGTAAAGAAGTTGGAAATTGAGTTAGGTAATTTTTTATTTGTTTGTTTTTTTTTAAAAAATAAAGGGGGGGAAGCGTAAATTTCCCACGGCAATTGCAAATGCCCGTCCAAGGTTGCCTGAAATTTTGTTGTTGTTGAGGAATATGTCTTCATTTAACATTTCCGTCAATTTATGACCACAAATTAACTCCATTGAAGCCACACATACGAACAATATACTTATTACTATGCAACGAGGTCAGTTAGTTCCCAAGGAAGTTCTCTAGGTGACTGACAATCTAATAAAGGGACTCGTGCAACACAAAACAAAAAATAGGAAAGAGATGTTGATGATACTCTGATATTAATATTATTAAAGAGTCATACAACTACAAAATTAAATTTCAAAACCAGAGTTCAGCCAGTTTTTTGGTGGAAAATATTTAAGTGATTAGTATAAATAAAGTAATTAAATTAATCGGTTTTAATATTGTAAATAAAACACAAAAATACACCAACATACTCAACTATGTATACTTACTTGTATTTTTTTTAGTAGAATTCAGTGAGTCTCGAAATTTGAGGATTTTCAAATAAAATTATTCCATTTCTGACCTTGGTCATTCCTTGTGTTTCATTTCATTGAGTTTTTTGAAATTTCTTGACTACCGTTCTACTGATTTTATTGCGTGAACGTGACTGATCGTTTGTCATTTCAATCTCTACACACGTCCAACCTTTCCTCTATATACATTCTTTTGTGGGTCCATCAGAAGTATATCTATGTTTTTCACTCATGCTCACCTAAATCCTTAGCTTTCAAGCACTTATCAACATACGGTATAAATTCCTAAAACAATTCTTCGGGGAAACAGAAAAATGAAGTAGGTCAAAGTTCTTTAGGATTATCAGTCGATAATAACTAAGAATGTTTCCATTTAATGCACTTCTAATAAAATGGGCTCAGGATGTTAGAATAACATCACAGTACAGTGACCTCAATCCCCAAATATTAGTTTTATTTGCTTCCATATAAACTAACTTGTGGTATGTGTAGTACGTGGGAGAAATTCTTCGGTGAAGGATAAAAATTTTATTAAATAGAATTGATGTTATCATGGCCAAAAGGACAGAATATATTTTAAAAAACGTGGGAGAAATTCTTCGGTGACGTTATCGTGGCCAAAGGGACAGAATATATTAAAATTTAGATTTGACATTGACATTAATATAACATGAAACAGCTAAAACATTAATTAACAAATGAAAACTACAGCCAATTTGTCAGCAAAATAAATGAATTAATATTTATTTAATATAATTGGGACATTTCGTCCATATTTTTAAACTTCATTTTCGGCCGTATTCGTAATGGGACGCAAAATTTCCCACATCAGTTTTAAATATTCACATAATTAGGTCCACGAAATATGGATGAAACGTCGTAATTACATTAATTAATTTTTTATGGCAAATCGGCTGTATTTTTTTATATTCAGATAATTGATTTATTGGAGTTAAAAGATTGTAAGGCCATAATTCGAAAAATATTAACCAACTTAATACTAACAATATCAATTCAACATGCCAAATTAATCAGAAATAACTTTTAATAAAATAGAAAATTCGGAACATAATAGTAAAAATAGATTATTGTAGCGTTTCTTTATTTTGAACCTCTCTGGTTAAAATATAATTTTTTTAAGTATCTTATTCCAATAAATTCAAAAAAAAATTCTCTTTTAAATTTCATGAAATAAATTGTTTATAATCATTTATATTGATATTCATATGCATATTTCCTCTATAGAAAGAAAACCGGAAGAAGGCATAAAAGTATGCCGAAACGTTGTTACTAATTAAATTTGAAGAAAAGGTCATCAATTGTTTTACAAAAAATGTACATTTCCACCTGATTATGTCCTAACGATTGGAACGATACGTCATAATTTTTGACAATAACTTCCAAATTTTTATTTTGTTCCCCAAAAATTCTTACTAATTTGGCTTTTGTATTTCAATGACGTCAGGTAAATATTATTAATACGAACTAACCGAGTTTTTTGCATCGTTGACTTCAGTACGGTTCGAGTTGCTTACTTTTGTAATTATATTTATATGAAAAAAATATCACCCGATAAAAATTAGGGATACCATTTTTTTAAAAAAATTATAACATAGTAGTGTATTTTGAAACCCATTCGAAACCGTTCTCACCAATAAAATGAAGGCTATATCACTCAATACAGCTTTCATAGACGATATGAAAAAAACGATTTATTACTGAATTGGGATATTTTAATTAGTTTTTAATTGTTTATTATTATCATAGGGCCTAGAAGAATTGGGTCAACGTGATCCATTTTTTTAGTTGTAGTCGTTGTCGCCGTGAACTTTTATCTTTGTAATGTCTGGGCGACTAGTCTGGGTTGATATGATATTTGGCTCACTTCCGCATTGCACTTTGTCCTGTCTACGTGTTGAAGACGTCACAGCGGGCTCGTCAAGGCCAGCTTCCCAACAGCTGCTCTCTACCAGTCAGCTGATCGACCTTGGGATTCCCTAGCTCAGGCTGACAAGATGCATCGGAACCCGCGGGCTCTTAACAGCTCAAGTAGCTACGACCGAGAGTCTCAACTAACGCATCACCAACTGTTGCCCTTATTCCACTTGCCCGTCCCAAATTTGGAATCAGTCAAACAATCTGACCTTACTTATAGAAATATTTTCCAACCCACTGAATACCTCTTTCCAATTCTCCAAAGATATCCCAAAACACAAAAAAAAAGATTTCACAGATAACAGTAAAGACGTTTCAGCGTTTGATGTTCATTTAATCGAGTCTTCGTAAGCGAAAAATATCGGCGTCTTTTTACGTTTAACATTGTCTTTGATGACTACCGTTCGTTCGTGTCGGACTTTTACCCAAATAAATAATTCTGAAAGTTTCCTATATACCAGGAAAAAACGAAAATCTCAATAAATTAAAAAAAACCTTCATAGATAAAACAAAAAGTGGAACGACATTTCGGCCCCAGACGTTGCTCGAGCAACATGAAATTTTGTAAATTTTAATTAAAGAAACAAGGAGGTCCCTAAAGTTTGGCGACGAAACTGCTTTAAATTAAAACATTCCATTTCCTACTATGGCCTATCGTTGCGTTTCATTTATAATATTGTTGTTGAGCTAATCAGTACTAAGACTGGTCTGATGCAACCCTCCATGCTAACCTATCTTGCCTTCTCATTTCCGTATAACTACAGCCTTCCACATCCTCCCTAATCTCCTTAGCGTGTTCCACCTTTTGCCTCCTTCTTCTGTTCTTCACTCATACTTCCCTCTAATGGTAATTTTACAAGACCCTCATGACTCAAAATGCGTCCTATTAATCTATCCCTTTTCTTAGTCAAAGTCCTCCATATTGTTCGCTCCTCCTATTCTGCTTATAACTTCCTGGATAGTGATTCTGAGATATGAGGGTCTTATAAAATTAGCTTTAGAGGGAAGTGTGTGAAGAGTGAAGAAAAGGATTGAATACGCTGAGAAAATTAGGGAGGATGTTGTAAGTCGTAATTATTCAGAAATGCAAAGGCTTGCGCAAGATAGTTTAGAATGGAGGGTTGAATCAGACCAGTCTTACGACTGAATATCACAACAACAACGAGAACTTAAAAAGGAGAAATTAATACACCAGAGCTAACAAAGATTGTCACCGCTTTACAACTGCAGCATACCAAATCGACCAACAGTCAATTAATTTTAAAGTGGAATTCAGGAAAACGCAAGAAAAGTGTCGATATTTCTCTACGGTAACATCGTAGGTATCGATTTGTGATTCAGGACTTCTGACTCATCGAAATACGCCAACAGGTTAAGTTTAAAGTTATAATATACGTTGGTTGGTGGTATTTAATCCCATGTGTGGACCATGTAAGGATTTTTCTTTGGATGGAATAATTAATAAGTCGAGTTTGGCATTCTGAGGTCCGTACAAGTATGAAGGAATCCTTTAGGTATATATTCTGCAAGTCCAACGGAGAGAAAGGAAACCTGTTGATAACAAAGAGCCTCTGTGTTATTTTATCGAGCTGATAACAAAGGCTCGTGGAAAACAAAACAGGAGAGTCATCTTACAACGACTCAGACGTTTCGTTGCGTTGCGTCAGAATCATGACTGTACTCTCAACACAATGATGTTGCAGGTCATTTCAAAGCTTTGTCCGAATCATGCGGCGCAATAATTGCAACAGGTTATAAGTAAAGAAAGGAAACGTCGTCAAAGAAGCTTCTTGATCTCTCCACAAATTCAGTAAGTACGTAGCTGAATTATATTATCTTATAACACTTTAACTGTGACTTACAGCTCCACGAGTAATTCCGTTGTCGTACGCTTCATCTACTTTCTCTATAAAGCGGCACAAATATTTGTTGTTAGACCTCATTTAACTTCATTAACTTCCTCGCGTCATTTCCTTCCCTCCGCTTAATTCAGCTGCCTAGCGTTTCACCTACAGCATCTCATTGTAGTAGAACCGGGATCATTTTCTCATTCAGTTGAGTGTTCTACATCGATCAGAATGTTATCTTATAGGACAGAGGTGTATTTTCTAGTTGTTTTTTATAAGCTTTTATTTTAGAAAATTTTAAATTGCTAATGAATAAATTCTTCAATTTTACGTTGAAATACCAAAGACTTAACAATAAAAGCTTAGGCTCGTTCAAGACCCTTGAAGTCCAACTTTCCGAAAGCGTCAGTATAATACTGGCAAATAATACAAGCCGAGAGAAATAAATAAGACTAGGAAATCGGCGAAACTCATTACAGCAGTCTATAGCATATAAGAATATATTAAAGGGTAGTCATTGATTTTGAGATGCTAATAATATTGAACTAATACGCGCAAATCGTTGACCTTTGAAAAATGTCGTGATTTATTTCTGTCTATCCCCCCTCCACCATCGCCTACATCACGATCTCATCAACAGGAGAGTTAATTCTATTTGCTCAGTAAGCGACTTCCTCGGCTTTTGGCACGTCTGTACTTCAAGAGAGTTCGAAGTCCGTCTGTACCTCACCGAGCACATCAGCTGATTGTGGAGGAAGGAAAGAGATTTCTTCCTTATCTTTATCGCATAGGTACGATCACTAAACTGTCAAACGTCTTTTCCTCAATAAATATTTACCTTTACTGATCGAATATTGAACTCCCCCCCCCCCCCGCATGTTGTAACTCAGCGTAGTAAAACACCTATTTTACAACCACGCTTTCAATTCAGTTTTCAGACTGTAAAATGTCACACATTATCATGTCGTTCAAAATCATATTCTGGCTTCATTTCAAAGAGACCCTATTTTCATGTCTTCGTGTAGTTGATAATTTTAGTTACTGTGAAATATTTAATATTAGTATACTGTGGAATGATTATAGATACCAACATTTTAATAATTATATATATTGTTATAAAAAACAGCCCTCTTAATTATTTATATAGGGCTTATAAGAAATCATAGTTATTCAAAATTTATTACATATTTTATGTCAGAATACAGTCATCAGAGAGTGCATTGAAATTTGGAACTTAAGAAATAAAAAGTGTATCTTTGGCTCAAGAGAATGTGGTCTTTGTTGTTGTTAACGTCGTTGAATGCTAGTTGATATGTATAATAAAAAATAATATAATGAAGTAAAAGAGTGTTTAATTACAGTCAGTTCTACATAAATAATTCAAAAATCGAAAGACGGAGGATTATCAATAATATATATATATATATGTATATATAAACAAAAAAACTTTCGATGCATTTCATCCAAATTATAATCACAACATTAGATATATATTTTTTTTAAAAAGCTATAACATCTAGAACAAGTCTTTTTAAGAAGAGATAGTTTAATTTCAATTATGAATCTCCATGTGGGGAAATACTTTTAGGACGGAAAAAAGTTTGTATTCAACGTCCGTTATAAAAAATAAAACAATTTATGACCTTTGACGGATTTATTGTTTAAATTTACTTGATAACAACGTTTCGGCATATTTTCACGCCTTCTTAGGGTTTTATCCCACAACAGTAGCAAACCACAACATTATTATCACATATGAAGATAAACAACAGTAGGCGGGACCTTCATATGTGATTCTAATGTTGTGTTTTGATACAGTTGCGGAAGAAAACCCTAAGAAGGCGTGAAAATATGCCGAAATGTTGTTATCAAGTAAATTTAAACAATAAATCCGTAAAATGTCATAAATTGTTTATTAATTTTTGTATTGGTTCTTATCGGCAGTTTATTAGATGACTAACTTCTCTTTCCGTTTCTCGGGGAGTCTCTGTTCGATTTCCGATAAGACAAACAAGCCTTGCAACCCTTTACCCTAATTTCATATTGACCTGGTAATAGCGACCTACTTTCGTTACAAATTAGTTTAAAAAACCACCAGAATAGTCACTAACTAATTTAAGGAACACGAATATAACAAAGTTATTTTAACATCTACAAACTAATGGCTGTATCAGCTGTAACGAAACTACTTGTTTGCAAAACATTAATAATTATGGCACATAACTTCCATTGTCCGCACACCAGGATTAAATACCTACTGGAGAAGTCTGCAAAAGAAAGACTAAATTAAATTGACAAATGACGTAGATGACGGTTATGGAAGCTTTTTGAGAGGTTTAACCGAAAGGAATTCTTTAGTACAAACCATGATGATAAAAGTTATAGCGCAGTTTTTAAAATTATGGGATGAATGTCTGTAAAGTTTGGAAGAAAAAGATGAAAGTTATTGGTCTCCATAAATACTTGGATGTAAAATGATATTGGAATAAAGAGTGATGATGGGAATGATACAATGCGACTAGCCGGTAGGTAAATATTTTTCTTGCCAAGACAGGGATGAACTAAAAAAGTAACAAAAAAACAGGAAAAAAATTAAAGAAGAAAAATAAACAATGACTTGATGATGTTGAACATTATCTTAGAAACATGAGTGTACAAAATTGGAAAGTCAGGGCCCAGGACAGAATAGAACGGAGGGCAATCGTACGGGAAGCCAAGGTCCACTTGAAAGGACCGTAGAGATGGTGATAATGAAACAGAAAAATTTAACACCTGAAGACTAGTTTTTGCCTGAATAAGTATCAAATTTGTGGACGAAACGTCGTAATGTAACCGCGTTGAAAACATAATAAATGAAGCGTTACGTGAACCTGGATCGTACATGAATTGTCAGTAATAGTAATGCCATCAACCCGTCTTTGTTTCTCAGTTTAAAAAAATTTAAACTTGAGCAATGAAAAATTTAGGAATGGACACTCCAATATTGATCTTTAAACCAGAAGTATCGTTTCAAGTATGAGTCTGGTCTCAGACAATCATGATTGAGACACCAAATTCTGGTAACCTCGACACGTCACATCAAGATCATGTTAAACAAAAATATATACATTTTAACTTCTTGTTTTGAAACTGAAGCTTCGAAATTACTCTTAATTCTAATGAACCACAATTCTCTATTAAATTGACTTGCGAGCCATGAGTTTCGTTTAATGTGCACAATCCACCGTCACTCTGATCAGAAAGATCCACTGAGACCTGAAACACGGAGACGATATCTATGAATTCAGGGATAGGTTTTCTTCTTCAGCGGTGGGACAATCGCGACCTTCGATTCCGTTGACACTCGTAGACCTGGACTCCGACCGACCCTTTCACACCGCTAAATATAGGACTCGACGTCGTTCGATCAACAGAGCTACGCAATACAACAGGGCCAGAAGTCATGTGTTCTTTGGATTCCTCGCTGCTCTTTGATCTGGTGGAAACCTGCTCAACTTGTGTGACCCAGAGTTGAGACACGCAGGCGGGAAGAACAATCATTAATTTAAGAAAATAGTATAATTGATAAGGGATTTCCAAAACTATGATAAAACTAGGAAATTTCAAAATAGCTTATTTTTTCAAGTGGTTAAAAATAGTATAGTTTTCAAATAAGTAGTATTTTTATTAATAAATAATTATTATTAAGTAAAGGAATATAATTCCTATTAAGAAAGAACCTTACTGTATAGTATTTCTTCTGCAATGAACGAAAATGAAATACAAGCAAACTGCAGAAAGCAACGATTAATCGAAATAGGAATGAAAAAGGTAAACGGCAACAATTACAAGCTGGTCGAAACCGATTTAATTTTAAATCTATGCTGAATACTAGTTAGAGCAGCGCTTCATTAAAATTAACAGATTAATTCAGTGCAAGTATTCCATACAATTGAACATTTTTTCAAGGATTATTATCCCCGTTAAGTTGAAGTTCATCCCTTCGGCATAAATTGTTCTGATTTTTCAATGCGGTATTACTGTATGATATCATCTCAGGTTTTTAATAAAATCTCAAACTCTGTTGATAATTCTTTTCTATATAAAAAGTAACTTTGACGGATAACTATCCCATATTTATCTCTACGAAAGAGAATCATATATATATATATTTTAAAAAACTATATACTTTATATTTAATTATTTTTGAGACTTATTAAAACTCCATGTGGAAACAAAAACTACTTATTTTTATAACCCCTGCAGATAAATCTTCACATAGACGATCTGAACAAGAAATTTGGCAAGACTTGTTAAATGTAGACAAATGTAGACATTCCTTCCAGCATGAATTAACTCAGGGTTATTTACTTTTTGGAACAAAATAAGGTATAAAACCGTAAATGTAAATGTTTTGATAATATTATTTACGTAAACGTTTTATTTAGAATGAGGGTTAGGTTTTACGTCAAGAAACTGCATGGCAAGGGAAATGTTTTCTGAATAAATTTGTTATTCAATCATTTCAGGAAAAGATATATTCTTAAATTGTTACGTACGTGTAAATTTTTTAAAAACTAAATTTTAACTTCATATTATTTCACTTCAGCAATAATTAAAACAGTTATCTGTTTTAATTATGAAACAGGAACATTTTTGTGTTTTGTGTGTGAGGTCGTTTATCCCCTCATTACTTTAATGTAACGAGATTTAACGGTAAATCGTGTTCCCTATGACCTTTTAAAATGCGAGTGTAACTCTGCACGGCTCTTTCTACCATCGTCACGGAAGGCTAATTTTATTCCATTCATACGTTCTGTATCGGACGAATTATCTGTTACATGAACAACACTGCCTTTCCAACTTTGTACTTGACAACTCCAGCAGTTTACCTTGGTGTGTTTTTCAGTAAATTGCTTTGTCTTTGTCGCCGAGCTTGGAGGCAGCTTTAAGAACGCGGAGACACAACAGCAACTGTTTCCATGGCAACGAGGGGGATTTTTATTTCCTGGGACAGTTGGCAAGCTTGCAGTTAAATCTTATCATTGATAACATTAAATTGGCCATATATATTTTGGTTAGAATTTTTAGGTGTTGACATGATTCATTTTAAAATTGGAAAAGTTAAGTATAGGCATTAATTTTTTAATATTTGCAGTTTTTTATAAATCAAATTAAAAAGTATTACAAGTTTACTTGCTTTGGCTTCATCAAAGAATTAAGAATTTGAAGGCAACCATAAAATTTCATATATAGTAGCAAAATAAGCAATGACAATTAAAAATGAAAGTACGAGATATTTGCAAAGATACGTGTTTATTGTAATATATAATAGGAGGAGGTTAATTATTTTAACTAATTATTTGTGCTTTCAAAATAGTTATTTTATTTATATTAAAAAAAACAATTTCTTTAGCGAGTCCAGCGCACTATTTACAGGGGCTGAATTTTAAAATTCAAAGGGATTCTCAGGGTTAATTATTGGGGTAACAACGTGCAGCAAAGATTTAACGTTCGTGACGAGCTTGTTTCATCTTCTTAGCAATTCCGCAAGTTCTACGTAGTAGTTTTCCTTCTTCCGATCTCACACACAGAGGACGGAAAAAGGTTCTGGACCTGGGACTGGGAAACCTTTTGAAATTTAAAAATATCATCGTCTTAAACAAATATATACACATATATATATATAACTGTATAGTACATTATAGTGCGCAAGACCCACCAAAGAAAATGATTTTAATATAGTTAAAAGAACTATTGTTTGTTAGAGCACAAATTATTTAAAATAATTGGTAAATAATTAACCAATTTTTCATCACTCCAACACATAGTTACTACCGCTATCACTTCCCAAGTACCGGACTTCCTTGCTCGATCTTCCTTCTAACTAAAGAACAACAATGCTCGCCTCCCTTTCAACTCTCATTCAACACTAACGTATTAATTGTTGTTTTCTCCTACTTCCTCGGGTCCCTGTTTCATTCCACTTCCGAGCCCTTTCAACGTCTTAATCAACTCAGCCTATTTTTCGTCTTCTCACCTCCCAGCTAAACTTGTCTTTTCCCTCCTCCAAGGGAAAACGCCACCCCATGTGACGTGTGTTTACCAATCTTTATTCCTCCTTCGTCCAGCGCTGGAATTTTTTTTTGCTGACGAAGGAAGGGTGTTCTCGGAAATTTTTATGAGTCAATTTCCCTTTATCAAAACAACACTAATCTCATGTAGCTGAAGGCAGGCACGTTCTCCATCCGAATCTAAATACGTGAATAAAATTAGGGAGGGATACTACTGCTCTCCACAATCATATACTGAAAAATAAAATCTGCTTGTCTCTAAGGATTTTTTCACGTTAGGATTCAGCAGGCAATGAGATGAGAACCTAAAACTCTATTCAGAAGGCTATTTCTAGGCCAGTAATAGATCATTTTCTTTTTGTTCACTTTGTGTGTTGTTCTGATCACCTTATTTATTTTGACGCATTCCATATATTATTCTGTTACCTGATTCATGAGCTCGATAAGTAATTGACTGACGTTGATAATAGGTAGAATTAGCCCCTGCAATAGTCATCTGCTGATAGATTATCATGTTAGTGTACTGAGTTGAGTCCCCTATTGAAGGTTTTTGTGTATAAAATAACAAGACTAATTTTCACAGCAAGTTATATGTTTACCTTTTTCAGGAGTATGAGTGATCGCCTAACAGATCTTCTCTTCACGACCAGCTTTGCGACGCTCCGTCTTCAGGACGGACGTAAGCACCAGGCCTTCCCCTGTTCCAAGTACGCCTTCAACGACGACTTTAGAGAAAAGCGCCGTCAGTAAAATACTAGTTTACCTGCAGAATTGACAGGTACGACCTCACTACCATCCGAGTTACGCAATTTGGAATTGTTAATTATTATTTTCCCATCCGGTTTCAGCTGATTTACTCTGGTTCCACGATGTCTACCACAGTGGTTCCGCAGAAGCCTCTGGTCGACGCTGAGATGCCATTGGCATACAAACTTCTCACGGCGGGAACTGCGGCTTGTATCGCAGACTTTGCCACGTTTCCTCTGGACACCGCCAAAGTCAGATTACAGGTAAATCAAGTGCGCTAAAAATGACAAGAGATCTGGGAAGATCTTGTTATGTTTTCTTTTTAAGCATGCAATATTAGGCTGGTCTGATGCAATCCTCCATGCGAACCTTCTCTGTACTAGACTTTGAACTGAAATAAATTAAATGTAAATGGAGGTCTTTTAATTTATTTTACTTTCATTCGGATTTTTAATAATTCACTTAAAAGAACAATAACTTTGCGTCTTTTCAAATTATATAAAGGTTAAAAAATGACCATTTTACAAGACTATATAACAGTTTAAATTATTTTTCGCTTGTAACAGTCAATGTATGCAGTCGATGACACCAAATTTTACAATGAAGCTGTGGGTGCGCGGCCATATTGGAGTCTCAGAAGAAAACGTGCCGTAAAAGACTCCTGGTTTTCAAATACACCGCAATAAAATTGAAAATACCACAATACTACGGCCAAAAATGTCGAGAATGGTTTAAAACAATTATTAGCCAAAAATAGAGACAATAATTCACCGTTGATATAAGTAAACAACAGCGTTATTCGTATTGTTATCGGACGGCCATTTTGGTGTTTCAGCCAACCGAACCGATCCAGACAGTAGATCTCTTTCCGGGCAGTATCGACAGAAAAATACAAATTTAAATCTATAAAACGTTATATTTCACATTATTATAGTTTATAATGTTGTTATTATTATACATAGTAAGAAAAAGAACATTTACTGTAGTAATGCTAACGTTAATATTCGTTTATTATACCCTCAGATACAGGGATATATTAAATTCCACGAATTAAACAAAAAGAAGTAGACAGTAACATTCAGATTTAACAATCATGTAAATTATATACTCTATTTTAATTTTATATTCTTTTAATATTGTATATATTGAATACTATTGTCCAAACTAATAATCTGTTTGATAAAAGTTTTTACATGAAACAATTTCTCCTGTTTACTATCCATGGAAACTATCGATTTACATTTGAAACTTACATTAAATTCTTAAGTCTTAATCAAATCTCAATATACTACTACAAAAAAGTTTATTCTCTCTCTTACTGTATTCAACCTTGGTATATGTGTTAATTTTACTTTTAACATTGTAACTATGTCTATAGCTTAAGTTCTAAGTTATTATGTAACATAATTTTTATGCTACAACTACAGTAAAATGTGATTATTGTTAATTTAATTAATATTTATTTTATCAATAAACTAAAGGCATTTATAAATGTTTATTTATTTCAGATTCAAGGGGAAGGGAAGCCTCTTGTTTCAGTTCAAAATGGCAGTGCACTTCTTGTCCGTACACCTACATCTCGGTACCAAGGACTTGTAGGAACAATTGTTTCAATAGTTCGACAGGAAGGAGCAAGGTATGTAAATAATTGTTTAACTTTGACACTGGCAAGTACACAACCAAATATTTTTAAAAAATGTTCAGTAAAAAAGTTGTCATTATTCTTGGACAGAATAGCTCTTATAGCCCATGTGATATCAAGTCTGAGAATTTGGATAGAGTTATTGAGTGTGGCCCATATTTTAGATGGTCACATCAGTTGGGGGAATAAGGAAGGGTGGAACTAGGAATTGGATGAGCTTTTATTTCAGGAGTTTGTACAACGGTCTGTCTGCCGGCCTGCAGCGCCAGATGTGCTTTGCCTCTGTCCGCCTGGGACTCTACGATTCCGTCAAGACCCTATACCAGCAACTGCTAGATGGTACGAGGTCTCCAGGCTTTACCGATGAGAAAGCAAGCATTGTAGATGGCCAAAAATTATGTCATTCTTAAATCCTTCATGTTCTCCAGTAGATGTAGTGCATGCTTCACAGGGTTCCTCCATGTTACAAATAAACTCCTTTTATAAAGGTGACATTATTTGCTGGCCATCTCATTTCTATGGTGCCAATATGAAAATTTCACTGATTCTGTATAGTCTACTGGATTCCTTTAAAATTATTCACTGTCCACTGGAATTGTTTCATTTAAAATGTAAATGACCAAAAATAACAGTAGATTGTACTGACTGTGTATTCTTTTAACAGTATTTTCTTTACTAATTATCCTCACCTCCTTGCTTTAAAAAAATTTATATTCAAATTAAAACTGAATATTAAATGAATAAATTAATAACTCTTCTTTTCTTCTATATTTTATTGCAAAACTCTAGTTAATATTTAATTACATAGTAAAAATACATTTCTTACATATTGATGTGTATTTTTAGGAAATGGTCGTAATGGAGGTCTTAACATTGGCACAAGAGTAGCGGCTGGAATCACAACAGGAGGTCTTGCTGTTTTGATAGCACAGCCAACTGATGTTGTGAAGGTGCGTTTCCAAGCAGCACAGAGAGGATCTGGTGCACGATATAAATCAACCCTACAAGCATATAGGAAAATAGCAGCTGAAGAAGGTGTCCGTGGGTTATGGAAAGGTAAATGATAGGAGTTCACTCTTTCACTGTCATCTCTTTCTTTAATATTGTGTGGTATTTTTATTATTCATCTTTTCTATTTTTATAAATGAAATCTAGCACTATTTGCATCAAATTTAATACTTTTATTAAGCCCCCTGTGTATTTTATTTGTAAATAAATCTTTCTTCCCTTCTTATTCTTGAAACAACAAGTAAAGTATTTTATAAGGTACATGTACTGTATATCTATGATATACCATTATCCAGAATTATGTTTGAAATCCCTTACATATAAAATCATCTTTTTCTATATATGACATTATTTTCATGTAAAATTTTAATTTTGTTTAATATAGAGTATTTATGTCCTTTTATTTTCTTTCAGGAACATTCCCCAATGTGAGCCGTAATGCTATTGTAAATGTGTCAGAAATAGTGTGTTATGATATTATCAAGGACACCATTCTGATGAACAATCTCATGACTGATTCAGTACCATGTCATTTTGTTGCTGCAGTAATAGCAGGCAAGTCAAAATAAATAGACAGTAGAAGAAATGCAAGAATTATTTTCCATATTAACAACAATAAGGAATAACTAATTAATTATTTTCTAATTTAATTTCTTGATGAAGTGTTTTTTCCATTTTTTTGTCTCAGTAAAAAGTCATTAGCATTATTCTGCATTTCTTGTGACAACTTCACATTATCAACAATGCTGTGTTAAAATTTTAGCCACATGATATTTTCTTAGATGCTCAGTATAATTTAATTATAGTATATTATTTTCAAGGATTTTATTAAAACTTATTAGTTCTCTACACCCAAATTGTCAATGTGTTTTTCATTTACTTTATGAACTTCATATCTTGTTATTCCATCTGTTAGTAGAGAATAAAAAGTAAATATTCTTTAAAATATGGTAGCCTAAATATTTCTTAAAGAATGCAGACAGCTGATGAGTTATCAATAACTGAATTATAGTTTAAGCGGTATTGAATGCAAGCTTAAAAAATTGTTGCAAACATTAGAATCTACCCATAAGTTACATTTATAGGTAAGTTATATATTTAGAAAAGAATGGATATTAGAATAGAGATCAGAGAGCCAATGTCTGTTTTGAGCATTATTCAGGAGGTAAATTTGAGAAGTTCTAATGTAGCAAAGCTAACTTAAAAATCTCAACTGACAACTTGAACTGTGGGCACTTTTGTAAGAAAAAAAGTAATGGATATCTAATAACTAATATTTTAATTTTGTTGTATAATTTGTAGGTTTTTGTACAACTCTTGCTGCATCACCTGTAGATGTAGTAAAGACCAGGTACATGAATTCAGCAAAAGGTGAATACACAGGAGCCATAGACTGTGCTGTGAGAATGTTTACTCAGGAAGGGCCAACAGCTTTCTATAAAGGGTAAGAATTTTTAAGCAATACACTTATTAGGAGGCATTGTACCTTGCTTAGTGAATAGAATCATACGATAAAAAAAACATTGATGCTTATAGAAGTTTTAATATTTGCCCTTGTATTGAAAAATTTAAGCTTATTACATCTTATGTGAACTTTTATTTTGAAGCCCTTTTAAAAGTCATGTTAATGTGGTTAACTTATCTGTTTAATACAACTAAGATGTAATGAAGGCAAAGGTGAGTTAATAATGTAGTTAAATGATAAGATCACTAACTTCGCAGTATGTCCCCCACAATTTATAATCATTCTGACGTAGATCATCATTGTATCTCAATTGTAAATTCATTAGCTACTGATTAAAACACTGAAAAAGAAAAAAAACTATTGTCAATGGAAATATATATAAATACAAAATATTGCATAAATTATGAGACCTAATAAACAGATAATAGATGCCTACACAAGAAACTAAAATGTGTTGTAGAAAATTAACAATCTCTTTCTAAATACATATTTAGCAACAGCTAGTTGTTCTTCATTGACTTTTAATTTATTGATATTATGTGGCTTTATCCATTTTTTGAAAATAAAGAAATTATGTTGAGCATGACTTACATCATCATTGGCAAATGTAAATATTTGTGTAATATACATAATAATCAAACATTGGATTTCTGACTTTTGTTGATTAATTTGTATTTAATTTCAAAACTATTACAAAACTATTATGTTTTACAAAACTACAGTTAAAATTATTATTGCATAACATATCAATCCAAATTGAAAATTAAAAACGGTTACTGCTTGACATGCTCATATCATTGAAAATGTCTTACTAAAAAGATACTCCAAACATAAATTCAAAAAATCTGCCAGTAAATTGTAAAATTTGTGGAAGCTACTAAGATGAATAGTCAATGCTGCATAATAATTCAAACTGACCTAGCAGAACCTATAAATACTGTGAATGGACTACGTCAAGGTGATTACCTAGCATGTTTATTATTCAATATAGCCCTTGACAGAGATACAAAAAAGAGGAATATTTTATAAATTGGTTCAGTTATTAGCATTTGCTGTTATTGATATAATAGCAAGATCGGAATTGGACATATGGAAAGCCCTTGTAGCCTTAAAATGTGCTGCTGATGGAATGGGCCTTAAAATCAACTAAGAAAAAACTAAGAATATGGTATTTAACAAAAAGGATACACCAAGAACACATATTATAATTGATCACTTTAAATTTGAGTCAAGAGCTTTGTATATCTTGTTTTGTTGATAAACAGCGACAATAATGACAATTCAAATCAAGATTAGTCTCCCGCAAAACCAAATGTGTATTATATACATTAATGTATCCATCTGAGACTTACAGAAACTGATTAGCTGAGGCTAGGCACATTTGAAAGGAACCTGCAAAAGCAGGAGAGACCTGGAGACCAAGATATAATCATGAGCTGTATCAATGATATAAATTGCCAGATATTATACAAGTAATAAAGGTTTCCAGGTTGAGATGGCTGGGCCACATTAAGAGAATGAGGTACCAGCAAGAATCCTGATGTACAAAGTAGATGGAAAGGAAGAAAGGGATGCCCAAGACTTCATTGGATGGACTGTGTTATGAATGACATTATAAGACTGGGTATCAAGAGCTGGTGGACTAAAGCAAATGACAGAGACTAATGGAGGAAAATCCTGAAGGAAGCCAAGGCCTGTTCTGGGCTGTAGAGCTACTGGTGATGAAATGTTTAATGATAAAAAATATTATTTCTTTCCCAATTGTTTTTCTTCTTACACATGTATTACACAAGGGTTCTAAGCAATGTAGACTTGGCTACGGAGAAGGGAATGCTGAAGCTCAATCTCCTGTCATTCATAAGGGCATGAGAATATTACCCAATAACCTGACCTACACTGATGCAGGTTTTATAGGGTACTGGGCAGGATCCTTAAACTATAGCCCAGGGGTCCCAGTCAACCCTTCCATGTCCCCCTTTTTCAAATCCCTTCCTGTCCTATTGAATAATATGGTGCACATTAATTATATTGTTTGTATAAATTGTGGAAGTGTGATAATCTGATTTAAAAGAATGCCACTACCATGCTTCTTATATTTATTTCTCTGACTTCTCTTTACTATGAATGTCCATGTTAGCAATTTCCAGGACTCCCATTAGGCTTTTAAATGCAGTGACAATTTAAATAATTTTTTTTAATAATTGTGTTTTGGGTTCCTTAATTGACTAGAAAAACCAATAACATTATATGATTTTCCAGGTTTGTGCCATCATTTTGCCGCCTTGTCAGCTGGAATATTGTTCTGTGGATAACTTATGAGCAACTGAAGAAAGCTGTACTCGTGGCACATCAGGCTAAAGCCAATGACTGAATTTAGCAATAAATGATAATGACTGGAATTACTTTCAACCAGTTAAATTTACAAAGTATTTTAGTTATATAATGTTATTTAATGTTCACCCATCAGAATATATGTAGTAATAGTTTTTTATGTAACTGTTTTGTAAATTTATTTAATGTAATTTGTAGGTTGAAAGTTATGTTTACTTCAAACATTTATCTCTCTTATGAAGAATATAGTATCATGACTAAAATTTAATATCAAATATTACTTCTTGAAATAAATATGAATGTAACTGAAATTAGATTTGACTGTCAAGTATTTAGTTTTATCTGTGAAGAACCAAACATTTTATTTGTGATTCTAGGAAAAGCATTACTTTTATTCATTTGGAGCCACAAATAATTAATGTTCAAAGAGCCTCACAAATATATTTCATCTTAAATTAAAAATTAATAGTATGAAGTGTTTTCAATTGTTGTAGGAATCATCAAATGTAATATTAGCAGTTTTATTTGAATAACACAGCAAATATAATCCTATCAATTTTAGTAAAATTGCCATAATGTTTAAATGTAATTTAAGTTTTTCAGAAAATCACAAATTATAAAATATGTATTTAAAAACTTTTTGGGAATGGTTGACTGCAAAAAAATATGATAAGATGCCTTAGATGATGTCATCAAAAATATTTTTTTAAATGAAAATCTAGTTTCTGTTGGGAATTTTAAGTTCTCGGTCATTTCAAATTTGCTACAATTTGCTTTTTAAGAATGAATTCACTGTGGAGATATTATCTTGATTAAATTGTAGAAATCATATTTGTGTATTAATATGTATATTTGTGGCACATTTCAATGAAAAGTCAATCGTTAGTGTAACAACTAGTCATATATAATAATGAACAAATTCAATAATCTGATACAGAACTTACCGAAAAAGATTAATAATTTTATGAGAATACTTTCTGGTGTTACAGGGTGAAAAATATTGTCATGGGAACGGTTTAATACAAACTAATGTTTTACTAATATAAAAAAATTAATGTCAAAGAACTTTATTTAGTAAAGAAATGTTTAAGGCCAGAGTTGATTGGACCACACTACTGTATTTTTAAAAAGCAAGACAATTTAAGTCAAGTACGACAAATTTTTATTACAAGAAAACTGATGCTACAGAGAGATGCATCTAGGGCCACATTATAATAATTGGTGCTCTAAAATGGACATATGATTAATGTAAAAATTTGAATGTGCAGTATATATAACACTATTTTTTAAAAAATATTGAACACTGTCAAAAATTTAGGCTCTACCTACATAGTTTTTTATAGTGTACTGATATTGATATTGCTTATGATGTAGAATAATGGCCAGAGCAATAAATGTTTTTAAATGAAGAAAATGGTTTCTTTTTTTATGAAAAACACATGTAAAACTAATTCTCTGAAAATATAACTGTTATATGATTCTTTACTTCCGTACTCTTTCATGCTGCAGCCATTTAGGGGGTAGTGGACAACTGCCTGTCATTGTCCGTCACATATACCACAATTTTAGAAGTGGTATGATGTCAGCATATGCTCAATCACAGTTTTCCTAACCATGGCATCTATCCACAATGTTGGGGTTGTCACCCAGACTTCTGTGATGCTGATTGGTATACTTAAACAATTCACTCTTATATGATTGAAGTTTTAGAGATTGCAATGACTCCCTTTAACTCTAATAGTTTTGAATTATTAGATGGATTAAAGTTCATACAATTTAAATGGTTTCAACAGTGTTATGTCAAAATCTGATATATCCAAGAAATATTTCAAAATATAGTCAATCAGACAAGAATCAAATCATAGAGTATAACTTTTTCTTTCATGAAAATAAAAAACAATAATTTGCTGCAGGACATCAACATAATGCAATATTCTACATTAAATTTTTATTTGCATAATTTTTCCAAAACCGTACAAAGTTTTAGATGTTTGTACCTGAAAATTCAATATTTGTTATGGATGTATCATGAGCTTTAGCCATAATTTATAAGTTCTTGGGTAACTGCCTTAAAAATGATTTCTGTGTTAGTACCCTATGGTAATAGACAATGTGAAAGGTACTTTTTAACTACTGTAAAATTATAATTTTCGTGACCTTATAAAACTTAAAAAACAGTAGAAAAAATTATGAAGCCCTTGAATAATTTGCTGAATTCATTTGTGTTGACACATTTAATATTACAGTAATATCCTCAAATTTAACCACAATAAATTTTCTATGGCTACTATGTTACTCAATCCTTTGCTAATATTCCAATATTCAGTTCTACTTTGGTTGAAGATGAAAGTAACATTTATCTATTGAATTTAAATTATGAGCATTGCAATATTTGATTCAGATAATTATTTAATTAAAGCATGCCTCATACATTGTGAAATGAATTTTATAACCATATTCATGTCAAGTTTAAAAATTACCTGTGTAATGGGCAGTGATTTATCTCAAAGTTGTTTATTTTCCTATACTGTTATTGTTTACTTCATAATTGTTTTTTTAATTCATATAAAAAACTTTTATCGTACAGATTATCAGTTTTGACAACAATGATTCAGAATTTATAATATTAAAAGAATATAAAAATAAAATATAGTATATAATTTACATAATAATGTGAAGGTAGGGTGATCCATTTAATTAACCTTCTTTAGCAGAATAAGTTAGGTTTATTTATTTTTGTGAGTACCCAAGAGGCATACCACTTGGGTGGGTGAGGGTAGACAGGAGGTGAACATTATTGGAGGATATATGAGGGCATGATGGTAAGGTGGGTTAGGTGCTACCTGAATGATCAGAGGGAAGGATGAGGTCAATTGGACATTTTATTTTTAGCTAACAGAATCATAAATTGTTTGAGTTCATATTATTAAGACTATAAATAGTAACAGTAAGAATGCTCCATGATGAAATATTCCAGTTGATTACACCATATGCCAATAAGTACTGCGAACTAAATTCCTTTTTGAATCATATTTATTTTCTACATGCAGTACCAAGAAATTTTTAACATGAATTTGCCATATTTGACTATGGTTTTCAAAATGTTCCGTCTACTGGAATGCCCATGTAGTCGGTCAATAAATTTCTTTCTCCACCTTACCTTAACTTGAGATTCCTTCATAAGCCAAGACTGGTCAAGAAGTCTAGCAGCTGTACTCTTCTTCTGTGATGATCTGGAACTCGTTCCACGTGTTCTTTGATGATGTAGTGCCGGGTTTCCCAAAGTGTGTTCCTGCGGAACACTGGTGTTCTACTGGGCCTGATGTAGTAGCCGTATGTTACATAAATGAGGCACTCCCAGCGCAGTCAGGTGAACTCCGCAATCAATCTGGGGAGAAATACCTGCGAGAGAAAACTCCCACAGGCGACTCTCCTGTGTTAAGTCTGACGCCTGTCTCTTTATATTATCAACACTTCACCAGCAGACGATAACAAGGAATGTTACCGAAACGTCGCGAGTCTTTCGTCTATTCTCTACACCCGGAAAGCTTTCATTTTACTATCCCAATTTCTTTTCCCCAACAATTCTGTCTTTAATGTATTCAATTTGTCTGAAAAGTACCGAATGACAGTGAGACTTAGTGTGTGATCGTTACCCTAACTTTAAGATTGATCTTCTCATGTTAAAAAGGTTTTGTTTTTTATTTACGTGACAGTTAAATCGCGCCTCATGTTTTCAGTTCGATGTGATATTTGTGCTGTCAGACCGTTCATTGTCGTCGCCATTTTCACGCCATCTAAACTCGGAAGCGGCCTTTATTTTTGATTTGGTCAGGACATTACCAGGCGCAGCTTGCAGGGTCAGTCGGTTGCGTGGCCTGAGAACAGGGCTGCCTCCGTTTATATGCACACTCATTTGCATTCTCGCACGCAACATGGCAGAAATTTGATTTTAACAGCGGAGCCGAGCTGTCAGACCATTAACCAACAGCTCCTCGTAATCCCCAGGTGAAACGGCATGGCCGACCGGACAAATGAAAAAAGTTTCTGGCGTGCCGAACCAAGTAACGGCGGCCAACTTCTATTCCGACTTCAACGCGGAAGTATTAACTCAAGCATTTATGCAGAAAATCCTCACAACTTTATTTCTCCTCAAAACACGACCAAAATTGAGGAATCGGCACAAAATAATTTCATTTGAAAACGAAGTTTCAATAGCACTTAATGAAAACCAATTAGTTGTTAACGTACTGAATCAATAACTACCTAAAATGAAACATTTTATATTAAAACGGTCAAGTTCATACCGACCAAATGAAGGACCACTTTTGTAATTAATGTATTACAAATGACCTCCACACGCAGACAAAATTAATTCATTTTCCATAAACATAATCATCCAGAAATAGAGATAAATATTTTGGAGGAATAACGTAAAACAAATTCAGTAAATTACGAAAGTTATTGTGGTATCCATATTAAATATTACTGAAATTAAACACTTTATTGAAATGAAATATTCATACAATTTATTACCTCGTCTGGTTGTAATCCTTTCCATATTAAATCATTAAAAACTGCCCCGATACATCATAATTATTTCATGAAAATACGTGTTCAGTTGCTCCAGCGATGTAATGTACTAATTACAGAAACAGAGCGATAATAGACAGTCTTTGTGTGTTCCTTCTCTGTGCGCATGATTCTCTCTGCCGATAAGAATTATTCACAGGGAACCATTTCTAGTCATTTAAATAAAGATTGAAGTATAAATAAAATGTTTTAATTTTAAATTTGCAACAGTTAGAGGATTCCTATTTTCGAGGAACTAAATGATTTTAAACACACGTCACTCGTAACTTCGATAATTATTGTATTTTTGAATCTATACCTTGTGAACAATCTAGGAAACAGGAATAAGACCAGACGATTTTAACAAAAACATAATTATACCCAAACCGAAGAATACTGGGGCGTAGCACAATTAGTTTAATATCTCCTGGTGCAAAATTTTAACTAAAATTTTATATATGAGGATAGAACGACAAATACAATGCGAGTTAGTAGATCAGTTTGGTTTTATAAGGAATATAGAGAAACAATATTGACTTTAAAATAATAATAAAGGTGCGCCTGATAAGGCATTTGGATAGTAAGATTAATTCAGGTCTTTGCGTGTTCCCTTAATCTTGTTATTGTTCGGGCACTTTGTTATGTAATTTTAAAAGACAGAATAAGAAAAAATAGACCAACGTTCATGGTATTTGAAGATTTAGAGAAAAACTACTTTCATAATGTACACTGGAACACACTATTAAAGATTTTGAAGAGGAATGAATAAAATATCTAGAAAGAAGGTTTATCCATAACGTCTATAGAAGGCACAGTCAGCAGTAATAAGAATTGAAGATCAAGAAAATAAAGCAGAAATCAAGAAAGGAGTAGTCAAGGATGCAGTCTGTCGCCCATGCTGTTTAACTTATAATAGAAGAGGCTATGAAGAAAGTTAAAACGGAATATAGAAAAAGAATCATACTGCAAGGAGAATAAATAAAATCCTCTGGTTTTCCGATGATATTTTAGTATTAGGAGAGTCATAAGAAGACCATAAAAATGGCATGAACGTGGTATTGGAAAAAGAGTTCAATATGAGGATTAATAGAGGGAAAATCAAGATGATGGAGTGTAGTATGGGAAACAGTGGAATAACAAAGGGTGTTATATTTGGAAGGGATATTTTGAAGGAAGTTAAGGAATTCCGCTACTCGGGAAGCGTAATAACTAGAGTAGGATAGCACAGGCAAGGAAGGTTTTCGCAAAAAAAAAGAGGAAGTTACTTGCGGGTAATATAAATGTCAATATTAGGAAATTATTGCTAAAAATGTTCGTATGGAGCGTGGCGTTATATGGGTGCGAAACGTGGACGGTAGGAGTTGCAGAAACCTTTGAAATGTGGTAGCATACGAGACTGCTCAAAATCAGATGGCGAATAGAATCACTAACGAGGAAGTTCTAAGTAGAATAAGGGAAGAGCGAGCAAAATGGAGGACGTTGACCAAGAGAAGGGATAGATTAACAGACAACATTTTAAGACATGAAGGTCTTGTAAAATTAGCATTAGAGGGAAGTTACGGCTCAAGGTTTCAAGTTGAAAACCCGCCACATCAGACATATTGTTATGTACGGCCTTTGCGAAAGTCTGACATTGTCGTACACGAGCTGGAGGCGGTGATCGGTAATGTGACACCTATCTGCAAGTTAATTATATTTCGAGAGTTCTCGTCTACACACGATCGTAACAGATTGGAGAAAGAAGAAACGTTACTCAAACAACGGTAACGAGTACACAGAAAAGTATTTTAATCGAATCATAAAGTGGACGTAGTGAAGAAATTGGTGACAAGAAATCACTTGTTATCAACATAGTGACATTAGAACTCAACCACGTCTCGAGGAATAATCATCAAAATGGTCGATAATAAAGTCTTTTTCGTTCCATTACAAATTTACCTGGCGCTCAATAATAATTTACACATGAATCGACGGCAGAAAGTGTGAAAGTTACATTACCAGGGTATTTCTTAATTTTGAATTAAATACAACTAAAGACAAATTAACAAAAATTTTATTTCATTCACACGACGTATCGTCTAGAAATTTTGGAGTTCCTTCTGAAATAAACTACAGACAAAACAATAAAACTAATAATAAATTTAAATGTGTGCTTACTATCCACCCTGAAATGTGAAACATAATTTAAATAAAATTTCAGATTCAAAGGCAAAACAGATTTATATAAATATTTTTACAATAAATAAAAACACGGCAATATAATTTTATTACTAAGTAATTAATATAAATATGACGTTTCTTCTCCGTTTTAGACTTCCTCAGGCATACTACACACAGAACATTGATGGGAAACGAAACGTCGTATTTATATTAATTAAATAGTAATAAAATTATATGGCCGTATTTTATTTCTGTATTGTAAAAAAAGTCAGCAAAGTATGTTTATATAATTATGTTTATTATTCGAATTGTACAAAATATAGATAAAATCTCAACAATGTTGCCTAATTTTAATCATTCTCAACACTAAAATATAAACATCTTACTAATAAAATAATACAATTATAATAGTAAAAGAGATATAATTATGTGTTTTTAATATACTCATTTGCCTTCAGGTACAATACACATGGAAACGATTCTGTCAAAATCTTTTAGAAGACAATTTCAACACTTTTATAAATAACATTAACAATTTATTTTTATTACTCTGGTATCTTAAAAAAGATGTTTTTGTTTAGTAAAATCGAAACAGAAAATATGTTGAAGGCAAACGCAAGGGAAATGTAAATTAACTGTCGACATTATTCCCCCAGTGAATCATTTCATACAAAACAATTATTTTTGAGCAAACTCCATTTTGAAGTCAAGTTCAATTTGTAGAATAAACAACTAATTCTAAGAGAAACGTAACAAATGTATAACTTTTACATTTCATTTCTGCAATTTGCTTCAGACTTTAAACAGGAAAAACGGTGCTATATCTATTTTTTCTAAGTACCATTAAAAAAGTATATTTATTATTTTTAATTAATTCAATGAACGTGTTACGAATGTTACGTATTGCGAAACACAATTTCACTTTGTCCTTATTTATCGGAAGCGTTGAAAAAAGATGCCACAGAATGATGAATGAAAGCTGGAAGATCTTGAAATACGAAACTAGGAAAAAAACGGGGAAGGATGAAGTGTAAGGAGTAAAGCGGTGAGTAATTTGACATCTAAACGGGGAGAGAAAATACGTGGAAGAACCCGACGGCTTTGGAATGGAAGTAAATAAGAAAGTAGAGATAAACGAATTAAAACATGGAAGTTAAATATTTAGTAGATGTAAAATATATAGGCAAGGTAAATTAATATGAGTGGGTAGAACCCTCACATTTATAATAAATATAGAAAATTTCATTCAGTACGTTCACATTTAGACGCATCTCAAGTTTTTTTTTAAAAAAAGAAAATATTGAAGTTCTCAAGTTGGCAGTTATCGGATGCCTGAATTATTTATATTTTAAAGGTTGCGTTCACATACCGCCATTGCGTTTTACGGAAGACACTTTGATTGCACACCTTCACACGAACTCAGTTAATGTCACTGGTATTTGTTGGGTTGGGGCTGGAAGTTGGAACATCTACCTCGTCCATTTCGTGATGATGGCCAACTAGAAACAAGAGAAAAGCGTTTTACAGTTCCAAAAAATATAGAAATAGCTAAAATAGTTTTTGCGTCCTCTTAATTCAATATACTTTACTTCAGATACTCTTACATGAATATGTTTTCCTAATCGTTCAGTCGCTAATGGCCTTGAAGTTGATGCGACTTAAAAATTTAAAAAAACAAAATCTAGTTTCAAGAGCACGCATAATTTGCCCTATGTAACATTTAAGACAATTATGTCGAGCACATTTTATTATATATATATATATAATCTAGTTTCTATTTGCATTACTTTTTTGCCTCTTTTCATAATGAAGCACCATATATAGAAAAAAAAGTTTTATTAAATTAATACGTTTCGTCCTCAAGTTTGGGTTTTTATCAGGGTCAAATAAATTTATTCTATTTTACAACTACGAACAAATGTTTGCAAATTAAAGTGAGAACATTTAGTTGATTATTCAAATATCAATTTCTTTAATTAATAACATTCAAAAGAAATAAGTAATATTACTTAAAATTTTGATGTACGTAATTAAAGATTAATCTTGACAGTTACAACCGAAAAAATGATTTAAGAAGATACGTGTTGTAGGCTGTCAAACTTGACAACGTGATTTTTGTAGAAATAAAAAATAAGAAAAGGCAAATTAAATCAACATAACATAATAAGAATAAACCAATATATCAAATAACAATAAATGATACCAGTCATAAAATATTTTTAGTCGTAAGTTTATAAGAAATATTTTTAAAATGCAGCCAAATTTGTCAGCGAAAAATTTATTTTGTATAATTATAATTACGACATTTCGTCCATCTTTGTGGACTTCAACAGCGACAATTTTTTAATAGAAGAGAGACCATTACAGAATGTGGATATAATTTACCTGACGAGGTCCACAAAGATGGACGAAACGTCTTAATTGTAATGAAATTAACTAAATAGTGGTTAAATGTTTAGCTAACATTATTTATTTTAGTATTTTAAAAAATATTCATAAGTCAAAACACAAACACTTGTGACTATTACTCAGATTTAAGGTAAAATTAAGTGAATTTAGACATATCATTTAAGATAAATTACGATTACATAAAATTTCAACAATTTCCCAATTAAATTTAAGTTTTTTTCTAATTTATGGATTATTCAAGTTTTTATTATCCTTATTTTATGACAGTTATTTTGGTCTCATTTAAGTTTACACGTAACACTTATTTTTTAATGTTTTTTGTAAGGCTTAATGGGTTATTAAATATAAAATTACTTTCAAAAATTTAATCTGACTTAATATTATAAATAACATACAAATAATGGCTAAAAGTCAGACATAGAAGAATATAATTCGTATTAAAACGTTTCATCCTCAACTTTGACCTCTTCAGTTCATTAATTACAATTTCATCAACATTTCGCATCAGTACAGCAACGTCCGGGACCGATTTTTTTTTAATATTAATGAACTGATGAGCTGGGGATGAAACGTTTAAATTCAAATTAAATTCTGACTTTTAGCCACTATTTTTATCTTATTAATTTAAAATTGTTCATATTTTTTAAATCTGCCCTTATTTACCATAATTTGGGATTATCATAAATTGTTTAATTATTTTTATGGGTTTATATTTGTTTTCTTTGAAAGCTTAATACTGTGTGCCCAGTTAATTATTTTTGACATGTGTTTAATTATAAATATTGAAGGGTTAGAATTATTAAGTAAATTATTTTTAACAAATTTAATATTTTTACTGTGGTAGTTCCGTAATTCTCTTTTATTTCTTCTTCTTCCCCTTCATGGACGCTACAGCCCAGGGTGAGCTTTGGCCTCTCTCTTAATGATTCTTCATTCCTCTGTTTTTTTCACTTTTATTTAAATAAGGAAAACATGCAAATTATAGAGATATCATAATCATAACTACAATGTTTGCCTGCTCACACCTCTTCTGCTTAATGCAAAGAAGTTAAAGAAGCTGAGTAGAGAAAAAGATTGTATAGATTTTCTGTGAGTTAATATTATATCTTATATTATAGTTAATTTAGAAGACAGACGAGAATGGAAAAATGTCGACCGGACCCAGGACCTCCCACTTTCCGGGCGGGAACTCTACCATTGAGTCAAAGTCCCGAGGACCGATTCAACATCCATCCACTCCTGTAAACCTAAGCTAGGCTCACACACATTTTACTAATCACATTCATCACAACATAATTTCTAGCAGTCCTGATCCGGTAAACATTTTTCCATTCTTGTCTTTCTTCTAAATTTTGCTATACGCTCTTTACCTGAGCTTCAATGAAGCAATTCTACCACCTTTGGAAATTATAACTTTCATACAATATTGGGATCTATAAGAGTCTTAAAATAAGCAATTAATGATGGAAGATTGGAATGAAAATTATGTGGAATAAAATATTTTAACCAATTCAAAGCAAAAAAAGGGGAAATCACCTGTCTCTAATGGAAACTGAACCATTGAACGAACCGGACGTGACTGAAAATAAAAAGAGGCTGAAAAGAGGTATATGACACCGCTGTAGCGCAAAACACGGGAAAAGGGGGAGGAGAACTGGATTTAATGCCGAAAGATTTGTCTGGCAGCACAAAAGCTCGCTTTCAAAACCAGTCCAGAGACAAGCAAATTAATGGATCCCGGGAGCAGGATAGCCCAAAAGGTGAGAGAATAATAAAACAAGGCAGAAATAGGTCATTTTTTGAATAGCTCTCAGTTCGATTTCTGCCAGGTAATTTATTCCGTGTTCATGAGTTCGTACACGGCTCGGGCACATCCGAAACACAGAGGTTTAATGTTTTGCAGCGGAGGTCGTGGTGCCACATATTTCACGCAAACGTCACACAGTTTTCGTGTGGTAAACCCTTTATCACAGAGCACGGGGGAAGGTTTTCGTGCGGAAGGACCGGAATTAATTAGTTGCTAACAATTGCCCTGCACTGCAATACAAAATGCAAGTCTTCATCGCCCACACAGTGCCATCAGAAAATTGGTCATAAAATGAAAACAATACTGGAATAACACCAGGACCGAACGATGTTGAATGAAAATTAGACGCAATAGCTTGTAAGGGCCAAATTATTTGATCCTCACAATTTAAAATGAAATCTATTAATATTAAAAGTTGGCGAAAAATTCAAATGTGCGAACTGCTGGAGAATTCTTCGAACCACTGATAGGTACAGCTAAGGCGCAACAGTGATCTCGAATATACTACGTGATTTAACAGAAATCAATAGAATGAACCAGCCCAAACCTGTTGTGAGCCTAATCTAGGATCTTCAAGGAAAGCCAAATTTTTCTCTTTTGGGGTAAGGAAGAAAAGACCAAGTTTCACGATATAAAAAATACTGGAAGTCAACTCGCGTCACACGTCCGCCTGGCCCTAAATGTCCACCATTTTATAACTTCCTACCAACCCCGGATCGTCTAGTCCGTCACCATGATATTACACGGGGGTAGCGCTCTTGCGTCCGAAAGCCGATGTACCCCGTGACGTAGGAGGAAAGGTGGAGGGGAGGGAGCGTGTGGCGTGAACATGACCATGAGCAGAACTTTCTTCTGGTTTGGACGTCGGTCTGGACAGTCTAGGGCAACGGCGGTACAAGTCTGAAATTGTGTACAAGCTTTGTACTAGTTTCTATGAACCATTAAAATATTTTCTTTCTTTTATTCACGTGAATAAACCTTTGTTTGTTTATGTATTTTAGTTTTTGAGTATCCTTTCCTACCACGTGGTAACCCCAGAGGTCTGAACTAAATTACGATGACGAAAACGAGAGGTTCATTACAAAATCTTAAACTGGTGACTAATAGTCTCAAATTAGCAGTGCTGTTCAACAAAGATCGGCCATCAATTCCAAAGAGTTGCCACTAAATTACATATGAGTTCCTACAATCCAATGAAATTGACCATGTTCCTTTATTCGAACACCACAGAAACTGTGATGAAAACCAGTAAAAAAATTAAATAAATCAAATTAAAGTATTGTGGCCAAATTCAAGTATTTATTCAAATTAAAATTTACAATGCACAAAACGCCTCATCCCTATGTTCAAGGAATTTAATATCACATATTTTAAAATATAACCAAGTGAAGATGTGCCTTAACATATAGATGAAACTTTTAGTGAGCTACAAATTTAAATAAATTTTGACATTTGCCCGCCTTACTTTAATTTTATGCATTAATTTAAGTCATATTATGTTCCCAATTTCATTTATAAAAATTTATGTTCCTCTGATAAATTTTAAACAGAAAAATAATGGAATTTTTTGTTTATAACCATGTTTTTCTTTTTGTATGTCAATGTAAATTGTCAATTTTTTTATATTTTCATTTATTGTTCAATGATCTTTTAAAATATTTGTTTTTGAGTCGACTGAATTTTTAGTCCCCATTAAAGATATAATTTAATGATGAGATACAGTCACGTTAAAATTTTTATACGAGGGATTTTTATTTCATGTTTTATTATTACTAATGTTATTAAGGTGTATTTTTTTTCAAGAGTTGAGTTAAGAAGACATTGCTCAACTGCTGGGAGAATGTTTGCATCTAAGACAATGGCAGAACCGAGGCGTGTGAAGCTCTTGTTCCCCTTGGTTAAGTTGCGAGCGGCTTCAGCCCCGAAGTTGAGCTTTGTCGTGTGTGTGTGTGTGTCCAATTATCGCTCATTGCTGTGCGTAATTGAGGTCGGGGCACAAGTGGTGCGTAATCGCCGCCCTCCCATCTCGCCTTATTCAAATGTCTGCCGCAGCGCACGCGTACGAACGAACACGACCCCTTGCATGCTTGCTTGGCAGATGGTGTAGACCCATTAGCGAAACTTCCCAACGAGAGATAATTTCATCTTCTCGTAATCCTTAGACCAAGCCGGCACACGTCTTCGAGGCGCTGCGCTCGGTTAGATTTCAGGAAGACAATTTATTTGGGAAAATGTGGACCATTTGTCGAAAGTTCTACCTTATCTAAAGCGTTAATACCACAGCAGTGACGATTGATCCTAAGGTCTCACAGAACACACAAACGACAAATTGTGGCAACAAAAGCATAAAAACAGGGTAGTGTAATGTATTAAAAGTACGAGACTTTTGCCTTCAGTTCTGCGACGCATTTTTGGCTGTGTGTGGCCTCGCTTTCCCTAAATTCTTTCGGAACTATAGGGACGACCCTCTTTTTATTGGCTCAGTGTAATAAAGGACCCTTTCACGAATTAGGATCATCCGTCCTTAATTTGGAAGGTTTTGCCTCCGTCAAATCGGAAGATGCGTGAATAATTAGCTGCTGGAATTGAGTAGGAGGGCATTGGAGCTCACACCGAGGTGACGTATGAGCTGATTTTGAGGCGGCAACCGAAAATGATGAGAGTCCAGCAACAGTAAATATAAAACAGAAAACTGCTAACCGCCAAGGAGAGAATATTGTAGGCCGCCGGCGTAACATGATAACAATTGAGAGGGGTGTCGATCTCTTGAGACGTTACAAGACGCAGTTTTCTTAGTATGACTCTCAGCTATATTGGCTCAAACCGTCCAGCAGATGATATGAACCCCAATGCAGACAACAAAGGTTCGACAGCAGGTGCCTCCGTACTATCAGCGCAAAGTAGACCAGAAAAAAACGCAGCCAGACAATGCAGCAGCAGACATCGCGGGTATCGTTAGTTACGATTTTATAGATTTCACATTGCCAGATCTATTGCCATAAAACTACATTTTTTCTTTCAGTTCACCCCACAGGTGACCCTGATTTTAATGAGTTTCAGTTTTAAATTTATTATTGGTAACTGTTTTCATTCGTATAACTTTTAATTCAATTCTCTTGTTAATTTTTTTGGTTATTAAGTTTATAATTTTAAATCTAATCTGTCTTTTCTATTTAAAATCTTTCGTAATTGATCCCTTACGTCTAATTAAACTTTTTATTTTTTAAATTTGTCGCTCAACTGTGGAGCTCAATAATTAATATTAAATATTAAAATAATAACAAGTAAATTAAACTCAACCCCATCCACACATGTTTTACAGTAAATTATGGAGATAAAAATAGGCACCTGGAACAGACTGACCTCATGGTCATGTTCCACGCGCTGATACGTTGGAAGAGAGTCACCATAGAGAACATAACGGTACGCCCTTCCCCTACAAAAATTATATATAGAGTAAAATTCTTTAAACCTAAGTGAGGATAAGAAACTTCAATCAGTTGACTACTAGATAGGATTCGCCTCTATGTTGGAATCATTCCATAAAATTCACATTACATATGAATACATGGCAAAAAATGAGAAAATGAAGGTTAAAACCTAATTTTAGTAAATGGATAATTTTGTCATGCTATGTACATGATTACAAAGTAAAAAACAGCAAACTGTTCGGGTAAAATGGAACTGAATACATCTAATATACTAACAACAACAGTAAATTAATACATTGAAACACAACGTGAATGTAATTTCTTTTTCCCAACTCCTGTTTGCTTATTAAAAATAACGACACAGTTAAAGGAATACAGAAGGAGAACCTGAAGAAGGTGCGAATATGCACCGAGACGTCGACGAAGTAAATAGAAACTTTGCCTGTATCTGCTCGTTAATTTATTTCATTTAATTTGGAAAAAGAGACGTTAAAAGATTTTCTAAACCAATTACGTTCCGCCTGATTCGCGTTTCCCCCCGCTTTCTGCTATCTCTCTCCCATTTTTTTTCGTACAGCTTTATTTTTGCGGTTCGTTCAGAAATGAAAAACTTAAATAACGCCACACCCCTTTCCCCCGTCTCCGAGAAATTCAGACCACGAGATACAGTCTTCTGGCTGCGACACTTGTGTTTGCTCAAGCAGCCTGTGTCAATATTGGACTTTATCATCTGCAAGTGTTTCGAAGGCATCCCGCAGCCCGAGTTTGCGAATTTAAGAAGATACCTGGAAAAGCATAATTTTCCCCTCGGCGAGAATTTATAAACCGCTCGTAGGAGAATGCTTAGTAGCTGGGTCCATATTGCAACACGACGCTAAAACATTTAACACATTTCTCTTCAGGAAATTTCCCACATTTTTATTACGCCAGTACAAAAACAGTACACGTGTAAATGTCGATTCGCTAGGATTCCAATTGATATTAATAACGGACAAGTACTTTAGAAGAAAACATTTGGTTCAAGAACCGAACAAATGCTTCATTTTATTAGGATAGAAAAATTTCTACCGGAGTAGGAATCAAACCCAGAACCTCCGCTAAGTAATTGGTAGCTACGTATTATCGTTGGTTTCTAATACTGAAGCAATGCTAGCCGTAAAATAAACGTCACAAAATACTTCAGTAGTAAAAGAATCATTACTTTATGAATCACTCCTGATTAAGATTATTTCAGAATCTAAATTTCCCATGTTTACTTTTTATGAACCTACATTTTACTGCACTGAAACAATCTACACATTTAATACTTTTACTTAATTATTTTCAGTAAAATACTTAAAAAGCTATTATAGATTAATTTACTTTGTAGTATGACTCTTTCCTGTATATTTATATCTAACTTTTTGTGTAATCCGCCTACGTTACTTTTCTATTACATTTTCTTTTTATTTCACGTGGTTCTACGAATTGATATGAATCTTCCTAATTATACCGCGTATTTGTATTCCAAGAATTTAAAACAAGCAATTAATAGATGAACTTATATTGAGGTACTAGCTGGGTGAATGGCGTTTCCTCAGATACTTATTTTTAATACCTCGTTTCTGAAAAACACGAAATTTAGAGTCGCGTCAATTTATTTAAAGAGCGAGGTTGCATATGTAAAACAAAAACGAAATCCGCCTATCCGTCAATTTTAAAAAATCCATTTATAAATCATCTTTATTTGTTTAGAATTTTGACTTGAAATATTTTCGTCTCTCTCCTTACACAACATACACAATCAAATCGGTTAATTTTTTTGGATATTTTTTTAGTATTTTAAATACTATAATTTTAAAAATTTTACACTAAGATTATCAAAAATTCTCACTTGAAGTTATTCCGTCACTCTTTGCAAATCTTTAAAAATTTTATTATTAAATAATTTTACCTATTGCTCGTTATCACCACTCAATATTTCCTGAAGTTGGTATTGCAGAATTTAAAAACTCGAGCATAATGTTCTGCCGTGTTTCCGTGAAATATGTCATGTTAAAAGGCTGTTCTGGAATAAAAGGGAAACATACAAATGTACGTATATAAGAATCATTTTATATTCTTTCCTGTGATCCTTTCACGTGCTCGTAATGAAGGATCAAATGTGAGAGCTTGTCAGAATCTAAGCAAATAGCAGCCATATATGGGATACTTCCCTGAATTTTCTCTTTGACGTCACAGACGCCTGCTGAAACGCACTTTTTGAACTATAATTCCCTTAACGTTTCCGCTAGGGGTTTCTCATTCTATCCCCCTTCCGCCCAGTTTTTTCTCCGGGTTTATAAAAATAAATGCACCAGGTTTTGTTGCAGTTGCTCGACGGGTTTAAATTTATATGAAGAATATAGGAGGAAACTTCCATCAATTTTTATTATTTATATTGAAGTAGGTCTTCACTTACTATAAGTTGGAAGGATAAACAGTTTTAAATAGTCTAACTAATAGATGCTAAATTATTCAAAATTTCAATATCGTTTAGTATTTTCGGCCAATGGATAATATCCTCCACATTTATCAGTGATAGTTTACTCGTTGTGATAGTATTGGTAGGCAGTGGGAGAGAGGAAAGCCAAAAACCAATAGCTAAGCAGGAGAGAAAACGTAGAAACCGTAACACCGATGGTGAATTAAAAACTCGCAACTTTTTTTCTATTCCGTGATTAATCTTCTCCGATACCGTTCTATTTCCTGAAGCAAAGCTCTAATCGAGATACGCGCTTCGCCCGCGTTCATTTCCAAAGAATACGATTCTCGCGTATTAATATCGGAGATAAGGGACAACACATTTCCGAAATGTTGTCCGCTAATGACGTAGCCGAGGACAGCCGTATCTCTGAACCGATTCTCTTTGACGTTACAAATATCTTTCAGTAGAATGATCGAAAATCGATATCGGAGGTCTGCGCTTTTTTAACCCCACCGCCTCCTAAATGGAAATGTAGGACAGTCGTAATCATAATCGACAGTGATTACTTTTAACTGTGCACAATCTCGCAAATGTCTGTGCTCTGGCTGGGTAAAGTGAGAAAAGAGATCGTCTGTCTTTCACCCGCGATTTCTGCCTGTCTGCTGGGAACGGCCATCAGACAAGTTTCCGTCCACTTTCGCTGACAATGGGAAATGCTTTCGACTGCAAAGGGCCGGATTCAATCGCCCAACGGTCAGCAGAACCGCCAATATCTAAGCTTTGGCAACAAATCTACCGAAGACGTCGAAATGGCTGAGACTTAATTTACAATGAAAGCTCTCTATATTTCAGGACACAATTTATCGCCTTATTACAAGCCTGAGGAAAGTGCCGATCATTTATCAGGGTGAGAAGAACTGAAGATAGGTAGGATTCTACACTCAACTGCACCATATTTTTCATATAAAACAAACGTAAAAATAAAACTTTTAAATATTAATAGATATAGAACAAAGTATCATTCCTTTCTTTGAATACTCTTATGGAACAAATATAAATTATTATGAATCAAAAAATTTAAATAAAATAGACTGTAATTTAACAATCTTTTGCTAAGCAAAATATAATTTCTGCTGCTGTAAATAATTGTACTATCAATTTTGGAAATATAATAAATAAATCTGACTGAATATTATAAATACCATACAAAGTATGAACGAAAGTCAAAAACAGAAGAGTTTAATATGGATTAAAACGTTTTACTCCAACTTTCGGGACCTCTTCAATTCATTAATCAAAATCTTTTTAAAAATTAGTGTTCCTACCGCAGAACTTGGCCCTCGAAATTTTAATAAGATTTTAATTAATTAATTTAAGAGGCTCCGAAAGTTGGAGACGAACCGTTTTCACTCAAATTAAACTTTTCCTGTTTCTGACTCTTGGCCATTCCTTGTATTTTATTTTTATGACTGCATTATATTGATTGGCACAGATAAAAATAAAATCCATGATAGCCATCAAATTACGTAAAATTATAATTTCATTTCTAATTTTAAACATGTTTTGTCTGCAAGTTTATTTTAAAAATCAGGTCATTATTTGTCTGACGTTCATCTAATCGACCAGGGGACGTTTTTCTACTAAGATATTTACATTATGTTACATTAAATTAAATATCAGTATCCATACAAAGATACAAGGATTTACAGCAGACAAACCCGATGATGAATGAAGGAAGTTGGTTACACCAACACCTTCGTGCAGTATGCAAAGATAAAAACTTTACCGAGGGATGTTGCGTGCCGAGAGTTCAGCGACCCCCATAGACTGTTATGATGTTCGACCCTTTAGAAGAGTCTTATTCCTTGTCGACGTTTAACCACGACACTCAATTGTTTACACCTAGCTGGTTCAAATCATTAAAATTGCTGTTGATCACCGTACAAACGGAAACGTTTATCGGCACGGTGGAACCATGTGAGTAGGTCCAAAACTGATTAATGTGTGCGAGTGTGAGTTTACCCGGAAAATTCCCTAAAGACCTTCGTTCTGACCCACATAGTAGATGAATGGTTGGACGTGTTTTGTGACTAGGTCAGGAGTCGATTAGATCCCCTTTCGTTGGCGCAGCTATTTCCAGCGGATATCGATTCCACAGTCGACACTCACCTTAGCTTAGTTCAGCACGACTCCTCGCAACACCATCAATTTCAACACTCTTCCAATTTTCTCTGATTACTCAGACCCCTAAATAACAGGAAACACAACATAGTAAAAAAGAATAATATTCACGCTTATTTACCAGATAACTGTTTGTAATTTGTCAATATTTAACAGTCTAAAAAAAACGGCAAAGGATCATGTAATCAGATAATGGAAAGAAGCAACTAAGGGACACAATTCTTAGTGATTTTCTTTCTTGACAAGATTTAGGAAGTTATTCAAGGGAAAAAAATTCTCTTTTGTCAGACGTTGAGAGGTAAATTTAGTCGGGGACTCTCTCCGACAATATGAATGCTAATACGACATGGAGAGCTTGTGGAGGACGATCCATGAGAGCTGGCATATAACAATGAGCACCAGTATGTATGCATGCAAATGCAGATGGCTCCACTATCTCTCGTTGGACAAATAAATGTCTCTGACTGGTGCAGAGTGGAATATCTCTCCCAACGATCACGCAGACAGAGAGGGTTAGTTACCGTAGTTTATCAGCGACTGACATCGACAAATGTCGATAAGTATTTTTGTATGACGGTAACGTTCAACAACAAACACACACAGTAATAAAAGGCTCTCTGTCTCCCTCTTATCACAGTGCTTTATCGAACAGACAACTTGGTCACACAAAATAAACAATGCTGCCAATTTCTCAGCATACAATTTTCTGCTTCTGTCGAGTAATTTTGATATAAAATGGCCCAAATGATTAATTTTTTTCGATATTTTGAGATTCTCTCGTTTTTTGCAGAGCATTTTTCTGTTTGGTTAATTCCAAAATCCAGCATTATAGATTTTCTTTCCTTCGCTTAAATTTTATAAATAATTTCCACCCTGATCAGTAATTCCAAATTGCCCATTTTATAATTAATTAATAATTTATGCATTATTTCCCGCATTACGTAAAAGTTTTCTCAATTGGCTCTAAATATTTTTCCTGTCATCTCAGTTCTTGCTAACATATTTGTCATTTTAACTGGATAATTCCCTTTTTTCATTGTAATATAATGTAACAGCCCTAAACTTTATTTTTACGTCGGTTTTGAGAGGATATTCCTGGCAGTGACAATTCTTCCACACTTACGAGGAAAATTGAAATTAAATTCAATGACTTTAGGCAACTATATCGAGGGGGGCGGCGGACATTTTTTACCTTAATGAGATACCAGGAAGCAATTATTAGACTCGATGACGAATTGAAAAATGAGTTTCACATCAACAACGTCTTTTGTAAACACACGCTTAGAATAATCCACATGGGGGCGAGTTCTGTGGCGTTTACAAGTAACCCTTGGCTCATATCTGCAGCAGGCCTGACATTTTTTTTCCAGCGTCGCATTATTTTCAGTAAAAAAAGACAAACTCAGTATAAGTAATTAAGAAAATGTGGTCCTTTATCCCATTTAACTATGGTTGTTGGTTCTCCCCTTTTTTCCATAAAACCTCCCACTGTCTGTTTTGTGAAGGGATAACGCAGACAGCAGTTTGCAAATTGCAAGGATTAGAGGCCGATTAGCAAAACAAGAGGATCTACTGGATTAGCATTTAGAATCGTGTGGGCTTAACTGTAGAAGTGGGGCCCCGGCCATTGCCCACAAAACGCTCAACCTCAAACCGCGAAATGAAATCACTTCCATGGATGAGCGAGCGCTCTGCAATCTGTTCCTAGAGGCAACGGATGGAAGTTACCGTCGGTAAACACACAAGCGTTTGGGACCCCTCCCCCCCCCCCCGCACGTGATAACACGAAAACACTGTGCTTTCATCCGTATCAGACCAACAATTGATGACGAGGTCGCCAATCAAGCAAATGGCTCAAGCGGCGGACTCTTCGAATTATGCAAAAAAAATTGACTTACTCGTATGAGCTTATCTTAAAAAAACACCCACAGTGATAGTTTCTAAATTTCTTAAATAAATTAATTCGTTAATGTTGTTTCCAGTATGTGTGTTATCCTCTCAACGGGGTTTTGTGAGGAGGGGCTATTTGCAGACCGGACCACTAGGATTGCAAATGCGGGTTTATCGACCGAATCGCAAGACTGCACGCCACTGCCGTTAAGACTCTTCAGATAACAACATCCTCCAGAAAACATACACACACACACGCACATAGAAGCTAAAAAGGCCCGCGCGTCCATAAGTAGAATACTATATACGATGGCCATTAAGATAAATAGACCTTCCGATACGATCTAACGAATTGGCGTCTCAAACAGTTTTGCAATGTAAATTGACTGGTTATCTTCCGGAAGTTACTGAGCTTATCTTCAAGTATCTCGGACCTCTGCGTTGCAGTGACGTATGTTCAAACAACGAAATACGGGAAAATCACCCAGTCGAATATTTCTATACATTCCCCCCTCCCCCTAAGGGCATTAAATTTGAAATGTTGTTTGATTAGAGGTAAAACTCTTAAGGGAACGAATCTCCTCCTGTACATGCAAACAGATTACGCCAGCTTCCAAGAAAAGTAAACGATAAATTCTATATTGCATTAAAATATTACCCGCCTTAGACATTTCTTAAACACCCGACTAAGTCTTAACGAGAACGGTGATTAGTTTGAAGACGTAACGTAATTTCACTTAAGGTCGCGTTTAAACTTATTCTATTAATTACAAAACTTGGACAAAAGCGCTTAAACTGAGGCGTAATAGAAATTTCAAAAGCTTCATTTGATCGTTAATTGAACTTTCTACTTAATTTAATTTTTACGAACACTTTCACTTTATATATAATTCAGTAAACGAAAATCAGGCCCGCTTTATAGATAGTATTTGAAATTGCTTTTTCTGAAATATTTTCAGCATCAAAAAGATATGCTACGAGAGCTGCTTTAAACTAATAGTATACTATACAAATGTGTGAAGATTAAACTGTGTTAAGAGTGCATATTGTTAATGACGAGTCACTGTGAGTCTGATAAATGAAATTAAGCACATGATGAATATGACACAAGGTCGAAAGCTACTTTAAATGTTCTAATCACAATAAAGACATTTTTCCGAGACTGTTCTGATTGTTCTTATTCTACTTCATCGTATTGATGAGCATGTCAAAATATAAACTTGAAATTAAGCATTAAGCAACTCGTTTTCCAATTACAGTGTCAACATAATAGTAATTATAATAAGTTTTGTGTTATGTAAATTATTTAAGTTATGTGTCATTCATTTAATACAACTTTAATGTGAGGGAAAGTGGTCGTTGTTTCATGGCGAATAAATGGTAAAACGTGCAATGAAAAATAATTCAGTTAAGTTCATCCTGACTTATGAAAGGTTTATTATCCTACCAGTGCACTTTGCAGTGAAGCGTGCAAACTAAGGAAACCTGCCTGACTGCACAGCGCCACCGGGGAACATAACCAAAATCCTTCGCTTCTGAACGAGCAGGGGAAATGCCGGGAAACTGTTTCAGGATTCGCGTATCTGGCATCGACCTTACGTTTTACGACATCCCGACTGTTGAGTATTGATATTATCGGGACAGGCCTTTTTTTTCCTAGTAGAGCGTGAGAGCAAATATCCGGCCGACCTTCGTTGCTTTTGCTTCTTGTTAGTTACCTAAATGTAAAACGTCCTTCGGATCATGAGCTTTCACCGTGCAGAACCAACGACTTGGAGATGTGACCTTCACTATCCGTGACCCGTTGGGTTTTCAGTACGTAAACACCGGGCGGGCGGGAGAAGACAACTCCGACGTTTCGCAGCCTTGAACTGCGTGCACTCTGTGACATTACGCCTCGTGAAGCTCAGGTTTTCTCCTCTACTGCGTGAGTGTGGCAAGCGGCAAATGTCACAGTGCAAATGGCGCATCTTTCATACTCCTCCGAACGATAAAAACCGACACGGTCATTACTCGAAACATTGGGCGAAAATTTCCTTTTGCATACCAGATCCGTCTGTATTAGATATTGTGATCCAATTTCGGTAGTCGAATAAAATAATTTAATATTAAAAAAATGTCTGGGGGAGACAAACAGGTACGCTGGACTCACCTGGCAGTATGATCATGTCTTAAGAGGAAACAGTTGATGAAAGTAACATGAAGCACCATAGCCTACGTGTTAAAAAACCTCTTCAAGCAACGGGTGAAGCATTTGATTTTTTTAAATCAACTTGTCTTTGTTCCAACAGGTAATAAAAAGCTTATGTTTGACGAACAATTTCCCAAAATCTGGCCAACCGAATTGTATAATCAAGTATATCATTCGACGCTCAATTTAATGCTCTACAATGGGTTTCAATAGAAAACTTCGCTCTTTAGTTAGCGAAGAACTGAAAAGAAAAAAATTAGAGTTTTAGACCACCCGATCTACCCGAGGGTTGTTTGATAAGTCTAATAAAAATGTAACGATTTTTTTAACTTACTTTATTCAACAGTCTCTTTCTTTTCCATTGCCTTGTCTTTGGTCTCAGGAGTGTAGTCATGGGTCCAAGGTTCATCGACGGTTACGAATCTGCGCAAAACGTCTATTGGATTACCCCGAAACTTTGCTAGATTCTGCGTTAGAATATTTTTCCGGATACGTTTTTGATCCAATGTCAACAGTCGCGGCAGCCATGGCACGTACAAATATTTTTCATGACCATATTTTATGGCAGATGAAATGCACTCGTTCAGCTACTTCACGCAATTTTATCTTTCATTACGACATTAGGAAGTTTGTCCATGTTTTCATAAATGGCGACCTTAATTGGGCGTCCGGAGCGAGTTTCGTCTTCTGTGCTTCTGCGATCTCGGTTAGACTAATTAATCCAGAAGTAAATGGTCTTCAATGCTGTGAAGAGCCCGCGTGCGCTTCATTCAACGTGGCTTTGATTTGTGCATCTGTCCAGCCGTTCACATGAAAGTGCGAAAATCGTTAATTTTTTTATTGTCTTTGCGTGACTAGACGTTTAACACTAAACAAGGCTGTCAACAATAAAGTACGACTGGAAAATGCTTAAAACTTTTATTAGGATTATCTTTGAAACTATTATGTATACCACAAATGGCGCGAAAGTGAAAAATCCCCCCCTTCCAGTACCTTTATATATGACAAAACGATAACAATAACGAATTTATTTATGAAAAACATGCAATTCACTTCAACAGTTTTTTATTTTTTGAAGTTTACATGCCTTAAACCTAGGTGTTTCAAAAAACTATTCTCATTTTTATTAATAGTCACATTTCCTACTCTATTAGTGTTGTTGTGGTAATAAGTCCTTAGACTTTTCTGATGTAGTCCCCATGCTAACCTATCCTGCACAAGCCTTTTCATTTTTACAAAGCTACTACATTCCACATCTTTCCTTCTATACTTAAACGTATTCCTTCCTTAGCCTCCCTCTTCTGTTCTTACCCTATTTCTATTGGTAGCAGGTAAAATTATTTTATGCCTTTAATATATATATATATATATATATATATATCTTTCAAATATTACCTCACCCTAGTTGTATATAATTCAACTTTACTTCTACTATTGTAAGAGGTCCTATCATAATTGTAAACTAAATAATTATTATAATAGGACGTCGAGGGAGCAAGCTTTTGCAGTAAATGTAAATTTCAATAAATCATTAATTTTGGCCATAAAACATTAATAAAAGTCTAATTTGATTCTTTTATTTTGCTAAAATTATTATGCAGAAAATCAAATTCATAAATATTTAGTTGTGATAATTGCATACTTGTTTGTTGAAAGTGGGACTTTATTATGCTTAGTATGAGCAGTTTATTATCGTGTGTACCCAAAACTTATGCTCAACATACCCTTGCGATAAAAACGTCACATTTAGCGCTCTGGAGCAAAGTGAAGGAAGAGGCGACTTTCGTAATCTTGTTTGCGTTAAAAGCTTACATTTGAAACCATTTGAGCAAACAGTAGGTTGACCGAGATTGGTATCCTATGTTTCAGGTAAAGCTACAGAGGCAATTGTGTGTCAATAGCTGTTGTGTATTTCCCAGGTGGCTGTCATCGTAGCACGTTATTCCGTTACCTCCATTTTTCTCTACCCTCACTGTATAAAGCTTCGACGTGTTTTAACTGCATCGTCCTCGGGAGACCCGTTCGTGTTTTACTCGGCCCCTACTGGAAACAATCCGCCCTTTACGCCTCAGCAATCATTGGCCGCCCCTGAAATTTTATTTACGTTTCTGATTTTCACAACCATACCTTCCCTACTGCTCTCAGCTTTTATTATTTTCGAGGGCGAGGGGAGAGTTACAGTTTATCGAGCGCGCTGTAGGAAATAATTTCATCCATTTAATAGAAAAAAGGACCACACCTTCTAACGAAGTAAATTGAAGGAAAAAAAAGGAGGGTTGGGGGAAAGGCACATTATGTACACGCTCAGCGTTAATCTCGTTTAACTGAAAAGAAAAGGACAAAATTATGGAGCGTTAGCCATTGTATAAAATGATCACACTCCCCGTAAAATTAAACTTTAGCACCCTGAAATGGTTTTCAAACGCTGAGACTAAGAAACCTTTGAATAAATAAGATATTAATGTTTTTGTAAAGCAATTTAATTTTAAATCGATCGATATGGTATTTAATCTGAGAGTAATAAATACTTCAGGACTCAAAATTCGGAAAATATTACTTTAAAATTTTATTACTGCTGAAGAGAGAATACAAAACCCTTTGACTGTCACATCTGTTTTTGATGAAAAGATAAAAACCCTTTGACGGTCGCTGTTGTTTTTCAATTTATTTATTACAACGGTAGTTTTTGGCAGCTTTAAACTGCCATAATCATCCTAAGTACAAAACCAATAGTATACACATGAACCAATTTCCTAACATATACATTTCAACCCTTAAAATATTTTTTCAAATAAACAACTGTAACCATTTTTTTAAACTTTTTATCAACATTGAACGACCAAACAAACCAATGCACTTTATTAATGTTTAATTCAAACGCAATGTTTGCAAATCTGACGCTTTTAAATAATGTCAGCATTAGGAATACTTCCAAGAAAGTTTAATTAATAAAAATATTATAAACTGATTGAACTCTTTCATACATAAAAATAATTCATCCACAAGCACAAACAGTAAAGAATCTAGGGGCTACATCGTTTTACCGTACTAAGAAAACATTCAATTTAAATTAATCAACCTGACTGCCAAATATGGTTTAAGAATAAACGTATAAATTAAATTTTGTAAAAAATGCTAAAGATATTACACAAAATTTGGATCAACATAATATTGTATATATAATTCAGTGTTTGGATTGTAGAGCCTGCTATATCGGTCAAACGAAGCATACGCTTGGAACCAGAATTACGGGACATTTTTCCAATTTAAATAACCTTTGGAATAACAATCTAATTTGAAAAAAAAAGACGTATACATGAGTAATCTCAGGATTGATTGGATTAGCATAATAAATTTTATGTTTAATGTAATTATTCTCCTTTGATCAAAGCAATGATGCATTAACTAAATAAATGTGAAAAAAATATACCCAAAATTTAAATTCCATTTTTAATCAGTTTAATTAGTTTTAAGCTTTGAAAAACTAATTTTGCGTTAAAAGAATCCGTTTTGTGATGCGTTTCAACGGCATTTGTCTTTAACTGTGGAAAAAAAAATTATACATAATTTATTTATTTCCTGGAAGTAGGTAGTGCGTTTTTCATGGTTTTTTTTGGTGCAACTGAAGAGGTCTTTAAACATGAAGAGGAAACATTTTGTAGTTAATTTAAAAATTTTAATAATCTCTGACTCCTGGCAATGATATATTAAATTTATGTAATAATAAAGGCTCTGGAAACTTTTTGCTGTTCATAATTATGTTTAAAACATAACTGATTTATCTAACAAAACTTGAATTGAGATAGATACATTTTCGTCTGTGGATTTGTCAACATTCCACGAGTTCACTGGAACAGTTACATAGCGCGTTTTACAGTCACTGTAGGGGCACGTATTTTTGCACGGGATCAAGCACTGAAATCGTTTGGCAGCCTACATTTTAACTATAGGTCCTTGGCCTTGCTCAGAAGACAATTAACCCAGCTCGTCCGCCATGTTGGAATCTCCGTCAGCAATCTAATCGGTGTGGCCTTTGTCCCAGACGGAAACGAAAAGATTGGGGACTATTGTTCTTAGAAAAGTCTGGATCTTTATGGCTTGTAAGCCGTCGTAACAAATGCTAATTGGCATAAAATTGCCATATTAATATATTTAATCAGAGACTTTTCACAATCGTTGATGTAGATGAAAATAATGCCAACTTACTTGTCACCTAAAGAGTGTACTTCAACTACATTAATCCTTAAAATACTGGCTGTTTAAGTTCGTACAAGTTTGTGTAGTGAGGCTAATTGCGTTTTTACAGTTTGAATTGAATTAGTATGTAAGCTTACAAATTACGCTTATACGGCATTGACGCGGTCAAGTTCAAAACTAATGTGAGGAAACTTTCTTGAATAATCTTACCAGATCTAACTTACGGATCTGAAAGTTGGGCAATAAATTTTCCGGGGTGGAATGGGACTGATTATTAATGTAATCCAGCAGGATATTGTCGTAATGAAGGTAGAACGTCACCTAAGAGCACAAGTAAAAACCAGTTCCATGCAAATCATGCAGAAGTAAGGAAGGACACTTGAAGGTATTGCGCAAAACACGTAGGTACAGAAAAATGTGAAAGTGTTTCGCAAAGCAGTAATGCAAATACAACAAGACGATAACTGCAACCGGAACAAGTACTTGCTATTACTTGGTGTTGTTAATATCCCTCGTTAGACTAATTTTTAAGTATGTGAACACATGAACCATAATATAACTAGAAGATAATTTAATACAATCCGTTACCAAATTTATTGAATTAATTTTGATTATTTAGATTTTATGTTTTCTAACAGATAAATTGAGATGAAGACAAGAGAACTGCTACAGCCGATAGGAAGAAAATTGTGGTTACCTAGCACAGCAAAATCCTGATATATAAAGCAATCACAAACCAAAATGGGCCTATGGGATCAAGGTATGTGGAAGTGCTACAAAATGAAATGTATCAATTATTCAAAGATGCCAATCCAAGATTCTCCGGGAAATTGTAAACGCCCCATCGTACATAAAGAAGCACACATCCATAAAAGAACTATCAAGCAACACGCGGTCTTATACAATCAACCAAACCCACAGCTATACAAATTTCTGGACCATGGAGCCAGATCATCCTGAAGTAGTGGACGAGAATCGCCTCAGTCGGTACCTCTGAGTTCGTCTACACGAAGCAGACAGTCACCAGAGAAAACAGCTGTAGTTTTCTATGGTATTGTTAAAATAAAATCCCTAAATTCTCATTGCCATACCTATTTGCTATAGAAACTTTTGGTTCACCTCACACTGATTATATAGCGTTTCAGTATGTAAATTATTAATTTATTAATGCTCTACTGTCTTCATGTAAATTCATTTTGTTTTTAGGGTTTCACGAGTTTCATGAAATAAACTTTATTATTATTAAAATAAATATGTACTTTGGCTCTAAATTACGTCATTTCTGTAATTGTTATTTATATTTTTTTTTCAAATTATAATTTCCCCGATAACTAAATATAATAACTTATATAATAAGTAAATTCTATTTAAGTATTACAATTGGCTACCACCAACTTGAGGCTTTATTAATTAATCATAATAAGCCAAAGAAAGTAGAAATGCTTCAATTGAAGCTCAAGTATGAGAGTATAGCTAATTTGGAAGAAAAGTGTCCAACGGACCAGAGACTCGAACCTTGGACCTCCCATTTTCCGGGCCGGTATTCTACCTCTCAGCTAATCCGAATCGACTTCAAAGGACCGATTCAACAGCCCAAATCAGCAATACGCTCGTAGTTGAGTTTCAATTGAAGCATTTCTACTTCCTTTTGACTTTAATTCCTTGAAACTTTGATCAATTTGCACACTGCTCATTCTTCGAAAAATTCTTGGAAATTAGGTTGCGATAAATGTGATTAGTAAATTGTAGGTGAGCCTGGCTTAAGTTTACAAGGATGGGACGTTGAATCGGTCCTTGGATGTCGACTCGGATTAGTTCAGTGGTAGAATACCAGATCGGAAAAAAGAAGGTCCGGGGTTCGAGTCCCTGGTTCGGTCGACATTTTTCCATTCTTGTCTTCCTTCCAAATAAATTATAATAAGTAAATTCAACCATCTCATATTTATTACATAGAGAAGTATTGTAATTTAAACTAATAATTGTTTATTTTAATTTTACAGGCGATATCATTGGATATCTCCCTGATCATGTTATGTCAGAATTTAGATAATATAATAGTAAAGTATTCTGATTGCTAAATAAAATGTGGTTTAAAAAAGGGAGACTCACCCAAGAGTTGCAATGTGAGTATGAGCAGGAAGCCCAGGATAGCGAGCAAGGCACCGGAGACGCTTCGGGGAGCGTCGCGACGCACTAGCGCCTCAGCCATGGCCGCGTACAGTAGCGTCCCCGCCGCCAGCGCCTGCAAGGAAGCCGCCACTTCCCCGTGGGCGACGTCACCCATCGCCATGCCTAAAAGACCTCCCACGGGGGCTGACAGGGCCAGGAGGCAGAGGCGCGTCAAGGCGCTAGCCCGGGACAACTTCGACGCCGCTACTTTAGCTCCGACGCACAGCAGCAGAGGGACGGCGTGAACGGAGACAGCCACCACCAGAACCCACACGGCGTCGGGGGTGTTCTGCAAACCGACGGCGAGGCCTTCGAGCAGCGAGTGGACGCCCAACGCGGCGATCAGCACCCACGTGCAGTTCTCCGCCCCGGAGGCGGTGGGGGCGGCTGCCAGCAGGTGCTGCGTCGAGTCAGTGGGCACTATCCGCGGCCTACGGCAGCAATTCCGGGGGCAACTAAAACATACCATCTTCTCCAAGCATATCCACACGCAGATCATATTGTAAATTTTCCACAATTATAAGGTGCCGTCTCATATAAGGTCCAATATACTCAGGACTAATTTTTTTTTATAATTTTGAATGCAAACATGTCTTTCATTATTTATTTTGACAAGAGTAGAACTTTCAGGGCTGTCAAAAAAATAATAGAATAAATGTATGCAAATTTATTAAAAAATTATAACTATGAAAAGGTCCTAGAAGAGAACGAAACATCATTATATTGATTATTCTTATAACGAAGTATAAATAGTTTTCAATTTATTATATGTATTATAGTTGGAAGGTCCGTCAGCTTTCATGAATTCATGTCCTCCTCGTCGGGTCAAACTTCAAATACATTTATAAAAATTAAGTGGTACACACAAGGGTTGGTCAAACGTATGGCATATAAGATTAATGTTTTAAATTTTGCCGGTGTTAGAAAAAATAATATGAAATACCTTACAATCTTTTGTGTTATAGTTGAGTGACATTCATTTCCATTTTGACGTAGCCATTCAGCACAACTTATTAATCTTGAGAGTAAAATACAGCGTTTAATCTTTCGTGTTTCCCCGGTAGGTAGCTGAACGAATGCAGATTGAAAATATGAATATAGAGTTTGATAATATATGGACAAACGCAGCTGTTACAGGTTATTCAACCATATCGAAAGATACAGATGTCTGGCCATCTGCCTCCAGGTAAACTAGCATAATGACTCTACACAGACAACACGCATAAACTTACATATTCAAGTGTATTAACATGACAGAAAAAAACAAGTTCACAGGACTTTATCTTTCATAAAATATGTAAAACCATTCAATTGGCAACTAAAGTAATGAAGAACAACATGAGACATATAACAACCACAATTAAATGAAAATATATGCGTAATGAAATTAGAAAATAAACCAACATACTATAAGAAAACAATTATAATACCAACATAAAAAGAAACTAATTGAAACTATAAAAAGTTCTAAAATAAAATAAGTAACTTATGTTTAAATATAAACTGGATTCGTTAATTATGGTTTATAATTAATTAAGTAACGCGTTTTTAACTAAAATTTTACAAATGATACAATTAATAATAACATATAACTCTTAAATTATCGTTGCGTTGTTAGAACTACAGTCTGTGTCAGTTTCAGGAATCTACAAGCGACATCCTAAAGTGACAACAGCGTCTATTGATAAAATAAATCAAATATTTGTCAGAACAAACGGTTCAGACGTTAATCTGTCTGTGGTTGGTGTTTGTGAAAGGTGAAATAGCTGAGATTAAATAAAATTTAATAAATTGGGAACACTGGAAAATTTATAAATGGATAAGTTACAGTGGCAAAAGGAGGGATGGTAAGTAAATAAATTTGCTGGTGATAAGGGGATCACTGTGTCTCCCCTTTAACGCTACTCGACTTCATAACTGTATAAAAACAGACTCAAGGACTGAAAAATAAGTTTTATTGAACTACTAAAGTCTTCTTACGTCACAGTCTTGACGGAAAGCGGGACAAATAACAGGAGAACCCTAAATTTCAGCATCGACTAATTATCTTTAAATGAATATAATATAAACCTAAATATTTAGAAGTTAGTTGGAGTAAAGTTTGACTGAAAAAATTAAACATTGTTACACCTACTGATTGACGGAATTAATTGACCTATTATAGGCTTATTTTCAAATTTATAGAATAAAATGCTGCTTATGGCCGGAAAAAGGTTTATTTATTTTAAAAAATATTTTTATCATACTTAAATGAATTAAAATAACCTTAAGTGCCAGTGTATTTATTTCAATTTATCAAACTCTGACGTTTCGTCTCCCTTTTTAAAACTTCTTCAGGCAAAATGTTAACCAAATTTAGTAATTCATGGTCTTCACTCATCGCGGAATTTGATAAATTGAAATATATATTCTGACACTTAGTGCTGTTTTAATTTTTTATTTGTCAGATAAACTAATGCATTTTACATTAACGTTTCGGTACACTTTTTCCTGACTGAAAAGTTAAAAATTATTTTTGTTACCAATTTCGATACTAAATTTTGAATTTATTCATAGCTTGGTCTAAATGAACGTTTATATTTTTAAAAATTAGTTTATCTGGCATTTAAATAAATATTAAATGAGACTCTATGTCAATTTTTATTTTATTTAGATAACGAAGTAAACTACGTTTCGTCTCTCATTTCAGACTTCTTGAGATCAAACATTTACGACCAAAGATGTCATGGAGTGAGGTCCATCAACAGATAAATTTTTATACCCGAAGAAGTCTCAAATGAGAGACGAAATGTAATATACTTCATTATTTAAGTAAAATAAAAACTGACAAACGGTTGAAATAAACGTTATACAAATTCGTCATTACTTTGAAATAATTTTTTATTCTTGATGTTGAAACTGATTTTTTATGTATGGAAAGATTGTTAATGTTAAGCGAACAGCACTAGATTAATGTATAATATTTGTGAGTTCTGAGTCGTCCACTCTTATGAACAGTCGGGGAATCCCTAAAATTAACTTTCATTAAGCAACTAATAATTGTGACATTAGAGTACTGGGAGACCTCAAGTACCAATTATTGAGTACAAAAGTTCTTGCGGGTTTCTTTCATAAATTAAGGACAAAAAATATTAAACTAGGTCAGTGAGTTAACTGCACATCCGGGACTCGAACCCGATAGCAACCAAGGCCACTTGAACCACGATATTGTCAACATATATGACGTCGTCAGTAAGGTTAAGTGTATGCCTCATCTTATCTCCATCTTCATCGTCAGGTAGTGAACCAAACTTTCATCTATTCTAGAGCTGTAATCCAAGGAAGGGACACAAGAGAGGAACGGAAGTGATTTTGGGAATCTCTATCACTTGTAGGCACAGACTACTTTGGTCTCGTAGATTATACAAACTATTTAATGGACAAGACAGTTTAAGCATCAAAACGTTGTCCACTACTAATAGTTGAAATAAAAACAGTATGAAAACAACTAAGATTGCTACGATTTGACAATAGAAACAAACAGTAAGATAACATTGATAAGAGAAAACAGTTGCTCTTGAGTAGACCATGTTCCTGATATTTAACCTTTGAGAGTTCTTAAAACTAAAATTATACACTATTCCAATATGAATAAATAATAACAATATTAAGAGAAGTAAGCAAGGATGAATATAAACAATCATTTTCATCTTTAAAGTAATTACTTGATAATACTCAATGAATGTTTCATATGAAAATATTCGGAAATCTTCACTTAAAACTGTACCAGTGTTGTTTCTATTAAATGTGTGATAAATGAAACAAATTAAAGCACACATAATAAAGTAGCCGACAAAATGAAAATAGTTCATTCTAAAAGTAAATACCACACAACGTTTCTGCAAAACCAGTTGCTTTCGTCAACTGATATATAATCATATGAGAACAACACGCAGCCAAGCCAGAAGAAGAATCAAATTTAAATAAATTAATAAAAATAAAGCAACGGAGTTAGTTGACCTGTAAAATATCATTATTTATGAGTAGTGCCAATTTAGTAAAAATTAAATTATAATGAAAATAATAATAATTAGACGGCAATGAAAATAGCACAAATCGTATACATTAATCACACGGAAGAAAATTTAATTACTAAATTAATATTATTATAAAAAGTAATAATAATAATAATAACGAATTTACTTAGTAAAGAATTGCTACTCACTACAACAGTATTCAATTTTTCATTGTTTATATTTCGTATACTTAAATGTTTAAATAAACTATTCTTAAATAGATTAATAGTCTCACATTCTCTAATTTCTATTGGTAGCTAGTAAAGTTCTTTTATGTCTTTAATAAATACACGGTTTTGTTTTAAATCTTACCTAGGCCTAGTTTGCTTTACTTCTAACATTATATGGATTGCTATCATACTTATCAGCCAAGTAATTATTAAGGTAGGACGGTAGCTGATTATTGATAAATATTTATACAAACGTATCATAGTAGACATGTTGATCAAATAGACTATGAAAATTTAACTGTGTGAATACATATTGTTAATGACGAGGTACTGTGTTGCTGATAAATGAAATTAAGATGAATATGACAAAATGGCGAAAGCTTCTTTAATTGTTGTAAATACAATAAAGATTCTACGTATAATAGTATAACACATCATGAAATCATTACCGTGACACTAAATCTTGTATTCTAACATGCCCTACTTTCCAACTTTTGAAGTCTCATACATTTATTAGATGTTCCATACAACAATAATTGAAAAGTAGAAGAACAATACAATTATAAATTTTCCTGCACCATATAAAAACCCTGACATTCTTCTTAGCCTTGTACCTACAAACTCTATATAACGAACCTACCGGGTCGACTGCGGACTGTCATCTTACATGACACATTCCGAATTTGGAGTGACACGTGGTCAGCGTATCGATCATCCAGCAGTCTTAATCTCATTCTCTGTGACTGTGACGGCACAAAAACCAAAGCCCAAGCAGAGCCGCTAGCCACTAGACCACTTACCTATCAAGTGGACTGTTTTTGTCAATTAAATCAGAAATATTGAAGGTTAAGCATACAACTTAAGAATGATTTAAAGTTACCTATTCTGACTTTTGGCGACTATGTTAACTTTTCAAATATTATAAACTGCAATAACATAGTTACGTCCACAGCTCTGTCGTTTCTCTCGCTTTTAAATTGGATTATTCAATTTATACAAGCATTCATGTCAATTATTTATTTTGCGAATAAATGTGTATATAACATGTCGGATAAACGGATAAAAGTTTGCAAATTATATAAAAAAAGTTAACTTTGTTACTAAATATCAGTTTTGCACTGTACGTTGTATGAATAAATGTTGACTTGGTATGATAAATGAAGAAGAAACCGCGTTATTAGGCGCGGTATAGAATTATTATGATGAGGTATTCTGGTTTTAAGGAGTGGCGTAGCGTGGGTTTCAGCCACCCGGGGCGTAGGCCAGTTTTGCCGCCCCCTTATTTAGGTGTTTAAATCCAAAAGACTCCAGAAATTATAACATGGTCTTTTCTGAAAAAGTTAATTGATATTGTGTGTTGTATAGGGTTCATATATTCAGTTAATATTACCTGGGTTAAAAGTTAGAAGAGTTGTGGTTACCTGGGACCGCTCCACGTGGCTGAGAGGGGCGCCGGGGACTTGCGGGGGTCGAGCTCGACGGTGGCGCAGCAGGGAGCCTGCGCCTCGGGGGCGACGGCGGGCGTCGTCTGTGGTCGGTGCAGCGCCTCCTCCAGGAGATACACGACGAAGAAGCCGACGAGTGCGACGGCCTCCGCGGCTCCAGGGAGTCCTTCGCGGGCCTCCGGGAGCATGTGCAGGAGGAAGGTGGCGAGCAGGACGCCGCCCCCGAAGCGCATGAGCTGGTCCAGCCTCCGGGGCGAAGGTCTGGCCACGGCGAGGGCGAACACGGGCAGCAGCGCGAAGCACAGCCTCACGAGGCCCAACGCCGCGAGGGCCAGCAGCTTCGCCGCCGCGACGTGCATGGCGCAGAGGGACGCACGCGACTGAGACTGCCTTCGCTCCGGCATCGATCCCCGCCCAAGGACGCCCGGCCTCACGGACGATCTGCATTGTTGCGAGCGGATTAACATTGTTGAGCAATCTCCGCAGTCTCCAAGTAATATCGTCGGGGGCTTCCATTCTCTTTGGAATCGGAAGTCGGTACCTTCCAAAATATTAGAGCAAACCAGTTAATAAACCGGTGTCTATACTTTCTATGTGGAACGTCATCGATTTTACCACCGTGCATAGATTACAACAGAAAAAATATTGGTCGTTTTTTTAATGTTTCAAAAGTTATTATTGTTGTGGTATTCAGTTCTAAGACTGGTCTGACGCAACTCTCCATGCTAACCACATCCTCCATAATCTGCAAAGTGCTTTCCATTCTTGGCCTCTCTCTTCTGTTCTTTCCCAACACACTTCCTATAATACTAATTTTACAAGACCTTCACGTCTTAAAACGTGACCTATTAATCTATCCCTTCCCTTCGTCAACGTCCTCCATATTGTTCTCCTCTGTTTTGAACTTTCTGGCAATATGGAGTACGTTGACCAAGAAAAGGGATAGATTAATAGACGAAAACTACTTTTATGACTCATTTATTATATTTATTATTATGTTATAGAATTTTGAATTATTTTTCTAAAGAATAATTATTACTGTATTACGTAATTAGAATGAACATAGCGTACAAAATTCGATCTTTGTGGGAGAGATTCTTTTACCGGTAAAACTTCGGAGTTTTCAATACTATAGCTTTACGATACTAAAATTGTTTTTACATTTTTAAATGTGGGGGGGAGTTAATTTTCTATAACGAAACTTGGGTTAGATTCTCATGCTGGAGCATTGGGCAAAATTTATTAATGAATTGAATATTTTGGACACTTTTTTGTTTTATTTTCCTAGTATAAATGTAGAATTTTAAATTTAAATAGTTTTTAAATTAGAGGTAGTTAATTCACTTAAGTAAATTTATCAGTACTTATTAGAATCCTTCTCCTCTTCCTCTTTATGCAACCCACGCTATAAGTTTCCGATTTGAGTGTTAACATGAGTCATGTATATTCCAAGCTTTCCCCACTATTTGGCACTGTTGTTTATAACGAACCAATGTTACTATTTTCAGTACCATAGAATCATGTGCAGCATATATTAACATCTCAAATTACTTTTATACTTGTCATATACTTATGGATACACAAAATTTGTTTGTATTTTTGAGTTAAGAGCTCAACAATCATACATTACTAAAAGGAGGTGCAGTAGTGAAATCTGATTCAGTTGGAAAAGAACAAGATAAAATTAAGGTCAGGTTTAATATTCCTTAAATTAAATTTTGGATTTCTTGTTGTGTTCACGATTGGGCCGTCACGATGATCATTAAAGGACCATCCATTTGCAGCTACCATTAACGTGGAGATTGGAAAGAGACAATACAACATTAATGAATGGTCATTTATAGGCAATGGACGTGCGTGTCTGCTGATGGACACCGAATATTTGACAGCAACGCTTTGATGGGTCGTTTCTATAGTTTGTGCCCATCAACATTTATGTCGCGCGGCCCTAGCTCATTTCAGCCTCCTCTCTCTCTCTCTCTATTCCACCCACTCCTGAATATGCATAATTATCGAGTCAGCGTAACTCATTTTACGCTTTGTCGGTACTGACCGATCCCTCTTTTTTTTTTAATTCATCCCAATAATTTGAGTTATCGATGACAAATAACAGCCAATATAGACCCATCCCTCCCTGCTCAATAAACGATTGCTAGGCAATCGGTCAAATTACACAGCTCACTGAGCATACTTTTTTATCCAAAAAAATGCTGATTTTACAGTCTGCACAAGTGTGAACACGGTAGAGAGGGTGAGTATTGAAAATCTACATTAAATGGTTTGTGAACCGAGATAATGTAAATATTATATTTAGATAATTGAGAGAATAAAAAACGGTTTCCCAGTTAATTAAAATATATTTAAGAGTAGATTAAAATAGAAATCAAGGGGCGTTCGTTTATTTAGCTCTTTAAAATGATTTACCATCGCTCATAATTTCGATGCTTCGACATCACGCGGTTTGCAGTTCTCTTACAGCAGGGTAAAGGCTATTCTAATCATCATGATCATCATCTATTGCGCCACAGCCCGAAATCGTGCCTTGGCCTCCAGTATCAGATCTCTCCACACGTCTTTTCTTAAGTCTTCTTACAACTGTTTTTTGTAGAAAGAACTGAGAAGGTCCCTAAAGTTGGAGGACGAAATGTATTCAAATTAAATTATAAAATTTCTGACTTTTGGCCATTCCTAGTGTTTCATTTATAATATTAAGTCAGATAATATAGTCACGGTGACTGGGATTAAGACTGCTGCTGGAGAATCGAAATGCGTCAGTCCGCAGTCGACCCGGTAAAATAAAGGTCCTTTATGGGCTGCAACGCCAAGGTAGAAGAAGAAGTCAGATAATTTAATTTCTTTATTTATAATTCTTTGAAAGAAAATAGTTTTTAAAACGAAGTAATTTTCGATCAGTTTTTTTTTCAGACAGATTTTAAAAATATTTTTAATCAAACAACGATTAGGCGCATATTAACACCTTCTTCAGATTTTTCTTCTCACAGTCTTGTGTAAACTGTGGCTAAATAAACCCCAGACCTCTCTTTATATAAAAAATTGGTGTTTATAACATTTTATAATGTGTTGAATTTTTAAAAATGGGGTGTAACAATAACCCTGAAGAAAGTGCAAATATGAGCCGAAACGTTGTTTGATTAACATTTTTTAAAAAAGCTGTCAAAAAACGGTCTAAAATTATTTCGTTTAATATCAGACAACTGATTTAATAAAATACTTTTTACATAAACATGATATTCAATAATGTAAAATGTATCAAATAATTTACTTCCTTCTTGTAGTGTTATTTTAATGAATACTCGTATTTGTTTTCAATTTTTTAATTTTAATACTTTCATTGTTTTTTTTATAAAAATTGTTAGTTTTCAGTAATTTTTTATTTTTAGTTTAATTATTTCATTGAGGGGTTGTTCTATGAAGAATTGTAGTATATGTTTTATTTTTAATTTTTCTGTTGTTTAGTTTAACTGTTTAAAGATCCCGGTTTAAACTTCCCATGTTCACACATTACTCTGTGTACCCTTGTATGATATTTCGGTTGAAGTTGTCCTTGTTTAGATTTTTATAGATTTGGCTGCCTCCTCCCAATGTTATTAAAATTCTGCAATTGTAATAATTATATCATTTTCCAAATTTTTTTCGTAACGTTATTTGATGAAGTGCCAAATGTGGTGACGAAACGTCGGTTCAAACAATTACGTTGTCTGAACCTGTTCGATCTACTGACGTTTCTCTTATGCCTGTTTCCCCCATAATGTAAGTCCGACTTCTTCGCTCATCAACTCGTGGAGCGCACCAATGTTTCAGTGTCACGCGTGACCGTGGTTAACAACAAAACACCTTTGCCATAAGCACAACAATGTCGCTTGGAATCCGCTAAGTAGCAGCAACGAGCTGACCTCCATAAACAACGACTCTTCTGTAGACGGAACTTTTGAAGAATGGTTTACTTTTTTATCCATTGTCAACATAGCTTTCGGCCTTGGATGAGAGACAATACCACGTCACGTTCATTGTATCGTTGACTCCGTTGTCTATTAACCTCTCTGATAGTAGCAGATCGTTGAAACGACAACCAAATGAACCGTATTGTTTTGTTCTTCACCTAAATTCATTTTTATCTGCTTATTTCCGCTCCTACCGACAACAGAATCTCGTTCATACACAAAATTAACATAAAAGAAGAATTTAAGATGGTTTTGTATTTTTAATTTGTATCACCTGGAGAAGTTCCAAAATAAGTGACCAAACGTTGTCATATAATTTAAATTTATTGTTGTTTCCATTAGTCCACGATTGAGGAAATAGTATACGTCATACATTACAGATAACAAATAATAAAATAAGCTACATAATTAATTAAAAATAATCTTAAAATAAATAAAAAGTATATAGTCTAAAGTCATTAAAATCACTACATGCACACAAGAGAGTACAAACACACGCAATGGAGTTTTCACATCTTGGAGCTGCGCGACAAGGAACTGGCCTTCCCTCTGTAGTAGCTCCAGGCAATACATGAAACTAACAAACAAAACAAAGATCAGAAAAAACTACAGAAAGTTTAAAGCTATGTAGTGTGTTTTTTTACAAGGCAACACATTCAACACTTTTGCAGGAAAAATTTAAAAAAGGGGGACGATTAAGAAACTTCTGTACAGAGTGAAACGTTCCATTTAATAGGTTTACTCTGATTCACGAAACTTTTGTAGTAATTGTTTTTAACCTCTGGATGAAGGCTGTTTTTACAGTATGGAAAAAAAGATAATTTTATTTTCTTTTATTGTCTATTGAATTTTTTTGTAATAATTTAAATTCCAGACATAATATAATATTTTTCAACTTTATAGTATTTTAGAACTGGAAAGGCGTTTTTAGCAACGATTCAACCAAAAGGTTGTTGGTTGAAGTCGCCCTTCTTAAAATATACCGAAACGTCGTCATTATGAACTAAATAATAATTTAAATAAAAAACTCTTGATTGAAAAAAGTCATAAACAGAACATTATAAAATTCTTTAATTAAAATATTATTGAATATTTTGGCGCTACCATAAAATCCAGGGCGGAAACTTTTGGCCACTCATTCTGTTTTATTTATAATAAAAAGGCAGAATAATTTCATTATTTTATTTGTAAGTAATAATTTTTCCTATTTACTGGACTAGTAGTCTACAAGTTCTTTAATGTTTTATTATTGTAAATAAATTGAAATAAAACTTTCAAAAGGCAATATATTCTAAATAATTATTAGCATGCATTAAATTGAAATAAATTTAAAAGTGTAGATATTTTTGGAGGCTTGTAGTAATTTAAATTGGTCAAAATGCATCTCGTACCCGGTAGGAGCGAAGGAAAAAGAATATACATCTCGTAATATCTTTTTACAAAAATGTGTTGTTCATTAAGTTTGATTAAGCTACAAGTTAAAATGTGTTTATACTTACAATTTTTATGCTGGATGACTATGGCAATTGGCAAAAGTGTCCAGGACAATAAAAATAAATAAAAAATAATTTATCAATTAACAGATGTTGATTGAAAACCTTTATTAATGTAAATGAATACATTAATCATATTTAAAATGCTAAGGTAGGCTGAAGGTCACAAATAGAATTAATTATTGAAAATCATATAAAATTATGATCATATAAAGTTACTTGAGACTTTATATGTTTTTTTTAAATAATGAACTGAAGACGTCCAGAAAGTTGGGAGCGAAACGTTTTAATTCAAATTAAATTCTTGTGTTTTCTGATCTTTGGCCGTTCTTTGCATTTTATTTATTATATTAAATTATTTGCCAGCTTCTGTGGTCTAGATGCTAGCGTCACTGCCTTGTACCACAGAGGTCCAGGGTTTGGTTCCTGGCAAGGGCTTTGGTGTTAATGGTGTTGGTAAATCCGCAGTACACTTGAAACTGATAAAAAAAGAATGGTGATCTCTGTGTCAAAAACCTCGACACTAGAAGGTGTAAGTGGAAAGATTATGAAAGAAATAAACGTCCACGTTTCGTATTCATATAATACAAAACTCCATACGAACATTTTTAGCAATGATTTCTTAATATTCACAATTATATCACCATTAGTTTTTCCTATTTTTTTCCCTTACGTTTTCATTTCCTGTGATATCCTATTCTAGTTATTATACTGCCCTTAAAAATATACCTTCCCAATCTAACAGTCTTTGTTATTCCACTGTTTCCCATACTACATTTCTTTTCCTTGATTTTCCCTCTATTGAACTCTTTCTCCAGGGTCACGATCATGCAATTTATTATGGTTTACAAGTCTTTTGACTCCCCTACTACTACAATATAATTTGCAAAGCGTAGAGTTCTTATTTCTTGTCCTTGCTGTATGATTCCTTTTCTTCATCGACCGTTTTATATATAAGTTAAATAGCATGGACGACAGACTGAAGTAAGATAAATGCAACTATTAATACCAAACGTAATAAGTATACCTGCAGACACACCGATGCTAATATTTTAATTTTTCTAAACAATAAAAATATATTATTTTGGCTGGTTGATTAAGAACCGTGGAGCTGTCTCTCCTTCCCCGGTTATTGTTCTCTCTCACTCTCAAACTGAATGAATCTTCCTGCTGACGTCAGATATCTGCTTGTCCTGCATTTTAAGTAGGCTGAGTCTGCGGATGGGGCCAAACAAGCCGTGTTGTTCCTTCACTCTTTCAGCGAGTTATTACACACAAATGTTTGTCGTCTGCCTAAACGACGGATTTCAAGGTTGTTCGATTTTTTCTTCTTGAGCTCATTACGTTACAACCTATCGATCGAGCAGCCTACGAAGGTAACAGCGCTCCAACCACCAGAGGGACTGAATCATTAACATTTTAAATGAATAAAAATTAGAAAATAACGACTACTTAATTCAGCTTGACGATAATTAGTGCTCTTTAATAATTATTTATTTTATCATATGAGTTAAATGCAACGTTGAAAGCTTAAAATTTATAAACGCATGAAGGATTGCATTAGACCAGTCTTAGGACTGATGGCCACAACACATCATTATGTATTTTTTTATTAAACCAATAATTATAGATTAATGTTAAATCCACTTATATGAATAAAAGAATTAGTTTATATTGAAACTTTTCTGGTTAAATAAAAGTAAATTACTTATTACTTTTTGTAATTTATTTATATATGCATTATGTTTATAAAAAAAATACAAACAGTCCAACTTATAGGTATACCAGCTTATGCGGCCTCTTTATTACTGCCTAATTTAAATGTGGTATCTATTGTTAAATACGTTTCCCAACACTTAGCCTATAACAAAAGTTGTTTAGTTTCTACCTATGAAGAATTATTATAACAATGTTAATAATATTAAATTTAATATTTAGTTATTAAAAATGTATAATAATTAGATGAAACTTAAATTTGTATAGCTGTTTTTTACGATTAAAAATATACATGTAATTATAATATATATAATTATTTCCACTGTATATTTATTTGTTTGATAATTAAGCCAAAGTACGACAAGTGTATTGTGTACTTCCAAAACTAATTTAATCAATATTAAATTAAATATTATGGATACCTTTTGATTATGATAAAGCTGAAAATTTGTTCCAGTCTGCTTGAATGTAAATATAGAAGCGATTTTTTCTTAGCTAAATTATGTATTACTCACAATTTTAATGTTTAAGGATAATTGGATTAAACTTCTAATTTTATTCCATGTTCGAACATCGGTAAAGGTTTTGTAGTATTTTTTACCACATTTTTACCTCGAAATAGATTACAGGGTCACTTATTCTGGTTTCCCGCATCAGGACCTCCTTTTTTTCTTTCGTCTGCAGAAATTCCTTCTCTAAGTGAAAGGATAAAGCAGCCGTCCCATTCATGCCGGGTCAGATTAATGTTCTCCTGGCACGAAGAGAGCTCACAGCTGAGTACGTTGCCATGACGACGGCGGACGAAGTAAACAAGTGACGTGTTTCCTGTGAAAACGATACGGTTCCCAGCGTACGTTGTTCGCCTTAATCCCTGCTTACAGGGATGAGATTTTATCGGACAGTGAACTGTTTGAAGAGAAAAATTAACAGTCGACGGGAGAGACGAAGTGATCGCTGAACGAATAAGCGACGAAGCATTTAACTCATTGTTGAACGGAGTGGCATGTCATTATTGTTAGAATAGAGATCAATCAAGAATAACCGTAGTAAGTATTCACAAATCCCAATAAATAGTCTGGATAACTCAAACGTATCATTACTATCAATAGAAAACTATTATATTATTACAATTCAAAATTTACTATTGCTAAGTTGAGGAAAGTAAATAATAATATGTAGTTTGAAGGATTTGTAAAATCCATATTTTCGTTCTCAGGTAAATTAATTAAAAATATATTTCACTTACAAATTAATAAGATCAACATTGCAAGTAGAATTTCTGATAAATTACTGAAAATGTAATTTTATTCCTAAATTATATTAATCTAGATACCCTTAATATCAAATTTTTCTACCAAAAATTTGAATGGATGTTTAATAATGAAATTAAAGACTTACGTGTTTGTAAGTACTGAGAGAGGTAATGGTAATTTTAATTGAAACATCTCCTCTGCAGGAGTAGAATTCATTAAATCACAGCTGAAACAGGTTTATAACTTTATTATCAAATAATTGTACTTACAACATGACGAAAGTTAAGTTTATATATGAAAATACAAAAATTGTACATCAGATACATATTAAAATTTGGCAAATATATTTATATAATATATCTATATAATCTATTTTATATACATATAATTTTAACATTACAATTCACTCAGTTGATACAAAACTTTACTTACTGAATTAATTTTTTTTGTAAAGTGCATTGATTTGCAGGCCTCTAATGTTTTCCCATTCAGATTCTTTGCGGATTTCGGTTCCCTAAAATCGTCTAATTTCCCTATAGTATTATAAAAATTAAATCTACATTATCATAGAAATTTTAAAATTCACTTCTTTATAATCATTGTTGTTTTAAAATTTTGTTATTAGTAGCTAGTTTTTGAGGTATATGGACTCAGTATTATTTATATCAAATATAAGGTTAGTCCTTTTTTTAAAAAAAATTAAAAGCAGAATATATCCACAGATTTAAATTACGTAGTTAATATGTAGGCATTATTATTATAAGTTAATTAAGTGTTCGTGTGTGAGAATGAATAATAGTAGTTTCATTGTAAACACATTTCTATTAATTCTATGGCATAATTTATTAATATGTTGCCCCCCAACTTTCGTTTACATTCCATGTTGATACATTGAAACTTGGCGGACTTGACAAAAATTAAATAAGTATCCTTGAGTGAGAAAACTAGAAAAATATTTATAATATTAAATACGAAAAAATATAAAATTTACCACAACATTTCATTCACTTCTATGATTTCTTGAGGTATAAAATTGATAATCTAAAGTTTAGAGAGAAAATAATATATGTATTTATAAAATATTAAATAACACATTCCAATAATTATAATTGTTACCAATTTTTTTATAAATACATATATTATTTGCTTTCTAATAGATAATAGATAATCTAATAGATTATAATTTGTTTTTCCTGTCGGATGTTACAGAACACGAAACGTCATTGTACATTAGATATAATATGAATACTTTTCTCACTCAATGCCATTTATTAATTTTTATAATAAATGCAGATGATATTTTCATTGGCAAAATGGACTTCTTATTCATTATAAATTAATTTATTTTGCCTTCCTGCTGTATTGGTTTTTAAACTTAAAAAGTTTAGAATATTTGTTTTACTTACATTGAACTGTAGGTTATTATATTTTAAGTTATTTAAAATGTATTCTATTTTATATTGAGTCCTATTTAGTAGCGTAATAATTACATAAATCTTTAAATAAATACGGTAATAATAAGATTATTATTACCTCTGACAGGATGGTCCATCATCATGAAGGGAGTATTGTATAAATAACAATTATGATTAACACCGAAAGGATATTCGGCCATAAGGAAGACATTGTTACATATATTTATATAAAAGATATATTAGAATATTTATTAAGATTATTGTTCTTATTTTCATTATTTCTGATATAACACTAACGTTTCATGGAATAATTTATTGCATTTGTACTGATTTTTCTATTCCATCAACTATTATACTATCCCTGTTGTTAATGGATGGCGAAAACCTTCCTATTTAATTTTTGGCTAATATTGACTTGCAATGCTTCGATGACGTCACCGAGAAACTTGTAATGGAGACGTCATAACAGATTCAGCCCTTACTTTTTTCATTATTTTCCCGTTATTATGCGATTTTAAACCATTTTATCTCTTTTGGTGAGGTCATTAAACAATTCAGCATATAAAAACTGATAGGTAAGATCGTTTTTTTTACTATTCTTCTTCATTAGAGTCGACCTTTCACTCAATATTACAAAATCTGGTATTTACTGCACCATTATTTTAATTCGCGTTGTGGGTCATAACTTCTGTTTTAGCTTGTTTATACGAGAACCGAGTTTAGCATCAATATTTGCTCGGATCAAAACTAAATAATGAATAAATACAGAGTTCCATGAATTTCAATTTTTAATGCCGTTTATTTATTTTCTGACTGTTGTATATATTTTTTTCCAGTTTTTAATATGCCTCATGTGTTTTCCTCTCATCCAACCTCCGTAATATTAACGTCATAACGATATTGAAACCATCGGAGGTTACTGTAAACGACATTTACTTTCCAACGTAAATTATTGTTGAAAATTCGTTTCTGAACTCATCTGTTGGTGAAGCTCACGTTTTAAAAAAATACAATAACAGCCGTCGCATTGGTTTTCAATTTATGTATGGTATTTTGATAATACTTATTTGTCATTTTTTCTGTCTCAATTTATACGAATTTTCTTTCTAGATCATGCAGTACGGAGGTCCAACTCAGGAAGTGGTGGTACCAATCGAACTGAAAAGAGTACCAGCTACAGGAAGAGATGTGCGAGGATCCAGACCCTTTGAAGCAGGATGGGTATGGGAAAACAGTATATATATATCAGTATAATAATTTAATTTCAGAGGTCAAGTAACTGTAATACAGGTTTAGAGACTAATGCAAAAAATAGAACAATTTTACGTACTAACGGACTAAGTTGGACATTCTAATCGCAAAAAAAATTGAAGTAGTAGGAATTTATTCTTCGCGAAACCTTTAATTTGTCCTCAAAAAATCACAATGTAATATACATTGCTCAACAATGATTTAAAACCTTCAGGGTGCTTTCGTACTTTCGGAATATGGCCGTAAGGACGAAAGATCCCCGAAGGGTTTAAATCATTGATGACGATTGTATATTACATTCAGTAACTATGCGTCGTTTTCTTTAAACCCGAACAACAATTTCAAATAGATTTAGAATATATTGAATTAAAACTGCTAGGTTTAATGGAAGCAAACGCTTGAAATTTATTTCGATGGCTACTTTATGCAGTATCCATTCGTCCGTCTTCTTCATCATGTTACGGTTATAGATAATTTAAGTAACACAAGCCTGCAAACACCTTAAACAAAATAATAAATATTAAGTATATGTGTTATTATAATGTATGGAAATCTGTAATTTACAGTATGCAAGAGAAGTTAAAGCCGAGTATTTCCGTGGTTGCCCCGTGCGTTTCACGAAGAGCGTTACTCAGGGATATTATATATACTGATTGTTTAGTAGTATTGACAGATGGAAGAAGTTAATGCTGTGGATAATTTATAAAGCACTTATTTATAAATATCAGCAGAATTTTATGGGTTAAATAGTTCTTGAAACACCAAAGAAGTTCTCAATAGCTCTCTCCTTTATTATAGTCTACTACAGTAGGAGCTTTCGGCTTTAATTGCCTTAATCATCTGAATTTAGTTTTATATTATCAATTGTGCACTTGAGTTTTTAAAAAATCATTTGTTAGTTGATGACATTTATTCATTCATAATCATTTTACACAATTAATATCTTTATATTATTTCAATAACAACCCATGCACAATTGATTATGTAAAACTAAATTCATATGATTATAGCAATCAAAGCCAAAGCTCCTGCTGTAGTAAACTAGAATGAAGGATAATTCATATTTACTTTCAATTAAATAGGTTTAAATTACCTGTTGGTTTGCTAGCAAATTATATACAGAGTACAGTTCATAAATGTGTCAAATTGAGCTCGTAACATAAATTAATTACTGTAGAGTGATTTGTGCAATCATAAGTGGACAGCCGATGTAGAAATTTTTGTTTTCAAGTTCAAAATCGTGCAGATCCGCAGATGTATTGCTGATTATTGAATTACAGCGGAGTGAAATGTTTATAAAGAATTTATGGTTATTAATGGGAGGGGGAGTTTCAAGTAAGAGACCGGATGTGAGTCATGAAAATCCCCTTGCCCTGATAGACGCTACGGTGTCGGCGCCAGGTACAAGAACGCGTCACCCTTTTCCTTACAGGTGGGGGAAATTTTGTTAGGATCAGTATTCGTCCTCAGTGTACGAGGTGGAAGGCAGTGTGAAGAAGATGCTACACAGGGTAAGCTAGACAGTAGTCTTTCACTTAGAGTTTGCTGACCTAACCAGGACGAGGAACGAGAAATAAGCTCTGTAAAGTTAAACTTATTCTGAAACAGAAAGAATTATATTCCACATTTTGTCTCATGGGACGAGTTTTGTTTGCATGCATCAATTTTCTGCTTTAGTGTTATCAGTTCTTTACATCCAGTTTACTTTCAGGTAAAAGTTTCTACAGATTTAGATTTTAGATTTATTGTTGTTTCCATTAATCCTCGATTGAGGAAATAGGATACGTCATACATTAAAAATTAAAAATGAACAAAATAAAGTACATAACTAAATCAAATAATCTTAAAATAAATTAATAAAAGTCAATATAAACACAACACGGACACACGATGTCACACACACACTGGGAAAAACAAACAAACACACAGAGGAACACGCAATGGAGTTTTAACTACTTGGAGCTCTGCGACCAGGAAACTGTCCTTCCGTCGTAGCTCCACGCAATACATGAAACAAACAAACAAAAGAGCTGAAAAAACTGAATAGAAATTTTAAAGATATGTGGTGTGTTCTATTTTACAAGTTGGCAGCAGCTTCTTCAACGCTTTTTGCAGGAACCTTGATTTAAATACTAGAAGGACGATTAAGAAAATCCTGTACCGAGTAAAACGCGCCATTTAAAAGAATAGTTTTACTCTGCTTCACGAAGCTTTTGTAGGTACTGTTTCTAACCTCTGGCGGAAGGCTGTTGTATAAAATTATCCCGGTATTGTGAATACGTTTCTGGTGTAGAGCAAGGCGATGTTTGTCAGACCTTAGAGCTGAACGATTTCTGGTCGCGTATTCATGAAACTCGCCATTTGTTTGAAACAAATTAGTGTTCCGCTTTACAAACTTTAACATTTCATAAATATATACGCTTGATAAAGTAAGTATTTGCAAACTTTTTAAGAAAGGTTTGCAACTCGATCTGAAATTCGTGCTAGAAAGTATTCTTATTGCACGCTTTTGCAACTTAAATATTTCATTACTCCTGGAGCAGTTTCTCCAATTAGAGATGCCATAGCTCATAATTGAATGAAAATACGCGAAGTAAACCATTTTGACACACTTTTTGTCAACGTTTTGCATTAGTGTTCTCAGAGAATAACAAGCTGAACTTAGTTTTCCGGCAAGCAGATCTATATGGACATTCCACTTTAATTTATCGTCAATCCGAAGGCCGAGGAAAGGTGCATTAGCTGAGAAGTTGTCTACGGGTCTATTACTAGCATCAGCACTAAACTCATCTAACTTAGTCTTATCTAGGTTGAGGGATAATTTATTCACGTTAAACCAAATATTTAGACCATTCAGAGCGTTGTCTACTTTCTTAATCAGATTATCGAAGTTTTTATCTGCAATAATTATATTTGTAAATCCTCAGCGAGATAAGCTTTTTGTATCCGACGTTATAAGCTTTACACGTCACCATTGGCACATTTCCTCCTACAAAAACAGTGTATTTGAAAACTATTTACCCACGCTGAATATTAACAGTTTGGAGCGGTCGCGATAAATGTGTCCGTAATACCCGTTCGAAATAGGTTCCTCAAATTCGCACTTAATATCAAAGGTGCGGAGGAATAACTTCGGCCGTCGTGCTGAAAAGGGAGAAAGACTTTTTCGATCTGAGGGTTTTCCCATTCGAGTATTGACAGGAAACGCTATCTGCAAGGCGGAGGGTGACCATAAAGTTTTATCAGGCTCCCTCAGAAGCGCTACTCAATCAAGGACTCCTTCAGTCACACACACACACACACACTGGGGAACGTATCACGAACGGGGGTCGTAAAAAAAGGAAAATTCACTTCCGCAAAGCCAGGCCTTCCACTCACCACTATTACTGGCGTATAGAAATATGGCGAAGGCGTTTCTAAAAGGTGACATATAATTTATGTCCCGGAAAAGAATAACAGATAACAAAATCCAATTCACCTCCAGTTTTTTCTCCTTAAATAATGAATTATAAATGAAGTAATTAAATTAATGTCTTGTTATTGTATATAAAACACAGAGAATGACCAAAAGGTAAGAAATGGAATAATTTATTTGAATTGAAAACGTTTTGTCGCCAAGTTTCGGGAACTCCTCAGTTCTGTAACTTTGGACCCAGATGTTGCAGCTCCAACATGAATTTTTTGTTATATTTCAATAAAATAATTGAGAAGATTCCAAAAGTTGTGGCACGAAAAGTTTTCAATTCAAATTTATTATTCTATGTCGGACCTTTGGCCATTCTTTGTGTTTTATTTACAGATAAATAACGAGTGTGTTCGATTTCACAACACACTATTAGTGAAAGTCCTCCATGATAGGTATATAAATAAACCACCCTGAATCAGTTTATTTCGTTCCACTTTTTTGCTTCATCTTTAGCATTTTTTATTCACCTTATCTTTCATCAAACTAAATTTAAATATTTTTATTGAAATCTCCAGAAATTGCTAAATTTTAATAAATTTGTTATTATTAACTATTATTGTTTTGTAATAATATTGCTATCAATATTTATTTTTCTGTTTGCCATTTTTATATTTAAAGCAAAGTAAAAGAGTGTGAGAGAAGCTGCTTGTGACTTCATCAAAGATCAGTTATCAGTAGATTGTTCCTTTGAACGTGTAAATTTTGAAGTTTAATTTCTCCTTTTCTGATTAAGGTCCTGTAATGCTATTCTCATATTCGCAGTCCTTGTAGCTCCTTGCCATGATTTTATTGGTCACGGATAAATTCACGAAATATCGATAGGGAAATGGAGTGTGTGCGTGCGCAATCGTCATCCGTTTTTCGTGAAGCGTCAGAACAGCAATTTCCGTAGAGCATTCACCAGCTTCAGTTTGCAGCGCGGTTAGACAAGCTTTTTAAAAAAGTTTAAAACAATATGAGGAATAAATTAAATGCTCTTGAGTGAATCAGGCATACTTAATAAAAAAACAGGAAAGTTTTTGATAAATTTAACGGCATCGATTTGAAGTTTTTCTTCTCTAGTTCTTATACAGTTCTTATTTGAAGCAATTCAAGATGTAAAAATATATAGTTACTAAATTCGCGGTTCGTTCTATGGGTTCGTGGCATAACTTGGGGGATAGAGGGAAAAAATGGAAACTAAACACTTAATTTCACAGTTTCCTGAACACTAATAAATAACTCCCCGAAGGGAATCTCTCCGATTATGTAGGATTACAGAAGTTCGGTCGAACCGTGTTGCCTGACTGGGGTGGAATGGCACCGTTTCTCTGCCTCTATCTCGTTTTAGACTAGGTCAGTCAGCATCTCTTGTCCTCGTATTTGTTTCTCGGAAGCCAAAGAAGCTGTCCCTGATCGTCTCACCGATTGTCTAAAAAATCAAAGGGTTGTCTATCTGATATACAGCTAGAGCGCGATGCCCGTGACAGTTCGTGGCGGTAGGGGTAACAAACGAGAATCATTTCCAGTAGGAACGATATTGGGTATGAGCATTGGGAAGGAATATTTATACCGTCATAACATGCATATATTATAAATAATGTATTCATATTAATTGTATCTAATTTTAGATAGTTTCCAGTGCCTCTTAGCTCAGTTCACTTAAGATAGTAAATATTTATTGAATGGGAACAAACTTTCCCCTCCTTTTTTCTATCAGGTGGGGAAACCTGCATGTTTCAACGCCAACCGAGAACGCGTCATTGAAGAGAAACGCCTGCTTCAAGCACATAATGAGGCGCTGAAGTATGAGAAAATCAAGGAAGTGAGGGAGGCTCTGCGTTCCGAATTCGAGTCTCGTTCGCGCACAGGGCCTATGCTGAAAGCCAGAGTGGAGTCTGGTCTCAGGGCTTTACAGCACGGTCTGGACTGCAGGCGAGACAGGTACGTGAAGTCATGAGGCGATGATAGCCTCCACTAAAACGGTGCCCATCGGACTTTGATGAAACCAAATGCAATAAAAAGTAACCTGCGTCTATGTATTTCAATCAAATTTCAGACCAATTGGCACCAAAGTTAGAGACAACTTATTAATTTTTGCGATATTTTTCGGAATTTAAAAGGTTCTAAAAGAAACAAAAATCTATGAATTTACGTATTTTTTCTCCACGTGCGTTTCTGGTGTTTGTACTCCGGGATGAAATTGGTCACTGTAGCTGAAAAAACCACAGCAGCCGCATTGCGGGGAAAGCAATGTTGTTTGACCCCCTCCAATTTCCCCAGATTTTTAGATGCAATAAGTCGACGTGTGTAATATTAAAATTTACAAACAAATTTCATATAAACTAAAGTACTTTTTTATGTTGATTGTCACTTTAATTTGGATTTCTAGTGGGTACATAAATTATAGAAGGTTGGGGAAATAATGTTTTCAGTCAAAGCCCTCACCCTCGTTTGCAGGATAAAACCAAGGTTGAGAGTCCTTTTGGCAATATGTTGTCCAGGCTGAAGACATTGCTTGTGGAAGAGGAAGAACAGCTGACCCGTGAGTACGTGCACATAGCTCACAGTGCCGAGGAAGAGAAAATGGAGAGGGTTCGTCAGCAGGTGTTGGAAATCCGGGCGGAGGCGGCGGCCAGGGAGAAGCAGATAGTGGAAGAGAAGAGAGCTCAGCAATACTCACTACGCCTGGAACAGTTGCGACGCCATAATACACGACGCTTAGCCCACGAGACTCGTGATGTCCAGCTCTACCAGATGGCCGAACAAGACTGGCTGCGCGCTCAGGCGGAGGAAGAGGAACGTTTCTGGGCGGAGGTCATGCGCAAGGAGGTGTTGGCTAAGGTGGGTAATCCTCGTCCTAGGCCCTAATTAGTGTCCATCGATGTCGAATTCACGAACGGTGGGACCAGAATTAACCATTCTCAAGGTAACTGAACTTTTGTTCGGGCTCAAAAACTTTCGTATAAGGCAATGCTGACGATTGAACGTATTGGTTGGCAGCACATGTGGTTAAGGACTGAATTCTTGCATGTAAACGAAATCAATTTCCCTACTTAACCTTATGACGAGACTTTGCCTGTAGTTCGATAACACCATAAAAACTCGTTGCATTCGAAAACTCACTGACGAAGGAATATTTCAGATCAATGTAGAGTTCACTGGAGAGTTGTGCGAAAGGCTCCTTGCATAATTCTCCGGTGAACTCTAGACTGATCTCAAATATTCCGTCATCATTGACGGGTGAATCCGCTTCAAACGGCTCTCAGGAATGGCGTAACGTCAAGTCACAGTAACATTGGAATGAAGGAAACAATCAGTGCAACAGTTTACAGTGCCGTTTTTTGCGTGGTTTCCTACTGATGTAGATTATGCGTTTCCCATGCCTAGCCTATTATAAATAAATAAGTAAAATAAGTAATCAAATAAGAACATCAGCACAAACATTTGGCAACAACCAGAACACTAGGAGTTGGTTGAATTTGGACTAACACAGCAACTAAGAACTAATGTTATGATCGACTCTATCAATCGCAAATTCAATTAAAACTGACAATTACAATTGAACAGTCCTCCAATAATCTGTAACTGACGTCGTTTTCAGATGGCGAGGGATGAGAACGACGCCCGGGAAAGGAAACTCAAGGATTTGGAGATGAAACACGCTCAGGAACTACAGATACAGGGCAGAGAAAAATTACGGGCAGAAGAGGAGAGACTCCGTCAGGAACAGTTACTAATGAACCAGAAAGTCTTAGAGGAGTTGCGCATGGAGGAAATGAAACGTGAGTAATTTCAGCCCTCACTTTGCATTAATCACTAAGTCCTACAAATATTCCGCTGTTCGACTCTACAAGACGATTGTGCAGAATCATGGTGGGACTAGACGATAATATTAAGGATTGATAGCAACTTCACCGAGAAATCGTTTTGTATTGAGCGATAGTGAAAATGGAAACATAAATAATGAAACATCTAAAATCTATAATTTACGCGCAAAATTGCCTTGCACTGCAAAACGATTCGACTTATTTTCCACAATTTGATGAAATAGAATCCCCGTGAATGTGCCGATACAAAAAGAGTCGAACAAAAATGCGCCGACGTGAAAAATATAATGTATAATTTACCTGATAGTAAAACATTATATGAAAAAAATATAATTATTAAATCTTCAAATTGTTGCATTTTGACTCGGTTAATGCTTAATCCACTCGAAAACCCTGTACTAGATTTTTTCTTTATTTTTACTATTGTCTACAGAACAAATGAATACAGAAAATATGGTTTAAAATTATTATTTGAAAAAAAGCCTTCTGGACTCAGAATTAAAGTAAGTTCATATTTTGAATATTTGGTTCCAATGTCACTGTAGTAATAGATATTTCCTGTGTGACTTAAAAGAAAATTAGTTTACAGATTAATTTTTAAACTAAATAAATAAAACAACAGCCTATTCGTATTTTAATAGACAGCGGCAACACGACGTATCGTTTCTTAAATTTTGAGCCCCATCAGGTCGTAATGAGTTAAGGTGTCACATGACATCAATAATTTGAATTGATGGACGGAAGTGGGTCCAGTGAGTCTGTCGGAAACTAAGCGGCGCCAGTGAGACGGGCAAAAGGGACCCGAAACGTCAGAAGCCCTAGCCGTGAAGGATTAGCGACGTCCCTTCTAAACGATTTTCTTTAGATGTCTTAAACCAAACATTTTTTTGTAATAATTATTTATTATTAACCTTCCTCTAACAACCATTTCAAGGCGTGATTTTAAATCTAAAAATACAAGAGAAATTTTTAACATCATATATATATACATATATTTATATGTATTTAAGATAATTAATGAAACCTTACTTACTAAATAAAGAGATTAAAGTGGATAAATATTTGGACGTACTTATCGAACAAGCAAAGCAGCCGGAATGATAGTTACATCCAATAGTTCTAAAGCGTATCTTTACTGTTCAAAATTACAATGGAAAAATTTAGTACAATGAATGAACAAGTAATAATAATAATAGAGATTCATAAATTTTACTTCTATTATTTAAGTTCTTAGAAAAATCTTATCGTATTCTTCTCCCATGATATGAATTGAAATGTTTGAAGAAAGTACGTGTAGATGCGTTTAATCCTGCAACTGCACATTGTTTCTTGTAAAATGTTTCCATTTGCAGTCCTCGAGGAGAGAGAAGAGAAGCAGGCGCAGCTGGCAGCAGAGTTGCAGGAACAGATGGCCATACGGCAGGCCGTCCTGGACAACACGAGGAAACAGGAAAAGCTTATCGAAGAGACCTTCTCCAAGATGACCGAGGAAACACTAAGGAAGGAGAGAGAGGCAGTGATGAGCTTCGCGGTGAGTTCCTGTTAGTTTAAATACTGAAAGGCCATTGATATTCAAGATAAATGTAGCTTCTGGATGTGATATCCTGATCAACATAACAATAATTTAATGTATTTTTGTTGCATATAATTGGATGAAAGTCACTTTCTTGGACGGATGAAGTCTTGTGTCACTCAGTAATCTGTCGTTATTATTGTGATAGCTCCATGTAATTTTTTGTACCCACTAAGTTAATGAAGTATTCTCTCAACTTACAAAATGATTGACCTTGTTTTTCATCGTATTCGCATTAACCCGACGCCGAATCATGTTTTTCAGGAGTCAAACGCAAGGGAGATGAGGATGTTCAGAGAGAACATGGAGGAAGTTCGGCGCATGAAGGAGAAGGAAGAAGAAGAGATGGAGAGGATTGTGAGGGAAGAACAGGAGAAACTCAGGAACCACCAGAACGAAATGCGACGCGCATTGCAAGATGCTCGTGACAAACTCAAGAAGGTAAAATGTTTATGATTGCTCATTTTCGCGTTCCTCTCGGAAACTGTTTTTTTTTTAAATTTTATTTTATTTTACAGAATGTTCTTGAGGGACGGCACCTCCAGGTGGAAAACCGCCGACGGCTGAAGGAATTAGAAGCTCAGCAGTTGGCAGAAGAGAAGAAGATCTCGGAGGAAATTCGCCTCGCCCACAAGGCCCTCGAAGAAGACCACAAATGTCGAAAGGCTCAGATGCAGAGGCAATATGGAGAAGACCTCAAGAAACAGGCTGAGTTTACCCGGAGGCTCAAGGTCAGCGCAATATTCACGAAAGCTTGTTCAAATTACAAATACTAAACTTTTTTTTAAGTGTTCGGTTACTTGGAGTAAAAGTTTAATTCTGAAATATTATCAATACTTCGATATCATCACGTTGATAACCATCGTCATGTTTTGATTAATTTTTCATTCTGAAAATGTTTTGGGGTGTTGGGACTATTTAACGAAACATTTATTGTATGTAGCTAGTCATGCCAATTGTTTACTTGATTGCAGGAGCTGGAGGAATCCGAGACGGACAGACGATGGCGTCAGGCGCAGATAGAAGAGGAAAAATACACGCAGATCTTGGAGGGACTTATGCGACGTGAGGACAGCCCTCAGTACCCCTGCCATCCTTTCCTGGCCCCGATTAAATGTCCGGAGGCTATGATTAGCCCCAGAATCGCAGAAGAACCCACGAAGGATGAAAACGGCGGTAAAGAGAAGCCTGAGAGGAAAGTCACTTTCGCCGAGTGTCCGTGCAAGTGAAGAAGCGATATAATCTATTTGTTTTTGTTCTTGCATGTAAATTCCATTATCTCTCCGCGTTCATCAATAAAGTGCCAAATCAACAACACCAACACCCTCACACGCTCCGTTGTTTACGATTGGTAACGTGTGCTGTTCGAAAAACCAGTAGCAAATTAATTTGTTTTCCTAAAGCACCTGAAATTTCAATCTGGATAATCAATAAAACTTTGTATTAAATGTGGTCTCTTATTCTTTAAAATAATGTTCCTTAAATTTAATAAACGTGGACCGTTTCCACTAATAAAAGATGTTTTGTATTCATAACCCTCTCCTGTTCGCAGAAAAAAAAATTAATGAGTTTTGAAAATTATTCTAAACAAACTAACGTTTGAGTTTGTTTACCTTTTGTATTTTTTGGGTTAATTGTTCTCGACTACAATAAAAGACAGAGAATCCTACAAAACTGGCAAATATCGTGAACATTCTTTTTAGTATAAATGAGTAGAAAACAAATCAATTTACAACATTTATTTTAAAAAGTTGGTTTTGGATTTTAAAAAGGCCCGTTGAAACTATACAATTGCTAATAATGAAGCAGCACTATTTATTTGAAAAAAGAAAAATTAATTAGCTAATGCATAACTTTCAAGTTTATTGTGACACTTCATATTTACTTGCCGGAGTTAACTCAAGTATTCCGTTTTGTCACATTTATCTCAGAAGCATAAAAACACTTAAGTAATCACTGCCGAATACTTCTTCAAATATTCATGGTCACAGATGCATTTAATACCAGAGTAGATATTTTAGTTGTAACTTCCAGAAATATTTCTTTGATATTTACATGTGTTGTCTAAATACGCTGAGGATAAAATGTGATTATCTGATTAATGTTCAATATAGGCAGAACATTGCAATTAAATAATTAAAAGAATACTGTAGAACTATTTCTCCAATACCGTTGGGACTACATCAGGCATAGATACTGTTAAGGCCCTTGGTATAAATTTTTACATGGCTACACAATTTAATTTTAATAATATCATAAAGGAACCAGCGCATATGAGTGCATAAAGAGACGATATTTTTTTTTTCAAAATTGAAGGTGTGGTTGTTAGGTTTGTAGTTTACAGATTTAATTTTGGTTTTAAGTGATCGACTTCAGATCCATTACGGAAAAGACCGACAGGGTCTTTATTATCAATGATAAGAAGGGACACTACTTTGAACGAATGGAAGGACACCAAATAGTGCTAATAACCGAAATAATCTACCGTCTTGAAACTCAGAGAAGATCGTAACCTACAGATTTGATTCAGGAGAAGCAACAATGAAACTAGTCAAACAAAATACACCAATGCACTTCTAGGGAAACATCATTTTAAATCATACTTGTATACAAGTTACTTATTGCATTGTATTGTAACCACTGCAGAGGGTAAATTAACAATTTAAGTTATGTAATCACGATACAAAATTAGTTATTTTCCATTTATGTATTATAATCCCATATATTTACGTATTTTGTATTACCGTCTACTAAAATTGAAAATTTCAGCTAGTGCCAACAGACATTAAGAAGGATTAAGTCGAAAATTGAAATTCTAAGCCACCTCACTGTTGACGATAATCCCCTGTAACGAGACACATAAGAGAAGTGTGTTTACTGTGGATTACAGAAGACGATAGTGGTATAAGCTGGTGTGGATACACTAAAATTGCAGTCAAACTATACAACAGGACGCGGGGGAGGGAAAGAAAACAGTGATATGGATTACGCTGATTTTTACAGTATTATCATTCGCAAGGTTAATGCACAACACTGACAACGATTAATGAAGCATGTTTATTAATTGCGTTAAGATTTTTGGATTGTCAGTTGCCTTTTGCAAGGTGCTGCCATCTATAGCGCAGCAGCGCGAAGCTCTTCTCCTTCCTTAGGAAACATTTAGTAGCAGAGGCACCTCGTGGTCGACGTGACAACTTCAAAGGGAGTTTCTGTCTGCGCGTGACGTGATACTGCATCGTATTGTTCAGCAGAGAGGAAAGAAGAATTCAGCTGCCAGTCTCACTTTACCTTGCGATTAACTCGCTCGAGCGACAAGGGAGACAAAAAAAGGAAACATAGTCTTGTTTCGATTATCTGCTCAATCTTTCCCTTTTGGGAAATGGCAAAATCAACGTCGTGCACGGCCTGGCGGATTTTTGGGTGATCGAGATCAATCGTGGTCGGTTCCCGATACAGTCTAACCCACTTTTCACGTCTGCTTGTAGGAAATTACAAAAGAGGAATGAATTCCATGATTAGACAAAACAGCGAGTTTTGTTTAGGTTTAATAAGATGTAACGTACAGTAAATTTCTTTTCGAAAACACTAAGTGACTGATTGTAACGTTTCTTGTGCCGACGGATATGCGAGTTGTTGCTTTTAAAGGAGGAATAAGAAGAGAGAGTATTATCATCGTTGGTTGGCAGAGAGACAGGAGGCAATGTGTGTTTATTCTCTACGTCAAATGTTCAAATTGTAAAGTTTATATTTAATGTTGTGTAAGTGGAGGAATAAATGTGTAAATGTCATTGAAAATAAGTCTGAGATATTTGCAATCAGGAACTGGTGGAGATATACTCCCCACGAATACGCACCCAACTCCTGATTGGTGCACAACTAGTGACGTCACAGTCTGTTAACGGTAACAAAGAACACAAAAATAATAAGGAATTGAATAACTTAAATAAAAATCAACCTTTATTAAACAGTTCTTAATTTTTTATTTGAGAAACATAGCAAACGGCCATTGTGTGCATTCTTTCATAAAAAAAATAAAGTTGAAAGAAAAAATTTAAAACGGTATTAGATAAAAGAAATTTTAATTAACATGTACACAAATAAGCCATGTGAAAAATAATAGTATAATATAAGTTGACAAGTACGAATGAACGTATTATGAATTTATGTTTTTAACTGAGTCCTGGAGAAAGAGTTCAATATGAGGATTATTTGAGGGAAAACTTAGTGCAGTTTGGGAAACAGTGGAAGAACAAAGGGTGTTAGATTGGGAAGGGATATTTTAACGGAAGTTAAGGAATTCTGCTACTTGGGAACTAGGAATGGTAGAAGTATAGTAAACATAAAGAGTAGGATAGCACAGGCAAGGAAGGCTTCCGCGAAAAAGAGGAATTTACGTAGGGGTAATATAAGTGTGAATATTAGGAAATCGTTGCTAAAAATGTTCGTATGGAGCGTGGCGTTATATGGGTGCGAAAGGTGGACGATAGAAGCTCCGGAAAGGAAAAGAATGGAAGCCTTTGAAATGTAGTGCTATAGGAGAATGCTGAAAATCAGATAGGCCGATAGAATCACTATCGAAAAAGATTTAAATAGAATAGGGGAAAAGCGAACAATATGGAGGACGTTGACCACGAGAAGGGAAAGATTAATAGGCCACATTTTAAGGCACGAGGGTCTTGTATAATTAGCATTAGAGGGAAGTGTGTGGAGTAATAACAGCAGAGGGAGGCCAAGGATAGAATAAGCTAAGCCGATTAGGGAGAATGTGAGGAAATGAAAGGGCTTGCGGAAGACAGGTTAGCACGGAGGGTTGTATCAGACCATTTTTAGGACTGAATACCAGAACATTTACATGGTTTTATATTTGAGATCGATATGGCGAAAAAATAAAGCCGGAAGCTCCAAAAATTGTGGTTAAATAAACACTGTAAATTCAAGAAAAGGGGTTTCTTTTCTTTTCAAATAATTTAATTTTAAAATGTTTCACCCCCATCTTTCGGAACTTCTTTCAACAACAATAATATATAATTAAATATACATAGTTGAACAGAAATAAATAAGCCTGGTATGCTGCAGTTATATATTTTTGATATTTTATGTAATTTACCAATGAGAGTACGAATTGTTTTATTCTAATAAATTTACACAGTTTAGACTAATTTATTAATAGAGAGAATAATGATGGGTTTTGTTGGTTAATTTATCACAAACGCTGTGCAAATGGTAGGAATATTAATATTCGGGAGTCTGCCAGGAAGTTATGTCAGGAGGACATTCTGAAATTTTGGCGTCTACCGAACTTGGTGAAACTCCGAAGATAAGGGAGGTGAAGAAAAAAAACTTTTCAACTCCAATCACATCTCACTCCCGCGTTGTTTGACCACTCGAACAAAACTAATATTCCATCCACCCCTTCGCTCCTTCCTACTAAGGGCTGGGCTGTGAGCGAAGGGAAGGGAAAACGGATTGTATTCGCTCCAGCCAGCAGCAGCAGCACTCGGGCGAACCTCCCAACTTTTTTATATCGACTGTAATATGCCGCGGATTTGTTTTCATCGAGCGGCGGGATGGAGGATTGTTCCGCCAAACGGAATATTGCCGAGGAATTTTTTATGAACCGAAGACCTAAATTTGTGAAATTAACTCTCGCGAGCTAACAGAAAATTTCAATTTCGGTCTAGACGCTAATCAAATGTTGCATACGCGGCAATTTCTTCTCAGGAAAATAGATCCTTACTCGTTGCTACACTTCGCTGGACCAAAATTATTGTGCGAAGTTTATAAGCTTGAACTATAACACATTTATTAATTTAATTAAGAACAAGACCGGAACGTTTCGAGACATGCGATCGTGAAAGAAATCGTCTCAAAGTCTGAGCACTGGAATGTCTAGTATTTTTTTTAAATATACTCCGTGTAATGTGCAATACTTTCAGTTCGTTGATATCGATTAGCTTATTTCTAATTTATACATCCGGTTTTTTCTTTAATTTTTCCTTTTATGTTATTATCTTTCCCATTTATCTTTGCCTCATTTCATATTTCTAAACTTACCGCTGTTTCGTTCTTTGTTTCTTTCATCACATTTCATGTTTCCCTTCCGTTTGTGTCACTTTACTATTGGCATCTTTCTCCCTTCCTCGGTTCATTTATGGAAAATTTCTTCATCTTGTTTCATTCTCTCTCCCTTCTTTGAGGTCAAAATGCTGTTTACAATCAAATTTTGAGGTTAATTACACATGTAATAATAACTTTTTCTGAAATGACACGGATTAACTTAAGTGTTAGTGGAACTCATTCTCTATTTTTATTTATCTGTCGCTTTTTACTTTCAGTTTCAATTAGTGTTCTTTCCCATTACCTTTCCGTCCCGTAACATTTTTCGCATTCCCTATATTATTCTCTCTTCATTTTCCCCTTTCGTTTTTGTATCATTTTATCATGTTTTTTCCTTTCTCGGTTCACTTGTATTTAGAATTTCTGTTGGTAACTCTCCGGGCATAAAGACAATTCGTGGGGAAGAGGAAATATTTATTTTAACAATTCCTCCAATTTCTGTATATCTTACAAACTCTCTATTCTGAATGCGATTTACTTTGAGGTGAACAGGTTTCCGGGTATTGGTTGGATGATTTTGATGATTCCAAGGAATTATCACCCAAATATTTATAATTGGTCTCTCGTCGTGAAGCTTTTCGAGAAAAAACAAACAAAAACTGACAAGTAAAATAATGAATAACAGCCAATTCAGTCAGAATTAAATTTAGAATTAATTATTTATTTTCAAAGCGTAATAAAAAGAACTTAGAGTTTTGATAAAAAAAGATTCTCGAGACTTCATCCGGGTGACATCATCCTTATCACGCGACGTTTCGATGGCTGAAGATGATGACAAAAGTCACCTGGTAGCTCATGTATGCAGTTTTAATAACGAATTAACCAAGACTCAAATACTGTAAATAAATATCCAGCCAGTTTATAATAAAACCCTGGAATTTTTTTCACAGTTAATAGATATAAATGGTTGAAACACTTGTTTTTTTTAATAACCAATCATATTTTATTTCAGAATTTTTAATTTCATAATATTATATATGTTATACTATCAAAGGTCAAGATTAAAAAGAAAAGTGAATTAAATTAAAATAAACCTATAAAAAATAACCTTTTATTTAATGACCGTTAAGACTACGATCGATCCTGGTTAATGGTAGTAGAGTAGAGTAGAGCGATCATGTTCAAACGACGTAAGGCTTGCTGAGTCATAAATATTCTACATTTGCAAATGTAACCTTCGAGAACAGAAAGGTGAAACCATGAATTCGACATGACTCAACGGATTGAAGAGAGGCTTTGTGAAGACTTGCCGACTTTGTGTTTGAATTTTACGAGTTACGAATGAAATGTGACTACCAGTCTCTCTCTCTCTCCCTCTCTCTGTGCTTGCCTCATACGAGAATAGACCCTGTTTTAATAATGACAGGGAACATTAATTATTTAAACATGACGCTGAATTAAAGTACAGGTATGCATGATAAACATTACCTGCTTCTATTAACAAAATATTTCGAATTACAATAAAAAATTTATTTTACAAATTTTTTTTAAAAAAAGTAAATGGACATTTTTATTAGGATGCAAAAGGTTAACAATATATTTTTCTTTTTTAAAAAAATTCTGACTAATTTTACCATAATAAATTTAATTAAATATTGTAAAAGCCGCAGAATGACCAGAATCACGCTCAAAATCAATCTGAGACGTAATTTGACGAATAAAAAAACTAAATTTGACCTTTACGTGGAACATCCCTGAGCGAAAATGAATATATTTCGATGTTGGTACTACTAAAACTGTTGAATGAATGTTTGCATTAGTAATTTGAGCAACCCCAACATGTCGATCCACTTAGTGTACTATTACGGGGTTAATGAAACCTCTTTTGTGCACAAAATAAATACAGTATACTCACTCTACGCTGGACTAACGGTTTCAGCTCATAAATAATTAATGGTTTGCCGGTTGTGGTTTCCAGTAACCAGATTCACAATTTATCGTTTACATCCTAAAGTGTTATAGAATTAATTGTTGTGATGAATTCGTATTTAAAATAAGATTGGCGGACTCTGACCTTATCTCACCTTACTAATTATCGATTATGATTTCTCGAAACAGCTTTTACCTCAAATCTGGTTGGTGCTTATCTCAAGCTGCCAATTAGTCTTAAAAAGCGAAAATTTTTAGTGGCACACCTCTCTGCGTAGATAAACTACAACACACATTACAGACACAAGGCGGCAAACTTACGCCGAACGAAATTTCCCTCGTGCAAAGTTTGAAGCAGGCCTACCAACCCCCCTTTCCATAGTCGAACGAAGAAACTCGAGACCTCACTCATGCCCGAGCAGACGGCATCTTTAATTAGAGGATTACGAATTCGTGGAAGTGCCTCCGACGTAATTAAATGTGGTGCTTGTTTTGACGGAGCACGATGCTGTCGGAATGGCTGAGTGAAAGAAAAGGGTGACTGGAAGAATGAGACACCACGCTACTTTACTCTACGGAGAGTGGCCAAAGTCGAAATTGAAAAGATTAAATTATTTAGTAACTGCGTGAGTTTATTTAAAGTTTCCCGGAGACTGTCAATAATGGTATGTTAAGTTTAAAGTGTGCAAATTGTTTTATTTAATTTATTATTTAACATAATATTCTCCTCCTTGGTGGAAGCCAATTGTAAGGATTGATATATGGGGATGGGAAGTTAATTTTACTATTTACGATTAATTATTATTAGTCATAAGCTTTAAATATTTAATAATAATAATATTTAAACAAGAGCATTCAATTAAATGATACTATAATGAACTGGGGTTAAGATTTTAATTTAAATACAAATAATTATCTGGTGGGAGTAATTATAAACAAATGAAATTTATTTACAAACTCAGAAAAAAAAACAATTTTTAACATTAGGGTCCAACTTACTAACTCAGTTTATTATCACATATGGGCTTAATTATGTCATAAATTGGATACTTGACAACACTCCTCATAAAAAAAAATTATGTTTGGATCTGGGAAATACCACCTGCTTACAATCATTTTACCTGGATAAACTTACCCTTTGTGTTATTGAAATTTAAGTCTTAAGTACTTCTCAGACATGAGTCTGCTTTCACGACTGATTTCAAAAATTTTCTTTTTCGTATAGAAGACTATTAATACATTTTATCTGCGTCACGACATTTTCTGGCTGATATCTGATGTTTCTTGGTGTTTAAGAGACATTAAATTCACCATGCGTATACAGAGGTACCAGCAAGTAATTAGGAGTGTGCTTTTCTCACAATTAACGTTTACATAGTTAATGCAATACTGATCAAACGAATATTCGCCGTCGTCCTTATTTAATTCAGTAAATTAAATAGTTGATCTCTAATTCATTGCATTTAGTATGTGTTTCCGACTCAATAACACCCCCATGGGAGTGGGAGTTGGTTTCAGCTGTGTGTCGCCAATTTTGGGTTGCGTCCGCTCCGTTGAAGTGGAACTTCCGGATCCGGTCGAAACAAAATTAATTAGTTTTAAATGGCGTGTGGACAACAGGGCGATTAACGCGGTTACAGTGTTTTCTGCTCGCAAATTACCAATTAATCTGATTGAAATTTTCCTCCCTACACCCTCGTTCCATTTATCCTCCCCCCCTTCCAGCTAAACACTTCACAATATAGGTTTTGTTCGCCTCTGTACAACTCCAGTCTCACACTGCACAAACTCTACCAGCCAAGTTTTTAAGTTTCCAGCTCAACTTTAACACGAGGAAACGTTCGAGGAGACATTTTTTCATAGGGGGTCACAATATACATTGTACTAAATGCTGACGTGGTTAATTTAGTGATCCAGTTCATGGCCAACCATACTAATTGCAACACGGTGCGTAAATTTATTTGTCAGCAGCCGGGTGTAAAATACTAATTTTAGGTGGCTATTTCATCAGACAAAATTTTGATTGCCGCATTAATCTCATAATTATGTTAGTAATATGGTAGTGGGAGGGTTGGGAGGGGGTGAGGCAGGGTTAGGGGGAAGAGTGGCGAATTGTGCTTTGATGCTCGTTTACAGTACTCTGTGTATTAGCCGTGCTGCTAATTAAAAGGCTTGTAAGCGACGACGTAGTCTGACGAGGGGTGTAAAAGAATTGGTAAGGGGTAGAATGTACGGAATTTACCTGCAATTAAATTGGAATCCCCTTTAGAACTGCTGAAAATAATTTATTCTGTAAAAGAGCTAAAGGTAATTTCTGAATAAGGAAAATCAAAGAAAAATTAATTAAACTAGTTGTTCAATTAATTTCCAGTAATTATTTGAAGATACTAATTTTTTTGATATTCTAAAAATAATAGATATTTTAATTAATTTTCTGGCATTTAAAAACTGGAGTTCGTGCATTACTATAAATTTAGTTAAGAAATTAGGATTTTCTTTAAAACAATACCGCAAGAATATAAATGTTTAGTTTTTTAAATTTATATAATGGCGGTCCACTCCGTCACAGAAATTAAAATATGAAATATTTAATTAAAACAGGACTCCTTAATAAAGGGGTTAAATCAGCCTCTTTGTCAGTTTATAAAAAAATTAAATATTAAACATTACAACGTTTCGTCTCTCATTTGAGACTTCTTCGGGTGCTAAAAAAATTTACAATGTATTTACATAAATTAAAAACTGACAAAGAGGCTGTTTTAACTAATTTATTATATATTTAATTGTAGATAACCTATTTAATTACGATTCACTAATGTTAATAGAAGAAAATTAATGTAAATACAAGTTATTCTAGAATATTGTAAATATACTTTTAAATTATCCTTACATTTAATTTATATTCCATTAGATATGACGTAACATTAATCCGGTTGTAAATAACCTCGGATGTATCCACGGAGAAATGTTTTTAATATTCGAACCTTTATTTCTTGTCTATTTTAAATCAAAATTGAAAGTAATATTCCTTATTTATTTCAACGTAATTAAGTAACTGGAAATTTAAATAGCATACTTTTAAAACAAAATATAGTTACTTTATATTGTATCATTTTTTGTAGTAAAATTATAAAAAAAATCTAACTGGTGAAGTCCCAGAAGTGAGGACGAGTCATTGTAGGAATCGAATGAAAACCTTTGCTTGATTGGTTACTTTAAATTTATATTATTCTTTTTAAAACTAGACGTTATCAGTTATTGAAATATTTTTCAACGTAGATTTTCACGGGTTATTAACCTGATATAAGCATTGTTATGAAAATAAAAGTTTATTTCGTATGGTAAAACACTAATAATATTTCTTTTCAGCGAATAGAAACTTAGAAATGGTCATTTTAAATAACGAATATATTTAACAGTAAAATTCCTTCATACTAAAACCTCTGCTAATATTACTGTACAGAAATAAATGAATTGGATTTATTTTATTTACTGTTACAAATTATGTTCATCTATCGTCCGGGCTTGGTCATTTTACAGAATCCAGGTACGGTTTCCTCTTGTAAGGGGATGAACTCAGGCCAAGACCGAGCGAAAAATTGTAAATATCTACACAAAAGGTAAATAAAGATATTGCAGAAACAAGAAGTCGTGATGGCACTGTAATAAGATGAGTTGCCTCTTATAGAGGATTGCGTGGGGTACAGATTGGTTTATCATAGACCAGAACCACTGAGAGTCTAGATCTGGTGTGCGGAACATCTTTTGACAAATATTTGTGACCCAGGAATTTTGAGCCCTCACTTACCTAAGAAGAAGGTGTAAATTGCTTAACTCGTAAACTCATGATGATTTCAAATAGGGCAGAGAGATAATTATCTTTTCTGGTTCATTAAATATAAAATTTTGACGGATGTATTATTTATTTATTATTTGCCCTCTGATTAAATTTATTTATTGAAAATAATTAAGTTATTATGATCTTGTTAAGATTCTAACCGAGGGTATAAGCTAAAAATTACCCGAAGTTAAAAACATTAGAATACTTATTATTAAGCGTAAGGTAATAAAAATTATTGGAATACTATTACTTAAAATATATAAAATTCTAAGTCCTCCTAAAGGTCAGGAAAGGTAAAATTAAGATTCATTATTACTTAAAATTTTTTAAAATGTCTCTACATTTTTTATTTCAAACATGTTCTTTGAAAATGACAACACATTTATTTATACCTTTTTTGATCAACTAAAGCTAGATTAGGTCATCCTAATTGAATTCGTGGTAATTATTATTGAATATCTGACAAGCGCGTATATACAGTATGGATGGGTACTTCGAAAGCGGATCTCCTACTGCGGATTGTCCACTTTAGCGTGGACGGTAATTCGCTAATTGCATCAGGCCATTATCGAAGTCTTCGGCCAGCTCAGATTTTGACGGCTGGGCTTAATCGGCTCGGAACCAGCTCTAACGCTTCTCCATAACAAGATACAGATCTCGTAGCGGTTCTCATCGCCCCTGGTACAGGAAGTCGTAAGCTGTTCAGCCAGAGATTCTGCAGGACCATTACGACATCTTCTGGTCCTAATTGCAACCATAACACGACTATGTTGATACCTGAAGAAAAACTATTTTAATGGTATGTATAAGACATAATTTGGAATTTCTATTGAGGTGTGATGTAATAAATCCAATCAAAAACACTTTTACTCACCAATTTGAGCAATTATTTATTTTGGATTTCACAATATACATATTTTTTTTATAAACTGAACTCAAAATCAACGTTCCATTCGTTTCAGTCAACCTCTTTTTTGTATTTTATGTTTGATTGGTATGAAATCAAATTTTCATGTAAACTCAAACTTTTATCAATTATTACGCTACAAATAGGTTTCGATTTAACATCTCTTTTCTTCCTTTGATTTGTATAGGGGGATGAAAATTCAAATATTAATTAATTTCTTTTACAATTTGTTTAATTTCTGATACAAAAGTTAATGTAGTAAATAAATGACATGAACTTGGTCCTGGAGGAATACTCCGATTAACTATCATGACAAAATCTGTATGGGTGAAATAAACAAACGTGCAGCAGATATCTTGTTTATTAAGTTGCAGCCGGAAACGAACCTGTTTTGTTTTGAGTTCGGTGTCTCTGCGCCTCCTCGCCAGATACTCAAGTCTTCCATGAATTCAGCGTTGTAACGAGAGCCACAATTATATTTAAAAAATGTTGGTAGTGGGAATAACATTGGTGGGATCGTAGTGTCATTTAATGAATCCAGGTTTAGACTTAAAAGTTAAAGCCTTTTCAATAAATTTATTATAATCAAAGACGGACGAAATGATTCCATTGAAGCTCAGACAAAGAGTGTAAAGCTAAATTTAGAAATAGTCTGGTCGGCAAATTTCCTTTCCGATCATCTAAATGTTTTAGATTAAATGACCAAGTACCCGAATATGGTAATGCATTTAACTAATTGTATTACTTTTTAAAACAATGTTCTAGATGAGATTGAAGTTGTTTTTTAAAATGCTGTTGTTTTGTATGCTACTCCAATTTTTGTGAGTTCAGCTTAATTTCGGTTAAGACTTTCGAAACAACATTATCAACGTTTAGGCCGTCGGAAACTTTAGTGCTTTTAATTGTACGCTGAAATGTGTACACACCTGTCAGCTAAGATATTCCTTTAGCAGCGAGAAAGTAAAAGAAAAGGCATTAAGTTTGTTAAAAATTGGGATTTGGGATTGGGTGGGGGGGGGGGCGAATAAGGATGGCGTCGGTGGAAATGAGGAGGGTGGCAAAGCAGAAGGGGTGGAAACTGAAATATCGAAGCCAAACTCTCGCTGAATTCTGTTGGAGCGGCGGAAGTACACAGACAGTCTCGTCTGCAAGTTTTTGGCACGGCTTCAACTTATGATTGCGTTTGGGCAAAGCCTTTAATTTTCAGCTGTCTTGTGTTTACGTTGCGTAATGCGGCATGAGGGAAACTGATGAAAAGTCCTCCCTCCACCCTTCGGAGCCTTTAGTCTTCCTAGGGAGGGAGGGCGGCGGTGGCGGAGTTCTTTTTGTTGGTGCGCACAAGCTACGGATTGTTGAATCTAGATTTGAGAGTTGAAGAACTTATTGTAAACAGAACGGCATAATGTCGCTTTCGGTTATAACGCGTCACAGTAACCAACTTTGCGAGAAAAGAACTTTCACGAGAACAGCGAGAAGCGGAGATAAAGCTGTAAAGATCCCGTTGTTTATTATCTAAGTGCATAATTAGTATCGGCTGCTACTATTTTGTCGGCTTTCAATAAAAATTGTATTTTTACGTGATATAATAACAATAACATTTGGCATGGTTGAACTCACCTCCGTCAAACATATGTGATTAGGGATTGACTGGAGGTTTTAAAATTGCGATTCATTTCTCCGCGAGAACGTTGGGAAGGGATAACCCTGGGGAAGTTTCCACAGGCTTTCGATACTTAACTCAAGTATTCTTTCAGGATTTAATCAATTCAAGGAGCTTTCGGCACTTGGACCATATTCAACTAAAAACAAAACAAATCAACCATTAATTTGTTTTTCACATCTAAACGAATTTTACGTCGCCTGACAGTTCATCTGAGCCTCAAGAAAATAAATTTCCTGAAAGAAGTATTTAAATCGCCTTAAGATTTAACTTTGTTTTTAGTAAAGGACCGAATTAAAATTTTCTATCGGATATTAAATAAATTGTAAAATAAATGTTGACAGAGACGCCAGGAAGCAGAATATACGTTTTTGTATGACGGAATGGGGCCTATCGAGGGGTAATAGACGCAAAGAGCACAAAACAATTATTTTAGTAACTCACGCATGCAAAATATAACGAAAATAGTATGTAGGAGAATATCAGTTAGGTTTTAGGAAGAATGTAGGGACAGGAATATATATATATATACATAACATGAAAAGTTACACTTAACAATGCAGGCCAGCTTGCGAGTTGCAATTGTTGAGGAACTGACGCAGCCCGGGCCAACAATGTGGTCTGGCGAGACGGGGAGTCGTCATGGGGTGATCGGAGAAGAAGGTTGTGTCGGCGGAACGACGTTTCTTCTACAATATATATATATATATATATATAGACTTTGAAGACATAATAAAAAGAACCTACGTTCATGGCATTTGTAGATTCAGAAAAACGTGAATTGGAACACACTATTAAGGATTTTGAAGAGCACAGGAATAAAATATCGAAAAGAAGGCTTATCCATAACCTCTACATAAGGCAGTCAGCAGTAATTAGAGTTGAAGATCAAGAAAAGATATCAGGACTAAGACAAGGATGCAGTCAGTCTGTCGTCACCCATGCAGTTTAACTTATATATGGAACAGGCGGTGAAAAGCGGAATATGGAAAAGGAAACATACGGCAAGGAAAAGAAATAAAACCCTACGGTTTTCCGATGATATTGCAGTATTAGGGGAGTCAGAAGAAGACTTGGAAACCATAATAAATGGCATGAACGTGGTCCTGGAGAAATAATTCAATATGAGGATTAATAGAGGGAAAACCAAGTTAATGGAATATGTTAAATATTGGAATAACTAAGGATGTTAGATTGGGAAGGGATATTTTGAAGGAAGTTAAGGAATTCTGCCACTTGGGCAGCATAATAACTAGGGATAGTAGAAGTATAGTAGACAAAGAGTATGATACCACGGGGAATGGAAGGTTAACGCAAAAAAGAGAAATTTACTGTAAGTGTGAATATTAGGAAATAATTGCTAAAACTTCGTATGGAGTGTGGTGTTATATTGATGTGAAACATGGGCGCTAGGAGAGGAATATATAGTTTTAAATGTGGTTCTATAGGAGAATGCTAAAAATCAGATGGGAGGGAAGAATTCCTAAGGGGAATATTATGTACTGTAACCAATTTATTTTTGAAATATCACTCTATTCTTTCAACAACTGACATCGACTCATTTGCGAACATTAGCTTAGTTTCTTTTATGTGGTTTAATTTAAATAAATGCAATAATTTCCCTATAATTGTTTTTAAATTTTTTATTTAAGTACAATCTGAGTTTGTAAGCTTAGATGTTACAGAGTCCACATCTGAGACTGTTAAACCTGTTTGGACTTTACCAGAAGTGATACCTGAGAGTTGAGGGGCGCTGTACTGAGATCTGTGTTACTGGATTTCTTAGTGCGATACTCAACGAGGCACAACAAAAACTGCTTTGTCTGCATGTATTTAATGTATGTGTCATAAACCATGTCAATAAACGAATCCAATACTTAGAATCGATCAGCCAATGGATCCAAAAAAAACCTACACAACAGACTTCAACCTACAATACAAAATAAATGTGTTCCTTTACCCGCAATAAACATGAGTGTTGACGTGAAAAATTGTTGCAAATTTCAGCCGCTCTGCCAGGGCGAATGTAAACGTGAATTGAAACACATGTGCGTTCGCTCATATGGCAGATGAAAGATGTCGGTCGGGGGTGGAAGTCTCCTTACAGAGAGCGAGAACTTGAAAGGGTAATGGATGACGGGGTTGGGGGCTAAAAAAATTAGGGCGCTTGCCAGACGCCGTTGATTACGTCACCACAACGCAGAGACGCCAACGCAATTTCTTGCCTCTTGCGCTTTAACCACAAATGTGAGCAGCTCGTTAGGGAGTCGTCCCTTTTTTGTACTTTTACAGAGTTCCCGGAGGATCTTAAAAATAAGAGAAAACCCGCACGTACGTTATACGCGTATTGTCAGGAGTCAAGTGAAAATGGTGAGTGAAGACTGTTGGGGGAAAGGATACTGAAGTGAATGTGAGGCGACGGTACGGATTTAAAGAAAAGATCTAAACCGCGTGAATATCACACGAATGCTTAACTTAGTCAAAGGTTTAGTATTTTAAAAAGCCAAAGGTGTTAACTTACATGATATAAAATAAAAATTGTATAGTTGAAGAATTTTCACTTCTTGCCTCATCGGACCATCATAAGGTGACATGAAATACTTAAATAAAAATGGTTAAAACATACGGATGTTAATGCATTAATTTAAAATAAATCACGTAAAACAATCCGATCAATTGTTCGCATATGAGTCCGATCCTTTGATGAAAGAATAGGGAGATGAGATTTACAACATTTCAAAAATAAATTGGTTAAAGATTATAATATTTTTAGTATTTATCAGATCGATTAAAGCAACTTTTAATTTGAGAAATAATATTGTTTAATTATAAGAACAATTAACGCCTGTGCAGAATTAACGACCAGTATAACAATTTTTTTTGAACATATACTAAACGTTTTGACCATCTGTTGTGCTCCTTGTCAATGGTTATTGACAATGGATAGTTCAAAAATGGACTTTATTTAAATTTTTTTAAAAATGATTGTATAAGTCTGTTATACGCGTCGTTAATTCTTCATATAAATATTAAACAAATAAATGTTATAATAAAATAAAAAATAGCTCAAGAGCTTAAAAAACTAATTTTTGATTTATTTTTCAGGAAATTAAATGTAAGTACGTTTTTGTTATATATTCATATATTTAGATTATAATTCCCTATGATATCATACTTATATAAAAGCCGTATTTTTGTAAACATTCAAACATGTAGCATTAATGTACGCCAAAATATGTTAATTTGTGCATCTGAGGAGGTTCCCAGAAAAAATAACGAAACGTTGTGCTATTTTTCATATTATTAAATCGTTTCTCCCATGTTGGTTCGTTCCTTTATTTTTGATTGAATTTTTATCATAAATAACAAACAAGTGTTTGTTGTTGTGGTATTCAATCCTAAGACTGGTCTGATGCAAATCTCTGTGCTAACCTATCTTGCGCAAGCCTTTTCAATAATGCATAACTACAACATACAACATCGTCACTAATCAGCTTTGCTTATTCCATCATTGATCTCCCTTGTTTGTTCTTACGCCGCACACTTTCCTCTGATGTTAATTTTTCAAGAGCCTCATGTCTCAAAACGTGGTCTATTAATCTATCCCTTCTCTTGGTCAACGTCCGCCATCTTCCATTATTAGTTTAGAACTTCTTCGTTAGTGATTCTATCCACCCATCTGATTTTCAGCATTCTCTTATAGCACCACATTTAAAAGGCTTCTATTCTTTTCCTTTCAGCAACACCTACCTTCCACGTTTCGTAACCATATAAGGCTTCACTCCATACGACCGTTTTTAGCATTTTTTTCTAATATTCACACTTATATTACCCGGAAGGAAAACCCTTTTTTTGCTAAAGCCTTTCTAGCGTGTGCTATCCTACTCTTTATGTCTACCATCCCTAGTTATTATTATGCCCGAGTTAACTTCCTTCAAAATATCCCTTTCCAATCTAATAACATTTGTTATGCCACTGTTTTCCATACTACACTCCATTATCTAGGATTTTCTTGTATTAGTTCTCGAGTTGAACTCTTTCTCCAGGTCCACGTTCATGTCATTTATTATGGTTTCCAGCTTATCTTTTCACTCCTCTAATACCACAATATCATCGTTATGCGTACGTTTTTCATCTTTGCAGTATGATTCATTTTCCACATTCCGTTTTAACTTTCTTCACCGCTTGTTCTATATATAAATTAAACAGCATGGGCGACAAACTGAATCCTTGCCTTTTCTATAAAAGGTTAAAATTACTTGGTGCCCCAGACGTTTGTGTATATGTTTGATTCTTCACGGTAGAAATAAGTCGGCGGAACGGTTGGGTCCAATTCTCTCAAAAATATATAACATATTTTTAAATCTACTGGACTACTAAAACATGGTTTTCAGTATACTTGAGACGTATTTATTTCATTGATGATATTTCTTAGATATAAAATAAAGGTTTTGGTTGAACCGATGCAAAATGTCCGTGGTTTGTCAAATAAAAATTCTTGGAGTAAGGAAAGACTGAATTTTTGAAAATTATGTAAATGTAAACATATATTTTAATAAATTGAAATATTTATAGTTTCACTTGTTTGTTTATATTTCTGTTGCAGAATTAACTTATTTCTCTTCTTTGTGTATTTTAACATTCGGTATGAGGCCTTTTTAACGTTGAGAGGACCCTGTACTACATTTCAACGTGGCCACTGGTCTTTATGACGCAATGAGGAGCAGCAATCACAAACAGGAAAGGCGCGTTATATTGCTCCCTGGTTTGAGTTCGCCTTCAGCTTCAGCTTAGATAATGATCTCAACTGTGTTTGATGCTGCAGAGGACGTCATATATGATTATAGTTGGTAGCACCATCCGTTATTGCCTCCAAGTGTTTGTCTATGGGCACAAAGGCACCAGACCAGCAAGTCAACCAAGACCTGGAATCCCATTTCCTCTCACTGTGTCCTCCTCAACCTCCTACTCTACTCTCTTCTCCAACACTCACAGTGATAGTTATATTCAATACTATAAATCTGTTCGTTTCATTATCAGCGAGAACCATTGATTTCAAGAATTGAAATTTAATTTCGTTGGCTGAGAAATCCTCAAGGATGTTCCTGTGATGTCGACGTAGACATTAATTTTGATAAAATAACAGATGTTTTTCGTGGCCGACGTAACTTCAGTATTTGACACCGAGAATTTACGTGGCCTAACAGCCCAAAAACCGATGTCAAATACTGAAATTAGTTTTGATGTTTTAGGAATCGTTGATTAATTTCTTCTACGAAATTGACCTGTTGTAATCTACCTGAAGGGAAAGGAGTGGATCAAACTGAGCTGGAGTTTGGCGGAATTAGGAAAATTAACAACGTAGGAGTTTATTAGAAAAGAATTCCAGGAGGCTTTACTATATGGATTCTGGTACAAGACTGACATCAGATTGGTCGTCACTTAACCATGATAACGAACGAATCAATAGACTCCGACCAGTTTACGTGGTACTCCTTCAAACTGGTTAATACCAAACCCATACCAGGCAAGCATTGTAACCTGTACCGAACCCAGAACTGTCAATCCGTCCGCTTAATGCACTCCAACACGTAGACGGCTTTCTATCCATTACGTAGAAAATTTATTTTTTAAAAAAGCTATAACGCCTGATTTGAGGAATATAACTATAAGACAGACAATTTCGTTCGTAAAGATATCAACAAAATTTTAGTCTTTAAAATTATTAGCACCTACAATAGACGCATAATTTATATAATATAAAAATGTCTATATAAATTTTAAATGAACAAAAAAATTTTGAACGACATGCAGAACAATTCGTCAGTTAAACTATTTGCACCGCTTGAGGAAAGTAACTTCGTTCGCAGAAAGCTTGCATGATTTTTATTCACCTAATTTTGTTCTTATACGGCTAAATTAATTTCTCTCTCTCTCTCTCTGTATATATATGTATGTATATATGAAACTAGAAAACATTTATCAGATTTTAGTAAGAAAAGCATAGAACCGTAGATACCAAACTTTTCTACAAATTTTTATATTCATTTATTATAATGCCCGTTTTTAATTTATAAATAAGACAGGGATTTGGATGGAAATGCAATATCAACTTAATTTGTTTCTATAGTAAAAGAGAAAATACAAAGAAAATTCGCAGTTTAATATTTTATCCCAGCAAAATTATGCTATAATAATTATTTTTGGTATTTCACTTCACTATAACTTAAGAAATAAACTTAAATGACTTATTTTTAGTAACTAATATACCATATGTACCTTTGTTTCTTATTTTACTTTGTACGAAAATTCTAGTTATAGTACTACATTTTGTTCTGCCCCGCTGCGGAATGCATGAATATTTTACCTTGACGCATAATAGCTATTGTTTCTATTTCATCATCGTGTAATCCGCTTGGTAGATGTAACATAAATATTATATATCCCGTGTAATGCGTTTTGAGTGCTGCTGTACATCGTTAGGTGCAGTTATTTGAAGAAAAATGTGAAAAATGTGAATAAAAGTATTGTAACAAATAAAATAAAAAGGGAATTTCTAATATTTATTATAATAACGAATCGTGTCAAGATCAAATTAATTAAATATTTATTAATGAGGAATAATATTCAAGTTAATTTCATATAAATAAAATCCTAGTGAACATAGTATTACAAGTATGATTTTCTGGTCCTTGTCCCACGCCTTTCCGACGACGGTAGAGGAGTTTGCTGTGCGGATGCAGCATTCCCTTCTCCATGCGTCGGCTAGAAAACGGTTGGACTGGCGCATATACGAAACAATTGCACTACTTCAAAATTAAAAAAGAGTGTTATATTGATCTCTATCCATAGTAGTTCATAAATATGTTTTTTTTAACTATTCCGCTACACTGGAACTTTATTTTGTCAATTGACAAGGCGAAAGAGTCTAATAATACATTTGGCGTCCCACACAGAACAGGGTCCATATCTGTAGCAGCATAGCAAATATTTGGAATAATAACTGGGATAATGTATTGACAATGTTGATTGATGGTGGAATCATATTTACGGAGGTACACGCTGACAACGCAAAGCACTTTAAAGACACGCCATAGAGAAACCAATATGGTGAAAAAAACTGCCTACAGCTTCCAGAGGAAAATGCCATGCGTAATGAGGAAGAGAAGAGTACAAGGGGATCTAATAATCCACATTCCTCATCGACCAGAAAGTAATTGGCACGACCTCAAGCTCAGTCTGCCACACAAGAGCTCGACTGCATTGCAGAATGTCCTGTCATACAACAGCATACATACATAATCCCTCAAAAAAAAGAAGAGAAATTCAACCCACGTCAAATACTGAGGAGTGGAGAGTGTGTCCATATTAATTTATGTCAGCGCCAATTATTTGTTTATTTTTTTAGTTGGAACGAAATATCGTTGCTCTACTGTCGTACTGAAAAATATGTTTTATAGACGTTAAGTAACTTTTTGCGATAGTCTTTAGCATTTCAGGATTTTAAAATTTTTTGGCGTTTCTTGGGTATTATTTAATTTAAATAAAAATTATGGTAATCTGAAGTTATATATTAAAATTTTTATAAAAATGTAATACAGCGTGTTACATTAAAATTGTCTGAAGGTGTTTAAATAACTTATATGGAACCGGCGATGAAAAAAGTTAAAATTTAATATGGAAAGGATAATAAAATGCAAAGAGAAGAATTAAAAACCATTAAAGATTTCTGGTGATATTGTGGTATTAGGGGAAAGCTTATTAAATGGCATCCTGGAGGTAGAGTACATCATGAGGATTACTAGAGGGAAAACCGAGGTTATGGAGTGTAGTGTGGGAACTAGAGGAAGGGATATTTTGAAGGAAGTTAAGGAATTCTGCTACTTAGTCAACAAAATTAGGGACGGTAGAAGTATAGTAGACATAGAGATTAGGATAGCGCAGGCAAGGAAGGCTTAATGAAAAAAGAGAAATTTACTTACGGGTAATATAAGTGTGAATATTAATAAATCTTTGAAATAAACGTTCGTATGTAGTGTAGTGTTATGTAGGTGCAAAACGAGGATGGTAGGACTTGCAGAAAGGAAAAAGAATAGCTTTCGAAATGTGGAGCTACAGAAGAATTTCGAGAACCAGATGGGTGGATAAAGTAACTAACTAGGAAGAACAGGGGAAGAGAAAACAATTTGGAGGCAATTGACTAAGAGAATTAATAGATTAATAGACCACATTTTGAGACATGAGGGTATTGTAAAATTAGCAATAGAGGCTAGTGTATAATAAAGGGAGGCGAGGGATGGAAAATGATGAGCGGATAGGAATGATGTAGAAATGAAAAGACTTGCGCAGGGTTGCACAGGACCAGTCTTAGGACTGAATAAAGCAAGGGAAACGACGTGATATAGGTATACGTCTTTAATTGGAATTGAACCTGAGTTTAATTTAAGTAACCTCCGTCTGAAAGAATTGAATTGTTTTTTCTATTATTTATAATTTCTGTTTTCGTTTTCGTTTGTTTTTAATTTTTTATGCACTCTTTTATACTTTAGAATTTATTATTAACTACTTATTTATTTTTGAGTAACATCTCTTCACAGTTATTTTTACGACTATTCCACAATAAGGTTCAAATATCCCTCGATAATATATTTATTAAACAGGAATAACCAGCGACTGGCCCATTATGTATTTAATTCTCATATTGAATGCACACATCCAGCTAATAACTGGGAAAAATCCAATAGGAATGAAATAACGGATTTGTGTTGGAGGCAAAAATTTAAAAATAATTGTATTATTTAAAAAACGCAATTGCTTGTGAATTGGTCCCCAGGGCGTTGTAAAGCAGCTGGCAAATACACTCTCCGAAGGATTACTACGAACGTATCAAGGATCTCTCCGACTCTAACTCACCAAGCCAATTATCTGTTTTCCCAATGTACCGAGCGCTGAAATTAATTATCGGTTGTGCAAATTATAATTAGTTTGACCTCTACCAACGTGATTTCAATGTTCACGTAAAGAGCACAATCCACTCCGTCACAAAATTGACGTATTCTTGCACCTCGCATTCTTTGAGGCCTCTTCAGGGGGGGCTAGAAACTGATTAGCTGGTTCCTTATAATTATTACAATAATAAATATAATGTTCATCAGCTACGCATAAATGTTTCGTCTGTTTCATGGAGTCTAAAAATCGTATAACAGGTGGCATTTCGAAGACTTTCATAATTATGAGCAAATAACCGTACAATTATATCAGACTTTTTCCTAAAATTATTTAAAATATGGAATAAGTAAAAAACACTGTCGTGTTAGGAATTTGTACCAATAATATTTTATAATTTAAACATTTTTAAATTTCGTTTCCATTCACGTTATGTAGACGAAATTAGAAATGTAGCATATTACGGGTCGTGGAATATTGGCAACTCTGTAGATATTGTAGTATTATTAATATCTTTATCTTACTAAAATTTGTTCCGTGGGTTGACGTAGCACATAACTTTGAATACTCACGAGCTACCAATGGATATTTGGAAAAATAGAAAAGTTCGATTAATAGGGTTCCGAGCAAATTTACAAAAGCTATAATATTTTTTGAGTTAACACCTTCTTGCCCTAAGCTCTTCAATTGTTCTCTCTGAACTCAGGCTTGAACGTATCCATTCCTGAGAGCTAGCAGATTCCGACCGACAATAACTTGACAACACATCTACTCCAGAGATAACTGTAACTCTGCACGGCGGCTCTGAATGCTGGTTGGCTGTGTCACACACAACTGCAACCCCACCCTCCCACACCCCCACCCAGTCCTCGCAACAACACAAACACACAAAAACAAAACATTCTCTCCCACCAAGTCATTGTTGTGAAATAAAGATAACTCGTCGTAACGAAATTACAGGGCAACTCACGCGTATCAACGAGCAGCGTTGCCGGGCATTATTTATGCGTTCATTAGCAACGCTTACTCTCTAAACAAGCATTTGCGTTAAAATTAATAAACGGATTCTACGCTAAAATTCTCATATACGCTTTCTTTCTGCGTGAATTTTACAATTTACCCTCCCGTCCGCCGTAAGCGCCGGCCTTCGTTAAAATATCCTGCTCCTGACAAAGAAAGTTATTTATTTCCACAGGAAGTGTAAATAAAATGTATTTTCTTTGAACGGTTCGAAATCATAGACTGAAATATTCGTGAGTTTGAACATTCAATAGGCAACCTATTCAATATAGTTAACTTACCCATCAATAAATCTTCGCGTTTGTAGGTATCAACGATTTTTTAAATTATCCACGACTGTGTTGACGTATCCTTTTCAAATAAACTGCATCGTGTTCAGTACATTTAGACACACAAATTAAACACTTAATTACTAACATAATATTATTTTTTCATGTACTCTGTGTACCACGAATTGACCAATTCCAAAAGAAGAAAATTCCGTTTTTCGTGGATTAATTTCTCCAATGAGAAACAGTTTGCGAACCACAATAACTTCCGTGTTCTTACACACAATTGGTTAGTTCCTCTACATAAATTATCAATGGTAACTGACTTTCCCTTTACAAATTACACCCAAATAAAAATGGGATGTTTAATTTTTTTTCAGTGTTTAAGACGTAATATCTCTGTTGAGTATACAGATAAAAATCTGAAACGTGTTCACATTATGGGACCCTACACAAGTCGACTACAGTTGAACTTTGAGATTTAACTCAAAGATAGTATAGAAAATTGTTAAATTTAGTAAGAAATGCTCAATTTCCACATGTAGAATAAGTGAGTATATCAACATAATACTTCAAATATTTAGAAATGTTAAATGAAGAAAACTATTTGGATCACAACCAGTGATGGACTACTTGGCATGGATTGACCCATTTATGAACATGTTAAATGGAGTTATTTTTTTTAAAATAAATGCGTCCACAAGATACAACAGCAAAAAGTCAGTAATGAATCAATTATTTACCAAGAATAATTAAGATCGTAGGTTTTCACACTGAATTTGTTGAATAAAAAGTTGTTGGGTTTCAACCATTGTCATGTTAAATTTTAACGACGACGTTTCGATTCATCTCTATCAAATTATAAAAGTGAATGAGATATTCATCGAACGTCGTATTTCAGTTTTAACATGACCGATTGAAACTCAAGAACATTACTTGTTGTTAATACTACTCCACATATTGGGCACAATGCGTGGACCTCATCAGGTTTTAATAATTTTTTTAAAGAAAAATGAAAACGATTATTTATTCACACTATAACTATGTGTTTTAAAATATTTACTATACAAATATAGATTTATACGGAAGGTTAACAAAAGTGGCTATGTTTTAAAGTCAACATTGCCAGTTGAAAACGAAGTTCAATAAACAAAATTCTTGAAGAAGGAGTTAAAACTTGGAGGAGAATATATATTGTTACTCCGTGCATCCAGAGAAATGATTGTAATATAAACATTATTATTATTTATCCACAGCAATCATGAGCGTACGGGAAGAGTTGTTCATTTCAGCATATAATAAACAGGTATTAATTTAATATAGAATTATTTGACAACTCAATATTTGTGTTGATCTGTCTAAACATTATTTAGTTTCTGTTTCGTCCAAAAGTGCAGTTAATATTTGAGATTGATAGAAATTAACGTGTGTTTAGTTGTAATTACTTACTAATCACAATTGTTTACGTTACATATTGTGACGGACGAGACTTTGCGCAGCGCATTATTTAACTAAACAGCCGTCATTAATATTAAAATACTGTCGTGTGGGAATGGACAGATTTAAAAAAGTATGGTCGGCCTGACGTCAGCTGATGACGTCATCCTATCAGGATTTTCAACACTAAGGTCAAAGAATTTGATACTGCCTTTTGACATTAAATGCACGTGCCAAAACCTTTATTTCTTAGCCCATTTAGGGCCTTGCCCTACCTGGTCGACTGCAGACTATCATTGTACCTGACACATTCTGAATTTAGAGTGACACATTGTCAGATTATCGATTCTCCAGCAGTCTCAATCCCAGTTTCCGTGACAATGTGCGGCAAAACCCAGAAAGGACAAACTCGCAAATAATTGTATGCTACAAATATTATAAACTGCGGAAAATATTCATAAATCGGGAAAGTTTTATTGTCAAACTATCTATTAGAAACTGGGTGAGGGTAATTGGGAATATTTTATAACACGGAAAATAAGTGATGTGGTCTTAAAAATTATATGATGATTTGTTTAAATGTGAATTGAGAAATGATCTGTCAGACTTATCATTTCCTCGCCGAAATACTATAGTCACTATTTTCGGATAGTTCAGCAAACTCTCCTTCAACCTCATGGACGTGATAGTCATGATTTAATTGGTAATTGCATTAAAAATATATTGACCTCAGCTGTTATTATATCGTCATCACTAAGAAACGACTCGTCAGCGAAGTTTAAACTCGAGACCAAGTTTCTTACCACCACGACGCAGGGAAGGCGACATAATTTCTCTAAGGAGTTCAAAGAAACGAGGCAGTAATAACAAACAATAACCAAGACAAAGATGAACTCGGCGTGGGGCGTCGTGAGTTTGGCCTCGTTTTAGTACACGACACCCCAGCATCGTCCACGTCATCACGCCCCTTCCAACGATCTAATTAAAGGTCCGAGCACCGGAGAAAATTACCTCTGTTCTCTATTTTCATCCTCTGGGAAGGCTGCAAATTGCGTCCTGCCAAGATGGACAGGGAATGTCAATACCGGAGGATTCCCTGCAACACGAGGGCGTCAAGATAACCCAATTCTGCCTCTACGGATACCATCACATACACAATCACGTTAATTAATTAGGATAATTACATTTTTCTTCTTCAAAATACTTCTTACTTGATGGTGTCTCTCGTAATCAAATAAATGCATTATTCATTTAGATCAATTAGCGGTCTCATTTATATTTTTATACGCAACTGATTTAAAAGGTAGACGAATCCTTAAACTTTAACCATAGGGACTCAACTATTTGCTGTACATATTGATATCCTATATTTAGCACTTCCTATAGCCTCTGTTCCTAGAAAAGTAATTATAATGACACTATCACCATATAGGCCGACCACCTGTGGTGTAAATGTCGCTGTCTCACAACACAGTGGTCCCGGGTTCGAACTGATGACCGTCCGCAGTCGATTCGGCAGGCCAAGGTCCTCAATGGGCTGTAGAGTCAAGGAAGAAGAAGAATCACCATATTGCAAACTTCCCAATATATTTAATTATTATTTTAAATTTACATTAAATGTAATTACCGCGTTAAATGTACGTTTGTTAAAAGCGTCGCAGGCCACAGGTAATAAATTCCCGAAATTAGATTCCAGCCAAGAGTACTCCACAATTTCTTGTAACAGTTAGGGGCGAAAATTTTTCTCAACAACCAATAACAGATTTGGATGGTGATGCTAAATCCACTATCCACCGATTAGATGAACTTTACGAAAAAGGGAGAGGGGAGGACAACGAGGCCAGAAATGGAGAGAAATAGCGAGACACTTTTTGGTTTAGCATTGACGGAGCAAGGATTAATGAAGACGGAGAGAAAAAGCAGATAGTTGTCCACGTGGTCGAATAAACCGGGCTTTGTTCTAGCCTGGTGGCAGAAATCCTGTCCTGGTAAGCCATCGGATGTTTCTTTCCTGGAGATTTTAACTTTTATTTATTAAAATTTCCTTTCAGTTTTCTTACCGAAAAACAATAACCTGGGGGAGAATCTCATGTTGGAGCAGTGGGCAATATTTTGTTTTACTTAGCTCGGTTCCTGGAGACGGTCCATGTGCGATACCAAATTATTCATATGTAAATTCAATAATCTTCTCGGCTGAGGAAGTCAAAGGAGTAAAAATGATATATTGCCTGAGGAAGCCTCAAAATGGAGATGAAACGTCGATTTTATGAATAAATAGTGATATATTTAATGCTGACTGTTTGGCCGTGTTTTTATTCATTGTAAAATGTAATGTTTTATCACGCCTTACAACTATACAAATATTAAAACGGTACTACTTTAAAAACAGTTGTCGTATGCTTGGCATGCATATATTTAAAATAATTATTGTCTTATATTCTGGAGTTATTACTCTTATTTTTTACACACTCAACTAGCCAATGAAGCTATCCTTAGCTTATAATATATCGTAATGCTTACGAAAAATGATTTGACAATTTACAAATATTACATTAGTCAGTCTTTTTAAACTGTAACCTTTTTATAGTGGCTGACTCCGTTATGCGGTACGTAAACTTGTTAGTTTAACGTTGAGTGTGAGATAGTTGCCATCCATTTAGAGACCCTCTCTAACAGGGTTAAGGAACGTTCGCCGCAGTCCAATCCATTCCTTTTAAATAGAATCTGAATATTGCAGAAGCACAAACTGGGCCTGCCTTCAACTTTTCAACAAGCTCTAGCACGAAGGGCCAAGGGTCTCCTTCAGATGAATAATAAAGAAAGGACTCCTTGCAAAAAGAAACTTACAGCGTTCGCTCCGATATGCGTCCGTAATGGGCGCTCATGTAAGCTCTATTACTATTCACCAGTCACGAAAGTCAGTCGCAATGTTCGCATCTAAACTCTTCTTTTGGCTTCTGACAACTGCTTCTTCAGCTTGAACTGAGCCTAAGCAGTCCCATTCATGTTATTTTTGTCTCCCTTAATTGACAGAGGTTGGGTGAAATAATGCAGTCGTAGCAATTAAATGTGTTGATTCTAATTCAGTATTTAAAAATACAGGTTCAATTTGGATTATTTATAATGATTTTTATCACAATAATCAATAAATATTTGTTGATGGTCCTTATTACTATTTTTAAATGCTTTTAAAACTCTTTCACAGGGGATCGGAGGATTCCTTTGCCATTATTTAATGTTTACAAATATTCTTCGACGCTCTAATTTCAAAATTAAGTTGCAGTTTTCACTTCCTGGAATTATGTGGACTAAGGTAGTGCCTTTAGTCAGAAATACCAACTACAAGGAATTTCCAGTTTCTCCCTCTGTTGTCCACTAACCTGAACTGTCCGTCTTATCAAATATGATAATCAACAAGAATGTTTCTCCCTTTGAGAAAATCAAGATAATTTTTTTTAATATGCTTGTATTTTTAAGGGACGAGTTAGACAGCGTCGCCCAATTATCTATGACGCAACTGATGGGAAAAGTAGCTCAGCCGTAGCTCACGGGAAAGGAGTAGACATATTTATTCTATTTATTGTAAGCCACTTAATAGATTATAATACAAACTGTAACCCCGAAGTAAATAGTCATATATATCATATAACGTTCAATATTTACTACAACTCACGATACATTTCAAAATTTGCAAACCAGCGATATTCTGCCATTCCCCAGCGATAATCATCTCTCTGTCTCTACCCACTCATCTTCTTTCCTTCTTCTTCAACAAGTTCACACTTATTTTATATAACAAAGAACTTAACATCCACTAACCATTAGAATATAATCATGAAATGATCAACTCACTAAATAATTTAGTTTCTCGTTGTTTTCGTCAGACCTATTCTCCTATAACTGACATTCTTTCTCCTTAATCGGATAGTTTTCTGATTTTAAGTGAAGTTTTTTGAATGTTTTTCCTATGTTGCACTTCTAAAGCTATGTTTTTTGGGGGGATGGTTACATTATTTGACAAAAACTGTCAAGTTCACTATCCTTTTAGGAGCAGAAGAGTTTTAATAGTCAATTTTGACAACCCGGGAAAATATATTACGTCCATATTCCATAACATCTGGTGTTGATGGCTGCGCCTTAATTGCCCTCTTTAAACATCCGCTAGTAGCGATAGAAAATAAAAATATTGCGATGAAGTGCTGTATTTTTGGTTCGTTAAATTTTATAGATTAAAATGCTCACCACAGCACTGTTGAACTACCAATATTAACGCGAATATTGCACAGTAATAGAAAAAAAATATCTGTAGAATATTATTATTACACGTTACCCCAACCAACACCAATTGGAATAAATAGATTTAAGTCATAAAATAGTGATAATAGCGGAGTTCATCATATGTCAATTACTTTATCCTAAAATTGGTTTCTAATAATCTATATTGTTCGTTAAGTTACAATAATTTTTTAGAATCGCATTTTGCTTCACATAATTTTACTCATTTAACAATTACTTTAAGTGACACAAATATTCTACTATCTGCAGAATGTCAGGAAATATCCATAACGATTCCATTTTTATTAGTTTACGTTATATCGACTTTTAATTCACGAAATAGTGTCTCATCTGAGCTCAATTCCTTTATAAATAGCTGAACTATAAATGTCCTATAATTGAAGATATTATTATATGAAGTATAAGGAGTATGTACTTGAAGAGACAGACGTATTTTCTCGACATTTAATATTAGAAATGAAATCTTACAAATTTAAAAACTTCAAATACAGCAGGAAAAAAAGTTAACAATGATGGCTTGTTGAAGTGGACAAATAAAGGGAAGCGAAACTGGGTCTGGGAAATATTCGCAGAACAATAAAACTGGTAAGCCCGCAGTTAAAGTTAAATGCGAAAATAAAATTTGATGCTGTTTTAGCCTTGAGTATTTTTTTCAGGCGTCGTCCTGTGCTCAGCTCTGTTAATTAGTTACAAGTGTTCTGACGTGCATCCACCTTCAGCAGGGATGATAAATTAAACGAATGTTCAGAGTGAGGTTCAGTTGTCAGAGAGCTCAGGAAGGAACTTCAAAGCCCCTCTTCAACATTTGCTTCCGAATTTTTTTCTTGCCATGTATAGGACATTTATTTTTACATGGTAAGCCGAACGAAGTGCTTTGAAAATGAAAATTTAGAGATATAAGAATAATATCATTCCTTTATATTCGAGTCACGCACTTTAATATACTTTTAAAATAATAATAGCTCTTAAATCGTACCAACATAGTGAATTAATTAATGATTGGTAGTAATATTAAACCATATTTCATAGAACCTGTCCAGAAGCTAATCTTCGTGGGAGAGTGACCATTTGTACATAAGTTATAATAACAAGATAGATTCCATTAGTCAGAAAATAATATTAAGATCTTTATTGACCCGACTTTTCACTCCTAATTTTGAACCTCGTGTGGTGTAAAAAAACAGGGAATTAAGAATAAAAATGCGAGTCAGGCAAGTGAAGAGGCCGAAAATCTGTATCATTCTTTTTTTCTGACTTATAGGCTGTTTTAATATTTATTGGTTTCCTAATAGTGACACACACTCATTATACTTCAAAAATAATTTATTTTCGACATTTAAATAAAGTTTATTTTAGCATGAATCTACTTTTTAAAAATTTGTTAACCGATTAGATTGAGCAGTTTCATCTAAAAATGTTAATCAATTTGTGAGGAGTGAAATGAAACTAAAGAATTCAGTCTCCTTTAAATATATACATTTACAAGCTTTCGACCATTCCATTCACACGTTTCTTCTTTCTCAACAGGAACAACTGCTCGACTTCTTTCTCAATTAATAATATGTTTCAAATTTCAATTTGAAGTAAAGTTATTACATCGTTCACAAATCCGGCATAACGAATATATTGTTTAGTTGTCCTAACATTTACTTTCATAACCTCTCTCCAACTTATTTCTGATTTGCAGCGATATCCCCAACTTATTCTTATTCCTTTCTTTCCCCAATAGAAGAAATATAATCGTATCAAACGAACCCTAAAGTGGCCGTCACAGTGTAAAGATTAGATTGTCAAACTACAGTAAGATGAATCAACGACTAGAATGTATTACTAAGGGTTAAGGATCGCTTAATTCAGTTTCATATCATGAAAACGATCCTGATCCTTTAATTGAGTTCCACAGCCTTCTCAGTCCTGAGAGCAAGTCTCCTGTTGTTATATTAACAATTTGTTATATATATAAATAGCGGCCATAAATGGATGTATTTGCTGTTCAAGTTTCGACGTCGGGTAAATGAGTTTGAATGACTGGGGATGGTTTTCCAACGGGACATAAAGAACTCAGCTGTTGAGGAATCCGGCTTATTAACCGCCCTGACAAGTACAGTACTGAACCTCGCTCCCATGCCTCTATGACACTTTAATTACACGTACTAGGGTATTAATTACATGGCAAGCTGATACGGTAGGAGGAGCTGCTGTTGAAAGTTTTAGCATTGCAGCTTCACTACCTACGTACAGCCAGTTGGCTGCCTCGGAGCTTTGAATAATAGAGGCGCTGTTTAAAGCGGCGAGTTGGCAATGCCTTCCCTAATTGAATACAAGCCACAGGCTGCTGCTGCTGCTGCTATTCACTTCGCCTGTTTTAACGTCCAAACGGAAGGCTTCATGCCTGCTTCTCACAACTATATATATATGATGCTCCAACACAACTGATCGTCCTGTAACATACGAGTGGCACGTCTATGCCTCAAAGATGTGAACCTTTGCTGAACAAAGGTGCTTTTCCGCTCATGGAATGTTATTTGGGAAATAGTGGAATAACAAAGGGCGTTAGATTGGAAAGGGATATTTTGAAGGAACTTCATGAATTCGGCTATTGAGCCGCATAATAACTAGGGATGGTAGAAGTATACTAGACACAAAGAGTAGGATTGCACAGGTAAGAGAGACTTTCTCAAGAAAGAGTAATTTACTTACGGTTAATATAAGCGTGAATATTAAGAAATCATTACTAGAAATGTTATATGGGTGTGAAACGTCGATTGTAGCAGTTGCCTAAAGGAAAAAAATTGAAGCTTTTGAAACGTGATGAAAAAACAACATGGATAGATAGAAAAACTATCGAGGAACTTCTAAGGAGAATGAGAGAAGAGAGAAAAATATGGAGGAGTTTGACCAAGAGAAGGGATACATTAAATTAGTATTGGAGAAAAGTGTGGGAGGGAAGAGCAGATGAGCGAAGCTATGCGGATACGTAAATGCTTGCGCAAGATTGATATACACCTAAAAATTGAGAAAGATCGATGGTATCTCATAAGGTTTATATGATGTTACGTTAGGTTTTTATATAAATAATTAATAAAAATTCAAAAGAATCACTAATTGTAATAATTAATTAGTTTTCTGCTTATGAATGCTCTTTGAGAGAGAGTTTAGCAGCAGCTTTAACTTCGTTTCTCCCTGGATATTGTTTGTGAGGGTGGTTACTTCGCTTCGGAGACTATATTCTCGAGGCAGACAGGGTAACTACCTCTTCTTTCTTGCAAATAGCGCGTTATCTGTCTGCAAGCTTCGCGTTATCCTAACAAAGTGCGCTCACTGTTGCCAATGTTAGGGGTTGGCCGCCACAGTCAGCAGCTACTTGCCTCGGACTTTGGGAGGGGGGGGGGTTGGGGGTGGTTCGAGATTTATGACGGTGGCCAAGTCAGACAGGGCAGGGCACCCCGGGGGACTGGATTTAGTGGCGTGGGGGCTGATGTGTGTGGCCACGGGAGGCATTAGGAACCCCCAGCGTCGATCACCAGGGGGGGCGTAGCAAAATCGCCCCGGGGAACGAGGCCACCCCCGTTTTGTCTTATCGCTCTAGCACCAAGTCCGTCATATTTCTCCGACACTGGCTGATATCTTCTCTGTCAAGTTTGCTAAATTACAACTGAGGCCGAATGAGAGTTTCCTCCACTCAACGAGTATCCTATTGGTCAGGATTGTTACCCTATAATTTTTTTTCGTACTTATTTAGAAATACAATTTTAACACGACAAAAACCCAGTAACAGTAAAAAATAATTAATACTTCTTCAAACGTATTTCAGAACTTTTTTTAAAGAATGAGTCTTATTTTTAATTAAAACCTATATATTATAAAGACAAGTGGAAAGTAGGCATTAGGAAAAAATTGTGTCGAGGAGTGTATTATACTATGATTAAAATTGGGTGGACATCAATTAAATTTACATAATTTATATAATCTCTAATTGTTTAATTTTTCTTATTTACTGAAACGTAAAACTGCACAGGACTTTAATTTACATACTTACTTGGTGTCATCCATTACTTTCTCCTAAAATTGTTGTTCCTCTCAACTCTAAGAAAATAGAGTATTAGTAATTATTTTGGAGACAATATATTACAGTGTTTTCGGTTAATGAGTTGAAATACAACTGAAACTGACAATTTATAAACAAAATAGAAGTTTTATTCTATTATAACAGCATTTCAACTCACATTTAGGGCTTCATCAGGTAGAATTAATTTTCTCCTGCTTTTTGAAATTATGAAGAAAGCTAATTGAAAATATAATTTTATTGTTATTGTTTAATTACATAATTCACCTTTTTTTTAAAAGAAAATTTATTTGTAATCCGAAGAATACACAAATACAAGGACGAAACGGAGAAGTGAAGTAAGTCGACGAAACTTCAATTTTAATGCAAATTTCTTTCTTAACATAATTTTAGAAAAAAAGATGTTAAGTGGAATATTGTGATTTATGTATATTATTTATATTTTGTAACCAAATATTGTAAGAGAGAAACACGATAAAATGATTTTTCATAAAATAAACATTTAAGGGCACATAAATTTTAATTAAAGGTTTTTTGTGAAATTCTTCTAAAATTTTTTCAATTGAAAGCGTACCACATTTCTAACCTAACCACATTTCTTGTAGTGATTCTCAATAGTAGTTTCTCAGTTTAAAGCAATCTTCCCAGTTGAAAATGTCAATAGAGTATTATTATCATCTTTGTTAACTTAATAATAAAATAAATAAGTACATTTGGTGAATGACGAATACAGTCAAGGAATACTCAGGTATGACTTAGGTAACCCAATGAAATTGAATTAATGTTAACGAATACTTAAAACATTCGATACCGGCGGCGAAAAACTTACACCTCCATTTTTCAAGTTACAACAATAAAACACAGTACGTAAAATATAGTGGTGTTGGATTAATGCTGTCCAGATGATTACTGGGAGACCGTTTCAATTCGTCCCCTTCAATTAGTTTCTCATTTTCCGTACGCCGTTAGCTACGTTTCGTAATAGAAGTGTTTCTGACAAGTGAGTGTGTGGCAACGTCGCTATTTATCGCTCCCTCTCTCTACAGACAGTGTCGGCAGACCCGCAATACAGAGGAGTCAGTAGTTACAAAAGCACACGTACTATGAGCATCTATTGGCATTCAATCTACTAATACACTTATTCTACGATACTATAAGATACATTTAATCTTATCTTAAAAGCTAATCCGTCTTGGATGAGCTAACTTGTTGCAGGAGGGCAAAGTATGAATATGATGATTGAAGAAGCTGAAAAAAACAATTTTTTTTTCAATTTTATTTGACTACGAAAATATAAGCACTATAAATTATAAAGAATATATTATTTTATAGTAAGGAATGATATATAGCAAATACACTAATTATTCATAAAAATTAAATAACGTGTGTTATAGAAAAATATTTAGAAAAACCAGTTTAGAAAATTAAAAAACAGTAAATATTAGCCTATTGTCGCATAAATTTTAATACTAACCACAAAACGCAACTTTATTGTCCTTTTCATAGACCTTTTTTCTGGAAACTAACAAATATTTTTCATAACAATTGTATGGCCAAAAAGTAGATACAATGAAATAATAAAACCTCAATTTAATTTCTGTATTTTGGCCATATTGTAATATAAATTTAACAGACATACTAATTTATTGTAATAAATACTAAACTGGTAAATTTTCTGCAGTTCTAAGTGAACTTTATTACATGTTAATTAAATATATCACTAATTGTCGTTATTTTCCCAAAAGACGACCAATTCCCAGTAAAGCATAATTTTTTATTTTATTCAAACGACGTTTCTTCTACACTTTCGGGGTTACTTCAAGTAAAGAAAACGCAAGATTTTTATTTTATTCTTACACCGTTTCCTCAACAATTTTGAACATTTTCAGGTAATGAAATTGAAATTATTTTATTTTATTAATACGACGTTTCGTCCACGGTTTCAGGATTGCTTCGGGTTAAAGAAACTGGTCGTGGTTCATGATTCTAATTTTTTTCTTTTCAGGTCTCTAATGTTTTTTGACGTGTACTTTTATGTATTGAAAATTTAAATTTAGAAGAAATTAATTGTATTTGTCTTTACGTAAGGGATTAACATATTTTGTGGCTGAAACGCCATTTAAATATGTATGTCTAATTTTTTTGAGATAAAAGATTTTCTTCCGCCAACGAAAGAAAGAAAATTGTTAAGAAAAATTTAAACATAACGAACAAAACTATAGGTTGTCGATTAGATAAGTTAAACTGTGTAGTACAGTTATACGGGACAACGACGTAGAAATAGGTCGAGTGCAATGGATTTTAAGTCTATTTCGACCTGAAAACGACAGGTAATAAAAGTTTAAGGCCGAGCTTATCCTCAGACGATCGCCCTCTGAATAGGAACGGGTGCACACACACACACAACACTATATACCAAACAAAATCGGGTAAAAAGACGCAATTCCAATTTCTTTACCGGAATTACACACTTTGAGGATAATGCCTCCGAATGATAGCAATATTGACGTCATCACGAGTATCTGAGCAATGACACTTCACTAGTGCTTGAAACTTTATACTTGACAAAATAGATTGAGCAGTCGTTAAAGGAACAATAAGGAAGAATTATTGCAGATGAAGTTTTGGGGCTGCAGAAGATAAACGGAAAACTGTAATAATAGAATGGTTTTAGTTATCAACTGACAATCTTAATGAGAAATAATTACTGACACAATTCGAATTGTTGGACGTTAGGACAAGGATTAGCATATTTATCTAATGACGATTAAAAAAAGAATTTCTTATGGTCTGTTACAGATTTTGAAGGAAAATAGTATGGGATTTATTAGTATTTACAGTATCTGATATGAACGTGGAAAGTAGGAAATAGTAGTAAACGCAAAATATTTGAACGAATAGAGGAAATAGAATAGAAATGTAGTAATAAATATTTTAAACACTACGGGTATCGGTGGAGAGGCGCTGAACATCAGAACGAATAATAGATAAATAATAAATAGTGGTGGATAAAGCAATATAAATCTTGAGCATGACAGCCAACGCGTCACGATAGTGCATTTAAGTGAATTTTCAACGTCACAGACCATCTTGTGGGTGTGTGTGATCTATGACCTTGTGGACATTCGTCGTTCAGAAATCTACTCAGGTTCAGAATTCTATTGCACAGGTCCCTTTAAGCAAATCCGAAATAGAATAATACATATCTGTATTGGTCAGACTTATTTTAAAATAAATTGGAGCCTCTTCAGGTGGTTTAATAAATTAATATGAATCTAAAACATTTAGAAACATAAAATATATAATAGCATAAAAAAGTAATTTTATGTCTTAATTTTGTAAATAATGTTCAATAACGTTTCAGTTAACTGTATTTCATATTCGTAAAACTGTTATTTTTTATATGTTTTAGATATGTATTAATTCAACAGCTCACAACGTCGTGATTTCTCTTGTTAAACCCAAATTGAAAATTTGTAGTTAGTTATTTTTGTTACCTTGATGAAAGTCTTGAGTGACATGTTGTAAAATTTCCCAGCAGTCAGCCACAGCGGTCTTTGTCCTCTCATCACTATGAACATGAGGGATTTCTTGAATAGCGTGTCGGCATCTGGCCAGTTGCAACTGTACGCAGCAATTGGTATTAGTTCGCTCTGGGTTAAACAAAAATAAAATTTAGTTTCAGTCAAGGAAAATTGTAAAAATGTTTGCAATTGAGACAGCTACTAGAATAACACAAAATTATAAATTATATATAGAGAAGAGAGAAAAATATTAACTGGTAAATGCCAGTATAGTGAGACCTAAAAAATAAGTTTCTGGTGTAAATAATAATTAAATCCTTAAAAATTCTAAATTTATGGATTAAGAGACAAAATACACAGTGTGTCAGATGCGGGTTACCGCGAGAAATTAAACAATCACACAAGAGGAAATCTCAGAACTATTATAGCTCATAGCCTAGAACCCAATTTACAAAGGCAGTCCACTATTTTGGTGTGTATAATAATATTAATCCCACAAATTATGTAATAATATATAGATTGACTGAAATGTTTATATATTACGTTTAAAATTTTCGAGTTCACAGAAAATATTTTTCATTTAATATTTATTTTCTTTTTTATGCATTACACAAGGTGATTCACTACCAGACCGACAAACTTTCAGGCGTTCAGAGACGACCAGGAATCAAAAAAACTATTATAGAAACTAATTATAAGGTATAATAAATTATTTCAGCCCAGAACAATATTTTCCTTGTATTTACATATTAAGCCCTTTTACAGTAATTAATATCTGCTTAATACTTTCCTTTACATAGCTTTTATAATTGAAAAAAAAGATGCACTCAAGTTAATTTTAATTATTTAAAAACAATAAAACTCATTGACTGTTTATTTCACTTACTGAAAATACATTGTTCGTTGGTTTATCTCCAAAAAAATAAAGGGTCCTTTTTTTAATTAAATAAATTCATACATATATCCAATGTACGCAAAAATTATCTTAATTATATAATAAATGATTGAATTAACCTCTTCGTCGGTATTTTTATAATTTAAATCCGAAGGAGTCATGGAGTGAGGTTTCATGTACAGATAAATTTTTACATGAAGAGATCTCAAATGAGAGACGAAACGTCGTTATATTTCATATTTAAATTATAAAAATACTGACGGCGAAGCTAATTAAATAATTTATTATATATTTAATTGTCAGAATAATTATTTAATTATATGATCTCAATTATAATTGACTGTATAATTTACTGCTAAACCATTTTAGCGTGTAAATGAAAGGGAAGGATAAATATGTAAAAAATTAAAGGGGTAAATTTAAATATCTGCTGATTAGAATATGTTTCACCTATAATGATCTCCAGCGTTTACTAGAAAAACTCCCGCTAAGGACAAATTTATCGGTAGGGGAAATATCTATGCACTCTTTTTTTTTTCAAATGGAAATTTGTGTCCCGGTCATGGGACAGCAGGATCAGAGAGAAAGAGACGGGGGGGGGGGCAGTGAGGGGGAGATTAACTATAAACAGCAAAGCAGAGGTTACAGTGGCGCCACTGACGTCAGAGGGGTGGATGGAGGTGGTTGATGTCGGCCCTGATCCTCCCTAATTGGAACATCGACAGAGGCGGAACCGGTAACAACGTCGCGGAATCATAGTCGAGTGGACCAAGCTCTCTGTAACCGGATGAAGACCTCTGAATCGCTTGCAAGAATAACACGGCGAGTGTCAACAACAGTGACGGCATAACTGTTGCTCCACAAACACGCCTGCTGTCTTTTCAACCCAACTGAGAAATATTACCCATAATTTAAGGCACTTAAAAATTTTTCAGGCATACTAAGAGAGTCCAAAACACAGGCAGTAAATGAAAGAAGTAAGAAACAGTACCGTAAAGGCGATAAACGAATCCAGAAGGTCAAAATTCACACGTTATAGTGACAGTAAAAAATTATTTCGTCATCTTTAAAACGACGAATATCAGTTATGAAATTTCCTATCACCTTAAGCGGTAGAAATCATTTCGCTGGACGCAGTCCACGACGCAAAATCATCAAATGTACAATAGTTTATCCATTTAAAAATTTGCAAGATGAAGTCCACAAATATGGATTGCGCGTCGTATTGAAGTTACTTACATATTGATTAAATTTTTGCTGACAAATTGGCTGGATTTCTTATATATTAGAAATAATTTCTCCTGTACTACTTTCGATTAAGGATATTAAATATGTATTTTTTATTGGGTGCATGACACAATGATTTGCCATTTTATATTAGGTACACTCACTAATTGAAACAAATCGCGCGTCACCTATTTCAGAATGCTTGAACTAACTCAGAAAATTTCTTGGTTACTCACTCGGCTCCTACCGTAAATTGTTTTTAGCTGTCACCAGCGAGGGGTAAGGGAAAATTTTTGGCCTGAAAGTGGGAAGGAAGAACGGTCTAATTCTTTGGAAGCCTCGCAGGGGTTGAGCACCACTCATCTTTTATTTTGGGGAGGGGGGGCGGTCAACAGGCTACATGAGGGTGATCCTGAAACAGGCAACTCCCCTTTAATAACATAAGAAGTGAATTTAAAATGGAGGGTGCGGAAAGTAGAGAAAAATAGCCAAGGGTTAACTAGGGCCCCCGAGCTATGGTTTAAGGATCCTACCCGTTGTTTCACCTAAAGAGATGTAGGGTAAACCCTAGAAAACCTGCATCAAGTAGGTCTGACATCGGTACTATTTTCACGCCCTTCCGAATGACGGGAGGCGAGTTTGCTGTGGAGTCGCAGCATTCCCTTCTCCATGTCTCAACAAGTTTCAGGAGGCAGTTGGCCGACTGATCCAATGCGTTTCATCGTAATCATATTAATGGGATGGTAACTGGGGGATAAATTCTTTTAATTAAGAGAGAAAGACATTCATTTTTTAAATAAAGATGGTTCGATTGCCTCAATCTTTTTTATTTGTTTGTGGAACATACATACACACCAACAAAGTCACGTCCATTTTGGTTTATAAAATTATTTGTAGCAACGAAGCTCGTGACCAATCAATTCCAAAACAAATTATTCCTATACTATTTTTATGTATAGAAATGGTAAATAAATCACTGGCAGTTCAGAAAAAGTTTTCTAATTTTATGACAATATATGAGTTGAACAGCTGAGTGCTATAATTCATATGGTAAAAAGAAAATGAAAAATTGTGGCAATTAGCGTATGTATCTTATATAAATAATTTGTACATATAATAGAGGGTACGTGATAAAATTATCGATAGTAGATTTTCTCGTAGATTACCTCTGCTGTCAGCTTGTCGGCATACCAACAGACCACGAGCATTTCGAACAAGATGTAAAGCAAGTATATGATGAACTTGACGAAACCCGTTGGATCCCCTTTGCTCTGAAATGTATAAACGTTAGGAAGAAATGCAGAAAAATTGTTAATATTATAATATAATTTATTTACAGTGAATTAATAATTTAGTGTTAAATCAATAACAAATTTTCAGACAAACGAAGATTTTACATATTTTATACGACGTTTCGTTCACAATTTTGGGAATCTTCAGGTAAAGACTTATTCAATCACATTTACTCAGAAGTTAACAACTGATAAAAATATTCTTTTACAACCAATTGAAAATTTAAATTGTTAAATCACAGAATCCGGCACTGGGTTATTAAATTTTCATCCATATAAATTTGCTTCCAAAGAATATAAAAGATTCTATTGTTTATATTTTATTATTTTAACGAGTTTAGTCCAATTTAAATCGTAATATTTTTGGCTGTAACTGACATCAGGAAAAAAGTGATTGCGTTGTCTTTGAAGGAAGAAGTTTTAAAACTCTGGACGAAATGTGTGTGGTATGAATGAAATAGAAACTTAGGTTTCGTATATAGTAGTAGTTAATTTAATTTTTTTGAATAAGCTGACATTAAGCCATATATTAATAAATTAATAAAAATATGTACAAACAAATAGGCAATAAAAATAAATTTCAGCCTTTATATGTCATCTGAAGAAATTCGAAGAGAAGGTTCTGTGAAGTGCTTCCTCTCAATGATTAGAGACCATAATTGATAAAAAATTGTCGAGTTAAATTAAAAGTAAACAAATAAATTGAGTTATCACAGAGTCTAAACTATCAACTTCCTATATATAATATATATTTAAGCTACTGTTTATTTTTTATGTTGAAATTTTCACTCAAAAGACGCAAATTTAGTTTTGACCATATATTTATAATTAAATAGTCTTACCTCAACTATGGTGAATCCGATGAGACAAATTATGAGGACGTTCGTCAAAATATTGATTTCCATTATTTTCGTGAAAGATTTATTCACTTTCCTTACGAATCTGAGATGAAAAGTTTTATTAAAGATGCGGATGGGTCTAAATAATTCTCTAATTAATTAAAACTAAAGAGTTATAAATAAAAATTAAAATTATTTAATCTGACTTTTTATTATAAATAAAACACAAAGATCGGCCAAAGTGAAAATTTGAATAATTTATTTAAATTGAAATTGTTCCATTCCTCAACTTGTGGGACCTCCTCAGATCTTTCTGCACTAAAATTATATAATTAAATACACGTATTTGAAATTATAAACTTGGTACGTTTTTGGCACTTACAACTAAAATATAACAACATTTTCATGTATTTATTGCAACGGTCGTGGTCCTTATCATTGTTTCCATACATTTCAGTCCCGGGCGGTATTTTCATTTCAAGTACATACAACGCAGCACGTGTAGAAAGAACTAAGAAGGTCACGACAGTTGGGGGATGAAACTCAAGAGATTATAAAAACATTATAGCGAGTGAATTGAGTATATTTATAACTAATTGATAATGTTAATTAACAAATACAAATCACATAATATAATCAAGGCACGGAGGCGTTCCCACAATATCTAGTCTCCCGTCATCAGATGCAGGTTTTCTAGGCTTTCCCCTGCATTACCTTTAGGTGAAACACCGAGTAGGATCCTTACACTACAGCCTAGGGGCCCTAGTCATCCCTTGGCTACCTTACTCTACCTTTCACATCCCCCCTTTTCAAGTCCCTTCCTATGCTATTAAAGGGCAGTTGCCTGCTTCAGGATCACCCCCATGTAGCCTGTTGCTCGCCAGCTTATAAGATTGTACTGATTTTGACCATTCTTCTGTTATGCGTTATATTCGATGGTGATTATTGACATTGACCTTATAATATAGTTGTGGTGTTCCACACATTTCTGAAGACGCCGCATCTTATGTTCCTGAGTGTGTGGTATGTTCAGATCAAGGTCCTGACTGGAAGAAGTTGCAGTTTCCAACGGGGATTCACCCAAGTTCTTGAGGTTCCTGTTGAGCATCCTGATGTGTTCCACTCCGTGGACGTTGAGGGCAACGTAGAAGGTGTTCGTGGCGACAAAAGTGAGGACATTGGTGAAGTTGCATACGATCTGTGCCACCGTGACTATATGTTTAACCGGTGACGCGGTGACGTCGAACGGGTAGTAAGTGATGATGGGCATCGGTTGAGGACTTGTGCCGAATACGTAATAATTAAGCACGGGCACGGCGTTGAAGAGGCAGAAAGTCATCGCTCCCACAATCGTGTACATTTTATTAGTCTTATGTGTAAGAAGTTTGGTGTTGGCGAATTCACTTTCTGATCCCCAGCGAGACCGATCCGATAACATGGCGACCAACCTCCGCGGCTCTCTGGATTTCGCGAAGTAGAATAATTTCAGCGCCGTTCCCAAGACAGTGAGGAAAACACAGGCGTTAGAGACGAAGCCGAAAATGTTGCCCCAGAAGTGAGGCAAAGCAATGGCCTCGAACACCAAGTGGAAGCTGATGAGCAGGTACAGCACCACGGTTCGGTTCCAGTACAGAGCCTTCCTCCACACTGTCAGGTTCTCGTCGTCCCACGGGTACCAAAGGCCCAGGAAGGACAGCAGGAGGATATTAAAACGTAGACCGAGACGGTCCTTCATGGTTTCCTCGATTATACTAATCCAACGGCGACGCAACAATTACATAATTCCTGCTACTGTGTCACCCAACCTGCAGCCCCATCAGGAACCTGTAATTACGCCTATATCAACATTCCCTTTGAAAACTCACTGTTGCTGCCTCATACAAAATGAACTATGAAATCCGAATAGTGTTTCAAAAACGTCACTAGAAACTTCATATCAAAAAGATTGTTTTTGGAGGCCAGCGATCTAACGAATAATAAATACTACCGATTAAGGAAAGAGGTTCTCTTACTTCTTACACAATTTATATTCACATTACAATATATTAAAAAACTTATTTCTCTTCATAATAAAAAAATTAAATAGTTTTCCTAATAATTACATATATAACAAATGAGTTAAGTCTGCCTTTTTTTTAATTTTTAATATTTTTCGGCCGATGGAGTCTATGAGTGACGTTCCATATAAAGTTAAATTTTTACCTGAAGAAGTCTCAAATAAGAGACCAAACGTTGTAATGTTAAAAATTTTAAAAATTGACAAAGAGGCTTATTTAACTCATTGATGAAAATTTTTATATAATTTTAATTTCCTTTATATAAATTTATCTTAGAGAAAAAAAACAACTGTTGTAATGAACAATAAAAGACTAAACTAATGTAATAGGCAAAATCAAAACATGAATTTTCAACGTTGTTTTAATTTAAGATTGAATTTTAAAAATAATCTAATTTTTTGTATTAAATTACAAATTTGCAACATATATTTGTATAAATTTTAAAAAGTTATAGAAATACTTGATTGCAAATAATTTATTACCATTTATAAAAATATAGTTAATTTGTTTGTTTAATACTACCGAGATATAATAATGGCCAAAGTAATAACAGTAATTTACATAATATATAAATTTGCCAACTTCACAAGGTTTCACAATACATAAATAAAAATACAGTCAAATAAGTCAGTAAATAAATTTTATTAGTTTTTAATTAACATAAATACAACGTTATTGTGTCATAAATTTATCACTGTACGTAAAATAGAAGCCATGAATTTGATTGGGATAGTGTTGAAACGTAATATTTTTTAACAAAATTTAATAAGTCGTTATTTAAAAAAAATTATATTTACTAAAACAAATTTAAACGAACTAAATTATTACGCAATGATACGAAAGTGCAGCGAAACATCGTTAAGTTAAATAAAATATTTTCAATTGTCTTTACAATTGTGAGTTAAATAATTATCTAAAGAACCAATTCACTTTTAAATTCATATATAAGTTTATTTTCAACTAAAAACAAAAAAAGGAGCTTTCGACAGAATGTCACCATTCTCTGTAAAGCATTACATACTGAAGTTATATAAATACAGGTGATTGAACAAGTTGAAGAATAAAAATAAGAAGACAATAGCATATGCATGTATATAACTTCTGTATAGTAATGTTTCACAGATGATGATGACATACTGTCCACAACTCCTGGTTTTGTAGATGATTAATTAAAAAAATAGAAATGGTTAATTTCAACAAAGTTATCATTGTGGTTTAATTTATCTGTATATAGTATGGAGACTGAGACATTTGAAACTTCATTTTAAGGATGTTTTCCCGTTTTTGAGGTTACCTATTTCAATCATCGCAATGAATACCGGTCTATTAGTTGAAGTATCAATGTAAGCAAATAAATTTGAAATGATTTAGAGACGCCATTTTGATTTACATCTACTTCATTCTGAAGTCGTCGGAAAGATTTGAATCCGCAATTGGTAACATCATATTTCACTTGAACCTAGTCTCTCTTCGTACGTGAATATTTCATACGTAGCTGTCTGATATATTCGGTATATGCTGAGCTAATTTCGTATTTTGTCCTCAGTTTTTCAAAATATTGTAAAATAGCAAATTATTATTTATTAACTAGTATTATGCAGTCACTCAATTTAACGTCTTTTACAAAGTAAAGCAATGTGAAGTGAAGCACGACGTCTGACTAGAACAGAATACATTTTTATTCCTATGACTCTACTAACGGTAATTCCTTGAGTAGTTCATAGATATCTTCTCTGTAGAAAGAGAGAAGGTTTAGCTTTCTCGTGAAATACAAAGCTCTAAGAAGCTATTTTATACGTGTAATTAAGGTGGAAGTGGAGCTTATATTCTCTCCAGTGTTACCAAATTCTCTGTGTGCCACTTGGGTAGTTGCCCGTGCGGTCTGTGACCACAACAAACTCGGAAGAACTAATGGAGAGAAAAGTTCTACTCAAACAATTCCATCCTGCAACGGAGTGTAGGGAAAGGAGCAAGGCAGTGAGAGAGATGGGACGGTAAGAGGAAACAAGACCGGGACTTCGTTTACACAATTTTCGTTAGAAAATATTCTCCTCACAGACCTAACTAAACATTTCAACAGTTGCTTCCGCCGGAAATGTAACAACAGGTAGAATAGCGGGGCGTAAATACGTCTAAAATTAACAAAAAGCTAAATTATAAAAAAAGATGTTTGTATGTTTGTTATGTTCGAATCGTAGGATTATTCTTTGTTTTCTTCACTCACCTCCCATATTATGGCTGAAGGGGAATTCGATTCCCCAAACGTATACATCAGGATTTTACCTTCATTGTATAAACGTTAACAAACTGTGACGTCAATAGTTGTGCGCCAATCACGAGTTCCCATATTTTTTTTAAATGTTTCTAATAAATACTATGGAATTATAGTTCAACATCGATGTCAAGCTTCCTCAAAACCATAAAGCTTGCACTAGCTTAGTAATTGTTAAAACGTAGATATTAACCTGTGCAAAATTAATAATAATAAATACGACGACCTTAGAGCAGGTAACCTTTAAATGGAGATACAATTAAAATTAAATTTAGAACTGCTGGATGTTTCGACGCAGCTGTCGGCGATTACACACGGTTCGGGAAATAAAATCAGAGACCTAAACCTAAAGTTAAATACAGAAAAAATCAAGAGAACTTAAAATATCACCATACAAACTGTTGGAATTTTCCATTTCATGATAAATATTAACTGTATAAGGCTGATTTTTAATAAAAACAACATGTAATAATTTTTATATCTCTTCCAGCTATAATACTGTTTACACGTTGTGTACATATGCCCGACTCGACGCTACTGAAATCAGCCAATTTCGTTCCTATATTTAAAGGAGAGAATAAAATAATCGGAAAGAACTACAAACCTGTTGTCTCACTTCTGTAGTTTGTAAAGTATTAGAACAACTCATTACGGATAATATTAGTGAAGAATTAGAAATTATTCAATGGTTTTTCAAAAATCAACATGGTTTCAGAAATGGGTTCAGTCAGCTAGCTTCCTTAATTCGAGACTTGGCTGATGAAATTGACCACAAGGGAAGAATCGATGCAACCGTCATAAGCATAATATATTATTGGCAAAACTAGTTATTGATAAGGGAGTCGTGAACTGGGTGCAAACATTTCTCACTGGTCGAAGACAAATGGTAAAAGTGGATCAATGTTTATCGGACTTTGGAAAAGCAAGTTCTGGAGTTCCTCAGGGTTCTGTGGTTGGTCCTCTACTTTTTCTTATATACATCAATGATTTAGCGGAAGAAATTAATTCAAACGTAGACATATTCCCGGACGATTGCATAAGTGATTAAAAATTAATTCCGAATGAGATACAGTGCAGCTACAAAAAGATTTAGATAAGGTTGTAATTTAAGGAAAAGTAAAAAAACTAACAGCAGTAAGTCAATAGTTCTTAACAGACGGAGGACTGAAATATAACTAGCGTATGTCAAAGAAGGAGGCACAGTGCATCAAGACGTAAATTGTAAATATTTGGGAATTCAAGTAGACAGCATCCATCGGTGATACATACAAGTAAATGAAGTCACGTGAAAAGCATGGAACTAGCTATTCAATGATTTTGAAAAACGAGTCGTGTAAATGCAAAACAACTGGCATACAAAAGGTTAGTCCGACATCAAATGGAGTTATCTGGTTGGATCCTTACAGAAAATGTCAGATCCAAGAAAGAGTGCAAAAGAAATCAGCAAAATTTGTTAGATGGGGACTTGAACACGGTTATGAAAAAGTTATTGCTTTAGGGTGGGGAAGCTTAGAAAAAAGGAGACAGAAAGCTAGGCACGTACACAAAGCGTACGTGGGAAACAAAGCATGGGAGGACATTCATGTTAGGTTAAAGGAATCCGAATTATTTGATTAGATCAGACCACGTGTATAAAATTAATACCGGGCTACAGAGAACAGATGTTGGTAAATTTTCTTTCCTGAACCGGACCGTTAAAAAATAGAATAGCCTGCCTGCAGCAGTGTTTGAAACAAATTCTCACCAAATATCCAGCTTTCGACATAATGTAAATGAGTTACTGTAATGAACCTTCTAGCCCCCCCCCCCCCAGTTACATATTAAGGCTGTATATTCAATGTAATTGCCACCAGGCAATACCTAGTTGCAATTTGGAAATACATATATATTAAAGTCACGCATCCGAAATAAAATTTATACTGTGTTCCAAAATCGTGACTTGCAATCAAATAATTTGACGGAGGTTAATAAAATTCACATATCTTTAACATAATATATTGAGAAGAATATTATTAAATTATTTTTCATCATAACACACGACTGCACGGATCAAAGTTCTGTGCCAATATACGAAGACAATAGTATGCTGCCTTACTCCAGAATCATCTCCATTCAAATTGATTCACCCTACACATCTCTCCTTAAATCTCTTACAATTAAATTAAAGTAAATAAATATCTTTCCTAAGAAACTGTATAAATAACCTCACGACGCTCCGTACTTCAATTGGTCGATCTTATCTAGTGAACATAACTCATAAGGTCCACCAATTGGCGGACAAAACGTCGTGACTTTATTAATGCTTGTGAATTTTATATTACTTAAAATTGTTTGACGTTCACTCTCCACCATTAAATATCTGACACATTCTAAATTTAATAGCAGATATCAGCCTCCGTGTCTATAAATGCAATTTGGATCAGCTTTGATGGTTGGTTCAGGGACAATCTTGGCCAGACTAGTTTCATGGGTCAGCGAAGAACGCAACTTTGTGAATCGAGAGTTTGTTTTGTTGTGCTGCGGGTATGGTTCAGGGTGGGTGGATTTTGCTTCTCGTGGAGAAGAGGGTGGGAGGGAGGGAAGGGGGGCCGATTTTAATTACAGAGATACCACGGTCTTCTACAAAGAGAATCCGACGCCTGTGATTAAACGGGGTAGCGTGCGCGAGGTCGCCACTGGCGACAAGAGCAAATATCACTGTTTTCCTTTGAAGGTTGGACATTCACTACTCCATAGCCACTTATCTGCCAGGCTTCTCTAAATAATCTGCGTTTTATTTTAGGTTGACGCTTTTGATATCCCGTTTCTATAGCTTGAATAAAAGAGTTCCTGCAGTAATACGAAGGTGCTACTTTCTTTTTTTTTGTAAACAAAAATTGCTCATTTCACTTTTATAATAGTAACAAAATTCATTTACCTCTTAAAGTAATATATATCAAAACAGCTTACTTTAATTTATCCAAAACACATTAATGATAAACTACTCTAGTATACTCACTCGATTACACTTGAATTAATAACAATATATTATATTGATTCTGAAATTAAAATTCCACTATTAAAATTAAATTATTAAATGGTACGCCTGTATTACTTTTATTGCAAAATCTGAATATAGCCCACAAATGGATTAAATAAAACGTCCAAAATGTGTGATTTCGAAACCATCTAATGGTAAACCACGCCAGAATGCGAAATTTGGTGGTACCAAATCAAAGACCAGTGGCTTGTTTGTAGTTGCAAAAGGTTTTCTGAATTCATTGAAATTCTGGGAAACCAGGAAAGTGGGATGAGTGGCTCCTCCCTAAGAATAAAGATAAATATCGAAGCCTTTCCCGATGAATTTAATTAAGAAAAGCCCAGGTAATATTGAAGAACGGCTTAGAACTTCCTGGTTAATTACTCTATCCACTCTTCTGATTTTCATCATTCTCCCATAGCACCACATTTCTAAAGTTTCTGTTCTTTTCATGTCTGCAACTTTTCGCCCCAATATAACGCCACACTCCGTACGAGAATTTTTAGCAATGATTTCCTAATATTCATAATTATAATAGTCGTAAGCAAATTCCTCTTTTGGTAAAATCCTTCCTTGCCTGCGCTCTCCTACATTTTAAGTCTACTATACTTCTACCATCCCTAGCTTTTTATGCTGCCCGAGTAGCGTCCAAAATCTAACATCTCCTTCGATATTTCCTCTGTTAACCTTCATGTTCTACTCTTTCTCCAGGATCACGTTATTATGGTTTTTATGTCTTCTTCTGACTTCCCTAATACAATATCATCAACAAACCTTAGGGTTTTTATTTATTCTTCTTGCATCTTGATTCCCTCTTCATCGCCTGTTCTATATTTAATTTAAAGAGCATGGGCGAGAGACTGGCTGATGGGGAATTGATACACTGGCCAAATTCGGAATATATTACGCCAGATGACAGTCCGCAGCCGCCTCAGTAGGCCTAGGCCCTCAAGAGGGCTGTTGAGCCATTGGAAGAAGAAGAAGCAGGGTGAGAGACTGAATCCTTGACACCCTACTATTTTCTAGATTTATGCTTTCTTTCATTGCCCTTGAATTCTAATTTCTGCCGTCACCTGTACAGGATATGGTTTACTCTTCTTTCCCGATATTTTATTCCTGTCATCTTCAAAATCCTTAATTTTCATCTGATAATTTTTAAAAGAAGTAGATAAATGTTAAAGCATGTGTACAAGATTGAAGTTGCCCTGCGTGGCAAAGAGGACTGCAGTAGCGGCTCGCGTGAATATTGACGATCAACACGCCCCCGGGGTTATGAACCGAGCACGACACATACCTCCACATCCTCCAGGGAATTACGTATTAGCGGGGCGTGTAAATACACAACTATGCACTTAGCCTAATAAAATAGTGTGAAGTTTATGCTCGGGCCGCGAAACCGCTCGCTCCATTTTGCGGTCGGTACTCTGCATTCTACTCCACTTGCTTCAAACGCTTGGATTTACATTTTGAGAGTCGGGAATATCCAGTCTCGGGGTAAATTCAAATATATAATTATCAATTTAATTTTTATTTTTAATACACGGAAATGATGGCTATCCAATTACATTTGTAACACTCTTCAAATATTTTAACTTACTCCTTAATTGCACCATCAATTACATTCTTCTTATTCAAGGAATTAATACTGTTTCAATATTGAAACTCTTTTTAAATCAGACACACCCAAAATTACTTTAAGAGCTTAAAAGTTGATATAATACATGGAACAAAATCATTTGTTTCATTTTCATGATGATGATATTTTAGGTAAGGAAACAATTTTTTAGGAAAGGTCACTCCTTTAATTTTCATAATGCTCTTCTTTGAGATGAGGAAATAAATTTTAAGAAATTTTAATTTATAAATTGTTACATTAAATCCAATATATTTTCTGTTAACTCTGAACTAAAAAAGAAGCATAGACAATTTATATATTACGTGATATACAATTTATAAGACCAATACATGTGCTCCATGTCAATATTTACAACAGACTGAAGTAATGAGAAAAAAATAGTGCAAATTAAAGAATCACCAAAAATAACGAAAATTTATTTAAACATCATATTTAGTTGAGAAGTGTCATGTTTTATCTCATAGAAAATTTATTGGATTTAATATGTAACAGTTTAGAAATTAACCTTTTAGTAAAATTTATTTCATTCCCTCAAACAACAGCATTTTCGAAATAAAAGCTATAACTTTTTTCAGACAAACACAAATCAAATAATTTTTTTTTGTTAATATAGAACAAGTACTTGTCAACTAAATAAATTGTATGATGGTTTATTAAATTATCTTTGTTAGTTTTATAATTTTGTTATTCTTTGATTTTCATTATCTTTGTTCTTATTACGTCAGTCTGCTAAATATAATGGCAAGGACCTCAAAGTGTCGGTCCAATCGTCTATTTGCTATTAAATTTCAATATCATGTCAAAAGTTTTTGTAATTGTATGTTATACGATTCGTTAATTCTTATCTTATTTTTCTTCTTTACTGGCGTCAATTGATTTAATAAAATTTTATTGAAGTCTGCTTTGGTGCTTTAAAGCTTATTTCCCTGGAATGGAACGATAAAATGTTAGTGTTTGTGAGAGTTATTGTGTTTCCGTAAAAACAATTGAAAATTTTGATAAGCATTTATTCTATTAAAATTAATTACTATCGATTAACTTTTTAAGTTTTTATCATTTTATGTAGCCTTTTCTTATCTCCAAGTTTATATATGAATATTAACCCTTTATATATATTTGCATAATAGTGATTTTTATTTTCTTTAATATGTGTTCTATAGGTTTTGTTTATGTGATTTCTTTGTTTATTGTTTATTAATGCACTGTTACATGTATGTCTTATTTTCAAAATTATGTATTTTATTAATGTGCTTGTTAACTATGTATAATTTTAAGTTGTTCTATTTTTTCAATCTACATAGATTATAGCACTTAAAATGAAACGTTATCACAATATCATAGTTAGTTCACTCAAAATTTAAGCTGCGGCATATTAACCGGCTGTTGCTTAATTTTTGTTTATGAACATAAAGCTATTAATTACCAAGTTTCAAATATGCAGCTGAGACATAAGAAACATTTTCCAGTCGTCTTGCAGTTTTAATTGCCATTAGTGAAATTTTAGACTGATTATTACACAGTACTCTCAAGATTTAGCACTACTGTAATGGCGTGATTAGACTGATTGCCTGCAGAGTGCGTTCGTGTGTCTCTTAAGGACGACACCCAAAGGGGCCACAGGTATTCCTCACTTCCCTTCCCTTCCCATCCTTCTCCTTCCTCAAGGGAACTGTGGTGACGGAGAGGCGGTCGTAGGGTCACCTACGTTTCTGTCCACCCGAGGTCTCTCAGGGCAAAAGGGCCGACCGAGGTGCCGCACGTTCAAAGGGTCAGCCTTTGCACATCTGAAGGTAAATAGTCCTGCTAAGTGTTTTGTAAACTCTTCTCCAAATGAGTTACTACGCATAATGCTCCCACCGCACACGCACACACATACCAAAATCTTCTTAAAGGTTCTTGGTTTTTAAAAGAACAACCAAGTTCGTCTAATCATCATATTAGGAATTTGACTCGTGGCGATGATGAAAAGTACTTCATGACTTATCATTACTCATGATACAAAAAATATTCTTGTTTACGATTTGATACACAACTGGAGACACTCTGAGGAAGCTGCGTTTGCTTATACTATTTTTTCTATGTAATTGTTGGTCTGAAAAACAAATCACATCAGGTAAGTGCTCGGAACTTGTATAATTGTCTCATCCGTTTTATAATTTTTATTCACAGTAAATCATTTAAAGTCTGTCTTTCCCAATACTTAAATGAAATAAATTAACTATCAGATACAGATAAATTTTTTATTTATTTGAAACTAGACGTTTCATCACAAATTTTGGACTTCCTCAGGTAAATACTACAATAAAAAATATGCAAAAAAGGTACTTAAAAATTCTTAAAATGTCAGCATATTAATATCTTTTCTTGCCAAATTTTTAATACTAAACGAAGTACCTCCCTTTTATATGTTGGAGGTTTTACTAATGTAAGCTTTCCTTTTAAAAATTTGGAATTTTAAAAATATTGCTTAATTTTGATACCAATCTATTTTTGTGTTTTATTATTATTATATTTAGAAGTAAACCATCTACGAATGTATCCTTGAGGATGTGATCAGGTAATTAAACCGAAAAAGGTCTACACATGAAGTACTAAATTAAAAATCATTGCCCGTGGAAGACACAAATATATATTGTCAACTAAATAAAATCTGTATCTGGTCGTTAATTCACTACATTCAATTTTTATTTTTCTCTAACAAAATAATTAATGCACCAGTAATCATTCAGCCAACATGCCAGCAAAACAGTGTTTTTAAGTTATTTTACCACGATTCATCCCTATTTATTGTGGGTTATTCTACAGGCCCAGTTAAGTAATCACATTCCAACTATTTATTACTATGTAGTTTTATCGATTCAAAATGTAAGTCTGTATTCTTTAATTACTTTAATTCAAAGCTGGAAATTTTATTTTGTAACTAAATACTGCCTATTAAAAAATGTATTCTTTCAAAATTTTGTCAGCACAAAATTTTAGGAATATTTTCCCTTAATGTTTTAAAATTATTTATTGATATTTTCTTATTTGTATTATAATCAGAGAAGTAAAAATGTTTCCATAAATGCTGATGATAATTTCAGAAAGTTCACCCGCAATGTTTATTTCATTAATATTTTCCCATTTTTATCAATTCATTAAAATATATTTCTAACAAATTTTTATTATCTTATGTTTTATTCATTTTTATTTACCTTTCCCCTCAATGGGAGAAATATGTTTTGTACCTTTATTTCGTCATCAGTTTCGATAGTATAATTAGTTTATTATACTGTAAAACTGCGTTTATATGAATTTATGTAAAAATCGTAGATCAAGAACACATTCGTCGATGTTTACGTCTATAATAATAACACTGATAAACACTAAAATGCACTCGTATCAAAATTGAGCATAAATATTTGTTTTAGAAACAGTAAATGAGTTAAATAAACCTCTTTGTTACATCGTTTCGTCTCTCAATTGAGAATTCTTCAGGTACTGAAAAGAAACTTACAATGGATTTCTTTGGGTAAGATGTTAAGAATTTTTTTAAAACACAAAGCATTTTTTTAGAAACATTCGCGGCTTTTCAAAGGAATGCCGTGTGACATTGTACATTAGTAAGTCCTTCAATGATTGAGATTTCCACATAGAAATGGAAGAACCATCGTTTTACATTGATGAAAAAATGTCATAAGTACTTTTATTTACATATACTATTTAAATAGTTTCAAATATAATTTTCTATGTCATTTTCTTCGTTGCGTTGTTTTGCACCTGAGTGAAATAATTGGGTTTTAGTTGTAATTTTTTTTCCTGTTTATCCTACATGTCAAATCGTGGACGTCATTGGAGAGAGTGGGGTTGGGGTATAGAGGGCCCACATAAATTTGGAACGGAGATGCGGCATAAAGCATCCACGAAACCGTAATAAATCCGCAGTGCCCAGGGTAATATAGCAAATTCCACGCAGATCGTATATATTCCAGAGACATTCTCGTGCTATTGCAGTTATATCATTTGAGCGACCTCGCTACAAGTCGTTGCGATATCTCGTGTGCGTAGTCGATATTCCTTAACATGACGTAAATTGGCTTTACAACTTCCTCATACAACTATGAAACAAATTTAGACTTGCATAAGTTATTCTCGCTACAATTCCCTGACTGCCAAAGAATTTTCTATATGTGAAACTTGTTCCTTACATTGTTTATAAACCTAAATGAAAACAAATTTACAAGAACAAGTTCCGTGGATGGTGGATTTTTATTCTATTTGTAAACAAACTTCATTTCACAAGGCGATTGTAGTTTACCCTTTAACGGAGAATTATTTACGATTTTATATAAAAAAAACTGGAAATAAGTCAGCAATTAATTTTATTACCCTCTAATTAATCCAAATAAGACGTTTGGCCTCCCTTTTGAGACTTCATCAGGTATACTACAAACTTATTATATAATTATTATTATACATTATATATATTATGTAATTAGATAAGATAAGATTTATTGGATCCATTAGTCCTCTATTGAGGAAATAGGACAAGTCAAAGAATATGTTACATAAGAATACGAATATAAGAAACAAAATATGGATACAACATATGAGTAATGAAAATTATGTATACAATGATAAATAAAATAAAACAAAGCAGAGCAAACAAAATCTGAATACAACATATCGAGAATATGAGTACAAAACAATAAGAGAGATAGTAAAAGAAACTATGTATACAATGAATGACAAATAAAAGAAAGTATACATAAAATATACAAAAGATATAATTTCTGGATAAACAATGTCAATTTGGAACACTAAATCGGTGTAATAGATCCACGCACTTCACAGGCATAAACTCTTCACAATACACTACACTTTGAAACACACTTGTGTAGATCCTTGGGAAATCAGGCTCCAGCAGATCTCGTCAATTTAGGTCATGAAACAAAGAAGAAAAGACCGTTAAAGAAAGGATAACGTATAATATACACCTGATATTGTTTGCATATGATGACCACTGATTCAGCACTTTTGCAAAAATAGACTTTAATTACTTTCAGACCGATTGATAAATTCAGGAATAGAATAATAAACTCCTTCTAGCAGGAGATTCTTGCATGCTTTAGTGAACTGATTATAACTGGCTGTTGTAGAGTTTTATTCCGGAGCAGTGGATACTGTTCTCGTAAAGGTGAAGGCGATGTTTATCAGCTCTGAGGACTGATCGGTTTCTAGTACCGTGTTGATGATAATGCCCGTTGCTTTGGAATAGGCTGAAATTACGTTTTACAAATTTTAGAATTTCTAGTATGTAGACGCACGGGAATGTTAGGATTCCTAAGCTTTTAAATAGAGGTTTGCAATGTTCCCTACAATCTTTCGCGCATAGTATTCTTATAACTCTTTTTTGTAACTTGAAAACGTCAGAACTTCGAGGGCAATTACCCCAACTCGTTATTCCGTAGCACATATTTGAGTGGAAATAGGCATAATAGACCATAATCGCGGTTTTAGGATCAACTTGCTGCATTAGTAATTTTATTGAGTAGCACGCGGAACTTGTTTGCCTGTGAGTATTTCGACATGACGATTCCACCGTAGGTTATCGTCAACTTGAAGGCCAAGAAACGACGCGTCATTAGCGAATCTCTTGTCTTCCACAGAAGAATTAACAGTTGACGAAAACTGTAGTAGTTTAGTCTTTTCGGTATTAAGAGTTAACTTATTTGCAGTGAACCATTGCTTTAACATTCCTAAAGTGTTTTCAACTTTGACATTGAGAGCGTTTATATCACTATCGAAAACAATTACGTTAGTGTCATCCGCATACAACACTGTTTTTAAAGGATGAATGTTTCGAGGAAGGTCATTAATATACAAAATAAACAAAAGCGGCTCTAGTATTGATCCTTGTGGTACACCACAAGATATTTCCTTCCAGTCTGAAAGAGTAATTTTACCGTTTTGGTTCTGGATAGCCACTACTTGCTTCCTATTGTTCAAGTATGAACGGATGAGTGAAAATGCGTTTCCTCTGATACCGTAATATTTGAGTTTATTGAGTAATATTTACTAAGGAAAAGGAAACATATTGCAAGTTTTCCTGTCCACTGAGGAGATTTATTGGCCTTTGGACGGTAAAAAAAATAGTATCGTTTTTTCTAGTGCCGTAGAATGATGACAAAAATACGGATATGGACTTGATTCTTCAAATTTCAAAAAAATAATATTCCTGTTTTAGTACAAGGAGTCGAACCGTATTATTGAAAGTAAATATCTTTCATTTTATACTCCACCAATAAAATATATTCCCTTGTAAATAAAAATTTTATTGTAATACTTTTTTTATTTAATTTGAAGGCTCAATGAAAATGGTGAATAAATATTTAATATTAATAATTACGTGGCAATTTAAGGAAAGCTTAACAGTTTTCAATCTAATCGGAGAACTGATGATTTTATACACACAAGTATACAATAGTTAAAGATATTTTATTAAAGAAAATAGTTTCTTAAAATACAAAACCTTCGTAAACATGGTGCAGGTACATATTTCTTATTTAATAGTTTAGGGACTTCCTTAATTTATAGATAACGTTGTTCGTAGCATCCACTATCCATCTCATAGGTAAATTACTTTTATGATTTTTTAGGTTCCCTGATTCTGGGTGCACAAAAGTAATTATTAGATCGTTTTTACGTTAGCTTAATTTTTAGTATATTTAAAGTTTATATATTCGTTGTCATTTGAAGTTAGTTTTTTGTTTTTTTTGTCTGTACTATATTTTACTTTTCTCTCTTCTTCCTTTGCTCTGCAGACCATTCAGGGCCTTGGCCTACCGGGTTGACATGATACATTCCGAATTTGGAGTGCTATGTTGTCAGCGTATCGATACACGCAGTAATATTTTTTTGTTTTTGGCTCCAAATAATTCTAGAAGTTAACTGAATGATCTACTCTCAACTGGTCCCCGAAACACGAGAATTGGGTGATTTTTATAAATGGATAACAGCCTAATTAATTCAGTTCTCTTTAAATAATCTCAACTATCCACCTGTGACGATCTGAGAGAGATCGTTAACCTTACTCATAATTTAGTCATCAATTACTTTCTCCTCCTCATATACTGTAGGTCCATAAATTAGCTTTGCTCTGAGATACGAGATTAACCTGCCTATAAAGCGTAAAAAATGAATGATTCCGTTTATTATTTAGGGAAAGATCACGCACAACAATTAACTTAAAAAAATTATGTTATGAACTTTAGAGGTTTTGGTGCAAATATATTTATATGAAGATACATTTCATTTACATAAATTTAAAATATAAGAAAACATGTGACTTGACTCTGTCATTTATTTGTATTAAGACTAAAAACGTACAATTTGTATAGATTGTGTAGAACTTATGTGAACTTAACTTATACTTCTTGACATTTACAGCGACTAAGCACTTAATAATCTTAATTGTGATAATTAACTTTCTTCAAGCTGGTGCTTTAGTGTAACGTCTGAGTCGTTGACTTGACGTAGGACTGCAAAGAAAGAGTAGGAGACGTTCAGCAACTGGAAAATGTAAATTATCAGGTGATAAATTATATAGCACAATTGATCGAAAAATAAATGATCTTTGTTAGTTTATTTGATTTTCACTATCTTTATGCTTATTTTTTGAGTCTGTTACAAATATTGACAAGGACCACGAGTGTTGGTCAAAACGTTCTACTTAACTATTATTTCTGAAATTCAAAACTTTTATAATTGCCTGTTACTCGGGTCGTTAGTTATTATCCCATTTATAAACAGTATGATACATTTCAAAATATAAATTTATATGAGAATATTAAAGATTAAAATTTTATCAAAAAGGGAAAAACTTATTTTTCCTTCAGTAATGTTGAAAGTAACAAACAATAAACTATGAAGAATAAAAAATTAAAAACAAATATGATTAGAAATATTATTTTATTCAAGTGTTTCGTTTCGCATTTGAGACTTCTTCAGATAAAAATTAAGCTGTACCTGGAACCTCACTCCATGACTCCTTCGGCCGAAAAGTGATTTTTAATCTGAAGAAGTCTCAAATGAGAGACGAAACGTAATATTTAATATTTAAAGTATTAAAAATCTGACAAAGAGGCTGATTTTACTCATTTATGTATATTTAATTGTCAGATAAAATATTTAATTGTTAAATTCAATTCAAACAACTTTGAATAAAATGAAAACCACTTTAAGTTGTCATTTCTGTATTTTTAATTTCAGAATATTACGGCCGTGGCCATTTTCAACTGTATATTTTAATTATCCCACGTACAGATTTTACTAAATATAATACCAGAGTGGTACACGTCTATATATTTTCTGAAATTAAAAATACAGAATTGAAAACTTAAAGTTGGTTTTCTTTTTATTTAATATTTTATTATTTTATTCCTTTCACCACTTTGAATAATATTCTTTTGGTATGACTACAAAGACTACACAGTAAAATAAAATAAACATATCTTTGCCTAATACGAGGAATAAGGATTACCATCTTTGACGGCAGAGAGGTTAACATGTTTGGATAAGTCCTGTTAGCTGGAGGTGAGATTATTTCCTTTATGCACGCTGAATGGAAAATATTGGTTAAAGAGAAATATGCAAAGAGAATTATTTTAATTGGAGACGATTCAGTAGTATGATTGTATTATTATTATTTCATAGATAGGAAAAACCTGATTCGTAAACTTGTGTGTTGTGGAGTAAAAGAGTGTAATTTTGTTCAGAATATTATTTCTGGGTATGTTAACTTTATTCATTTGCACATTTACTGAATTATTTCATTGCAAGCCACGATTTTGAACCCTCTGTAAAAAGATAATAAATTTATTTTCGGACATATGACGTATTATGACGTCATCGGCGTTTTGTTTCTCATACCAACGAGCCGGCTATATTTCAAATTAAAGTAAGTTTGAATTTGGGATAGGATTTTTACGCTCTTTACTAACAAAGCAATATCACTACTTTTACAAAACACTATGATATTGTTACTATTTATATTGTGAAGCGTGGCCAGTGAAATTTTTCATCAACATTAGTAATGTGTTTTGTTTCATTTAAAATTAAATATTTACCTGATAAGGTCGTACATTGAACGATCGCAACGTAACGTTACTACTTCGTATTTTTAAATTAATTTTCTTAATTTATTTATTTTAAAAACTGGCAGATATTGCAACGATTATTTATAATTTTGATTATCAACGAAACATTATAGGCCAATAGTTCCTTGGTTATATAAGAGAGTTTTAAATTACGGAGGTACTACTTGGGTAGCATAATAACTAGGAATGGTAGAAATATAGTAGATATAGTTGTGAGGAATTTACTCACGAGTAATTTAAGTGTGAATATTATTATAAGTTCGTATTGAGTGTGAGGACGATAAGAGTTGCAGAAAGGAAAAGAATAGTAGTTTTTGGAATGTGGTGATATAGGGGAATGCTGAAAATTAGAAGGGTGGATAGAATCACTAACGAGAATGTTCTGAGCAGAATAGGGAAAAAGCGAACAACATGGAGGATGTTGACTAAGAGAAGGGATAGATTAATAGGACTCAATTGAAGACACGAGGGTCTTGTAAAATTAGCATTAGTGGGAAGTGTGTGGGGGTAACAGCAGAAGAGGGAACCCAAGGATGGAAGACACTAACTAGATTAGGGAGGATGTGGGATGTGGTAGCTGTGCGAAAATGGAAAGGATTGCGCAGAATATGTTAGCATGGAGGGTTGCATCAGACCAGTCTTAGGACTGAATACCACAACAACAACAACATTGTGTGGTTATAATATAAAAACTAATATTTATTTGTTTGTTTGTTGGCAAGAATCGATTTACGATCTTAATTGGCCTCAGAGGCGAAGTGTTACAAATCGAAGTTTCATTATGCCGAAGTTTATTAATATAGTCAGTTTTCTGTGTTTTCTTTTGGGTAGTAATGATTATCCATCTATCTATATATATAATGTAATAGGAATTATGTAATGATCTCGCGTGATGAGACTCTGTTCACTGTATTCCGAGTCACACACACAGACGGTGCATATTTCTTCGATTAGGGCGTGGCGGATGTCGCACGGAAAATTATCGCAAGCATTTCTAATTTGCTAATGTGCGAAATTTACGTTCACTATTGCTTAATACTTCTCACGGAACCCTTGTGGAGGAGAGGAGAATGTTACAATACCAGCGAGCAGTATTCCGCTGAGGACTACTCTCCTCTATTGACGAAATGTCTGCCGCTATTTACCATTAAGTATTGTCTTTCAAAAGGATAATGGGAAAAAAACTACTGAACTGAAAAATAAAAAAAAGGGAGAAGAGGGCTCCTTTGTTCACATTTCACATGCGTCTGTTAAAAATGAGTGTACAAGAGAAAGAAAAATTACATACGGTCTCCTTCATTAGGTGGAACATCCAGATAATGACTTGTTGTGGTCTGAATAGTGAGAATGTTGATTTTACAGAACGTCAATACGGCTCTCAAAGAGCTCGTGTGTCATAGAAACAACGTACAGACAATCTATTAGCGGGGGAAAATATATTAAAAAAGGCTCGTAATGACAAAATTGAAATGGAATACTGCGTGATAAAACATAAAGATTGTATCATTTATCCGATTTTAATTGTTTAATATTTTCCGCTCAAGGTTTAATTCTAAACAATTATTTTTCTAGCAATGGTCCAAACGTCAAATTTGTCGTTAATCACTATATTTTTCAAGAATAAAATGTTTATGATTTAGTACTTTCGTCATTCAGTTTGACACATTTGTATAAGATATGCATATTTTAATTTACTCATTTTGGAACGACAAATAGAATGCGAGTAAGAACAAGATCGGTTTGCTTTTAGGAAGAATGTAGGGACAGGAGAAGCTATATTGACTTTGCGTCAAATTCAAGAAGACAATAAGAAAAAACTTAACTACGTTCATGGCATTTGAAGATTTAGAAAAAGCGTTTGGTAATGTAAACTGGAGCACACTATTAAGGATATTGAAGAGCACTGGAATAAAACATCGAGAAGAAGGCTGATCCATAATTTCTAAAGAACGCAGCCAGCAAGTAAATAAATCAGAAATCGAGAAAGGAGTAAATTAAGGATGGAGTTTGTCACCCTTTGACCTATATATAGAACAGGCGATGAAAAAAGTTAAAACTGAGTATGGAAAAGAAATAAAAACTTAAGCTTTTTCGACGATATTGTAGTATTAGGGGAGTCTGAAGAAGTCCTGGAGAAAGAGTTCTATATGAGGATTAATAGAGGCAAAACCAAGGTAATGGAGTCTAGCAAGGGAAACAGTGCAATTTAAAAGAGTGTTAGATTGGGAATTGATATTTTGACGGAAGTTAAGGAATTCTGATACTTTGGAAGCGTAATAACTAGGGGTGGTAAGAGTATAGTAGACATAAAGAGTAGGATAGCGCAGACAAGGAAGACTTTGGCGAAAAGGAGGAATTTAATTACGGATAATATAATTGTGAATATTAGGAAATCGTTGCTACAAATGTTCGTATGGAGTGTGGCGTTATATGGGTGCGAAACGTGGACGATAAGAGTTGGGTAAAGGAAAAGAATAGAAGCCTTTGAAATGTGGTGCTATAGGCGAATGCTGTAAATCAAATGGGTGGGTAGAATAAACAGAATAGGGGAAAAGCGAACAATATGGAGGACGTTAACTAAGCGAAGGGATAGATTAATAGGCCACGTTTTAAGCCACGAGGGGCTTTTAAAATTAATATTAGAGGGAAGTGTGTGGGGTAAGATCAGAAGAGGGTGCGAAGGATGGAATACGTTAAGCATTTGTTTATTCTTCCCGCTCATAATTCATACATTAACTAGTTACGATTTATCGTCACTTAAATTAATTCCCTTTTATGAATTAAAATTTACTTTAAATAAAGTTGAATGTGAACAATATTCAATTATATAATTACGACTTTCTGCCGTTGGATTTCCCAACCAGAGATCCTCTCCACCCACCAACGACTCTCTACAACAACTGCTTCTCATTACAAGAACTTAGTGATAATATTCAGTTACCAAGAGATAAATTAGACCCTAGAAAGAGCGTTGTAATCTTTAGTTGAGGGAGATTTCCGTTCATCTTTCAAAATGTTCCCCAGGAACCGAGAAAACTTCATTTAGACGTTACATTTTTTAAATTATTACACTATGTTAGAATATGAAACGAGACAGATAATCAAAAATGAATGAAATTCTCTTGTGTCGGTGTCTGCTATCAGTATCAACAACATTGCGGTTTCCTGTTTTGATTCTCCGAGCCAAGGTTTCGAAGATTGTGGATATCTTGACCACAAATTGTGCAACACCTTCCATTTTTACGTAAAATCACAGGTCTAAGATAAATATTAACACATAATCCTAAAGATAATGTTACGTTTTGGAGATGTATAATAATTCAGAATTATTCATAAACAATAAAAAATAGTCAGAAAAAAATGGATATATTCATTATCATTAAAAACTTACTTGAAAACTTGAACGTAAATAATCTATTACTATTCATTAAAAAAATTAATGAGCCTTAATTAACATATTAGCCTTAATGACCTCAAACGTAAAGCTGAGGTATTACGAGAAAACATTTGTAGAAAGGATAAAGAGATAGACGCAATTATTGTCAGTTTAAATTAATCTTTTTGTTGAAGAGGTTTTAATTTGTAATAACTCAAGAAGAGATTTCACCATGTATCTTTTTACCTGAAGAAGAACAGAAATGTGGACGGAACTTTGTGTCTTCTGTGATGAATATTATAAAAATTCTCGACTTATTAGCACTTTTTTCCACCTGTAACCTTACAGTTGTTGATATTTGAGAAAACGCACCCGATTTTGGTTCACGGTAAAATATTTTTATGAACTGCTGTGTCTGGTGGTCGATATGTAATCACATTAATCAACTGTCGTTTTTCAGGATTGAAGAGAGTAAATCTTATCTCATAGGGAAAGGGAGAAGAAGTAAATAAAATCCCATGCCATGACAAAAATTTGCGCCTATTTTGTAGGATCTAAATTCTTTTGAGTACAGCTCCACTAAATCCCTAAGGATCTGCCTACGTTCCTCTACATACTTAATTTCTTGTTTAATTGATAAACCCTGCCAATGTTGTTGATATTTGATCGAGTTGTGGAGTAGTTCAAAATTTTATTAATCAGTAGTTACGAGGGCATAGCACTGCATTATTCACCCTTCAACTCCGTCTATCTTATGTTACTGCTTGTAACGGCCATTTTAGTGTTCGTTTGAAATGTTTATATTTGTTCTCTTGCGGACGAAAATAAATAATTAGAGAATATCGCGTTAAGTGAAAGAGAGGGAATTGGAGAGAGGCTCGACTAAACATTGGGTTAGCTATGCGGGATTTTAAAATTGGTAAAGGTTGAATTAAATTTGTTTTATTTACAATACCATCTTTTTTTAATTTATAAAGAAGGTGAAAAGTTGAAATGTATACATGTAACGATGAATATTAATTTAAACGCAAGTAGGAGTTATGTTTACCAGTTAACTGAAATCGTATACCCATCAATCAACTCTTGAAGTTAGAGTATTTGATGAGTAACGGTTGAATAATATTAACATTGTTTTACTGTAATTAGGGAAACGTTCCATATTGCCGAGATTAAAGAGATCCTTGCTGATTTTCAGATTTGACAATTAGCCTTAATAAATGTTATCAATTGAGTGTCTCTCAGTTATATGGAAGTCAGGCTATATAACCACTAGCAGTGGTATAAATAATTCTTAATTATTATAAATTATAAATATTTTTATTACGAGAGTTGTGTTTTAATTATTTTGGAAGAATTAATAAAACGCTCTGTGTGTTTGTTATACGCCGTGAAAGGTTGTTTTACCTGCATGAATGTTTTGAGGCAGACGACGTAGAATTTTCCTCCAGTGAAGGCTAGAGGTTTCTGAGCACGCAGCATGATGAAGCGGACAGCTTGTCGGAAAGAACTGGGCGCGTCCAGCCAGTTACAGCTCATGCTTGCCGACTGTAACCCTTGGCTCTGGAAAACACACGGACGTAAGCATTTCACTCTCATACCATGGAGTTGAGATATTAAAATAACTTCCCCAAAAATTCACAGAGAGAGAAAATCTTTTCAGTGTTATCTGAGGAGGACTTTAACAGTGTAAAATTAGTTACCACAGTCATAAAATACACAACACATCTTCAATATCTCACCAGTAGGTCAAGTGTTTCGATACGACGTCGACTACAATACACAAAAGACTTAATTATAAAAGAGGCAGAGTAGATGTAAGTATACAAAGATAAATTAAATGACCATATAATATATATATGTCATGCAAGATGACAGTCCGCAGTCGACTTGGTACGCCCAGGCCCTCAATGGGCTGTAGAGCCAAGGAGGAAAGGAATTACAATAGATAATTTTGAAATAATTTATTCAACTACACGGATGTATCGTCCACGAATTTGGGACTTCATTCGCAAGATGTAGACATAAATTTCTTCAGTTCAGATATTTAATCTTTGATTGAATACAACTAGGATGTGGCTAAAACGTAGAGGCCCAAATATACAATTTTGCGTCACGAACTGCATATATTGAATTTAATGATTGTTTAAGAATTTAAATTACCTTTCTTTTGAGTAGACTAAATTATTTAGTAGTTTCTTAAATATATAATTTTGGATACAAAATTAATATTCAGTTTTTTAAATTGAAGATATCTTTCTTCTAAGGTAAGATACAGGCAAAAATGGTTTGAGAGGCAAATATTCGACAGTGTTTTTGCACTTTGAAGTTTATTTTATTATCTTATCTGTAGTCTCTAATGTACCCCAATTTCTTCCTTTCCGACGCCTTCCAGAAATCAATTTTTTAACAGATACATTGAAAAACTTTGCTCTAATTTTATTGACTTTCTTCAATTTATTGCTCTCGTAGCACCGTACTTATTGCTTCTAAAAGGCAACTGCATTAATATGCCTCTTAACTTTTTGCATTGACGGACACCCTGCTCATGCCATAAGGCTCTCCTCTTCGGAAATTCCTCTTTATCGAGTGAGGCCCGACAAGACATGGAAAAATACACCACTGAGTCCAGTCATTCCGAAGATTATAACAGCCTCTCTGCCAGTTTTTAAAATTTTATTGTGACTGTGAAATATCGTTTCTTATTTGAGACTTCCTCCCGTATAAAAATTATTTGTTTACTGACAACACTCCATGACTCCATCGGACGAAAATGAATTATAACAGCATCTTTGTCCGTTTATTTTATTTAAAAAGATGAAATCACGGCCGTGAAGACCGGGATTGAGACTGCTGGAGAATCGATACGCCGACCACGTGTCACTCCAAATTTGGAATCTGTTATATACCATGACAGTTTGCAGTCGACCAGGTGTACCAAGGCTTTCAATGGGCTGTAGAGTCAACGAAAAATATAAAATATACCCGAAGAAGTCTCAAATAAGAGACGAAACGTAGTGTATTTCATCTTTTTGAACGAAGTATAAGAACTGACAAAAAGGCTCTTATAATTCATTTAAAAAATGTCTCCTTTTTAGCAGACATAGCGGACGAATCGTCATTGTATTATATTTAATTTTCTGAATACTGATTAAATTTATCTTTATATAATTTAAGATTCAGACGTCAAATAAAGTATGTATGAATAAAATCTGACTAGCAGCCAATAAAACGCCAAATTAATATTAATAACACCTTTCATGTGATTGTAAGTAAGGAAAAAGATATAAACTTGAGTTATGGTTCTCTGTAATGCGTGTAAATTCACGAAATGAATTGATGAAAAATATATTGATTGGTAGGAAAAGAAGGTAACGGTAAGTAACCAGAAAAATATTTGCCTCCAGCTTTTCGCGGTTTCTGTAAAGTTGTACGTGCTATTTAAGTAGCAGAGAGGATTAGTGACCCGGGACAATGACGCGTGAATCTTGAACGGGAAGGATCGTCGACCCCAAACAGAACGTCAGGAAGCGTCTAAGAAACTCCTCCCACCACTAATTAAGCTGCAGTAATTGGCTGTCACAAAGCTCTAAAAGGCGTGGTCTAATAGTTGAGATCCGTGGCGAGCCAAGAATCCGAAGTTTCGTTTTAACAAAAGTCCTCAAAAATATTTGTTGTAAATGAATATTTCAAAATGAGGTACTTTTATATTCTGGCATAAAAATAAAACATATTTAAAATTAAATATTAAGCTTAAGTGAAAGCAGTACTTTTTACGGTCTTCGTTTTCTTTTTTCCGTATTGTGACAGCGTCCCCTCCTTCTTTCTTTTTTTGTGCAACATTATGAAGTGTACTTGAGCTGTGATGAAAGTGTGGTTACGTGGCAATGTTTACCTCTGGGGAGCCGTAAGTTTAGATGTCCAGGCTGACAGTATCGCAGGAAAGCATCAAGTGTTGGTATTTATCAGGGGAAACGGCGCCGTAACTTAAGCGAGCTGAAACCAACTCCCTGATTATTATGAGCCACTTTAATTAAGGGGAACTATTTAGGCCCGCAGGTGCTAACATCAGAATTAACATACATTACACAAACAAAACACCGGAGTTGGAATCACTTGTGTAAGCCTCTCAACATAAAGAAGTGGATTAGACGGGTTTGATAAATTCACGCTTACATTTATTCAGAAGCTGTATAATGAGTATACTGACTGATAAATTAGTCGTAATGATTTTTTGATTTAACTTTGTTTATTAAACAATTTAACCTTCTTAAAATTTCGAAATAAAAAATTGTTAGTACCAAACTTAATAAATTCCAGGAACATGGTGCATACATTTGTAAAATAAAAGCTGGTAAAAGACTGTAGGGGGCTTGAAATCCGTACACTAACGTGCAAGTAATCAAGACTTGCCAAAATATGCGAATGTGTCAGATATCTGTAAGTCTGTGATATCAGAGGATTGGAATACCGGACCTTTTTTTTTCTTAATTGTGCGCATTCCGCAACACTGACATTCGATCAATTATATCAAACAGGAGACAACACAAAAAAAAATTCATGATGATGAGAAACAATACGAAATACTTTTTGATGACGTACGTTTGTATATATCCATTTTATTTAAAGCCAACTTTTAACATGACATATTTCACGTAACCATGACAGATGATTATGCTTTAAAAACTCAGCTCCCGGGCAGTTATATTTTACAATACGAACTTCAGGAAATATCAATTACCGAGCGAAAATCAATGAGTAACATTATTTAATCGCTGTAACAATATATATTGGTCGTTCTCTATTGGAAAGACTGACGAAATAATTTCAAGAGATCTTAGGTTCTTTTTTATAATTTGTGCATTTCATAACAGTTAAATAAAAAACGAAAATTCAATCATCATAATTCTATAGTTTCCTCGATCTGTAATAACTGAAGAAATATTAAAAAACTGAATTACGAACAATTAACGGCATAATTAATTTTTTTATCGAAGAGTCAGCGGATTTAGATATTTATTTTACATTCGTTTCATAAAGAGAACCACAGTTCACATTTTAAGATGAATTCTTCTCTTTGCACAATATTTGAGTCAATAAAATCCTAAATAAATTGACGTTCCACTAAATTTCAGAAAATGGATACAAGTATCGGGGCAACGTAGGGCGACCATACTGTATATATATACATATATATAGAATTAAAATATTTTTTATATATAGAATAAAAATGTAATGATTTGGGCAAAAATATACTTGAGTCCTAAAATAGGAATATGTAACAGTAAATTTTTCCTTTCGCTGACGAGACTCGCTCTCTGAAAAATTCTCCACCAAAGCTCATTAAAACAATAATGAAGTCGGGTAACAATTATTCATTTTTTGTCACAATAACGCACAACAAAGGCCTGGTTCGGTAAATTGAAATCAACCCGAAACGAAAAAAAAGCGAGTATGGACGTTAATAGGTAATATAGTCTGCTGCAGTCGAATACTGGCGGGAAAATTAATTGGAATTTACTCCGCACACTAATGGAGAGTCGTGATATTTCACCCAAGATTACTGGAAACAAAAAAAAATTGTAGGACTTTTTTTCCCGGTTTTCATGCGCGGGGAAAAAATTCTTCGATAATTAAGACTTTCTCTGAGGATTTGTAGCTTCGTCGAGGACAGAAGAGACGAATTTATTAAACGGCTGGAAAACAATAGGGTACTTCATTAATCCTGTATAGTCACTAAAAGAAACTCCCATGGCACGAGTGAAATTCTGTAAGGGTTCCTTCGCTTTCTCGCTGTTTCTCGTTCTCTCTCTCATTTATTCTCGTGACTCTGAATGCCTCTCTCCTCTACTCTCCCTTTTACGAACCAAACAAGCAGGGCCGTAATCTCGTTGCGTGAAAGAGAGAGCGACGAATCCCAATGCCACCTTTTAAAAGCCGGGAGTCGGTTTGTTCTCGTCTAATATTTGAAAGCATTGAACCGTTAAAAGCGAGTCGAACCCCTTGCTGCGAAAATGCAGAGCACAGCCCCTGGAGAGGGCGGTTCGCTTTCTTTTCTAATTGGGGAAACAAAATTGGCCTCGTTGCCGATTTCGTGAGCGAGGAAGGATAGCAACAACGCACGCGCGTGCTGCATTGGTGGAGATTTCCAGGGGCGGTTGGCGCCGCAGCTAGAGGGGCGTAATTGGGTGTGCGGGCACGCGGCAAGGCAGACATTCGGATGCTAAACACGATATCGCAGAGAACAACAATGAGAGCCTCCACAGGCCGAATTCCGTCACAATCACCTACATTCCTCTTCCCATGTAGTAGCGTATGTAACCTACCGCATAGTTGTTTTTGTTCTGCCCGGACTATTCTACATAATGGATCCCACTTCAACTGTACGACATTCCATCTGAAACACGGATCTATATTAGCAGAACAGTCAGTCATGATACGTTCAAAACTCATTCCCCACGTTTCAGTAATGTAATTTTGTATTATTAAATAACTTACTGTCTTTCATTTATGGCGTTATCAGGCTATTTGGTACAGTATTTTAGGGACAGTAAGCACATGGTTATTCCAATCAGCGCTCAACACCCTAGAGCAATGGTCCAAACAATAGCGAATCAGCATCAACCCTACTAAATTAATAACCATCCCATTCACACTAACAAAAAAACCCTCCCCAATTCTACCTCTGTCTAAACAATTCATTAATCCCTACAAAAACAGAAATCACCTGTCTATAAATCATGTTTGATTCAAAACTCTCGTGGAAACCTTATAATCTCCAAAATCAACCATAAATTCATAAGCCTATATCCCCTCCTAAACAGAAAAGCCCCTGTTACTATCAGCACAAAGCGCCTCCTATACTTCTCAATAATACAAGCCACCTAGTCCTATGCCTCGTCCATACGGGGAAGAACAGCCAAAAATCCATTCATCTCAATTTTTTTTAAAAAAGATCCTACGCGCCATTACAAAATCTCCCTGGTATCTTATAAATTCCGTCTTCCACCACAACATCAAATTTTCCAAAGTGAACTCCGTAATCACTAAATAAATAACCTCCCTAATTAAAAGCGTCCTCAACAACCCAAACACCACGCTCCAGAAATTCCATGACAATCCTCCTCCGTCTCTACGCATCCGTCGGCTCAAAAGTAAACTCCCAGTCGACCTCATCATTCCCCCTGAACATTCGTATACCCTCCAATAATCAGTTCACCGCCTGCGAACCCTCACCCACCCACACCGTAAAATAATAAAAACAATAAAAACGTAACTCACCTTGTAAAGTAGGCTAACCAGAGGACTAACCTAACTTCACGTTTACAGGTGAATTATATTCAAAATTTTTATTTTGTAAATTCATTATTTTAATATTGTATAATCTAGAACAATTATTTCACTAATATTTTGATTTGTTCTAGATTTAGGTAGTACTGATATTTCTGCCAAGTGACGATATCCTTTTGTTATTGATCGCAAAGTTATTAGTGTTTGAAAACCGGTTAAATGTTTCATTTCAGATTTTTTCAGGCACTTTCATCATTTTGTGTTGGACATAGATACAAGTTTAATCCAGAAGAATTGTGGTTTTCGTATTCAGTGCAAAAAGTTCACGTGGTTCCCAATTATAAAAACTCAAAAATAGGGGGTTTAGTGCGGTTTCGTCGTGACCGCGATTGACAGGTTTCCCAATATTAAACATTGTACAAGTTCATTACATATATAAATCTTCATTTATACGAAAATTGAACGGGATCGAGCGTGAGTGATTTCGAAAATTAGACCACTTGGGGTGGAATAAACCATTTACCCTTTCACGCCTGTCTATCCCGGCGGAATGATTATATCGCCATAATAGGCGTGATGAATCACAGTACCGTAATCGAGAAATATATTAAATATAAAGATAAAAGTAGGTACATTTATTATACAGTTTTCTTTATATAGGCGATAATACTCCCATCGTCACTAGCCTTTAACTTCTGTCACAATATTCCTTCCAATGTAACACCCTTTGTTATTCCACTGTTTCACGGAAGTAAAGTCCAGAAACATTTTAAATTATTCCATTACCTTAAGAACATTTCTGTACGTAAACGATGAACGATTTTGTAATAATATACCAGGAAAGAAGAAAATAAATAATTATCGTTTCCAACGATAGTAGCGTCCACAATTATCGCTTTAATCAACACAGTAGAACATTCATAAAAATCATGCTACGACATCTAAGAATAAGATAATTACCAATTAGATGAAAAAAACACTCAAAAAGAATTTTTAACTACATTTCCGATCACCCGTTTGATTTTTAAAAGCTATGATTTATAACCTGGTAACCAAGGCAGTCGAACAATCACAAAAACATATTATGAATACTATTTTATCTAATCCTTATCCTTTGCATTTCATTTACAAATTATAAAAATTAGATTGACTGATTTAATGTAATTCATTTTGCTATCTATGAATACGAACAGAAAGTTCTACCATTTGTAACGATAATTTCTTCTATTATTCTTGCCTGATAATTAATTCCAAAACATCTCGCTCGCCTGACGCGTAAAAGAATGATTCTAAGATTAATTTAATTATTTCTAGGGATTCTTGGTTTCTCAGCTTAGAAACTCCACATATTGCCGTTTGCAATCCGCGTGTCCTCAGTGGCAGCAGGCAGAGTTTCCCTGGCCGGGCCAAGACGGAGGCAGCAGCTCAGCGTCGCTGACGGCGTCATATCAATTTCACGGTCCGACGCTGCGGTAGACATCCACTGGAGCACGGCGCCCAGGGGCGGCGGTAAACACACCACTATTACAAACTAAGCCACAAACAACAGGCAATAAGTGCACACAAATAAATTATATCTGCTGAAGACTGTTATACATTTTACGCTCTTAAACGTTTCTGTAATATTAAAAGTATTTATAATTAATTACACTCAATCAAAGTTGTGAAAACAGTCCTAGTGGCCATTGGAATTGTATACCGTCCCGCCGTACAATACAATAGATTACGATAAGAAAATTCTCACGTGACGAATATAATTATTTCCGAGGATAAAATACTGAGGCATTAACATTAAAAATGTTTTAAAAATATTGATAGTCGTGTATGAGCTATATTATAATTTATTTTGTATATTGTATTAGTCTTAAGACTGGTATGATGAGATCCTCCATGCTAACCTATCCTGACCAAGCCTTTACATTTCTGCATAATTAACAAATCCCACATTCTCCCTAATCTGTTTAGCGTATTCCATCTTTGGCCCCCTCTTCCCTCTAATGCTAATTTTACAAGACCCTTATATTTCTAAACGTAGCCTCTCTCTTCTCTTATTCTGCTTAGAGCTTCCTGGTTAGTAATTCTATGCGCACACTTAATTTTATCATTATCCTATAGCACCACATTTCGAAGGCTTCTATTCTTTTTCTCTCTGCAACTCCTATCGTCCACGTTTTGTACCCATATAATGTCACATTCCATATGAACATTTGAGTAATGATTTTCTAATATTCATACTTATATTTACCGTATGTAAATTTCTCTTTTTTCGTGAAAGTCTTCCTTGCCTGTGCTATCCTACTCTAGTTATTATGCTGCCCAAGTTGAATAATTCCTTAACTTTCTTCAAAATAACCCTTCCCAATCTAATAGCCATTGTTATTTCTCTATTTCCCATATTACACTCCATGACCTTGGTTTTACCTCTATTAAGTCTTTATCCGGGGTCACGTTAGTCATTTATTCCACGACTTCTTCTAATACTACAGTATCATCAGCAAACAATATGGTTTTTATTTCTTCTCCTTATATTTTTAAATCCCTTTCCACATTTATTTTTAATTTTTTTATATCACCTGTTCTATTTATAAGTTACAGATCACGGGTGGCAGACTGCATCCATGTCTTATTACTTTAGTGATATCTGCTTTCTTTTGTTGCCCAATCAATTGTAAATACTGCTGACCAACATATAACATTTGTATTATGACTATAAAAATATATTTGAGAAAATTCTGAAAATATAAAGAAAAAAATTAAGGAAGAATAACAGCATCGTGTTGTGTATATAAAACTAATTGTAGTTAAAATAACAATGGAAATAGCTATATATGGCAAAATAAACAATACAAAAAAATAATTACAAAAATTTAAGTCATAAAGTTGGTGCCATAAATAAATTACTTTTGTTGGAGCGAAAAAGCAGAGGAAGAAGAGAGAGAGCGAGAGACGTACTGTAAATAATTTGTTTAACTTGGGACTGTTTACAGTCTCGTAGCATAAAAAATTCTTAAAATTACACGTGGATAAATATTTAAATCATTGAATGAAAAATTATGTTCGTTAAATGCTTGTAAAAGAATTTTAAAATTTTGGAATTACTGTTTCCAACCATTCTAAAATATTGTGAAGTGAGTAGAAAATTGTAAATTATTATTATTACTGCGGTTAGATACTGTCACATTCAGATATGTATAATTATACCGTGAAATATTATTTAAAAGAAATTATATACCTAGGTATAAAGACCTAATCAGTGAATTTGACTATGGAAATGTGACGAAATGGAAGGTAAATAGTATCAATTTTCACTGTTAATTACCAGACAAAATAGTATAACTGTATTCTGGAAGAAAGTTTCCTGGGTCATGAACTCTTCACAAAATAAAATCCTGTACAAGTCGGAGAACTCCGACAAAATACATTCACGACAAAGAAATGCAAGTTAGCAAACACACACGGACATAGTTCCAGTCTAATGCGGATGAAAGGAGAAAAAGAAAGTTCAAACTTGGATCGCGAACTATTCCCGACTCGAGGCGCAAGAAATTTAATAAAACCTCTTGCTCCCTTATTTGTATATTCCCACACTTCTCCGTTTGACGAGCATCTCTCTCTCCCCTCTCTCTCTGAGAAGCCTATTTTCTTCCATACAATATTCCAGCTCAAATTTTTTGCCCATCACTTACGCTCTCACACTTTCCTCCTACTTTAAAACTAAGAATTGAGAGATCAAGCCTTTAAATTAAGAAAGCTTATTTTGCCAATCTTCTACTAAAAGCGTCAGCCTTGATTAATTTATTTCCAATTCGTATCTTATCGAAATGTTGGCGTGCGTCCAGAGATCGCTGTTAAATTGCAATATAGTCTTGAAGTCAAGTGATTTATTATGGAAAAGGAGAGAAAACGTGCGGGAAATCAATGCTGTGGAAATAAAATCACGATTTTCTGCACATTTTAATGTTTAATGCGTACTATTTACAATTATTTGGAAATGTAAAGGCGGACGACATAAAATCAGAATAAATAATAGGATACAAGATATATATATATATATATATATATATATATATATAATTTTTTTTAAATTACGGAAGAAGTAAAATCACTTTATAAAAGTATAAAACACTAGTTTATTCTATTATTTGCTTCATATAATATAAATATAACTTAAAACAATGAATTTAGATTTTTGATGAAATTTTAAAAGACTTAGAAATTTCGCGTTTTTCCCAACCCCCCAAGACAGAACGGGAGAAGACGTTTTGTATTTACAATTTGTGCAATAAAATTAAATTTAATTTAAGAAAAATCTTAACACTTTATGTGTTTTCGTTCTTACACTTATGTAGCGTACCGTTGATCGCTTCATCATTTTTTTCTTTCACAAACAATTTTTCTCCTTGTATGCGTTAATTTTTTTATTAATATATTCTTTTCGGGTACAGCATTCAGCAATTCATTCTTATAAGGAGAGACTGCCAGTTAACACATAATAGTTTGCCTTATACAGTAGTATCCAGCTCCGCCCCACACGCCTTAATATATTAATACGAGTAAATTTAAATCTTATACGTAACTTGTATGCAGCTAAAGGAAATATATATCATTAAATGCAAATATTTATATCAAAATTCAGCAAAAATTATAAATTCAAAGTTGTAAGACGCCCAAAAAAGAGTTATTCATAAGGTGCAGTCAAAACTTTATGAACTCTACTGGCAAGACTTCTTCCTTTACCAATTACAATGCTACACCCCTATTTTTCTAAACTCCAGCACTTTCCAGTAAAAGAAATAAGGGTATTCCGTTCTTCCCGGGTATCATGTCACCCCCACCCCTCGCCCAACTTCTCATATATGTTCTTTTCATGCTTGTTTATAGGTATTTAATAACGTTGAAACAATGTTACAGAACGTGCTCCATGAATTCGTGAAAAACCTGAAAAATACAGTGGGGAGAGAGGAATGATGAGTGACACAATCACTGAAGAATTTGTGGTCAGCAAGTGAAAATTATTACATCAGCCAGAATAGATAAAAACAATCTGTTAGGAAATCCGCCATACTTAATTGCGCACAATATCACGCCTATCTGATGACTTTACCCATCTCTCATAATTTGATTAATTATAATCTGAAATATGAACACATCAAAGGATGTTAAAGAAAACAGTACGAAACTTGTTTTAAGTAAGAATGAGGGTATTTTTTTATAGTAGAACCACCATTCAAAATTTGAGCATGATATATTTCACGGAACCATTGCTTCTTATTAAATTAAATCGTGTTTTACCTTCTCGATGAGCTCTTGTCCGTACCAGCAAAGAATTAATAGCTGGAATGCCGCTCCGTTGAAGTATATGGAGTACCGAAACATGCTCACCCAGTCCCTGGTAACCTGTAACCCAAGAAGGCATTACAAAAAAATGAGTTCGCAAAACAGGTAGCAATTAATTATCGTTCCAAATTTGTCAGTTTTCCATTTCTGATGTGAAATATATGGATTAAAAAACTCATGTTACACAGCGCTGTATTTTTTATCATTATATTTAACGAATATATATTCCAATTGAAAAAATAATAAGCAATAATTTATTCAGAAGAACAAAAATAATTATACACATTTTTAGTCTTATTTAATAAATACCGTTATTTAATTTTTAAATGCTCACAGTATAATAACATCATGTTAATAGGCCACGTTTTAAGAGATGAGTTTCTTGTAAAATTATCATTACAGGGAAGTGTGTGGGTTAACACTGCTAAGCAGATTATGGAGGATGTGGGATGTGATAGTTATGTGGAAATGAAAAGGCTTTCTCAAGATATTTTAGCATTGAGGGTTGCATCAGACCAGTCTTAAGTCTCAATACCACAACAAAAGAATAAATTTGGAATTAGAATTCAGTGAGTCCTTACGAGAATTTTTTTATTAACACGAACCCCAAATGTGAAAATGAAGAACGATAACAGAGTAATTGCGGCATTACGTTAAAAGCGAAAAAACAGCAGCCTCGTCATTTAGTTAAGAAAATTATTTTTATGTTCGTAAACGTAGGATATAGATGGTATTATTCAAGAAAGTGAAAATCATAGTAAAGTAAAAGGAAAGGCAGAAGAAATCGGATAATTATCCTTGGAAGCGGACTAATAAATAAAAGAAGACAAACTTCCTAATGGGATAAGAGCTGTAGTGTATAGGATTATAGCAAGCTATTATGACGCCTTTTGTGGAATAAGGTTGGCCATTGTGTGAGTAATGAACGGAAGGCTAACAGCCCTCGAGTAGTGATTCTCCAGAAAAGCTCTTCATCAGCTTCAAAGGTCTCCTCATGACAAGAACTTGCGTAATATATTCAAGCACGGATCTTATTTGGGCGAATTACGAAATATCCACATTCCTGCTTTGAAAATGAGCTGAGCCAATAGCAGGAAGAGATTCGTGTCTGTGTACATAAACATGGCTGTGATGGTCAGAACAATACAAACGAAATTGTTTGTATCTCAATGAGCAGAGTAACTGATTAAAACAAACCACAGCAGCGTGGTCTCACCTGGTATTCGTGTTTCCAATCTCTGTATTCCACGAATTTACCCGACTCTGCTTTGATAATTAATCCCCAATTATATATCTGAAACATTCTGGCTACAATTTATGGTTTCCTCAAAGGTTTCGTCTCTTTAAACTTTGAAGTAAAACACTTCTAAACGCAGACAGTGACTGGAAACACATTTAACTAATATTATTGAGATGTAGATATCATTGAAAGTTCTATGGAGGTTAGACTTTTATTGTTTCACAGAGACTAAGACGGTTGTTGACAAAAATCGTGACTGATTGTCAATTGAATTAGAAAATTTTTTGGTGTGGATTGAGAACTGATCATTAAAGTTAGATCAACTTTAGCGTGTAATGATTTCACATAAATTCATGGGAAATATAATTTATTTGCAAAAACGTTCTTAGTCGTAGCGTCGTCTGACTGGGGAAATACCCAGTCTACAGATGTCTTGTGCGTGTAATGGTAAGTTGGACCACGACAAAGTGGTTTAAAGTTCCGGAATTCCATTGTTCACTCAGTTGACACTAATGTGGACCTGTATTTACTTGTGTAGACCCCGAAATGGATGGAGCCAAATAGACGCGCTTTGAAACCTGATTGGGGAACTTTTCGAGGAGGGAGACATATTGGAGTTAGCCACGAGAGAGACGCAGAAGGGTGAAGTGTCGTAATACAGCCATTGAAGGGAACAAATCGTGGAGTAACTGTTTCGTCTCCAACACTCTTGGAGTTTTCAGTTTGACCCCGGGTGTAGTTGGAGCCAACGGAAAATTACCGCGTACCAGACAACAGATATAACCAGGTCGGAGTAAATTCTACAGTTAGTGACCGGATCGTGTGCCACAAGTTTCCGCCACCAAAAATCTAAATCCCTCCCATGCAGACCCTTTTCCTAAGAGTTATCATTTATTTTAAGTTTTACGTTTGTTCTTTTTATTTTTTGTTTGAAATAAGATCATATAGTTATTGCAAAATAAATTTAATTATTTTTAAGATCCCAACTAACTGCAAAATAAATCATAAAATTTGTAATAAAATATCAAAAGGTACACTCCAAGGGACTACCATGCTGTTGAAACAGTTCCGCAAGGGACTTTATCGACCAAGTTACCTACAGCGATTTTCACATTTTTCCTCAGTTGAAGGACCACCTAGGAAACCGAAAACTAGCAAGAAGAGGTATTTTTTACAAGTAGGAATTATTAAAACTCATCCGACGAAGCGGCTGGTGCTATAAGACCCATAAGCGACTGTTGAAAAATAACCTACTTTATGCACTGTGACGCGTATTAATTTTCGTTTTATATTTTGTTATTCATCTTAATTAATTTACAATAATAAACATTATGTATGAAGTTTAAATTGAGAACAGTTCCTGAGATGTTCACAAGGCATCGTTTTGGGGTAAACCCGGAAAACAAGAACAGTCATAAACTTGAAATCTGAAAGGCGCCTGAACAGTCTCAGCCCTTTGTCTGAAAGGATTCTGCGACTCGGAGAAAAAAGAAGACCAGTCAAGGTTGGCAAGGTTGTTGACCCAAAAGATGGCTATGGATAGCCCCTCCCAATTTTTGTAGAGGACCTGGGAAAGATAGAAAAAGTGGGAAGACCAATGAAGTTTGTACATCTTGATTTTCTTTTTTTGTCCCATTCTTACTTTTTTTATTCTTCTCTGTTTTTGTCTTGGTGAATCACTTTTACTTTAAATTGGGAGGTTTTTGGGTTATTATTAATATTTGTATTTCAAATAGTTCCCAACACCGGTGTTTAGTAGTTTTCATATTTATTGTTCCCCAGTATGATTTCCTCGTCGCATTACGATGATTCTGATTTTTCTTTTACGGTTTTCCCTCACTGGCGCTCCTGTTATTTTTGTAACAGTTAGGAATCTTATTGCTACTGTTGTATGTTTCACCAGTACTAATAATCGGGTCTCTATTTGGTTGAATACAGACTGGAATATGTTACGCTTGACTCGCCGTAGTATAAGTATATATATGTTTGTATGTCGCCTTTTAGTTTAGAAGCTGCGGTTAAAGTTGTTCGCTTTTCTCCCCGAGAAGACTACGAAGGCACCGTCGCGTGACCTAATGCGATAAAACCGACCGATATGGGGGTGTTGTGGGAGGGAAAACGGAAGCAATCATCCACTTACCGCCAGACCGAAACCGGACAGACAGATGATGACCATGGAGCACACGAACTGGGCCAACGCGAATGGGCTCATCACAGTCTGCAGCTCAGCGACGAATCTAAAATGAATCCAATTACATCCAAGTGACGTACAACATTATCAAAGTGATATTTGGCAGAAACGTTAGGTTTCAATCTTTGGATTGCGCACTTATACAAATTACAACTCCTTTTGTACTACATTTGTGAGATGTTCTCTCAGATTATCACGGAAAATAAGTAGCTACTTCACGGAAATTGCAAAATTAGTAGTCAATTGTTGATGTAAAAAGAACATAAAAAATGTATTCCGTTTAGTTTCTTGGGAATATAGGGGTGACATTGCGTAACCAAAGTGCGTTGTGTATGCTACATTATGATTTCGTACATAAAAAAACATAATTATAAAATTTTTGCCTGGCCGTTTGAATGATCTGTGGGAATTACGGGTGCGCAAGTTCATTACGTCGTAGCTTGGCATTATTTTGACATTTAGATTTCAAATTGACGATGTGTAATATATTCCGCATGTTGCAATTGTGAAAAAATAAACTTTAAAACATGTAACGAATTATCTTATGATTGTGTTGAAAAAGATGTTAATGTCTGATTGAATACTGCATAGGCCTATTGTACACAAATTACCGGGCAACGCCAGGCATCCAGATAGTATTAGTATGCATTCTTAAGCCATTTAAATTCCACTTAATACTGTGGAACCACATTTTGAAAAAGGACCTTCATGATAAAATCTTCACGGTATCAGGTGTTCATATATATATATATATAATAGTAATCTGCATCATATACATATATTATACAATCAGGTAAGGAACTAATAATAACTATAATATTGTAGCGCAGTAGGACCCTCCCCGATTTTAATTATAATTTATGGAATTTTAAATCATATAAAATTTCAGCAATTTCTTACTGGCGATAGAAAGGTAAGGGTTTTTTCCCGGCGCCGGACTGGCGGCAGATATACCTGTCTGCGTATTTATAACGTTAAGCTTGTTTTGTGTGAAAGAGCATTCAAAATTTCCGAATGACACCGTTTCCTGAGTCATGGGAAATTTCCCACGGTGGACGGAGAACTCTCGAGGATTGGCAGAAAAACGTCACGTGTGATAGCGTTTTCCATTGGAGAAGGTATATATAGAGTTGAGCTAGGAAGGTGAGGAATCGAAAAATATTCAGTATGGTGTGAGACTTTGAGAAGACGAGGAAGTAGCGATGGAAAATTGACCAGAACGTGGAAGGGAGAAGAAAGCTAGAGTGTCGAACGAATTTGGAAAGGGAGGAATAAGTTGGAAGGTGCAACAAGAAGTGAAAGTGACTTGTTGCTATTTAGTGAGAAAGTGTTAAGAAGGAGTTAGGTTAGAGTAAATAAGGAGGAAAAACCTGAATTTTCCTCAATCACCGGCAGAACGAGTTCAACCCACTTTCCGCTGGCAGAGCGAAGGTCTACAAGTCATCAGAAGGAAGAAGGAAGTTCCGGTCGCATAGTAATCTGCATCAAGACGCAAATGAAAACAAAACAGTTTCGCCCAGTGAACAAAATATCTGTTGCAAGTGGTCACCAAAAAGAATAATTAACCCTGAGATTTTAAAATCGTCCCCTTTAATTTATTTATTTGTTATCGCGCATGACCCCAACTAAGATGATTGTTTTTTTTATAAATAAAATTATCATATTATATCTTAGAGAAAGTGATTTCATTAAATAATTTAAATAATGCCCCTAATCATTTAGAATATGTTGTATGAAGACGTACCCTATGATCTTCTGGTGATGTTTGACACATTGGACGAGTTCATGTTGCATGCTTTGTTCCCGCTTGAGCCTCAAATCCGGATCTGAAATTCTTGACAGTGGAAGGTTTGCGATCGTGGACGTAGAATCGCATTCGAAATCGTAGCCGATCCTTTCGAGAGCGGCGTAGAGTATCTGGATCTGTGCACAGATGTAGATGACGAGACACAGGTAGAACGTGTCCGTGGCTATGTGGATGGCGCCGAACGTCACGGCGCAGAGGATCTGGGAGCTGTAGGCGCCTCCGTAGACGCTCGGAGTGTTCACGGGGAAAGGGTACACCACGATGATGGGAAAGTTGCTGAAGACGGCGTCGGAACTGTTGAAACGTGTTTCTGGAGGTTGGTGTAGGTAATTTGCTAGCGGCAGGAAGTTCCAGGCGACCACCACGATGACGTACACCACCAGCAAAGTCAGGGTGGCCAAACGTGAATGTCGTGTAGCTGCTGACAAGATGGACTTTTCCCTGGGGTTCTGTAGAGCCAAAATAAAAACACAATGTTTCCTTGAAGAAAATATGAAATCCATTAATCATGCAATTTCCTCTCACAAAAATACAAGAAATAAACACTGAATAAAAGTTGAATTCTGATCTGTTACTCATTTTGAGTTATTACAAATAAAGTTTATATATTTTTAAGAAAACCCATAACGACGTAATACGTTTCGACCAGTAAATGAAACAACGAGCGGAGCGATAAACCTTCCCTTTTCAGGCTCCGTTTAAAGATCGTTTTAAGTTAGAGGTTGACTCGCTTATCCTCGAGCAGGGAGGCGCTGTTGCCACGTAGATGAAACCACCACATCAAAACAAACGAAACAAACGCCTGATACGCTTCATTGGAAACACTGCAACTGTTTTTTAAAAAATTAACTTATTACAGGTGCAATTGTTTTGATAGGCAACACTGTTTGGGCCCGACTTTATTTCAAGCGTTGTGATTGGCTGATCCATACTCACACCCCCAACCACCAGACTTCTAATTCAAAACTACAACGGATTTCATCCTCACATGTATTATTTCAATGAAAAGAAACATTAAAATCATTAAATAACTCATTGTTTATATTGAAGCTTCACATCTTTATAGACACAGCGGAAATACGTTTCTCTATTTTGGAAAATACTTCTCTTTAATACTTTCCAACCGTTTATTCACCGTAAAGACATTTAAAATTCCACAGTAGCATATTATTTCTGATTCTGTGATGATTAACATAAGTATTAATCAATGTAACACTATTCATGGCCAAAATGATTGCTATTCTTTACGTAAAACCTTTTATCTTTTACTTAATAACTTCTTTAGGTCAATGTCGTCGACTTATAAACATGTGGGCTTTGGCTTAAACTTATCCAAATTTGTTCACTTGATAAGATACACCGATTGGTGAAGGAAACGTCGTGGGTTTAATAATACTTTTGTCTGTTTCTCTGGCCATACTATTATTCTTTTATCAAAATTTATGATAATTTATTGTGATTCTGTTTTTTATCCCATGCATCTACATACCGAAGAAGTTATTAACTGGGTTCTACCGTTACGATTGAAGGTTATGAGTTGCGTTAAATATTCTAATTAATGGTTGTTAAACAAAACGCCCTTTTAAACTGCGTTTCAAATACGGTTTGAGTGTGCGACGGATGCAGAAACTATTAAAAGAAGCGTTCATTACTCTACGTAATTAATCAAAAGTAAGGTAGACGTTGCTGAAAACTAACGAGGTACTCGGTACAGCAAATTTAAAAGAAAACTGTCCTCTATAATTAGCTTCAAAGGTTATAACGTCTTTGCAAACTAAATATTCAGTCTGAGAAATATTATTTTAAGATTTTACTTTACGGAAGGGTATTTTCGGAAAGAAGTATTTCTGCTTTTATTTAGTGACTTTTAAATTCCTTCTATATACTCTATATGTACTTGACTTTCACAGTTTCCAACGTAGTAAAACATGTATTTAAGTAAATTTATTCACGTTAATTTTTAAATGTTCACAACTTGCGAGAGGAGGTATTGAATTCCGGGACAGAATAATAAAATACGTCAATATATTTTTGATACAAGAGGAGACTTCAGATAATTTAAAAGGATACTCACGTAACGTTAATTAATTATTTATGATTTTTACAAAATAAATATAGTTGAGTTACTGTATGCATTACTTTAATTTTTCTTGCAAAATACAAGGATATGACTTCAGCTATTTACAGTCTACTTCTCATTCACGAAATTAACTTAGTGCATTAAATGAATTAAGTATGATAGACAAACAATGCACCCATTTTGTCAGCAAAAAGAAAATTAACTAATATTTAGTGACCATAATTATGACGTTTCGTCCCTATTTGTGTACTTCATCGGGTAAACTCTTAAATGGGTAAAATTATTACTCGTTGACATATATTACGCAGTCTAAGACGAGAAATTATCCCCACGTTGTAATAGTTTTATCCAATAATTATGGAAGAAACGTCGTAATTATAGTACCTAATGTTAATTAATTTTTGCTGATAAATTGGCTTTATTATTGATTTATTTGATTACTTAGTTCTCACGATAAGTATGGCTTAAATTAAGGCTTGTCTGTTTCTGGATTATAATAACTTCATTAATGTTATTTTATTTTGTTTAGATTATTATGATTTCTTGGACTTCTATTTCCTTTAACTAAATAACAATTGAAGTTAATTAAAAGTCACAGTTAGTTTATACTAATAATATTGTCTTCAGGATCTTGGTATTAATTGTAATGAAAAATTAAACCAAATTAAACAGGGAATTGGATTAATATTTACTTGTAGCGACTTTCAACTATTTTTGTCTATCAGATTCTTTTATGTGCATAATTAAGTAATACGTAATATTAAAAATAATTTAAAATTCTTTAATGAGCCACAAGAACATTTCAGCCATTAGCAAAATATTTTATTCTCTGTTTCTCTCTGGGAACTACCATACTTAGTAAATTTTCAGTTAGTACGCTTTAGTTCTATACCCTACGTATATGTGAAACCGCAAATACCTGTCCCGGTTTGAATTCTTTTAAAAATTTCCGTTCAACTATAAGCTAAGATTTGTGGGAACCAACAAAGTTCACTTTATAATGTGTTTCTTTCACCTCTTCCCACCCCTAACAGAGGTATTTTGCTCCAGGCTATCACTGTTCTGTTATGGTCTTATTTTAAGAACGCACGGACTCGCACGTCTTTGTGAAGCACTTATTTTTTACTATAAATTACACCAAGACGCCTCACCGACAGAATTCTTTCGCAAACCGAAAATCCTATTGCAATATCGAGAAATATGTCTGTGTTTCTTTCCAGCATCCAGCTTTAATTGACTTATTTTCTATGTACAATTATCCTAATTCCTTCAGTCAGTTAATAGTTGAATTAAAACAAATTGAACATTATTTAAAATGAGTCCTCGTATGAAACGGTTTACTGTGGCTAATAGCGTACAGTTATAATTAATTAAAAAATAACCCATAGATAATTATGAGCCGAATCTTGTCCTGAGGGAGGAGACATAATCAGGGCGGTGATCTTTTTCTCATGGTCATTTATGTAATTACAGTCGGTATTTGCAAAGTACCAATCAATGTTTCGCTATTTGGGGCAACTAAATAGGAACCGGAGCCGCCATTTGCCTAGCGGCGTGGGCTTATTATGCGCCAAATTGGAAGGCCTAATTTCCGTCACGCGATTGCGTCATATATTGGCTGTCTGTCACTTAGCGCTCGTCTATTTTGGTTATGTACCCAGTGTTATATATTTTTTGGGTAATATTTCCCTCTGTTTATCTCTATCTCCCTTTTCCTGCCATTCGTTTCTGTCAAACTGTTGAGCCGAAAGAGGGTTCAATTAGCTAGACAAAACAAGTCAATTGCAGTGTTGTAATTGCATCTGCATATTTCAGGCGTGACTTCCTTTTTCCTCCACAGTATGAAGTATGCCAATTCTTGTAAATTCAGCCATGTCATTATAGCGAGGTTTTATATAGAGGCAATAATCCCCAAAACTTGTATTTTCAGTTTTCATAAAACTATATTTGCTACGTTAAAACTATTTTTGTTCATTTCCAATTTGCATTAACATGATCATGAAAAAAATAAGTCTTAAATTTTTAATACTTAATCATTATCTTTTTGTTACCTGAAGTCTTATTGCATAAACTTCATGATAAGGTCAGTTAAAATGTTCTGATTTTAATGTTGGAATATTTTCGTAATTAACTGAGAATCAAACAATTCAAAGACATAATCAGCGTTCGCTTCAATAATCCTCTCGTTTTCTTTCAAATATATAAATGTCTTCTTTCTTCGAAGATTTTGACGTGGACGTGTTACTTTTGACATCGTCTGTAGGGAACCAATTTCACGTGTACTTAACCTTTGCTATAATACTCCAGAGGAAATTAGTTGCTTCGTTATTAAGGACCTCCTCAACAATGTAAGAGGAAGAATAAATCGCTTCGTGGTATGTGCGTTTAACATTTGGCAACACTGCATCTTTGTTTATTTAAGGGTTGCCTATATACAAAGACCTGCGATTGGTTCAACACTTGTTGACCTTCATTTCTCATATCCCAAACTAAATAGTTTGAGCATATTTCATATCATAATCCGCAATTTCAATTCGTTGGATCTCCAAATGTAAGCATTACATTTTAAATGGTTTATCTGACAATCAAATATATAATAACTGAGTTAAATCAGCATCTTTGTCAGTTTTTTAAAATTTTAATAAACAACGTTTATCCTCTCATTTGAGCCTTCTTCAAGTAAAAATTTAGGTTTACATGGAACCTCACTTTATGACTTCTTCGGTTGAAATGCAGAAAAAAAGGGATGGTAAATGGTTGTAATGTTTAATATTTAAATTTGAAAATCTGACAAAGAGGCTGATTTATCTCAAGTATTACTTATGTTTCTAAACGGATAGATTTCATAATTGAGCTTTCTAAAATGGCGTGAGGTCCTTCAAATAGTTTGGTCTTGAAGAAATCGAAGGCTATTTGAACCCTAATAATCGTAAAGATTTAATTTATAGCAATTTAATAAAAATAAAAATTGATTTTTCTTAAGTTTTATGTATATATTTTAACACTAATTGAATTTTAAGATAAATAACATTAAAATAGCTTAAGGTTTGGAACAAAATTTTGTTCTAATCGATGAAGACTTCTCCCCTTTAACAATTTGATTCGAACTGTTGTCAACACTCAACATTATCTACTGCCCTGGAGCACAGCATTGACACTTCCCTTTTGATTGGATCAGAATTTCCACGAATCTCCGTGTTTTTTACTTCCAACGTCAAGATTTGATCCCCGAGGAATTTTCTTCTTGACAATAATCAAGCACACGTGTTACATTATATTATATTAACTACTCTCAATCTCCAATAATACATAACTTTCAGCTTTTATTTGATTAATTTACGATTATTTTACACCACCAGTATTCTGGACGTTGTACCTTGGACACAGCGCAGGCCGCTAACTCATTCATAAGCACCAATAGCGGCTTTTTCATGTGGACGAAGATGGCTGCCTTGACCATTCCGACGCCCAGCACCAGCATGACACAGGCGTTTATGGTTGCGTGGCTGAGATCTCCCCAGTAACGGTGCAGAGCCGTTACCTCCATCACCACGTAAGCGGCCAAGTGAGCGAGCAGAAGGTTTCGGTAAAGGAACCAACCCAGGTGACTGTCCTCAGGCCAGAGTCCGGTGGATCTGAGAATATACCTGTGCAGCATGAAGACTGACGCCGGCTGGACGGTAACCTGTAATAGAACTCTCAAATTAGGATCAAATTCCACTTCACTGCCTGGAAATCAGAATTTGATTACTCTACTGCAAGAAAGATGACTCAATTACAGTAACGGCCATTAATATATTTTACTCTGTTTGTTAAACGGTATGCTCATCTAGAATCGGCGATGCTATACTACATTACGCTCACACTCGTTAACCCCTTCCCTTCAGTTTTAAAGTTTATTTTGTTTGAAGGTATTTCAATTGTTTCTCGCACGCTTTAATTTTTATTGACAACAGAATATCAAGGTTACCTCCTCTCCGGTCATTGAAGGACGTGCTTATGCCCGACGACTTCTTCGGTATCCTCTAATCGTGTGACAGTTAGCAGGCTATTTACGTGTGAGTAACGCCATAGAGAGGAGGGGCGTGACCTGAATGTTACATATGGTAATTATACCCGTAATTGCAGTGTGTCGTGTATCACAAGGGACCTATTCCGCCCTTTGGTCCTAATGACACAATTTTTCTCTGTCCTCTCTCTCTCTCCCTGTTTTTTCCCCCCTTTGGAAGCGGCTATCGTGCCTATGAATTATCCGTCACTAACGAAGTTCTGTGCTTCAGAGATATATATTTTTTACTTTCAAGTTCGTGGTAATTAAATAGGAGACGGCGAGTACGAGGTAACGTCGTACATATCAATATATTACTCTTAAGTCTGCGTTATCAATTGATTAGTAAACTCACTTTCATATTTGACTAAAAATAATTTTATTACACTGAAAATTAATGAGTGCAAAAAGTTTTAATAAATAATTTTATTCATACTGCACCTGAAAGGGAATCCAATGAAAGGAACGACTCGTAGTGCTATTAATTATATTCGTGATTAATTTGGCTGTTGTCCTCATTTATAAAAGAGTTATTTTTTCTCGAAACACGCTGCTCAATCGTAAGATTTTTTAATGTTCCATATTTTTCTGATGTTCTACCAATATTTCCCACCGATAAATGGATTAATTATTTTAGAAATACCGAACTATTATAATGCATGGGTACTTTATTCATAGTTGAAATAAAACCAGGGAAGTTAACTAGGAAAATAGTTAAAACTGTTATATGATTACGGTAATTTAAAATAACTTCAGATATAATTCACTATTAAGAATTAATAAAATGAAAACTAGAAGCTATAAATAAACCTTAGTGAAACAGATTTGTATTGGGTGCACATATATCTAAAGGTAAAATAAATAAATCGATCAATCACTTATCGATTTTATTTTTAAAGATGTGTAGAAATTGGTTTAAAGTACGTTAATCGTGTGAATAATAATGACCATTACCAATACGGTTCATGAAGCTCAGATGGAGGAAATAGAGGACAAAAGTCCTGATATTAGGAGTTCAGTACCCAGGCAAATGAAATAAAGGTGGGTATATTTCAGATTCTTCATATTTGTTAATGTTTAACTTATGGCAAAGCCAAGAACCGACCCTTTCAACGAACGACTGGAGCGCAGGTGAAGTTTTTCATCCAGGTTAACCAATAAATCTTTATTTGGCAGTTTCCGATACTTGATGTATTTCCTCTTAGCTACTCATACTTCACGGAGATTTGCCTGTTTCCCCTTCCATCCCATTTATCTATCGAATCCGCATTTGCTTGCAACATACATCATGGCCTCCAAGCATTATATCAGGATGGAGCGTTCTAAATTAACTCTACTCGTCCAAGACCAGTATTTGTTGGCTATTTTTATTGTGTTGAACTATTAATACTTACTTCTATATTAAAGATTCCAAATATTTATTGCCGTAAATAAAAAGTAAAATATATTCACTACGGCTATAACAATATATTTACTTAATAGGGAAAATTTTAGTATAGGAATCGTTTGCATAATTATAAAAGACAAGAAACAGCATGAGGTGTATTCTCGTTAAATGGAGTCAAATTAGTGACTATAAATCTGAAATAAATATTGAACGATTTAGCGATCCTAATATGTGAGCTTCAGAAGAATACATTTTATTCTCATCTTTATAGTATGATATATAAATAATTTGAGGAATGTGATGATTTATGAGATGAATCCAACATCCAGGAGGTAAATGGGAAATATTTGCGTGAGATTTATATTAATACTTCTTTTAGAAACTCTCGGAACTTTTCTAATTCTCCCTCTCGGACGACATGTCTTGCAGAAGTCCCTAATGCAACGCCGCCACCACTCGAAATAACTTGCAGAAATGCCTGACGATCGTTAAAATGTTTTAATCACCACGGACCAAGAGGAACGAGGGAATAGGATGGGGAGTGAGGCGAAGCGAAACAGGACAATTTTAAGCAGTTAAACGCCGTCATTACAAGCCCCCGTCACTAGAGACAGAAATAGAGGGAGAATTTAATGCAACGCTTAATTGCATGCAACAGATCAAATTCTTTAATTAAGACAATTGTTCCTAATTATCTGCCATTGTTCCGGAATTTTATGAGGACGAACTGTGCGGTGCCGCTTCAACTTTTCGTATATATATATTTTTTTTCTTTTCTCGCGAACCTTACCCTTTCTTTTTCGCCTTCTAAAGTACCCTCATTCCACGCAACACAGATCGTAAAACGGTTAATGTGAGAAGGGATTAAGATTTTTACTATATTATTACAATGTTCTTGTAACGAACTGGTGTCACTTAATTTTCTTTCTTCTTTGTTTCACAATGAAACTCAAAATTTAATGTCGGAATCTTTTAAAATCTTGACGTTCCTTTAGCCACGAACAGGTCTTACTATTAAACATTCCGGCGTAAAAAGTAATTAAAAGTAATTGTTAACACGGCTATAACTGTATTTTCGATTAGATCCACAATTTTAAAGTCAATGTAATTGTAATATACAAAAACGGACAGTTTAAGGTGAAGATAAAACTAAATTGTAACCAACTGTCTACTTCACTAGGTATTATTATTTATTATATTGCGTCAATCTTGTTTTCGGCCTATAGGCTCATAGTCATCTCCAGAATATTCCTCTAGGACCAGAGTCATAGTCTCTAGAATAATAATATTCCTCTACGGCCATAGTCATCTTCTCTAGAATACTAATAACAACTTCACGTCCATAGTAGTATTCTATATCATACTAATACTCCTCTAGTCTTCTCTAAATTAGAAATATTCCTCTAGGAAACAGTAGTCTTCTCTAAAATACTAATATTTCTCTAGGGCCAGAGTCATCATTTATAGAATACTAATTTTCCAGAAAATATGACTAAGGCCCTCGAGATCGAAAACTTCTTAAACAGATAGACGCAGCATAATATTAATAACATTAAAAGCTTTTTGAATATTGTATGTTAATTTGAATTCAGGAGTCATATTTATCTAAAATACAATAATATTTATTGTGCGCCAAAGAATAACGAAAACTCAGAAATATAATAATTTATTTTAAATTATAATGTTTCTTCCCCAATTCTTCGAGACATATGCAGTTCGTTATTTAAATTCTGATTATATTTCATGTAAATAGTTGACGTAGTAACTCGAAGTTTTAATAAAAATTTAAACAATGGACTGAAGATGTCTCGAAATGTTGCGGCCGAAACGTTTTAACTAAAATTAAGTTAATCAAATAATGAAAACAACGACTTACAACAATCTAAATTTTTTTTATTTAAACACGTTGAAAGCTTTCGACATTTTTCATAATCATTCTGTAAAATTTCGAATTCAGTGTCTTTACCATCTGACTACTGCCCATCACTACCATTATTCAGTCTTTTAAATAAGATGTGTAACATAATTTTATACTAAACTTAATTAATGACATAAGAATAATTCATATACAAGTTGTTTCATTTAGTTTGACACGAAAGCTTCCAACGTGTTTAAATAAAAAATTGTGAGACTGTTTTAAGTGGTTGATTTCATTATTTGATAATGTATACACTGTCTAATATTAAGAAATGAATTAAATTAATGTATTTATAACTTTTGGCGATTGTCTGTATTTATTTATAATATTAAACCAGATTGTTTTGATTATTTTATTTAAAATAATTATATAACGTTTACGTTTTAATAATAGTGTTGTACGAAAACAATAAAAGTTGTGTGGAAAACATTTCACGCCTTACAACAATTCCACTAATTCTGTCGCCATGTGCATCTTTCTGGAGAAAAAATCAGTACAGTCACATATACACTTATATTTTGATAAAATGTGCTGGGAACTGAATTATTACTATCTTTAAAATTATTTCCTGATCATTTTACCTGGAGAAAGGAATCTTGACGTCATCTCCTTCCCCGGTAGTCAACGTAGGTAGTTTTTCTCATCTGGACATCAATCTTACAGACCACAGCCATAAATTAGTTGCTACCATTATTCAGTCCCATACCCCATAGGCTTGTAACTAGAACAGGAATGTAAATAAACACCATTCTAAATCAAATATAGATAATATTATATTTGAATATAAAACATGATTATGAACAAAATATTATAAATATAAAACAGGAAGACGACACAGAATATATCTTTGAATACTTATTATTTAAAAGACATTTATCTTTTCTTTTAAACCATTCTGCTGTAGTCTATGCGTCTGAGTCTCCATTATAGCAATGCACCAAAGTTTCACTCTTTTTCTCTTCCAAAATTGTAGATTATTCTTTTAGCTTAGTATTGCTGGGCCATATTTATTGTAGTTAAGTAAATTATTTGTTACGTCAGTCCTTATTCAATTATTCTGGAAACAACTTATTCCTCACAGAAATGTAATTCAAATTTTGATTGTATTCGCACATACGGTATATTCATTTTCAATTATCTACAGTATCGTGCTATGTTTTTCCGCATATTCACTAAGCTCTGACGATTAAAAATTTATCTGTTCGTTAATTCTGTTGTATGCTTTTGTCAGTTACCGATCTCCCTAACTTTATCGGAATTTATTTTTACATCATACTGGAACTTAGGTGCTTTATGTTTCCTTGTGCGCCTTTCCACCCTACTTCTTCTGTCCACTTGGTAGAGTTTCATCTGTCAAGTCACGATTTTATCGCTGGGGTAAATAAGTATGAAAGATTGGTTTTATTGATGAGATGATAGTTAAAATGACTGTCGTTTAAAAGTTTGTTTTTATAGAGCTTTATTAAGTAACATAGAGGAAGAAACGAAACCATGAAAGGTTGTAAAACATTTATATAATTAAACCACCAGCTACTACCTTAACGGTTTCCCTTTAAGTCGGCCGCTGTCCACAGGTAGATTGGTGGTTAGTTTACAAGTTGGCTCCGACGGGAGAGGGGACGGCCATTGTTCCTGGTCCAGATATTCCTCCGAACTCCCGCAGCCAATAACCACATCTTCATTAACGAAGGGGATCCGCCGCCAGTTATGAAGACAAAGGAGGAGGACCGTCCCGCTTCTCACCTCGACGAGAATGGACAGTGTGAACTTCTGCAAGTTCCGGTGAGACAAATTGATTTGTTGCCAGCCAAGTGCTGCGCTACGTCATCCCCAATAAATAAGCCTTACCACTAACACGAAGCAACAAAAGCTTTACCTAGTGAAATAATGCACAAAAATTAATATTTTTACGGTTATAGATAAATGATTGTAAATAACAGTACAATAATTTTAATTTGGTACCATTTTTAAATAAATATGTAAAAAATATTCACTGCCTAAATTTGTAGATTAAAATATTTGTACCTGCAGATATCCTAAAAGAGGGTGGCAATTACTTGCAAATTTCAGTAATAAGTACTTTCCATTTATATATGAATTATATTTCAATACAGTATCACTAATAAATTACAGAAGACCACGAAAATGAAAAAAGTAAGATTAATTCTTATAAATTCCCTCAATTTTTTTAACATGTCCTTACCATAACATTAAAGAATTTTTCTATATATATAATTTATTCAATATAATGTTTTATTTAACTGTAGAAGGAAATTTTACAAGACTTTAATTACCTTAAATAGTTGACGTGTGTGTTGTTGTGGTATTCAGTCTTGTCTGACCTATCTTGAGCAAGCCTCTTCATTTCCGCATAACTAAATTGTTTCGACGATTTCGCGGGGGCTAAGTGATGGACAAAGTTTTGTTCAACGTTTGGCACAGCACTGATTGACGTAGATGGCGAGTTACGTCTTTGGTTCGTGAATGACGACGAGAAGGGGAAAGTTTCCACGTCACACGTAACTGGTGTCGAAAACCCCGTGACGTTGTTCGTTTGGCGTTACTTGTACGAACACTTGTTGGAGCGCGAAACAGGTTTCTGGCGAATAATAATAGCCCAAGGTCAAGTTCGCTTCATCTTCTCTTTCTTTAGGCTGGTTGTTTGAGTCGGCACGAGCCACGCTGCTTGAATACGGAATGAGAAAACGGAACCGTTTCCGTCGTCGTCTTAGCGACCATCAGAGCCCTCAGAGATGACAGTTTCACTCGGTTGGATAAATTCTAAATGTCAAACAATCTCTTCATTTAAAATAATAAGCTGATAAACAGAGAGATTAGCGAAAAGGATAAAAACTAATATTGATGACGTAAAGGAGAAGTATGATTTCAGTTATAATTAATTCAGTTCCTTAGTTTCCTAATAAAATATTAATATTGTAATTTAAAAACAATAACAATCACAATAAGCTGTTTCCTTCTTGATGTTAATTTTAACGCAAAAATGGACTCCTAAGGAATTGATAAAATTAATTCTAATGCAATAAATAATTATAAAAATCATGTAATTAATATTTTTATTAAAAATTTCCGGTGAATTTACTTTAAGTTAACAAAGTACAATCCATAGTTTCATATTTTCCATTAACAAATAGTTATTAGAGACTATTCTACAATCACTTTGCACTCAGGGGCATTTACGACAAAATGCTACCAGTCTATAGTTCTAGATCCATTTATATCTTTTCTGATAGTCAGGAATGTTAACAGTAATTTTATGGCTCCATCCGAGTGGCCGAGTTTCCCCTCTCTGATCTGAACAGCATTATCCTAGTCAAGGTGACAGGTGTACAGAGTGTGCTTTATCGTTAGCATGTCCCCACATCTACTACTAATACCTCGAGCATCTCACAGAAAATGATGTACTGTATTTATATAAGACATATAAAAGGCATATATATATATATATATATATTATAGGTTAGAAAAATAAAGTTTAATGAAACATTACAATGTATTCACATAGAAATTTAATTGTATAGACGATGCTTCGTCATAAAATTTAAATCTCGTCAGGTAACGACAATAAATAATTGGTAGAACTTAAAAATTAAATAACAAATAGTTACGACCTTATTTAAGAGACGAACCTTTCAAAATAGAGCGAACTAATTAACAGCCATGTTTAGATGCGATTTTAGCATCTTTATCAAATAACTCTGAAATTTAAAGGGACAAAATTTGAAAGAGGAAGATAACAAAGGTAGATCAGAAAGGACCTGAGAAGTAATATACTACATCGTGTAGCTCTTCACAAATGTTACAAATGTAACAAATGTTACAATTGAAGAAATTGACCTCAATTGTTACAAATTAAAAATAATCCAGAAACTGTTAATATTAAACATGGCACAGATAATCTTTATTTCCTTGGTCTTTTATGGTCTATTTTTGTGTCCCTTTATGCATTTCGTCAGTCAGCCTTATTTAAATTAGTTAATTATTTCTCTCGATTATGAAGTCATAAATATTTGTGTTACGTGTTTGAGCTGTTTGGAAAGGTACTGACGGCAAATCTCAGTTAAACTAATTATTTAGTTTTAATATTTTTTCTTAGATTAAAAATAAAATAGTTTCTGAATGGATATTAGTTTCAGATTTGTTTTAACGTCTGTGCTGATTATAAACAGTAATTATATTTCCAAGAAAGATTTGCCCGGTACGCAATATGATATTCAGACATTTTAATAAGCCACATATTTCCAGAGAACTTGTTGCTTGCTCACAGAAGATTCACAATAATCAGGAAACCCAATTTCTTTGTCCTTGTACTCTTCTGTCCTCCCGGACATCCTTCTTCCTTGTGGTTATTATTCGACGAAACGTCAAAGGAACAACCGGTTTTACTTTTGGTACCTATAGCTGATAATTTTTTTTAAAAAATTGATAAAAATCTGTATTTACCATTTGTTAATTATAAGAACAATAAATGTCAATATTCAATATGGCGTTAATTACGCGGTGAGTTACCGAGAGACAAGCGCAGGAGGATCAGTAATGTAGTGAAATGAATCACATTAAGTGATGGTGTTGAATATTTGCCTCCCGGGAAGGTGGTTTGGACCATATATAACACACCTGATGAATATAATCTACAACACGGGAGGCCAATGGAAAACTCTTTACTTTTGGTTAATGTTGTTATAAAAACTAAAAGCTGAAGATTTGGTGTCCATAATCACTGACGAGTTTGTTAAGTAATCTAAGAGTTGTGTTTTCTTCTAGTTCAAGAAATGAGTGCAATATATGTTATTACCTTTATCATATCGTATGCAATACAACGTATTTATTCCGTCACTTCTTTAAAATTTGAGACTGCGAAACGTCTTCAATTCCAACCTTTTCAGTTTAAGTTACTGCTGTAGGTTCAATCTTTATTTAGGAATTGGATAATCATATATTTTCCTTATTTGAGTGGGACAATGAAGATATTTATGGTTTTGTCTGTACATTTTTTAAAATAATTACCAGATTGGGTGAACCGTCCAGATATGTGCTCATGAGAAATACAAATCAGATTTTGGAGATATACTGACTGCAGGGATCTACTAACTGGTAAAGAGAAAACGCAGTTCTCCTCCGAGTTACCTTAAAAAAATCAACTTTCTGGACTTACTCGTTCTTTTTCAATTGGCAGCCAATTACCATCCTCATAGCAGAACTCTCACTGCTATGGGTTCATCGCTCTCATCATCATCCGGGAAAAAATTAACGGGAAACCACCATCTCAATAATTTCCTTAGAACAGGAAGAAGTTTACAATAGAGGATATTCCTCAAAGCAGTCTTTGATAATTTAAAAGATTGAATATATTTTCTGTTACCTCAGTTGCTAAATGGAAAACAGAAACCTTGATAAAGAAAACGTATGAGTGACCAGTAGTATTGGCAATAAATGTAAAAACCGCTAAAACAGTATTATATATAATCATGTAACTTGTTTATGCATTCAGGCATCGGGAAGGTCAGTCTGCTTCGAATATAAGTGGTAAGAAAAGTGGATTAAGAATTCAGCCTTCACTTGGAACATTGTGATTTTGGAAACTGTGGAAGGTCAAGCACAAATCACGCACGTTCATTGGATGATTTTTTTAGTGATTTGAGTCCAATGTCACTCTGAGGATGGTCGAATATGTAGGTCAGATCTGGTGGTGAGTGATCACGTTCTTGTGTGTGTGTGCTTTATCTTTATCACCTGGCGAGTGTTTGTGTGTGTTATCTTTGCCGTCCGGTCAAGATCACCTCCGGTCGGTGGTAGTGAAAGCGAGGGAGGGCCTCGTGGTAGTTTCTGGCGGCTCATAAATTGAAAACTTGTAGCGGCTCGCCATTATGAGCGCCGGAGCGAAGCAGAGCCGTTGCTAATAGACGCCGTTGCCCAGTTAGCAGTAACCACTTTATATCTCCTCCTCTAATGCTTTATGGGCAGCCATTACCTGGCGCGCCGGCCACAGTATAAACCGTGTAATGGATTCTGGCGATTATTCACCCAGCTGATGTCGCGAAGCTGTAGGGGCCATCCATCAGGACGCGCGTTTAAACGTCGCCACGGTAAACACGACCAGGTTAATAGGGCCACAGTCCACCGACGCTAACTCATTATCGATCCCTCGTCGTCCCTCCAGGTTAGGCTACTGATGCTGCTCGGGTCTAAGGTGAGGAAGCTATGGACCGGAACATGCAAAACATCCACTGGATCACAGAGCCAACCACGGCAAGTGATACGCTTTCCTCCAACAACTAGTTCATCCCAACCTTCAAATCTTCTTTCTGGATTGATTAAAAACTATGACCATTCGACTTAAATAATCTATTTGACGTTGAAGAGAAACTCGAGTTAATCGGGATTATCAGTTTTATTTCACCTATGATATAAAATAATGAATCTCCGTATGAATTATTGACTCAAAAATTATATTCATAAAGGGAATCTGCACGAATATTAGCATATTTATATCAATGAGCTCCATATCTAAAGGCACAGCAAAATATATTCAGTCATATTATATAACGATAAATTAAATGACCACCTTACAGTCAATTGAAAAGATTTTTTCACCTAAAAACGCATTTTCCTCATAGAATTTGGGAATATAAACAAAATAAATAATGTAATCTGACTTAATTAAATATAAATAAAATACTACGAATGGCTTATAAAATTTTGTGTTGCTACCGCAGCATCCGGGGCCGAAAAGTTTTTTTATGAAACTTTAATGAATGAAGTGAAGAGGCTCCGAAAGGTGGGGACGAAACTTTTAAAAAAAATTTATTTATAACGGTCGCATCGACCGCCTGGTCATTAACGACCGCAGTGACAACTATTTACATATAATTATACAATTATATACACATTATTTACAATTATGAATTTACATAATAAAATACTAGAAATGTCCATTTTTCTGCTCGTTAACACTAACTAATTATTTATCTTCTTTACATTTGATTTTTAAATTTTAAGAAAAGAGAACACAGAATACATTACACTTAAGTTAAATCAAAAATATTACTGTCCTTAAATAATTTAATAATCTCTTTTTGGTATTCATGGGAGTCCAAAATAGATTTACGAAACTTTTGTTTTTGAAATTAAATTCTTCTGTTTCCGACTTTTGTCGTTGTTTGTATTTTATTTATAAGCAAATTTATTGGGGTTTTAAGGAGAACAGACTTGTCAGAGACTTCCATCACATCGCCCACACCATCACGATGTATCATTCACGCGGATGTTGCGACAATATATTTTATCAGGAGGACTTCCGCCAACCGAAAGCAGCCAGTGCGTCGTCATCCAAAAGCGAGTTCAACAGGGAGACGAAGGGCCCTATGAACCAGGTCAAAATACGGGAAGTAGAAAAAAAATTTAACCGGACTCTTACCACTAAACTAAGATGGCCAGATGGACTCTGTGTGTTACGTCTTCAGAGGTGCGGAGAGGAGGCGGATGATTGTGCCGAGCAGTTTTCCCAGCCCCGAAATGCGCCACTGCTTTAAAAGTTTTACAAGTTATTGTTGCTTTATTAAAAATTAATTATTAAAAATTTAGCGTTTTAAATTTTAACAAAATTTAATTTAAGTAATTAGTAAAATTCTCTCGTATCTTCAAATTGTGTTAGCTAAAAATTCTATCCTATCATAGCTTTATTTTGAAATTATTTTTATTTTTGACCTCTAAATTTGTAAGACACTAACAGACTTAGAGAATTTAAATGTGATTTTCCAGCTTTTCTTGGATTTTTCAATAGTTTACAAACGAAATGAGGAAACGTAAGCAAAATGACTTTCCTTTTTATATTATATTAATTTTTAAAATTTCTGAAGTTACGTCACTACAAAGAAACGAATAAAATGTTATTGATAATGGGGAAAAAATATTTTTATCAAATAATGAAAACAACCACTTAAAACAGTCTCACAATTTATTTGATATAAACACGTTGAAAGCTTTCGACATTTGTCATAATCATTCTATAAATATAAAAATGGTTGTTTTCAATATTTGATAATATATACACAGCGTAATATTAAGAAAAAAATATTTTTAGTGTAAAGAATACAACATTAATTTTAAATAAACATTGTTCTCGAGTCAGAAAATAGAAATTGGAACGTTTATTTGATCGTAACTGGCCAATAGTACCGTTAAAAAATGTGGAATGTTAAAATATAGATAATAGGAATAATATAACACTACCTTTAAAAATAAAGGTAAAATAAATTATTTAATTATTAACAAGTTAAGCATAATTTGCCATCGGCTACTTTTTGTGTTTATTGTAAGGATTACGAAACGCGTGTTACCATGGAAGATAATCTTCAAAATTAAATTCCACACCAACAACTTACAACCATAAAAATGAATGAATTCGGGAGGCGTGGACTGTACGCTATTAAAAATTTCGAAGGTGGGAGGGGGCTGTGGAGTGGAAACTTCTTAACACACACAGTGATTCGTGGAGAAACGAAAACGAGGTTAAAAAGTTCGGTGCCCGAAATGGATGTAAGCGAACAACGCGGAGAAACGGCGACACAATTTGAAGCGAAGCATTGTTGCCTGGGCAAAGATTTTCTTTCGGCTGAAGTATGAATCTTTCATAGGATTGCCACTAGGGAAAATTTGTGCTGAATACGTAACTAGACCCCTTACCTTCCCCCCCCCCCTTCTCTACCCCATCGGTCTGGTGCAGCTGTTTTCCTGTTCTCTCTCCAGTCGCAAGTCAGTCGTCGGCAAGTATGCAAATAGAACAGCAGCAACTTTGTCAAGACTGGTGGATAAATTATTTATGCTTCTCAAGAAACAGTAATAGCATAGCCGAGCCGAGCCGAGCGGCCCGAACTCGGCCTTTCACCCCAACCCCTTCGCCCGTCCTATTCTACCTCGGTCCGCTCCTCTCACTGGTGCATCCAGGCTGGAAACTCACTCATATTTTGACTGAATGTGGACAATGAACTGTCCGTTCACATTGTGGTAATTCATTTTGATTTTCCTTATTCAGTCCTATAGTCCAATCTGATATATATTTATAAAAAAAATCAATATTTTTGTTTTTTGTGAACTCATTCCAAGCGTTGCAGGTTGTTCCTATCCACTCGAAGAATAACCGTCATCCCCATCGTCTAAATATTTTATTGTTTGCTGTTCATGCATGTGACTCATTTTATGCAGAATACGTTACGTCATTTTAAGTCCTACATCATAAACCTCAAGTTTGTGTGGTGTGCGCTTGCAACCACAAATAAAACAAAGACAATCATTCCAATTGTAATATATTTATTTATTTTTTCATTTAATTTTGTTTATGCAGGGGAAGGCGGGTTGAAACGGGACACTTTCGACTCCTCAACAATCTTTGTCAAATTTTCTAAAAGGAAAAAGTCACCTCGTAAAAGTTTAAATAGGTCATTCTATCAATTACTTAATCTGATATCAATGTAACTTAAAACAACGGATTTTGATTTTTGTTGAAATTATGAAGAGAAACTTATAAATATCTTAAAACCTTTTGTGTTTTCTTCCTTATATTTATTTAGCGTACGATTTCTTTATCAATGTTTCCTTTCGCAAAGAGATTATACTTTGCTAGCACTTTTCCCCGACCTTTTTCTTTCTTTATCTATTCTTTTAGGACACAGAACCCTGTAAGTCATTCTTATAAGGTGAGTTTGTCAGTTATTTAATTTTTCTTGAGGAATACATTACATTTTTCCATATTCAGTAGTATCCCCACACACTAGTCTCAGTTTAAGGTTTTTCACCGAGCCTTAATACAAGCAGATTTAAATATTATACGTAACTTATATGCAGGTAAATACACCTAGTTTATGAATATATAATTATTCATTAGTATCGGGTATGGAGTAATGTTACTTTCATAGTAGTGCTAGTAGAATTGAAATTGGATCCATCCATGCTGAAGACTCGGCGATAATTTGGAGGATTCCCTTCATCTACAAAATACCGATTCGCGGGCGATCGAGACAACAACAACGCGTAGCTGTTTCCGGCAACCGAGGATCGACCAACATCCTGAGCCTACAGGTCAACAAGCAGATGGGGTTGTAACAAGATTGACGTTTATCATCCCTGGTTACTTGAGTGTTAGTCAAAATTCGGTGCCTACTAAATCCCTAGATAATAAATCTTAGTCACCATTGACTTGAGAAAAACTGACCCAAAGTTTTTTCTTTTTTCTAATTTAATTTTTAGAAAGAATAAATTGTTAAATATTTTTTAAATTAATTAAATTGTTTTTCTTTTCTTTTTTAGTAACAATTAATTATTAATAATAAATGTATATCCTCCCACTTCACCCCGTCACCACAGTTGCGAGATGTGAGTAGTTATTATCTGGCAACCATACCCAAGATTAGACGTTGTGAATCTGTTATCCTATGTGGCACCAACTAAAACACAATACGGTCAAAGACTGTTAGTTCCCTTGATGTGCATATGTGTGTGTGTGAGGGAGGAAGAATGTTGGTGAAAGACCATCAGCTTGTCAGACACCAATTACTATTGCAGCGACTGAGGCGGCCTGACATAGAGACAGACGTCGCACATCACATGTCCCGTATGTGTTTTAATTAACAACAAGTCCCTAATGACGTCAGTGCTGGATTTTTAATGGCTGTACCCCTTCATTTTCCTCTTCTTTTCAGGGGTGTGGTAATAATACTTACTGCCCTAGTTAGTTCGAATTCAAAAAAAAGGGTAGCCGTCCAACTATAAATAAATCAACAAAACACTGGGGTCTACTCCCTTACAGCGCACGAGATAATTACAAACTGTGAGAAAGGAGTATTACAGCGACCGTAGTCTCCAGTTCGGATTCATTCTCTGTAAGAGGCTACGGCTTTTATTCTCAGCTCCTACTAGTTTTCTGTGTTCTTAGATTATCCTCTATTACACAGCTAAATGAGTGGGAAATGAACTAGTCGAAGGCCACTATTTTATTTTATTTTCCCTAATTTAAAACACAGTAGGGATAACATAATTTCAATTTACATCGGTCAGGTATGTTCATTACATTTTTTGTAAAAATCCCTAAAATCAACACAGTTTCCTCAACACTTTTACCAACAATAAACAAAATTTATTTACTAATTTGTATTCAACTACATATATTTTAATAATAATACAATTCAATATTGTAATATTTTAATTTTACCTACAAAATACGAAATTTATTAATTAATTTGTATTTAATCATGTATCTGTATTTAATTGTATATATATATCTTTCTATATATATATATATATATATATATATATATATATATCTTTCCTTAAAGTTAGAGGACGAAACTTATTTAAATTAAATTCTTCTATTTCCAACTTTAGGTCCTTTTCAACGTTTTATTTAAAAAAATTGAAGAAAAAATTAATAATTTTGATAAACATAATGTCGTATGCCAAATTAACTGTTTAGACTGCAATTCATTTTATATTTGTCAAACCAAAAGCTCATTAGATATGCGCATTAAATAACATAAAAATAATTTGAAATTTATTGTACACAATTATACAGTCTTGTTGAGGTGTAAGGTAATGATTGATGATAAATTATCTGGAAAACAATGTTCTACTATGATTTAAATAAATAATGGTACTTACTTTAAAAGCAGACTCGTAAAATAACGAAGCTGTTAATTTTTAAATAGTTGTATTCCGAGTTTCTTTCTGCTAGACAAATAATGATACGTTCCTAAGAATATAGTTCTATGAGAACGAATATCAATTTTAACATCACACACATAACAGTTAATAAATAATATTACTAATTTTTCATTTATTGAAACTAAGGTTGTGACATTATTCTTTAAAAAATAGATTTTCAAAAAAGGGGAAATCGTTTAGTTCATAACGTGTGTAACTTTATAATTAGCGAAAACATTTTAGATTTTAATGAATAACAAGCAGGAGTCTTTGAACTGTTTGTCTGACTCTTTACATAAATATCGGCATTCTATTTGGAAATACCCAAATTTTATGAAGGAGTACTTCAAATATGAAAATCAACGTCAAAAGTATACCATTGATTATGGTTCATTTATTACTTAAAAAAATGGGAGAATATACCAGAAAAATTATTATTGAAGCAACTGTTACAACTAGTTAACAGAGAAAAAAATTCATCTGGTTGAGTCAATAAAAAAAAGGAAACACATTGAGGTATACTCGTTTCTGTCCATCTTTGAGTACGTTAGGGAACTATAAATAAAACAGTTGGCTGTAAGGTTTATTTTTAAATCCAACATAACAGAAATATACACAGTCCCTTCAATTGTATTTAATTACTGCAGTAGTTTTTGCTATCATTTGGAAAAAGTAAGTGTAATTAAATGTAAACAGGAAAAATAATTGGAATTGTGTGCTCTGTACATTTAAACGAAGGTATTTAATAAAATTTTCTCATTTCCTGTTCTGTTTTTCGGAATTAAATAATTGCAACGGCGCAGTGGATGTAATTACACACAAAATATATAATTATGGACCGCATCACCCTTCACGTTTCAACGTCATTTCCTCTCTATCCTCCTTTGACTACTGTTGAGGAGCATATGTACGACATAATAGTAGAGTTTATTTATTTTCTTATATCATAAACACCACAACCTATGTTTACACGTCCTCACAATCAATTATCACATATTTTAGTAACAATATGAATATTTATCTTAATCATTTTTAGTCGCAAGTTAAATTTTATTGTCATTAAATTTATGAGAACTTTCGGCTGTATTTCCTTTTCCACAGCCTTGACCACATATATTTAAAGGAATTGAGAAATTAATATGATACTGTAAAAATTATAAATATAACTTAAATTATAAAAATAATACAGTATACAATTAACCGTTAAATTTTTTTGCAGGTTAGTGGCCATTTACAGTATTAAGAGGCCCAAGAAAAATATAGTAGAAATAAGTGAAGAAAATTTTGTTTTGAATTACAATGCTAATCAAATTGCCGGTAATTAAACTTCATGCATTCATAAATTAAGTTTTATTAAACAATTAAAGTTATACAATTCAGTGAATACAAGTAAAAATATATTTACGCCTTTAATTTTCACCATGTATAATAAATATCGTAATTAAAGGATCTTTCTTGGTTTAACTGTGTTTATTTTATGTGTGAATCATGATCGGAAATGATGAATTCTTTATATCTCTTCCTCCATGTAAGTGATTGATATTTCAAAAGTTCCCCTTTATAATATCCAAGTCATTTCCGCTACTGATAGCCAAAACATTAGTTAAAACGTCTGCTATTATAAACTTTCTATTATTCACTGATATTTGGTGTTGATCACCCACATAAAGTTTAACATTTAAAATAGAAAATATCACACAAAAGAGAGTTCAACACTTTTCATATATACGAATATATGAATCCATTGAAAGTTTAATTATTGTGTTTCTATTTTAAAAAACAGGTACAACAATGTGAGTTTTGTGATGTTTCATTTAATCTCCTGGAATTGTGTGGAAACCGTCAAAGTTTTTTTTCTGTTAAAAGGTTTCATTTTTTTGTGGGTGTTTTCCACGGTAACGTACGTAAATTCTGACGCAATGTTGACGTCATTAGTGACGTCATACTGCGAAAAGGAAAATATTGAATGTAGAAACAAATATGTATCTGTTCGTTTTTATTATTTATTTTTAAAATGAAGGAATTTGTTATCTATTTAAATTAACATATATGTCAAACTTCCTTCACGAGCATTGTGCTACAATTAATTGTATTTAGGTTTACAGTTGAAAATGGCCACAGCCAAAATTATCCTGAAGGAAATTACTGAAAAATAATGGACTATTTAGAACAATAAAAATCAGGTTGGTATTTTTTTTTCAATCATTTAAGTTTTGAAAATAAAATAAATTAACGAACAGTTTTACAGAGAGTTTTCAATCAGATTCAACGACATTTCGTCATCATATTTGGGACTTATTCAGGTGTTACTATGAAAAGTATTAAAAAATTTAATTATTAAATATAAATATTTCAAAAATTGATTTAAAGTTAAGTTTTTTCTCTATTAATAATAAGGCTGGTAGAATTTAAAAGTGTTGAGTCAACCAAAAACAGTCATTGTAATTTTTTATCCCGTTTAAAATTATGTGTATATGTGAAACCGTCAACGTTGACGACGTCTTGTTAATAAAATAAAATTCTGAAAACTATTTTTGGTTGACTCAAAATTTTACCTTTCTTTTTTATATATAAAAAAGTCTTTAACAGCTAATAAGGATAATTTGAAAACAGTTTGGGTGCAGAGAGACGTGTGGTTCAAAATTTAATTTCAGTTGGAAATTATTAATTTACGTCACTGAAAACGTACAAAAATAAACTGGACGAAACGTCGTAGAGAACTTAAAATAAGTTGTGTTTCGCTGACATTTTGGTGGACAGTTTATGGCTTCTCACCATCATTTTTCTTGAAAAGCTTCATTGCTTCTTCTTTTTGCTTTGCTTTACAGTCCGTTGAGGACCTTGGCCTACCCGGCCTACTGCGGACTGCCATCTTAAATGACACTTAAGTGACACCTGGGCTGCGTATCGATTCTCCATCAGTCTTAATCCCAGTATCCTTGACCATGACGTCACAAACATGCAAGTCCACGTGATGATTCTAACCTGGGACCTCGCTGCTGTGAGGCAGCGACGCTAGCCACTAGACCACATTTTAAAATGTTTAACAGGAAGGATATGTATGTTTGAATAACTTCCGACCACAGTAGCCAATTATTCCAGCTTCTCAATTCAATGCCTTTCAACCTATTGACAAGATTGTATTGCAATGTTAAAAAAATTACTGTATTACATAAAACAATTCAACAAAGTCTTTCTTTTGTCGTTTTTATTATTCCACGTTATTCATTTAATCTTTGTTATTGGCTCAGACAGGTATTCCAGTTAATGTATGAGGAAGACGGAGTTGTCAGTCCATCAGGACTCTGAAATGATGTCACGCTAACCACAAAAAACACAGTTTGCATCACTCCATTACACGATTCTGAGAACTACTTAGAAATGACGAAAAATGAGTGACGAGGATACGATTTTCCTCTCAGAAGCTTCAAGCTCTGGAATGCGGCCAGGAATTCTGACAATCAGACGAATTAATTAATAAAAATCGAATTTCTACAAAACTTACAGCCGGGGATGAAACAAAAATTTCCTTAAGGGCATTTTGACAATACAAAAATATTTTTCACGTCCTGATGTGAAATGAAATCCTTCCATAGACTACCACGTGAGCGGCGTGAGTTGTACTTATCTGCAATACCAAAATGGAAGCCCTTCCTCTCCAGATGGATCGAGTTGACATTACGTGCGCAAAATGTACGCATAGAGTTAAATCATGCCATCACGTTATCGTCTCATTAGGTCAATTTGTCATGCCTACTGTGTAACTATTGGCTACCGGGGACCCGCCTCTCGTTTATGGTTCGGCTAAATTATGTAATCAAGGGTTATTGTCTTCATTTGCAAACTGTTGCACTCCACTCGCGAACACACACACACACCCAAACAGCGACCCCTAACGATAAGGGTAATTATTTGCAACCAATTAACGCGCTTAACTCTTAGCCATTATTGAGCACACACTCGGTACAGTCGAGCTGGGAGGCAAAATGCCCGGAACAGAATACAGTCACAATTAATTAATTGATTTACTGCCAAAGACGTGATTCGAAGATATGGCGACGGTAATTTCAGTTAATGTACGCGACACAACTGACGTTTCCCTGCTTGATGATTCATTTTCCCCCTTATCGCAGATTTTTTAAAAATATTCCTATCTGATTCAACATTTTCAACGTAATAAAAACGAGGATTATTTGCATGACTAACAGCCACTCCAGTCTATTAACATCAGGGTTATATTCTCATTTTTTTAATGCGGGGAAATAAATGACACCAGAACACAGCAGCAGCGGTGACATCCTCCAGCCTCCTCTTCAAGTAGTAGGAGTTCCTTATTCGTGTAATCTATTCTGCCATGACATGGGAATATATATCTATAACACACTAACACTTTGTCACTATTAAAACGTCATCGTTTTATTTACACTTTCGTACCCAACATATAGAGATTCCCATAAAGGCTGCCAAATATGGATTCTTTACATACATTTATTGTTAGTCTACAATTGGACGCAAGCCCGGTGGCAGATACAAAATGAAATTTATTAAACATAAACACCCCTAATCTAAAGAAAATATAATCACAGTCCTTTAAAATTTCTATAGCCCTGAAAGGAAAAAGAGAAACACTACAAGAATTATATTATCTTAACACTTCACTTTAATTTTTAAATTCGAATATACATATTCATTCATTTACATAAGTACCGCTACTGTTGCTGCTTCTTCTTCGCCTTCCATTTCTCAAGATAGTCGTTTTCCACTTTCATTCTGCAACAATTCGAAACAATAAAAAAACAAAATATTTTTGAACATCTTTATTATCTAAGTTTAAACTATCCTTGGATCCCATAGAAACTTTACAGATAAAAAATTGTTTAGTTACAAATAATTTCCATTATTTTATGCCCGATACGGAAAATATAATAAATAAGCTTCTTTGAAATAAAATATAGAGAAAGAAGGTTTATACATAACCTCTACAGAAGGCTGACAGCAGTAATTAGAATTGAAGATCAAGAAAATAAAGCAGAAATCAAAGAAGCAGTAAGACAATGATGCAGTCTGTCGCCCATGCTCTTTAACTAATATATAGAACAGACCCTGAAGGCAATTGAAACGGAATATGGAAAATGAATCATACTGGAAGGAAAGGAATTAGAAACCTTACGCTTTGTCGATGATATTGTAGTATTACGGGAGTCAAAAGCACACTTGGAAACCATAATAAATTACATGAACGTGGTCCTGGTGAAAATAATTCAGTATGAGGATTACTATAGGGAAAACCAAGGTAATGGAGTGTAGTATGGAAAACAGTGAAATAACAAAGACTTTTAGATTGGGAAGGGATATTTTGAATGAAGTTAAGGAATTCTGCTACTTGAGAAGCGTAATAACTAGGGATGATAGAACTCTAGTAAACATAAAGGGCTGGATAGCACAGAGAAGAAAGTTTTCTCGATAATGAGAAATTTATTTACGGATAATATAAATGTGAATATTAGTAAATCCTCGCTAAAAATGTTTTCGTATGGAGTGTGGCGTTATATGGGTGCGAAACGTGGACGATTTGAGTTGCAGAAAGGAAACGAATAGAAGCCTTTGAAATAGGAGAATGATGAAAATAAAATGGGTGGATAGAATAACTAACGGTTTATTTATAAATAGAATAGCACAAATATGGAAAATATTTTTAAAAAAATATTAATTATAATTTTCAATAAAGTATAATAAATAACAGACTTACATTTTTTAAGTATGAAATAATTAATTTTTGCGTCTAGTTCCGTGTATAAGTCAGCAGTGATGAACGAAACACTGTATTTATGTTAAATAAATGTAAATTAAATTTGTTTTCTGACATATTTGGCCGTATTTTCATTTATTTATTTTGCCTAATTGATTTTGGTACCTTTAATATTATTTCCAAATATAAAGACGTGACTCCTGTAAACAAATTTTTAATTTAAGAAAGAGTGATAATCTAGTTGATCCTATTTCCAAACAGAATGCTACTTGATATTCGGCGAAAAAATAAATTTGATAATCAAAGAAATGGGAAACTTATGCAGGTTATTAAATTTTGTGTGCATATTTTTTTTAGATGTAAAATGAGTAGTCCCGAAAATTTGAGATCATGGCTGTTGGGTTCGGTTACACAATTACTTATTCCTCGAAAAAGTGTGAAATAAACCGTCCGCTGTTAAAAGCTTTCCGACATTTGTTTTATTGAAATCGACTCGAACAGAGGCAAGAGCTGACAGTTGGTGAAACACAAGTAGTGTTGCTGTGTGTAAAAACTGTTTTGTTGACTCTGTCGACATTGACTCTGTCTATTCCAGCACGTGCCCTCACCCGTTTACACGTGAAAAATACAGAAACTTTCTGGCGGCGGCGGCGCTGAACTCAATGCCCAGGTATCGTAAATAAAGATATATCATGGTCGTTTGTTTATCAGTACGCCACAACTGACCAGTAAATGCAAACACAGAGTAGGTAAAAAAATAGGGTGAGGTGGGATAAATAATTCTCAGTGGAGTGCCGACAGGGACTTGACTGATAGTCGCTCAGTTCGTTTCAGGGGGGAGAAAAAAAAATATGACGCGATATTTTTGTATTCCCAACGTGACGCTATAGCGGTTTTAAACGTAAGCCTTGGACTGTATTTTACGATTTGGATGACTGAATTATGCGAGAAACCTTAATATATGTTGTATATATTATGTATTACTCCATTCTAGTTCCATTTAAGACACACAACCTCTCGCCTCGTCAAAATAGAGTAACGCCCCTTCCGTAATGCTCCACGCAATACACCTTATACACCGAGCAAATTATCGACTCTAATTGGCTTTGAGAGAAAAATCTTGTAAACTTGTACGTCATAGAGGAATTTATACTTTAGCCAACTCTGATAGTTAATACCGTTACAGCACAACATTGACTTATTTAATTGAAATACATACATGATTCTTATGGCAGTGATACATCGTTTGAAGACTTTATTTTATTAACAACAACAAAATCTTATCCCTCTGCTCTAAATCTTAAATGAAAGTACCTGGTCTAGTTATGAACGAATAATTATGCCCCTTTCTCAGCGAACTATGGGCTGAAATAGCGTGATTTGTTAATAATAATAATAATTAATGCGAAACTATGAAACTGACGGCTCTACGGGCATAATGTTTGGTTCATTACCACTGAGCTTCCGGGAACTTGGGTGATTTTGGCTGACTGCTTGGCACTTCATCGAGGTCTTCATACATACCAGCTGGTTTTCAGGATATTCCCTCGTTGTCCTGAACAAGTAACTCATCATTTAACTGTAAACTCCACATGCCAACTTGTCGTCTCTTTCTGCCTTAATCTCCTGTTACCATCCTAGTTGTCCAACAAGGGCCTTAGGACCTCATATAACAATACTTATCACCTCCCATAATCGACCTTACTCCTCGCTCATTTCACTACATTACTGCATCGTCTCTCATAAAACACTGCCTCCTATACTTTAGACAAATCACTTTGCCACTACGGCGAGAAAAAAGTTCCAATCACCAAATTTAGAACTCTCGATAATTTTGGCCAAGAGAAATAAAGATGGGGAAACATCTTATTTCAGAATAATGAGAACGTAAATCCTATACCACGGGAAAATTTTCTCGAGGGGAGAGATATTACTTGAAGATATGATCTTTAACTCGGTCTTGGTCAGAGTTCATCCCCTCAATAATGTGACAGCTTACTGAATGTTTTGTTTCCTAGTTTCTATGATCCGGCAGGTATTCAGTTCTAGAATATTACGTCCACAGACTAATTAAATAAAATATAACCCTATTAATTTATTTCGCCTATGTATTCTATTATATAGAGCATTGCACTCACCTTACAGCATCCAAATTTATATATTTTTGTTTTATTTAGAAGAAATACATCTAAATTAATCGAAAAGAGAATGAGTATTCATATTAATGTAGCCCAAAAGAAAAAAGACTACCAAAGGCACGAATTTGACAAATGTCATTTAGGATATTCCCAACTTGAAAGGAAACAGAAAAAAGTGATAAAGTAGTAAGTTATGTAACTAGGAACTGAAATATTAATTCATATGTCGTTAAGAAAAGATCTTAGAAAACACGCCGTAAAGAATTAAATTTAATTGATTTTATATATTGTTTATTTTTCATTTGACCAAGGCACATGCCAGATTGTAAAGAATATGATTCGTGTATTAAAGTCTTACGTTGTTCTTGTTCTGGTGGCGTTAAGATTTTCTGAATTGATTAATGACGTAGTTCGCTTTGATTGGCCCGTACAGTTTTTGTCAGACGGAGATTTGCAGTCGGCGTTTTCCTCCCTAGTTTCAGCCTGACTCTGGTAAAATGGCGCGTTGGTAACCGCCGAATCCTAATCAACGCACGTAGCTTAGTCGCTGCGAGGCGGACGTAATTGCCGTGAGGTTGCCAGGTCTCGGGCGCAGCAGGGGTGAACGGGGGTGGAGCGTAGCTTGTTAGCGGAAGCTTGGGCGACTCCGCCTCCGTCGTCGTCGTCGTCGTCTCGTCTCGTCTCGTCGTGGCGCTACGGAACGCGGGCAAATTAAAAAAAAGGGACCGGGAAGGCTTTATTAAAGAGGACGTGCCTGTCGCCACGTGCAGCTGTTGCTGGAGAGATAAATCTGCCCCCCTTCGCAGGCGGCAAATTACAGCAGTCAACCCCTAGCACGGGGTTGTACGTGGGGGATGTGTATTACCCTATACGTCGGAGGTCGGCAAACATGTCAACAATCCAGCAAGTCTTCACTTGGCACTCGGTACTCGGTGGAATAAGCCTTTTCACTATAAAATTTTAAGAAATCCCGAAATTATAGTTACCGATTAAAAATTTTTCAACCAGGATAAACTGATTTAATCTCTCTATCAATAAAACTCTTAACTCTTCTCTTTTTCATTTTTAGTTCTGATTAGTATTAATTTACTATTACCATTTTAACGTAATAACAAGCCTAGGCTACTCATTAGAATTGATTGAGAATGACTTTCGATAATGCACGTGCACTTCACTGCTTTTATAGTTAACGTGGCGACTTAATAATCGCTGAAAGTTGATTTGCGTGAATAAGACCGTTTTAAATGTTAGGCCATCCCAAGCCGTTATCAGACTCTTATATGATGAAGTTGTAAAGGATATCACATTAAAAAAAAATGAAATTTTATTGCAGGCGGAACAAATCGAAGTAACTGCTTTCAGGTGGCAGTTCTTCTTCACTATGCATTCAAGTTCTTTATGAAATGCTGCTTTGATATCAATATATGGAAAGTCGTTCAATATTTTTTCAATTCTGCGATTTTCGTCTGATAGCCCTTTTTAAGGTACGTACATTGATTTAATTAATGAAACATAGTTATTATTCCCAATTTACAGTCTTCGTTTATTGGGTATCTACTCTTTAACATCAACTTATAAAAACCAGTCTTTATAACGGAAGTACTTACATAAAGTTATTATTAATTAATAAAATGTGATAGTGACATTTATACATAATTTATTATTATTAGCTGTATTTGAATACATTAATTTCAATAATTCTGAAAATTTCACGTTAAATAATATCAACTGTTGACTTTTACCGATTATATTTAATATCACATGCAATAAATATTTCAAGTTTTTGTATCACTTCATCACTTATAGTCCAGTACTTTCCTAAACAAATTATGTCCGATCAAAATACGGCAATACTATTATTGCTGTTGAAATATCAATTGTATTCTAGCTTTTAATTTTTAAAAGGTTTATTATCAAGATTAAAAGTTTTGTTCATTTTTTGGTCAGTCTCCGTCTGTTGCAAAGTCTGAACTAAACTAAAGAGTTAACAGGGCGTTTTATAGAGTAAACTCTAAAAGCTTGTATTGTAAGATAAAGAAGTATTATGTGACAGAAGGTTCCCTTACTTATCTTATGGTTATCGAGATAACCATCAGGCTCTACGTGCCTGAAACAGAGGGGTAGAATACTTTATATATATACCTTAGCTAAGATGGGCAAAGTGGTCATAAAATAAATACAGTGCTCCATAACACTGTCGTTTATTTTTTTTGTACTTCATAGCATCTGAACTAACATTTGTAAAAATTTATTTCCTTTATTAATTTGTACATAAGTATTAACATATAATTCTTAAATGCATTATCTTAAATTTCTCGTACAAAGGTTCTGTCCTTAGCTGTATTTTCATAAACCCGTACATTGGTCATTTAATTTATCCTTGTTATATCAGTTTCCAATTTAATAAGAAACTAAATTAATAATTTTTGTAATGAAATATTGACTTTAACAATCTTCATTCAAAATTTGCAGGAATAAAGTAATTTATATATAAGTTTATGTATATAGTTTATAAATATTGGCTCTTTTTTCTTTGGATGTGTTTGATCTTAGACAAAACGATATAACTAAAATTATTGAGGCAATTTACTGTCATTTCGGCCATTGAGGTAATGTAAGGCGGAGTAAATATGATTCAATTACTCTTCTATTTTCTAAAATCATATTTTGTAAGTATGAAATTTGTAAGGAATTTTAAAAATTCTCATTTAAATATTTTTGCCATAACGCTCAAAATTGTGATTTGCTTTTAAGTTTAACCTTCACTTATACAATGTTTCATTCTTATTAGATTATTTATTTTTAGAACACCTCAAAGAGTCCCAAAAATAGGGATAAATTATATGTATTTTGTAATTTTTCTCTTATTAAATGTAACATCCAATCCATTAATTTATTAAAATCTGACCTGGCCTGATTGACCGCCCAATAATTTTAATAGTAAAGAAAAATAATTGAAGTTTACCTTTCGGGTCCATTACTATTATAATTCCGTATTATTATTATTATTAATTTTGTTGATATTGTTAATAATTTAAGTTTTTAAGGTAATTTTGAATTTGTATGAGATTGAGGAATTATGTTGCTGAATTAGAAGTATTGAATTGTTTCATATTTTGAAGTCAGAAATCCGTGTTAATTTTGTTTGTACACGTTTTTAAGAAATTGGAACTACTGTCAGTTATTGTACAAAAGCTGTTATTTTTCTTTGGGTTCAGTTAGTCAGTACTCGTCTAAAGCTACGTTGTACCACTCTAACCTACCTGCAGCGTGAATTTGTCGGAGAGTGGGTGGAGTGTGTACTTTGGTGGAACACCTTTTGTCAAGGGTTCGATTGTGTGACCTAACGCTACATCCATTCAACCACCCTGCGGTAAATAATTGTCACCTGTGTGTTCAAGAGGGCGCAGGGTACTCATCCAATTAATGAACTCCCTCGTCGTCTAACCTCTTTCAGTTAGTCCGACGCTGCTGTTATTTGCGCACCAATTAAAACTTTCAGTTCATCGATGTTATAGAAGGCTGTGTCAGGATTGTTTCATGCCGAAGGGTTGGCTGTCTGGGTGGCTTCTTAGGAACACATCAATTTAAACGTACAAGTGGGAAAACTTCTGAGGAAAATTAACTGAGGCACACAATCAATGAGTTTGTCGTTTTGAAAATATTCATGCTTTAAAAATAAATTGTATCCTTTTCACGCGAAATGCCAAATTTTGGTTAATTCAAGACAACCGTCCGTAAGTCATTTTGATTACCACACGATTTATTTTCATTGTCCAACCATATTTATTAATGTTTTTCTCCATATTATAATAAAGATCATACTGTCGGGATTTCAAATGAAACGTTTACCTATTCCCCTATCATCAGGTTACACGGGTTTATGTTTTTTTATCTTAGAAATTCAAACTAAATAATTTGTTTACAAGTAAAGCTATAACAACTTTTCAATGTATACGTAAAAAAAATTGCTCTGTATCAGAATTGTTATTGTGGTCGACTTTCTCACTTACTTTTCTCGTAACTAACACAGCTATTTTATAGGAAATACTAGACGCCTTGTGATTCATTTATACTATCCCATTGGCTAGCTGGACAGTAATCTTTTTGTCAACACGTGACTGAACCATCAGATAAATATAAAATTTACCTTTTCACGCATCCCTTATCGCTGAAAATGAAATGTTTTATATAGGAGGTTAGGTTGAAGGAATAATGCCGCCGAATGAACAAGTGCATAAATCGTTATTCCATCAATGCGCCTTTCACATTTGGACAGGAAAATTTATTTTAAATACCATTCAGTTCAATTATGTAAAATTAATTTATAAATAATTTGGTCAGTTTGTTCTTCTTCAGAAAGATTTTTTACAAAAGCGCGTCCGCATAATACGTTCCCTGTGGGTTGCTATTTCAGCATTACCCTGATTGGTTGATTTTTCACGTGACAGCGTATCATTCCACCTCGTCCTTTAATCAGGTTGGGCCAGGTTGTGAACCCAATCACCTTGCGCCCTTCCTTGAGCTTAGTAAAGAGGTTCCCGAGATTGTTCCCAAGAATTAAATTCCACAGCCTAGTTCACACTAATCCTCACTCTTTAAATAAATTTCGAAAATAGTTTCCCTTAATTTAAAAGTTGAATGTATGAAATAAAGGAGAACGAGAAAGTGAGTTGACATTTTATTTGCAACGCTGCATCGAGTTTGTGTCTGAATGGATGTTCAGACGTTACTTTGGGATCCAGACAGTTTTTTCATGCTCCTTTCCAAGCACAAAACTCATAAGAGATAAACAAAATACACGAAACACATATTTTTATAAATATATATTAGTAGTAGAATAATAAAAATATGATTTTTAAGTATTATAAAATAAACAAAACAGATGTTTTTGTATTGTAACAAAATATTCTGTGTTCAACAATTTAAGTACTTTTATAATTTTTCGACTGATGAAGTCGTAGACGTGTTTAATAAATATAAAACTGTTTGCCGACGAATTGAGCCAATTTGTATTAAATATTGGTAATCATTCGTTTAGTAAATCGCCAACTTAAATTGATAGATTGTATACATTTATAATATTATAAACTAAATTATAATAATAGTTTCAATAATTGGTGTCTGATCGAACCGCTGCAATCAGAAATTAATAAGCAACCCTCGCAGCTCGACAATCCTTTGGGGAAGCATAAGGATATAATTTAATATGAGCTGTCGTTGCCTCCACACTGCGCTCTACTGACGTTTTTTTAATTTTAGCACTGATAAAAAGCATAGAAAACCGACCGACCGAGAATTTCAGACAAATTAAAAAGACGCAGCTAATAAATTGTCTTCGTTATTTTTTTTCAGCCTCCAAAATGAAAAATGTGATCTGGGTGTATATCGTGAAATTCAATTATAATTTTCCGTATTACAGGCTCCATACAATATTTAGTTTTATTTTCTTAAGATAATATTAATCACAAAGGAGTGTCCCATACATATATTAGATATTTATTTCAGTGAATGGTAATCGGGATTTACGAATTACTGATAATTTACCACATAACACTTTGAGAGGAAACATACTTTTCTGCTCCACAAATTTACTATGTATTAAATAAGAATATTTTTGCAATCGAGTTTTATACATTTAAGCCCACAAATAGACAATTTTTGTTCACAAAATTATTAAATAGCGTTACGCATGCAAATTATGCTCAAGCATATTCACTGTTCGAAAGAAAACATTTTATTTCCGCATTGTACTGAATCAAAATTTTTTTTTAGCTGTTTCATTAAATGTATTTTTGTTTCACATGGTCTTGTGTTGCGGTCGTACGTCTTAGTTGATTTCTTAAAAAGAAAAATGTACTGATATTTCAAAAGTCAATATACCTATTTATTAGCATTGGTTAGTTTCATTTAGGTAAATTTTGTCACAATTTTCTTTTCGTTTCATGTTGGCATACTTTAAAATATTTAAGTTAATAAATTAAATTGGTTACATTTTTTAAAAGAAATATTACACAGTAAATTACTAAAACATGTATGGTTGTTATTTTTAATAATAAATATTCCTGTTAAGCCTTACTTAATACGCTACTTCATAAGTTAAAATTAAAATTACAATATAGTATCATCATTCAGAGTTACACCATAGGTGTTTATAATATTACATATTTATCAGCTGTACAGGAGCCATTTCTTTATTTCCTGTAGGCTCCGAAATATATAAAACCTGTGTATTGAAAACTATCCACTATTAATGAAGAAAACACAACTAAATACTAAATTTGGCGGTACAAAATCAAAGGCTTGAGAGAAATTGAAGGCTACAAACAGGATAATAAATCGTAGACTATTCGGAGCCGATCCAGGACTTCTAAGAAACGCTGAGATTCCGTGACACCTGTCTGTGACGAGGTCTGGTTTTTTCCCCCCAAACATCGGTGGTAAGTGGGGTGAATGACTTCTCCCAACCATTCGAAGAAAATAAGTTTGATTGGAGACTAATTTTGTCTCGCCACCGAGGAAACTTAAGTATTGGAGCATGGAGAAGTCATTTAAACGGGACGTACATTGATTTTGAGGCAATTGGAAATGGATTTTATTATTAAGATGATCGATGGAGAGACTGGAGTGTGATTGATATGAAGACAGAGAGCGTGGTAAATAACTGAAACATTGAGAGACTATTTCGATTTGTTGAGTGGTTGAGGGAGGAATGTTCTTGATCTTGGTAGCGGATAGGAAGATTAAATAACGAAGGTGTTCATTTCACAACACGTAAGTTTAAGGGAAACTGTTGGGACCGGCACACGATCTGAGAGCCAGCGACGAGTGCCCGACAAAACAGAAGACTGTAGTTACTCTATTTGTAACCTTCCTATCGATTCCCTTGTACTGCAATACCGAGTCAGGGGTTTTGTTTTTAAATCTGTTTCAATGAAAAGGCCCTTAAATACGACCAAAGAATAGATCTCATTTTCTAAATATTATTTTGAAAGTAATTTAAATTTTTGTAAATGTTGTATAAATAGTATATTGTTAATCCTAAAAAACCGACTTCATAAAAAGAATTTTGTTAATAAATGATTATATCATACCAATTAATAAATGCAAAATGAATTCGTTTCCATGTATATATTATTCTTTATTTAAAATAATTACACCCCAACTATTTATTTTACTCTTTGTTTAACGTGCAATTTAGAGCTGCTGTAGGCCTTTTATATTTCAATTTTAATCTGACAAAAGCATCGGCCATTCCTGTTAATAATACTAAAATGTATTATAAGAAACTTTACTATTTCTGAGGGAAAATATATATCTACAACTCTTTTTCTCCATTCCCTGCAGCTTACTTGAGCGTTATGATTCATCGCAAGTTTCTACCGTGTAGACGTTTCCATACTTGGCGGAGTGAAAAGAGCACTTTGCCAGAGGAACACAGCGGCGTTATTATTTTACAAAGCTTTTTTAAAACCTATGTTTACGTTATATTTATTTCAGAGTATTTATTACGGCAGCTATCTCTACTCTTATTTATTTTCCTTGCTCCTCAATTCTTAGTTGATGAGGGAGAAAAAAAATAGAGTCTGTTGGCAAGAATTTCGGATGAAGGGTCCTTCACATGATTTATAGCTTCTGCGTCTATTTAATCCTAAGATGCCCCCGTTTGTGCTCATTGTCAAGTTCATACACTATTACAACAGGAATTAGGTAAAACCGCTATTGAGATACAAAAATTACGTAAATTATTTTTAAAACTACAGCAACTAAAACCCTTGAGGCTACGACGAAGAAACGAATATTACGGTATTTCTGAAACTCCGACATTTAAATATATTAAGATCAATGCAATTGGGTTAAAGTAGGTGGCATTAAAACAAAAAATAGAAATTATTTACAGACAATAGAGCAATAAATTATATGTTAAACAAATGTTACTAATTTGTTTAATTGAGCAGGAATGAATATGAATAAATTAATTCAGAGGTAAAATACAATACTAAAAAACAAACTTATAAATTAATATTAACAATATTTCATTTAACGTAAGATAAATTGCAACGATAAATTTACTGAAAAATGGAAGTTTTATTCAATTACTGTTAGGCTTTGTCTCAACATTTTGGATATTCTCAGGTACAGGTCACGCTTTTGACTACAGAGAATGATAAAAAAAAAGAAATATGTTTTGTTGAAAAGTAAAGTATTAAAATGTTTAAGTAAATAATATTACTTACAATTTAGAAGTGTTATTTGAAATATTATACTCTTTTTTTAAAAAACACAGCTTATTATGACTTAATTTTACGTTTCTTAATTTATTTTGTCTCCCCGAAATTCCATTTCTTTTTTAACTGTGCAACGATTTAATTTTGTAAATACGTATTTATTTTAATTTCTCCTAATTTTATTTTGTCTGGAAGACAATGTTTTCTTCTTTATTCTTAAATCAGATTTTGCTTGTAAGGGTCCATAGATACAAGTTTGTTTACATAATTCATTATATCTTGGTAATATTATTTTTTTAAATTATTTAAGAAACCACATATTTGATTAATTTGTTTTAAACTAACGTTTGAATTAAAATTTTTATTTAAAAAAAATATTGAAATAATTGTACCTGTGGAATAAAATGCCTCTCTTTTGTCAGTAAATTAGTTTTTTCAATTAATCTTAACACAAATTTTCATTGAATCTTAATTTATAAAGCTATGAGTCAATATTTATGTTGTTTTTACAGATTGTGGTTCCAACTTTTAATACAATTCTTAGTTTTGGTTTCAAAATATTACAACGGAAAAAGAAAATTCTATTGCGTTAAATAAAACAAAAAAGATTTTGTTAATTTTTAGCTTATCGAAAGATGTTATACTAATAATAATTTTCATTTTTTAAGGTTGTTTAACTGCTTAGTATAATTAACTGTCACGTTAATTAGGCATATTTGTAAATGGTCGTTTAGTGATCAGATTCATAACCACGTGTATTATGGTTTATTTGAAAAATTAATTCTGTTAGCTAAAGTGATTGTGTGTTTGCCTAAATGTCATTATGAATTACAAGCCGGAATGTTTTGTCGGAAAGACGAGAATTTGACCTGGGAAATATTATCGATTATGCACAATTTATCGGCCATATTATGGTATAAATAAGACTTTATCCGTCAACCTGCCACCAGAAAACAGACAAAAAACACTTTACCAGTTATTAACACAGATTGTTATTCAGGAATTCCCTGTCTGATGTTAACATTTCAAAGTACAACTGTAGATTAATATCAACAAGAAATGCCTTTATCTTGAGTGTTTACGGAAATAATTACGTTGTAATGTTACTTGATGTCACGCGAGATTGCAACTCACTTCATTTACATCCATGTCACGTCGTTTTTGTACCTTGTTACAGCGGAATAAATATTCCCACCAACATAAATTCTGTCTTTGTAGTCGACTAGTCACAGTTTTTAAATAGGAGTTATCGTCCGAGTTGCATCTCTTAGATTATTTTCTGCAGTCAATCAATGTCTCAGCTGAAGGATTACACTGCTATGTTTTTAAATTATAAAATTAATATATCGTAGCAAATTTTCAGAATCCATTCTTATATCTTTAACGCTGTTTCTTTCTCCGCAAACGTATTTATGCATTGCAATATAAAATATTCCAAAGAAGTGTCAGTGGACTTAATGCGAGTGAAGCAGCCGGAGGATTGAAGTATTGTTTGACGAAAATTTTATAACCATAAAATCTGCAAGGATACTGGTTAACTGTCATGCATTTGAAGAAGGGACCGAGGAAAGGTTTGAATGGCCAAAAACTTTTCTTTTGTGCGTCTTTCAGGACACCGAACCCCAATCAGCCGTGAGAAACAATTGCCAGGGATTATATAAATACTCGAGAGAAGAATAAAGAGGTATTCAAGGAAATGGACGATCAGTTGAGTTTTTTATGGAAGGAGGGATTAAAGGTGATCCTTAATCAGGAAACTCCCGTTTAATGACATAAGAAGGGAATTGAGAATGGGGTTGTGGAAGGTAGAGAAAGGTAGCCAAGGGTTGTCATTTTATCTCCAATTTGTGGCACCTTGCGTAAAAATTAAAATACAAAATAAAAATATTACATTACTCCAACGATGACACAGTTTTAGTTATGTCATACTTAATATTTCAAAAATCTCCAGACCTATATAAAAACGATCTTAAAAGTCTTATTTTTGTTACTACTTGTGTTTTGAAAATATTTTTCCAATGGTACAGAAATATATAACTTGAATTCAAGTGATATTGATCCCATTTAATTTTCCAAGCCCGTTTTCCATGTTGCCTAATATTGTTTTATTTCTACCTTTTTGTAGAGATAAAATGTAATAAAGCTACGGATCAAACCGGGATTTTATTTTGTACAGTTCTCCATTTCTCTTTTATTTGAACGTCAATGATAGGACTATCGTTAACACCTTTGAAAGCCCCATTTAAATCACCTCGGATTTGAGAACAAACCACTTCTGCGTCAGAGAGAGAGAGAGAGAGAAATTACAGATCACTGAGGAATTTCAACTGTCAGAGCTTTGATGGAAAAAATTCGTAAAAAATTCATAAGTTGGGGAAAATGCCCTCTGTGTCCCTCTCTCAAATTTTTTCACACAATCCGTCTGCACCGTAGTATAAAAAAGTGGTTATTTGGCTATAAACCGTTTTTATCTATTTAAAACTGTTTTATACTTCTTATTTATATAACCAAATTAAAGTAAAAATGGTAGGTTTATAATTAATTTTTATTAGTAGCAGCAGTAGCTTTCAGTCGTACCCCAAATTTAAATGTGAATAATATATATATATATAATGTAACATGAAAAGTTACACGCAACAATACGGCCCAGGTTGCGAGTTGCAACTGTCGCATCTCGGGCCAACAATGGAGTCTGGCGAGACTCGAGCAGTCGTCATGGGGTAGTAGAAGGGGAAGGATGTGTCGGCAGTTGCGGACGGAGAAAGACCACGCCCTGTAGTAATAATTTTTCTCATGTTCTGAAATGGATTAAAGCTATTAAAATCCACTTTTTTGGTATTTTTATTAAAAAATACCTGGCGCCCAAAAATCATTTAATTCCTCGAATACGGAGGAACGCCGGATCGTCTACATTTGGCGCCGCAGCGTTGGGGCCCGAACAACGTGGTTTGGTGAGGATGTCTACGTGGTACGCTAGAATTATACGACGACTGAAGAAGTGGGAGGCGCTGAAAAAGGAACGCTGGGGAAGAGAGATGTTCTACGCATAGCTGAGGGGTCCTGTGACCGCTGCGTGGATTTCGTCGAGAAGTGTGTGTTGTGTATTTTGTTAAAATGGAAGAAGTGCAGGAGGCTATTACGTGTGAAAGAGTAGATGAGAAGGCAGAGGACGCTATGCTCAGGGACATAATAAGATATTTGATGAAAAATGAGGAAGTTCTTGATGACATGGTTAATAGTATTATGAAAAAAGAGGAAGTTCGTGATGACATGGTTAATGGTATTAAGGAAATGCAGGCAGATGTATATAAGGATGAATGTGTAAATAGTAGTGATAAGCAGATAGAAAATATGGTAGAAGTAGAGCGGTGTGTAGATACGAAGTGCAGTAACATAGAAAAGAATAGGGACTACAAAAAAATCAAATAATACCAATTTTGGTGAATGGGAAAGAATTATTAGAAGAAATTGAGGATGAAGGGGACCATGAATTGTTATCTGTTGATATTGACATTGAGGGAGATGGGAAAAGAAGAGCCATTATTAACACTGGAGCTACATCTACGTTTATCAGTGAAAAATTTAAACGTGTAGAACATCAGATGGAAGCTGATAAGTGTGAAGGTAATGCGAACGCATTGAATAAGCAGGTTAGGGAACAGCTGATTATGTTTGCAAACAAAGATGGAGTAGTGAAATGTTTTGTTAATAGATTTAAGAATAACTCCCGAAAAACGTACAAGAGAAAGGTACGTGGGAGAAACATTCATCAAAAAACTGAGCGGAACTTAATGATTAGCGGAAAATGTGCTTCCATGTATCAAATGTGTGCATCCTATGGTGAAAACAGAGTAGGAAGAAAGTTATGGAATAGGGGTGGATGTGGATTTCCTTGGAATCCATTGTGGAAAAACTGAATGCTGTATTCTGTTAATGTCAAACTAATAAAGATCAGATGATACATCAAATTCAGCTGGCAACAATTAAAATAAATGTCATATGATCTGTCAGAAACAGCTGATAGGATGTAAAATTTTATGTAATAACATTGTAATTAGTTATAAGAAACAGATGTTCTGTTGACGTGCGTTAAACTGCCGACAACAATTAAAATAAGTGTCATATGATCTGTCAGAAACAGCTGATGGGATGTAAAGTTTTATGTAATAACATTGTAATTAGTTATAAGAAACAGATGTTTTGTTGAAAATTTGCGACGTGCGTTAAACAGCTGTTGTGCAGAGACAGTTGACTATAGAAAAATTACGGCAAAAGTAATTTTGGATCTTGACAGCGAACAGGGGTCTGTTTATATTTTTTACTTTTCTGTATTTCCTTAACTCCGGTCTTACGGTATGGAATTGGACAAGGAACCATTGGGCAGTGGCGTTCGAGCTCTGATTTGACGGGACGCTTTGTTATTGAAGGCAGACGTCCGTCGGTTCAATACCCGCAACCGTCGGAATGAACGGCTTCGATGATGCAGAACAAGAAGATACTGCAGAGCAAGCGGCCGGACAAACAAACAGCCGCAATTGACTCAATAGAGCGAGAGAGGATGGACAGCTGATTCGACCGCAGTTGTTTGTTTAACCTTTCATCAGCTGTCAGTCAGTCAGTGAACAAAAACAGACCCCTCGAGTGATCCTCTCCTCTCTCGGCGGAATATAAGCGTATCGGGGGAATCGTCGAGAGCCACGGTTGGCAGCATTGGTTATTTTCTGCCGAAGAGGTATGAGTGGCGACGAGGGATTTGGCGTAGGATCATCTCCACTCGATTAATAGTTTACGTGGTCACTCCAGAAAACCATTCACCTCTGACCCCTTCTCCCTTATTAGCTGTGCCCGAAGTTTATTCGTCTGCAAAGCTCCGTTTCAACTAAAAATATATTTGTTTCTCCCAACTGCGTATGAATTGGCTACCAACCTCATTTATTTTTGAGAATGAAATTAATTTCAACCAATATATGATATCCAGTGCATTTAACTGTCACATTCAGAAGCAGATTTATTTTAATAAATAAAAACACACTCTATTACCAGACAATGTAAAAGTTTCTCTGTAAGCTATTATCAGTCGCTCTGACCTCTTTGGTTCATGCGACTTTAAACAAAAAGTAACTTTCAAGTGTAATCATTTCAGTTCATCGTTATTGCCTCTGTGATAAAATCCAACGATTGTATACAAATTTGTAAAGGGTATTTCTTTCGATAAATAATGACTGTCATTGAGTCATGTGCGATATAGTTACTGTAATTTATTTAATTATTATGAAAAACAATTAAAAACAGTAAATCAATTGACGTCTGTTTTCCCAATATTTAAATTAAATAGCTAACAGTTACAAACAAAGATTTGTTTGTGTTGAATCGACGTTTCGTCGCCATATTCGAGACTTCCGCAAGTAAAGATGAATTTGATGAAAAGAAAGCTAAATGTATAAAAATCCAAACCCGACCTCCCACTGGTGTAGATTCAACATAAATTTTGGGTATCATGAAAATTCAACATTACTAGTCTTTTTTTGTCCCATTCGGATCACAGCTGTATTTTCCCCTTGCTAATGAAACGTCGATTTAGTTAAGAGAGGTACCAAATATTTGGAAATCGCAAGAAAACCTCAAGATAATACTGTTAAGTTTGTTAAAACGATATTTTTGTATCATTTTATCTAACGTGTAACGCTATCTAATAACCAGTTGTTGTTGATGCGACCACAAAATTTGGAATAAACTTGTAATTATTAAACATTACTATAAACTAATAATTTTAACGAAGAATAGGGTGAGTATCATTATCTACTGAGAAAAATTATTCACCAAGGAAAAGTAACACTTCAATTTAATCAAAAAGCGGAACATAAATGAAAATGATTTTTTAAAACCTTTATTTACACGTCGCATCTATCGTGCTGGTCATTAGCAACAAACAATATTTATTACATTTACAAACAATATAAATTAATTAACATTTGCTTATGTAAACTTATTATATTTTCTCAAAAAGTTCTGTTCTGATTGTGAATTCAATCAGGTTACTTGCAGTAACCTTCTATACACTTCTTTCTGGCAACTTTTAAGGTTAGAACATTCGAAAATTAGATGTGGGAATCATAATCTTATGTTACAATGATGACAGAAAATAAGAGTGAGTTAATTTTCCATACACTGTTTTCAATCTTGATAGCACCAACTGATTACTTCTGGGAAAGTCGTAAGGTGAATTACTTTTTCAGAATCAAACCTTTTGAGGAAAATTCCCAGGTTTTCTCTTGATTTAGTTGTTTCCAATTATTTTCCATCGATTAACGTTTTTCTATTTCAACCATTTTTTAGTTCAGTTGTTTTACGTCCTCCAATGGTTGATTTTGTACGTGTGCCAATCACATTGTTGTTCAATCAAAGCTTCATCCACTACTTAGTTAACATTGATGAGTCGGATGAATGTATTGCATTTTCATTTTTTGATCAATACTTCATAAATTCTTTTATCTAATAATAATATTATGATTACGTCCTTGAACTAATTAGCGCTTTTCTTATTTTTCAGTATAATATTATGAATAATTAATAACTTGGATGTCTATTTCTGTATGCTACATTTCCCTCCGTTGCTGGACTGTTAAGAGCGACATCTGGCACCAGGATGGCAGCTGTACCAACATCATCAACCTACAATCTGACAATCTCTGCTGCAGCACCATTTGCCTCTTTTTGTTTTATTTTTGTTATTGTACGTTCATATCACAATGACGACAGCAAAAAGAATACAAATTACATTTAGTCGATAATCCAAACGAGACCAACATCAGAGCGGAGGGGGTGGGGGGATGAAAAAACTCAAAATGTAAATCCGCTACCATAGAACTGTGGTAATTATTGTTTCCGCGACGGAAATGTACAGTCATTTGCTGCAGTAATAGCATTCATATAAACGTAATTTCAGGGGTATCCCTTTCCCTTCTGCCCCCGTGGTGCTCGATTACGAATTCCACCATGCCCCCCCCTCCCCACCCTTGTTCGCATTGACAGTGATGAGTTATCAGTCGAAGTGCGTCACAATATTGTTTGATGAATGGCTTTAATTGTGCCGCAATCTGATGCCCGCGTGACAGCTAACAAATGAGGGGGATGCTCCGGAATATATAATGCAGTTGGAGGAGGGGGTGCCTCGGGGGGGTGGGGGTGGGGGTGGGTTAGGTGACGGTATTGCCTACGGGAATCAAATCTAGCGCCACACCGCACACACGCACACACAATCAACGTGGCTCAGGAAATCAGAGCGGCCGCAGAAACCTGTTCCCGAAATACCAACACACACTCTCTCTGGTGGTTGGCAGCCCTGCCGCCGCCCGCAGCTCAGCGAGGGATCGGCCGTTCGCAGACTGACACAGTACTCATCTGGTTTCCTTTTCCGTTCGCTGAAGAAGGGCTGGTCTACATTTCCGACAGGTTGTGAAACGAGTCATGCGTGCACGGAAATGTTTGATAGTAAACTCTGACAATTTTCCCTTCAAATGCTCACTCGTGAGCTCGTACAGTGGTCCATGAAATTTGCTTCAACTCTGTTAGAGCTAAAATAGCCACAATAATTAACTGGACTCCCCTCTGATTTTATTTTTGTCACAATTCCCTTCTGTTGACGACGCCTAATAACAATCACGGTTTAATTTTAAACTCGTTAGAACGAAATGTAACATCACTCCACTTTTTATGCTTTCCTAAGCCTTCGTATCAGTGAAAATTGTAATTGAAATGCTATAGATATAAGATTTTTCTTTTTTATTGTGAAAAAGAAAATGAAGAAAGGAACCATTAAATTACGGCGCTCCAACCCTGGGTGAGCCTTGGCCTCCTTCACTATCAGCCTCTATACTCGTCTCTTATTCTTAGCCTTCTCTCTCTCCATCCTTTCAACTTTATAATTTTCCGTTACATAATCCATCCACCTCAATCTTGGTTTTCCTCTTTTTCCATTTGAGTAGTCTTCTTTTGAGCAACATTTCAACTATTCTGTCATCTTGTATCCTGTCCAAGTGACTCCTGAATTGCAGTCTAGGATTTTATAAATCGCACTATAACTTCTCCCTTAATGGTTTAAATAATTTCATGATTATTTCTCCGTGAAATTTCAGATTCACAAATTCTTCTCTTTATTGAATTAGAAATTTTAAATTTTAAAAAATATTCTAACGAGTTAAAAACAAATTAATAATACGCTCCAACCTGTTAAAACTGGAAAATGGAAAATGGGCAATATAGGAGTCGTGTCCCATTCTGTTTACTTAAGATCAGTTTCATCAATAGATGGAACCACTCGAACGAGCGGAGGAATCTGGATGCGGGGATCGTGAGACTAAAACTATCCCCATAAATGATATTTCTTTCAACGACTGTTAAACAGTACTTGGTTCCTTCATAGCTTCTAAACCACTGTTCCCTGGTCTCTCTAATTCAAAGTTTTCACCCTCAAACCCTCTTCTCCTGTCGACTGACCCAAATTTGCACTCTTTTCCTATTTTTTGTGAATCGTGAGGTTTCTAGGGTTCAGTTCCTAAAACATATCCTGTTTACTGTTTCAGGAAATTCTTCAAATGCGCAACCCCAATGCACAGGCTGACGCTTGTTTCTTTTCCCGGGACCACTAAATATGTCAATGCCATGAGTGCTGGGTATTATCCACGGATTTACTTGATCCGTCTTGCTTACACATAAATTCTGATCTTATTTTTCGTTTTGCGCCACTGCACCTTTGGTCCCTCATCGTCTTAAAATAATTTCAAATAGGCTTTTGTGAATTCTGCAGCCCAATTAAAATCTTTTTGTGCTTTCACAGTGGCACTTCTGGTAGTGACAAACTCTAAATGGAAAAATAATATTAAACTAAAACCATAAAAATGTATCAGAGTTCAAGTAACTTTGTCAAGACAGCTGGAGTTGATGTATTTGTACAGAAGGATCAGATTTAAATCAGAAAAAGAGAATAAGAGATGATGAAAAAACAGGCAATCACACCTCCGTAGTTCTGCCAAAGAGAAAATTTAAACTGCTCTGTAATATGTGAACATACAAAGATTTCGTAAGACTAAAATAATATTGAATCTAATTTGTACCTCAAAATTAATTGAATCGCCGAAGGCAGGTGGAAATGGTACGAGTTTTACGACGCTAAGCGCATAGAAACATGTTTATAATTAACTCTGACATTATACGGTCCATTAGGCATCATAAAATTTTAAAAATCTGTAATATTTAATTATCAGAACAGAAAGGTGTAAAAGTGAGAATTTTTTACACATGTTCACGAACTTTTGACCTTACAGAGACGTATAAAGCGTCGTTCCATCATGAGAAACATTGGTTTCTGCTATGCTAATAGGCGTGTGCAATTAGGGGGTGGTTCCTCCCTCCTTAATCTAGTTAAAGAGGCACGGTTGCCGAATGTCAAGTGTATTCCCACTGATATTACAGCTTCGTTAAGTGCCAAAACATACTATCTTTAATTTATATTGTGTTACTGCTATTAATAATTCACCTTAAATGTTAAAAACATTTACATTGTTCAGATTTCCTGCCATTATTTTCAAAACCCGTCTCTTTTGCAATTTAAATAAATTTATTCTTAAAGGATTATAAATGTAACGTGAGTGCCTTTTAATTTTCTTTCCGCATTAACTTTAAATAACACCCCATTAATTAATAACTTGTTTATTAACTTTGATATGAAAAAAAATTGCCATAATAACTTCCAGGAAAAAATAATTTTCTTGTAAAGACCTTTCAATTACAACATCCTATAGGTGTACAAATTGTCTAAACCAAACGTTCTTCAATTAAAATTTAATAAAATGAAAATAAAACAAAATGGGAACCTCTGTACTAAAAGAATATTGATGCTGCTGTAGAGAACCATTAGAAAAAATGACTAATTAAAGGTTTGCGAATTTAAAAATATTAATTTTAGGATTTTTAATTTATGACAGATTAACGTTGTCAATGCGGATGCATATATTTATTATTTTCTTATTGAAAAGGTTATTTATAAAAAACAGTTGTTTTGTAGTGATGATTTATTCAATCAGTTTCTTTTTAAAATTATATAATTAGCAAAATTAATAAATTAATATTGTTTTAGTGGTGTCGGAAGATTAATTAAAAACCCATTAGAAAAAAAATACTGAAATCATTTTGTTTGTTGTTCAATAATAGTTAAGCGTAAAGAAGTTGTTTGTGTTTTTGAATTCTTTAAAAGATTTATAATAGTTTCGAACAACATTATCCCTAACACAAATACTTAAAATAATTAATTTTTGGGGACCTTATTAATTAATATTGGAATACTGAAGTCGAAAATTGGTTAAGTTCTAAGAATTAGTGTTTTTCTTCTCATCATTTTACGATTTTACTTTTATTTCTGTTGCGCATAATAAAATATTTCTAAGCATCATAAGTATTCCTTTTAAAAATTTCCACATAAATGTGTATACAAAATATATAAATTCATTAATTTAAATTGCTCATTAATATTATTAAATTGCATGTTCCTTAAAAGTCCCTAGAGAGTAAAAACTGTATGTATTCTTTTATCTACATTTTATTTACATTTGTAAAATTAAATGTTGAAAAATTCAATTGTGTGAATAAATAAAAGTAAACATATCAATAATTTTGATGCTTTACGTGACCAAATTATTAATGACAATAGACACACTATGGAATTGTTTCAGACATGTTGAGGGTGGCATAAATATGAACAAAAACGTTGTTTTGTTGCCAAGTGATTATTTTTTTTATTAAAAAATTCTAATTGTTTGTTAATTATTGTTAAAGATATATTTAAGTGGGTAAATATTGTTGAGACATTAGAATAACTTTATCGTTTAATGACTACGAATAAATTGATTTCAACCTTTTGTATTCCTCTGCGGTCTCGTTTCGGTGTCGAGATTCTCTTCTTTTAATGTGCATGTTGACGAGCATGTTTTCGGACGACTGGGACGCCTACTGAGGAGTATTTTCCAATCTCAGCCTCTCTTATTGGCAGGCGCTGTTCCAGGAGCAGGCAATCACAGCCAAGTGTCTTGCTTGTCACCGCACACCAAGGGAAAGATGTTCTCCTTTCTCTCTCTCTCGCTTTCTTCTCCCCCTGACCGTATTTTTGGGTGCAGTAATTTACACGACCCGTCACCCTCCACTCCCCATTTTAAATAATGGCTTCCCGGTACACTGCAGAGGAACACGTCGGTAATTTGGAAGACGGAATGGAGGTAAAAGTAGTCAACCACCCCAAGTAGTCGCATCATAAGGAAACTGTCAATTAAAAAAAAATAAATAAAAACTAGTCTATTGAGCTTCTGTGGTCCCAAATTAATGTATTTCAAAGCTTTCCACATTCAATTTCTATTATGAGTATTTAAACCGGTACACACGTTCGTCTTAAAGTTAGCAAAATTAGAAATATCTCTATTACCTATCCCCCTTTTTTGGTTTGCTTCTTTTCTATGAAATTCTCCAACATTGATCCACGAATTAAAAATTTTACCAGTACTGGTGAATCTCATAAGAGTACAAGAGCACAAATTACAGTTCTCAAGAAAAGGAGAATTTCTTCAATTAAAGCTCAGCAATGAAGCCATGAAAGCAGGATGTTCCTGGTTCGATTCCCGGGTTAGGGTGACATTTTCACAGTTAGATCTTTTACAACTACATTATTCTCAGATCTAGTGAATCATAAATGAATAACCAAGCCAAGTTGTCACTTTTTACAAAATATAAATTATCGCTCCGTATCGTTCTTACGAGATAAAAAAATTGGAGAAATTATTTTTATAACACTTAATAGTTTATTTATTGTAACATTCATCAAATATTTACAATTTATGTTCAAATTTATAAATATTTTGCTTTAAAAAGGTAATATTACTGCATCTATAGTGATGACAAACCATAAGAATGATACGTGCTGATAAATTTTAATATATTAAAATGTAATTATTTTATTTTATTGAATTATTTCTGACAAGTTGGTCGGTTTATTAATTTATTTCTATTTTTAAGTTGTCTATATATTCGGTGCCGCTTCTTATTGTAGTTTTCTTATTTTTTAATGATACAGTTCTTAAAAATGGAAGGTTATACCGTAAAGGAGCCGTAAATAAATTGACAAAAAAGCGGGTGTGTCACTGTTTAAATTATTTTCAAATGTAGTAGTAAATTAATTATTTAAAAAGTTTCAGCCTGATGAAGAAAATAGAAGCTTGGAATTTCCATTGTTTCCTATGAAACAAATTAAATTTTTCCATTTTCAGAGGATAGAAACGTTTAATTTATTTACTAATTTTGTACTATGCACTAAATTAAAATTTTCTATTTTCAGTTTATGGGGGTTAAAAGGTCTGAATTATTTTCTAATTTGATAGCATGAAGTGAATTAATTCTTAATACTTTCAGTAGACTGATGCTTTCATAAAAGGAGGTGATGCCAATGTTTGAATTATATTATAATTTAATAGAATGAACCGAATAAAATTTTATATTTTCAGTGGATTGATTTTTGATAAGAAGTGGATAATTAATTTCTAATTTAATTTCAATTTAATTTTATCTTTTCAGTCTAGAGACGAAAATTGTGGGTTTTTAGCTAGCATTATTTCAGTGTTCAATATTATGAATTGAATAAAAATTTTGTTTTTCCAGTGTATTGGGAAAAAAATGAGGTTTAAATGTTTGAATTATTTCTTGAAAGTCTATGGATTCGACCTCAAGACGAATATTTTATAATATTTTTTACTAATGGACTGAGTAGGCCCCAACAATTGGCGATGTAATATTTGATCATTTATTGTGTTTTATTTACAATATTAAGTCGGTTTAATTTAAATACTTTATTTATAATTTTGGGAATACGCCGCTTCATCAGCGACGCCAACGACCACAGACACTACTTTATAGAAATCATGTGACAATAATTAGGAATCTGGATTGAGATGTGCATGTTTTTATAATTTGAAACTGATATTTTCTCACTTGTTCATTTATTTTTTGTTTTAACTTTGTTAAATTAATTATATAAAAATGTTTACCGAGAATAATAAACAAATTTATAACCGTTGCCGTCTAGTCTACAACTTAGCAAATGTATATGCCACTGTTTTATTTTATGATGACACTTGTTTTTTAATAATCCTATATTGTGTATTTTAACCTGTTAGTTGAAAACCATTTCTATCAACAGTAATGATGATTATCTCTGCTGGGTCGGGGTAAGTTTCACCAGACTATTCGGTTTCTTTCCGTTCCAAGGTCGAGGTTGAGGAAGGCGGTGCACTTTTCAATTACTGTCTTTTCCACGAAGACGAACAGACGTACAATAGACTTCCCCGCCTGACACCGGAAAGAGCGGCTTTTTCCTGGTCGACAGCAAAAACCGTTCCTTGGCGTTTTTCCTCGTTACACGAAACGCATGGTATTCTTAATTGGGCCTGCTCTATCTTGGAAAACCCTCAAAGTAATACTTGCTCTGTTATGAATCATTCAGTATGATTCAATTAGGAATAAATTGAGGGAAAGTAAAAATGAATCATTTTTATTCATGAACGTAGATTTTCCCGGTCAATAATTTGGATGAAATCTTTACGGTTAACCAACCGGGTCAGGTCTTTAGGCTAAATATTGATTGGCAATTTAAATTGGTATAGTCTAAAATTATTTTCTGTCCGCTTGACGTCAATCGCTGGAAAGAGTAGAATATGGATCTAGGGAGTTGAAGCGACGAAGGAGTCGATTTCTTAGAACAGATATTATAGTCACTTACAAGAGCCTAGAATAACGAAGGAGTTTTACAATCCTGTTTTTTTTTCTCCCCATAACTTTCCTCGTGAGTCGTGATGGGATCTTAATGGTTGCGCTTACACCAAGAACGTGAGCTGACGACCAAATCGCTTCAGTATTTATTTCAATGTGTCTCCCGTTCCCAGGACGTCCCTGCCGTGCTATAACCAATCAGCAGCTATATAAACTGGTATTAAATATATTTATATCATAATAATAAGTCACTTAATGTTAATCAATTTTTATACTAAGAAGAAACTGACCTTTTATCGAAGTGTGTTTATCCATTATTTGAGGAAGAGGATTATTTACAGTAATCACCAGTAAACTGATGAAATTTTAATTATACAATTAAATATAATATAAAAATTTCCCCTTCACTGGCTTCACTGACATTGCCATAAATACTATAACGCGCACGAAATTTCATCCCCTAATATATCCTTGTCACTCTATCTGAGGATCTTAATTATAATTTAAACGTATTCTGTGCTAGCTGTCATTCCGTGGATTTCATTTTAATATTTGATAATTATAGGATCAATTCACGTCTGTGAATAACACATATATATGAAGAATTAAAGACTTGTATAACAGATTTATACACAAAATATCGAAAGTTTTTAAACATAAAGTAGACGTTTCAACCATCCATTGTGGTTATTGTCAATAAACTAAATCAACTAAAGATGTTACACAAAGAGTATATCCAAAAGATAAAATAAACCAAGATAATTTAATAAATCATCATATAATTTCTTTACTTGTGAAGTGTCATGTTCTATATTGACAGAAAATTTGATGAATTAACCTTTTATTAAAAATTATTTCCTTATCTCAAATAACATCATTATATAGTTAAAATAATGACATTTCTCCCAACAATGTTAATTAACAGTTGCTAAACGTAATTCAAATTACGATAAAATATGACACTTTTCAACTAAATAAATTGTGTGATGGTTTATTTAATTTTTAGTTTCATCTTCTTATTATTCTTTGATTTTAACTATCTTTGTTCGTATTAGTGTAATCTTTTATAAATATTAACAAGGTTGGTCGAAACGTCTATTTACCTATTAAGTTTTAAATTCGTGTTCTATATTGTCTGCTGTAAGGGTCCTTAATTTTTATCTAATGCCGTAATAATTTTTTGTGATAAAAATATCTTCTATGATGCTAAAATTTTATATTATAAAATTTGAAGAAATAGGTTTTAAGGTATTTTCAGAAAATTTGACAAATTAAATTACACAAAATATTTTTAAACTTGGAATTTAATTTTATTAAGTATCAAATCTATCAATTGGTAAGTTCCTATAATATTTAAATTGTTCAAAGTAGTCAATGAAGAGGATAGTTAACGTGAAACGTTTTCTCACCTCATGGCGGTTATTATATACGCTAGATATGCTACTAATAAGTGATGCAATTGTTATATGAACATTACATATTGACCAGTTAATTATTAATCTTTAGCGTTGGGAACATTGATAAGAGTCCACTTTTATAAGTTACTGCATTAACTGACTCAGATTTGCGTTCTTCCGTCTTCCGTAGCTTCTTCCTTCCGCTCCAGTTGATTTTAAATGTCGTCAGAACCACAGATTGAAGTCATAACCCAACATTACTATAAATTTCATCATACAGCAGGAAAATATAATTTCTCCATGGTTCTCTTTTACACTTAATTATAGCACTAAATCAAATATTTAATTTTTTACTGTACAGCTGCTGGTGGTTCTTGGTCAGATTGGTGCACCTTTAGTGGTCCTTTTGGCCGAAATGAACGTGAATAAGTGTTCTAAATTTGTGAGTGATTGTTGTATGATTGTGATGAAAAGTAGCATTCAGATGATAAAAAGCTTTTACTGGTCATAAGACCGGGAGGCATTCGGATCTTCCCAAATAAATGTACATACCCGTATATTTGTAGAAGATTCAGTAAAACTTCGTAACCAGTAAAATTTAAAGTAGTATAGAATTCAAGCCAATTCAAGAAGAAATGCTTCTATTGGAACTCAGATAAATAGAAGTCATTTTTCCGTTCTTGCCTTCTGAAGTTAGCTGTATGCTCTTTATCTGTGCTTCAATGGAAGCATTTATTCTCTCTTTGACTTGAATTCTATGCAGCTTTGATCAATTTACACAGTGTTCATTTTTCACTGAATTCCTAGAGATTCGGTTGCGAAGAATGTTATTAGATTTTAAAGTTGTTGAATCGGCCTTAGGGAGTCGACTCGGACTAGCTCAATGATCCGGAAAACATTTTTCTATTCTTTCAAATTTAGTATTATAGAATTTGAGTCAAATAGTAAATATTTCAATTATTTATACTGTTCCTTTAATAAACATTGAGAACATACATACGTTGTGATAGTGCCCAAAATGTCTGTCTAATCTAGGGTTCCAAGAAAAGAAATTAGAAAAGAAATACGAAATATTTTTAAGTAAATAAATAAAATTATTTAATAAAAAATTCAGCGAGTATATTATTATATAATATAAACTGCAACAAACTATTATGGTTTTTCAAGAGAACAGGAATAAAATTTTGAGAAAGATGGTTATACATAACTTCTAAAGAAGGCAGGCAGCGGTAATTACAATTTAAGGGCACGAAAAGAAAGCAGAAATCAAGAAGGAGTAAGCAGAGGAATAGTACGTCGCGCATGCTCTCTAAATTATACAGAACGGACGATGAAGACAATTAAAACGAAATATGGAAAAGGAATCATACTGCAAGGAAAGGAATTAGAAACCCTACGCTTTGTTGATGATATTGTAGTATTAGGGTGATGAAGAAAGTTAAAAATTATATTGGAAAAGGAATCAAAATGTAAGGAAAAGAAATAAAAACCTTATGGTTTGCTAATGATATTGTGGTATTAGGTAAGTCAGAAGAAGACTTGGAAAACATAATAAATGACATAAACGTGACCCTAGAGGAAGATTACAAGATGAGGACCAATGAAATATAATTTTGATGCTTACTTACTTTCAAGTGCCCCAAAAAAAGTTTAGAAAAGTGGAAGGTTAGAATTACAGGCATGATTGAATAAGAGTCTGGTGGACATTTTCCTGGTACAAACGTGGGAAAAACTAGCCTCAGGTAAATGAGGAAACCGAGAGCTTTTGATTCTCTTAGAGATAAAAACGACCAGGAAACTAAAAATGCTTTTTTAGACGTTATGAGAATAATACAGATCTGCCTCAGAAGGTTGAAGGTTTAAGTTTATTTCTGTGTATGATGATAAATATTTTTTATAATATCTAAATGGTCTTTCTCGTAATAATTTTTATGTTATAAGAAAACGTTTCAAGTCCTTTACATGCAAAAAATACTCCATGAATGTCAAAAGCGTCAGAACGTGAAACGTTTCGACCACAATCTAGGTAAAGTGGCTTGGATTTCTATCCCACAAAGCCCCATGAAGAGCAGGAACTTACTAATGAACCACTCAATTTTCAGAGCTACTCAACCTCAAGAGATAAAATTATGCGTATTACCTCCCACACTCTAGACAAGACAGGAATAGATTCGGTTTAACTGTCTACGTGCCTTCTAAATGAAAGCGTCAAGTGACTAAGAGGAGGAATCAAACCTCAAGTTTCAGTGGTACCAAATTTACGCAAGCTTGAAAATAATAATATAATAAAAGTAACATTTTATATATATATATATTCTTAAATTATTATTTATATGAAAGCTCCATATGAAATATTTATTTATATTTCTTTACTTAAGGATCGTAGAACAGTTTTTCCTGGAATGAAATTAAAATGTATTGTACATGAAATTACTTTATAAATTTAAAATTTCACGTTATTAAGTATTAAAGATTTTATTTTATTTTTGTAATTATCCTCCTGCAGCTTGTAATAAAGTCATCATGGAGCGTATACGTGGAAAGGAGGATTAGACTTTCTTGGTTTTGTCTAATAACAAAATTATAGGTACACCTCCATCACAAGACTACTTCCAAAGAAAAGTCTTCGAGGAATCATCATAATGACTACCTTGATGTTCTCTGATCTGCTAGGTGATTATATATACCTGCCTTGCCTGACAATTTCAGAGGTATGCAGAGTTACAGTCGTTAGTTTCGCATATCTGGATTGAAACGTCAAAGTGTTTGATAGTTCATAAAAAACTATATCTCTAATTAATTAAAAATTCTATTATTAGCAAAAATAGTTTTCAGATTTACAAATATAGACCCCCTTAGTTTGAAATTTTGTCCTATCCATTAATTTCTCAAAATATTTTAATTCATCCGTGTCACAGAGTTCTTAAAATTTTCATTTTACTTACCAGTTATTTGTAAATACTTTCTGTATTGTTTTTTGTAAAGCTTTTGAAATTTTGTGCACAATGGCAACTCCCTTCCAAGCCGTACTTTTCATAGATTCCTGCATAACAGTTTGTGCGAACATTAAGTTTGGAGTCAGAGCTTATGCTGTGCCAAGTACGATCACGCTTTCCAGAGTTTACAAACGCCTCCGAGTCTCTGAATATTCCAACTTGTAGACGAATGTAATTATCTTTTACCTTGGAAACTTCGGTTTCTGTGTTGCTCTTCCCTTTGGTTTGCGGGTTGTAGTTTCGTAAGTCTATAATTCTGTTATAACGACGCTTTTACGTTTAAAACTGGTATTATTTTTATGGTTTTCATTTTCAGGTAAATCGGAGGAACAGTGGTTAATGACGCTTTGAAGGTGGAAGGCAATGCTGTTAAGATGCGATTTATAATACCAAACTATGAGAAAATTATTGTAGCGAAGTTTTTTATTCCTCCTCTTCTCAATGAAAATTATATTAGACTGTTTCTTCCTTTTCTTACATTTAATCTAGATTATTAATTTTAATGTAAGGTAAACTGTCAACCTCCCGGGGTCTAGTGGCTAGTGTCGCTCCCTCACAACACAGAGGTCCCGGGGTTCGAATCCTGTCCTGGGCTTGGATGTTTGTGACGTCATAGTCACGGAGACTGGGATTAAGACTACTGGAGAATAGATACGCTAACCATGTGGGCTGTATGTGTCATGTAAGATGACGGTCCGAAGTCGACCCGGTAGGCCCAGGCACCTGAATGGGCTGCAGAGCCAATTATAAAAATAAAATGTAAGGGAAACTGTCAATTTCCTTCTTTACAAAATATTTGGTTATATCGGCTTCAAAACTAAAAAAAAAGGATATGAAAATTAGAGAAAAGAAATTGAGGGCTGAGCGAAATTTAGATACCAGGGAAACATTATAGACAAAGAGTTTAAAATAAACATCACAGTAAAAGACCAAATCCAAGTAGGAAATAAAAGATACTTTGAAAACTGAAAACTGTTAAAAAGCAAAATATTACTCGGGAAAGATAAAATACAGATATATAAATCACTAACAAGACCAGTGGACAGATAAAGATGCTTTAAGGAAATTTAAACGAAAGATAATAAGAAGAATATGCGGACCCCTCATGCAGCACGGAGAATGCGATATAATGAAGAGATTCACCAAATTACAAAGAGAAAATATGTAATACGATACATAAAATCTTTAAGGCTGAAAAATATGGGCAATCTAAATCGAATGGATATTAATAGAACGCAGTCAAGAGTATTCAAAATCAGACTATATTCGACAAGGATGAAAGGAAGACCAAGAAAGAGATGGATGGAGGATGTGATAGAGAATCTGAATATTATGAAAGTGAGAGAATGGGGAGAAAAGATCAGTTATAGAGAGGAATTGAGGCGTATTGTGAATGAGTTCAAGGCCCAAAAAGGGGTTAGTACCGTGCAGGAAGGAAGGATAATATAAATAAAACCCGGCTACTCAGCTAGTATCATATATTTGATATTCCCCTTCTTGATGGATGTTAGGTTGATAAACGGAAACTACAGAAGTCTTTTTCCTTAGAGACAAGGAAAGTAGCCTTAATTAGCTAGGGTGACTTTGGAGATGGCTGTGGCGAGTGATTCACAGTGTCCGAAGTTAATATTGGCGATGTGCCCAGGCAACCTCTTGAGATCCCCGGACCCGCCTCTCAGACCGATCCTTTCCTCAACGTCACGGATGACCTGAATCGCGGTCCTTGACGTCATGCGAAGCATTCATCAGGTTTCACCTGGCTTGCGTGCGTACATACGCGACTGGGGATTCCCTCTGCACCGGTGAACCTTTTCCCCGTCGGGTACAACGCCTTTCTACCTTTCTTCGAACTCGTATTTCCTCTGCGAACTTCGTTGAAGAGGCTCTCCTTACATCACAGCGTCTTATTATCATAAGATGACCTCAGAGTCCGTCCATTGTTCAGGCTCTAATAATAGCTTACTGCTTAATCACAGCCCTTTCGAAATTTAGGCAATGAATTATTTTGCATTTTAAATAACTCACGAAGAAACGTAAATGATTCACTAGCTTTTAGATGTACAGAATGAAAAAAAGAATTACGCATCAGCACATTGAATGGATGCTGCACATCATTAAAGATTACTATGCTCCCTAAAATTTATATCATATTTATGTCTTCATTCTTAGAAAAGGATTGTAGCGCAGTAGAACCCTCCCCAATTTTAATTTCAAATTATGGAATTTTAGATTAAATAAAATTTCTGCAAGAGCATTTCGCTGGTCAGGTTAAAGGCTTGCGTTTTCCTCAATTCCGGTAAAATAAAAAAACTGTCTGAAAAAAAACCGGTCGAAAGTGATTCATTTTTAATATAATATCAAACGTTGATTTAGTACTTTTATAAACTCGTGTGAACAGGAAGTAGTCCTGGGAAAAGTATTTTATTACGTGTAACTTGATCTTCGTATAAAACGATTTATGCACCAGTGGATTATTGCTTGATTATTCTGTAAATCCTTGTATAATCGAAGATGAGCCGCTGGCTGCAGCGATGGGGGAGTGTTATCAATCCTGATAGAGAGTGGCGATAGCTTGGCAATACATAGTTACACGCTGTTGAGGCTTAGCATTGTCTGCGTCTGTAGGTGTTAGCTGTTATCTGCAGCACTGTCCCACTCAACGCACATGGCTTCACACCGAGGACGTCTGGCGAGGATCAACCCACATTACAACTGCATATTCAGTCTGTTAATTAGGAAAAGACTAATGAACCTTTCTACCTTCACAATTAAAGGATACTTACTAGCTTTGAGGGAGTGTTTTCAGTTAAACCTAATATATTTCAGTTTCGTTATAAAATGAAATTTTGAGATTTTATAGTAATAAACATAAAAATCAGCGTCGTTTTGAAATATTTGATAATGGAAGCGACACCCGTTTATTAGGAACTAAATTTAATGGTTTCCACGATAGTCGTTATCACCAAATTCAACTGTACTACAGGGATTAACGAATGTCCAAAATAAGTAGAGTTAATGCTTTGGTGTGGCAGGTTAATAACTCGTAATTATAACTTGATTGTGATATCTTATATAATTAAAGTTCTGAACCTTTTCCGAACCGTAGCTGCGTAATGAGGAGGAAGTCGCGGGTTAATTGAAATTAATCGTCCAACGCGCCGGCGATTGTTTAGCCAAATATCATTGTCGGATTAAAAGGAAACACCATTGATTTGCTATACGCTATTAATTACCGTAATAGGAGTGATTGTTTCCCGTAATCCCCGGCGCGTTGTCAGAAATTGCCCGCTGTATACGAGATTATTCCGGAGCCTCTCCTCGCGAAATTCTATTGAGTCTGCTGTTGTTGTAGTCTGCTCAGCTCAGACGCTCCGGTTTAATTCGGCATAGTTAACTGCGTGTGGTTTGATCTCCCACAGTTAATTCTGCAGAGTATTTAGCGATCTCTGATGTGTAAGAGTTGGGATGGTGGAATTACCGTACCGATGAAACGGAGAATCAAGTAAATAAAAGAGAATCGAGAAGCAGAAAATAGTTAATCTACTGGACTAAACTTTACTTTTTGTAATTTTGACGAACATGAAAATAAGAGACTAACTAAAATCTACAAATGAGTCGTCAAAGTTTCCTCGGCCTAAACCATAATGATTACAAGTTCAACTAATTTTGACTGGCATTCAATTATAATACAAATTTTCTACAATGAAAGCTGAAAAGACATAAAGGAAGGTCTTTTCTAGAGCGCTGAAAATCCCCCACTACCTATTAAAAATAGGGCGTCTAAACTGGGCGACAAAATTTAGAGACTAACGTCGCTATAGGGCAGAGTGATTTAACAAAAGTAGCTACTCAAACCAGTCTGGGTAACCAGCAGCAAGGGTTTATTCCTTTCCCGGGCCGGAGAGAAAATATATGAGAAAATGGACTCAGAGAAATAATAGAATGAAGAGAACAAGATGAACATCAGCAAAGTAAAAGCTTTCCGCAAACCTACTGATTTAGGCGGCGTACAAGAATGAAAATGGAGACAAAAATGCATTTATTACGAGGGGATGATCTTGAAACTTATTCTTCTCCACACAAAAGTTACCAAATTGATCATTTTCTATTTTTATAAAATTTTAAAACTGAGTTTTTCAAATTAAGAGAATTTGCATTCATAATTAGTCTATCTTTGGTAACAGTTTTTAAATTGACTGACGTATGAAAAATTTATTATTTGATATTAAATATCATATTTCTTTTACGTTGTATCTTTCCTTACAACATGTTACTGTTGTTTATCTTATTAGATAAACACGTGTAAAAATAAAATAAAATCATATAATTTTGGATTAGGAATATTATTTTCTTTGTTCTTTGCACGAATCAGCACAAAAAAATTCTTTTCCTTTTTCTCTACGTGTATTATTTGATAGTTAAATAGTGTATTAAGTAAAAGAGTACATATGGTTCATTAATACGAAGGATTAGTTTGTAATCGGCTAAATTCTAACAAACGGATAAAGATGTTATTAAGTATTAATTTTTTTTAATTTACTTATTAAAGATAAAATGTGAAATCTCAAGGTCGTTGAATTAAATGTCCGTAAAATATCTTCTTGTTGTGAAATGTTGATTAAGAGAAATATTTCTTTTTATACCAGAGATACATGTACAGTTTTTTTGTTTAATCCATCAACTACCACGCTTCTTGTTATATAAACTCTTTGCATCTCGGAAAACGTCCTCTGCTGTTAGTCCTTAAATTAAATGGTGAGGTAAATGCATTTCTCATAAGTTTTACGCTACAGTGGTCTGTTCCCGACTTGAAGGATGACGCTTCCTCCCGACACATTTTCCGGGTGGATTTCCAGTGAGGTACTTTGATCCTTCAACATAACCGTTGCAAGACGTTCGTGACCGCTCGCAATTTCCTCCAGTATAATAATTATCTCTGTACCTGCCTTAACGTTACGTAAGGTCAGAGAAGCTAATAAATGAGATGCGACGATGCTTTTATCAGGAAGGATGGAAGGATGGATGTCACCTCACCAACATCCTCATCCGGTTTCGTTCGCGAGTGACAGTTTATATCTGTTTGATGTTTCTCGTCTAGATAATCTCGGCCTCTGACGTGCAATTAAGGTCATGAGCACGTCGTGATGTAGTCGATGGGAAGATTAAAGGAGGAGAAAATGTTAATTGCTCCCTTGCTACTTAAAAATCGTCATAAATGTGTAATGATTAAATCATGATATTAAAAAATGATCCTTGTACAGGGTAAATATAAGATCATAATTTAAGACATCAGAACTGTGACTTATGTAACAGCACACCTTCTGTACAATTTTATTTTAAGAATAAAATCGTTGTGAAAGAGAAATGATTAAAAAAGTCCATAATTATGGTGCTGAGTAATTTTGGAATATTCTAATAATTTTTTAACAATTGAAAATAAAATTGTCATTTCAAACAAACAATACTTTGTACAAATACTAGTAACGCTTGTTATATCGGCCAAACAAAAGGTCAGTGAACATAAAATAAGCTTAGAATAAAACGAGAAAATTAAACTGACCTATCCAAACATATTTATTTTATAAACAAACATAAATTTTATTACCAAAATAATAACAATTTTAATCAATGAGTTAAATCAGCCTCTTTGTCAGTTTCTTTAATTTAAGAATTAAACATTACAACGTTTTGTTTCTCATTTGACTCTTCTTCAGGTAAAAATTTAATGTCAATGATTTCGGCTGAAGGTTTCTTGGAGTGAGGTTCCATGTACAGCTAAATTTTTACCCGAAGATGTCTCAAATGAGAAACAAAACGCTGTAATGTTTAATATTAAAATTAATGAAAAACTGACAGAGTGGCTGATTTAAGTCGTTTATTATATATTTAATTGTCAGATAAACTATTTAACTAGATACAAATTTTAAACGAAGGGTTTAATCATTATTCGGGATAGATTAAGTGAAATGCTACAAATGAAAATCAAAAATTTGTTTATTCTTCTGAATAATTATACCGATAATTTCGATATAATTTATGATTCCTTAGTATGATGAAATACGTTTTTCCATTGGCAATTTTTAAACATGAACAATATTATTAACTAATGAACGTTTATAACGTCATATGGGCGTTCAATATATATCGAGTTATATCTCATGAAATAAATTGTAAGTACTGTTCCATAAATTGTATTATATATGTCAGTTTTTTAAAGTCTGTTATGATTTGTATTTTAAGATTCATAGTATTTTATAATTGCTATTCATAAAGTATCAATGAAAGTAACAGAATGTCGTGTCATGGTCGTTAATAAGCAGTAAAATTATGCTTTCAAATTTTATTTATAAATAATTTATGTGTTGTACTGATTTATTTTGAGTCGTGCTAGTTTTATATGATCACTGTCTCCCATATTTATTAACTCAGTTTTAATAATATATATATTAATATTTTATATACGTGTAGGGAATGCAAGGGGTTCGATTTTGTTAGTAGATATCATTCTTTCAGGAAACATTTTCTAAACTCATGATGAAAATATCATCTCCGTGTCAGCAATTAACAAGTGCGTCTTATTAGGTTTGTTGCCGTATCTGAGATACGGTGTATATTGTTTTAGGTTATTCTTCTTGGTCGAGTGACATTACTGTTTCAATATCGTGAGGGAAACATGGCAGCCGCGTTCGCAAGCTTTCCCGGAACTGAGGCAGTTTCTTACTGCTAAGTCGTCGAAGATCTTTTGTTTCCATTTCCAAGAAGGAAAAATCCTCTTGAGATTATTTTGCGCTCATTTTATTTGTTCAATTCCAAGGTTTAAAATAAAATATAAGACTGCAGTCATCGGAAAGTTAAAAAATTTAGGAATGGGAAAATTCGACTAGTTTACAAAATTTATTAATTATATGGAAGTGTATATTTTGTTTCTTGAAGAATTTGTGTGAAAATTGTTAGTTACACTGACTAGGGAGTGTTAAATGAGAGTATCAACCTATAGATGCTACATAAAATATTCGTATTTTTTCATTGTAAACAACATTATAGAATGTCACTGTTTGGTTTATATATGTGTATATTTCCTGTATTTTATTTAAGAAGTAACCAGAACGATGGATATTCTTATTACAGATTGCCTTAGAGCAATAATAAAATGCTCCTATGAACCTGTTTAACATACCTTTTCTTTAGAAAGTTCCTTTCTTTTTAATTTTTGAATGTTAATTCATGAAATAAAATAATTTATCCATCCCGGGTCGCTTTTACTCTACGCGCCACTCCTCGCGTCAGCTCTTGAGCAACTACACAGCTTCCCTTAAAGCGGTATACGCTTCGTGTAACTTGAGTATTCCCTCTACAGTTCTTTTTATAATTATTTACTATAAAATACCAAAAACGATAGAATCAGTTAATATTGTTCATTGAAAATGGTTTTACTTGGAAAAACTGAAGTTGTACCGAAAATAGAAACACGTTTCTCCGAAGAACAGCCGTTCTTCAATTTCTTATAATAACTAATTTGTTACAACTGCCAGCAATGAAATGGGCTGACGAATGAGCTTCCTACAGCAGCGGTGACATCGAACTGGAGGTCCAGCCTCCTCTTCGTGTTGTCGGAGTTCCTTCCCAGATGACTTGGAAATATATACCTTTAACGTACTAATATATTGTCATGACTTAAATGCCATCGTTTGATATACACGTATATGAAATATGGCCATAAAGGCTGCCAAACAATATTGATACATTACTCACACATTCATACTTTCATTTATTCGTACTTCTGCATATTATTATAGGCTGCATACGCTTGGAGCGCCACATATCAACAAATAGTGGAACTATTTCTGCAAATCTGTCAGTACAACATACCACTTGTATCACCTTTTCTTTGTCCATCTGTTTCTCTGATATGCCATTTAAAAAGCTGGAGACCTCTGTCTAAAACATCCTGTATCTTATTATATAGATTAAAGATGGAGACAGTTTCATTAGTTAACAGTACAACAGGAGTTAATAGCCAAAGTCCAGTGTTTAACAACCAAGGGCCATTCCTGGCAGGTTAAATAAAATTATGAATCTTTGGTTTGGTTGTTTCGGTTCAATTATTAATTCCTTGGGATCCTTTAACAGCATTAGGTCTATCACTGGATACCTGTTTCCCTGTCGTGACAGTCTCCCTCCTCCTCAGCTTCTTACGTAGGTTGACGTCACGGGCGAGGAAAAGCGGCGGTTCCCTCCTCCTCCAGTCAAGTCTGACGGGCGTAGTGACCTGGAGGAAGTACGTATATCAGGGGACGGCGGACCGTCTGCAGAGGAGTCTCAACTACGGAGCCGTGATGAACGGACGCCAGTCAAGACGCATCAGCGAGACGGCGTCGTTGGCGGGCCAACCTGGCGTCTACGCTCGTCGGGGCAGCGTCGGGGATCAGGCTGACGGTGCCAGGGAGAGGGAACCTCTGGTGGACAGGGTCGCCCTTCTCAATGAAGGCTACAGGGCGAGTATGTTCAGGCACCCTGCGCCACCACCGACCTACGAAGATTCGGAAAGGGGACGTTCACCTCCATTATCCATCGCGTCACCGGAGGTAATTTCCCTTGATGCAGCTTATTCTTAGTTTTAAAGATTAAGGCAACCATTTTCAAAATATTAAAATCCCTAATTTTTTACATTATTTTACAATGATTTACTCCGGCTATTTTATCTCCATGGACCTCTTAAAAAATTCTCCTTTAATCAAGAGAATTTAGTGTCGTGGATTTAGAACAAGAGTCTCTTCACGCATCTTCATTATCATTTTAATAGATAAATTAAACAATCTTCACTGAAAATAAAAGAGTAAACATCGTACTTAATTCGATAAAAAAATTCTATTACATTTTGATTTTGCGTTATTTTCAATGGAACTTATTCAGATGCCATAAAAATACCTGAAAATCTTAAAATACAGAAACAACCAGGGATTACATGCATAACATATATAACAGAATTTTATGGAAAGAAGGAAGCGCGTTATAGAATTAGATGGAGGAGAATCATCGAGGCGGTTTTGGCCTAAGAAGGTTTTTGCACCAATGAAGGAGAAGAAAAAGTTATGGAACATTATTACAAATTCAAAATTTAATTTAAATAATCATAGTATGATATTTATTTTACCATTAATTGTGGTTTCCATTTTGGCGTCTTCTTTAAGGAATTTGTACACTTAAAATACAGATTTCCTACAAGGATTAGGATTGAAACAACTTCAACCAATTTAATCAACAATTCTTCAAGAATATTGGCTAAATAAGGATTAGAATTTAAATATAAAAGAGGGGCTTTAACGCGAAATATTTAACATCCGGCGATTTAAACCCGTTTTAATACTGTCGAATGCTGTTTATGAAACATTAGTTCATTAATTATATAAGAACATAATAATTCCAATAAATTTATTCTCGTCTGTGTCGTTTTAATTGAATGTAAAATCGTTTATTTTCTCCCTTTTTCACTATTTTAAAGGCTACATAAGTTAAAATAATGTTAATTTTCGTAGTTCATTATTGGCAACGACAATTTCTTTAACAGGAAAATTAATTTCAGTTTACGAATAAATGGTAATATTCTTGTCTTGTTCCAGCCAACATCTCCGACAAAGTCAATCCAGAAAAATATCTTTGGAAGAGCTGGACCTAAGCAAACGAGGGTATTTTTAGCTCAAGTAAGTATATGACAATTTTAATGTAACATAAAATTGATATTGAATAAAATAACGTTTAAATTTTCAATATAAATTGTTTTGCTGCTGCGAAATTCACCCGACGAGATTTGATTCGCTAAAACGATACCAAAACAGAACCACAAACTTATAATAAAAAGGATATTAAAAGACGTTAATCAATAAAAGTTATATTCAACAAAACACAATCCTCTCTGTTTCAATAAAATGTTTTATGGATAATGAACTTAATTTTAAATTTATGCTAATTTATTTTTACAATCACAAAAATAATTAAAAAATAACGTTTAAAACTACTTGTAGTTGAACAAAAATTGTTTTTAGTTACGATAACATCAGAGGTATGATGAAAGCGACTGTACATATTCGATATAAGACTATAATAGTGAAATAATAATAGGAATATACAAAAAATTCAGGGGTTGGCTACTTAAATAATTGATTGGAACATCTATAGTAATACGAGTCTCCAAACATCATTTTCTGACTTCAAGTTCATCAATTGAATAATTAACCTGAAGAAGTCCACAAAGTTTCATGGAAAGTTGTATTTGTATTAATTAAATAGTAAATTAATTATTTGCTGACTTATTGACTGTCTATTCATTTAATAAGAGTTTCATTGTCGATTATCTAAATATGGATTATTATTTTAAATAAATAATTGGCAAACAATAGACCCATCTTTCTTGTAGCAATTATAAAAAATTAAGTTTTCAGTTGATCAAATTACTGGATATAATATTATTTTTTATATTAATCTTCACAGCAGACAGAAAGTTAGAGGAGTTTGCATGAATGATTACCTTATAATAAAATATATCTTCCCCATTTTAAATATTAATTTATCATATATGATCACTTTAACGGATTGAAATATAATTACAGTTTTAGCGTTAACAATACAGGTTCATTTTATTCTCTTGCACGTTATTATTTCCGTTCAGGTTTCTTGTTAATTCACAGTGATGTTGTCTTAGAAACCTCTCATATTACCTGTACATGTTATCTAAAGTTCGCCTTTTCCTGTAATTTCAGTTTTTAGCTTCGACTGCGAAGAACCTTATCGTCCTCAACATGACAATGTGCATGGGTTTCCAGGCGTTGGTCGTCGGAGCAGCTATGAATGCCAAAGATTCCCTCCACATGGATCAGAATTTGGTTTCATGGTTTGGTAAGTGTCTAAGCTTCGGCTGAAATGAGAAAACGGGTCGAGACTCTTAAAAATGAATTCAATGAACGGCTGAACTGTGCTTTCTATCACATATTCCTATAAACAATAACAGCTAAATAAATATAAATCTAATGACCATCTTTACTGACAACTAAGAATTTTAATTTAACTACGAAAATAGACTGATACAACTCCCATTGAATGCATAATTTGGTCTTATAAATTTTTATCAAGATTAATGTGTAACAATATACATTTAAAATTTTGAAAACGTGAATAAACTAATTTATATATCCTTTGTACGTGATAAAGGCTGAAATTGGAGGATGAAACGTTAAAAAAGGCTTACGGTAAATTGATAAACATAATGAAACCTGAAACAGTTATGGTGCTTGCTAACTCTGGATACAAGAAACGACGGGATATATTCTTAAAAAATTTTGTTAGTCGTCGTAAACATCATTCGTCATATTTAAAATATAGATATGGTCAAAGTTCTGGTCAGAATCGTTCAAGTAAACGTAAATAGTAAAAATAAATTAGATAAAAGGACAGTCAAAATAAATTTATTCGCTTAATGTTGAAAACTAGCACCAAAAAGTTATCAATAAAAAAATTGAAAGGATTTGGGACATGAAACTTAGTTAATAATGCCTAAATTTTACATTAAATTTAAACTCATCAAAATTTTGGTATTTAAAAAATTGAAGGTATTTAAAAATTTAATAAATCAATTATGTGACAGTAAAATAGCTGCCAATTTGCCGCCGAAAAAAATAATTTTCCTGAATGTAATTACAATGTTTTCGTGAACTTAATTAAGTTACTAGGCAAATAAAAGTTATTTATTGACTTTTTTTAAAAAAATGGACTAGTTGCTTGAGGAAGTCCAAAAGTTTGGACGAAAAGTCGTAATTATACTAATTATTATTTAAAATTTTTGCTGAGAAATTGACTGTATTCCTTTTAGTTATTTGAAGAATATTTAAAACCTAAAGAGGCGCCATATAATTGTCAATTATGTTCTTAAGATTGATAACATATCTTTTTTAAATTTTGTAATAAGTGAATAAATTTAATATGAATGTTTCCTGGCAATATTTTGTATTAATTTGTTTCATTATGACATATTATATATATTTTTGGATACATTTCAGCGTTATGTTCTCTACCACGTTTTCGTCGAATAGGATTTAGGTACATTTAAAGAAATTAGATTAAATGTCAACGACCAAAGTTCCATATTGAGGGTTCGAATCGTTTCATTTAACCATTACTGAACGTTACACAAAGATACAGTTTTCGGAATGTGCTAATAATATTTGGGATTAAAACCAAATTTCCTGTCGGATTTCATAAGAGGAAACTCTCGCCTCGGACATCCGTGTCGTGTGGTCCTGAGGTACCAACAACACATCCAGGATGTTGATGAGATCATTCATATTCATTTAAACATTTTAAGTTAACCTATTCAAAACAACTGGTCAATATTCATAACGATACTTAGGTTTGTCGTCGTTAAGTGATAATAAAACTTATTGGTTGTGCATTGAAACACTTCAGACACTTTCTTTCCCGTTTACCAAAATGGCGGCGGAGCAATGACTGAAACAAAGCTTAATTTAATTTCGACCGTAAAGTTTCTGCGTTGAGATCATTAAAATATTATTTGTATGTATCTCATGAATAATTAAACCTGTTCGTATAGGAACGATTAACACAAAGACGCTGAAATTATCCGTAGACAATAATCCATTTGTAACCTGCCTTTCACCGAAAACTATCACTATGCTTAATAACCCTGAGTACCACTCCTCGTGAAACGCTCGGGTAACCACGGAAACGCTCGGCTTCAGCGTCGTCAAAGAAGCTACGTTGCAGAGTGTATAGTTCAAACCATTTTTCCATAATAACAATATGTTATTTCATTAAATATTTATTATCTAGTTAAAAATGTATGATGTACTTAGAAATAGTTAGTTAATAATTGTTTTCCTTATTTTATCTTATATGTTTCCATAATTATAAATACATACATACAAAAATTTATTCTTTGTTTGAGGTTGTTGAAGGTTACTGTTACTAACGTAGTTTTTGGGCCGCCGAAATTAATTTCAACCGTTTCCTTTCATTGAAATTAGCATTTTTAAAAGGAGGATCCGGTAAAAAGAAAAGATACATGGCCATTGAGCGACTGGCTAGATTCAGGGCTAGACAATCCCTGAGTAGTATGAGGAATAATCAAATGGATTTAATGGAGGGTCCAATAAGAAGAAAATGTGTAGTTATTTTGAGTAACAGGTATAGCAAGGGAATTAAAAAGGTGGATTTGGAAAGCAGAGAAAAAGTAGCCAAGGGTTAACTAGGGCCCCCGGGCTATAGTTTTTTTGGTTATCAGGTTACCATTCATGAAGGCATTACTGTCGAACGAAATATTGTAGCGGACTAGTGTAATTGAGCTCCCGGCCATCGACGGGTGACCAGATAGTTATATATAGTATCTCAAAAAATTAGAAACATAAATATGAAAATTTCCTTATTTTTTAAATGGTTTAGAAGTTATATCGACAAAGCAGTTGTTAGCATATTAGTTACAGCCTACAGATTTAATCTAAACATATCATATCAAGAGAGAAATATTACGCAAAATCATACATTAACTTTTTTACGTATGTGTCGACATTTTCAGTAGCAAGATGGACGACAAGTTTAATAGATATTAATATTTGTTTTATTTTATCTCCAGCTGGCATGATATCCGTATGGCAACCCGTTGGTTCTCTGTTCTCCGGACCAATGGTCGAGTACTTTGGAAGGAAGAGGTCTTTAATGGCTGTCAACATCCCTTTCATAGCTGCGTGGTTGCTCATGTACTTCGCCAGCAATCCTGCCATGTTATTTGCGTCTGCAATCATAACCGGTATTTGCATAGGTCTTCAGGAAGCTCCGGCCAAGACGTACAGTGGCGAGATCTGTCAGCCCATTTACAGAGGAACCCTCAGCGCATATGGAGGTAAAAATCTCCTTTCATTTTAACTAAATAACAAACGAGGTCCTTCCGTAAATTTTGATTCTTCCAAACCGTCATGAGTTTTTCGTATTATTATTATTTTTTAAATCATATTTTCATTACTTGCATGCTTTGATGACCTTTTAATCAGTTACTAATGAAGACGGTCACAACATTACACTAGTTTTCTTGATTTATTTTTAGTTACTATGTCTTACATCCCTCTAAAGTTTATCGTTATTTCTGAAGAACTCAGCATCGTTTTTGATTATAATCATCTATAAAGGAGAATTACAATCTCATACTATCCTCAGTGTCATTATTTTAAAGTACTATTACTTTTTAATTAAAGGAAGAAAATTATTCATATTTATCATTATGAAGAAAGCACTAAGAATAACAAAATGTCAGAAATCAAATAATTTGATTGTAGAGGAAACACAAAAATGGAAAAATGTCAACCGGACTAGTGACTCGAACCCCGGACCTACCGATTTCCGGGCCGATACCCTAACAACTGATCTAATCCTAGTCGACGTCCCAGGACTGATTCAACATCCTAAGCTAGACTCACCGAAATTCACTAATCACATTATTCACACCCTAATTCTCGAGTCCTTGATCGGGTTGAAATTTTTCCATTCTTATCTTTCTTATAAAATATCTATATGCTCTTTATTGTGCTTCCGGTGAAACCATCTCTACATCTTTAAAATAATTTAATTTCAAAAAGTTTGAAAATATAAGATTTCGGCCCAGGAGTTACCGAAAATTGGGGGTCAAAAGTTTTTCTTTTTTTAAAAAAAATGGTATCTATAAAGTCAGAAAGGAAAATATGATGCAGGTTTGATTTTTATTCAAATGCACCAATTTTAATATATCACTAAAATCGTTTTTTTTTCAAGAAATATTGGATTTTGTAGATTTTTAGTTCTACGTACCTCCGGTGACTATTTAAATAAAAATGTTCTTTATTTTCTCTCCCTTCTGTATAGGAATACTATTTTCTCTGGGCTTCTTCATCATATTCATCATGGGAGCATGTCTACCTTGGAGGACTACGGCACTGATTGCCAGTGGATTGCCCGTCATATCTTTCCTCAGCATTGCTTTGGTAAGTTGACGAAATTTAAAAAAATATAAAATGAAAATGGAATTTAATATCATAGAAAATAACTCTTAATTAAATCCGAGATTTAATTTATTTTTAAAGAAAGTTAAAATTTTTAACTGATACCTGTCGAAAATCTTGACCACTGCTCATATTCTGTATAAAATTTATATTATTTGTACTTATATAAATTTACACTTACATGCTTGAAACAGAATCGTTTTACATTAGTATATTTCCTCGCATATAATGCGATAACATTTGATGTTTAATATTTTAATATGAGAGGGTTTAAATTTTAGTCACGTATCTTTGGTACAGATTCCTGATTCGCCGCAATGGCTGGTATCCAAAGGACGTATCAGGGATGCTGAAGAAGCCCTTTGCTGGTTGAGAGGTTGGACTCATCGCGATACAGTACAGGCTGAACTACAGCAGCTCATAAACTACAATCAACAGAGCAGGTAAACAATCAACACTATACAAAAGTTGTTTCCCTAAAGACGAATAGTAAATTGTTTATCGCGAGCCAAAGGAACTGAAAATACTACATTATAGGATTAATGGTGTTGAAAATATTTCGCACTTAATTATAAAATTTACTGACTATTACGTTTTTCCTTCTTCACAGAAACTCAAAAGAAATGATGGCTATTCCTTCGAAGGACCCGAAATCCAAATCAGAGACCGGAGAGTCAGTTCACCAGAATTTGGAGGTTAAAGGTAAGTTAGAATAACGATGGAGAAGATTTTTATTCGGTTTCCCAGTGTTTGATTTTTAGAAGAAATAATTTTAACTACTATCTGGATAAAGGGTAAAATAATATGTTTTCATCTTAAGCTGTAGGTTACAAAAATTCTTGCACATACAGTGCTTCTTTGTGAACTGCAACCTCATTTAAATGCAAAAATCGTCTTTAAATCAACCGCTGAAATTCTCAAATTATGTTACAAATTATATTAAATTTATTTACTAAACCCCCCACAGATTTTTAGTAAGTCTCCATAAAAACTTTTTAACTCCTTAACTAATTTGGTTAATATCAAAACCAAAGCGTCTGACCGATAATTTTTTCGTAATTATTAACAATACAACTTTTTTACTATCAAAATTTAGATAACCGTACTAAATACATAATTTGTTAGAGCTTCTTCTCAAAAAATCTCTTTATTTTTACAGCATACCTTAAATTTGTTGAACAACATTCTATTAGATCTCAACGTGGAACGTCATCAATTTTCTCTCCGTGTATAGGATGCAACAGACACTTATTATATAGAGACACATCAATATTATCTTATCTCATGATAGAAATGAGTTAAATATCATAAACAAACATTCAGAACGTCAATTTCGAATTTATTAAAATAAAGTTCGATTTCTGGGTCCGTTTGACATTTATCTATTCTTGTCTTCCTTATAAGTAGACATTTTTTATCAACTTATTAAACATAATTACGTTCTGTAAATGACTATGGGAAAAATAAGGTTTATATATTTTTAAAAAATTTACATATTTTTAAATTTATTATTATATTATTAAATACCCCTTGTATATCATTGAACAACTTTATTGGAATTAAAATATGTATTGATTTTGCAATAGGGAATTTTGTTCAAAGTTTTGGCAAGAACCAGGGGATAGAATGGTGAACCCTTATTGAATTAGAATAATGAAGTGTAATTTATCAGCTTTGGGGTAACATTTGTCAAATTACTTCGTGCCCCTGTTAATACAATAGTTAGAACACAAACACAGAAAAGAGAGATTTTATCACTGTCATTTAGTGTTAAGACTTATTTTAATAACTGAGTATTTATTCTTTCCAGGAGACTCATGGATGCAACGTATTCGTGGACTCAATGAGCCAGGCACCAGAAGGGCTTTAATCCTCGTCCTCATCTGTATGTTTCTCCAAGTTACGGCTAGTGGAATGGGAATTCACACATACATCATCCACGTCAGCACTAAGCTGAAGTTTCCAATAAGCGGCTACTCAGTGCTGGTAAGACAACCTACAAATTAAGGATTATTCAATATTTCTTATAATTATTGAAAAAAATAAAAACCCACCTCTGATCGTCTTCCAACTTAAAACATTTATTCGGGTCAATTGGCAATCCTGTAAATCAGATGGTAGAGCAATAATCTCTTTAATCTCAGAAAAGTGTAATGTTCCCCTAATTCACACAATGGTAATATTATTCAACCATTTAGTCATAAAATACTCGAAATTCAAGAGCTTATTGTTATTTATACGATTTCAGTTAATTTATAAACATATCTCCAACTTATTATTCCGTACATTCATTTCTTCTTTCTGAAAAACCAACATTTCATTTTCTTTCTAGTAAAAGGCTTCACATTTCAATATCAAACAAATAGATTTCAACATACTCAAATACTTAAATCTGGCTTAACCAATATAATGTTTAGCTGCCCTGACAATCATCTTCATAATCTTTCTCTAACTCTACTCTCAATCTCCCCCCCACCCATTGATCTCAATTACATCGATGTTTCCTATTTATTCTAATTCGTTTTTCCCCAATAAACCAAATAAAAACACTTCAAACCAACCATAAAGTGGTTGTTACACACTTTATAACAGTCCAATTCTTATCTAATTCACTTTTGGGCCTTGTAAATTGTATTTTAGAGATTTGATACGTCAGTATCACTGATGAATGGGTGTTTTGATCTGACTGACATCCTTAACATGCTTCAAATTATGATCCCTCAAACTAAATTGCCGATTATCAGTTACATGATGCTGTTACTTTGTGAAAATAATAGTTCTAAGTGTAATAACAACTTTCATGTATCGTAAAATAATTGAAAAAGCATTAGAATGAACCAACAATTGCTTTCAACAAAATGGAATGCGTTTTGTGTTTCCCAGATTGCTACTGGAGTGATCGGTATCATCACGACCTTGCTGATGATGTTCATCATTGCGAAACTGGGCAAGAGACGCCTGATGCTGTACTCGCTGGCAGTCTTGTTCATCTGCAACGTCCTGTCCGGAGTTTACGACATTATCGACCCTAGCGAAGAATTCGTCAATACCAGATGGATACCACTCATATTGTACGAAGTGGGAGTCTTCTGCACCAACTTGTCGCTCGCTCCGATCCCGTGGATTCTAGTCAGCGAAGTCTTCCCGTTCAAGTGAGTACAACTGAAGTCAATACCCTTGTATCAGAATGTTAAAAACTGCAGTTATAGGGGAATTTTTATTACTTAAATGTAATTGGAAAGAACGAACCAAATACCATTTACATTGTCATTAGTTGACGCTCTGCCATTCCTCTGAGTAAGAATAAGACCGACGAAGATAGATTATAAGTCGTGAGAAACATCATTTTGTATCTGATGTGCAGTAGGAGAAGTGAGTAGATGTAGGGGAAGGTTTTTCATCAGAGGGGAAAATTAATTTAACATAGCGCTATTGTATCCTTGCGTGGGTTTTTGGCTCCATCAGCACCTATAAACACGCGTCACGTACTGTCTAGCTGCCAGTGCTGGTAACTGTAGCATTCTCAGTCTCGTGTTTGGGTTGGCAACAGGCGGGACTCGGGATCGGGCCTACTCAACTGAATAAATATATTTTTCTCCTGTTGCCTGAATTTTTGGTGTGTTTCATCGAGTCTCAAACTCCATGTCACATTCTTAATGCCAAGCTCTAATGGATTGCTGTACAACTTGTATTGACGCAATCCTTCTATATTATGAAGGGCAAATATCCATTACTGGCCTCGTACTTTATTATGTAATTGGACGGTAGATTCTTATTATTTTATCTTCACATATTTTATAGTTGACATTTCGATGGTATTTAAGCTGAATTTATAACTGTGAAGAACATTCTACAAGGTTGTGTGTTAATTAAATTCAGAAAAATATCTTATTGGTTCCTTGAGGGAATTTGAATATGATCCGATGATTGCTTAAGTAATTGTTGTTACCAAAATCCTCTTTCAGTAGAAAAATCCCCTTATTATTCAGTCCAGTGTTTTTAAATAAAGTACTGTCTTTTATTACTGCTTACAAACTTAAAATTTCATAAGATCCTATTAATTGAAATCTGATACTATAAACAAATAAGAACAATGTGACTGATGTTATTTTTTTCTTTTACTTTTACAGGACTCGCGGCATCGCAAGTGCCATCTGCGCCGCCTGTGATCATCTCATGAATTTCGCCGCGACGAAGGGTTATCTTCCCCTCTCTAACGCCATAGGGTTGTACGGGGTATTTTGGATTGTAGCGGGAATTTCTCTCTTTGGATTCGGTTACGTTTTCCGTTACATCCCAGAGACAGAGGGCAGGACTCTCGAGGAGATTGAAGAGTACTTCAAAGAAGGCAAGAGACCCAACGCCCAGCAGAGATCCATGTTGGACAGCTCCAAAGCTTAATACGTCTCCATACAGCCAAAGAACAATGGAGGAAATTTGAGAATTTTCCCACCATCGCCGTTATTTCAGTATTAAAACACAACCAGTTCCTATGGAATGAAACGTTTTCCTTTTGTATATATTGTATATTTATAGGTGTGTAGTGAACTTAAGAAATTGTGATTATAAACAGTGACAAACAATTTTTAATGTGCACGACAATTTTATTTTTGTAAATGTATGAATTATTATCTATTATTTATTGCCATAAAAAATTCGGAGATAAAATAGGAGACAAACGAGTAAAACATTATTGTTGTATCACAATGAGAATACAATAAAAAATATTTTTGATAAAAAAGTCATTACCATTATTTATTTGGGCGTATTTTTCCGTTTACTTCCGCAGAATTGCCTGATAAAAATAAAATAATTTTAAATCCTTTCAGTTCATAAATGGCATCGAAATTAATTTTGGAACGAGTTTTAGATTATTAACCATTTAAAATATTTCTGTATGTAAGTATATAATAAATTAGGTGCGAGGATCACACTAACTAAAAATAGCAGACTTTGTGGAGGTCTCATCGGAATTATTTTTCAAGAAATTAGGAAGAAAGTAACTTTTTGTGAATTATAGAAGAATATTCGTACGTTATACTTATTCTTTATTAACCATTCTATTTCATAACTTACGAATATAAGTTCCTATTTTTCTAAGTTTGATTCATAAATGCATATTTATTAAACTAGATTGGGAAAAGCACAGTGGTAATGTTCATAACATATAAAAAATAGCAAACAGAAGTTAAAAAGTAATAAGGGAAAAATCGTTAAAATAGAATTATAAATCATTTTACTTACTTATAACAAAGTTTAAGTACAATTAGATATATATACCTTTCTTCGTTCCTCTGATTAGGAAATAGGAAAAGTCAAAATGATACAGATACAAATATTATAACTACGTAAATATAGTAAATACTTTGACTATTCATAGCTATTAATTCTAAACCATAACAAAAAGTAAATAATACAGAAATAAGGAAGATTAGGCTGTAAATGTATTACTTACTCACTGCAAAGCCTTAAAGATAAAAATTAAATTTTAAACACCATATGAATCTTAAAACATGACTTTACTTTTCACTGGACTTCACCCAATTTTATTAATATTAAATAATTCTATAAATGAAGTTCAGACAGCAGAGAAAACGTATATTATTTGTTTTGTTTGATTTTATCTTCTTTTTATTTACTATCACGTATTATGGTGAGTTGTTATACATTTATTGGTGATATATTAAAAATCATATTTGTATCAGATTGATACAGAAAAGGAACAGAAGAAGTGAAGAAAACAGAGATTTTACGAGTAAATAGTTATAATCAGTAAGGGAAATATTTTACGTTTTATTAAAGATGTTATGTTCACCATTTCTGTGTACAATGTTTCAGTTATGCACTATATGGAACTACATGCCGTATTATATCATCACATCAATTTTAAATACTATTAACTTATTTTTTATCAGCATATCTTTTATTTAATCTTGAAATCCACAGATATAATTAAATCTTTCAAGTGACTCGAACCACTCGATCATGCAGTTAAATAGTTCTAATTTAGGCAAAGGATTGACCAATTTATCTGCACGAAAGAGTTGAAAAAATAGTAGAAAAAGTTGTTCTAAATAGAGAAGAAAATGTTCAGTATTTGTTTAGACTTGTAATAAAATATTATCGAATATTTACAAGAATAAAGGCATAGATACAATATAAGTGAAATAAAAGATCGAATTCCTGGTAGTTCATTGTTGTATAATTAATGGTTATTTTATTAGTGTTTCAACTCCACTTATAAAATATTGAAATTATTCACATTTTTTCTGTCAACACAAGTCTGTCCTCCATTATTATAACAAAGTTACAATTCCAGATTAATATTTATTATCTCAACCACAGATTTTTATCACTCGTGTATAGTTAACACTCGAAATCTCAGAATGATGAAAAGTGGATTGTTTCACAATCGAAATGGGGACTTGAATTGTAGACTACTTGTTGATTTTTTTAAAAAAATAATAATTTAATATATTCGGCAAATTTTTCCTCGTCCTCGTGCTCAAGTCTCACGCTTTCACCTTCACCTTCCCTCCTAAGTCACGGGGTATTTTGAGCCTCCACCAACAGAACTTTTCACCCCAAGGATCCGATGTACGTAGGAAGAAAGAAAACGGTGGATAGTAAGGGGCTAGGTGAACGTGTAACACGAGTAACGTAACTATATATATGTATATATATATATATATATATATATATATATAGAGAGAGAGAGAGAGAGAGAGAATATATATATATATATTTATAGAGAATTTACCTGAAAATTATATAGTTATTTTGTGAACGTTAGGATTAAGTTTTTCATAGTGATCAGGACATTTTTGAAGGAAAATTAAACACCTGAAGATGTCCCAAACGTGGTGACGAAAAGTCGTAAATCTTAAATATGACATTCAATTATATACGCAATTTATTACGGGAACAAATCCCTGTCGGACAATATCTTTTATCAGAATAATGTCTCAGATATAAAAAGATGCAAATTGTAAAAGTATACTCATTTAAAAAATTTCATTAATTAATATTGATGTCATTTTAAAGAATTAAATATAGGAAAATGATCAATAACGCCATCTTTTGCACCGGGTAGAAAAGGTAGAATACAGATCTAAGAAATTATTTACTTGAGAATAAATAATTAAATAACCACTTTGAGTTATAATCCCGGTTGAATATTCATTATTTATGAGGCTTCCTTCACTACTAAACATAATAAATTTAGATTAGTCTTCATCATAATTGTTAAGGACGTGATATTTTGTATTACATCAGGGAGAAGTTGGAAGATAGCTTGTACTTAAACGTAGTATTTATTATCTTCATAAATTATTCTCTTTTTATAAATTTTTTATCAAAACTCGTTTTCAGCCAAACTGATGACATTTTTGATGATGAACAATATACCGCGAAAGGCTACGATTACATAAAATTAATTCATATACTTTGTAATAGTTTGAAAATGAACAAAAAGGCATTATGTTGACTAAAAGATTTAAGTTGAATTATTTGTAGTTAGTGGTTGTTGAGAATGGGATAAAACAGTAAATGTCAACTAAATGGAATGCTTTGATCACAAAGTAGCTGCTATATAAACAAATTGAAAACGTTGTCTCTTTTAACTGTGAATGCATTTTAAAATGCACTATTGAGTTTCCCAGCAAATGCACGAGAGATGTCGATCGATCCAATGAGAGATATCAGTTGCAGAGCAACAGGTGCTTTTGACAAATTGTAATTTAAAAGTAGAAAAAAATATTTTTAGTAGCCAAAGTTTCGAAACCTTTGAACTTTGAAACTGGAATATTATAGGAAAGTTAATATAAGCTTCTGTAAGTCATTATTTGAATATATATGTAACAAGATCAATTTTAAAAGAGTTTATTAGCATGAACAGAAATAAAATAAATAAAATTTGAACATTATATAATTATTTTATTATTGTTACGTTTATGAATTTCATAGTGATCATGTCATTTCGGAAGGAAGTAATATTTTATTTATTTATTATTTCTAAGGTTTTGACTAATTAGTCTAACGAAACAGAAGGATACATATTTAACAAGAGACTTAAAGAAATACCTACAACTTAAATAGTTTTCCATTCTGAATCTCTCTGACACATTAAGGAAATTATTCACTGAACACGTAACTTATGCGGTAAATTCAAACATTTGTGAGTGATAGTGAAACTGTATTCTAAATATTGAGAATATATAAGTGAGTAACGGAAATAATACAGTCTCTTTCTCAGAAAATAATAATTTTTTGTTGTTTTTTCCTCTGTTTCAGAGCTTTAAAATATTCTCCTCAACTTTACCAGATATTATATGAGGAATATTTATAAATTTCTCAGAACTATTAATAAATACTTTCTAGAGTGTGGAAGAATAATAAACAAATAATTTACATGCCTCATAGAGAAATGACAACGATGTACTAAACAACGAGCTGCTAATACGAAGAGAATTTAAGACAAAGCCAATATTTCAAACGTATTTCTACTTTCCTCTAAATACTATTTATGACAATAACTTATGCCAAATATTTATCTTACGTTGTACCAAATGACAGCACAAATTAGTAAACGAATATTAATATAATTTACCCAAGGCTATATATTTATATGAAATTACTGAAGTTTCTTGTTCCAATGATTCTTCTTTATTAGGTCACGGAGGTACTTAATGCACTGAATCTTCAATGAATCGGTTTTTCATTGGCTATTAACTAATTCATTTCTGATTAGTCACCCAGAATTTTGCTTGAAATTTGTTGAGCCGTTATTAAGTTCATCCCTTTAAAAATGTTACCGTTTTATTTAAGTCATTTAAGTAATATAAAATTATCAATTTATTTCTTATTAACACCACTTGAATTACAAATTTTATGCTTCCGAGAGGTGAAATATAAGGAAAAAGGGGGGAGGGATGAAGGATGAAACACAAATGACCATGAAGAGTTATTTATTAATCTAAAATGTTTCCGGAGTATTGGTAAATTGTTAATTGAAAATTTTGTGCCGAAAACGTAAAATATATTATTGTTAATAATCATGGTTGTTTCCAATATCAATGAATCTTTTTGTTTTTTCTTGTAATTAATTTTTGTGTTTGTTAGAAACGTTTCTTTTTTATGTGGCTATAATCTCAATAAAACATTTTTAGGGGTTTTGATATACCTATGTTTGAGTGTCGTAATAACACAAAATATTCCTGGAGTATTTATTTAGGGATTTTTTTTCACAATTTGTTTTAAATATTTGTAGCAGTTATTACCAGGTAATTGTCTTATTTTTCTTCCAATATTCAGTTATGCATTGTGACACGGCGTTTATTTTCGGAGCGAAGTTTCGCGTTGTTTGGTACGAGCGAAGGTGTTGCTGCTAATGGCCGATCCGGGAAACTATTTTTAAGTAACGATGAGCTGATACAGTTACCGTAATCCTATCTAGCCGTTATGATGAGCCTCTCTGGAGCAGAAGCTGCAGGGTAGTGTGACGATAAGAGGAGTCGTGGGTGGGGTACGTGTTGTTAATTCCAGCGACAGCAAGCGCTTCGTAATGAGCAGTCTACCGAAACGGGGATGATGGGGGGTGGTAGGGGATGTTATTGCATTAACACTTACCCAATTAACTTGCTTGCGATAAAATATACACGCGGCAATATATTAAGAGCGATTTAAAAGAGGGCAACGAGATTAGACGCTTAACGTGGTTACTGACAGGCGCCGCGGCTGCTGCAACACAGACGGGTAATCAAATGACTTGCTTGTGACGTCAGGAGCTCTTCTTACCCACGTCGGAAAACATTTTACCCATGACGTACAGTACGAATAGGGAAAACATTTTGTTCCTTCCATTATGTAAAAAGAAAAGAAAATTATCAGAAGATTTGAAGGTGACGAACGAATCAATAATTATCTAATTACATATGTTTAAATATCGGGTTAAAAGGGATGATCTCATTTTAGTAAATTTGCTTATTGGATTTTCTCATTTTTCAATGTGAAATATAGTCTACATTGCAGCGCAGTAGAACCCGCGTCCAATTTTTTTATTATTATTTACGGAAACTTAAATAACAAATATTCCGACATGAGCAAGTCGCTCGCCAGGAAGAAGGGGTTTTTCCGCGCGCCATCTCTTGGCGGCTCGGAATAATAACAAAGGGACTGCGGCTGGCACCTGGACCATAAAGCTCGGATACCTCGTCGCCGGTTTCGGAATGTCTTAAACTGCCAGGGAATTTGGTGACCGGGTGACGTGTGTTCCCCAAATGAAACAAGGGATATGATTGGAGAATATCCATCCCTGTCACCTTAGTGATAGGTGTCGGATAAGTGGGGACAAGGTTTTAAAGAGGCTGGCGGAGACAATTTTAGAGAGATTTTTGCAGGGGATGGCGAGAGGATATTGAAGGAGAGTGGTGGAGAAAGAGATTGCAGGTGATACAAGGCGGTGACGAAAGGAGATTGGCAGCAGAGAAGTTACGGCGAGAGCAGATTTTGTGAGGTGGCAGCGGAGAGGTGGACCATGCTTTGATCAGTCCAGGAAGCAGGGAGGAAAGGTCTTAACAACAAGGGAAGAAAGAGGAAAAAGCGGAGTTTCCTCAATTTGGCAGCACGACTTCGTACTATTGTCGACCGGCCGCTTCAAGTTCCACAACACGGAAATTACAGCGAGACGCCTATGAAAACAACTCAGGTTCGTCAACGAACAGATCTGCTACACGTGGTCACCCAAACCATTAATACCCTGAGATCTTTAATACACGCACTACCCATATTAAAATTATTGTGTTTACAATTAATAAATGTATATATTTAAACCCAATTATTAAATTCATTAATTAATATTCCCCCATCAATTACAACATAGATTTACGAAGTAATAGGTGGCGAATCAGAGCCCAGCTACAGCATCGCAGGGAGTCAGAAGGTAAAGCAAGCACCAATCGGAAACAGCCACGTCAAATTTTCAATGTTAAACTGAAGTAGAACGGCAGTAAATTTATCATTGACGGAACACAGAAAAACATGGAATGACGGCTGCTGAAAAGATTGTAAATAAAAAAATCAATAAAACAGGTCCATAGAATAATCAACTAGTTCTGGACAAAAGAGACATTATTAATAAAATAATGTTAATCTTAAAATGGCTTCATTCGCACGCACGCCCTTAACGAAAACTGGAAATAATAATATTGAATGAACGCTTTTAGTTACTACCAGAAAAGATGCAAACGTTATTAACGTTAGACGGCCACATATAAATCAAATTTTAATTTATTCTTCAAAAATATTCTGTCTGGGCATTAGTAAAGTAATTAAACAAATAGACTGTAAAATGTGTCAGAAAACAAATGTAATCAAATTTAGTTAATATGAATACAACGTTTCATCCGTCTTTGATGATTTATTCAGGTAAACTTTTAAATGGTTAAAATGGTGTAATTTTGTGTCGCAGGCCACCTCCAGCGACGGATACGACCGAAAAGAAATACGGATAAAAAATGTTAATTAAATTTGTCAGAGGACAGTTTTTGTCGTAGCTTTATTTCTGTATTTTTATTTTACATGTACTGATGTAAAAAGTTAAGAAATGGAGGTTTAACAATTCTGATACGTATACGAAAATAAAAGAAATGAACATTTAAAAGGAATTAAAAAATGACGATAAATATTAAACTACATTAGTATTGTTGCAGTGGTTGAAAGAAGTTAGCGAATCCAATAGAAATTGAGCATGTTGAATCTTAAAAGGAGGCATGATTTCTAATGGCACTTATCCACTCGATGTTGATGTGTGAGGATCGTCGAAAATTCTTTATTCAAACTACTAAGTGTAATAAATTTTAGAACAGTTCACTGCTAATGGTTCTGAATATTAAACTAAAATTCTTTTATGGAATGTATGCTTATACTGATTTACTTAAAGATTTTTATATGAATATATGAACTTATTTGTTTGACAATAATTGGTCGTTTTGTAAGATAAATGCCTACATAAATTCCTTTACAGACGACGCTGGTAGCGTAAGATATTTGACGTGTCGGTCGTTACTTTAGGTTTCGTTTAGAGCATGCATTATGTCTGTGTCGGTACTGAATTCTGGAGAGGAGAGCAATCGAGAGGGTAAGAGCAGAGATTAATGTTTCGTGCTGTTGTTGACAGTCTATCCTTTGCTGAAAGAGTAACAGCAATTACAGTTCTTCCTTTATTTACGTAGGTAGCGGCCATCTTGATACGGACGGCAGCGAATCAGTTGGCGGCGGAGGCGAATAAAGCAATATTAAGTGTATATATGCGTGTGTAGCGTGCTCGTAATGGCTTCTAAAAGGCAAGCCTGGCTGCGAGGGAACGCGTGCTGGTCACGCCATGGTACTGCTGTCAGGGTGGTAGGACTGGGAAGCATTAAAACCTACCCGCAGAAAGCTCCGGCGCCTTCTCGGTATTCAGCCTGTGAATTCCTATAGTCTCTGCCCCATCCCCTATATCCGTTCTAAAAAACATTCCACGCCAAATATGACTAGAAATTTGTAATATCAACGCCATTATGACTGAAGTGCAGTTTTTGTGACCTGGAGACAATAACAAGCATAAATGATCCAGCAATTTAAAGTTTAAGATTTACTAATTCCTTTGAGAATTTAGGGAGATTTGACAATGATAAATATAAAATAATTTCTTTATTTTGAACTAATATCAAACATAGTGTATCGATGCTGACTTCGACTGATTACATCTCGCCGTTATCTGAATGCGAGGCTGCTGGGAAACATGTTTGTCGGAATCATCTGATTGGGGAATGCTAGCTTTAAAGGTTGATAATTTATGGCAAGAATTTATTTAAAATTCAACGAATAATTAAATGACTCAAAATATTTATCAAAAACATTAAATTGTAAAAGAAACTTGTTTGGAGCAATTAGAACTGTTTTAGCGAAATAAATTGCAAAGAAAATGAATCATATAGAGTGGGAGGAGGATATATCATTTTAAAATTTCATGAATTGCATTTGATGAGCAATAAATCATTCTCAATGTTAGGTGGGGTGGCTTTAATCTGAGTCAAATCAGAATCGATGATACTTGTATAATTTATTGCGATTCAGCATAAGTTCTTATCTGTCTTCATTGGTTTGTCACCATTCCGTTGTGTTCAATCAATTAAATTTATTGTGTTTGGAAATTGGTTGCTTCCAACAAGAGTATGTTAGTAATTTTCAAGATTAATCATCGTTAAGTGATAATTAGAGAAAAGTGAGTAACACACTTATGCGCTGACCCCGTATATGATTACATGAGAGCTATTTTAATATTTATTTTATCAAGGAATACTGCTTTTTTCGTGAAATACAACACTGTCGCTGTCACGCTTGCGGAACATCTCTTACGTTGCCACCGTCACCTGGTGATACCATCAATTGCCTCCAGCAGTCGAAACCAGGGCGATTCCCAAACCTCCGTAATGCAGAAAACACTCTTTCAACTAAGCCTTTCTATTTCATACACGAATTTTAGTTTCATATTCAGCACCATTAGTAATGAACTGTTCTGAAAATTACGATGTATATTTGTTTGATAAGAGAAGTTTTCGGAGATCCTCACATATTGATATCGAGCGGATAAGTGTCTTTTGAAATTATGACTACTTTTTACTTTCCATAATCTCACCTTATATCTAATTCAATAACTTCTAGCAGCCCAGACATAGAACCACTCCACCAATAAAAACTTTCTTCGGGACGTAAATACTAATTGCGATTTACAAGAGAACGTCAATAATACAGTTTAGTTAGACTGAACAGGGTTAAAAAAAAATTTTAAATTTAAGTTGATGAGCTACATAAATTATATAAGAATAATAACTTAATGCAATGCAGTATTATTTAAAGATTAATATACAATAAAGTTCGTAGTATAATAAATAATTGAAACTTTTTATGTTCGGACGTTTTTCGTAATTTTATGAAACTTTGTCCCCCTAAAAAAATTAAAATTTTGAAATTGTTTCGTGTAATATATATGGCAACGTTAGAGTAAATATCATTCCTACCGTTTTGATGAACATTTAACAAAGGTATTCCTTTTCCTTTTTTTTGTGACGCACTCGCACCTTGCTGACGTCACTTCTCGTTTGCATTCCAAATCAGAGGCAGGCGCCATCTGCAGTCTTGTCTCTGATGAGACCCTCAGCTGCCGTCACAGCTGCAGCTGACGAAGAAAAACACGAGAAAAAATTGTTCTCGGAACTCAGACACTAAGGACAAATTGAACCGTTACCGCCACTGTTCTGTAAATAATTTTTCCTCGGACCTAGTTAGCGCACTTCGCCAGTTCATAACCTGTTAATCGTTTTGTAGCTTCCCTTGGCCTACAGATTTCCTTACAAGATTTTCACTAACACCACCATATTTCTAATTCGGGCCTATTTCAAAAAATTCATTATTTTCTCTCCGATTTGTTACAAGTTTGAAGTAATTTTGATATACTTTATTTTTAATTACAATATTGAATGTTCTTTTCATCCATCCTTATTTTATGATTTATAACATTTCATTTTCTATTTATCTTACATTAACAACAAGTTTTCTAAGTTTCTATTCCAAATTAAATAAAAAATCAATTTTTGAATCTCTTAGTAGCTTCCCCAAGCAGCATATTCGTAGTTGGTTACAAACTTAACTATTTTACAATGCAATAATTACATTTCTGTTATTAATATATATTTTAAAATACAGTTGTAGAGTACATGTGATTCGTGTCTCTTTATAAAGAGTACTACTCATTTTTACAATTGTTTCAACTCTTGAGCAATTTAATTTATTTTTTCAGGTAATATTTTTTCTACAGGAAACGAATATGTTTAATTCCAAACATTTAGGTCGTATTATTTACTGTTACTTAAATAAGTATAGAGGGCATTTGAAGGATTTTTTAAAACAAATACCTTGTACGCCCAAAATAATTATTCATTTCTTAAAATTATTACTATATTTATAACTTGAAAGGGGTATTAAAGAGGTTACGGAAATTTAATTTGATATATTTATAATTCAGGCGGAAGAAAGAAAAAACATTTCAATCGCCCTAAATTAATCTACGATTGATGGAGAAACTTTCGCTGGGGTTAGATTCTTTAGAGTATTCTTCTTAGCTCTCAGGACATGAATATAAAGCCAAAATTTTATGACGGTAATATAAATTTAGTAATAAGTACACTGAAATTATTTAAATATAATTTAGGATTTAATGAAAGGCACACAAACTCTCAATTGAGGAATTAGCTGAAATTTGAAGGTTCTATTTTCATCTAAAATTATTATCTCAATTTATGTTGCTATGAAACATGATAATTTTTAGTAATTATTACCTTAATAAGTAAAAGTTAAACGTACGTTTTTGGAAAGTATTTTTGTTAAATATTTTATTGTGAATAAACAATTCTTGGGTTTCCACTGGGGTTAAATAAAGTTTAAGCCACGACGTTTCGATGGCGCACACTGCCATCGTTCTCGAGTTAAAGTGAGAACTATGGCAGAGTACGCCATCGAAACGTCGTGGCTTAAACTCCATTTAACCCGGGTGGAAACCTAAGAATTGGTTATTCAGAATATACACCGGGAAAACCTTCGATCTTTAAATATTTTATTATCAATATAAAATAAAAATTGTTCGAGGAATTTTTATTATTTTAATTTTTTAACATGAATAAACTTGTTATATAATGTGTTTTTTTTGTAATTTTTCAGTGTAATCGTCGTTTTATTTGTAGATGACAATGAATGCCCAAAAGTCGTCAAATTTTTATACAATTTGTACTCAAAATTTAAATATAATTTTGGATTTTATTACATTTTGTGATTGTTTTTAAACCAAGGTTTTATTTAAAAAATGGTATTCTCATAGGAACCTCTGTTATTGATCTCTTTTACTATTTTATTTACTGAATCTAGTAGTAGGAAGCGATTATTTTCTTCAAATTGTTCTGAACATCTTTATCGGTAACAGTTTAGCAATTTTCAGTTTTTTTTATATAGATATTTAACTTGTAGAAGCATTGAACAAAGGTAATCTTCATCCACCGGACACACTTTTGGGAGGGTATCTTCTTTGAAGCGTTGAAAAGAAAGTGGAGGAAGGGTGTTTTTGTTTTTTGAGAGATAAGAGGAGAGGCTCTTTGATCCTCTGTAAAGTGCGTTTCATCCCTTCGTTAACTGGACATCTTATGAGATCAGGTTCGGCTCACAACAGTCTGGTGGGGCTTCTGGTACTGTTCAAACTCAACACAGGGATTTCGCTAAAAAGATAATATAAAACACTTAGATTATACGTACTTCCTAGCTTAGATTTTGAAACAAATTTTAAAAAGGAAGAAAGAGAATTAATTGTGGCCATTATGAATCGCTTATATATACATTTGTTTTATTTATAATCATAAATTTTATGTAATTTGATGTCACAACTATTAAAATATTTAAACGACTTTTATTTAGAATTCTGAAATATTACAGCTAAATGCTAAGCTATAATATAACTCTGCATCAATGGGTCATTTAATTGAATGAAGGTTTTGTACGTCAGAACAGGGCGTAGGGGATATTTGAAACGTCTTTAAAATAATTTTTTATACGTAATTCAATGACGTGACAAAATGTCTAGACGCATATAGCGTTTTGGAAATTCATTAGTCTCAATCTGTACATACGGAAGTGTCCTGTTAATTTAAAGCACAGCCGGATATTGACATGTCTTCGTTAATTACCATTTTAATACGGAAATTAATATTTAATGATTACTTCTGCCTATTTAAGTAAACTAAAAATTCATTAATATAATAACATGGATTTTTTATCCTATTTATTTATAATTTCTTCAGATTCTCTCAGGTACTACCATCCATATTCCCAATTAGCCGCATATATTTCAATTATTATGATAATCCCATCAATAAATTTCTAATGATACTACAGCCAACAAATTTTATTGTTTCAGTTTTAATTTTATGGGCTACACGTAGTTGAAAAATCGTTGGTCATTTCGTCTGTGAATAATCTTATGCGTGTTAGAATGAAACCTTTAAAATTATTATTTAAATAATAAATAAAATGTCCAGTTTGACAGGAACAATTTAGGAGTTCACAAATAAGTTAAATTCGGAATTACAAAATCAAGACTTTTCAATTCCGTTTTATAACAATATTGGTGTACACATACATGAAATGATTAGAAGATATTTAAAGAAAAAGTTTTATATAATCATAATATTAAATTTTTAAAACAATTATGCCAATGAAAAATATAAAAATAGAAAATGTAACCTAGAACCTATTTTATGAAGTAAAACACTTTTACAATAAGTATAAATTTTGGAATAAAATTAGTAATTGTATTATTATTTAACCAATAATATAAAGGAATTGAGTGTTGGAGATACATTTACTAATTATTAATTTTTATATAAAATAAAGATGAAATAAATTACATAATAGTCATTAACGTCTTTAAGTTAAAAATATTGTTTAAATGAATCGATAAAGAGAAAATTTAATAAAACAAAATCAGGAATAATTTAATATAACTACATGTTTCGGTCGGTTAACAATAGTGTTGACTTAAGTTCAGCCTGAAGAGGTTCTAGATCAGGACCTAATCGTGTAGTTGTATTAAATTATTGTCGGTTTTATTTTATTAATTTTTTTCTGTTTTTGGCCTCATTTAGACATTATTATAAATTAAATTTGCAAATATTTTATTTATCTCAAAAACCTCTGAGTACATTTTCATCGGGTCGTATATGATACAACTAAGGTAACAAAATAATGTATATTACAACTTTTTCCTTCGGATTAGTTCTTTTTGCTTATTATAAAATTTATTTTTTAATAAATATATTCTAAAAAGCAACTCTCTTGTGATACGCGGTGTAAAGAACAAGTAATATATTAATATATTCAAACTAAATATTTGTATAAGATTTTGTCTTTTTTATATTTGATAATATAGCTCCTTAAGAAGTTAAAAATGACTACGTAAAATATATGCAGCCATTACCTGGGATACAGTGTAATAAATTATTTTTTTATGAATTATAGATAAAGAGTGAGCTCAGATTTTCAGTTCACTCGATTTATTTACAAAGAAAATTTTTTAATTAAATTGTATATTAAAGGAAAGCGCTCATATCATTCAATTTTATAAAGGGAAAAAGTTTGTAATATATAAAATTCTATTACAGTTGAAACAGCAAACAACCAGATGAAAGTACGAAATTGTACTGAAGCGTCGTCGAGTAGAATTAAATATTTAAATTGTTATTTAATTTTCTTTATATAATTAATAATAAAGACATAAAAACCTGGTAAGATTTTCTTTTCAAGCATACTACAAGTTTAGGGTGAAACTTTTAACATAATTTAATTGTATTGACAGGAAAAAAAATATTAAAACTTTTATTACTTATAAATTTATATAATAGCTTATAAGTTGAAACGTCTTTTACGAAGATCTCAATTATTTTTATACATTTGATCAAAAATATAGATTTTCAACTTTTATTTTATGAGGGGGTTAAAGTCCGTGATGAAATTTCGAAACACTGTTTCAGCAGCGTTTCTGTCTAGTTGCATCCCACTGGATATTTGGATTTGGTACCAAAAAAGAAAAAAAAACTTCGGCATCTATCCCTCCGCTCCTAACAACAAGTGGCTACGGACAATTTATAGCTTGTACAGTTTCCTGAATTTACGAGCGACATGAGGATGTATTTAGATCCGAGGCTAAAGGGACAAGCTACCCAGCCAGTCATTCGCGAACGGCTGTCGACCCACCAGAGTTGTTTATGACCGACGGTTTCAACTTTTTACCGACAGAAATATTTCGCGCGACAAATAGCAACAGTTCGTGAAAAGCACTGGCGCCTCGATGACTTCTCTTGATTAAAGGAGAAGGACGAAATGTGTTGCGCATTTCGAAATACATCGATCACTGGGGACATTGTGTGAGTTACAGATAAAATTTTGAGCAGAAAAATCTTTCAAATTTAAATGCAGATGTAATTGACCATTATTACTAAATTTTTGTGATATTATAATATATTCGGTAATTATCAGGCAATCATCTGGAGGTTATTTTTAAATAAGAGAATTTAGTACTGAAATGTGACTACAAAGCCTACAAAGATAAATAAAATACAACTATATCTTTGCCTAGTACGCCATCTTTGGCGGCGGAGAGAAAGGTGGGAGGTATCATCTCTGGATTAGCCCTGTTAGTAGAAGATGAGAAATTTTTGCATGCTGAATGGAAAATATTACGAAGGAAACTATTGCTAAGGAGAGTTATGCAGAGAGAATTATTTTGATTAAAAATGATTGAGTCTTAAACATATTTATTGTTTCATAAATTGGTATTACGTTTTGATTCGTTAACTTGTGTATTGTGGAGTGGAAAAGTGTAATTTTGTCAAAAATATACATGCCAAAAAGGGCATGTAATCTTTATTCACTAGAAGATTTACTAAATTATTTGATTGAAAGTAAAACCACGATTTTGAGCCCTGTGAGTAAGCGGAGTAATTTTATTTACGTCATTCTTTATGATGTATTACGACGTCGTCAACGAATTTTTTCTCATATAAACGAGCCGGACATGTTTAAATTTAAAGTAATTTTGAATTTGGGATACTACTTTTGTAGTACGAAACAATTTTAAATAACTTTATTATCTACTGAAATGACTTTAATATTAAAGTCAAGCTCTCTCGCTGTTCACTTACTGTCGCGGAAATTTTTCTCTCTTAAAAATGGTGTGAAATATGGTAGGGTAATGAAAACTTTTATTCTAATCAGTTAATAGTAGCAGTCTCAGAAATATATCTGTACAACTTGTAACCTCACTTAATTGAAAGGTAATTGTCTTAAAGCAGAATATGGAAAATGAATTATACTGCAAGGAGAAGAAATAAAAATATCTCGGTTTTCCCATGATATTGTAGTGTTAGGGGAGTCAGAAGAAGGTCAATAGCATGAACGTGGTCCTGGAGAATGAGTTCAATATGAGGATTAATATGAGGGAAAACCAAGGCAATGGAGTGTAGTTTGGGAAACAGTGAAATAACAAAGGCTGTTAGATTGGAAAGGGATATTTTGAATGAAGCTAAGGAATTCTGCTACTTGAGAAGCGTAATAACTAGGGATGGTAGAAGTATAGTAGACATAAAGAGTAGGATAGCACAGGCAAGAAAGGCTTTCGCAGAAAATGAGGAATTTACTTACGGGTAATATAAGTGTGAATATTAGAAAAAATGTCTAAAAATATTGGTATGGAGTGTGGCGTTAGCACGGAGGGTCACATTAGACCAGTCTCAGGGCTTGATACTAGTTTAGATAACCAATAAAAGACGATAACGAAACAACGAACCGACAGAAGTATGTATGCCTACGGATAAAAAAAATTTGGCCATAGTAAAGCAATCATTGCATCAATCATTCAGAAAATAGTAGACTGAAGCGGATGAGACTCCATGATTCAATTAGCTAACCAAGGGGGGAAGAAGGTAGTCACCGAAAACAAGAGAACCAGTCTCGTGAAGTTGGTTGGACTGTACCAAATAACACATTTCATGTTAATTAAACCTTTTCGTTTCCTACATTCTTTTTGAACGAAAGTGTACAGTCCTAGGACAAGAAGAAAAATAATAAATAAAAACGGCCAAAAAAGTCAGCGTTAAATATGTAACTATTTATTAGCAAAAACGACGTTTCATCTTCATTTTGAGACTTCTTCAGGCTTATTTAAAACATAATATTACAATAAATTAATTCAGAGTTCTATGTTACAATTTTGAATAACATAGAACTCAGAATTAATTTATTGTAATATTATGTTTGTAGTAAGCCTGAAGAAGTCTCAAAATGGAGATGAAACGTCGCTTTTGCTAATAAACAGTTATTTATTTAATGCTGACTTTTTTGGTTGTTTTTATTTATTGTAAATATTAAAGTCAGGAAAGTATGACTTAAGAAGAAAAATAAATTTATATTTTTTCGTCGTGTATTAAACATTGATATGCGTTAATTACAAGAAAGTATGAAGATATTGGAGACCACAGAGGGACACGCATCGTGTCTTCATTCGTTGCATTCTCCGTTGCAATAGAATTTCGCCTTTAGCTCGCGTGAGAGTTATTACGCAGGTCGTTGAAGGAAAGAGCGCGAGCGTCCGTAGTCATCAGCACAGCAGCTCCACGGCTAAGGCATTCTCTTTGTAGCCTTTGTGACGCTGCTGTTGTCTTAACCCTGGGAGATTAAGAAGAATGCCTCCCCAGGGCTGGACTGCGACGACGAAGAAGACGGCGGCAGCGAAAAAAAAATAAGGGTAGAAACAAAGGGATAGCACAGAAAGAGAATCACAGGGAAATATTCGCTATGGAAATAAGCAGGGGGGTGGGATTCTCCGAGTCTGATAAATGCCACTAGGTCGTGCGTAACTGGCCCGAAAGGTCATCCTAAGTGCCCCTTCACCTGCAGAAAAAAAAATCCCTGGACACACAGTATTAATACTTAAAAAGTAAATAAACAGTACGTAAGACAAAGTTAAATAATTTATGAAACCAGTGGAATTTACAGGTTAAGCAATTTCTTAACCAGTGAATATGAAAATTTACTTTGATTTACTTACAATAACATCCGAACGTTGATAATGTTACAGAGTGTCTCCAAGAATTATTCTGTAGGATTATTTGAGCCTTGTTGCCACGTCGTGCATGGGAAAGGGAACAAACACTAAAGTTCTTGCATAACATTAAATATAACTGTGAAGCAGACGTTGTTTAGCAGACGTTCCGCTTTGCTTGTTTGCGGGGAGACTTTACTTAATTACCCAACGATTCGTTTTTCTCGTGCAGAGAGAATTAGTCCCGTCCTATAACGGTCTTTGAATGTTTAATGTGACTGTTACAAAGTTTGCTACATATTAGTAAATACACTTCACTTATTTGAAATCAGTATTGCTTGTGGGTTGTTTATTTTTAACAGCTCATATTCCAGTATTAACTATATATTTATATATAAATCCTTTGCCGTCTTTACCCCAGCCTAACTTTCTCTTCCTTCACTCTTCTATTTGCTGCAATAATTAAATTAATACGTGAAAGGAAACCATGATAATATTTTTAAATATTACTTAATGATAAACTAAAACGCCCTATTTTCAGACAATATAGAAGTTTTAGTGAATTAGGTTATTTAGAGTTTTATTTTTTGACAATATAAGTTGTTGTTGTGGTGAATATTAGGAAATCGTTGCTAAAAATGTTCGTATGGAGCGTGGCGTTATATGGGTGCGAATTGTGGACGACAGGAGCTGCGGAGAGGAAAAGAATAGAAGCCTTTGAAATGTGGTGCTATAGGTGAACGCTGAAAATCAGATGGATGGATAGAGCAAGTAACGAGGACGTTATAAACAGAATAGGGGAAAAGCGAGCAATATGGAGGACGTTGCCCAAGAGAAGGGATAGATTAATAGGCCACATTTTAAGACACGAGGGTGTTGTAAAATTACCATTGGTGGCACGTGTGTGGGGTACTAACAGAAGAGGGAGACCAAGGATAGAATACGTTAAGCAGATTAATGAGGATCCTTGTTGTGCTTGTTATGAGGAAATGAAAAGGCTTGCGCAGGATAGGTTAGCATGGAGGGTTGCAACAGACCAGTCGTCGGACTGAATACCACAACACACACATTGCTAGTAATTACAAAAACTAGGAGAAGGAATGTGATGATTGACATAGTATCTAATTATAATTAATATTTCGAGGTATGGCGTCTGCAACGTTGTTGGAGAAAGTCAAGCTTAATATCTTTGAAAAGAGATTTTGTGTTCGTTGGCGAAGTTGCTGTGAGCAGTCAGTAAATAGATCCGACAAATAATTTGGATCTTAAATAGTAAAAGCTTAAAAATTTTATTTAATTAGGTAATGAAAAATTCTAAGGCAAGTTGTTGTTGATAGGAGAATTCAACACTAGCGAGTTGAAGATTAAATGAATGATTAAACGCCACGTAATTGAAAAAACCGCCGTGGGTGTTCGTCATTTCTTATTAAAGAGTCTTCTGCAAGGTTCAAAGTGGCAGGTGGACAACCTCCCCCAGCACACGGGCACACACACACATGTAGGGACGTTCATTTGTTGGCTGTCGGTGGCGTGTGGCCGGTGCCAACAATTGCAGCCATACATCAATCGGTCGGCCATTGTGATGACGGCATGTCGATAGCTCTTCAGAGAAGGCCTCTGGCACGGCTGCCAGCGCGACGAGCTTGGAATAAAACTCTTTCTCTGTTGCTGAATTGTTCATGTGTCCATCTTCTCTGCGCTCTCTCCTGGCTTCCATTTTATATCTCTGTCACTATTCGACCTCGGTCTTTCGCTATTTTAATCAAAGAGCTGCGTGAAAATTGACGGGAAAAAAACTCCACACGCACTGGCGATTTACACTTGCTTCTATATGAGTTTAATTTAACAATTAATAGTTCTGAGAACTATTTTATAACATTTAACATTTTTCTTCTCCTATTGAGCTAAACATATTTGTTAGTTAAGCGTTAGAAACGTTTAGTTTTGGTAAAGTAGATTTTTTTATCAAAGGACCGTTTCTGTTTATTTTTTATCCACGTCACAGGAAAACTGCTTATGTCACGGTAGAATAAGTTGCACTGGCCAGAAATTAAAGCGTAGCCGAATTGAAGTATCAGTCAAGACTCACGAATCAACGAATAAGCACCAATCAAAAACCGAATGTCAACAGCAGTTACAGATACAAAAGTTTAGAATTAAACACACTCTCTTTCTCTCTCAAAGTCTCTCTCATTGAAGCAATGCTGCAGTGTTTCAGGTTTCGTCGGCACAATTGCCAATATTAAAGTTTGTAAAGCGAAACACTAATTTGTTTCAAACAATGGCGAGTTTCATGAATACGCGACTAGAAATCGTTCAGCTCTAAGGTCGGACAAGCATCGCCTTGCTCTACACCAGAAAAGTATTCACAATACCGGGATAATTTTATACAACAGCCTTCCGCCAGAGGTTAAAAATAGTACCTACAAAAGCTTCGTGAAGCAGAGTAAAACTATTCTTTTAAATGGCGCGTTTTACTCGGTACAGGATTTTCTTAATCGTCCTTCTAGTATTTAAATCAAGGTTCCTGCAAAAAGTGTTGAATGAGCTGCCTTATAAAATAGCACATCACATATCTTAAAATTTCTATGTAGTTTTTTCTGCTCTTTTGTTCGTTTGTTTCATGTATTGCCTGGAGCTACGACGGAAGGACAGTTTCCTGGTCGCAGAGCTCCAAGTAGTTAAAACTCCATTGCGTGTTCCTCAGTGTGTGCTTGTTTGTGTTTCCCAGTGTGTGTCCGTGTTGTGTTTATATTGACTTTTGTCTATATACACTTTCTTTTACTAATTTATTTTAAGTTTATTTGTCTTTAATTATGTACTTTATTTTGTTCATTTTTAATTTTTAATGTATGACGTATTCTATTTCCTCAATCGAGGATTAATGGAAACAACAATAAATCTAAAATCTAAATCAAGCTATCTCCAAAACTAGTCGAGGCTCGGAGAAGGGGATGCTGCGTGCCCCCTTCCCCCAAGAAAATTCCTCATTCGTCATTCGGAAGGAAGGAAGTGGGATGAATTCCCAATAGCTCGAACTACTTGATGCATATTCTCCAACATATTCATAAACTATAGACCGAGGGTCCATGGCTACTTTCCTCTCCGTTTCAAATTACCTTTCTACTCTATTAAAAGGGCGTTACTATTAAGTGGATCACCTTCATGTAGTACCTGTTAAAAATGATGTTTTAATTAAATTCATATTCATCCTCATTTATTTTTATGTTTTAGCAGTGAGAAAATTCATTACTTAACCACTCTGAGATGAAGGTGACTTATTACATAATTGTAATTGAACAAATATTTAAGTCAAATAAACACAATTTAATAACAGACTTCGTATCTAAGTCCAACGTCGAACATAAGTTAAAACAAGAACTATAAAATAATTATTAATAAATTTCTAGGAAAACTTTTCATGAAACTAAAATATACGTTTGTATTTCAACAAGGACTTGGATGATAATTGGCCTATAGCCTGTTGGATTATCACGTCTGTATTCTGTCCCAACAATAATTTTCATATTTAAACGAATGGATGCATAAACATGTTTACATTAATACAAGTTTGTGTACACGATTAATATATAACACACGTACGAAATTTATGTCTCCCCACGAAAAAGCTTTAGTTACTAAATAACTGATGCATAAGAGTAATAAATAAAACGGTAAATAATTATTTAATTTTTAATTATAAATTTAAATAAAACTAATGGTGGGTTTACTATGTTTTAATAAAATATTTTAAAAAAAATTACGGAGCGATACGATGGCGTGCCTACATATATGATGGGGAAGATCGAATAAATAATAAACTATTTACTTGTATTATCTTATTGGTATGACAGTCCGCAGTCGACTCGGTAGGCCCAGACACTCAATGGGCTGTAGAGTCATGGAGGGGAATAAAACTCTTATTGGTACAACAGGGAAGTAATAAAAGAAATTCAATCAAAATTAAAATTTAACAATTATTCATTTATTCAAAGTAAAAACAGTAGAAAATGTAAACAAAAAAATATGAGGGTAGTTAAATAGATGTTTCGGTTGCTCCAACATGAGATTCTACCCCCAGATTTAAGTGTTTTGGTATGGAAGCTCGAAAGCAAATTTTGATAAAAATAATTAACAAAGTTAGCGTCACAAAAACTCTCGTGGAGGAACTTTACATGGGTTACCAGAACATGATTTTTTCCACGGGGCTGAAAGCATAGTGCGGTTCATTCAGCCAAATGGACATCGGTCTGTTCCTCTCTCCGTCTTCAACGACCCTTGCTCCGTCAGTTCTAACACAAAAGTTTTTCTCTACCTCATCTGCTAATTTTTTTTGCCTTTTTTTCTACCCTCTCCACTTTTCTTACAGGTCACGTCTTAAGTTTACCATCCAAATTCGTTACAAATTTACGGATTTGTTGGTGGAGAATTTTTCCCATCCCTGCCAGCGCGTAAGCTATATACATGTAGGCTAGTTTCACGTTGGAGTTCCTTGTCTGTACCTTGCGACGTGTTAACAGATGTACATTTAAGGAGGTAATTTAACTTAAATCGAGAATATTTAATAAAATAATAATTGAATTAAACTAAATAAGTGTGCTATTATACTTTTCTGAAATTCAAAGGGAACATTTAAAAAATGTCTTGTGTGAGATTGACTTTCTTAGATAGGTAACTTTTGCAGAATTATATTCTGGAATTAATTAATCAAATCGTATTGTTCATAGGTAAATTCAAATTTTCTTTTTACCAGATAGAGTGTTAAAGCAAATCTGTGGGGAAATAATCACATACTTTAAAGTGCAGAGTTGCAAAAAAAGGACTGAAGTAACGAGAACTGACGGATATGATTGCAGGCAGTTTTCCGTCCTTGCAACATCTGAAAGGAATAAAAAAACGTCATCGAGCCATCTAGCTCTCTGGCACGGCACGGTTGGTACTGCTGCCAATACCATCAATAATAATATTTTGTAACTACGACAAACAACAGGAGTACTCGGACGAGAGGGATGAATAAAAAAAATTCGGGCCGGGACATTTGAATTACTAATAACGGATGCGAACAATAGCCTGTTCGGAACCAAATCTGTCCTAGTTTACCCAATCTCCCCCTCCCCTACTCCCTAACCCCCACCCCACCATCAGAAAATCACGGCCAACCACAAACCGGCGTTTCACAAAAGTACTAAATCATTGTGAGCTTGCCCAGCGATAATATTTTATGGTTATTAGACACGAAGCTGCCAATATCTTCATTCATGTAGCGTACATCGAGAGCCAGGAAGAGGCGGGCGAGTGGAAACGTAAAGAAATGGACCGGAACCGCTGGAAAATAGAGGACCGGCCTTGTTCCTGACAAAAACAATTATAAACAGGATACAGCCGTCTAGTCGTTAACAATGCGTCAATTATTATCTATTTATTATAAACGGCAGGCACAGTCTCATATTGGATGCAAATTTGACCCCTTTGAACCGCCAAGTGAAGCGCCAGTTATAAATACATTCATCCCACAGTTAAATTGAAAATTATGTATAATTTCTTTCAGCGGTAGTAAAACTTTGATTATAATTCACAGAAATAGGTAAAATTTTGATTTTGGCAGCGGTGAAACATTAATTTACAGCATGATCTACCAATATCTCAATGCAAGGAACGTTTCCACAATCAAATTTATAATTGATAGAATTATTTGAGATGTCGTAAGATTTAAAAACTCTCCACTAAAATTACTAGCGTCATTAGCACAACAATTAATGGATAAAACTGAATTTAAAATTAAAAATTTACATAACTACTGTTTTTCCCAGAAAATGTATGTAAAGATAAATTAAAGGGCCATATTTACAGAAAATTTGATGGGTTTATACAATCAGGATGTTTCGTCTTCAAATTTGGAACTCACAAATTTCTCCAGACCTGTAAATAAATAAATAGAAGAAATAGTAGTCTAATGTATCATGACCAGTACCCATGCATAGTTATAATTGAAATGTAATTGATACATTTTTAGTCTGTAGTTTACAACTTTAAAAGTTTAATTTGTTTGTGACGATTTCCCTAAATTCACAAGAAAGAATCGAATCCAGTAAATTTACTGATTTATCTGTAAATACAGTCCTTTATTTTATATTTGTATAATTAATAATAAATATTAATATAAGTAAAAAAATTATCTTCCTAATTTAGCTCAATTTTCGAGAAAAATTTCACAAAAGTTATTACCTTTGAAGAAACAGATATGCGAAATATATTATAGAAAAGTTAAAGTAATAAAATGTTTTTAAAATAGTAAGAATAAATTTAATCATTGTATTAGAATAATGTTGTTATTAAATGTCATAATTTGCTTTTTACAATAATTATAAAACTGAAAAACAAATTTTCTCAACAATTTTGATTCCCTTCAGGCGTTATATATTGAAATAAACATGCTGAAAATCATAGCAAACATTTTAAATACAAACGGTTTGAAAACTTTACAATTTAAGTATGTCTAAAAGTTTCTATAGCCGAAAATTATTACATAAAAAAACGGAGCCAATTAAATTTAAACTGTCAATAGGAAATAACTTAATGACTGTTTTTTTTCAAAACAGTTATATAGGATGAAACTAACGACAGACTCAAATGAAAAACCACGTTTTAATTTTATTTATTCGACTAATTTTTTAAGAAATATACTACAACAAATCATTGTAAAAATGGAAAAAATATTATGTACCAAAGTTAAGTAGTTAAAATTGTATTAAATTTACTCTTTCATCATTAATTTACTTACAGAAATTAGTATTATAGCAACTTATTATCGAAAATAATAAAAGCTTATTGAAACAAATAAGTGCACTTGCCACATTAAATCCATCTCCTGTTTACTAGATTAATTTCTATTCTAGCTTGATGTACATCAACAGCAAATTACAAATCTTAAAAAATAATCAATATTGATGTGAAATTAAAATAGAACTACGTCCCAATAGTTTCCATTTGTCGAAATAGAACAAATAAATGAAAATATATAGTAAATGATAAAAAGTAAAAAGGCCAATAAGTCAGAAGGATTATTAAATTTATTGACATCAGTTCATTGAACAACGTTTCGTGTCTTAGTCTTGGACCTCATTTGAATCTATTAAAATTTGCCCATATTTGTGCCCTTCTTCAGGTAACTAGATAATAAGAAAAAATAATGTTGAATACATATATTTATACCTTAAAAATACACTTTTAAATTAAATTATATTATTTATTAAAAAGAAATATTCATAATCAATTTTATATAAAACAAAACTTAATATTCAATTTTTTTGTCTCGTCGCAATGTTGGTAACGAACCTTAAATTGCATAACAATTCCCGGGTCACTACGTTTCTTTACCAACCAAACTCTTCCCGTCTGAAAAACTCATACATTAAAAAAATTATATAAATTTACATACGCTTAGATGTACTCCTAATTTATCGTCAGAGTAATCTCCAATTTTTTTTTAGTCTAAGAGTAACCTCGCGTAAAGGCGAGAGAGTGGAAAAATTACTTTATTTCCCTTGGAGGAGCCTGGAGAAAAAAAAACTAATGGCGTTGGAAAACTGATATGACGGATTAATAAACAGCTTCAACGTGTCGAAAAGTTGCTGCAGCGTTTTATAAATGAAAAGAGCAGAAGATAAAAGCCCCGGTATGATGGCAGACGAGGCGTAGAAAAATTACTCGCGTAGTGAAAATTCTGAAACACCACCATCCTTGGTCGTAAAAACATACTTTTTAACTTACTTTGTGAAATCTGTAGAGAGAAACGCCAGAGAAAGTATTGAACGACTACTTCAATGTTCGTTCAGATTCGTGTAATGAGGTACAACGTATAAATTTCAGGTATTTTATTACGTTATTCAATAATAGAGAAATTTTAATACCTTGAAATGTAGATGATATAAAACTGTAGACCTAAATTTTCACTAGCACATAGATTAAAATAACCAGAAATGACTTTTTAAGACGCACATCAGACTACATTTGAAATAAAATCCAATTCACAACGATTTTGAGACTAAAAATATGATTTGTTTGATATCTGATCAATTTCTGAGTTTTAGTTTATTAAATAAACAATACAGCCAATTTTTCAACAAACAGTTTCATATTTATTTATTTAATACACGTAATCCATTTAACATTTATCTGCCGAATTCCACAAATCTTGACGAAATGTCGTAGATGTATTAAATAAATATAAAATTGTTTGCTGACAAACTGGCTGTATTGTTCATTTATATTACTGAACTGTTGGATTTTTTTATTTATTGAATCTACTTTATTTGTTAATTAAATAATACCTACTCTTTTAATAATATACTTGTCGTCAATAAATTTATAACACAGCTATATAATGAGAAATATAATTCTAATAGCACTACACATCGCTCCTACTTTGTAACATCTTCAGACGCGAATGAAATTTTTTATAAATTTAAAGGGTCCAATGAGAACGGATTCCACTACTTCAATATTAATTACGTAATAGTGTGAATGTTAGTTACAGTTTATCACATGAATTCAGAAGAGAAGGAAAGAAAGCATTGCAATTAATAAATGATAAAAAGCATAGAAGGCGAAGACATTCATAGATCAGCACAGTTGTTAAGCTATTTGGTAAAATTTTGATTAATGGTGAAATATTTTTTTCCCATAGAAGTCAACCATAATTTATGAAACAATAACTTTATTAATTATTAATACCATTAATCACATTAATAGCCGAAATATCAAATGTAATATCAAGCATCACTATTGAATAATAATTCCTAATTTTTCATTAAGCCTATTATTCTAATGACTCTTTGAATAAGTTTTATTTAATAAGTCTGAACAACTTTGACAGTTTAATTTTAAATTATTGTAGTGTTTACTTACACGATGTTTTGAAGATAGTTTCGTTAGTCCGATGTAACACACCTAAATAATTGAATATATAACATTACATTTTTCTACATAGTTACTTTTTTCTAATATTTATGCCTGTCTTCAAATTATTGTAATTATTTTAAAATTACAAGAGAACAGTCATTATTAGACAATCATATATTATGTTTTAAGAAACATATAAACTTAACTATTAGACTTGTAATCATTTGCAGGATAAGTTTTCTTACTGTTGGGAATGAAATGCAGTTTCATGAGAATTTATTTTCATATTTCATAATTAATATGAATCAACTTAGTAATTCGTTGCTTTTAAAGTACTAGGCATAATTTATTTAAAAAAACGCACGGGGGCGTTAAATTATTAATTTTAATAGAATTGATAAATATATTTAATATATTCACGTTTATGAAGGATCGTGAGGTACAGTAACATAGACTACTAGAGGTTTTAGACGTTTATTCAACACGGAGTGCTGTATGTCTCCGCTTCTAGGTCCAGTTCAATTTATACATTCCAGAAACAGAACATTCTTGAAACAAAAGTACTAGAGACTAGATGAAAACAAAGTAAACAAATAAAGAATGGCTGCGTCGAATGGGACAGGAACCCGAGTTCACATTTCATGCAATACAGCTCGGAACTATGGCTGCAGGTTCTGAAACTACGAAATATTAACATGAGTTCAAAAGTCTCGTGGGGATGGAAGAGAACAAAAGTTTCAAACTATACGGAGAATATTCTTGTGAAATCCTTCTTCAGTTACAGTAAACAGAGACGTACACAAGTTACAGTAATGCATAATAAAATAAGTTGAACGTCCGGTATAAGATCTGCATTTGTGGAATAGGATGATGCGTCATAAATATTAAATCGTTTCCGAAGAATTGTAAATAACTTATTATCTTAACAAAACTTCGAGAGACGAGCTTACAAATATATCTGTGATTCAGAACAGTGACACATCAACTGAAACGTTATTTTCTCATAATAATACAAAATATTGATGTATTTGTTCTTCATTTCACTTTTTATTTCGTAGTTCTACTTGATATTTAAATGTTAATATTAAATGAAGTTCACCTTTATAGGAAATAATAATGAGATTTTTTAATGAATACTTATTTGAACTAATAGTAAAAGCCTAATACTTCAGCCTATGAATATACAAGGGAGAAAAACGAAGTAAGAAGCTGTTCAATAATTTGCCACTGCAGCGCTGCGGTTGCGATTTTTAAAATGAGCCATCACATCCTCCATTTTCTAGGAAGCCAGTTGGAGATGTGAAGCATCGTCGCTTTGTGTGCCCGTATTCTTAGGGCGGATCAAAGAGCGCTCAAAAAATTTAACAAACTGACGACTAGTGATATCAGATCAGTGATTAGTTGCGTCAATGTTACACCAGGAAACATTCATCGGTAAATGTGTGAGATGTGTAGCAGAGCATTAATAATAGATGGAATTGTTAGAAAACGGATTTAAGGAAGTATTTAAGAAAATGTGCACGATGAGCCGCGGTTTGTCCAACCATCTCTAATCACATGTGGCATATTTCTCTGACGGAGGAATACTAAAACTGGCTTCCAGATACGACAAGTGCCTGAATAACGGCGGTAGGTTTGTGGGCAAGTAGTGTGGGTGTAAGGTAATGATTGATAATGAAATGTCTGGATTTTTAGCAGTACTAACTTTAAACACAACCCTAGTATACACTTTAAGTACATAATTACCTTTTTTAATTAGTTGTATGAATAATTTAGTCAAATAAATTAACAATTTCATCTGAATTTAATATTTCGCTACTTGAAACAATGTTAATTAGTTTTTATATTTCTGAATTTACATTCTCGTAGCAATAATTATTTATGAAGGATTAATTAGAAGTACTTTAATATTTCTGTTAGTTCAAGGGAGTAAAATTTTATCGTCTTTTTTAATGTGTATGTAAAGGAGGAATGAGACAGAAAATGACTGTAATTCGACAGAAAGTTAATTTTAATTTTAAAAGAAGCCGACGAATAGCGTTTCCTGATATGTCACGTAAAATCCCCGAATTTATGCTGAAAGCAAAAGCAGCTTTCGCCAAAAGGTTTAATAAACCAAGTGTTACAGTTTATTACCGACACTTAAAGCATTTATCACGGTCTCGTTATATTTGCTGCTTCACTAGTCTTTTCTGTGCTAAAGTGCCTCGTAAAACCTAAGAATCCCCTGGCCCTTTATAAATATCCACTAGGCAACTTTCACTCGCGTCCTCTTCCTTAGGAAAGGGCAAACTACTTGCGGTTAAGAGTGAGCCTTCTCTTCTATGATAGAGTTATTGCGCTCCGGAGAAGCGTGACCCTTTATAGATCTTAAGTCCTCCGTGGGCAAGTTTAGCATCGCTGCAGGCCTCATACTGCAATTTATTCCTCGCGGGCTTCGCGTAATAAGGAAATGTTTCATTTATGACAGTACTCGGAGGAAGATTATGAATATGCATCGCCGCAATAAACTTGTGCAGCAAATAACAAGAGCAGGGAAAAGGAGGACGAAGGAGAAGAAGAAGAAAAAAAGAGCAAAGTCCCCGTGTGCACGGCTTTACAACGCTAAAGAAGTATATTCCTTAAGACGGTGAATACGACAAAGGGAAAGGATACCATTGTTAAAGGAAGTTAATGACTTCCAATTGTAACGCTGTTCAATTTATGGGCCTTGAAAGTAAATAAGGGAAGCATTTGTAATCGCTTTCATTATAACTCATTTCATTCCGTTCTTATTCTTCCGTCTTGCGATAATCCTTAACTATTTCTTTTTTCCAAAATTGGGGAAAAATTATTTTAACATGTTGTTTATATATTCATATATTAAAGATAGAATTAGTTTATATTTGTTTTCTTTGGAAGTCAGAGAAAAAAGTAAGTGGTCGATATGTAGAGAACTTTCCGTTTCAGAATGGCTTTGGACAGCTCTAGATCTGGTCATTTAAAAGACTACACATAAGGCAGAAAAATAAAAAACTCCATTATAAGGCTTAGGAATTTCTAAAAACTATTGTGGGTAGATTTTTGGCCACAGACATAAAATAGTAGTGGCAATGGCACGTCCCGAGTGGTCGATTACTACAATATCAATAATTTAAGTGTAACAACTGCGAACAAGGAAAGGTCGGATCTTAAAAAATATTTAACCGTTTAAGAACCCCTAATCGGTTGTTTAGGACCATTTAATTAATCGTCAATTATCCTTCAGAGGGTTAAATTCTATACTTCTCAATACACATAATTCCTTAATTCATGAAATATAATGTTTAAAATGTATACTGATGTAATTTGCTTCTCTTAATTTTAATGTTCTTTGATTCTTTAATTTTTGCGTTCTTTGGCTCTAATTTTATATCTTTGTAATGCAATAATTTATATCTGACATTCTCCTCTATCTAGAAAAATCCACAGTGATACGTAAAAAATAGAAGTAATAGCTATTAACGTCTGCAGGTTTTAATTAATGTTAAAATGAGGCAAAAAATACACAAATAATTAATAAAACACAGTCATATGTAATTTAAAATAAACTCATGTTTCGGTGCTGATCTGGTCCCTCTTCAGGTTTGACTAAATAACAGATCGCAAATTGTTTACATTACAAAGATATAAATTTTTGTTGGTTAATTTTTCTGTTTCAGACAAATGTCTAGTCTATCAGTTTAATTTATAAAATGTATTTAATTTTTTTCTTTCCTTAAATCTAATCTTAAGTCTAATTATTTTTAATAAGAAGCAACAGTTTCTGTACTCTTACAATTGTTTTATAAGAATTGAATTACGACGTTAAAAATATAATTGGAAGGTCGTTAATAACCCTCGAGTTGATGCGACACAAAGCCTTAATAAAAAAATTAAAAAATGTAAAAGTAGAGCCAGAGAACACAATAATTAAAGAACCAAAGAAAAATTAAAATTGAAGAAATAAAGATAATTAGTTAACATTTGAAACATTATATTAAGATATTGTAAGTACTACTGAGCAAATCCTTGTCCGTTTTTACATTCAGTGTATTCTTTTTGCGTTTAATGTGAAGCATTTCTGAAACTGAACGGGATATGTAATTAATGTCTTCGTCTAAAATTTTGTAATTATCCCAGTCAATAGTATGTGTTGGAATATAAAATATGTTCTGAAATAACAGATAATTTGTCTTGTGAAAGCTTGATAATGGATCTGTGTTCCTTAATTCTGGTGTTGATGGCCTATATATATATACACACGGACGGTCATTGTTAAACTAAAATGTGAATTTTATTTTTATCAACTGGGTATTTCAAGTGTGGATGAACTATTGGCTGATTTAGTTATGAGCTGGGTGTTGTAGGAGTGGAATAGTGTTTTCAGATAATTATGAAGAGGTTGGTGGAATGGAGGAAATAATAACCCTTAAAACATTACATTACTATGTCATTCCGAATTTTGGTCAGCGTATCGATTCTCCAGCAGTTTTAATTCCAGTCTCCGTGACCGTGACGGCACAAACATCCAAGTTCATGCCAGGATTCGAACCCGGGACCTCTGGGTTGTGAGGCAGCGACTACAGGAGGTCGGCTTAGCAGTAATTATTTATCACAATTTTCTTAATTTATCCGGAACGGCGGCGTTTGTAATTTTTGACATTTTTTATTTACGTGATTTATTATCTTAAATCAAATCGTCTTGTGTAGAATAAATTTTAAAAAATTGAAATGAATAAGTACTGAGGAAACGTTTTTTACATCCAGTTTATGAACCGGATTGCGTAGTCATTCCTTATAATTGTGAATGAATTTTAACTGCTTATTTGAAGTTTTTCCTTGGTGTGTATCGAAACTGAATAGACGTGTTATTCACATGAGGGCAAAGAACGTCCTCCTGCATTAGAAGGCGACATGTGTAACTTGCAACTCGTCCCTGCAGCCCTTACCAGCTCGGGAAATTAAAAGCGAAGAGCCTTTATCGAGTAAGTCTACGAAGTAGTAACAGCAGGAAGCGAAAGTTGTGTCGTGGCTCGGCAAATTCCTCCGGCTAATGCGTTTCTGGGCACCATAAAGTGGTTTTGCGAGTTTTAATTAACTGCTGTTGCTGGTGCCGACCGTGGGTTCGCACGCAAAGTAGCTGACAAATGCAATTTGTTCTGAGAGAAAAATTTCGAAGCTGAGAAAGGCATGCGGCAGGGAAAAACTGAAGACGAACCAGTTGACACAGCCACTGATCAAAGATGTTTCAATTTACACAGAGTCATCTGTACGGAAATATACAATTTAACTGTGGTGCATGAGGCATTTTAAGCAAAAGACTCGTTTTTATATAAAAGAACTAGTTGTGGACCCGGCGTTGTCCGGATATTTATTTATAATATGCCGACACGCTGTTTAATTCTTGGTCAACACATGACTAAACCGGAAAAGAAAATAATATAAATCTCAAATATACTCCCAGTATCTCGACAGTGACAAAAATACTCCCGGTACAATAGCAGCACTAAACATATTTTCAGTAATCTAAAAGAATAAAATATATTCACCAATAAAGGTCACTGTGACCCCTTTTACACCTGTTTCGACACCTACGCCGATAATTTCCTTGTTGCAACATAGTTTCCAGGCTTTAAAATTTACTATAAATAAGAAGGTCAATATATCAGCATATAAATTTATGACTATTTATTTAAAAAAATCAACGTTTGGTCTCCTTTTTTAGACTTCCTCAGGCGAAAATTTTTGCAATTACTCATATTTACTCCTTGACTCCGTCAGCCGAAACAATTATTAAATGTACATGTAAAGAATTTAGTTTTGCGGACCATCTCCAGCGACGGTTATGGCCGAAATGATGCAAATGTTCATTTAATAATCTTTTCGGCTGACGGAAATTTTACGCCTGAGGAAGTTTCATAAAGGAGACGAAACGTCGTTTTTGAATAAATAGTGATAAATTTATATGGTGACTTATTGGCTTGTCTTTTATTTATTGTAAATATCCTTTTTATTGTCATATGGCTCATTTCCATCCCCACCCCTCACATGCTGCATGGGGTTGAAATTATACACAAACATTGCTGGGGAAAAACACTATAAAAGTAAATGACCTCAAGAATTCTTTTTCGATTAAAATATGAGCCTTTATTACATATAAAACTTCCATTAATTCTACCCCCTCCCCCCGTAGGGGTGGTAGCCGTGTCCTATGTCCAAAGTGTTTGGTTTTGGGTCACAAAGAATATGGAAACAAAATTTTATCAAAATTGATCGTTCCTTTTAATGTATGACGCTGAATTGTGTTTTACCGCGTCCCATGTCGCCGTTAAGGGATGAACTGCATTTTAATTCACATTCAAAATGTCAGAATCAAACTCACCGATTTCAATACCAAACTTGACTTTTTTAAGTTTATTTTTAATACGACTGGCGGTAAACACATGTACTAATTGGTCATTTGTTTGGCCACAAATACTTCCATCCTAGTGAAGTTTAAATCTGTCAATGTGTTGTTAATATTGAAGATTTCACTCACTCGCTTTTAATATATTATATTTTAATATTTTCAATATTTTAAAACCTTTTCCTTACGATTTTTTAAAAACTTTTGTTCTATACAAACCTTACCCTAAGAATAACGAACACAATAAAAAAGAATTATCCAACTTGATTCAGTCGTTCGGAAGTTATGCGCGTACATACATTTCGGCGATTCATTTAGATTAAGTTGACCCTCTTGACTTTCCCTTAATAAAGCAACATAAAACATACACTGATGATAAATAATGTGCATCACTGAATTATAAATTTTATATTACAAAATAAGTTTGGGCATAGACAACAAATATACAATGAAATTGTTGTTAGTTTTGTTTACAAGGATTTCTAAGTAACAGTTTAATATAAATATGGAAATTAAAGAGGGTTTTTTCTGTTAGAGTAAAGATTTGTAACGATATAAAAAAGGAAACAACGAAATATAGAATAAAGTGCAATCAAACTAACAACAGCAGTCGTCAATTATATTCGGTATTCAAATGTTTTTCTGACGATTTAATTTTTCTCGTTGCTGAATTAAAATTATGTAAAATACGTGCAGCCCCGAGTGTTGAGTTTTTATTTGGAAAAAGAAAATATTTTCATAAATACTTGAAATTACTCATTTTTTAAAAAAAATAGTGGATAAATGATCATTGCGAAAATAAATAGCTGTAGAGCAAATTTATTCTCAGAAGACTATTAATATACACGTCACGCGCTTCTCTAAAAATAATTTAGATCTGTTAAATGTAAAAAAAAATTGACTCGAATACTTTCCAGTTTCTGTCACTCCGCAGTCCCCACAATTACTCTGAATAGATTAGCGGAGGAGGGAATTCACCTGCAATTGGCAGCACACACCACATCTGCCAATCTCTGAAAAAAAAAGCACGTACCGCAGCTTGTGTTCTATTTGCTTACTATTTTGTTCTCTGTCGATACATTGAGTAAATTGAGATTTCATGGGAGTGCAACTAAAAATATCACGTTGTGTTTAGGGAAAGCGTGGCCGAAACAATATTGTTTGCTTACGAAGTAAAACACATGATGTTGTCACTCAACTAACTGTAATGAATTTAGTACGGTCAAATAGTTCACTGACTCGTACAATTTTAGGCGCACGGAATCGTCATTCAACCAAATATCCATCGTTCTAGATTTTAGGTCAGAAAATATTTTATAATTCATATTTTTTCACAGTTAACGTAAATATTTTATTAATTCTAAATTACAGATATAACAACGTTTTAAGTTCCTTGGACGAAAATATTTCTAGAAATTAATAGTTCGCTATCAATGAATTCTGTTATCATATTAGGTAACTTTAGACTTCTTGATTCACCCTACACATAATTCTTAATAAGAAGGTGAACATATCATATGCAGTTACAATTTTTTGCAGCTACAGAAATGTATAAATAGTTAGTACTTTATAGAAATGTATAACTGTTAATATATACTGCTTATGATATAATTAAAATAATATTAGTTTTTGAATAAATAGTGATAAATTTACATTCTGACTTATTTATCCGACTTTTTATTTATTATAATTAAAACAACCTCACGATCCTGTCACAACTAAAGACTTTCGTCACATCCGTCATATGACGTGTAAACAAAGATTATAATGAAAGAACTGTAGATAAAACCAAAGATAGTTCTAATATAAGCACACATGTAGAAATATCACAGTTCGAGCTACCTTTGGATGCGAACTTTACATTTTTACACATTTGGCATATTTTACCATATTCTACCAAATGTGGTGATGAAACGTCATTTAATCTAAATTTTAAAAAATTGTCCGTAAATACCAGACGTTTATTTGTTTAGTTTACTCATACATATAGTTCAAAAACTTGTCTATTATAGTGAACACTCCGCATGTTACTTCCTTCATTTCTGTCATTTATATTTTTCTCTGGATTGCCATTTATAAATATTGCCTTAGCTGTTCCTTCCTCTAAGATAACTTTTATACCCATGCTTTCTGGAAATTACTACTTGCTTGCTGTCGTCGTATATACGTATTTTCCCACTGCTCATTCCTTTATTAAAGTAACGCACATTTCCTAATAAATTCCGTTCTCCAATTTTTTTCCATGAAACCATACTTAAATTACGTTTATTTTTATTTAAATACTCATTAAATGATAAAGAGATAATAATAAAACACTTTGACGTTCACGTTTTTAAAAAATTAATAAGAATTAGTACGTTGTACTGATAATTCTGTTCAAATATAATTGTTTTTTAGGCATTATAGTCACGTAAAGGTTTCACTTATATCATATATTTTTGAGAAATAATTGAAGAATGCAATTGCATCCGATAGAAAATTCTTGATTTGTATACTATTGTTCTTTGCATTTATGACGAATATGGCTGCCGAAAGCTACCGTTTGGAAATAAATTAATCTTTTAAAACCACGACCGTCAAAGGGTTTATCATTATCCCTTAATGACCAACATTAAGCGGCAAAAAAACAAATGAATACTTATTAAATTTATTTGGTGACTTATTTGACCGCATTTTTATTTATTTATTTGTAGGAAATATTCGGATAGAAGAAAGGGCCTTTAAATTAATTTTTTTGGGTGATAAATATTAAAAATAACAGCAAATTGGGCAAAAAATTGATGTCAGAAAAAGGGTCGAGTTTTGTTGGAAAGACACATTGTCTTTTAAACATCAATTACATTTGAAACTTTCACCCTATGATAATATGTTCGAGTTGTTACAAAATTCTGTACACTGTATATTGTCGGGAAAATGATAATCTTTGAAAGTGGAAGTGAGGGAGGATTTGCTTGTAGGCAAGTGACAAGACGGAATACTGTGTCGGATCGATTGCCGGGGGCGACCAGGCATATCATGTGACTCCAGGCCCATTTGGAGATATCTGGTGAAGCTATTCCAGCCACACAGCTGACACGCCAGGTGGAATATAAACCGCGAGATTGTGGACGACTGTCAAGGGGATAGCGTCAGCTCCGCCGGCTTTTTATCATTGCGTCTTTTTATCTCGCCATCTCAACTGGCTCGAAAAATACTTGCCCGCATTGCATTTTAAATGTGTCGTTGCCTGCCGTTTCACTGTGCGCACTTTCATATCTAAAATTTCAAGAGGGGAGGTGATACGTGGCAGAAATATGATGCTGCAACGCAGTATATTTGATCCGAGAAAAAAAATCTGCACCTTCATACAGAAATGCTGTTGGAGGAAGGTCAGTTACTTGAAGGCGAAAAATATATTTCTTTTCCCCGCTGGATAACTATAACAGTGGTTAATTATAAAAAAAGACCTCATATTAATATGGACACAGCTTATAGTGGCGAAAATGTGAAAACACGAACGGCAGAGGATTTTTGAGGAAACGAAAGCAGAGACTTCTAAGAAATAATTTTAAAGCCAGCTTCATATGACCTTGAAATAATTTTTAAATGAGAATACATGCAATTATAAAATTAATTATAATCCCAAAGTAAAATCCAGGAAATAACAATAAGGGTGAACACCCCAGTGAAAGTGCACTTTCCTTTCAGGTTCTCAGACTGGTGTTTAAAAATTATTTCCTTCGCCTTGAATACCACTTTCAGAGTTAATTTATTTTTCATCATTTGGTATTTTCTTTGACACTAAATGTTTTAATCAATTTGAGATTAGGTATAAATTAAATGTTTTTTCTTGCAAAAACTTGAGAAAGCCAAATTAAGATGGTTGTTAATATTTGAGAAATTATCCAAGGACAGGAATTCTTGAGCGATGGAAGTAAAGAGAATTTAGGATCGGTAATAGAAAGAATTTGGTCCGTGAGGTTCTTTTACTAAGCCGTCTTGACCTGAAGAGAAATAAAGACGATACAATTGTTTGAAAGATTAAGTTGAAAAAATTAGAAACGGAAAACTAATCTGAAGAAAGCCCACGATCAAAGCCATCTTTCTATAAGGAAGTCATAACATAGGCTGTCTTCTTTAGAGCTTTGAAAAGCTTCGATCGCTAACCCCTTCCCCATCCGTTCTGTAATAAAGTGGGACAATAAATATCACAATCTAAAATTTAGTCACGCGCGGAACTGAGGCGCCCCTTTTTTACTAGTTAAATCCGATTTTAATGCAAGTGAATATTTGTAACTGAACGCAGCCTTAATTCTGCAAATGTCATTTTGGGTCTATTTTCCAGACAGTCACATCCTCTTATCTATCTAATGGAATTTTACAGACATTTGGTCACAATATAACATAATTAAATTTATTGAAAAAAAGTTTAAAAGCCAAATAGTCAATGGTGAATGGATAAAACCGCCTGAATGAACATCAGACATCAGGTACCAGTATTCACTTCACTAACACAAAATATATAGAAACAGTAAATTAAATTTAATAAAAGGTATTTTACAATTATGATTCTAGATACAATGAAAATGTATCTGTCTGTAAGCTAAGCTACGGGTATGAATAACAATAAACTATTGACTTGACAATGGCTTCTTCAGGAATGTGAAAGAAACACAATGATTGGATGACAATTGTACGGATCCAGTGGAACTCGTTCAACTTTCAAGGAAAATCAAAATTGCTCCAATGTTCATGTTCCAGTTTCTATGCAGAATTTTCTATTGACTGGATTGTTCAACATACCATTCCGATCAAGGTAAGAAATTAGAATTATCGTTTAATATAGCTCCAAAATTATACAGCATCCCTGACGAAGATGACCGCGTTTACCATGGAAGCGTTGTTTTATAAACGTTTATTGACCCAGGTGAAGACCCGAGAACTTTTAATTAGAAACGACACCGGGAAAGTCATCGTTCTTTAATTTACAACAATATAAGTTGCCAGGAAGAAAGTGTTACAGAGTTCAAGTTTCTGAGAGGAATGGAGCTACAAGTATATTAGTTTTCCTCGCCGAGCCGAAACACTTTCATTTTCTAATCCTGCTTAGAAAATTACATTAAGTTGTGCCACCATTATGTAGTTAACCTGTTATTCAGTCCTGACCCTCAGGCAAAGCAGTTTGTCCGAAAGCAACGCACAATTTAAGTTTCTTCTCGCAGGTGTTTCTCCGCAGATTGACCTGACTGCGTTGGGAGTGCCTCGTACTCTGTCTGTTTTTTCAAGTTTATCACGCGTAGAGGAACCTTCATCTATTTTAGGAGGTGTATGTACTGGGATCGAAGACCTTGGGATTAAGGTAAGTGTTGTCCGCTAATCCCATTGGAAGGGAATGATGCGACACCAAACCAAACTAGTCTCCGTCATTCGGAAGGGCGTGAGAATAGTTTCCAATAGTCAGACCTACCTGATACAGGTTTTATAAGGGTTTCCCTGCATCTCTTTTGTGGGAAATATCAGGTAGGATCCTTAAACTATAGCTCGGGGACCTTATTCAACCTTTGGCTACCTTGTTCTACCTTCCACATCCGTCCAATTCAATTCCCTTCCTATGTTCTTAAAGGAGAGTTGCCTGCATCAGGATCACCCTCGTGTAGCCTGTTAACCCCTACAAAAAACAGTTGCATTGTTACACACGTCAATAATTGAACTGGCCAGTCTATGTACCTATGGTGGTCTGCAATCTCCTTTTTAAGGAAAATTACAGTCGAAAAAATACCCTAAGATAATCCATATTTGATTTGTGATGTATTGTATCTCATTATGGTACTTTATATTTTCATAGTAGTTTATTTATCATATTGTGATACTTTTTAAAATTGGATTGTTTATATATTTTGTTGAATAAATTATTGAGACTCTAATTAATGTAGTTAATCCTTACTCAATTCAACCCCGTTTTGTAACATTAAGCGTAAAGTTAAAAATACTTTGTGAAGTGTTTAAAGGAGAAGGGAAACATAAAGAACAATGCAGACTTGAGTGGAATTATACGTTGGCAGCCAGAAAATTAGGATCAAGATGCTCGAATTGGAAACACGACCGCCTAATAATACGCATTGTTCGCCTCGTAAAGAGTACAATATTCTTATAATGTGGTAATAAAGTCGAGCCTTTGACCTGCTTACCAAAAGGCACAAAAAAGAAAATTTTCTTCCAGTACAGATGGAACATAGTCAAAGGCTCCTTTTCTTTCTGTTCGCCTGATGAGCTTCGTCGGGTTCGGAACATGTATGACTTCTTGTCGACGTGGTTCATGAGCTCAAGAAATATCTTCCCACATTATAAATATGATCGGATAATCTTATATGCGTTTAATACTCGCAGAGCCAAGTAGCAGTATTAAAATTCAAACTTATTCAATACAGGGCAAATGTTTCTCAATTAATGTCATATATTATTTAAAAGAATCTTTTTTAACAGTAATTTTTTAAAATAATTTTCTTATTACCCAATAGAGATTGTTTTTATTATCTTAATTTTATATTGGTTATAATTACATAGCTATTTAGCAGCATACAGGTAACTTTATTCACTTTAATATTAATTGTTAACAGTTGTTAGTAACACGAAAAGAACGATGGCTAATAAGTCATCAAATTATTTGATTACTATTTAATACAAATACTACGTTCTTAATAATTTATATGCAGAAGTCCACAAAGCTGGATGAAACGTACTAGTCATATTATTTAAATAGTAATAAAATTATTTACTGCCTTTCTATTTATTTTAAACTTAAAATAAGAAAATTATATTTGAGTTGTTATTGTCTATATATAAAATAAAATTAAAGCAATTACCTGTAAACGAATTGTATACCAATTGGTCCGAAGTTTTTATACTACAATCGAGCATTTGGAACTGTCCAATGTAATGTCGTCTTCTGATGAAATCGAAACACATTTTGGAAAAATAACATCGCACAAATTAAAAAAAACTTTTTCTGACATTAAGAAAATCAGAGATAGTTCGTGAAACCAAATTACTAATTTATTACTTTTTCCATTTATTAATGTATCTGAAGAAGACATCAAAGTTCGCTCAAGCGTTTTTATTTATATTAATTAAATTTATTTTGCTGTAGTTTTATTTAAGCGCTAAACAATTATTTTAAATTCTTAATAATGCACTGTCTGCGAATTTTGGTATAAATTCAATATGCTATCTCAGAAACAGACTAAAACAACTAATTAAAATAATAATAGCAGTTTTCTTTCCTTATTTCCTCCGAAATTTCTCAGATGTATGATTATGAAATTACTAATTCAGTACGTAAATAAAAGTATATAATTTTGTTTTATTTTTGTAATTAAAAAGTATAAGTTTAGGAAATAGTCTCCAAAATTTTATTACGTATGAAATTGCATAATATTTTAATAAATAAATTATATTACGATTAAATGTGTAATTTTATACTTTCTCACCTGAGAAGGTTCCAAGAAAAGGAACGTAACGTTATATTATTATAAATCTTAAAACAGCATAAAAATCAGAAAAAAAGTGAAGTTAAAGTTTAATGACAGCCGTACGTAGATGACATTTTGTTTCTTAATTTTAAAACTCATTTGGTGTGTTTTAATTGGAATCAGTAAATTAAGAAGAATGTAAATTGTAACCTACGTGTCGCATTAGCGAAGAGGCCGAAATAATAATAGTAAAATGAAATATTATTAATTTTTTCTAATTTATAAGCATGTAGTTTGATTACAAACGAAACATATCTTTACCTATGACCTTTTGCGTGGAGGCGTGTCGTCTCTGAAGATCTGGTGCAGATTTGTTTATAAACAAAACGCCGTTGACTAATCAAAATAAAAAATTCTACTCTTTTTGTTTTCATGGTTAATACATGGTACCACTTGCTACCAAATAAACTACTATACTACCAAATGAATACATTTTCAAAAAATATATTAATCAACTTTAAATTGTCCAACACAGTTGACAAAATTTAGGAATCAAATATTTACCCAGTATTCATTGTTTAGTCTTCACAATCACTTTCCTTGAATATATTATATTTATCAATCGTTTTTGTCTATATAGTATTAATTCAAAATCAGAAAATTTCTCTTTTATAACCTCCACCAGAGACGACAAGCCTCCCAGCCAAAGATGATAATCTCTTCTTCCTCCATTTTAGGCAAAGATATGGACATAAGGATATAATAAGTAAACTAGAAATATATCTGCGTGATATTAAAACTTTTCTGGCAGCTTTACTATTTATTGATTTCCAAACAGTAAAATATTGTAACTAATTGCATCCATAAGTTTTATTAAATGGGTCCTGAGATGTTTGTGTCGAGTGTTTCGTTCGACGATTTCCATTACAGATTAATTGGATATAGTAGACGGTTTCCAGACGCGTTGAGTCTGAGGCAGGTTTATCTGAAGTCGATATATCCATCCCTGACACAATACCACTGCGTGACTGCAATCTGTTACCGTCCGTAAGGGGACTCTGGCTTTCGGCCACAAAACCACAGTGGAATGAGAGGAGGATCTGCGGACCAGTGCGTAGATGGCTACTCCTATCGGGCTTGTAATAATTGAACCACCCCGTACTTCATAGTGACAGCGAGGAAGAGCCCGAACAAGGGCCCGTGGTCCACTCCGATTGGCTTAAGGGCTAACTTGGTCGTTATCTGCTCTACCCTGGCTTCTAGGCCGTTTCTAAATCACTGCCCGACCACCGCAACGTAGCGTGTTCTCGGGAAAATAAAGGCGATCAACCTAGAATTACCTTCACTGACAACTGGACGGGGAAGATACGCCTGGAAATGACTGATGCTGTTCACATACCCTTATCACTTTCCGTAATCATGGCGTTTGTCATACTGCGCTATGCATTGAATGCTATAATGCAAGAACACAGGAAAATCATGTGACCCGCAGTAAGGGGACAATCACGGTGCGTCATTGTTGGATTTTACACTAGCTGGGGACCCAGAGTTTTCTGGGTATTCATTTATATTATTCCGCTACATTATTTAATTCTTGGTCATCACTTGATTACACCCGCATCCAAGACGTCACAAAATGAACCTCGAATATCCTCCCACTATTTCGACAGAGTCAAAATAGCAGGGCTAAACATATTTTCAATACTCTAGCAGAATTAAAATTCTCCCCTGCTTAATGTTTACTTAAATAGCACATTGAAGGTCATCTTGTAACACAGAAAACCTATTACTCCGGTTTCGACACCAAACTCGATAGTTTCTTTACTATTTTCATATGACTTATTTCACAAATATACACAAATATTGTCGGGAAAACACTATAAAGGTAATTGATCAAGATTTTTTTTACTCAAATTTGAGGCTTTATTACATTAAAAAATTCTGATAATTCCACCCCCTCTCCCTACGGGTAGTACCCAGTGTCTTTACTTCAAACTGTTTGGTTTTGTATTGCGAGGAATATGGAAACAAAGTTTTATCAAAATTGTGCTGTCCTTTATATTTAGTTTATAATTTAGACTGACTACTTGAGATTTTAGAGTGAGACGCGATGTAACATTGATATATTTCCGTAATTACAAGAAGTGAAATAATGACGGTTATCTACAAATGGCAAATAAGAAGAGGTTCACATATTTTCATGACATATGTCTTCTTCTGTCAATAATACTTTCTGAAGATAAAGATATCTGACAACGCGCTCTATTCCGCTTACATTAGTGTCGAATTAATAATTTACCGAACTAATACAAATATATATCTGAACATGGCCGAACACCGTTATAATTGATTCAATAATTAATTACATTTAAATGATCTGAGTTTTGCGCTGGCGCATCCATTTTATCGTTTTTGTTTAATTTAGATTTTTAAAAAATGTTGGAATAATGTAATACAAATGCAACGTTCCACTAAATCCTCTTTTACATACGGTTCTGTTTGCAAAAGAAAACGAAACATTACATCCCAGGACATGAATAATATCAAAAATTCTTTCATGGTAACAATGCATACAAATGCGAGATGGGATAACTTTACCTTTATAACATGTGAAGCCTTACAGCGTAACGCACTTACGAAATGAAATGGAACAACCCCCTCCCCCTCTCCTCTGCAGAACGCATACACAGAAATTTAGAGGGTATCTACGTCTTCCTTTGTGCATGCATGATAAATTTCCATATCACCGCAGGATGCCTCAAATGAATGCTTAAAATGAAAAGAAACAACCCTTACGCGGTGTAATGTTTTGTATAATGATGCCAAAGTTTGCGAAAATTGTCCCCTCCATTTTCACACGAATGTGTGAAGTTAAAGTTACAAAAGTGCATGCTTATATTCACATCGTATCGGAATGAAGTCTTCTCAAATAGTTTTCTTCCTACCGGGATCGCGTAACTATTATATTTAGATTTCATGAGGAATCCTTCATACTAATCAGGTTTTTCCTATTGCTTCATCACAATTTACATATCACTGCAAGTCTCACGCTTCAAAGTTTCCCTACGAAAATAAATTTAATCAGGAAACAATTGGCGTAGCCTTTGAAAAAAACTAAATTAACTTGAAGGTCAATCATGTGTCGTAGCTTTATGAACATAACTAGCCTTCCTATCGAAGTATTGTGCAATAATTATATAGCTTTATTTAAGGTTAATAACATCTTTAACAATTTTATATATTTACTTTTTCAGGTAGAATATTGAATTCTTAGTGACTTCCGTACTCCCGGGATGGACAAGAATCTCGGTTGGTTTTCTGTTATTGCCCCTTTTTGCTCCATGAGGTTAAAATACAATTTAGGTTGCATGTTGAATATCAGAATTCAACTCAGTTATTTCTATTAACGTGGAATTGACGCCAGTCTATATTTTTTTCTTCAATTATTACTATGATATCTCTGAAGTCATACCTCACATGCCGAATGGAGCGAAAAATTAAACACAATTAACACCAAGAGGAACACTAATCTCAATAATTATTCAAGGAAAAACTCGGTCATTTTTGCATAATTTAATACTTCCTCCCCCTTCCACCACCGCCTGTAGTGGAAATAGATGTGACTACCCGTGCTTTTCCCGTTCGTAAGGATAATACGTGAAAAACGTAATTGTGCACGCTTTTAAAACTGTACGCGGAGCTTTGTTCAACCCCTTTCACTCCTTATCATAGACGCTAAACTAGAACTTAAGTTGCGTGTTAAGTGACAGAAAATAAAATAAGGGCCCTGAGCCATGAGAAATGCCGGTTGTTTTCGCGGTACATTCATCCAGTCTTCACCCTTATTTGAAATGCCCTCCCTTGGGAAAATGGGTTGAAATTATACGTACACATTATCAGGAAAAACACCATCAATATGACTATACCCAAAAAAATATTTATTGGACTAAAAAATCGGTCGTTCATACAAGTTGAAAAATTTTGATCCCCGTCTACACCCGACACAGAGTACGAGGAATTCCCAAAGGTGAGCCCCCACACGCTTTTTTTTATCTGGTTAATTATTATCATGAGATACCCCAAATTTAAGTTAAGAGTAATGCTTGTGGGAGTTTTCTCTCGCAAGTATTTCTTCCCAGAGTGACTGCGGGACTCAACTGAATATGTTGGGAATGCCTCGTACTCTGTTTTTTTTCCAAAGTTCTCACATACCGAGACACCTTCACCTATTTCGGGAGGTTTATGTCCTGGGGTCGAAGACCTTGGGCATAAGGTTAGGGTTGTCTGCTGATTCCCTTGGATCAGTCGCCCAGCTGCTTTCTGAAACTTCTGGAGAAACGGAGAAGGAAATGCTGCGACTCCATAGCAAACTCGTCTCCCGTCATTCATTCGGAAGGCCTCAACAATAGTATCCAATAGCCGGACCTGCATAATGCAGGTTTTCTAGGGTTTTCCCCTGCATCTCTTTAAGGTTAAAGACCGGGCAGGATCCTTGAACTATAGCCCTAGTCAACCCTCGACTGCCTTGCTCTACCTTCCACATCTCCCCTTTTTCATTTCCCTACCTATGCTATTAAAGGGGAGTTGCCAGTTGCAGAATCACCCTCATATAGCCTGTTATCCCCAAAAATAATTAAGTTAAATGACGGATAATTGGGCTAAAAATTCAGAAAATGACGTACGATTTCTCGTTACAACAAACCATTTAAATGTTAAACCTAATTTTACGTTTTTTATTTTAATAACATTTCCGTTTAATATTAATATATAAATTTGAACAGTAAAATAAATATTTTCTTCGGCGTTACTCCATGACACGACTGTGCACTTACCTAGTGGTTTATTGGTTTTCATGAATTTATAACAATTATCAGAAACCAGGAAGTGTTAGAAAAGTTATTATTGACGCTATTGGGACTGTAACGCGAAAAACCTTACAGCTAATTATTCCAAATGTGTGGAAAGTTAAATGGAAGGGACTGAAAATATTTGTAATGTAGAGAATTTATAGAAGACAATGTTGCTCTTAATTTACGAGTCGTTCCGCTTGTCGTTGTTTGAGTTACATTATTCCTAATTCCAAACGTATACATAGTCCGCCTTGTGAAACAGCGGACAAAGACTGTAATAGAAGGAAGGAGAGAGAAGGAGACAATGGGAGGGAGATCGAGAAAGAGAGATAGACCGACAAGGGAACTAGACAAGTCGTTAAAAGACAATAACACCGCGCTAACACGATTATGGCATCATCAATGCAATTTGTTCTCTTTCAGTTAGTTTGAATTTGCGCGGCCAGAATTCAATTCCCGGCCCCAGAATTAAGTTTAATGGGATGGAGTGTGCTTCCCATCTCAGAGTCTTGATTGTAAGACAAGGGCTTCGTCACAGAAGGCCCCGTATTGCTCCCTAAGGGAGAAGAGAGGCGTAAAACCAGGAGCTATGATACCATGATTAGAGTTTTCTCGGGCAGTGTGAGGCAAAATTTATATCTAATAAAAGACCGGGAGACTGGAAACTGGGAGAGACAGATGGCGAGTTTTTTTTTGTAAACCCCCCGTGGCTTTCTGGAAACTTTACTTTGCATGGCTGCTGTTTCATTATCGAACTACACATGTCCAATTTAGCCTCGATGCATATTAAAATCAACCCCCTTTACTCTAGGCACCGTCGCCGTATGACACAAGAAGGGCGGCCTCTATGACGAATTTCATAATCCGCCCCTCTTTACGTGAGCGTAATACGCAATTCTCGCATAAAATTGAGCGCATAACAACGAAGGCTTTGATTAAAAACCCACTTATCCTGTAAATAATTTCAACTGAATGCAGCTTTTATTATTTTCGCTCTGATTTCCGTATTCATTTCTTCATTATCGTTTGTCACTGGAACCTTTAAAGCTAATTATTTTTCAAAGTTCATTCAAAGTTAACTTTAAACTGTCTCTGACATTTATAACACATCATTTGTTACACAAAAAGCACCCTGAATTTTTAATTTTTTTTTGGTGTGACTAACAATCTAGATATTTGAACTACTTGTCGATGTTTCACCTTCCTTGTTCTTAAATTTTCATTTTAATATGAAATTATTTCCTTATGTATGGAATACTATAGTGTAAAATTTATATAAAAAAGGCTTTTATAAACGGAAAAAAGTTACTCTTCTCTTTTGTGGAAAGCAAAAGAAATCAAGGTTCTGGAGCCTTTTCCATTGTCTCCAGTGCGCTATACTAATTTATATGAGTACACAACAAATGAAAAAAATTACCGACTTGTAAAAAGTAAACCAAATGTCGACAGAAATTTATATTCCCTTATGAAACGTTTTTAGCAGAACCTATACAATCGAAAAAGGGTGTATGTTTGTTGGTATGCCCCTATATTCTTATTAGGAATTAAAAGGCGTGTAATAATTGCAAAAAAAAACTTGAGAGACGGAATACAAGAAAATCGTGCAAGTAATATGGCGGCTTACATTTTATTAATCTCACAATTAATCTGTAATATGTAGTATGAACACCAGGGACACATAAAAGGATACAAAAGAAAGAATATAAAATATTTTGTCAAACATGCAAGTTTTTTTGTTTTATTTGTAACCATCTTTTAACGTGACATATGACGGAAGAAACGGAACATAATTATGTTAGAAATCTCAAATTTTGGGCAATTATGCTTGCATTACGAATTCTAGTTTAGACTTTTAATCATAGATTTGTTACCCGTTGCAATAACAGAATAAATAATTTGAGGTGAAATTTCTTTGTAATTACAAAATACTAAGAAAGAATAATAAATGACATTACAAAAATAAATATCCTTTTTTTACTTATAGTGATGGTGGTATTATTTTTTTACATTTGTTTTATACACTGTAATATGATTCAAACTTTAAGGTTAAAATAGTTTACGTGCAGAATGTTAAACTTCTAGTTATCAATACGTTTGAAATTAATTGAGGCTAAGCTAAATTGTTCAGAAACATCTAATACAAATAATTACTCGGGGCGTACAGCTAGTATTATAAAATTTACTCAATTTAGTCAATTAACTACCATAATTATTAATTTGTTGTTATTAATTATGAGAAAATACGTTTATAATTTTTCTTACTTTCAATTTGGAAATAGGTGTATGGAAGTCTAAAACATTACTTTCTATTTAATAATTTTCGATTTTGACATAACAATACCATAAAACGTACAACATAAACATTTCCTACTTTTTAAGTTGTTATTTCAGATAGGAAGGAATAAGCAAGTTCTGATCAAACAAATGGTAGCTCTAGAGCGGCTTTGATAATGAAATGAAAGATAAGGGTAAAATATTTCCAACATGACGGGAATTGGAGTTCATGGGTTCCATTCGTGGTCGGGTTGAAAATACATTCGTGAGAATTAAGATGACACGAGAAAATTCTGAAGAACATATTGAAAGATAAACTAGTTTAGTCCTACTTCTTTCAATCCAAAATGAATCATTTTAATTGATCTAAAATTGTATTATTATTTATGAAAATGTTTGGATATTAATCAGGTAAAATTAGAAACTTGAAGCGTTTTACAAATCAACTTAGAAAAAAATAATAGGCGCATATTGCTATCATCAATATTATTAGGTGCGGATGTAAACAATATTAATGGTGGTTTTCCTGTAATTTGAAAACATTTATTTCGGACAGCCGAAGGAGGAATGGTTCGTGAAGCAAACACCTTAGGCCTCTGGACATGTGTTCACAGCCTCTGAAATTGATTGGCCTCGGCAAACCAGGCCTTCGCCGCAATTATTCAAGACAAATTACACTGCCCAACCCACCTAGAGCCACAGGCTATGCCAATACAAACAAATGACGAAATATCAATTGAAAACTTAATTATGTCAAGAATTGAAAGTAAACAAAGCTCTACGTAAGTACGATGTACTCATGATGAACTATTTTCCGCCGACTGACTTGTACGATTCTGTGTCAGTTATTCAAAATTAATAAAAATAGAATAAACTGTTGAAAATTTTTGGAATATTTTAGAGTGTAAATACTTTCTCGTTGTTTGTTATTTGCCACAGTTCTTTATATATATATCTTTATATATATAATACATGACTAATGCATGGGTTTCAGAGTTGTGTAATATTTAATATATACATAAATATACAGGAGTTATTAATTACATTGTGCATTAATATTATTGCTCTGTAGCTTATGCGCCAAGGTATGTTACGGAGTAATTACACATATGTCAGTAAAGACATAGGATAATTACGAGTAACATTTACCCCGGATGCAAGATTGACACATAATTAGTTTGTAATGTTCACCGAGTAGTTGAATTTTAGCTTAAAATATTGTTAGTTTGTGACATAAAATTTACTTAATACTAAACATTCAAAATAGAGGCAAAAAAAGATCTCCTACGTTTCAAAGAAATGAAATATGCCAACATAAATATATTGCAAGAAACTTGATTTTCTTAATCGAAACTTGATTTAGGGGTGTGAGAAGAACAATACTTGGCACGAACGTAGTCCTGTAGAAAGAGTTCAGTATGAGGATTAATAGAGAGAAAACCAAGGTGTAGTATCTATGTGAAACAGCCGAATAACAAAGAGTGTTAGATTGAAGGAATTCTGCTACTTGGGAATCGTAATAACTAGGGATGTAAGAAGTATAGTAGACATAAAGAGTAGGGTAGCACAGGCATGGAAGTTTTTCGTTAAAAAGAGGAACTTACTTACGGGAAATATAAGTGTTATTAATAGGAAATAATTGCTAAATAATGTTCGTATGGAGTGTGGCGTTATACTTGTGTGAAACGTAGACGGTAGGAGTTACAGAAAAGAAAAGAATAGAAGCTTTTGACATGTGTTGATATAAGAGAATACAGAAAAACAGATGTGTGGAGAGAATCACTGGCCAGAAAGTTCTAAGCAGAATAGGGGAAGAGAGAAGAATTTGGAGGATTTTGGTCAAGATAGAAAATTAGCATTATAGGGAAGTGTATGGGGTAAGAACAGTAGTGGGAGGCAAAGGATGGAAACACTAAGCAACAATCTAGTATTTAATTTTAAAAGCAAGAAACAGAGTTTGGTGGATTGAATTTTATCCAAGTGAATTATCAAAACATAACGGTGTATATTATAATAAATGTAAATTCTTTAATCGGTAGTTATTTTAATGTATTTTTTAAAAGTTCGGTGTGTTTTCCCTAAAAAACACTTCACACGGTATTTGACGTTGTCTTTGGGTGTCAATGGGTGGTCTTTCTCCAGTACTGAATCCGGGGTAGGTCACCTTCTATATTTGTCAATTACGGACGCTTTCCCAGCAGAAGGAACCAGAATGTCTCTCGTATTTTCGTCGTCCACGGAATAGTCTCTAAACTTAAATTTCATATACCTCAAAGTCACTATTGGTGAAGTAATGAAATGTATATGCGTTTTAAAATGAAAATAGATTTTTGCGGTGACCCTCACGCAGCAATATCTATCTGAAAAGTTTCAAGGGCTACGTTCCTTTGATTTCCCACCAGCCTCCATTCTTTTAATCATATTACACGATCATTCAGCCACCCATCATGACCTTACCTCCCCAGTCCAGCCAAAATCCTCCAAATTGCAGTACTTATTGAATACAATACATGTAATATAAGGCCCAAACGTCCGAAGACCTTTTTCTTATTTCCTGGCTACAAAAATCAAGACCATTTTGTCTGAATAGTCTGTATTTTGTCTGATTTTAAAGCGTAAAAATAAGAATTGGCAGTTAAATTAATATGAATTATTACAGAAATTAGAAAAATAAATTTCAAAAAGCCTATTTAATTTATAGTTATTTTATCAAATGATAAAGAAATTCTTGGACTTAGTGTTTTTATGTTAGTTTAACAAATTTCCGGAATCTCTCGAAAGTCAGATACGTAAAGAATTGAAGTTCTTTGGTTATCTGTAACGTCTCAGAAGAGCAACAGTTTTGCTCAACGACGTGTAGCAAATAAATGCAAAATAAAAACTTTGGAAGAAGCAACAAACCCTATAACTAGCTGCGCTACACTTTTAATAGGGTACAGTATATCTCAGGGAAAGAAGCAGGATTTAAAAGCCTCTTATCGAAGAGACGTGCTGCAGTATTATCGAATGAGGTAGGGGGAAGTAGTTGGAAAACTTGGTGACTTTTCGAAGTGCCATTAACATACTATCTGCATTAAAAGATTTGGAAGCGGGAAAATGAAGTCATATAAAACTTCCATAGGAATGCTTTTTCGCGTGTCTGACATGAAAACAGCTGCTATTTGTTATATCATGACAGTGATCTGCGTCAAGAGAGAAATACAGGGACAATTACTGTCTTCAGTTCTATTAATCCATTAAATTTTCTTACAATACTTGAATTTTTACAAATTATTGTCAACAAAATCCTTAATAGATATTAAGGAGAGATTTATCGAAAAACATCGTCCTATGAAGCTGATTTGGTCCACTTTTTTTTTTCTAAATTCATATTCTCATTACAGACAATTTGAAACAGACCTCATAAATTAATTCTATTTACGTCACGATTTACAAACAACTTTAGATATAACTAGTACTTTTCGTCTAGTTTTTATTATACATAAAAATAAATCAAATAAATGAACGTCCTAGTTTGAAGAAACAGTTTGTCTTTAGAATTAACGACGTTTCGTCACCACATTTAGGACTCCTTCAGGTGTGAAATTTTGCTTAAATGTGTAAATAAATCTAAAAATTATTCGCCTCCTAGGACAGTGCCAACCGCTTAAAGCTATCCTAGTAAGCGGCCAGTTTGGATTTTTGTACACATTTGTCATTAGTTAATCAAAATTTCAACCTGAAGAAGTCCAAATGTGATCAGGAAACGTATTTTAATCTAAAATGAAATAATTTTCGACCGTTTTTGCAGACAGTTTTTTATTTTTAATCAAACGTTTCGGCGCATATTCGCAGTTCTTCAGACTTTCACGATATTATTGTTACAGCCAAATAATTAAAAATCCAACATATTATAAAATGTTATAAACACCAATTTTTTATATAAAGAGAAGTCCGAGGCAGGACTAAGGCAGCCACACTTAACACAAGACATAAAAAATATTTCATTTTAATATTTTAATATCAGACGTTAATTGATTTAATAATCTTTTAATCTAGTTAATAACTGTGTCTGTAAAACTGGTCGTTAATTTATTTAATTTAATTTGAAATCAGACAATAATTGATTTACTATTAATAATAAAAATAAATTACAATTTGATAAAAAAAATAGGTTCTAATTGCTTAATGATTGACAACGTGTAGAAATAAATTCAATGAATAAGAAATTTTACATATTGATTACGAATATTGCATTGGGTTAAACATTATTTTTCCTTACTACAATTAAAATAGAAGAACATATTCCTTTTCCCTATTACATAAATTTAAAAATAAAATAAAAAGTCTTACATAGATTTGTGGTTTACAATATTACATTGCTTTTACTTTATATCATTTTTCAAATGCATAGTTCGTTCATCTTTTGCATTCATTTTATTTATAAACTAAATTTTATAAGTAAAATAACACATATCAATGAGTTTTTGACGGGGAAATTTCTTATAGAGAAAATATGTTTATTGTTGAAACATGACCTAAAGAAGGGGATTAAAGTATATTCAATATCGTTGAATAAAATATTATTTTATTGTTATATGCGGTTGTATTATTTATTTTATGAGTTTAAGGCATGAAATGAAACAAAAATAGAGATATGAAAGGAAATAATAACCTAATGAATACTCATTAAGAGAATGTTATTAGTGTGGAGTATTTCAGATTTCGAACAATAAGATGTTCTGGCAGGTGAAGAGGACACGACCTCGTTTTAATGCGAATAGCTCGGCAGGAACTCGTTAATTATCTTGACTTATTATTAGGCAGGAGTTGTCTAATTTGGCTCCACATCCCCTAGATCTAATTATCTCCGGAATAACAACGGCCCAAGTCGGCGTCTTTTGTGGTGACGTGGCTAGTGTTATTTCCGCTTCCTGCTGCAGCTCCCCTCTTTTCCCCAAATCTCTTCTCGCCCGCTATTATTCGTCTAATTTGCTTCCGCCACCAACGTTGCCTCCGCCGCGACGTAAATTAACAGTTACTTTGTGCCGCCCTGACGCCCTCTGGCGACGCTGACAGACGAGGACGCCCCAATCTTGGAGGCGCCTCCACTGTTGCGCATTTTAACATGTTAACCACCTCATAGTCCGCGAATACAATCCTTTTCGACCATGAACGGAAACATACGACTTGATTAGATGTTAATGCTGACACAGACACTAAGATTGTCCCCTAATACAGGAAGTATAATGACAACAATAAAACAGTGATGACAGTTTAGCTGTACCAACTTAATTTTCGGCTAGTGCTGCCAATTCCTATAAATTCAACTGTATTGAAAGCAAGTGTGTAATACGAATATAGATCTGTAAAAATTTCACAATACCTAGAAATCAAATTTAATAGTGAGAGAAAAAATTACGCCAACTGCTGATACGGCGCTTTTTGTTTTGTAACGGCAGGAACATTAAAGAACTTTTTCTGTTCCAAAGCCATCTACAGTAAGGGGTGAACGTTGTTTTATTATTGCAGAGAAAGTTTCCTAGCAATTTTCCCTTATCTCTTCTTCGCTTTTTAAAATAATTTGAGAATGATGAGTATCTGGAGTCGACGCAAATGAGCCCCCACGTTTATTTCCGCAAATTACAAAGAGAGGCGCTGCTGCGACCGACCAATTCTGCCAGGAAACAGACCACCGTCACAATTATAATTAATGAAACTTGCCCCCCCTTCCCCTTCTTTTAGCCGTCATACCGTCCTGAACCCCACTTTCTTAAAGAAAAATAATATTAAAGAGACAGAAAAAAAATGTGGTTGGAGAACTTGGCAGGGTATGGGAAGAGCCTTTAGGAAAAAGTGGGCGGAACCCAAGAAAGAAAATATTTATGGCACAAAGCAGCAGGCAAGGTTGACTGCAAATTGGGGCGGGGGGTTCAGGGGGAATGATTTAGCACGGTGGCAAAGGGGCACGGGTTAGAGGAGCTCGGAAAGGGGGGAGGGAGGTTGACAGTGCCCCGCAGCCTCCGTACCATTTTAATTGTATCGTCACAAACTTCTAACTTACTTTCCTTTGTCCTTTGTTGAAGGCGCTGGAACTGAGGCTTTTTTTCTTTCTGGAGAGTCCTTCCCCACTATCAGCCTGCTCAGAAGAAAAATTTACCTTACGCTTTTTTATGGGCATCTTCTAACTTTACATACGTCATTAATTGTTTCATTAGAAATTATTTATAAAAATATATGACGGAACAAAATCACTGATAAGTTAAGCCTTTTGTTTTAATTGTATAAATTAACTTGCGAATATTCTATTCTTGCTGAAATGAGGCGAAGTTTCAATAACAAAAACTTAAAAACAATTTTAACACTCGTTAATATTGAATTATTTATGAAGTATTGCCAAACTCCTAAGGAAAGTAATCCCCGAAGGGTTGCTGTTTGTGTGCTTAAGTGACATAATTTGGTGGAACTCCTTTGCTGAGAAAGTACTACAGTGGAAAATTTCCATGGTGGACGAACAGAGACTTTATCAGTAGTGTGAGAAATTTTTTGACTACGGTAGTCGGTTCAGTGCGGACGAAATTTAAGTTTCATATATAGAGATTTGTGGGGAATTTTTGTGTGGTATAATAATTAGTCACCGACTGAAGCTATCTAAATTTGAAGTAAATTGGTAAAATTTTTATCCGTGGCTCCTTAGACTGAAAACATAATAGGGATTAATATAATAATAGTAATAGGGTTAGTATTAAATAAGTTTAATCAAGTAATATTTTGGCCTTTTATGTATCAAATATAATATTTTAGTAATTACTATGTAAGAGAAGTGAAGTGCAAGGGAAATTGCAAGTGGAGATAAGAGTTGGACACAGCTACCAGTTTTGATATATATATATATATATATATATATATATATATATATAGTTTAATTTCAGTAATTAGAATAGAAGATCAAGAGAGTTCAATATAAGAAATAAAAAATATAAAACCAAGGTAACAGAGTGTAGTATATATAACACTGGAATAATAAAGGGTGTTATATTGGGAAGGGATATTTTGACGGAAGTTTAGAAAATCAGCTACTTGGGAAGCGTAATAGCTAGGGATGGTAGAAGTATAGTAGACATTAAAGAGTAGGATAGTAAAGGCAAGGAAGGCTTTCGAAATAATGAGGAATTTACTTACATCTAATGTAAGTGTGAATATTAGAAAATAATTGCTAAAAATTTAGGAGTTGGAGAAAGGAAAATAATAGAAATCTTTGAAATGTGGTGCTGTAGGAGAATGCTGAAAATCAGTTGGGTGGATAGGGTAACTAACCAGGAAGAGGACGTTGGCCAAAAGAAAGGATAGATTAATAGGTCATGTTTTGAGACATGAGGGCCTTTGGTAAAGTTATAATTAGACGGAAATGGGGGGGGGGGTTAATAACAGAAGAGGGAGACCAAGAATGGAATACACCTAGACGATTAGGGAGGATGTGGGTTGTAGACGCTTGTCATAATAAGGCTCTGATTAATGTACTTTTTGATGAACTTTCATGCAGTTACTACGAGGAGAGAAGGAACTGAGAAAAAAAAGTTAAAGCAGAGTACGGTGAGTTTTAGGGATTTCGGAATGACTTTAAGACATAGAAAATTAGCGAGAAATTCAAACATTAAATGGTAATAATAAATTTCACGTAAACGTTGTGCTACAAAATTTGAATTGTTAATAGTTTCGTCATCCCCTACATCATCAAGGATTCCTTACGCTTGACACCCCTTAAGCTAAATAATAGCCGGTCACTATCATAAGCGACTAAACGAGAGCGATTGTATTAGATAAACGCTTCAGAACTTGTAGAGCTGCTGCCTCTGGGGATTGGAAAAACAGACCACGTCTTCCCTTCCCCGGGCCCACTTCACATGTACACACCCTCGGGCTTCTCGAGACTATGTCTTTGTTTGCAGAGGTCCTGTATACGTGAGTGGCTTACATATTACCTCTCAATGTATGTAAATGACTCGTTCACAAACTATTCTCTAGTTTACAGCTCGACCTTCTGGATTATAACCCAGATGCAGGGCCAGCAAGGTAAATTGATTTCTATCCCTTAAAAAAACAGCAACAACGTAAACACTTATTTAAATCTCAAAATGCCCCTAGATACGTTTTACGTTCTGTGTTGAACAGTCTGGAAAATAACGTTTTATCGAACAGAATTGTCTACAAAATTAGGAATAATATTAAACATTTATTATATTTAAAGTATGGAGTCCTGTTGAAAATAGTCTGATATTTTCTGGCAGTCGTTTTTTTGTATTCAATTTTCCCTCAAATGTTTCTAAATTTCTTACTTTATTTCCTTCAATCGGACCTAAATATTGTCATTACAAAAATTCCGAATTAATTTAGGTAAATAATCACAAAAAGGAATATAAATTAATTTAAATTAAATCTGCACAAAGTTCTCTATCACTTATTATTCTTAATTATTTCTTTCGAAATCATCTGTTAAGGTACTGCTTTTGTCATTTTCCTCTTCTAAGAATGAATATTTAATAAAAGAAAATTTATTTGGGAAATATCACTATAAAAACAAGGAACTCGAAGATTTACAACAAAATGATTCTAAGTCTTTTGGGAATTTTCTTTTATTTACAACGGTTTCCTTTAAACCCAACTGTAGTTGTTCAGAAACTTATTGACCATTAAAAATTTATTAATTTGGAAAATGTCGTCACTTGGCATTAACATTTTTTTTTGCCATTTAAGTATATTTATGAGAAGGTTTAGAAACAAGACGAGTGTAACACAAAATTCTCTAATGAGGGTCAGTGCAATTCAGTCTTTTGAAAGTGGAAGAAGTATTGAGAAACAGTTCGAAGATCTATAGAAAATGTCAGAATCGTAATTTTGTTTTCATCTTGTTCCAACTTAGAAGTAAATACTAGAATGGAATCTACAGGCTGAACGGAAAGTGAGAAGACCCAAACATACCAGGAATAATACAGACATAGAGAAGGAAAATGAACATGGCAAGACCTGGAAAGAAGTTAAAACGTTATCATGGGATAGGGTCAGGCTTAAATGTATCACAGTTCCTAAGGAACAAAAGGAAATACTACATATTAATGAAATAAATATTCAGGGAAAAGACGCGTTAGGAAACTAATGTAAGATTTCTGTACATTATCATTCAGAAATTTATGTAATTATGTATTTAAGTCAAAGGGAAAGACTTCAGTTGAAGTTCAGAGATAGAAGAGAAGAATGGGAAAAAGTTGACCGGACCCAGGACCTCCCACTTTCCGATCAGAAGCTCTGGATATGTAACGTAACAGATAATTTCATAGTTATCAAAGATAAAAGATTTTGCAGGTGTATATTCTGATAAATAGTTCTTGGGTTAAGTTAAGCCACGACGTTTCGATGGCGTACTCTGCCGTCTCTCTCAAGTTAAAGTGAAAGTGAGAAAGATGGCAGAGTAACCATTAAAACTTCGGGGCTTAAGCTTCATTTAACCTGAGTCGAAACCCAAAAACTGTTTATCCAATGTCATAGTTATTTTAATTAGAAGCTTCGTTCCTTTAATATTAGTAATCCTAATACATTAGACTGTCAAACAGGTACTTGAATTTCATATTACTATTACGTAAAATAATTCCATTAAATTTATCAACTGTATTGCAACATGTTTGATTGGTTCCATTGAAAATTGGAAAGTAATTGGAATATAGACTTATTTGTTAGAAAAACCATTTAATTAATATTTAGGTCATATAATTGCAATTAATGCAAAATATATTTTTTCATATTCAGTGTATATTGAAAGGAATGGTTAAAATAATTATCTACGTGAGTTTTTAACTATTGAGTACTTGAGGCTGTTTCAAGCCAATTTAATCATATCTTCAGTGCGTTTGTAGCTAAACAAACCATTAATTACCGTATACGTGAACAATCCAAAGACTCCCACACACCAATCTCCTGCACAGTCGTAGGCGCTAGGCGTGGGCTGGATAAATAGCTCTCTTAAGCTAGCTTCCACTAGGGGATTGGGGGTTGTGTTACATACAATACTCTCTCTCTCTCAATCCCCCCTCTCTCTCTATCCCAACCCCCCCTCTTTCTATCTCTATCATTATCTCTCCCGTGCTAATATTACGACCATTAATTTTAACCTCGTATCCGACAGACACATTAAATATATTTTCAATTTTAATTCTTTCCACCTTTTTGTCATTAGTTTCTCACCCCTCCAGTGCTTATTTTTTAAATATTAGTGTCTATGCGTTTAAATCTTTATGATGAGTATACAAACTTAGAAAATATACAAACAAATATACATACATTTTTTTATCATGTAGATTCCTCCAAAGATCGTCTTTATGGCATAAAGTTTACTATTAAATAAATAAAAATACAACCAAAGAAGTCGGCAAATAAATTTAATTAACATTGAAACAATGAAAATACAACGTGTCGTCCAACCTTTTGGACTTCGTCATGTAAATGTTTACGTGGATGTGAGGAAAATTGGTGTCGCCGACGGTTACTGCCGGAGAAGATGACTCTTAATAACTGTGAAAGGATACCGAAAATGTATTCAAATAATCACTTCATATGTTATAATGAAGTTTCGACTTTCGAAACGCTTACCATTGGTAAAGTTTTTGGTGAACCCTAATCCCATCCTTGCAACACAGTTTTAAGAGCACTGGCAAAGTAAATGATTTTTCTATAAGGGTGAATCGAAGTTGAAATGGAATAAAACAAACTGTCTTTTTCGATAATTTCGTTACTACCTCACAAAGCTTTTATTTTATTATTTTATTTCGCATCAACCCAATAATATATTATTTATGTCGTAATTTACATAATTTCTTAAAAACCTTTGACATTTTCCAGAGTTCACCTGTTACTTCTTATTAAATTGCATTTTAAATTACGATTACAGCAAAAATAACACATACGTATTTAAATATATAAAACTGATCTCCTCAGCAACAAACACAGCTGGTTTTATTCCATTTCAACACCAACCCGACCTGTTTGAAAAATTTGATACATTTGTTACTCATTAGAAATGAGTGGCGTTCACCAGAACAGAGAGGGGTCTCTCGCCCACTCGGAAAGATCCTTTCACGTTCCTGCCTCATTACAAGCTATTAGGAAATATTTAAGTGGTTCTTGTTCACTTTGAACTACAACTATAGTTTCTATAGCTTCTCTTCTTAAATGTCTCTGGGTGGCAAGGTAATTGTATGGAAGTCTTTAAAGACTTTAATTGCTAAAGGAACGTTGAAACAAACTAAAAATAAATGGGTAGTATATATTTTTGTTCCGATGTTAATTTTAATTTTACGAAATTATATCGTTACTATTTTATTTAAATAAAGTAAAAAATCGATTTACAGAGAATTTTTTGTTACTCCCAGAGCATGTAGGGTCCAAGGCTTTCAGATTGTTGAATCGGTATTCAGGAATATCTTCCTCTTGGGCGACTTTCCTTTAATTAACAAACAATACGAGGTCGCAAATCCAGTTTCATAAACAGCTGTTTCGGAGCGGATTTCATACGAATGTGGTTAAAGCCAGACACGAAGTTTAAAGCAGCTCGGGGGAGGGAGGGAGGGTTGGGCAAAAACGTTTACCCCCGACGTAAGGGCGGCAAAGTGACGTGTTTAGCCCCAGTGGCATAGTAATCCCGCTGATATTGCGTGACCTGACAAGCGGATATAGCCACAACTTCCCCCGGCACTGTTGACTCTCACAGCCAGCGTCCAGCTCAATATTTGGCCCCTTGGAGTAGTGGGCTCGGAAAAGCCAGCCAGACAGGAGGATTAAGGGATGACCTGTTCTGTACCAACTCAAAAACTTCGCCCTGATACACTTCTTAAAGCGTGAAAAGTTGTGACGTGGGAAAGGAAAAACTAACCGCCTCCGAAAATTGAAGTGGTGACGTGAGCTTATAACATATGTTTCGTGAAATACGCGTCCCAAAACTATTCCATATAACCTATATTAGCTTGTTAATACATAATAAGTCTCGAGGTCCACGGGTTGGTTTGATTCGATCTTATCTCACGAAATTAATAAAAAAATCTGACCTGAACTGAATGATTAGACAATGACAATTACCCTATGAACATTCCATGACTAATTTTGTTTTAATAATTTCCCGTTATCATATGTGTGTAATTGATTGTATCTATGATACATTGGTTTTCGAATTATACAGATCATATTCCTTTTTATATTTCTGTGAGGAAATTAAAATTCTGTCAGAATAAAATTGAATGATATTCAATAATTTCACTTTTTAAAGATTCTCATAAAGAGTATAACACATCTTTTATTCTTCTGTACCTACATCTAATTAATAAATACACAGAATTCAAAATAAGCACGTAACTTCAGATTTTCTACACTTCTCACTTGAAATTATTTCCTCAGTCTTTTCAATTGACAACGAATGTATTAAATTATAATGATTAAAAGATCGTATCTGATGTTCCTTATCACCCTTTGATATTAGGGCGAAGGCAGTGGTTGCATGAAATATGTCATGCTAGAAGGCAGTTTTAAATAATACGGAAATATACAAACTTACGTATTTAATTAGGCAAATGATATCAAATATTACAAAAAATCATTGATAGTAGGATAACACCTAAAGGTTTTCTTTATAAAATGTTAAATATGATATCAGGAAATCAAAATTATTATTTTAACTCTGTAATATTTCAGTTGTAAATAGTTCATGCTAAATATTTACAAGAAATTAGATACATTTCGCTTTTGTTTATTCAATTACTATGGAAAGACTGCATTATATGGCAGGCAGAGTGAAATTTTTTAGAATTTATATTTGAATTCATCTGGGTTGCTTTTCAAATTGTTTGAATTTTATCAGGATGATTGTTGAAATATTCCACCGTTTCATGTGTAACCGATAGATACTCGTACAATTCTCAAGCAATATTATTTTTCATTCCTTTAATAAAACAAATTTAAGTGGAATTAATTGCAAATAAGTGTTGGGCAAGTTTGTTGCACATTATCACACGATTTAAAATGTGGTATTTTGAATATCATCCCTTCTCTTGGTCATCGTCCTCCAAATTGTTCTCTCTCCCCCTATTCTGCTTATAACTTCCTCGTTAGTGATTCTCTCCACCCATCTGATTTTCAGCATTCTCGTGTAGCACCACATTTCAAAGTCTTCTATTCTTTTTTCCCCGTGACTTCTACCTTCCACGTTTCCTACCTATTCAACACCACACTCCATTCAAACATATTTAGTAATGGTTTCCTAATATTCACACTTATATTACCGGTAAGTAAATTCCGTTCCCTTGCCTGTGCTATCCGCCTCTTTGGGTCTACTATACTTCTACCATCCGTAGTTATTATGCTACCCAATTGCGGAACTCTTTAACCTCCTTCCCAATCTAACATCCTTTGTTATTCCTCTGTTTCCCATACTACAATCCGTCACCATGGCTTTCTCTCTATTAATCGCCATGTTGTACTCTTTCTCCAGGACCATGTTCATGCCATTTATTATGTCTTTCAAGTCTTCTTCTGACTACCCAAATACTACAATATTATCGGCAAACAGAGGGTTTATAATTCTTCTCTTTACAGTATGATTTCTTTTCCATATTCCGTTTTTTTTCAAGGATTATGAATGTACCGTGACTTATTTAATATAGTTTTATTTATGGTCTTATTGAGTACTCAGTTTATTAGCGACTTATGATTTTGGTTCTGTTTTTTACTTAACAATAGGAATATTTAAATATGTAATTGCACGCAATATTCATAGCCTCGTTGGGATTCTAAACAGGAATTAGTGGTAGTGGTGCTGACCATTACACTAAATGAATTATTTTTAATTCAGATTTTTATATATTACAAAATCGTATATATATATATATGTATATAATTTATTAAAATTATTTTAAAAGTGTTTTATTCTAGATCAATTACAGTATATATATTTATATATAATTTTGTAATCTGAAAATATTTTTATGAAGAAAATTTCCTTTTGTAGAGATGACTGTGAAAAAATTATTAAACGATAACTCCTTATTTTAAATTATTAATGAATAAATATATTTTAATGGAGCTTTGAATATTATTTATTTAATAAATAAATGCAGTTCTTCCAATTTTTATTATAAGGTTATGAATCAACACGTGAGCTGCTTTTAGAATTGTGTTCTAGAACTGTTGGTGACATTTAGAGGAAGGAAACCGCATCTTAGTGCCTCCAACGCACAACCTCCCCCAACTCTTGTGATTGATGGTGGGCTTTGTTCGCTGCGTGTGTGTACGTGCTTCTTGGAAAAGCATGCATCCACCTGCTCGCGATGTAAATCTGCCCGCTTCGCTCGCTTTCCTCACTGTCTTATCTGGCTAAATGTGAAAAGTCTCGGTATGAGTCTCGGATAAAGACTGGATTTTATTCCAGTCAATATAATATGTTCGCCTACGATCGACAATGTAATACTTTCCAGGCTCACCTTATTGCCTTTTAAACGATATAGTTGGAAATGGAGAAAAATATTTCTCTCTCATAAGTAAATCAAATTTTGCTTAGTCGAAAACGCTATTTGAAATTCTCTCAAGTCAGCAGGCATGCCACTTTTTACTTCGAACGATTGGGTTTTATTAAAATTAAAATTAGAGTATTGATGTCTGTTTATAGTTGTCAACAAAAGACTAGCTGTTTATTTTTTGAGAAATGTCCTAAATACAATCCAGAATACGTAGAAATATATTATAATATCCATTGCCTTGCAGTTTTCGTTATGTGAGCTGTTTTGAATTTGAAGCTCCTACTTGGTGGCTGTAACGGCCACTTTAGGGTTCATTTGCGATTTTTATACTCGTTAATATTGGGAAGAAAATAAGAATAAATAGTGGATGCCGCTGTACGTGAGAGAAAAGAGAGAAAAAGAAGAATGGGAATGGAGTTGGAGAGGCATTAAGAAGGTTTTTGCCAGGGAAACTAAACATTTATTGGTTATACCGGATTTAAATATCACGTTTCGGAAAGATAGTGAGATACAATAACACACACTGCTAGAGGTTATAGAAGTTTATTTAACAGGAAGAACTGTACTAAGGTTCGTCGTGCAAAAAACTGCCTCCGCTTTGAGGTCCTGTAAAAATTATATTGTCGTGGAATATTCCAAAAACTTAACAATCGTGAAACAGAAACGGGAGAGAAACAAAGTAAATAAATTAAACAAAAAAACTGGTTGCGTTGATTGGGACTCGAATCCGAGTCCACAATTCTGTAGTCAAGTTAAAAAAAAACCTGAACTATTGCTGCTGGCTGAAACATGTGACAATTTTTTTAATATATTTGTTTGATATTGAAGTGTTGAGCCTTTACTAATTTAGAAAGATGACAATTTGTTTTCATTGAGAAAGAAGAATTTATGTATGGAATAATGAATGATTTATTCTTAGCAATTAACTACAATAATGTCAATAAGCTCTTAAATTTCGAATATTTAATGGTTGAATAATACTAATACTGTGCGTATCTAATTTGGGAAACGTTACACATTAACGAGGTTAAATAGATCCATGCTCTTACAGGTTTTCTATTTGGTCTGAATAAGTACTATCAATTACATGGCGCTAATAGATTAATTTAATAAAATGTAACCATAATAATATCACATTTTGAAGAAGACAGAGGTGATCATATTTGAAATATAATGTACCACTAATAATATTGAATTTATGTATTAGGGTTCCTGATATAAGTAAATTGGGTGATGTCATCTGCTGTATTAAAATCTTTCACAGGCACTTAATTAAGAAATTCTTCGTTCTGTTAGACGGAAGACGGGCTTAATAACCACATGTATTGATATAAATAATACTTATAATTACAAATATTTTTAATACGAGAAGTTTGCTTGAAGATATCCTTCATATGTTGATCAAGACATATCGGAAGCGGTCAGAGGGTTGTTACATGCAGTAGAATCAAATCCATGCAACGTTGTCACATATTATTGCCCAAAGCTGAAATAGATTTCATTTAATTTTTCATTCAATATTCACTTGCTTCATGTAACAACTTCTGTCTATGCATCTGCTTTGTTTTGCTAAAAGTCTGAATGCCTCCCATTTGAAAAGCACTATAGTCCCAACACACATGAAACAAAAATTGTTTTCACTGAAAAAAGATTTTGTTGTTGATAATTTCGGTTTCATATTTAATGTATTTAAGTTAAGTGAATTAGTATTAGAACAGTTATATTATAAAGAGTAAAATCAAGATCTTTGCATAGGAGCAAAGAAGTAATATTAAAGCTATATAATTGAGGAAATCTTGTGGCTTAGTTTTTATAAGGACAATGATGGGTTTTGACGTTTTAGTGTGGCTAAAGTTTGAATAACATTGGTGACATGAATTGAAAGGAAACGGTTGGGCAGAGAGCGAGCATGGTGGACGTGGAGTGATCTACTGGGTGGACCACCTGCGGAGGTACGACAATGGGTTGATAGATTTATGGCCATCACGTTCAGCTGTGTTCCGTACGAGCGAACCATCCTCTCATCCACATCAGAACAAACATGGCCGGCTTCCAGTACTCTTAACACCTTTTGTATGATGATTTACAGCTCAGTGTAACTTTCGGGTCCGGAGTTTTCTAATATAGGGGCCTGTGTTCGCCTTCATAGCCAATTTTAAAGTGAGCTGCTTACACGACTTATTACTGATAATTAATTTGTCCACATGTTACCCATATTCCGCTATGTAAAATTGTATACATCTACTTTACCACTCATCCATGTCTCGTTCAAGTTATTAAAGCCAATGCTATTCGTATCATATCCCACACAGTTCTTCTCAATCATAAGTCAACATTTTTCATTTTCGTTCCGCTGCCATTCGAAACTAATATACGTAGTACGCCGTTAAAAATATGAAACATTAACTTTATAGAAGTGTAGGATTAATATATATTGTATGGAAATATTTATCAGTTTACCTTTAATATTTAGAAAAAAAATTGTATTTGTTAACGCACTCATTTTGTTTTTAAATGTTGTTGTTGTGGTATTCAGCCCCTAAGACTGGTCTGATGCAACCCTCCATGTAAACCTATTTTGAGCAAGCCTTTTCATTTAAGCAAAACTAGCGTATCCCACGTCCTCCCTAAACCGCTAAGCGTATTCCATCCTTGGCCTCTCTTTTCTGTTCTTATCCCTCTAATGCTAATTTTACAAAACCCTCATGTCTTAAAACGTGGCTTACTAATTTACCCATTCTCTTGGTCAACGTCCTCCACATTGTTCGCTTTTCCTCAATTCTGTTTAGAACTTCCTCGTTAGTGACTCTATCCACCCATCTGATTTTCAGCATTCTCCTATAGCACTACATTTCAAAGGTTTCTATTCTTTTCCTTTCTGCAACTCCTACCGTCCACGTTTCGCACCCATGTAACACCACGCTCCATACGAACATTTTTAGCAACGATTTCCTAATATTCACACCCGTAAGTGAATTCCTCTTTTTCGCGTAAGCCCTCCTTGCCTGTTCTTAAAAATGAATTTGTTTTTAGTATACAATGTAATCAATTTTAAAGTATCAGTTGAAAGAAATTTGTACTTTTAATGACCTCAAAAGAATATTAGGATATCATTTCTGAAATTTTTCGTATGCAGTGAGGCGTTATATGGGCGGATCGTAGACAGCAGGATTTGCCGAAAGGAAAAAAATTGAAGTCTTTGAAATGTGGTGTTATAGGAGAAAGCTGAAAATCAGATGGGTAGACAGAGTAAGTGAACAGGAAGTTTTAATCAAAATAAGGGAAGAGAGCTCAATATGGTGGATTTAGACCAAGAGAAGGGATAGTTTAATAACCCACGGTATGAGACACGAGGGTCTCGTAAAATTCGCATTAGAGGGAAGTGTGTGGGGTAAGAATAGAAGATGAAGTACAACGATGGAATGCGCATGTAGTAGTGGATATGAAATTCCCAGGTCTGGACACAAAATTTAGATTCCAAATCAAGAATTAGTAATTACGAAAGTTTTTCGAGTGAACTTAATGACAGTTGAGTTTAGTATTCAATTTTTCTAAAGTAAATATAAAGGAAAGGGACCAGAAAACGGATGTTGGGAAATATTCCTTCGTTAACAGAGCGATAAGGGACTGGAATGCTTTGCCTGCAAGGGTACTGGAGGCTTTCCCTAAGAATATAAATATTTTCAAAAATAAGTTACAAACCGTGAAAAGTTAGGAACTTATATTGTAAAAAAAGAAAGGGAAATATTTTATAATTGTAATTTTATTTTTATTTTTCTGTAATTTATCTCTGTACTTAATTTTCTAAATATTATACTGCCACCGGGAAAATGCCCACCTGTAGTGATGTGAAATACAATACAATACAAATGAGGGGAAAAGTCAGTTATTAAAACGTAAATCACTCCAGTAACAAGAGCTGTTTACTCTCGCTAACGTTACCGAAGTTCCTTTTGAGAGATTTTTATGCTGTGATATAAGCGAGGTCCTCATGAACGACACATGCAGGGGATTAAGGTTACACAACAGGTATTTTCGCGTTGTGGCTAAGCTCTTTCGTAATGGGGCATCTGCTGTTGTATTGCAGGCGAGGCATGTAGCATCCACGTCGGTCCCATAGCTCCTTCCTCGAGCGAAAGAATCCTATTAGGCGTCTACGTGGGGAATAGTAATGTTCTGCTTTAGAATTCCGAGGGACGGATTTCAAATCCTCCTCCCACCTTAGCTAATCCCGACTAGAGTGCCTGGAGGAGGAGAGAAAGAGCGAAAAGTTGCTGGAAACGCAGATTGCACGTAGACAACAACAGGGAGACTATCAGAACATGGGAAGGAAAATTAAATAACCGCGTCAGAGCGCTACATCTGGTAAACAATTATTCGGTAACAGAAGGAGACCGATAAACGTTCGAAAACAGCAACAGGTGAAAGAACTTTAATTAAATAACTAAGATAAACAAACTTTAAATAGATGTATTAGATCTTTGCATGTCGATTACTGTTATATGGTTTCTTGTAAAATAAAATGAATGTTTTCACCACTAAAATTTGCCCCTTAATTAGACAGAAATTTCACATATTAGTTTTCCAATTAAAATTGCTATTGCTTGCGATTCGTTATCGTTCATTTTGGTTTACTGGAGACACATTCATACATATATTTCATCTTAAGTTTTTATTAAGAAACACCAATAGACACTGGAGATGTTTTCAAAAGTTTATCTTTATGACAGCCCCCAAAAGAAAACATCTCCCAGAATAATTATAGCGCACTTCTCTCAGTCTCTATGATCATTATTTTAAATGCATGTCTTGTAAAAGCGTCGCCAGGCACAGGCAAATAATTCCAGGAAGACGTTTCCTTTCAATAATAGTTCACAATTTCATGTATTGCCATTATGCAAGTGGAGGTGGAGAATTCTTCCACCAATACGGAAATTGGTAACAAATTTGGATATTGTGCTACGCCAATTAGGTGAACTGTAAGAAGAGAAAGATAGAGGCGGGGAGAATAGTGAGGCCAAAATTGGTGGCAGGGGCAGAGAGACACGGTTTTTGGTTTATAATTTACGGAGCAAGGATGTCGGAGAAGGTGGAGAGAGGAGCATATATCCGTCCACGTAGCCAATTAACCCGACTTTGCTTCCAGCCCTGTGGCAGAAGTCTTGTTCTATTAAGCCGGCGGAAGTTTATTTCCTGGAGGTTTTGCAAAGCTTAGTTTATTGTTTCCTAACGAGTTTCTATACCGAAACACTCTAACTATGGGTGGAATCTCATATTATAATCAGTAATATATATTTTACTTCGCTCATTTATTTTGTATACATTATATTTTGCATAAATTAAGAACTTTTAAAATTTAATTTTGTGTTAAGAAGTAAAATTTTGATTTGTTGAAGAAGATTGTAAATAAAATTTATCTTAAAAAGGTAATTGAAACCAGAAGAAATTTTACCACCCAATGGTCATAAATTCTGGACTAAAAGACGTATGTAGTATGTTGAATAATATCGAAAAAATAAGATTTAGTGGATTCAGTTGATTCGCATTACAAAGCCTCGATTAATTATTTCAAATAATTTTTAAATGACGATTTCCCATCCAATGACATTATGTCGTTTATTTATTTAGTTTGCAATTATATATAATAAAATTTAATCTATGATAATTTATTCTCACATTTTTTTGTGTTAGATTTTCTGATTTATTCCCTGTCTTAATGATGGCTCTTATTTTATTTTCAGTATTCTTATAATAAATCGGTCTCGTTATTTTGTCTTTTTATTTAAGTATTACTTAGGAAAATATTTATGTTTTATATTTGAATTTATTGAGGATTAGGGTAAATGAAAGTTTAATATTTTACAGTAAGTATTTTAGTTACCGCACTATATTGTTTCAGTCTCTTTTTATAACTAACTTGGAATAAAAATACTATTCCAACATTGCATATAATAATAAAAACTGTATGTTCAGAAACATGGCTCAAACGCGTTATCTAGGCTTAAGTTATCGAACAGAATCTTTAACGTAACGAATGTTTTTTTTTATGGTAGGCGCACAGGGGAATTTAAGAGAAAGCAAATCGGATGAAAGAATAAAAACAGTTGTTAACGTATTCTGTGCAAACGCAATATGTGTGTGTGTGTTGTCCGAGCATTTAATCTCTATGCTAATTAAGCCAATACCTACGGCAGTAAACAGATAATATCTGCAGTGTGTCATTAAGGACAATAAATGGCGTTTCTGCTGAACCATGTCGTCGTAAGTATCGATAATTTGCCTTTAAGATTGTAATCTGCTAATTGCACGCTCAGCGCCAACGCCGGCCGATAACTAGATTATTTTAGGGAGGAAACAACGTTCAACAATCTGGAGGCAATCGTTCGATTTATGGATGGCCAGCCAAATGTTAATTAATTATTCGGTAACGTTTTGGCATAGTTCCTTGCCTAAATCAAGGTCATAACGGATATCCTTCTCTTGCTTTTACACGGAAAATACTTATATACATAACGCATAGACTTGTAGTAACTGTAATACAGAATTTATATTCGTTGTTTTAAGTTATATTGATATTTGATTAAATAGATAATAGAATTAAATAATCTTTTATATTTTTATAGTCATTTATTTTTTACATCATTTTACAAAAAAATTAAACGAGAAGTGTCCTTTTCCTTACAGTGTAGAGTTATTGATAATTTTAGTTTTAAATTTAAAAACAATGGTTTTATGTAAAATATATAGCTTGTAACAAACTAACACGAATTGCTTATTTTGAAAATTTTTCTCAACATATTTTGGTATTAAAATTGTAAATTGATGGGGTAATATTAATTAATGAATTTAATAATTGGGTTTAAATATATACATTTATTAATTGTAAACACAATAATTTTAATATGGTTAGTGCGTGTATATATTATGTACAAAAATAAATAATTAAAATGGGATTGTATTAAAGATCTCAGGGTATTAATGCTTTGGGTGACCACGTGTAGCATATTTTATGTTCGTTGACGAACCTGAGTTGTTTTCATAGGCGTCTCGATGTAATTTCCGTGTTGTGGAACTTAAAGAGGCCGGTCGACAATAGTACGAAGTCGTGCTGCCAAATTGAGGAAACTCCGCTTTTTCCACTTTCTTCCCTTTTTGTTAAGACCTTTCTTCCCTGCTTACTGGACTGATCAAAGCATGGTCCACCTCTCCCCTGCCACCTCACAAAATCTGCTCTCGCCGTAACTTCTTTGCTGCCAATCTCCTTTCGCCACCACCTTGTATCACCAGCAATCTCTTTCTTCACCACTCTCCCTGAATATCCTCTCGCCATCACCTTGTATCACCTGCAAAAATCTGTCCACCACTCTCCTTCAATATCCTCTCGCCATCCCCTGCAAAAATCTCTCTAAAATTGTCTCCGCCAGCCTCTTTAAAACCTTGTCCCCACTTATCCGACACCTATCACTAAGGTAGCAGGGATGGATATTCTCCAATCATATCCCTTGTTTCATTTGGGGAACACACGCCACCCGGTCACCAGGCAGATTAGGACATTCCGAAACCGGCGACGAGGTGTCCGAACTTTATGGTTCAGGTGTCAGCCGCAGTCCCTTTGTTATTATTCCGAGCCGCCATGATGGCGCGCGGAAAAACCCCTTCTTCCTGGCAAGCGACTTGCTCATGCCGGAATATTTGTTAAGTTTCCGTAAATAATAATAAAAAATTGGACGCGGGTTCTACTGCGCTACAAAGCTCTTTTGACGAAATATGTAACGATATTAGTAAACATTATTTATTAATGAATTGAAAAATGTGACTGATTTAAAACATGTGAGTATCCTATTATAATATATTTCAAGGCGTTATAAATTAATTTGAATATTATATTCGTTGAATATACTGAAGTTCTTCATGATTTTAAACGGATGAAATGTTTTTATTAGACTGTTGATTTTAACGAACCTGCATTAGATACTCTCTATTACCTACCTAAAATAGTAACCTCGACTACCTCTCAAAACATTAACAAAATAAATTTTACATAAACGTTTCTGATGTTGCCTTTCATACGTTGATACATCGAGTGCTGAATATATCGGAAACTCAGAACTGTACGACGTATCGAGAGCCCATTCACCACCTGTACAAGGGCTTTTGCTCTGTGCTGGAGACTCTCCCCTGGAGCGCTCTCAACACAACAATTAAGTTGGAGGGAGTTGCACAACAACGGGGCTTCCCTTCCTCCCTTTTCACAGGTGGCGGCGGATCTGTGCGAGCGCAGACAACGATCGACTAGTGCTGCGGGGCTGCCTACTTTCAGGTAGGGATTCAACGCCATCAGGAAAGCTTCACGCACAATACAACGGCCATTTCAATCGATTTCAAGACAAATATAAAAATTCTGGGCACTCTTAATTTTTAATCATAAAAAGCGTAGTGGATTTTTTAGAATTTATGATGTATATCTACTGTCCCAAAAAGGGGGAGGTCGAGGCGGAACGGGACACTTACTGTTTAACAATTTCTGTAAAATTATGGGAAATGAAAATTGACTTCATAAAAGCATAAAACATACGCTTATTCTATTCTTTACGTAATCTATTCTCAATATAACTTAAAATAACGAATCTAGATTTTTGATGAAACTTTATATACCCTGTTCTGCCCCACCCACCGAGGCAATGTGATGTAGGATGTATTGTATATACAGTTAGTACCAGGAAATAAAATTTATTAAATTTATTTACGTCTGTTATTAAAATGAAATAATATTCGGCCGGTTTTCTTTGGACAGTTTTTTTTATATTTTTAATCAAACAACGTTTTGATGCATATTCACACCTTCTTCGGGTTTTTTCTGTAGAATACCACAGATTGTGAAGAGAAAATCTGAAGAAGGTGCGAATACGCGCCAAAACATTCTTTAATTAAAATTTAAAAAACTTTCTGAATTAAACCGGTTGAATATTATTTCATTTGAAAACAAAATTCAATTTAAGCAAAATCTTAACATATTTTGTGTTTTATTTCTTTCTTTTCAACTGCACAGTCTTTTCTAATATTTCCCCTTTTCTCCGTTCATTTTCTTTCCTTATCAATTCTTTTCGGGTACAACATCCTATAATTGATTCTCATAAGCTGAGGCTAGACAAACTCATAACATTTTTCATTATACAGTAGTTTAGTTTCATATTAAGGCTTTTCACCGTGCCTTAAAACAAGTAGATTTAAGCCTTATTCGTAGCTTATAAGCAGCTAAAGGGAAGAGTTTTTAAGTTTAAATTCAGTCGTATGCTGTAAAAATTTATAAATTTAAAGATTTTAGATGCCCAAACATTCGTGAATTCAGAAGCTGCTGTCAGAAATGGGACAAGATGGCTGCCAGGACTTCTTCTAGGACCAATTATTATGTTCCATCCCTATTTACTAACCTCCAGCACTAACCAATAAAGAAATAATGTATCCAGTTTCGCCTATGTACAGAACATTTTTATTAAAATTATTATTCCAAGAGAAAAATAAAATTAATAAACAGTTTGATTGAGAAATAGTAAAGTAATAAATGAAACTGTATAAATTTTACAAAAATCAAATTAATAAATAAAATATGACCTGGAAAATATTATCTAATAAACATTGTTCAGAAAATGTAGATAACATTTAGCTTATTTACGAAAAGCCTTAATACATTTATTAGCGGTACTGATAATATTAAATTAATGTAAGATGGATTTAATTAAAACTGAACTTCGAAACAAAGTAAAGTTTTCTTCATCGCTCAATGTATTTATATATATTGAAATTAATGTCTGTTTAACACCAATAGTACTCAGTCTTATAGTTCATATGTTTTTATAAGTAATAAAACTGTTTGTTAGGTCATATTATATTTTTACATGTCTTAAATCCAGACCGTAGTGAAGATAACTCATTTTCACGAGGTGTAGGAGGGTGGATGGAAGGAAAAGAAAAACTGTAGTAAATTAAGGCGACAGAGGAACTTTTTCTTTATTTTTTTACTGTTGGCACGCACGGGCTATCTGGCTTCCTAGAAGTGTGCGAAGTCACGCGAAACTTATTAAACTCACTACCGAAAATTGGGCACGTGTTCCAACATTCTGCAAGGTCACTCTGTCCACTAACTTAATATTATGCTTCAAAAATTATTTTATTAATATTCAAAGGGAAAAGTTAGTTATTTCATAAAAAATGTAAAACACTGCGTTAATTCAAAATATAACGTTATGATGATAGGGGATCTTTATTGCATTTCTATCCTCGAAGGCTGATTAATAATCAGTTTAAAAGTTTTAGATAAAAACGTCTTCTTAATATTTCTTAAATTCTCTAAAATTTTTCTTAGTAAAATTTTTTTAAGGTATGCTAATTTTATTTATTAATTTTATGTATTATACTTACATAATTTTAACCAATTAGACGTTTCCATTATTTTATAATCAGCGTCAAATTTAATGAACTTAAATTTTTCAGTTTTTCCTCAGTTTAAGTTGTACTTATCTTTCATGAAATATATAACCACAGTCTAATATTTGAAAAAATTGCTCACGATGTTTTGAACTTATCTTGTAATATTGGATGCCTATTTACTGTATATCAGAGTAAAGTACCTTTAATCCTATTTGTGAATGATTAAATATATCTAAACCCAAGAATTACTCGTTGGATAGATGTAAATAATATTAAAATATTATTTTTTGTGTTTTGGTATTCAGTCTCAAGTCCCTCCATGCTAATCTATATTGCGCAAGCCTTTACATTACCGCATAAATACCGCATCTTACATCCTCCCAAAAATTCTTAACGTATTCCATCCTTGGTATCCTTATTATATTCTTACCCCAAACTACCCTCAATGCTAATTTTACAAGACCCTCATGTATCTAAACGTGGCTTATTAATCTATTCCTTCTCTGGGTCAAAGTCCTCCGCATTTTTCGCTCTTCCCCTATTCTTCTTTTAACTTCCTCGTGAGTGATTCTATCCAACTATCTGATTTTCAGCATTCTTCTATAACACCACATTTCAAAGTCTAAGATTCTTTTCCTTTTTGCAACTCCTACCATCCCGTATAACGAACATTTTTAGCAATGATTTCCTAATATTCACATCTTATTACCCGTAAGTCAATTACTTTTTTTGCGAAATTCTTCCTTTCCTGTCTTTATGTCTGCTATACTTCTACCATCCCTAGTTATTACACTTCCCAAGTAGCAGAATTTCTTAGCCTCCTTCATAATATCCTTTCCCAATCTAATATCCTTTGTTTTTACACTGTTTCCAATACTATACTCCATTACCGTGGTTTTCTCTCTATTAATCCTCTTTCTCAAGGACCACGTTCATGCCTTTTGTTATGTTTTCCAAGATTTCTCCTTCTATTATGATAGTTATAGAAGGAACTGTTATATAAATGTTTTAATAATATTTCCTATAGTTTTCTTTCGAAATTTAATAATTTAATATGCAAATTAGGAAAACAATCTTCTCTATTATCAGTTTATTTCAGGATTTCAGTAAATGTAAAAAAATCATTAAAAATATTTTTAAATGATAACATGTAATGAAATGGCAGTGACAAATAAATTAAACTTAACCTCTTTGGCTTATGAAATGTCATATTTTCATAGAGCAACTCACTAAACATTATATTAAAAATTAAAACTATTACCTCTGCGGATTTTAAATGGTTTTGATGATTTTGGACGTCATAGTTTTGATTTTAGCCCAATCAAATAATTTTTGTCATCAATATGCACTCTAAATTCTGAATGCTTTATGGATGATGACAATCCGCGCTTGTCCCGGTAGGTCAAGGTCTTAAATTTGGGCCGCTGCGCCAAGGAAGAAGAAGGACATTTTTGTCATTGAAGTAATTATAATGCTCTTTTAAATAACGTTAGAGACAGAGATGCTGTAGATTAGGAAGACTGAATCATTAGGTTGAAACGAAAAAGTGAAGCTACAAATAAATAAATAAATCTGTGAGACATCTGTTCGTTTTCTGACAGTCTGCATTCTATGAAATTTCCATAAATTTAACGCTTGAATTTGCTCACCACCTTATTGCTGCACGTGACGGTGAGCGGGGTGAAGGAGGGTGGCCGTAATCAGTCCTGATTAGTGAATGACGAACGAAAATGGGACGATTACAAATGCCGAAACGGCTTTCTGGCTGATTGGTGGCCTTTCCAGAGCAGCACGTAAATAACCTACCCTTCACCGCACCACGCGAAGGGGGGCTGGGGGGTGATTACTAGGCCAGGAGCCTGTAATAGCCCCCCTCCTTAGCCTCTGTTCACGCCGAGCTCTGATCTGATCCGATTCGATCGACGCCTGCCTTCCACAAGCCTGTCATTTCGGAACACCTCTCTCGCTCTCTCCTCCATCACATCGGCGGTCAGCCATTACCGGGCGCGCTAAAAACAGTCGTCCTGACACGCAAAAGCGCATCGACTTCTTGCGAATCCCCTTCCATCACTTTCCGTGACAGACGGCAGTTTCATCCAGATTTTGAGAACGCATCATAAAGCTACCTGAAATTCGCGAACTCTCGTAAAAACTTCCATTCCGCAACCACCCTTATACGCAACATGCCACTTTTCTATTCATTTAAAAAATAGTGGACTAATTAGTCATAAGACAAAAATATACGTCTGCAAATATTTATTTCGTCAAGATAATAATTATTATTAAGTTATTTTTGTTCCAGAACAGAAAAATGGCTCCTAATAATCTTAATTAAAATTAAATTGACTGTGAGCGTTTTATTATGATGAAGGCTACATTAGGGTGATCCCGAAAAAGGCAACTCCCCTTTAAGAGCATAGGAAAGGAATTGAAAAGGGGGGGATGTCGAAGGTGTAGAAAGAAGGTAGCCAAGAGTTGACTAAGGCCCCCGGGCTATAGTTTAAGGATCCTAGCCGGAGTTTCACGTAAAGAAACGCAGTGGAAACCCAAGAAAACCTGCATCTGGTAGGTCGGACTATTGGGTACTATTCTCACGCCCTTACTATTGACGGGAGACGAGGTTTTTTGCTAATTTTATTTTCCGGTTAGTTTTAAAATTGACCACGTTTGGTTGAGTAATATATTCTTGAAGCTAATGTCGAATTTAACGCGATGCATTGATTGCATGCGTTTGAATCAACGGAATAGTGGCAGGCGGTCTAAACTTCACTTTGGCTTTGACGTCATTTTTGCGTCCGTTCGAGTAATTCGGTGTATAATATTCCTCTCCACACTCTGGGGCAAATAGTCTAGTTGTGCTAGTTTTCCAACAATGATGGCGCCTGAGGTTTGGCACATTTGTAGTGGAACAGCAAGTTTGTGACTCGTCTTTCACCGTATCTCAGCCGCGAATAATCCAGCCACCGCCGCCCTCTCCCCGTCTCATCGGTCTTCCTCATCCCTTTCCGCACTTGCAGGGAAATAGGAAAAGGGTGTAGAGATAGAGTTCCATTTCCGGGGAATGGTAATTGAATCCCTCCGTGGAAATCCCGACAGTAATTAAAATTAATAAATATATTTTGCAGGCACCAGCCACCATTTCTGCGACATTAAATTCTCCCTGCGCTCTTGATGACAGACAACGCGTTACTTGCCTGTCCAGAAATTGAAGCTACGCAGTGTTCCATTTTGGAGGCATAATTAAAAGTAAGGTTTTCAATTAATGTCAGGTTTCGTTTTGAAAAATAGCTTCCGCGTCTCTACGTCACCTTTACAAGGCAATGCGGAATGTAGATTAAAAAGGGTTATAGAAAATATTAATATTCTGATAACCCGATTACAATCACTGATAAGAAAACTGTTGCATAGCTCTAATGTGTTTAAATCCATAATTCGACAATATATTAAGTTAGTTTTTACTTTCGCGCACATTTATCTTAACTTATTTAATTTGCATTTAATGTGGCTTGACTAAGCTAAAATTTTTTCCCATTAAAAGCGTCGAGAAGCCCAGCTGGAGAATCTTCTGGTGGAACTTCTCATCTAAAAATAACCAACAGGTACGACTCACATGTCTAGGTTTCGTGACGGAGCGGGGAAAATCATATTCAATCATGAACAGATTTGGCTGGTGGTGTTAAGACTAATTTCCACCCATGAGATGAACTATACGAAAAAGAGGGGAGGCAGAAAGTGAAATAGTCACTTTTACACCCTGGGGCTCTGAGATACTAAAATTATTTATTTTATGTTCAAATTCTAGGGGGTCACAAGTTTATATACCGAAACATGGGGCAGGTTCTCACTCTGGAACAGCGAGAAAAAAAGTTTTAGTGAATTCCATATTTGTAATGCTTTATTTTCTTTTATTTCCTTTGAACAAATGTAGAAAATTAAATTTAAATTTCTTTTTGACGAAAATCTTCAATTAAATCTAATTATTGAAACCTGGCGATTAATTAAAATATCTAGCTATTGTATTACTTTTAATTCGTGGTATATCAACAATGTGGCACTCATTATTCAACGTATAAAAAATTTTCCATAATTTTTTCCAATCCCCTCCCCGTGTGAGAACTACGCACGCTACATAACAGCATTTTCACTAATACGAGGGGTTGATTTAAAGAAAGTTCCAATATTTGTTTAAAAATAAGGAGAATTATTTTCCAGATATCCTATCGTCAGCAATTACCTTTCGCCTTACCATTATTTTCCACATAGTCACAGCTTCCCTCAGATACTTGTAGTAATTAAGTGTGCCATTATCAAGAAAAGAGAGCATCTATGAAAAATCCCAAAATTCTGCACTTTTTCTTTCAAATCGTGAACGTCTGAGGAGTATTTTCCACGAAGATATATCTTACGGTAAGAAAAGCAGATTAAAATTTTTGATTCTTCACACGCGTCACACAATTGCTGTTGAATGTTTGCTGACATACCAGAAACGAATCACTGATCTGTCCTCACAATTGTTTTGAACATTAGGAAACGCACTAACAAAGAGGAAACACAAAGTTACGTTTCTTCACAGCTGCGTATTGCTTCCCTAAAGAAAGGAGGATGTGGTCGCGCATGTTCAAAATCGCAAGTACAGCGCGCCAGCGGCAAAATTTGTAAATGGTGCATCGTCTAAAATCAGTCTTTATTTACATTAAATCTTTGAAATGTGGATATACTATGAGACTTCCCTTTCAAGAAGGATTTGCGTTAGATTCCTATTTTAACTGAAATTGCAATTCTAAAGCATTCTATTATCAAGATTTTTCGTTAATGCAGCAGTTCATACATCTTCCATCTTCAATGTAGTCCATAATTTCCTCAATGCAAGCACAGTAATGTTATGAATTTAAAAATACGAGTTCCATGGATATGACACCATATATAAAAATATAATTTAAGGCTATCGTTTATCAAACTTTTTTTGTGGTAGAAATAATTAATTGGTTTATCAATTTGAAATATTTACAGTGCTTACATCGCACAGAATATTTGAATATAGTGAGTTAATTAAAAAGTAAAAACCACCATGAATAATAAAACATAAAAATAATTAATTGCATGAAGTTAACGCAAACGTTTTGTCTCCAAATTTAAAATAGAAGTCAACAGCTTCTGAATTAAAATTTACAAATGTTTTATTATTAACATGAAATAAATACATTTGACTAATCAGTAGTGTTAACAGATTAATACTCGGCATAGAAACAAACTATAAAAAGACGTCTCAAAATTGCGGTGAACCTGTTACATGGTTGTCAGTTTTAATACAAGGAGATAAAGTTGAAAATAATTATAACATGTAATTGGAGGTTGAAAATGTCTTGAGGGGTTGGAACCTACCACCAGTAAATTAATTAACATTTTAAGAAGTACTTTTCCGCGGAGAATGAGATATTTATTTTAAATATTAACAGTAAGATACAAAATAAACAGCTTCAATTGATGTGATACTTTTCTTTATAAATAAGCATTTTTAGCGTTTTATAGTTGAAAGTTATAAACCATAAAAGATTAAATGTTCTTGCACAAATTCGCATGTAACAAACTATTCCTAACATTACTGACGACTTACCGAAATGAAACATTTATCAAAAATGGCGGTATGTTACTTCAGGAATCAAACGTTTGTATCCGATTCTGTTTATTTTTTTGTGCGTAGAATAATGTGGGAGTGAACGAGACACAATTATGGGAGAAGTTAATGTTTTCCTGATTGACAGCTACAAAATGGGACGCATGATAGGGGCCTTAATGTACGTGGAGCGTTAATTAAATGCCCAGCCTCCTGAATGTGTCATGTTTTCCGTAATTAATCATATTTTCGCGGTCAAGTGAAGGCCTTTGATATCAGTCATTTTTAGTATTATATAAAACATTAATGAAACTGAAAATTCGTATCCGAAATTTGTTACGTTTTAAACATTAATAGTTTTTGTTTCTTTAACAACAATTTCGTCTCGCATCATCATAACGAGACGTATATAATGAAGGCAAGTAACTCTGTCTTTCGAAACACACTGTGATGAAAAACTAACTCAATATATTTTCACCCTAATTTAATTCAATCCGAAACCATTTCGGTTTTGTAATTTATTACAAGTCTTTTTCAGATATAATTAAATCGTGGCACACCGTCAGTTAATATCTAAAATTAAATAAGTAAAGGAAAAAATTAAAACAGGAAAAATACATAACGCTTTATTATGTAAAATTAATATAGTTGTAGAAAACTAACGCCATATTTACATAAAAAAGAACAAAAACTATGACAAAATTTTAAAACATAAGTTTTTCCATTACTTATAAGAATAGAATCATTAATTTTACTGCAATAATGTTTAAACATTATATTTTAAATAAAATATTTATTAGAAGAAATTTATTGCTCCAATTTTATTGCAATAATGTATGAAATTTTACATTATAAATGAAATATGAAATTTATTGCTCTAATTTGATTGCAATAATGTATGAAATTTTAAATAGTAAATTGCTTATCAATTGTACGAAATTTATTGCTAAGAATTTGATTACAATACTGTTGAAATATGAGCTAATAAATCAATTATTAATTACAAGAAATCTTTAAAAATATTTGATTGCAATAATGTTTTAATTTTATATTTTTAGCATAATAAAATCAAATGTTATTTTTCCAAAATTTTATATTAAAAATTCCTGTAATCCCCCTAAATTCACATAACGATACCTTAGAACTAAAAATTATTAATAAAACTATTTTTAAACTTTCTGATGTAATAATAAATTTACGAATTAATTTTGGTATAAATTTATTATTATGATATTAAAAGATACAAATATAGTAATAGTTACGAGTATATGTCAGCAAGAAAATTTGATACACATTTAGGGTTTATAAATACAACGTTTCATCCTTCTTTGTGGACAGCTATTTTTGTATAAATTGATGGACTAATATATTGTAACTGTTGTTGGAGATTGCCCACGACCACAAATTACTCACTATATAATTAGTCTATCGACTTAAAACATTTACCTGACACAAGGATGGACGAAACGTTGTACTTATAACCTATAAATGTTAATTAAATTAAATTGCCGACATATGCGGCCCCAATTTTATTTATATATTTGTAATTTATCTTAACGTAAATTAATTTCAGCATAAATATTGAAAGTTTTATCAATCATTCCCCCCAAATAAATGATTTAAATATTTAATCTATTTATTGAACGCTTCAATCGCCGAAACATCGCACAGGTCGATACATTATTTGGTTTCCTTCGTGAAACATTGCAAAATATTTCAGCATCCAATGTGTGACATCCTTATCATTTATGATAAAATTAATGTGTTAATTTTCGAATTGACTACGATTGATACTTCTGACTATTTCTCTTTAAACCAAACTTCATCTGATTTGTTGTCTCATATTGTCTCATTCTTGTTGATATTTGCGCCACGTTCCTATTTTTTATTGATTAATTGCGAGTAACGTGTCCAGGAAACGAATCTCGTCACCTTATGCATCTTTCCTTCATACAACAACGTTCCATGTTTGCAGTTAAAATTTAACAGGCTGTAAATTCGAAACACTAATGGAGTCATTATTCGATTTCCGCGTTATATAGTTTACCATCGGACCGTGATGGAACATTCATAATATTAAATGTAATAACGCTATAAATGTCTATTCCAACGTAATGGAGCATACAACAAAAAATATATATACACACCGCGTCTCGAATCAAGAATCGAATTTGTGTTCATATGAGAGGTGAGGTGGAGAGGGGAGGGAGAGAGAGAGCGGGATATAGGAATAAATATGAGGGGAAATTTATAATTACGTAACTCTTTTTATATAATTGATGAATCCTCGTTTATCGGTTACCTCGTTTTGGCTGGAAACAATTTTAGAAGGGGTGGGAGGGGAGACACTTTGTCGATTAAACCAGATTTTATTTTTTTGGTCTTGTGCAATTTTCCGGTGCTGTTTAATTTGCCGTTACAAATTAATGTTCTGACAGAATTAGCGATGACTGGTATTTTATGTGTCCGCTTTACGCGGAAATTGTATTATAGTCTAATTTATTTATGAATTAAAGGTGAAGGTTTGAATTATTTTCATGTAGGAAAAGAAAACTGATGTGTTATATTTCTATTTAAAATTATGTTATGGATATAAATTACACGTTTAGTTCTCAGTAAATTATTTTTGTTTGTTCTTTGGTAGTTGTAAAGACTGCAGCGTCCCTGGTGGAGACTGGGAGAACTTGTTTTGTTTGAGTTTAGTTATCGTTGGTTTCGGAGACGCTCTCAGTTGCCTCCTACATGTGGTAAGAGTAAAATGAATTAAATATAATGATTTAAATTTCGTTTTACTTTCTTTTTTCCACCCCAAAGTCCACTTTAACATTCCTCAACAATTTTACTCTTAAACATTGTGGAACTTTACTTACAAGTTTTACCTTTTAGCAGTTTAATTATACGTTTTTTAATTTTCTGCGAGAAAATATTTGTGAGAATAATTAATTTCAAAGAAATGTTTCTGATATATTTTCTCTTTAAGTGGAAGTAATTTTTATATGAACGCTTAATTTTACTTCGGTTTGATTTTCTGAAAAGAGAAAAATTGTCTAGCTTCAATTTATGCTACTTAGAAAATTAATCGAATTTAAGTGACGTTAAGTAATACACTAAATGTGAAGTGATTTAGTGAATGATGGGATTGACCAGAGTTGTTGAAGTAATTTAACTTACAAGTTCATGTGTCTGTATGCCTCCGTGTTTAATGAATATGCACATATGGCTCATAAATAACTCGTTCCCCCGTTGAACCTCCAGCCAAACCGTCCAATCACAGCGTTTTTCCTTTCCACCCCTTCTGCTCCCCATTTTCCAATAACTCTATGATCCTCATTTGTTACAGTTACAGTAGACGCATAAATGGCTGCCATTAATTTCAACAAAAAAAGCTCTCGGGGTTCTCTCTGCAGCGGTTGAAGCTTGTTGCCTCCCCAGAGGTGGGTTGACGCGTGGGAGGGGGAGGGTGGAGTGTTCACCCTCCACGAAAATGCACCACCAATATTTTTGTCCAGCTTCGGTCCAAATGCCAATAAATTGCGGTCCACACTGCAAACATCCAGTATTAACAAAACAAGAGGGGCGGGGGGAAGGGGCTGGAGAATAGGAGAAGGGGGTGCAGAATAAAACATACACCCCCCTTGAGTCCTACCGCCCCCGTCGGGGGAAAACCTCGTGGGAGGGGAGAATAGTGTTGAGCCCGAAGGCCATTAAGTTATGACTCTAAACGAGTACCGCTGGTCGGCCATTCAACGGAGTGGGCAATGAATAGCCAAATTTTGTTAACATAATGGCCATGAAATTACTCTCTCTCTCTCTCTCTCTCTCTCTCTCTCTCTCTTCCCATTAGCTCTGCGCGAAATACGAATGACCACATTCCGAAACTGCTTCTGGAGTTTCTCATGTTTCACTCCGTATTTAAAATACATTTTATAGACCGAAACATTCCTTTCCATCATAAATTTGCAAGTACATAAATGGAGACTTATTATCCCCCCTCCCCTAATACATGACGTTACAAAATACATCGACGATACCAACAAAATAATAAATTGACCTTAATAATACCTAAACGGAAGGAAAATGTTAAAAGTTTAAGTATAATACTAAAACGTTCTACCTTATGAACAGACAAATTTTTATGAGGATCATTTACAAAGGAGAACGCAGGATGTACGTAGATCAGCGTTTTTATCCTCGGCAATTACTCATGGGCTGTAAATTGAAACAATAATCTAAAAACATATTTAGAAAACCAGAAAATAAACAAAGAAATTATAAATAAAGTAATTGAGTTAGTCTGACTTCTTATCATAAGTGAAACACAGAAATAAAAAACGGGGTCCGGACGTTGCAGCACAAACATAATTTTTTTGTTATATTTTGATTAAAGAATTGATGATTTCCAGAAAGTTGGGAAAATATTCTGTTAGAATTTAATATTTTGGTAGCTATTTTACTTCTTGAAGAAACCGTGCCTAATACAACTATAGACAAATTATGGCTGTTTTTTGTTTTATTTAGCAATGAAAATGTTTTATTAACTGACACTGTGCAATTGGATTGTAGGGATAATTCCATATCAAGTAAGCTTTTTTACCGTACAAGCTTTGAACAAGAATCTTTACAATTGCTCAATTAAATTCTAATTGTAATTTATTTGTTCGACTTTCACATAATTTCAGGACAACCATTTCCAAAATAATTCGTAACTGTCCTTGAAATTAAAATTTACAACGAAGAGGAACGATCCTTTATGATATTATGAGGTTGTTATTCAATCAGAAACGAAATAGGGCATCCACGTAATAGGGAATCTATTTAGGTTTAGAAATGGGCATTGCAAGGTTGTCAGTGAGAGAATTCAACCATGAGAACCTGGATGTGGACAGGTAAACGCTACAGAATATAAATTTAGTTAACTACGAAAATTGTTTCATATAAACGTGTACAAATAATGAATTGTACTTGTGAACATTTTAGTTACGTGTGGCTAAATTTTAAATTAAATAAATGGTTTTTCCGAAAATATATAAGTGCGTAGGAGAGTTTGGGACTGTAAAATTCCAGGACTTGTTCATTTAATTAATATCTATTTACCTATTCTTTCACGGATGTCGTTTTTTTAGTTAAAACACACATTTAGTTTCTCAGAAAACTATATATATAAAAGGGAACGTGCATTTATCTGCCAGACCTCTGCCGTCCAAATGAGAAAGGTAGCAAGTCTAAAAAAACCTTTTGAGAAGCTGAGGAGTAAAATTTTTTTTCAGCTTCGACATTTACATAGACCCCTTACCTTTTTGAAAATGGTTTTATCCGTACCAAGATTTACGAATTTGTCTTTATAGATTAATTATAATGCATTTATTCGACTAAAAGTCGAAAATTTTTACTTACTGCCTTTCTACTTTGGACGGCAGACCTCATTTCATATTAATATTATTCCGCCGTAGAAAGAAACACGTAGCTTACAGGAAACAAATGTAAAATTCTGGATGTAAAAAAACACGTGTATTTTTAGTTAAAAATTTAGTTTCTCATAAAATTATATATAAAATGTGAACGTGCATTTCTAAGCCAGACCTCATTTCATATTAATATCATTCGGCTGTAGAAACAAACTCGAAGTTTCAGGAAACAAATGTAAACTCCTGGCTGTAAAAAAACATGTGTATTGCTTATTTATGTTCGCTTAAAATTATCCTTAAAAGAGAGTTAGCTGGAAGGGATCCAGTATAAAAAACTGAATATATTAGTTACAGCTACAAATCAGCCAGGAACATAAAATTCTATTTTATGCATAGGAAACTTATCCAATATTCTGCACTAACGGAGGAGGAACATTTTTCAAAGGAGTTATCAAAATCCCAGCTTGTGTGTTTATGACCGTAATGAACGTTCTTTTCCGCTCCATTCATAATGCCACTCCACAAATGCTTGAGCAATTAGGATTAAAGAACGGAGCTATTTAGAAGTTTCACGAGGACTCCATTTACTGGTGAAAAGTCTTTTTTTAAGGGAGAAAGGGGAGGGAAAGGCAGTAAAGTCGGTAGTGGTTTAGTGGTTGTGCTTACCACCTCTGTTCTTAGCGAGCCGTTTCGTGGTGCAGAGAGCGGTAAATGTTATGGCCTCGTCATTTGTGGCAATAGCAAACAAAAGGAGACACTGGATTTTTTTTCTGGCCTAGTGGCAATTGTAAAGGGGGGTGAATATAAACGAGTATGCTACTAGGTGATCATTGATGTTCCCCAACTCTAGTAGAGCTGATAGAGATCCCAAATTCTAGCTGGGTAGAAGCGTATTTTTTTCCACTTATCGTGACTATTCTAGTAATAAAATTTCTATTCAGTGACTAACTGTTTATTTTTTAACGAAAATACATAAATATTTCCAATACGAAACTATAAAATTAAAAATCTCTACAGTCACGACTTCAAACACACATTTTTGGTATTTTATTTCCACTTTTTAATCTTATCTATTTGCTGAGTCGATTCCAATGATTATTGGTTACGTATTTACTATTAATGTGACCCACATTTGGTTCATTTATAATAGACAATTTTCATTTACAAGAAACAATTGCATTTGTTTTTTTTTTTCAGATTATTATGAATCGCGCCAACAGCTTACGTCATTAGCGACTACTCTAGGGGGAAAGTTTAGGGGGAAAGTATTAATTGAAATTACGTTGTTCAGTAATTAAAATATTCATTGTAATGTTACCCAACTGTATAGTCCACGAAAGGAAATCGCTTGAAGTGATATTGTTATTGGAAATCGCAGTGTCCTTGATTAAGAGCAATCTCTTTAAACAGCACCTTCTATTAAGTTTTCCATCCCATATTGCCTTCTGCAAAGCAATTCTCGTTAACGTTAACGTCTAGACGTTTCAAAGCAGATGAAGCTTCCGTGGTCTTGTTCTCCTCCGTGGTCTCCTTAATGTATCTTGCATTAGGCACTTTCTGCTAAAGCCAATCTCGTCCTGGCCCCGAGTAGGATATTGCTTCTGCCATCCTTTTCACCTATCACCTACGGGCTCCATCCCTTTCTCCCCCACACACACACCTCCCTCCCCCTCCTCCCTTCCCTCCCCGCAAAGTGAAAGTTGACATTTCAATTTCCTGTCTCTGTATGTGCGTGCGTGTAAAAAAACCCGTCTCTACCTACACCGCTCTTTTCAACCCTTAGCAACTTTTGCGTCACATGTTTCACACGGGGGTTCGCGAAAGAAAGAACCGTGTGACTGGCAGATTTCCTTTTGGCTTGCGGGAGAACGATTCACGAGCGACGACTCCGAGAAGAAGCTGATTTATGGTGGAGAAAGCTCAAAAGAATTTCGATTTATTCGCAGGTGATGGAGGGTAAACGTTGTCCGTTGACATATTTTATACATTCTGAATTGCAATTCAAGTTATGAAACGGAACTGATTTTCGTTGAAAAAGTTTTTAGTGATTTGGATACTTATATTTCTTTTGAGAATAGGAAAGTGAAACACGAATAATTATTAAAGAAACTCTGTAAACATAATAATTTACACTATCCTTAATTGACTGTAAAGAGAAAAATACTTATAAACCCTTAGCTTTAATCAAATTATAATGAATTTTGAAGAGCAGATATTAGCTTCTCACGTTTATTTGGAATAATTTCTATTACAAATAGTATAGAATGACTAAAAACTGATTTAAATATATGAGAAAAGTGGATTGCCAAAATTTAATTCAGCTTATTTCAACTAAAAACATTCTTATTGTGCTAATAATGTGTTGAAGTATTGTTTTAATTGTTAATTTAATTACGCGGTGATGGAAATATTATTGAGTTGGTTAAGTTGTGGTTGTGATTTTGATGAACGGCTGAATTGTTACGTCAACTTAGAATATGCTACGGGGATACGTGTCTCTGAACATCAATCATAAATGATTTTTTAACTCCCTGTTGAAAGTGTCATTGTTTTTTCAAAGGGCGATTGCACAATATCCTCTGGAAATCACTGGGGACGGATGAGAGAGAGAGAGAGAGCGATACTCGATTCCTGGAGTTCATCGCTGACCGTCGTGTATGAATTATTCGTAAAAGCTAATAGAATCCTTGTTTTTCAAGAGAGTGTAGTGTTACTACCTGTTGACGTAGGAAGTTGTTACATATAATTTTTTTAAATGTAGGATCTACGTTACCCTGTATGTACAAAAACATGGTTTACCACGGTGTCTTTCTTCTTTCCAAGTTTATGAAGGAAAAACCCATGCTGCTGGTTACCTAGAGAGGTTACGGGAGTTCCTCCCCCGCCTTCTAACGCAGTTTTGAACTGCGTCCAACTGCGGAAGTTGTTACTGTTGTCGATTAAAGAAGAATTTTTGAAATAGAAATCGTAAATAACATATTTTAGGAGAAAAAAAATGAGGGATTATTTATTGAAGCACCCTAGTATTGAAATTAAATTTGTTTTCATACCTTAGAGAAACCTGAAATCAAGAAATGGGTAATACAATGACTCAGTGAGTCGCTCATACCATTTAACTTATATATATATACTCTCTTGAAAAACAAGGAATCTATTAGCTTTTACGAATAATTCATACACGACGGTCAGCGATGAACTCCAGGAATATATATATATATATATATATATATATATATATATATATATAACAGGTGACGAACTAAGTTAAAAAGAAACGTGCAAAACGAATCAAACTGCAAGGAGAAGAAATACAAATCCTACTGTTAGCCACTGATATTGTAGTATTAGGGGAGTCAGAAGAAGACTTGGAAACCATAATAAATAACACGAGAAATAGGATTAATAGAAGGAAACCAAGGCAATGGAGTGTAGTATGGGAAACAGTCGAATAGCAAAGGGCGTTGGATTTGGAACGGATATTTTGAAGGAGGTTAAGGAATTGTGCTACTGGGATAATAACTAGGCATGGTAGAAGCACAGAAGACATAAAGAGTAGAATACAACAGGACTAGGAAGTATGAATATTAGGAAATCATTAATAAAAATGTTCACATGTGGCGTTATGTGGGTGAAAACGCGGACGGAAGGAGCTGCAGAAAGGAAAAAAGAGAGTGGTTCTATAGAAGAAAATTAAAATCAGATGGATGGGTAGGGTAACTAAGTAGGAAGTTCTAAGAAGAATAGGGGAATAGACAGAACATTTTGGAGGACTACGACCAATATAAGGGATAGATTAATAAACCTCGTTTTGAGGCATGATGGTCTTGTCAAATTGAAATTAGAGGTAAGCGCGTGGGGTGAGAGCAGAAGAGGGAGGCCAAACATAGAATACGATATACATATTAGGGAGGATGTGGTAGTTACGTAGAAATGAAAAGGTTTTCATAGACTAGGTTAACATGGAGATTTGAATTAGACCAGTCTAAGGACTGAATACTACAGCAGCAACAAACATAATTAAATGAAATGAAATTATAGAAATATGTAACTGTTATAAAAAAGAGTTATATTTATCATTAAGTATAATAATAAGTGTGGGTGATGAAATAAGTGATACTGTAAAAGATGGGGGATATTAATTAATGAATTTAATAATTGGGTTTAAATATATACATTTATTAATTGTAAACACAATAATTTTAATATGGGTAGTGCGTGTAAAAAATAAAAATGTACGAAAATAATTAATTAAAATGGGATTGTATTAAAGATGTCAGGGTATTAATGGTTTGGGTGACCACGTGTAGCAGATCTGTTCGTTGACGAACCTGAGTTGTTTTCATAGGCGTCTCGCTGTAATTTCCGTGTTGTGGTACTTGAAGCGGTCGTCGACAATAGCTGCAGCTGGAAATTAGGAAACTCCGCTTTTTTCTCTTTCTTCTCTTGTTGTTAAGACCTTTCTTCCCTGCTTCCTGGACTGATCAAAGCATGGTCTCCGCTGCCACTTCACCAATCTCCTCTCTCCACCACTCTGCTGCCAATCTCCTTTCGCCACCACCTTGTATCACCAGCAATCTCTTTCTCCACCGCTCTCCTTCAATATCGTCTCACCATCACCTTGTATCACCTGCCAAAAATCTCTCCACCACTCTCCTTCAATATCCTCTCATCATCCCCTGCAAAAATCTGTCTACCACTCTCCTTCAATATCTTCTCGCCATCACCTTGTATCACTTGCAAAAATCTGTCCTCAAATTGTCTCCGCCAGCCTCTTTAGCCTTGTCCCCACTTATCCGACACCTATCACTAAGGTGGCAGGGATGGATATCCTCCAATCATATCCCTTGTTTCATACACGCCACCCGGTCACCAAATTCCCAGGCAGATTAAGACATTCCGAAACGGCGACGGGGTGTCCGAGCTTTATGGTCCAGGTGTCTTTGTTATTATTCCGAGCCGCCAATACGGCGCGCGGAAAAACCCCTTCTTCCTGGCAAGCGACTTGCTCATGCCAGAATATTTGTTAAGTTTCCGTAAATAATAATAAAAAATTGGACGCGGGTTCTACTGCGCTACAATACCAATTTGGTATTTGTATTTTTTTTGGGAACATAATTCAGTGAAATAATTTGACGTTTTGAATTGCAAGTTTGTTAATCGATTTTCGGGAGGGGGAAGAAAGAATAAATATAAGAGTATGGGGTAGGAAATCTGTAAATGATAATTGTTGCACGGGCACTCGTATTTTTTTTTGGGGGGGGGGGGTTTACAGGCTACATGAGGGTGATCCTAAAAAAGGCAACTCCCCTTTAATAGCATAGGAAGGGAATTGAAAAGGGGGGATGCGGAAAGTAGAGCAAGGTAGCCAAGGGTTAACTAGGGTCCCCGGTGTGTCACCTAAAGAGATACAGGGAATTTCCTAGAAAACCTGCATCAGGTATGTCTGGCATTGGGTACTTTTCTCACGCCCTTCCGAATGACGGGAGACGAATTTGCTGTGGGGTCGCAGCATTCCCTTTTCAGTGTCTCCAGCAATTGTAAGAGGCAATGGGATCAGCGGACAACTCTTGCCATATGCCCAAGATCTTCGACACCAGTACATATACTTCCCAAAATAGGTGAAGGTGTGAGAACTTTGATAAGAAAACCCAGAGAGAGTACGAGGTATTCCCGACATAATCATGTGAGCCCTGAAGTCACTCTGGGGGAAATTCCTGCGAGAGAAACTCCCACAGGCACCTGTATACGAGCACTCGGTGAATTAGGAGCGTTCATATACGGAGAGGTGGACAGAGTTAGGCTGCGAGGGGGGGGGGAAGGAGGGAGAGGGAGAGAGATTAATATTCATGACGAAAAGCATTGAAATCTCAGTGTACGCGATTTGCCTGCACCGCCAGAAGCGACCGGGCGAAATCTGTTTGTGGAAACATTAACAACAGCTCTGAATTAGATCGGGCAAGAAATATTAATCCCTGTAACTGGACTGTCTCTGTCTGGTAATAAAGGGAAATGGCGCAGCGTCCAGCGGACAAATCTGGCGGAATGCCTTTGATGGGATTAATATTGTAAATATCGGAGGCCTAATACCGGCCAGTTAAATATATACATATAAATTAGAAGTGGATAGAGCGGGCCTGACAGCCAGCACCGGCGACGTAGTCCGTAATGACATCCCCGCAATTCCGTCGACAAATATTAACAATGCGCATCCGTATAACACAAATGTGGTCTGCTCGCGGGGTTTCGTATCTGGACGGCACTTAGCCAAATTGGATCACGGGGAACGTACATACATATATGCAGAGACACACACACACACGTCCCTTCCGACCATTCGCCATTAACGTGACGAGGAAATAATTGTTAACTAATTAACTAATGAGTAGTGAACGCTATGTGAAAATCACTGAAATACCAAACAATTGGTCCCGAAAGCGATTTAAATCCGTTTGTACAGTTATGGATCAGATTAGTTTGTGGCTCGACCACTTGCGACGTCATATTTACAGATTCAAACGAGTACGCACCGCTATATATAATCGTCACACAATACGCGGAATCTATTCGTTTGAAACGATATTGCAAACGTTTAAATAAATCACATAATCTCTACAGTAAACACATTCAATATCACCGATCAAAGTACTTCTGCGTATTTATATTTTCCGTATTTAGTGCATGCTACCGTGCAAGGTAAATTAAGATTTACTAGGAATTCGCCGGGTTAAAATGACATACATCGTTTCAACTTCCTGTCACAATAATAACCTTAATACCAAAAAAGTATTTTCTGACTTTAAGTATAAAATAAATAAATAAAAAGACGGCCAATGAGTGGGCAAATAATTTAATTTTTATTTATTCAATACAACTACACCGTTCCATCCAACTTTGTAGACTTCATCAGGTATCTAATGTGAACAATGTATACCATATATTTTAATTTAGATTGAATATTACACTTTATATTTTAACAAATGTTTAGGTATCATAAATTAATTTTGATTTTATAATTTTTTGTGGTGTTATACAGGAAGTCCAAAAAGTTGGCTAAAACGTATTATTTAAATAATAATTAAATTATTTGCTGACTCATTGACCGTCGTTTCAATTATGTATATAATCATCTCAATATATTCTATTTTTCTGAATTTTAAAATTTCTAAAATTGATAACTAAATTTTTAACACTGAAAACGCTTCAATAAAAGATGAAAAGAATATGGAACTACAACCCTGTTGCATTATAAAACATTATAATCTGTTCTCTAAGCAATAAATTTTTGGTATTTCTATTTAAAATACCAACAGGAAGAAACAAGTATCTTCCACCGGGAAAATTGCCGAATTATGTGTTACAAAAATGCATACATACAAAAAATTCGTAAATATTTTCATAAACAATTTCTGTAACTTTTGTAATTTGATATTGAAATTTTACGTCATATTATTGGTTGACACACGAAATGAAAGGATTCTAAATTTAAGAAGTAGTAAATTGACCTGTAAGTCGGAATAGATTTAATAAATATTTTATTAACATTACTTTAATAACATGTCGTTTCGTCCCGCGATTTAGAACATCATATGATGAATTTGAATTACTAAAGAAATATTATAATATAGTTCATATAACAATTACAAAATGAAAAATTACTGACGAAATCAAGAAATTTATGATGACGTAAATTTAGTCGTGCATGTTGAACAAGGAGCAGAGGCTATAATAAAAGTTAAAAGCGTTTTGGTAGACTTCATAACAACAATGTAAATTTTAACAATGAATGATACCGAAAGATAATAATAGAAGGAAATCGTGAATATTGTTTAAATTGCTTGTCAATTTTAAAATTAATAGCCGAATTGTTAGTGCTTATTTGAAGCGTCTCACTCATGAGTCTAGAAGAAAGATAATATTGAACATGTAAAATTTTTACAAATCGTCAATTAATCCTATCGTTATTTAAATATATAAGCATCGACAAGTCTGAATAATTGTATACACTATACCAAAAATTATTTTGATGTTCATTAATGTGCCTTTATAATGAGTTTTTGGTTTGACCATTATAGAAGGAACTGCAGTCTAACAGGTAATTTGGTTTTTAAGAATATGTTTACCTAAATTATCAATTGTATCTTCAATATTTTTAACAAGTTAAATTTATGCATGATTTGAAGCTAAAAATTTATTCCAACTTTATCTATTTATGAGAATCCGAAAATATGATCATTTACCATTAACCATTATGATCACTGTTACAATATAAATAAGTGACTTATATAAACATATTGAATGATTTCATCAAATTTCTGTCTGAAAATAAATTGGATGCAATGCTAATTCTTGATTGTTTTGAAGCAATCCAGTAAACACTGTATTTGTCTAGTTACTAGGTTAAAACGGTATCAATACCTGCAAACCAGTTTTGAAGCAAGCAAGAATACTCCTGGCCAAAAATATAAGAACCTTGTCTTCAAATGTCCTTTATTAAAAATGTTTATTGGAGCCAGATTGGATACAAAAGTAATAGACAGATAATTTATGATTATCGTAAAAATCACAGTTTCTTATTTTAAGGTTATTTACTCTCATTTGAGCATCCTATAACTATATATTCAGAGTAATACGTTCCTGAAGTTTTAGTACAAAGTTAGCGAAGATTGAGAGCTCCACAAGGTGCCTGTATGTCGGGTCCTGACATCTCGTCTGACGTCGACACATACCTGAGTTTTCCCGCACTACACTCGCGTGGACAACTAGGATGGTGGGAGACATTGAAATATTTATGTAGTTCTGTAAATATTTTCCTTAGTCAATATCGTTTTAATAAATAACCCATTTATTTATTTAATTACCCTATAATTATTATTTCAAACACACCTTCAGACAATCCCATTGTATAGCATTTTTAATTATATTTGTATGTTTTTAAATGATTTATATAAGGAATATGAAAGTTATTTTTATTTACGCAGATACTGATATTTTGTTTTTGTAAACGTTATTCCTCTTAAATCATCATATATAAATCTTAATTTATTTTATACTCTAAGAATCGCTCTTCAACAGTATAGGCCAGTTTTCATAAAACTTCTTTAAATTATTAACCACGAAGCTTAATTTAATTGATTCACCATGCATAAATAAGGGAACTTTTGTCGAGTTTCATCACGAGACAATCCGATGTTTAACGTTAATTTTACCCACGTACAACTTTCGGGCCAAAGCCTTAATACGTTTAAGTCACTCATCAAAAGCGGACTAAAAATTTCCGGATCAGAGTTTGCTTTAACTTAAAATTTTAGAAGCGACCTCGGTTTAAATGTTATTAGTGGGTGGAACTCAGGAATTATCCTTCCGAGCGAAAAGTTATCTCCGAGTATATTGTTAATTAATCTCGTTGGTTGTTGTGGGAGGGCGACGTTTCCGTTGCAGTATCTCCATGTAGTTTATGTCAGGTATTGGCGTCTGGCGCTGCAGATGTGCCATTGTGCTTTACGGCCAACGTCGACGCTCCTATCTCCTGTACAAAAGAAAGCGGAGGCCATATTTATTACCACGGGCGTTCTCAGATGCCACACACAAAAAAATAACAGCTTTCCTCAGTTCAAGAAGGTCCCCATTGCCAGGGCGAAAAAATGTAAAGTGTAATCTCCAGATAAGGCCTTTCATAACTGAAAATTCCCCTGTAGCTTTGTCTTATCCAAACAACAGTTAAAAAGCTCCCCTTAAATTAATATCTTTCAGAATATTTTGTAATTTAATAAATTCAATTTTACTTTATGCAATTATTTTTTTATGTTAACATACACTTTTCTTTATTATAATTTAAATAATACTCCCTTCACAAATTTGCCATTATCTGTTTTAAATTTTAAATTTGTTTTTACAAAACAATTTTCGATATAAAAATAATTGTTGGAGGAAATGTTTTAGGGTTTTCACTTCGGTTGACGTTTAGCAAACACGACGTATCGTGAAAAACCTTTGAAACTTTCAATTGCAAACTTCATTTCGAGATGTGGACTGTGATTTTTCCCCGAAACGTCGTGTATGTTAAAAGGAGTTGGAAAACCGAGAACTTTTTCAACAGATAATTCACCGGGAAAGGTTGAGAAAATTAATGAAAATATATCTGTGAGGTTTTCAACCTATTCGTTTTAAAGTGAATGCAAATCGATTCTTAAATTTCTAGTATTTTCTTCTTATTACATATAACAAAATACTTTCCGTTCAAACTATTTGTCAAATTAAATTTACAATTACGGTTATTGTTGAATGATGTTGATATTTTTATGAAATTTTGAATCGTATTGTTCCAGATCAATATTTCATAGCGAAATGTGGTGCTATAAAATAGTTTTGAAAATCAGATGGGTGGATATGGTAACTAACGAGGAAATTGTAAACAGAATAGGGGAATAGCGAACAATATGGAGGAATTTGACCAAGAGAAGAGATAGATTAAAATGTCAAATTTTGAGATATGAGGGTAGCGTAAAATTAGTATTAGAGGGAAGTGTGTGGGGTAAGAACAGAAGAGGACTGCCAAGGATGGTATACGCTAAGAGAAGGGAGGATGTGAGATGTAGTAGCTATGCAGAAATGTAAAGGCTTGCGCAGGACTGGTTAACATAGACTGTTGAATCAGACCAGTCTTAGGACTGAGTACCTCGACAACTAATCATGCTCTGAGAAACGTCCGTGTAGGTACACTGTTCTCAAAAATGTTATAGTGAGATTAAGATAGAAGAATTTTGTTGTTGATTACGCTTATCGCTACCGAAAAAAATTATTGAATAGTTATTAAATAAAAGAGAGAAGTGTTGCCTTCAATTGAAGCTCAGTCAAAGGCAATGAATCTAAATTTAGTAGATGACAATGGGAAAATGTCAACCGGCCGGACCTGAGAATGGAATCCGGGAACTCCCGCTTCCCGAGCGGAAAAATTCTGGTAAACATTATTTCCTTTCTCTTTTTCTAAATTCAGTTTAATGGCCTCAGGCTGAGCTTCTACTGAAGCAATTCTTCTCGTTTTGAATTAAAAATTCATCCAACTTTGATCATTTACAGAGTTTTCACACTTCACTGTGACAAACGATCACTGCTATACAAAAATAAGAAATTTTAATCATGAAAGTATAGGATTTCAATTGGTCACCCTCGTGTATCTTGAAAATATTCTGATTTTATTAGCATTGTACTTGAGAAAGTGTAGCAATAGTTAGGTGAAACGTTGAACTGTTTTCGTAGGAAAAAATTCTGCGTTTTGTCAATTATGCTTCACAATATGACGTAACAGATGCTAAATGCCCATAAGTATACATAAATCTAATTCTATAAGCGAATTTCTTGTGTGTAATAGCGTTGGGTAGGTTTATGTCGTGTAAATATGTGCCTTTGTTTCGAAACTCCCAAGTTACTAATTAATACGTGTTGATCTCCCTCTTCCATATTTACTCAGAATAAATGTAAACGAATCACGTTTACCTAGCATTGGATGGTATTTGAGGTGACACAGAAAATAAACTCATCGAGGAGGGTGAGGAGGAACGTGGAAGTAACCCAAGGGGAAATTTGAAGATGGGGATCCAATATCTAAAGAGGGGAAAGGTAAGAGTTTCAGGGTGGCGAATTTCATAATAGAGGCCGTCGAGGCTCGCAATGAATACTAATGAGTACAACATTACGCCTGCACCTCACCTCACAGGGGTGGCTCATAAAGGGCGGGGGTGAGGGGGCGGAGGGGATGGAGGTGCAGCATGAAACAAAATCCATACCGCAAGAGAGACTCAATTACAAGACGTAGAGAGAGAGAGAGAAAGGGAGTCAGTTGAAATGGGAGGAAAAACAAGAAAACTTCATTTTGTGGCGCGGAAAGCGGGAATTCATGGATTGCTAGAGGGAAAAAGATACTGCTCTTCCATATTAGTGGTAAATCTGCGTAATCCCTTAAACGCAGTCGCGCTGGGGAACGGTACGTTCCTCTACTCTTCTTTTTCGTAGCTAAAAGAGGAGAATGGTTAAAAAATTACTCTCTTAAAAGATGTTGGGGAGGTTGAAAGGAGAAATACGTCGTATGCGAGTGCAATATGTAGGGAATATTAGTTCTTTGAACTTTAAAATTAGCAATTTTGATTTATTTCGAAACGTCAATTACAACTTTTTTCTTCATAACTCGATCCTCCGCCTTTCCAAATGCCCACCAAATACCGTCAACTTATTTCAAAAAATTAAAAGTTAGAGTATTTCCATAATTATTTCATTTAGAAAAGAAGAAGCAATAGAAGCTGAATGGTGGTCCAATTCCTTTTGTATGCTAATTTCTCCAAGAAGAAACACTTTATGCTACCAGTAACTAATCCTGCGTGAGGATTCAACGTGCAATCCTGTAGTTCTCTTCTACTGCAATTAGTGGAGTTTGCCCATGGTCAATTAATTGCTGACTCCAGCAGACTGAGAGAATAGGGAAAACAACAACGTCAGAGCAGAGACAATCATTAAGTTGACCCCTAACTCTCAAATAATGTGGTTAATAGATTGATAGTTACCAAAAATAAGTTAAATACAAAATTAAAAGTCACCACAATGTAACAAACATAATGAAGCCAGTAATCAAAGAAATTACAGAGAACTGCAAAAGAAAAAAATCAGCAAACACTCTGATCTGGACGACATTTTTTAACCGAAAAGAATGACCTACCAAAACCTGTCTTAATAATTGTTAGGCACAGTTGTTACTTGATGTAACGTATTTTGTGTTCTACAAGATTGACTGCAGCGATTGCAGCGCCGTGTGTATTGGCCAGAAGCTGATGCCTTGAATCAAACTATAAATTGCCTAATGAATAAAATAATGGTATTTCAAAACACATTTACTTAATTAAGATCCTTGACATGGAAACCAATTATTACCGAAGACTAATTTGAGAAACGATTCACAACAAAATGAATAGACATAAATCGCTTAGTAGTCAAAGTGCCACAGACGCATTAAGTAAATAATATGAGTTTTTTCTGACCACATGGTATCTTTCTTCTACCTTAGCACACACATAAATACCAGTGTTCAGTGGCTTCCCAGGTTATTTGAACTTGAAGGTCTACAATTTTGTGGAAGAAACATCGTAATTATAAAAAAATTGATTATTTTCAGTTTTGTTATGTTCTTATTTATAAAGGAAACTTCCAACTAAGCATGAAAATTTTCCGATATGAATAATTCACCAATTAGTTCTTTTTATGCACCATGTCGGTATTTTTATAGTCTGGAATACTTTTCCTCAATAGAGGAAAAAATATTAATTTCCACGATTTTCTTGAAAATTTCTGTTACTTTCCAGTTCAAATTACATGTTAAGGAAACTCACTAATCTTAAAAATAAGGATCGTAAATAATTTATTTTATTCCGTATTTGTTTGACCCAGTTTAGACGGTGCCTTGTCGTTGAAGTTCGCCGTAGGAGGAGAATTAGGTTGTCATTACGAGATGCTTTAATATCGAATGAGACCTTGGCGGGGATCAGCAATCCGTCCCTGTAAATACACACCACCCCCATCCCCGCTTAACTATTAATAACAGATTGTCAGACCCAGACGCAGTGTGATGGAGTGTTTGCATCGTTTGTGTGCTCAGATAATGCCACCTAATGGGCGTTATGGGCTGGAAGGCTCTCTGGATAACGGTTCAGGAAAGCGGGAGTGGGGACAAGATAAAGGCGACAAGCCTCGTCGATGTTACGACGTCGTAGAAAAGGTGCTAGGTTGTGCACGAAAAGATGCTGGATTATGAAGTTTTGTTTGCACGGTCTTTTCCCGGAATTTACGGCTCGGCAAAATGTACTTTCACGAGCACGTAAACTAACAAGTGTGGAATGAAGCCCCAAATATAGGACATTATTGCTAACACTCTAGATATTACTACCCGAATAAAGAAAGGAAACTGTCAGCAGTTAATAACAACGAACCTTTGTATCCTTATATGAAAATTGGAAGACTTCAAACTTTCCAAGTACATGATAGATCCCTCTAATGGTCACTCTGATGAAGAAAGTTCTTTGTGGAAATAATAGTTACATATTACATTTATTTTTCAGTAACTATGATGCAATACTGTTGAAATTTAAAAATAATAACCTTAAAAGATGTGCGTTGTGTACAAATTGATATTTTGGGGACTTCTCGGAATTATTCCGACCATATTCATAACTTTCTCATTAATAGTGTAATGAGGTAATTTTGAGAGGGCACAGAATATTTGTAAAGATTTTAAAGATGCGGAACGTGTCATGATAAAGACGGTTGTCCGAAGGTCGAAAAGGGGACGTTTGACAGGATGATCCTTTAACCGAGTTGGCAATGAAAATGACACAGTAGAAGTAAACATTTATATGTATTTAAGATTCCAGGAGTCGTGAGATGCTGTCCCAGGACAAATAAAATTTTAATGTGTAATATTTGAGCAAAATGTGGTTGGGCTAGAACAATAGCTATGGGAACGTAGCTACTTAAATTATAAATTAAAATTTTTAATATATCGATACATATATCCTACTAGTATTTTATTCAAATGTACACAAAAAATCAAAGATATTTAGTTCTAGGTACTTCCTTTTCATATCTAATTACTAACTGGATATAAAAAAACGATTTAGGTCTTCAACAGTTAACCTTCTTAACTTTTCGAATTTCCCAGTCATATTTCTGGTGATATTAAACACACTTATGTACACGGACGCGCTCAAAGGTCACGCAGACATTTTCACAGAAATCATGACTGTTTAACATTTATTGATGCGTTAAATTATCATGAATATGCTGCCGTGAATATTTAAATATCAAGACGATACGCGTATTACCAACTGACCCTGAATTACTCTTACTGTAAGGGTAGCTCATCGCATTATAATGATTTAAAAATTGTCTGCTAGAAACCAAAGAAATTTCCTTCGCTGGAGTAAATATAAAGGTTTCAATTTTTGATACATTTAATTCCATGCAGGCTATGTACCTTTATTTTATATTATACGTTTTCTCGTGTGAATACAAATCAAAATTATTTTAATCCAATGCAGTGGAGATGTAGTGAAGGTAATTATGATTCTGGAATTTTAAAGTAGACGAAATAAGTCAGAAATCTTATAATGGAAGGATGATAGAAAATTTTAAACTACGAAATACTTATCCTATTGAACGATTAATTTTCATCAATAGTTGGCAATAGCAAAACCACATCTTAAATCGTTTCTAAGATTATCATATGAAATGTATAATAATTTAATTGTTTTACCTGTATGTATTAAACAATTCTCCAAACGGATATGAAATAATAATATAAGTTTATTATTAATAAAAACAACTGAAACCCAAACAAATTGGGAATATAGAAAAGAGAGATCCATCAAATATTTTTGGGAAATTTTCTACTTAAATTCTCACTCATAGAATTGAGAAATGTTCAGTAGAACAAGTATCCAAAGCTCTTATCAACTTCAGAGACGACACATATCCTCGCCAAAGACAATACCCTTTTTTCCTCGTACATGTGTAAATATTTTTAATTTTACTTTTCTTTCTAGTCATAATAAATGGTGAAATCTAACGGGATCGATGAAAAATAACACGTGGCAAGACTGAACGTCGGTCTGCTTCAACTAGTGGTGTGGGAGGAGTTTCTAAAGTCTTAAGTCCCTCTGTCAGCAATATGGCGTAAAACAGCTTGTGTGCCAGGATTTTAATCACATAGGAAGTATTGCATTGTTTTATACTTTTCTTCTATTGCAGAATAAAATAATTATTGACCCTCCATCTCTGCACATAAACGGAACCACAGTACCATACGAAAATAAAGCCAAATATCTTGGTATGACACTAGATACCAAGTTGAGATGGAAAGAACACGTAAAAAAAAGAAAAAGGAAGAACTCAACATATAATATCGACAGTATAGATGGCTCATTGGACGATATTCCAACCTGTCTTTATATAACAAAACTTTGGTGTATAACCAAATTATTAAACCAACCTATGGGGATGTGCAAAATAAAATAATATCAACCAAATACAGACATTCCAAAATAAAGTTTTACGTGCCATGGTGAATGCCCCATGGTACATTATAAACGCTGATATCCATAGAGACCTTGGCATTCCAACTGTCAAAGAATAAATTTAAAAAATCTGCGGGCTTCGCCGGCATGAAAACACAGTTCTTCACCTCTCGGACAATAAATACCTCTTCCGAAGACTCAAGCGAAGAAAACCATTTGAATGAGTATGAATGATAAATTACAAAATAAAGCACGCTGCGTGAGCGTGAAATAACGTCGTAGGACAACAATGAAAACTAAAGAATGTCATTGGACTAATTTAGCTAATAAGTAACTAGATATACGAATTAACAAAGTAAAACTAATGGTTTTAGTTAGGGAGGTGGTTTTTAGTGGGTAAAAATTCCACACAGGCTTCACTGCGTCTTTCTGAAGATTTTCCACCTGCCCACGCAAAAATGAATCGATTGCAGAAAAATAAAGGAAATTTAATGTTCTAATTTTCAAACTTTGAGCATGACATTAATAGAATCGCAAGTGAAGTGGAATAAGTGTTGTGTTCTGTAAGGGGTGACCATTTGTCTTCTTTTTGGCGAGAGTAGCGAACAGTATCTTTAAATTTATTTTTTATAATTAAATAGCATTAGAAAACATTTTATTTTTCATTCTCACACAATAGTAAGTACTTAAAAATAAATAAATTTGTGATGGGATTTTACATATTACTATTGGTTTTTGCTTGTTCGTCAAACCACGTGTTCTGCTGGAAAATGTAATCCGTGTCCTGTGAGTCAGCAGAGGCACAAGCATCCTCCTTTGACCTCCGAAACGAGTCGTGGCCCCCTTTAGTGTAGGGTAGACCGTTCTCCCCCTCGTCAATAGTGTTGGAGGGAATTTCCAGGGCTGTGGGTCGGTCGGCTACTGCTGCTATCGACCACCAAAGAACAGCAACAGGTTGTTGGTTGTCTGCTGCTCTAATGTAATGTTCTTCCCGCAGTCCTAGCGTAACCTGTATTCTTTTTTCCCCTCTCTCAGTGCATCGAGAAAGAAGAAACAGCGCCCCAGCATTTGAACTTGATGCTTGTTATTCATCTCAAGTGCAATGTTGCCACAATCCGAAACAGTATTATTTACGTCACCTAATTTTTACAAATGAATAGATTTACAATTAACTTATCATACGACTGCAATGAAAGTTAAATCTATACTTCCTGGTTCACGGCGTCCCCGTTTTTTAAATATTTTCCTTCGCTTGACTTATCGCACAATTACAAGAATGTTTGCCAACTTTAAGAGAAACGAATCACTTATCAAATTTTACAGCCTGCAAATTTTTTAATTGTTTTGAACATTTAGAAAAGCTCTAACCAAAAAAAAAGAATGGTAGATGTGATCGCGCAAGCTCAAAATGACAAATGTAGTGCTGTAACAGGAAAATTTTAAAACATCTATTATTTTAGAAACATGGGGTATTAAATGAATACTACAAAGCACATACTCGGTGAAAGAATTATGTACCAAAATAGGTATGGAATATAAGGTGATCGAAAGTCATATTTCATTTGCATTTTCTTATTCTATTTCCTTCTTCGGAAAATTATATATTTAAAGCATATCAATAGTGAAAAAAATGGAAAAAGGGGAAACTGAACTTGCGACAGACTAATTTTACGTTAAGACAAACATTAATATAAATAAACGAAATAAATTAACAACCCGTTTTTCACCCACTTTCCTTTCAAATTTTGATTAAACTGACGTTTCTTCACCACTTCTCCGGGTGTTAAATTTTGAAAAAAGGATGTCATTCGGGATAGAGCTGCTGCTTTGGAGGCGGTCAAGTTTATAATTTTTTATACATTTGGCATCTTTTCTTCAAAATTTATTACCCGAAGAAGTCCCAAAGGGGGTAACGAAACGTCGTTTAATCAAAATTAATAAAAGTGTCCTTAAAACTGGACGTTAATTTATTTAATTTAAATATTTTAAAATACTGTTATTGTATCTTATTTGCGTGATATAAAACAACCCTTCCATGGATGTTAAATATATTAGTAAGTAATCTAATGAAACCATAGTTTGCGTTAATATAAAACAATTCTGTTTTGTTATTAATAGAAGACGTAAACTCTATAGTGGTTATACAATAATATTTTTCAACTAGGCCAAAAGTTACTGCGTTTTAATTTTACTCTTCTTTATTCATTGGCTCGGCAACCTATTTATAGGGCTTTGGCTTACCGAGTAGAGTGAGGAGTGACACGTGGTCAGGTTATCGATTCTCCAGCAGTCTTAGTCCCAGTCTCCGTGACCGTGTCGACATAAACATCCAAGCCTATTCCAGGATTCGATACCGGGACATCTGTGTCGCTAGGCAGCGATGTTAGCCACTAGACTACAGTAATTTATTTTTGGTCTTAAACTACAATAAATATTAACTTTTGTGCTAAAAGTGTAATTAGAATTCCCTATCACCTGTACAATGTATACTGTTTATTCTTTTTTGTCTGTGGCCAACAAATTAGTAATTTCTTTGGATTTTTTCTGAATACCGGGAAACATAATAAATGATAAGCTTCTTACATTCCCAACGAATTGGTAATTTCTTTGGATTTTTTTCTGAATGTCGGGAAACACAATAAATAATAAGCTTCTTACATTCCCATATATGCTGAATAAAATTCGAATGCTACTACGTTGGAAATGGAGGGAAATTTGTCTCTTTATTTTTCCTTTACGCCTCTCCCGCAACCTCCATTTTCAGCTTGACGCATAATAATTTGCTCGTAGCCATTACCGGCTATAAAACGATGCCTGAGCGCCAGCTGTGAAGGTATTAATCATACGCGGAAAGGGGCGCCCCGTGGTTAATAAAAGCGGAAAGACTAAGCAATGCACACACACGCGAATTCTACTCTACCGCCTGTAAATCAGCCACGAGCCCAGCACCAACAAACCCGGAGAGTTAAGCCTCTGTAAAAAAAAAGAGCTCCCCAGATTTATTGAGCGTGCGTAGTTTAGACCCCCATTGAGAACTTGCTTCAGTTAGAGGACATGAAAAATTTAAATAGAACGTCAACTTCTACGAACAACCATTTTGACTCGCCAATAGCAAAAAACACACAAAGGAAACTCTTCCATCGGTAAAATATTTTTAAATTTCATAACAGGAGAATGAACACGTGAAGTTAAATTATTTTTAAAAATAAAATTTCTGGTTATAGAGGATATATGAAACCATTATATTACATTGCTTACCAACCATTGCAGGTTTATCATTCATCAGATGGATTGTACCATTCAGCGGGGACTACAACGACTGGTTGATTACGTTTTTTCACAGCTTCCTAGTTGCTAAATGTAAGCCTCGCCCAAAGAATTGCTGTTGTAGTCATCCGCCTAAGAAGCAGATGTTTTTGAAAATTATTATAGAGTTCACAAAATCACAAGTTGAATCAAAGAATTTTTCCGACAAAAAATGGACTCAAATGTTGATTTACGAAAGAAAGTCGTGAGAATTCGACTCAAGAACTATCACTAATATTATTATTTTGTCAATAACTGCAATTATAAATACAGATAAAATTCAAAACCAAGGATTCTCGACAATTCTCACTTTAAAAAAATTCTCTGACGTTATGACTTTCAGGCAACGATCCGAAGGTCTGACCTCAAAACATCTATGGAAAATAATTAAGAAACCGCTGGCCTTACAGTCATAAATATTTGTATCGGATGGAAGCTTTGGTCTTTACATTAGGTCACGTCTCAGACTTTTCCACAGAAAGTTCTGTAACCTCTGCTACGTTACTTTTTGCGAAATTTGGGCATGCTTGTGAACCCCGTATTTGAGAACTCGAAATGAATTTCTATTGCATAAAATTGTGAATATTTCTAGGGTGGTTCGTAAAAGATGGGGGAGAGTAAGTTGTGGAGTTTTCCACTTCTGAATGGGTAAGCTGAGTTAGTTGGAGGAATGAACAAGAAGTATGATTTGTTGAGGGGTTCGAAGGAGGTGTTCAGCCACCGGCAGCAGCCAAGTTCAATTCCAGAAGCTGCCTCTTCAAGGGTTCCAAAGGTCCCGGCCAGATCTACCTACGGGTTTCCGGTGTCGGTAACGTACTAAATCAACCATAAATCCACCAATGCAGTCTACTGAAAGCCACACTAGCAATTACCACCATAAAATATTGTTCAGAACATAAAGACCAAGGTATCTAATCCCACCATCCTCTGAGAGACAGAATCAGTTTGCTTTTAATTTTAATTTATAAAGTAAATTCATTGTCTAAAATGTATTTATATTTTTAAAGAGCGGGAAGATAAGTTTTTATTTCATTTTAATTGCTTTATTATTTATTCTATCTGCTTAGAGACCCTTCAAAACTTAACCTATTTTAAGCGTTCATTGTCGCTGGATGATAAGGGGTGTGAAAAGGTAAATTTTCATAAACGTGACGATCTATTTGGTAGTTTAATCACGTGTTGAGAAAGGAATTACTGTCGAATAAAGTTTAACACGAAACACTTGCTGAAAGCTTCATATTCAGGCCAGTGTAATGAACTTAATTGTAAAATGTAATCATTGCGTTATATAAAAGCATTAAATGAATTACGCAGTTACCAAGGTTTAGTAATTACGTGGGAACTCAGGATTTGTGTAGATGCTTGTTACTGGCTGGTCTCATTGTTCATAAGAGAGACAGCATCGTACGATTATTTTTCAGGGACGTGGTTTTATTAAGCTGGATGGCAAAAAAATGTTGAAGAGGTTGTCTCTACAAGGAAGACTGTCAGAGACAGACAGCCAGCCAGCCACTGCGGATTTTCATTTCCACTTACTCCTGGGATTACCCTTCTCCATTTAGGATTTCAGGTACGGAAATGGAACCGCGTCAGCCAGGAGGAGCGAGGAGAGTGTGCTAGTCACTTTCACCACATCTGCTTCTCTCTCCGCTGCTCTCTGTCTCTCCTGTATTTCGCAGCTCTAGAGCAAGGTCGCGTGTCTTGAGCAGGCAACAGCGCTTAATGTCTGATGAGTACAAACAGCTTTGCCATGTCACTGCTGTTTGCTGGTAAAGCAAGCCTTCGGAGGCTTTAGAAACGGGAAGGGGATGAGGACGGGAGGGGAAGACGGGAAAAACAAATAAAGCAAGGCACAGGCCGACCGAGGGACTCCAAAATGGAGAAAAATAGCTGTCTCCACCAATTTTGACTTCCGCTTGGAAATATAAAACCTACGGTGACTTTGTGAAAAAAAAATTTAATGAAGACTCTTTTTCCTATAACAACACAATTCACAATTCAAAATTAATATTTATTAGATGACGCGAGTTTGTAATGTCACTTATAATGCTTTATAAATTTCAATTTTGAACAATATCTGGAAACAGACACTGAAAATCACCCTCGATTCATAATGATCACCATTTAATACTTTATAAATAAATGTAGGAAACACAGAACTTATTTAAGAGTGTTACTGAGATTACATATATCAGTTTAGACTTTATTTGATGCATATGTGTAACATTTAAAACAACGTTACTAGAGATTTTAGAAAAAGAAAGTTCTTTAAACATAAGCTTAAGACACTGTAAAGTTACAAGCAATTTTTTTGTGAAAACAAGGACATGTAAACAATTATAGTTTTTTAAGTTTAAATTTAAAATTAATAAAAGACGGACAATAATTCAGCAAATAAATTTATTACTATTTAATTAACACAAATACGACATTTCGTTTCCCTTTTGAGACTTCCTTAGAAATACTACGAACACAATATTGCAATAAATTAAATAGAGGTTCTATGTTACAATTTTTATATATACAAAACATGATTCGAGACGTTGTATTTATGTTAATGAAATAGTAAAAAATTTATATGCTGACTTAATGGACGTCGTTTTATTTAAGGACGTGAAAATTGTTTCAAAATTATTTTTGGCGGTAATTTTCCATTAATTTTTTTTATATTTTGTTTCATCACCGAACTGCAATGGGTCAAATTGAAAGCATGTCCTGTAATGTGATTTTCTGTTTTTCTCATATAACAAACATCAGACTTTACAGAAAACTTAATCCCTATGGCATGTTTATCCAAATTATTCATACAGTTCTTTACTATAAAATGATTTAATTCTTGTTTCATAGATATTCTTTTTTCTCTACGACTTAAGTGATTAAATTAACTTTAAATATGTGTTATGATAATTACAATGAAAACCCTTTAATTTAAGTGGTTCCTTAATACATTGAAAATTAACCTACTGGACTTAATCTTTTACGTATTGCAATTATAATTTTAAATGAAAACTATATAAAGTTCAATACTTCAAAGTTAAAGTCTTTATTTCTTCACATAATAAAAAGTAGCTTTCGGATCCTTACTTATGTGGCCAATCATGATACATAAATTAATTCCCAAATTTGTTATCTTAAATCACCATCACATAACTAAAACTTATGATTGACCACATTCGTAATGTTTTTGTAACATATTACAGATGACTATGGACGCGGGTACAAAAGATCATTTTTATTATGAGAAGAAATAAAGACTTTTTCTTTGAAGTATTGGACTTTATATAGGTTTTGTTATTTAAAATTATAATTGTAATCGTTTCTAAATTTAATCAAAACCAAAAATATATTTTAATTAATAAATCTCCAAGGACAATTTACACAGTTATATACAATTCTAAAACCAAATTAATTGAAGCATTACAAACAACACAATATATATGAAATTTGTACAATATAAAAAGTAAATTTGATTATAATTTGTTTTAAACCCCATTATTATTTTTCGTTATTATCATCAGAATTAAAATGAGTCATCTAATGCCAATTACGGAGATACTGGACGAGTCTGTTAATAGTGTGTCAGTCCGATAGGCGGTGTTGCCAGTTCCGCCGAAAGTTTTCTATTTCCATTTTATCGCCTCTTTTTCTCGCTCCTTTGAAAGCGTTAGTTCTATTCTCAATTTGAAATAAAATATTCTGTTATCGGTGTATCCTGTGCCATCATTGTGTCCTGGAAACCCTACTAGCCTGTATTCGCAATATAATCAATTTAGAAATTGCCTCTCTCCTGGTAAACAGTTCAGAGTCCGCTTAGCAAAACTAATTACAGACAAATATATAACCAAATAATATATTTACGATTCATCTACGCCATTTGTTGAGATTTAGTGTCCGCCACCTGCTTACCTTATTCCTCCCCCAGTTTTTCCTGATGTGAGTTTCTCTTTCTCGGACACACGCATCTGCAGACTTGAGTGTCTCCAATACCTCACAGCCACCGAGGAGAATTTATATCGAATTTGGTGCTGCAGAAGTAATACGATAAGAGTAGGGCGTCGGCGGGTGGAGTCGGGACGAGTTTCGAGGGGTGGTTGAACGTGTGACGAGTGATGTAAGCCTTCGGAGGGTTACTCACTGTGAACATCTTCTGTCAACGTGACAGTCAGCGTGTCTAGATCACAGTTATATCTGATTACATTCTTGTTGCTTGGGAGGAGGTGTTGAATTGTGGTAAACAACTCAAGCAATTCTACTTCAAATACTTTATCCAATATCGAAACTAAGATCTTTATGTTTTTGAGACAATTCTTGTGAAATGCCTCGTTTTAGGAAATTGTGGAGACTCTAAAGTGGTTACTAATACAATCTAACAAGTAGTAACAACCCTCCGACCATTTCCTATGAACTATCGAACGTCTATACTTACATACGCAAGATTATTCAATCGTCAGAAAGGATACCTTCATTCAAACCTCTGTGGTATGCCAGCACAGTCTGGAATCATATACTAATCCAGAAAAAATTAAAAAAATTTATATGCTTTCGAAAAACATGAAGACATGTATAATATTTTAAACATTAAACTTTTTATCATATAACCGTAACTCTAAACAAGGTACCATATTTATGTACATATGTATTTTTAAAAATTGTAATGTTTCATATTTTATAATATGGCAATTGCCAAAAGCTCCTATACAATAAAATTTGAAAATCAAAATTGAAATATATTTGGTTTTATGAAGTGACTGATATAAATTAGGGAAAAATTATCATCATAATAAATTAATTATCAGTCTTAAAACAATTTTTTTAAATAAATTCCTTGAAGAAATAATATTTATAGCAATTAAGTATTATTTATAGCACTGTAATGTAGCCCGATTTACACCAAAAGACTGTTGTTTACTATAAGGAGTTTATGCCAAAGATGACGTCATACATTTCAGAAACATCAGTCGCCTCAGCCAATTTCCGTCACGAACAAGGAACCACAATAAATATGTCCAATATTATAAGTATCAAATTATACTTCAAATACTATCAACCCTCTCCATTTTCCCTGCTTCAACATTAGTTATTATAATGATTAATTTTTGTTAATTAAATCTATGAGCACCGTTCAATTGACAACATTAATTCAGGAAAATCTGTAAACCCATAATTCAGCTGTTAGCAAGGATCTCTTTAATCTCGACAATGTGTAACGTTTTTCTAATTACATTCGCACAATGCTTATGCAATTAAACTAGTATTAATAAAATACTGGAAATTCAGGAGCTTATTGTTATTCATACGATTTTACTTAATTGGTAAACATAGCCTCAACTTAATTTTAAATAATCATTCATTATTCCATACAAAAAAATTCTTATATCTAAATAAGAACAACTTCTCACCTTGTTTCTAAATGAATAATAGGCTTCATATTTCAATATCAAACAAATTCACTTCAACATTTACAAATATTTCAATCCAATACAATGTTTAGCTGCCCTGGCAACCACCATATTAACCTCTCTACTCCCTCCCTCTCTCCCCTCTCTGACCTATGGTCGTATTTCATACTATGCTCTTCATTTTATCTAATAGAACAACTATAAAAATTTCAAAGGAATCCTAAACTACCCATTGTAAACTTAAATACTAGACTTTCATAATAAGTATTTATGTCTTAGAGAAAGAAAATAAATTGGCCATTTGTACTAACGATTAAAGGAGTTACTGCTTAGTCAGTGTATTCCAAACATTTTCAATTAATTAACCATTTTATAGTTTTCTTATCATTTACTGTGATTAAACAACATGTATTTTTTATAATAAAGTCAATTCACAGTAAACAGTGCTTTTTTTCTCGAAATATACTTATGAATTTGTTTTATTCAGTAAAGAATAAAATAAAATATCCATATATATAAACAAAAATATTTTATATTTTATTCATTTACGTTTCGACTAAAATTTTGTGATTCCTACAGTTAAAGACGAAAATAGTCGAATTTCTTCTGAAGCTAATTTTCTGTTCGTTTTGAACCAGTAATGTTTTTTCAAATGTCATTTCGTTGTTTCAAAATTTCACTTCAGTGGGAATTTGATTACGTTTATCTATAGTTGAAGTCCCAAATTTGTGAATTTAGCGTTATATTTCAAATACAGATATTAAAGTATTATTTTATCTGCTAAAGGGTTTAATGTGTTGTTTCAAGTAAAGGATAAAAAATAATTATGTCGGATGGTCAATATTTAATCAATACGTAGAATTCCTAAAGAAATAGAAATTCCATTTCATGTACCAATTTTAATCAGTGTATGATTCAAAGCTTTATTTTTGTATTCTTATATAAAAAGAATGTTTTAGAATAATGCACTGGATTGAACGATAATTATTTTGAAAGTTTAATGGAACTAAGCGTGTTTCTGGTTCAAAGCTCCCGTTCATAAAACATACAGTAGAGGTCTTCTGTATTTTTAAAAGGTTTTAAGTGAATACATTAAGTAAGTGGCCTGTGTAAAATGGAAGCGTTCCATCCAGCTCATTTCGACTGCAATTTCTTTGAAATATCTAAATTTTCGTTTGCATTTCATTTTTAACTTTTCGCGTATTACACTTTCCCTTCCAAAGGGAGAATTTTTATTAGATCCTTGTATTTTGTTTCTCGCCTTTTCTGTCCTTCAACATATTACAAAGTTGTTTCTTCTAGAGCGAGTTTCATTACGATATTACTAACAAGGATGCGACCACATTATTTAAAAGCGCCCTTTGGAAGACTCGTATCACATTAACTTAACACAAACGCCACGGCTCCTTCACATAAATTTAAAATTCTGATAGGGGCGAAAATTATTCCTCTCATACTTAGCAATTCCAATGTCTTATGAAATCTTCCCTCCCTGGAAGCTACTCTTTGCTTTTGCCCGTCTTTCTGACCCTTTTATACAGCCTCTCACTCATTTCCTCCACTATTTTCCTATGGTGACGTTCTTTTTCTTTCCCACACATAATGACGTGTAGATGACTATTAATATTCATCTCTTGTCGGAAGTTGGCCAACTTGTTCCTCCCCAGGGACTCATTACCAAGGCAGATGCGATTATCCTGTTGGCAGGGATTTTGGCGAAGGGAAGGGTGGAAGGGGATTGCGAATCTATCTCACCATTTCCGGATGATGCTGCTGCTGGAGTTGCATGATGAGACCGACGTCACCACTTAAGCCTCAATCACCAGACATAACGGTGGAAAGGGGCTTTCAAAGTGATCTTGACAAAAAAAAAGGTTTCCATAGACACGACGCTTCAAATATTGTTGTAAAAGTCTATAACGCCCAGTAATCGAAGGAGAATAATAGGATTGTGTTTTTGTAAAATGAAAAAGAATGATAATTTCCCTATAAAAAATTATAAAATACTCTATGGCTCCATAAAGGCTAAAATATACAATTCAGACACTTAATTGCGTACACGTAATGGTGAATAATATTTATTTTGGGAACATAATTTTACGGATTTATGACGTGGACACCTGTAGAGAACTTAGGTTCAATTTCAGATGCTACATTTCTTTCTACGTGACAGTTGTATTTACCTTCAGAATTCCTGTATGACTAATAAATTTTATATATTTTTACAAGTGATAAAATAAAATTTTCCCAATAAATACTGGCGTTTTACACTCTGCTGAGAACGACACTAAATCGTAGGTCTGATGAGCGTGGTGTGGTAATTAAACCTGTGGGATCATCGTCATCGTCATTAGACTTGCTCAGAGGAATATCCCATAGCGTTAGCTTTGACAGCGTTAACTAATGAGATAACCACTGGCGTCCGTGTAAACAGTATCAGCTGACACTCGCCCAAAAGGGAACGGATAAAAAATTATCGACTAGCTTTCACCGAGGTTGCCAGCGATAGATTTTCCTGCAAAGACTAGGAGGCATTAGGGACGCAGTAAATAGTGAATTATAGGTTCATCATGTTACAGATTCCTTCACATACTGCGTATATAAATAAGCGGTTTGTCTGAAATGTAATAAGAAATAAAAATTGAATAGAAGTATTTCCCTATTTTAAATAATACCTACTGGTAACAATGGTAACACCATTGAAATAATGTATTTCCTAAATTCCGTACCAAAATGTATGATGTATATAATCAACCCTTAACAAATCAAAAATTTATTTGCCCAAGTCCTTAATAAGAAAGGAAATAGATGCTAATGGCATCTATTTGAAGAGTTTATCGTCGTAATAGGATAATTTATGGTTCGAAATTTTGATCAACAATGCTTTCACATTTACAACAATTCTACTAATGTTAATTAGATTCTGACACTTTATATTTATTACTTTCTATAACTAATTACTGCAACTTGATTACCATATTTAAAAATAAAATCTGCCAATAAAGAGAATACATATTCGAGAATAGTAAAGAAATTAACGTCTGATATTCAAATAATGAAATGAAATATCTTAACGACCAGTTTTACAGGCAGTTTTTAAGTATATTGAACGACGTTATTAATAATATGATTTTTCAATAATTTTAAACGTAAATATTTTGGGTAATTTTTGTGTTAACACCTGAATAAGTCCAAAATGTGGTGACTAAACGGTTCAATTTCATTAAAAAACTGTATGTAAAAAAGTTCATTAATTTATTCCACTTAATATGAGAGAATGTTCCTTACTGTTTGCCGTTAAGTATTCCTCATTCAAAAGTTATAAGAAATTAACTCTAACTTCAAATAAAAACGACTTAAGACAGGAATACAAACAAAATTTCAATGAGCAATTAATTTGAATGTTGATTTTAGCATATTTTATAAAATCATAAATAAAACTTTGTACAGCCACAATTATTTATTTCTAAAATTTTACATTCAAGAGCTTTCGACCTCTAGTCAGTTCATCGATTTTCTGGATTAAAATCTATTGGTACTGAATACCGTCATAGGTCGCGTTTTACCAGCTAACATTATAAAACCATTAACATTAAATTAATTATTTTTATATATTTATCATTCAAAAAAGTGTACATTCTTTACTTTGGCTCACGTTTCCAAAATTAAATGAGTATTAAATTTAAGGAGGAATATTATAAGATTGGTTTAATAAATCCTTTTTACTTTTTAGAATACAATTACACCAAAAGTACTTATGAGATTTTATTCTAGTGCCGTAATTGAGGGCTTTCTTAGATTTGAAACAACAAAATTTCTAACTCGGAATCGGCAGTAGGAGGAAATAGGAAGATAGTTGTAAACGTAGCATTTATTAAGAGTACTTGTTTCGTCGTTATCACCGCTGACCTCCATCAGGTAGGATTTCCAAAAGATTCCTCTAGACTTCCGAGTAGGAAATGAGCACCTTATTCGTTAAATATTCTAAAACGATGCCGAGACTAAGCTTTGTTCGTTTAAGTCAGGACCACGTAACAAGTCAATAAACAGTTTATCACTGTTGCAATCTCTCTCTCTCTCTCTCCATCACGCTCCTGAATCGGCTGAATCACAATATATATCTCAATGCCTCAAAACGTCCCATTTCAACAAATATTTCTCTCGCTCCAGTATTGTATTTCCCTCAGGGAGGTACAGGAAAATTTCTCCCCGATCAAAAGTATTCACACAAAGAGTCTTCGAGGAACATCCACCTCACTTACCACCGATAGTTGAGAAAGTTCAAGCGCTTTTTCATTGCAAAATTATAACGGCTTTCCAACGCTTTACATAGCCGTGACCGTCGTAAGACTATCTGGGTTTTATGACCTTGTCCTTATCCTCTTTCGATTTCCCTCTTGCCGAGTCCCTTTGACTTCGTACCGCCAAATTCCACGTTAAGTTGTATTTTACAAATACAACAAACAAACAAAAATATTGAAAAAGCTATTTATCGCTGTAAACCCCATTACATAGATATTATGTACGATGGAAGTGTGTAGCAAATGTTAAAGTGGCAATATTTTTACTTTTTCATTATATTCTTATAGAAAATTTATTTCATTACTGAAGGATTATATCTATTCCATAAAACAGCGACGTTCTTCTAAAGAGGAGCCTAACCTTACGGTCCGCGGTATTGTTCATCTTATTCCCCTGCTGTAAATAACACCTCATCCTCTAAACCCCAAAAACTACCCCAAACACTTCCTTAGAAAGCGTGACCTTCCCCCCCCCCCAAGAACTTCTCTCTTCCCTCACTTGACTTCACCACCTTAATTAATGGGAGTTTCTTTTCGTTGCAGTGTTTTCCGTGGAACGGCGGAGAAATTATTTATACTAGAAAGCGTGGCTGCTAATTAGAAGAAAGTGGCTGTGAGAAATGAGGAGTGAAATTTAACCTTTCTTTAGGTGGAGGAGGGGGTTGCACACACCCCCTTTTCTTTTTCTTACGCCACGGCGCTAACTTAATTGTTTCTATAAAAGTGCACATTTATCCTACTTGAATGAAATTCTAGTTTTTGTTTCCCCTCGGGAATGGGGAGATATTATTCTACGGTTTCCCCCACAAATAAAAAGACCTTCTCACAGCTATCATCCCTAAATGCGAGGAATTATTTTCCAAGAGGAAACAAATGTAATGGAATGATTTAGCTCAGTTCTAATTTCGAATCTCTGGCTACTTGTTATTAAACTTGATGCGAATAACGTTTCAATAGGGAGCACTGTTATTGTTCGCTGCTTAAACATTTGCTCTAAGGACTTTCTTTATTTAACTCCTTATTACAATAAAACGTAATATATTACCTGTTGCTAAACTTTTACTAGTGTCTTAATTCATATCGTTTCACATATCTCATATCGAACCGATTTGGCTTGTGTTTAGCAGCTTCTACTGTGAATGCAGATAGCGGCAATTAATTAAAAGTTGAATCAACAACTTGGAAAAGAAGAATGAATGAAATGTATCAAAAAGTATAAGAAACAAGTTTGATCACCAAAACCTTTCCTCAACTTGAAAGTAAAACCAGCTTCAAAAGTTCTCTTATAAGCTCTGAAAATTATTAACCCTACTTATGAATGTATGTAATTATATATTTACAAGTCTGTAACTATTTGATTTAAAATTTATTATTTCTCTATTACATTGCATAAACTTTAATATGATACCTGAAAGTTCACTAACTTTTTTAACATAATCGGAAAATTAATCCGTCTCTTATTATTAAATAAAATTAATGTTTAATGGCCAAAAGTTATAATTAAAATTTACAAAAGCTTAATAGCTAACTTAAATTATTATGACTTTTATTATTAAGTTATATTAATGTGTATAAGTCAGTCATAATTAATTACAATTAAAATTTGCAAAAACTTAAAAGCTTACTTAAAACTGAAAATTATTATGACTTATATTATTGCCATATTAATCTGTATTAGTCACTCATAATTAATTACAATGAAAATTTGCAAAAACTTATTACTTAACTTAAAAACGGAAAATTATTATGACTTATATTATTAGGTCAAATTAAGGTGCAACGTCAAAAGCCATAATTAATTAAAATTAAATTTACATTAACTTAAAAACGTTTCCATCTTATTTTCAGGGATCTCTTCAGTTGTACCTTACCTTTAAATAATAAAAATTCTGTTAAAAGGTTTATGTAAAATCAAATCATATTTTGTTAATCGTATACAACTGATGAGGCCCCTGGACGTATGGAAGAAACGTTCTGTGTTTAACCTAATTTATTTGTACTCTAATTTGAGAAGAATCTAAATAGGAAAATTTTAGAAAATTAACAATACAAAAGTTTAAAATTATTTAAATATTCTTTAAGTATTGCGTTGATAGTTGTTTTCGACACTGACCGAATCTAGTATTAATTAGAGATAATTATGTAGCAAACGTAGTGTGTTAAAATCCATATTATAAGTACACATCAATAATCACCCTTGACGTAGTGGTTTCTGATTGGTTCTATGATTGGACCGTTAAGGCGCTTATATATTTCCAACACACCAGCTGATCCGATTGCGACTTCAGAAGTGTAATGTGAGAGCACTCATTTTTCTTAAATTGTGGACTTCGTTTATCATAATAAAGATATACCTACCTATCGGTTTAATTGTTTTCGGTCCATTTTGCTTAAAACATTTTTTAAAATTGGGAAATTAATTTATAATTTATATAACTTTATAATAAATGTATACCTACCTTTCAGTTTAATTGTTCTCGGTTCATTTTGCTTTAAACATTATTATCCTAATAAATACCCAAATTTATATTTCTATGTAACAATTCACCGGTGATTGCGTTTCCTTGCTGTCGCAATATTTAGAATCAGTCTTAATTGTGTCATTAATGGCATTATTCTGTTTGTTGAAAAGAGACTGATTAACGTTTTTGATACTGTTTAATGTCCATAATAGGCACGTTACAGTCTTTTGTAATGTGTGCCTAGTTTGCTGAACGCGGAACAGAGCCGTCAATACCAGTCGACCACAGAGCAGTGTGATAAAATAATTTATTGACATCCGATCCACACATACACGTATGAAGGTGGTTTGTGTGTAACGTGGGAGTAGTTTATTGCCGACAGAAAACAAATTGGACCAAACGTTGGTAACGATTGTAAAATTTACTGCACTTTATATGGCACCAGGGCACTTTGCTATTTTTTTTGGGTCATATGAATTCCGAATATTTTTTTCTGTATGTGTTATAAACAAATTAAACTTTTTTGCTGGCATATAATGTTAAAAACTTAATAATCCTCTAAAAATTAAAACTAGGATTTAAAATTTTTTGTTTTTCAAGCATGTCAAAAAATAAATTATTACGCGACTCCGCAGTGAAATATTGGCTACGCTTCTCGAAAATTCCTTTCACCGACAGTCATAGGAATATTTTCTATTTTTCCGAAAGAATAAAATTTATACTTTTAAATTATAGGTAAAGGAATCTCCTTTTCAAATTGTGTCGAAGTAAAAACCCACTGCTAAGTCTCAAATACATCTTTATAAAAAGCTCTCCACTTTCACAAGCCATATTCATCGGTTTTTCGAATATGAACTACACAATACATTAACAAGATTTTAGAATGGTTTCGTGAATAAATAAATCAAAACTAATCCTACAACTTTAAAACAACTTTCTATTTCATCTTAATTATTTGGTGGGTTTCTCTGTTATGGTACTCATCTTTTACGTAGCGTTCCTACGCTTCTTCATCCGTTGCATTTATAATTAAGAATTTTTGATGTTAGCCTTCTCTTGCCCTATTTTTTACTTTCTTCTATATTCCTCAATCCTTTTATTTAAATAAATATTTATAATTCCTTCCTGATGTCGCCATTTCAAATCTCTTCTTGAGTAGTTTTTCAGCATTTCTGGAAAATTCATCCCTTGTACTTTTCTGTTGTTGGTTTTTTAATTATTGTCCATGTCTCACTTCCGTAAGTCAAAATTGGTACCGCTATTGTTTTATAAAATTTTAATCAAAGTTTTTGTGATCTTTCCGCATATCACTGTAATTTTATTTTATTTTTAATAGATATTTTACCTCTGTTTCATATTAAAGGAGAAAAAATGAGACGACATTTAACAGAAAAGTTTTTATTACGTAAACCGACGTTTCGGTACCATTTTGTACCCTCTTCAAGATTGACAACTGTATCATATAACAGTATACGATTGGTAATTTGCCTGTTGTGTTAGAAGACAGAATTGTTAACCTTGAAGAGGGTACAAAGAGGTTTACGTAATAAAAACTTTTCTGTTAAAGTTCGTCTCATTTTTTCATTTCACTTAAAACAGAGGTAAAATATCTATTAAAAATTAAATAAAATTACAGTGATCTGCCGAACGATCACAAAAACTTCAATTAAAATTTTATAAAACAATAGCGAGTACAAAACGGAAATTGTGACTACTAAAAAACAGCACCACACTTACGAAAAATGACAGAATGCACCGTCGAAACGTCGTGGCTTAAGTTTTCTCTGACCCGGGTGGAAACCCACGAATTAGTTTTTCAGAATGTAGACCGGTAAAACCATTAACTACTTACCATAAAGTTGTATTTACTATAAAGCTATGTTTTATGAAAATAAGGAGATTATTCGTACAATCTAATATTAATTGGTCACGAATTTAATTAACACAAGCAACTTCCGGAATAAGAATGAAATGAAGTAATATTGAACCACTCAATACGGAAATAAATAACACAATAATTTTTTGTTAAATTCGCAGTAATACTTTATATGAATTAAGTTTCGAAAGGGTATTCAAGAAACCTCAGGATCTCCTCAAAGTAAAGAAACTGAACAGAAATCCTTCATGTATCAAATGTTGATAAGTCTAATGGTTACTATTTAACAGGACGAAATTTGGTATATATTATTAAATATGAAACAAGTGTCTACACATATTTTCAACAATAAAAAATTTTCATTTTTAAGTCATTTAAAGGAGTCTATGCAGATGAGAATTTGAGAATGTTTCGTTTCCGGCATTTAGAGCCACTTAATGCCCAGTTAACATTTCACTATAATAATTCTTGCAGTGTATTCCTCTTTCCACGTTCGCTGAGGGTTTCGGCGCACTCTTGTATGAAAGCTTTTGTTTTTCAGCGAGTGGAGAAAGGAAAAAGATACTTTATCACCTTGTGAGCAAGCAAATGAAACAAATCTCTTCTCGCGCATTCATTTCATAGGGCTGCTAAGCTCCTCGTGTCCACGCTCACTCGTAGCCCTCGGGGAGTTCTTTTGACTCAACTCGTGTGCGCTTCAGAAAACTGTGAGAGAATTACGCTTGCTGCAGGATCTGTCAGGCTGGACTCAAAATGGTGAAGGCCCAGATTCCATTAACAAGAGAGTCACAAGTAGTCCCCGTCGTCTCTTCTTTCCCACTTTCTCTCTTCGTTTAAACGTTAGGCTGGCTGAAGATGACACGAATGAGCCCGCTTAATATGAGTGAGCTCCCTTCGCTATCCAAATCCTTCCCCTCAGTCCCAATTCCTCCTCACAATTTCCCTCCTGGCTTAACCCCCTTCCTCCCCCCCCCCCCACGCACACACTCTTCTAAGTCGCGTTTTCTGTATTCAATAGCTCTGTTTGATTTAAATTTTTGAAGCGTGACTGTTCTCTTCACCGAGCCGTTCTTCGACCGCTTTTAACTTAACGCTATGCCCCTTTCCAGATGCAAGTATTATTACCACCCCTACTGCTACATTGATGATGCCGTCGCCGGCCCGAAATGCCCCGCCTCTAACGACCATTCTTCTCCTTCAATGCGTCCTTGATTAAAAGATTACTCATTCAGCGAGGCTTGCTCAGTTTCTCCACACAATTTTCGTCGTCGTTGCTCGTGACGTAATTAAATATGCCGTTTTCCATGCTGAAGTATTCTAATGTCTCTTAAATTTGACCTTACTTTCTAAACTAAATCTTTACTTGATACATTTTTCGTTATTTTCTGATTATTAATTTTCGTTATTGGTCTTTACGATACTTGGACTGGTAACAAAATATAGGGATGAAAATAGTGTATTTTCAAAAAAGTTCCTTTTAATTGTTATGCAGAGAAATAAAAAATCTCACACAGTACAACGTAATGACACGGAAACGATTGAACACTGTAATATCCAAATATTTCCCCTAAAATCGGGTCTACTGAAAGTGTACATGAAAGACTGGCAACTATAGACACTCGTTTCTCTTGGGGAAAAATTATGTTTATGAAGCTGTGAATTCCGCAATACTACAGACGATATGTGACAAGTAATTATTTCAATAGGCTCATGCATTTTTGACGGTATTACTTGTAGTAAGACATGGAAATAATTCAGAAAAACTACACAAACACTTACTTCTATGAACACGACTTTTTGATCTTTACGGCTACTGCTCTCCAATGAGTAAATTTGCCTCTAATTTGATTGGCCACTCAAATAATATTAATTTATGAGTGTGACAGATGATAATAATTTATTTTCCTAGTAGTATTCCATTTTGACGTTAAGAGTTTATTTTTATATAGATAGATAGGAGCAATAAGTTTAAAAGTACAGCGTTATGAATTTTTTTATATAAAACTTGAAATTTAGTGTGATAATATGAGTCGGAAGTCTCTGTACTTCCAATGTTAAAATAAATACATATTTCTCAGAAATTTTCATAGACACAACAATGAAATTTTCACAGTTTATTTTTAACCTTCAGCTATGTGTAAGATATAAATAGTTTTCTACAAAGCCTCTAAAAAACTATATTGGTTAATAACTTTATAATAGTAATTATAATTCAAATATGTCATTTTGATACCAAACACAAATCATAATATTAGTAAATAATTTCTTGCTGTATTAATAAAGGTTTTCGAGGAAATTAAAATCACTATTTTAACATAGGAATAAAACATGAGAAACGAACAGGTTGTAAAGCTACTTGCTTTATACTTGTTCTTCATTCAAATTCAGCGGCATCGTTTTAACGATTATGTATTTATTAAAGCGTCTTCCAAGAACTACGAAACCTTTAATTTCAATAGTGTTTTATTCTGCTTTATTTTATAGTGTATCAAAAGAACCCGAGCTTCCGGTCTGAAGAACTTGGCAGAAAAACCTTTCTATGATTAAATGAATTTCTTTCTTTACTTTTGCATTCTACGTCATGTGATCAGAGCACGTTTAATTCTTCAAATATTATGGAAATTGTGGAGAGTAATAATCGACCCAAGCACGGTTAAACATGAATTGCAAATATATATTTAAATGTTATAAACTTTACAAGGAAATAATAAATATGAGGCATATGTAAATATGAGTACAATCATCAAGAAAATTTGAAATCTAAACAGGGAAGAGATGTTAACATTTTTAATAGCTAAAATTTAATTGGATTTTTCTTAGTTACCTTTATTTATCAGATTATATTATATTCCATTCTTTCAAATAAAGATACAGTGCATAAATAATTGGGGCTGTAAATAAGTTAGTTGTAGCAGTTTCCATTTTTAAAAGAATTTACTGTTTGGCAGAGTAAAGTGAAAAGGTGAATTAGGAGTTGGATCATTTACGGACGAAAACAGAGACTGAACTTTCAGACGAATTTTTGATCCACTCCATATTACGAGTACTTATTGAAGTAATATTTTGATATGAATGGGGTATAATTTAGGGTTTACTGATAATTTTGAAGAAAGCGAAGAATATTATAACCATGGGACGATTGATTTTCGACTCCCGTAACATTGAAGAGAATCGACTGCAATATGTCAGAGACATAATTATGCCTGACTTGTTCAGGCCAGAGATGCAAAACCTGTTAACGAATATGGACGGACGCATTCGGACTGCGGAAGAATGGAAGCGGGTTAACATCAGAATCTACGTGGCGTCCCCGAGTGGTGGTGAAAATACGTTTTACTGTTCCAATTCGAATTAGCGAATGTAATAGGATTACCTCTAGGATTTGGGGTGCAGTTAATCGTGCATCCAGAAAGCTCTCTCTCTCTCTCACTCAGCACAATCAACCGTACTGAAACTTGGTTGTCGTCAGACCAATCATAATTTTTAATTCTTCACTCGTAAGTGACCCACTCAGATATATAAAAAATATTTAAGTCAGAAATAAGTCTAAATTATCACATTTTCTTTGGCTAGTTAACATTTTTATAATGAGTAATAAAGAACTATACTTGGCATAGAATCAAGGAATGTTAAACATGATGGGTTATGGAAATTGCAGTTTTAATGGTACAAAAATTGAGGATTACAATTTTTATTAAAATAAAAATACACACAATTTATCAGTAAACAATTAATTATTAATTAATTAATTTAATCTCGCCGTTTCGTCCATATTTGAGAACATTATCACCGATTAATATGAGCAAAAAAATTATAAAATCAATGTTAATTTTCAGTACATAGTATTTCTTATTGAAACAATTAATGACATTTTACGGGCATTATTCTTTAAAATTAACAACGTTTCGACATCTTTTTAGACCTCCTTCACGTTTTCTTCCACAACAGTATCAAAAAATAACAAATTGAATAACTTATGGAGTCCAACTATAGTGATCGAGATCGAAGCTGGACTTTATATGTTATTCTATTGTACATTTGTAATAAGACTGGTAGAGCATAAAAGTGTTGAGTCAACCCAAAACAGTCTTTAGATTAAAATTTTTATCAGTAGGAAGCTTTCTAAATTGTCGAATCTGAAGACTTTTATTCTATTGTTATGTTTTGATACTGTTGTGGAAGAAAACCTGAACAAGACATAAAATATGCGAATTAAATTAAAATAATAAATAATGTAAAAGAGCATTAGTTGTTTTATAATTAATAACACGTTAAATTTAAACTTGACATAATATTTCGTTAAAATATACAGTATAACTTTCAATTAAATATTATGAAATATGTAATAAAAATTTTTAGAAGGATGAAATGATTACACATGTGAATATCATCCATTTAAAAATTAAGACTGTTTATTAGGTCAGGTAATTCGGCTGAAACTTATAAAATCAATTTTAATTTTAATTACTTAGAGAGTTTCACTAAAATATGAATTATAATAGTTTTAACAGTTTGAAATATTATATATTCAAAATTAATATTAATTTTATTAATTTTTTGTCTCGTTAACTGATATAGTCCACAAATATAGAGGAATCATCGTAATTATATGAATTAAAGAATATTTACTTTTTTCTGGCAAATTGGTTGATTTCTTATTCATTACAATTCAGTTTTTAGATAATAAATGTATTGTATACTTTTATATAATTATTTAAGCTCTTACAATATAATATATGAATTCAGTTTTCTATAGAATTTAGTTGATATGTAAGATTCATCATTCATTCCTAACAAACAAGTTGAAATACAGTAATTAAAGGTTAAAAAGTATTCTCAGACATTTTTACTAGCCAATAACTTATTTTCAGGAATACCAATAAAATGACATAACAATTTTCAATATTTGATAGTTTTTGATTTTTCTGGAACAAAATGAACATTTAACTGTAATTATTATGTTCGCAAAAAGATTAAGTATTTATTAGCTTCAATAATATTATGGCAATTATAATAAATTATTTATTTTTCATGAAATCCAATTAGAAACTACCAATTACCAGACACGCCAAGTTTTTATTAAGTTCCTACATTTAGGATTTTACCAGGTAAATGTCTTTAAAAAATTTTTAAATTTGAATTTAGGTAGAAAATAGAGGTTAAAATATAGAGAAAACAGAGAAGCTATGTATTGTAGACCGTTCCATATGTCTATGGAAGTAGTGGGAAATTAAATAAAACTAGGATACACATACATGAATCATATTGCTTAATTTTTTATGACTAATTGGCTGTATTTTTATATCAAAACACACCAATTTATATTTAATATTTAAAATGTGATTTTGCCTTCTATTGCGGCCTCTTCTAATATTCACTGTAATCTTGTATTAAACTGGGATCTGGTAGTTTCTGGATTTCAGGCTCACTCCGCTCCGTGGGGGTGATAAAGGTGTTCACCTGCACCTCTGACGTGAAGAAAGAATGTTCCGCCAGCTTTAATAGAGGCGGCACTGGAGTTTGGCATTGTTGGGTTGGCTGCCGTGTGGGGGGAAGTTTATCTGCAGCTGGCGCCATTTGTATTGTCGCGTCCGGGGATTTATGGAGGGTAGTAGTGGCGCTGCTATGAGGAGAGGCGTAGTTTGGGTTTGACTACGAGTACTCTGGTGTACGATTGCTGTTTACGTCACACACGTAACTTCTCTCGACAGAACAACCACGGCTCTCACTTTCGAAAACAAAACAAAAAAATCTCCTAACAGCACAGCAGCCATCGGCTTAGCTGCAAATCAATTATTTGCCGGCCATTCGTACGTGGCTTAATGTAGTGTCCGGCAAAAACAAGGCTTTCCTGGCAGAACAAACAACTGGTGCACATTTCTCGTTCCCACTTTCTGCCTCAAGCTTTATTTGAACTTAATGACTTCAATACCATCAATAACATTACAAGGACTCTTAAAATTACATTATAAATACACACATATCGACGAGTATATTTTTTGACGATTTAGACATTTAATCAGTCTGGTCTAAATTACCAAGTAACCTGTACATATATTTAAAGTTTTTAATGACAATGCATGAGAAATAAAAATGAAATAAAAATTGAAATAATACATTTTGACGCAATCTATTTAATATTTTTAATGGTTGTTTCATGTATACTAGCATTATTTTAATTCATATTTTTATTTCATGGTCTCCTAATTTCTTTTATACTATGCGGTCCATCGTAAATTGACGACATATAGTCTTTATGTTATTAAGATAACATTTATTTTCTCACTTTACATGACCATAATTTATGGTAAATTTATTCGGTGAGGTTGTGTTATGCCATTCCATTCATTGACTTCCTCGTTGATTATGGTTGAAAGAAATTAACCCAAGTCTGGTCATTTGTCAGAATTGTACCTAAAACACATCTCCCTTCCAAATTGAAAAACACTGCACGAGTTCAGTTACTATTGCTTTTCTTATCTCTTAGTTCTGGTCGGTTAACATTCTTGGCACCCACCGTGCGAAAATTTTAAAGTATCCCAGTTCTGGAATACTCGCCATCAGACTGCCTTTACTGATGGAGATCAATAGTTGATACCCGGCGCTTCACTGTTCATCAGTCAACGGTAATGCCCAGTGTCGACATCCACTGTTGCATCACTCTTTCATGAATGAGAATAGGAACTTACCCTCCCGTATGTAAGAATTCCACTAATGTTTTTCTGTCTTTCTGACGTCATCCTACCTAGTAGTCCCGCTCGGAGATCCAAATGAGAGGACTATTTTACCTCCGGAATATTTTACCCGAGAGGCTTCCATCATACTGTAATGCATTTAGCGTTGCATGTCCGCAAAAAATTAAAGAAATTAGGTCACACTCACCCAAGTCCTCCAACAGAACCACATATTTATATATACATATATATTCACAAACATCACACACACATATATATATACCCCTACTGTTCATCCCATATAAACACATATTTCACAGTAATGTTTCCTTGTGTATGTCTCCTAGCACCGGTCACGTTCTTGACTTATCAATCACCGTTTTCTTTTAACCATACTACAATCCGTTAATTACTTACGACCTTTCAAAATTAAATTATTATATTTACAACGTGAGATAATATTAATAAAAATTTATTATTGTACTTTAACTCTCGAAAGTGTCATAGACATTAATAGAATAATATGAGTCATTTTACTTGTTTAATAATATTGAAATAGATTTTCTTAGATCGTTCAACAGTTTCACCTCTTGGTATGTTTCATTTGCGGTTGTAGATCAGTTACATTGAAGCAGTTTCGATCAGTTGAATTTAAACAGTTAATTTATGTAACATCGATTCCCTAGGCATGGAAAATATGCTGAAGCACGCTGATTGCCTCACGTCACCATCTCCGTCCTGGGAATATATTGACCTATAGATAGTCAATTTGCATAGAAATTACAATTTATAATTCTCGGAATTTAGTAAGACAAATTCCGTCGTCGAGGGATGTCCAACAGAAAGAAGTAAAATGAAATGAAATCCTTCTTGACGTTTCTGAAGGAAGAAACTAATTTACATGGAATATTTCTTCCTCAGCGCTCCGTAATGATATTTTAAGCCCCGTGTGCAGGCAGGTAAGGTTGGCGAAATGCTCACACTTAGAAGACAAATGATTCAATTTACGAGCGCGGACCTCTCGCTGACGGGGCGATTACTGGAGGGAAGTTAGCCTCACCCCTGGTGAGAAATGAGCACCATCTCCTCTTTGTTGTGTGTACATAGGCCCCGGCGCGATATCACGAGCGTGTGTGCTGTCTAATTTCCCGTAGTGGTCCACAAAACAACGCCTCCCAAATAACAGATGTGCTTCTGCACGTCTTCAAGGGAGAAGGGGGAGTTTGTCGTTTGGGCTGACCGTCGCCACCGGAAGTAGGCATAAAGTCGCAGGGGGTGAGTTCGGCCGGAAGAATGAGACGAACCTAGTTTCCTTTAGTCGGTCATCGGCGAGCTGGGATGAAAGTGGTTCAAGAGTGGATGTGGTTTGTGAGGAAGGAAATAAGGAGTAACCGCAGGTGTACGAGTGTGAATATACGCTGTAACACCTGTAGCAAAACACAGACTTCCAGTTGTGCTAGCGAACTAATTTATATGATTAATATGGGTACAGAATTATTATAAAAAATAGAAATGGAATTAATACACATATCATTATTATCAATTAATTATATCTAACAGAGTGTAAAAAATATTGTCGTAGTGTTATTTTCGTTTTATTATGTCTTTGATTTAGTTGTTGAAAAATTTGTTACTTAGTTGGAGGGAAGCCATCCAGACGTGTATGGATGTGGGACATACAATGGGTCGACAGTTTTCAGCTGGTATCAGGCTGCAACGCTTGCCTGGTTTGGACTCGGTATTAACCAGATTGAAGTGACCCCACCGTTGGTCACTTTTCTTCGGTCGGAGTCTATTTTTGTTTCCCTGATTCGCCTGGGAGCACTTGAACGGTGTGAAGTAATTTTCTAAAAATCACCTGAATTTGAAGGCTCCTGTACTTTCATAATGCCAAGTACTTTTGTATCGCGTTCTACTTTATTTTTCCGTTACTTAATACATTTGTCTCGCCTCTGAAGAGGAGGCGGTGCTGAATTTTCCTTCGACCATCTCCAACTCAGTCTTATCCTATATGTTCCCTAGTTAACGTCTGTAAAAAAATTATATCCTTCTAATTTAGAATATGCACTTGTTTAACTCCATTTAATGAGAGCAAATATTTTTGTTGAATATTAAGTATTTCTTTGTAAACTAATAATTATTGTTCATTTCTGTTGTTGCCTTTTGTTGAGCTCCAATATTTGTATGTTTTTCTTTAGTGAACTACACTCAAGGCTCAGTGGTCTATTACACGATGTTAATTTACTATCTTAGCCTTGAAGTGGATGGATGGGTTTAGAAAGTTAATAGGTTTACATCTGTAGATGACATTCCTTGGAATTTAGCACCACAGATCATTTAGATCAGAGACCAGCAATATTGTTGATTACCTTAGTATCGACGAGAAATAAACAACGTCGCACGAAACTAAAACTAACAATTTAAAATAAATTGTGATCAATGGCAACAACTGGTGACTCTGGCGTGGTTTGAACACGCAACCTACTAAGACGCCATTACTATAGTAACCAGCGATATTGCTCGTCTCTGTTCTCAATGATCTGTGGCGCTAAATTCCAAGGAATGTAATCTTCATTTCAAATTCTGTTGTGTATTCAGAGGTCCACGATCATTGACTTGTTATATTTAATATAATGAATATTTTATACCTGACAAGTGGTGAAAGGTATTCGATGTCAAGATGTCTCTGTCTTTTCGTTTACAAAAAAAGAATGGCGGAGGAGTGACTCGGAAGGAGCTCTCGAGTAATTAATTCGCAAACTTCGCTATTGGGCCTCCAGCGCTCCCGAACGTAGTTCACGGGCTGCGCTATTTCCCCGAGTGGAATGAGACGACTAATTCATTAAAACGGAGATTTAATTAAAATGACATTGTGTGATGCATTTGCATCCATTGTTCGGCGACGAGCAACGCCGAGCTTAGACTGCGAAGAATGCCAGTTAAATTCCTGTCCCCCGACCATTCGTTCGTTCGGCGTGCAGGCCGCATCTTCCATTATCGGTAATTCAATTAAACGGAAAGACGGGAAAAAGAACGAGCATCCTTTACTCAGCAGGATAACAGCATTAGCAAGCTACTTAAAAGTCTTGTGCACGACTTCTCGTAACTGTTGCCGGGTGAGTCCGAGGAAAGTTGTACAAAGAGTCCAGCGTCCCAGGGACTTTAACCTACTAATCTCGTCAGAAGGATCAAGTGCTTTGAGTACATCCAGTTAAGATACTCTTCCATTAGATGTCACTTTCACATTATTCTGAGAAAAAAATTGTGATTCAGAGTTCGTGAACGCCTATGATAATTAAGACGCTACCAAAATATATTTACCACAAGAAAAAGTCTCCTGATGGTATTTCGCTAAAAAGTTCTGTTTTCTTCGTACGGTTCTTGTAATCTGTCGCAAAAATAGATGGTTTAATTTTTTGAAAGATAAATGACAAATTAAAATCCTTACAATTAAAAATTTCACCCGTTTTCTATCTTGCAAACAAATCCCTTGCTTCGGTAGATAAAAGCAGTTTTTCGGTCTCAATATTGGGAATGTTGGTTCGATATTGCACAACGTGCAACTTTATACTGGATTAATCATTTTCCTGTGAAAATTGAAAAGGAGACAAGATTTTGGAAGGTACGCCACTACGTCTCAGGGTGCCTGAGAGTTTAATTCCTTTAGGAACTATTCTCAAGCATGTATGTGAACACTTAAAATTTGTTTTAAATCGGTGAGTACTCTGCAGCAGTATTAAAATTTAATCTAATCTGCGAGACAGTTTTAGATTTTTATGACGCGTGAAACGTTAAGGTTGACTACAACTTTTCGACTTGAAATGAATATGTAGGGTTTTATATTGGTTTACATATGGAATATTATATATAAATGAAATTAATTGACTTTACATTTATTAATAGATATGACAGAATAATTTATTACCGAAATTCTTTTTACAATAAATAAAATAGAATACTTACAAAATACTTACTAAACTAATTACTAACAATCTCAAATTTAAAAATATTAAATCAACTCTCGGGTCGTATTTAAAGGCCTTCTCATAGAAACATATTTAAAAACAAAAACCATACTCTGAATATACAGTACGAAGAATTCGGAGGAAAGTCTACGAACAGAGTAATTGCCGTCTTCTTTTTCTCTTAAACTCGCAACTCGTCCTCAGATCTAGTACCAGTCCAAACCGTTTGCTTTAAACTTTCGTGTTATAAAATGAACACCTTGCTCATTTAGTCTTCTCATCCCCGATCAGGAGAATTTCGCCCTGGATAATACAATGGAAGAACACTCACAGATTGAAATAGTCTTTCAATCCTGCTCTTAGTTTCCTCCCTCTCTTTGTCAATCACACTCCAAGTCTCTCTTCATCGTAATCATCAAGCCCATTGCCAATCCCAATTTTCCATTTGCCATCTGCCCCACTCCGTTATTTAATTTCCTTCGGTGGCTGCGACATAATTCTCTTTAATTAACAGTGTTTAACTTTAAAAATTGGGAGGAACCATTCACCCCAATTACCACCGATGTTTGGGGAAAATATCATGCCCCAGCACCACCAGATGTCACGTAGTGTCACAGATTTTCTAAATCCCGATTCGGTGGTTAACTGTGTAGATTTTATTACCTTCTTTGAATCATTCTTCACTTTTTCTCAAGCCAACTGCCTATGACTTATTACCGCCAACGTCTGTGTTTTGTTGTGTTTTACCATTAAATGTTCTTAACGTTGTTCAGACAAAATTAAAAATATATTTATGTAGATATATTGGAGGCATACCCTAGTCTGGTTGATCTGAAACGCGCAACTCGATTTCGACTTTCCTGGACAGCAAAGATATGGCTGGAATGCAATATTTATAGGACGAGATAAACCTTTCTGAGAAGTATTCCACCTAGACGCACAATAATTTCCGTCCCCTTTGCGAACGCTCTGGGATTGTGAAAAGTATTTTTTCATATATATTAAACTCCAAAGAAGATAGAAACAGGGGTGGCTCTTTATATGCAGCAATTTGTCCGCTATAAAGTAAGCCTACGCGGCCAATGATGCCCCACATACACCAAAGTGCATGCATTATTCAACAAGAAAACAAGTAAGTAAGCTTTTAGATGCATGGATAGGGGGGTAGTATGTGTGCGCACCTCTGTTCTTGCTTGGGTGTATAAAAGGGGGTAGAGGGAGGGGAGGGTGGTGACCACACAAAGACTTCAAAGGCGGCCCATGAGAGGAATTCCTTGGAAGCGGTCCAATAATGCGAGCCCATCCCTGCGCACTCATAACGAAAGTGAATTGGCTATCGATCGTTTTATAGGGAGGTTAGCAACCGAGCCCTCCCCCTTTCTGGTAATGCTGCTGCTTATGGTGGGGTGGCCATTATAATAATTAGATTCTGCCCATCCGCGGAATATGACATTATCGTGAGGCGAAATCATGGCTTTAACAACTCCCAAAGCTGAGCGTCTTTTGTGACGAGGAAATGAGGACACACGGAATATTAAGGGAAGAAAAGCGGCTGCCTCCAAGGCGAGGAAAACGTAAAATAGTGAGCTTTAACGTGTGACATATCGTGCCATGTTTCCCTTCAATCCGTAATATATTTATATACGAATTCAATAAGTAGCCCACACGTTTAAAATATGTCTGATACGAAGTAATTGTTCTAGGCCCCTTTTAAAATGTAGCAGTAGAAGTGGTACGTCGGGATCTTTTCACATCTCAATATTTCTTGGGAGGGAGCTCGAATTTCTCACAGTTGTTTTCCATAATTATAACAACCGTACATACGTTTAAACTTTGTTAAAATGAAGAATTTAAGTCTTTATTTGAAAACAAAAAAGATTACATATAATCGAAACAATTTGCTACTTAAAGAAACCAAGAAAATAAATGTCCGACTGTTCTGCTTAACCATACAACGGCAAGCGAAAACGGGAAGCCTGCAGATTCCTGTCTCCTTGCCTAAGAAACAGGATATCACATGCAGAGGCAAACGGCAACGCTGGTAGCCAAGAACCTTCCGCAAGCGTCTTGGAGTGCGGTCCAAACTGCGTAGGTAAATACCCCGCTTGAAGGAGAGGCATAACAACGGCTTATAAAAGAAAATAAGAGAATCCTCCCCATGAGCGACCTCGGGACCATATAAACCGCAGAGAATTCTCCAGGTACTTGTCAAACTAGCTTGATCTCAACGGTCAAAGACGCTGCTTTCTCGGGAGAAATTATTTTGGTCACGATTTTCCAAGGAGTTTTATTTAACAAGTACGGTGTTTTCAAATGTTACAAAAAATACGTCAGTTTAAATAATCAATCCATCCTAGTACGGGTTAATATTGAAAATTTACGAGCCAGTCAAATGAATATTTAAAAGAAATCTCTTCAGTATTGCGGCTACGTCCGAGCAATAATTTTTCTTTCGCCGTGAGCCAATCAGAGCTGCCTGAAGACACACGAAATCGGCCGCCGAGGAGAAGCGCCGCGGAGCCCTGATTTATCGGTGAGAAGCGAGCAATTGCTGCGTTCGGCAATAAAAGCAGTCGTTTCTCTCGACAGCAATAACAAGTGACATCTATGGCCGAGACACATTAAGGACACAGGGACGGGTGGGGCGGGGCGGAGTAGGGTGGAGCGGGTGGAAGGGGCGGGGCGGAGTGGGGTGGGGTGGAGCGGGTGGGTGGGGCAGGTGCGACGGCGAATTCCCGCGAGGGATTGCCGAGGCTTCTTGCGTAATAACCGCAGACGCTAAGCGTTAAAAACCACCATTGCAGATCATCTCAAAATGCACTTACTCAGAAGAAATGACTTCCATTTACAACAACAGAAATAGAGGCATCTTTATGAAACGACTGTTCATTCCGTTACACAGAAGAATAAATTGCAAGATTAAAATAGAAATATTTTTTATGGACTGATCTGACATACGGACAAAAATTAATATAATATACATATATATCTCTGTCATGGATACGCTGACCACGTGACATTCCAAATTCGGAATGTGTGGCGCAAGATGACAGTCCGCAGTCGCCCCGGTATGCCCAGGCCCCCAATGGGCTGTAGAGCCAAAGAAGAAGTCTGATGTTTATTAACTGTGATATAACCTTGATTGTAAAACAGATATATATATATACTTTTTGTTTATAATCTTCATCTTAATATGGTATCAAATATTCTCTTTGAACGCTGTCGTTAGTTGGCAATTCTGGATATCCTTAGCAGGAGGACTGATTGCTTAACTCTCGTCCCAGGAAGTGATTTAGAACGCTGCTCGCGAAATGTACCACAGTTTCTCTCTCCTACTCTAATATAATTTTCACATATTGACTTTATTTTCCTCTTTCAATTTCCCTGTCATCACACGGCATTCTTGTACTGATTACATATTGATCAGTTAAGTCTTTCTTCCTCCCATATTCAGAAACAAGCATACCTTAGTCCCCAAACTTTTGTTGGGGGTTTCTGAGTCCCCACAACAATCGCTGTCTACCGTTATAGAAAGGGCGTGAGAGTAGTACTAAATAACTATTTTTCTCAACCTTCCTTATCCTCCCGGTTCCATCCTTTCCTGCACTATTATAGGGAATAGTTATCAAAACGGACAACCCTCAGGTTGCCTTTCTTTCTTTGAAAATAATAGGGGATGCAATCAATTAGATACTTGAATCTGGAACCACACTAGACCAACATAATCAGTCTGTTACAGAAAAATAATATTTGATATTTATATGCTTGGTGTGCATTAAATCCATATTTATATTTAACGCAATTTTGGAATACCATAATTTCATTCAAAAATAACAATAAGTTTAGACGTAAGTTCATAAATTTTGCAAAATATTAACAATGCTAGGTTCATATTCTCAGGTCAAACCTCAAGAATTCAAAAGAAAATTTTCATACAGTAATCAAGCAAATTTTTAAATAGAAAATAAACTATTACACATTGAGGATAATTTTCTGAGGTGGACTTACTCCAGAGACGTTTGCGACCAAAACATTATATCTAACATACATTGAAAAAATTAGAAACTACAATACATTCCCGCACAAATTCTCTCCTTTTTACCCGACGAAGTCACAAGTTTGTGAAGGAAACGTCGGAAATGAATTGTCTTTAAAAGTAGACATTTGATTTATCCTTCGGTAAAAATAATATTTAAAATAACTTCAGTTATTGAGTAAATAATTCTACAATAACATCCCTTAATGTTAGTTGGTTATGGTCATAAATCTTGTGGTTGTAACCCAATAATGTAAATTTGAGTCATATATTTATATTAAATTTTCATGGTAGTATTGATATACCTGCATTAAAGATAAAATTCAATATTCATTATTATAAACTGTAATATGGATTCAGTAATAAATCATATGAATGGAAAAAAATATATTCTTTTAAACTTATAAAATAATTGTATTAAAATTAATTACTATGGTTTCTTATACTTCTGTTTTCCCGATGAATAATAAATCATTAAAATAAGAATAATCTGAAGTTTTCTTTTGTATTCCTGATCTTCATAATGCATTCCACGATTTCTGCCTATAAGACACGATTTTATGTGACTTTATGATTTCTTTTGTCTTCACAATCTCTTTGTGTAGTTGACGATAAAATATGTCTGGGGAGAAGCAAATTAATAATATCTCTTTTGCTCTTGAATACGCAGCATTCTTCTCCCTTATTGGGGCTCGTAAGTTACCACTTTGCAGGGCTCAAAAGGTCTCGACGCAATTCCCAGCGCGAAGTATTCGACTGCCTTTCTGCAAGCTATTAATAACGGAATGTCTGTCCCAGACCGACCCCCGGATGATGTCTGCGAGGGGATGGAGGGGAGGGGTGGGGTGGTGAGGGGTGGGGATGCTATTGAGCAGCTCTGCTACGACGGCGAGAGTGTGCCAGGGGCGGGCGGGGGTGGTTTGTGTTGTGTGCCAGATAATGCAGCCTTAATAGGAGATAATGGCTCGTGACCTAAGAGCAAGCATCCTCACGCGTCATTGAAAATCCTTCTTGTTGAACGCTTTCAAGGATTTTTCCAGTCACCCACCTCACAATCACATTTGCTCATTTTTTTTGTAGAATATTTTACCCTATAATTATGCTTGTATTTCTCATCAACGTTTTTCAGTGGTAGAGGTAACAAGCTATAAGAGGATGATCCATAAATCCTCTTTAATAGCATAAGAAGGGATTTTGAATCGGGTGAGATGCGAAAGAGAGAAGAAGAAAGCCAAGGTTTGACTAACGACCCCGGGCTACAGTTTAAGGATATTAATATGAGTAACATTACAGCCAGTAGACCCTAATTAACCCTCTAGATGTGGCACGCGAGGCTTTTGGGCACAACTGAAATTAAAATTGAATATTTTTGTGGTTCATTGGAGGACAAATGAAACCCTTCTTGAAACGTGACTCCGTGCCCTCTTTAATATTGCTAAATTTAGTAATTGCCAATCAGTTTTGACCCCTTCCGATTCAGTTTTCGCGCTCCTCTAGTCAGTGAGTGCCTGAGCAACCCATTGCTTGTCGAATATGGAGTGCGCCTCAAGTAATTGTAGCATTTACTTTCATTGTGTTAGAAAAGTATTTTCTGTAACTGTAACAGTTACGAATATGTTGAGAAACTGTAGACATTTTTGAAGGTAAGGACAGCATATATGTAGATGTTTTCTAGCACAATGAGCACGAATTCTTAACTTTGACTTCCGCATCCCCCCTTTTAAATTCCCTTCCTATGCTATTAAAGGGGAGTTGCTTGTTTTAGGATCACCCTCATGTAACCTGTTAACCCAAAAAATCGCACAATGAGCACGAATTCTTAACTTTGTATTTAGCACCGATGCTGCTCATGAAGACATTTTTTATTTTGCTAAATTTTTTGTTTAAAGACTGGGAAAAATTATCATCATTTTTATTTGATTTATTAAGCGCACATTAACTACGAGGTAAATAGCGACCAATTTGTTTAAGGGTTACAAATGTGAACATTGAGCTGGTTGTAATAACATCATAATAATTAATTATTTTAAAGAACTTGATCTCTTTTTCTTGGTAGTCCGATGAGTGGTTTTTCTGGTCTGGGTTGTCTTCACCGAGGGTACGGCGACCATTTTGGAGAAATTTACGGCACGAGTTGTTCAGGTGCTCCATGGTGATCATGCTGTTGCAGAGATCGCAAAATTGGTGGAGAATTAGTTGTGTATATATATGAGAATGTGTTAATTTTGAATGACTGGATATTACTCTAGAAAGGACCACTTAAACTTTTCTGGATGCCTTTTTTGGGAGAAAAATGGTGAGCATTTGTTGGCTGAACAACCAATTTTGCTTCCAGAGATAAAGTAGGTTTGAAACGGCGTGTTTACATGCATCCGAGAATGTTTTGACGTAATTAGGAAGAGAAGAGTGGGTAAGATGAGTGGCGATTTTTGCTAGCTGGTCGATGGATACGTTCTCCTGTGTTCCTTGGTGAGATGGGATTGAGACAAATACGAAATTTTTCCCTGTTGTATGGAGTTTGTATAGATCTTTAGTGATGATAGAGAATAGCTCTTGGGAGTTGTCTTCGTTGGCGATGGTTTTTAAAGCGGAGACTGGCAATACGAGAATTAAGTGGTTCATTTTGGAGGAACAAGAGCAGTAGTCAATAGCGTAGTTTCCTACAGTGAGGATGGAGGAATGGATCATGAAGGTCACTGAACGGTGGGTATTAAAGGAGATGGTGACACTGGTGAATGCTTCTTTGTTCTTGGCGCCGAGCGTGAAAATGCGGTTAAAGCTGTTGAACTTGAGGGCATAGATCTGTGAATTTTGTGGGGAACACTTCAGTGATTACAGATACTTAATGAAAAATATATAACAAGAAGTCGCAGTCTCACGCCATTTGAACTGAGCTGATGAAACTAACTCAATGACGAAAATGTAAACTAAACCAAACGACCGCAAAGTCTAATATACCATGGAAGAAATACGGAATTAAACATATTCAGGAAAGTTCAAATTTACATTAACAGATCCCGCTACGGTTCTTCGTCACTTGAACGATTACAGGTATACTTAACGTGTCAACCCAGAGGCGTCATTCGTGGCGAGGAGATGCACTCCGCATTAAAGTCAAGGTTTGACATTTTCTTGCTCCGGGAGAGTGCATAATGTCACCACCGATCACTAATTTGCGGTAAACTTTACTTTAAAGCTTGACATTTCACGCGCAGGCTAGACTTCCCTTGTCTATTAGTGGCTGAAGGTTCTAAGTTTCTCAGCGTATTTTAAAAAAATACATTATTTTTTTTGAAGATGAATCGAGTATTAATACAAAATTTATCTTCGTAATTCAAACTCATATATAACTTGATTATTTGATTAATTATACCTTCCATAACATGGCTGAAATAAAATCACATAAATTGTTTCATATTCTAATGTAACTTTTATGAAAAATGAATACGTGATATTTGGGAATGGTTTAATATTTAGTATTGAAACCTTCACTTTTTACCCAAATTTAAAGATTTATAACATTTTTATTCCATCCAGGATTTCTGAAGACATGTAGCATTGAAGACGTTAATGAATTCCTAGTCATTTAGCTCAATGGTCAGAGCCCAGCGACTGTGTCCCGTGGGTTCGTCCTCAATTGATACGACAGCCTTTGGTTCCCATGAAGTGAGTAAGGGACACGCGGCAATTCTGACAGCACTTAATTGGGCGTGCTTGGATCATTCGTCTGTCAACGGGACGTGAATTGACCCACGTCGAACTGCATTCCGTTAAGTGTTTCATAAAATATGCTGAAGTACATATTAGTAACCTGCAACTCTTATATAAAATAAATTTAATTATCAGGATATACTTTTTAATGTTTTAAATTCAGTTTCCAATAAATAACTAATACATATAAATATAGTTTTCGACAAAACAATAAATGTCTTACAAAAGAATTTAAATAAATAGTTGAACCTAAGTACATGACATACAATATTTTTCTAAACAAATAATTTTAATAATGAAGAAATACTAAACTAACGTAGCAAAATTATAAATTAATGCGCCTAATTAGACAGTATAAAACATAAATAAATTTAAAAAATAATTAATTGAAATGTAAAAATTGTGATATATTAACCAAAAAGGTAAATAATTTTGAAATAATAATACTTTTGTCGTATTGTATAGATTGTAATTATTACTTAAATCGCAGTTATCAGAAAAATGAGCATAAATATGAAGGTACTAATTATATTAATAATGGAAGATTATAAATAAAACACAAAGAATGGCCAGAAGTCAGAAAAAGGAGAACTCAGTTTCAAATTAAAACGTTTCGTCCCCAACTTTCGGGAGCTCTTCAGTTCATTAATTATAATTTTGTGTTGCTACAGCAAACATCCGGAGCCAAAATTTCTTCTATTTCTGTTTTTTAGCTGTTGACTTGTAACAATGAGACAGATTAATTCAATTATTTAAATAATAATTCTTTGATTCTCGCCCTAATTTGACAATCAATGTTTTGTAAAATTTTGGAGATATTATAGATTAAATTAGTTATAATTTAGCTATACTTTTGGCCAACTATATTATCAATAATCTTATTTTATTAATTTTTTCATAAATGGATTGTAATTTGGGGACGAAGCGTTTTAATTAAAATTAAATTATTCAATTTCCGACTTTTAATATTAAGTCAGATTAATTTAGTCATTTTATTTATATGAGGGTTTTAAATAACGGCGGGTCGAAGTTAAAATGGAATAAACCAATTTGAGTTGTTAGAAAGGCCAGCGTGTGCTCTTTCAAATTTAAAGAAAGGATTTCGGTAATACCTCACACACACAGCTCGTTTTATTCGATTTAAACATAATTCTATATATAACGTCGACCCGTCCTTATTGGAAAACCCTACATAAATGTAAACTGTAATGGTAAATTGATAATATTACAATTAGTGAAATATCCACTTTCCACGAGGATCATCAAAAAGTAACAGAAATAGTATTGTTATTGGAAAAATATGATAATGTTTACCAGATAAAATGACTCTACAGATCGTTATTTCTAGTAATCTTATTTTCTCAGGTAGTACATTAAAATAAATTATTTAAAATCATGTACAGTCACGTGTTACACGACATTCAAGTTTTATTAATGTTGGGAAAAGTTTTACGTATATGTGGTACTCGTCCATAATTTTTATCTGGAAATTAATTTTATTGTGTTATGTAAGTCGGTTATTTATTTTACTGTATTAAAAATTTTACTTTGTACTAAAAAAATATCTATTCAAAATTTATTTTGATTTTATAACTTTGTGTCTAGTTACCTGAAGAATTCCACAAAGCGGATAAATATTGTATTTATAAAAACTAAATGTTAATTAAATTTGATTGTTGACATTTTTGGCCGTGTTTTTGATTTGTTTTTAATTCATAACATAAACGTCTGATGAATATAAAATGTGGCATTATCGCCACGATTAAACGTGAATAAATGATTTATCTTATCGGGAAGGTTTCTGATGCTGTAAATTATCCCGAGTTTCCAGAATGAACTTTCCCCCAAACCCCATCGAAGGTATGTGCTCCTCCTATTACCTAGAAGTGTCGTTTACATTGGCAATATCTGCGGCACACTCTCCTTCCCCATCCCCCTGTCCCCCCAAAATGTCTTCAGGGGCAAGTACTTAGGACCCAATTACCCCCCAAGCTAAGGACGTTGGACCATACCTTCCCACCGTTCTAGTCTTACTGCAAATGAAAGGATACAAGTCGCATTAAGATAAAGCCGTTACTGCTGCGTATATGAAGACGCGGACGAGTTTCCCCGATGACGTCAGAATGGTTCTTGAAAGCAGTGAAGCCACTGCTTCCATCAAGTAACTTATTACAGTCAACAGCTAACACAAAATCAAGTTGATTCGTGTATGTGAGTAATTATATTAATTTTATTTCTATTGGACGACTTCGTTACACTTATTTAGTTACTAAAAATGTGATATAGAAAAGTATACTTTCGTAGTTATAACTTTTAAAACGTTGCATAGAACAAGTAAAAGTTGTATCCATTGCAGGTGAATATGTTAAGGCTTTTAGCAACTTTAACTTCAAAAATTATTTTATGGTCCGTTTTTCAAATGTAAGGCTACAGAATTATGAAAAGTAAAAACAAAATAATACGGAGACGGAAATAAAGAGTCTTTAACGTTTAAATGAAATTAATTAACAAGCAGGTTTACAGACACAATTTTTATTTATACTAACCGACGTTTCGGACTTATTCAGGCGTTAGCTTTTGAAGTAAAGATGACAATTGTGTAAAAGTCCTAACTTGACCGCCTTCATGGACAGTTTCAACCAAAAAAAATATTTATTTTTACATTTTGTCCAGCTTAAAAAATTATTAAAATATGATTCAATGTAATATGATTTTTTCTCCGTCATTATAATAGACGAATGATAGATAAATACAAAATTAATGTACACGTATATATTAAAAAGAATATCTGGGTGCTCGGCGACGCCCTGGGCATAAACGCTTAAATATAACGAACATTATACTAAAGTAATGAAACTGTTTCTCTCTCGCGAACGTCGTCGTCGCCGATGCCACCGCCGTCGCACGCATACACGCAGGCTACGTAAGGGCATAAACAGCTACTCTCCTGTATGTCATTGTGGTAGGATGGATGCAAATTGTGTACCGGTAACACCTTAATAGTAATTGACTCCAAAAAGTATTTACTCGGCTGAAATATCGGCCAATTTTGCGTATTTAAAAATTTCCGCCTCCTCCACCCCCGTCCGTAAGGGTGGTAGCCGTGTCTAACACCAACAGTGCTATTTTTTGAAACAGCAAAGAACGTGTCTGCTGACAATAGTTGAAATTGCTCAACGCGTTTAGGTTTCTATGCAAGACATACATATACACAAATATACGTACGAAATTTGAGCAGATTTTACGCATGCACAATGTGTAGAATAAGATAGTTGATCCACCTGTGTAGTCTGTTTAGCGCAAAATAACTTGCAAATTTATTGAAAGTTTTATTTAAGTAACAAACAGTTTAAATTCGTAAAACGTGAACATAATTGTTTACCTCTCGAGTCCGAAGCTCACATCAATTTAATCTAGTTTAAGATATGATTAAAAGTCGAAAGTAATGACTTTTTCTTCGTCATAACAATAGATGTAAGATAGATAGATACTAAATTAATGTGCGTGTAATATGATTCTTTTCTCTGTGTTAATTGTAAAAGAATAAAATTCTCTCCGTAAACTTGAAGAATTTAAAAATTCAGTCAACAGAAAGTTGATGGATTTTATTTTATGCCTCACGAGTATTATAAGTGTTTAGTGGAAACAGTCAAATCAGCTTTATATACTTCTGAATTTTAGGATACTTCGTTTTGCTCTTTAGTTCAGTTGTAAGCTAAACGTATTTCTCCCGCGTTATAGTCTTCTGACCGTTCGCTTACAGTTCCAGATAATATTCTTTTTTTTTCGTGAAGTGCTTGATGGTCCTTACACTTCAACCTTCCCTTTTTATCCCCTCAGAGATCAAATACGGATGAACAATACCTCGCTGGCAAAGGGTCATACGCCGAGGCCTCACTTCAAATAGCTAGCTGGAATAAAAGGGAATTCCACTTCCCAGAATTATTAACGCCACAGACCCTAAATGTCAGCTGCAAAAAATTCTACGTATTTGGTCTTTTTGTACAGCCACAGAAAACAAAAACCACGTCCACTCGCATAATGCCTGAGCTAGTTTCGTTCATATGGTCGGGGCTTCAGCTCGAGAGGAAGGGATGAATTGGGGAGAAAGTAAGAGAGGGCGACATGTCTGATGAATGTAACACAAAATTAAATTCCAGCACATTGCCATCCACTACATATACTTGTTTTTAAATGAGGTTTTTCTGTTGTAATTTCGGAATAATTAATTGTTTGATTCAATCTCCTGCAGTGTCACTGCCTACGTTTTATAAAATTAATTCGGTAATTATTAGCCCGGTAAAGTGTACAATTTGAGGCTAATCTAATTTAATATGATTTAACCACCATTGAGCGCGTCACGCCTACCTATCCAATGGTCCTCAAAACGCTTTGGGAAAGTAATATTCAATGTCTATAAATCCTACTGAACTGTGACGTCAGGTCGCGCTGTCAACTCGCAGTTAATTTAATTTTTGCTATCTCTAGACACGTGTAAGAAGGAAATTTTTCAATTCGGAGATATTTGCAAATAAATTTTGTCACTGTGACGTCACCACTTACTCTTACGTATATAAAAAATTAACCTCTAATCTAAAAATTTTGATAAAACTGTTTTCTAATAATACTCGCATGTCAATAAAAATCTTGATTACATTAAAAATTTTATTTAGGTATAATGTTAACTCCCTGAACGTTTCGTTTGGAAACTTCTCAATTGAAAAGTCCACAATGTTTGAAATTACAAGCTAAACCATTTTTTTTTAATTTTCACTTATGCAGTAGACAACAAAGCTATTAAATTATAATGATTATGAAATTATACCTATGCTTTCTTTACAACTCACTGATATTTCCTACAGAGCGTTTTGGGAAAATGTAGTTCAAAATGTGGGAAAATAATTATCTATCCCAGAAAATATTACATCTTATTTATAATCATTCTGCAGTGTGTTCGTGTTTTCTCAAACTTACGTCTTTAAATAACCTTTTGTTTTATTAATCTTCAGCATCCTTCCATGTGAATGTATTTTTCAGAATATATATTAATTTATAACTACTCGCCTACGTGTTCTAGTTTTTGGTTTGTGAGAAAATCAAGAAATTAAGTTCAAATGTGGCTCTGTATATAGTCCAGACCGTTTCCCGATTAACATTCTTCTGTTTGCAACATAGTTTTGTAACTTTTAAATTCACAATAAACAAAAATTCGCTTTAAAATTTATCACATATCTATCACAAACGACATTTCGTCTCTTATTTGAGACTTCCTACAAATATAATATTACAATGAATTAAATATGGGTTCTATGTTGCTATTTTTTAATTTTTATATAAAAAACCGTGGTTCAAACCTTACAAATTTAGCAATTCATCACCTTGACTCCCTCAGCCGAAAAGATTATTGTGTGTACATGAGAAGATTTTAGTGTCGCGGACTATCCGATGAAACGTAGTTTGATAAATTTATATGCTGACTTATTGGCCGTCTTTTTATTTTTCTGTTTGTGAGCCATGTATAAATTTATGGCGGACCATCTCTTAGCGAGAGATTCTGACGTGTATACAATTTTCCTGCTTAAAGGGAGTTCTTTTAAATATTTGATTCATTTCCTAATTTTATTTCATTTCAATGGTAGACTGAGGATAAGTGTGAGCCCAGAAGGCTCTGAAAAATTTTATGTATGACTCAGGTCCGAAACTTCTTGACCAGGCCTCATGGGTGGGCGCCAAAAGAAAATTAATATGCGGACACGCTTTCATTGGAATTGTTGTCAAACTATAAAATTAGGGGATGGAAAGTTGCACTGTAATGTTAGAAACGTAATAAGGGAAGTGCGGAAATAAGGAAACTTTTCTGCGGACACTCCGTTTCCTTCCTGAGGAAGCTCCGTGAGGAAAGTTGGATCCTATGTAAGGCAGAGATGTCACATCAAGTGTTGCAGCTAGCGTTCTAGCCTCCTGGTAAGTATGTGAGTCGGAAACAAAAACTCATGGTTTGTCTTGAGTCAGAGAGAATATTTAGGTTAGCGTCCAGTAGCTGGTAATTTGACACAGTGGTGCAAGAGGTAACAGATATTTGTCGGCGTCAGTTATATTTTATTTCTTTCTTTAAATTCATGTCAGGTGTAACTTCACTTTCCTAACAATCCCAGGGGTAAACAAGATTTGCAAGAGACGCCATCTTATAACCATGTGTTTTATCACTTTTCTCGCCACAAAACCGAAGGGCTTTCTATGATCACGGTTTACTGAAACTGGTATGTTGACAGGTTTGTGGAGTATATTTGTTAAGCCATGTATTAATTTTTTTTATTTTTAGATTTTTAAAAAGTATTGTACCTTCATTTCTGATCAGCCGTTTTATTAGAACTATTTCAACAGACTTTGCAATGTATTATTTACTGTTCCCTTTTCTTTGCAAAAGTTAATTGTCTATCCAACCGAATGGCGGACTAACACGATCCGTCTACTTGAGTTTTTACTTTTGGGGTATTTTAGTTCCTGTGAGCTCAGACCTACCTGCTCTTATCACTCTGTCATGTTGTAGGGCGTATTCTCGTTTTAGTGTCTACTAGATAACGCAAGGCTCTCATAATAAAGCACTAGAAGATAATCTCCCGGAAAACCCAGCATCCTGAGGCCAACACTGGTACATTATGAAGAGCAGCATATCATCTGGATTCACGGGCGTGTTCTTCTCCGGTTCTCTCAGGTCCCGTAGTTACGTACAATGGCACGCAGTTCCGTTCTCTCGCCTGCGTACTTTATGGCCGTCCCTCTACGGCATATGGCGGCGACCACGAGCCTGGTAGTTCGTAAAATATACAAATGACGGGCGAGTTAGCAACGCGTCTAAATCGGAAACGGGCTCGGGGGTTATTTACGGCGTTGTACCGACGCTCTCATAAAGTTGGCGCAGATGTGTCAATAAACCATTTCCTTTTTGGGAGTGGGAGAGCGAAGGAGCAAGGTCTGCCGACGAAACAATTCCGCCGTCCTGCGGAAAGCCTTGTTAACACGCGTCGTTACTCAAAACTGCGTAGTCAACAGCAGGAATGAATCGTGGTGGCTTAATTGCACTTCCGAGATCTCGCCACTGCAACTGGCAACGGCAATTTCAAGCAGCAGATTTTGTAATGGCTCAATCGCGCTTCACCCTGGAACCTTGATTTAAACCAACTTATATTTCTCGTGTGGAAAATATCCATTCATTTGCATGAACTTAAAAGCAAGGCTTTGGGTTTTTCGCTCTCAGGACATGGAAGCGTATTCCTTCGTTTAAATGCTAAATACGGAACCTCATCTACATTCCGAATTTTCCGGATCCAAGTCCACCCGTTATTAACACAGATCAGAAATTGAGAAAAAAAAGAAATTGAAACATGGTGGTGTTATATTGAAGGAAGTAAACATTATTCTTGACCCAAAACCACATTTACTCCCTTCATAAAGGTGATCCAACGAATTTAATAACTTCTTGTTTATTTCACTTCAAAAGTCTTAGAACCTACTTTTCCTTTCTAAATACATTTCCTGTTTCTCTTATCAATTCTATTTGGCTCAAACTTTAAAACAATTATGGATGTTGAAATTTAAGTTATTAGCGAAGGGCAATTAAAGGACTTAGGAATATATCCCTTGTCTTATCTTCTTGAGCGATCAATATTAGAAGAATTCAGGATAGAAAGTAGGATAGTTTCGGTATGTGAGATTCTTTCACTAAGTCGTTCAAACCTGAACAGAATCAAAGACGCTAGAATGGTTTTGAAGATTTAATAAACTAGAAACAGAGTACTGAACTGAAAGAACCCAGGAGCCCAGCCATGTTTCCAGAAAAAAGTCTGAACTTCAATTTTCATCTTTATTGCTATTAAAAGTTTCGGTGGACACACCTCCCCTCTCTTGTTCAGCTAATATAATAAAGTGGGAGAATATCTAATAACAATCTAAAATTTAGTAATGTGTGGACCTGAGGGGCACCTACTTTTATAGTTAAATCCGATTTTATGCAAGTGTAACTTTGCAACTGAACACGACGTTAATTCTGCTAATATCATATCTTTCTTCTTAATATAGCGTTATTTCCAGACAGACACACCCTGCTATCTGTCTAATGGAATTTTACAGAAGTTTGGATAGTAAAACGGAAAATATTGGTCACAGTATGAAATTATTTGTAGGAAAACATGCCATGTAACCTAATAGATAAATCGTTGTAACGCAATAAATGCACACGGAAATTTTATGGCAGTAGTACGGTCGTTATATCCTACGACGGGTCTGACCTATAATCAAACAATCACAACGCTTGAAATGAAGAATGAGGCGTTACAAACCTATCACGGTGTTATCCTAATGTTTTCCATTATCTTACTTTTGTTACGTTGGCACGGGAGGAGACATATTTTTAAACAGGCTGTATGCAACCGAAATTAATTAATAAAAATAAATAAAATATTTCACGCAATGTTCTTGTTATTATTATTATTTCAAGTATTCATTCTACGATGTTTCCGGGACTATGAAGCGCAGCACAATTATTTTGATTTTAGGCAGCTTCTCCAGTCCATAATTATTATATTCTTTTTATAAACAAATATTTTGCATTTTATAAAACTCACTATAGATATAGAATGGTAAGGAATAGAACAATAAGTCCTTAGATAAGAGTTGAGTAACAGTTATGAACAGCAAATTTTCAAAAATTTAACATGACTTAGTAACGAATATTAAATTACCGTAACAATTCCAAATTAAACCAACATTAAGCTGTTCAAAAGTGATATTTTTTAGCAAACCAGTACGTTTCTTCGCTAGCCATTTTCATCTATTGCTTATAATCGTCAGTAATTCTTTCTGAAACTTATTCTACGCAGTCAGTACAACTCATGGAAGAATTTAAAATAAATATGGTAAAAAATACATATGTGGGTTTAACAAATTTAAGAATGAACTATTGAGCAATCAGCGCCGAAACGTACTGATTTGTTAAAATAAAACTCTTTTTGATAAATTAAAGTTGGTTTCATTAGCCATTGTTTAACCACAAGAGCCTGTGTTTAAACATTTAATTACAGTAACATTGTAACTGATTTTTTAAAGTAAATAGTATGTAAAACAGACAAATCGTTTTCGGACGACATAAAAATTCAGTCATTATTTAAGTTTACGAAGCTTAAATATACATTAAGGATTGTAAAATTGTTTAACTCAGGCTAACTTTTTTATTGCTATGTAGGGATCTACTGTTATAGGGGTGACTCAATAAAATTATTTAAGGACATAAATTCAAAATGATTCAGCGGTAAATTGGAGAAATATCAACGTTACGTGTTAATTGGTGATAACGCGGCTGATAAAAAAATGACAAATTTACGTTAATTCTTTCTTTGTCTATAATTACGAAAATTATTTTTGTAGAAATTACAACACAAACATAAAACTGCTTTAGTTGTTTATTAGTTTTCGTAGCGTTGTTTACGATGTGCTTCTCGTCCTTATTTACTCGTCTGCTCATCTTCGTTCCAGCAAATAAAAAGGACTCGCCCACTCTTCTTCTGGCTGCTCGTCCGCCTCCTCAGAGTCAGTCGTACACTCCGTTATTCCGCTCCATGGAGTCCTAATAAGGAACACAACGGCATTATCCCGACTCACGGACGACGAAACAACTCTCTGCAAAGTCGTCTTCTTTTCCTACTACTTCGGGCCGCCGGTAACAAACGTTGTGCCATCAAGCGCCCGCTAAATCCGTTATTAATGCTGAGAGGAAACTCGTCTCTGATTTTGCCCTCAAGGGTGAGGAGGAGGAGGAGGTGGAAGGACGGAATGAACTCGGCACAGAGTGGGCTCCTAACGAACCTATACAAAGTGTCTGAGCAGAGCGCGACAGACCTTAACAAGTGCAAGGTCGTGTGAAACATGACGCAAAAACTCGAACTGTCTAAGGAAAACTAACATAGGCAGTCGGATTAAATTTTTCACACTTTATGCCTACAACAACATCGTTTATTACATGGTTAATAAAATAATTTGCTACTCAGGAGGATTCCTTGAGCACGCTTTATGGAACATCATTTACATTAAAGATCAAAATAAACTCCATCATGAGAATCAACAGCACGCTGACAAAATATTAAACTTTTAGGAGTAATTAATTAGATTAATTTTTATACATTGGTGCTGGTTATGAGGAAATGAAAAGGCTTGCGCAAGATAGGTTAGTACGGAGATTTGTATCAGACCAGTTTTAGGACTGAATACCACAACACATTATTTTCATTTAATAAACTTTAAAGTAGACAAAGAATGAAAGTATTTGATTTCACCGCTCAACAAACTCATTCCCAAAGAACAAAAAGAAAAAGGTTAGTTCTGAACTTTCCACGGAGTCACTGTTTATTTCAATTTCCCCGGATGACTTCGTCGTAAAGTGGCTTCTTGCCATTAACTGCGGTGTTAGCCTTGGATAATAGTTGCCTAATTACAAGCAAAGTTCGGTCGGCGACGACGAGAGGAATTTATTCGGTGGCAAAGCTAACTTATAAACTTCGGGCCATTAATCGCTTAAAATTAGTTTCTGTTGTTATTAATCTTTCTTAGAAGAACGGCGAGGGGTGGGAAGAGTCGGAAGCTGTTAACACACTAAATTGGTTACGTGAGCACGAATACGTTCTACTGTGTCCACTTTGTGGTGAAGTTGGGGAAAGTCCGGAAACCAAAAATTAATATTTTTGTAAGATTTTATCTAAGGGATAAGCTTTAATACCATATCAGTCTTCAATCTCCACAAAAAGGAATTAATGCCTTACATTTCTCTACCAATAAAACACCAAATAAAGTATTCGTGAATTCATTTCAAGAAAACGTAGATAAATTATAAAGCACAGAAGCTTAAGAAATTACTAATAGGTACATCGTTATTTTAACTTACAAACCTTACAAAATTGAATGATAAATTTATAAATGCCGATGTTTTGATGTTAGCAAAGCTAACATTACCAAATTTGATTATTCTTGTTTTTTAATGTTTATTAAAATACGTTCGTACCTACATTAATTTTTACAATATTTAGAAATCGCTATTACAATCATTTGCAGAACCAAAAATAAGGGAAAACCATCAGTTATTTGATATTATTTCAAATAATTGCCTGAAAAAAACACCTATTTAGTCAAATATTTATCTGCATACGCATTTTGTGAAACATTAATCTACGTTTACATTTAAATTCTATTTCTACGAACTGATCAAAACCACTAATTTAAAAAGAAATTCGTTTCATGACATAATAAAAATTATTTATAATATTTTTACACCCCCTGTCCTATAAAATTATCTTTAGACTTTGTTAAATCTCAAATAAAAGACGTATACTAAAATAATATTAGTATCATTACATATTATTAGTTTAAGCGAAACAACATATACATATTATAATAATAATTCCCGATTTTTTTAAACATTTGAAATTCCTACTGATGAACTTCACATTATATGTACAATAAAATCGTTACATAAAGCAATACGAAAGGTAAAATGGTTTTTAAAAACTAATGTTACATGAGGAAATTAAGCATTAGAATTTTAAAAAAGTTTTTAACAAGTTAATTGGGCAAAAAGTAAAAATCTTCATAAATTTATGTTCACCAAAACGTTTATATAACGCAAAAGTAGTTGAAAATCTTTTAAGTTTGTCTTTTAGACATTTCATTGGAATAGAAAAATAGTAACGTAGTTAGTTGTATTTTTAAAACACAATTTTTTCTAATTTAGTTGAGTTGAATTGATTCTTGATTTTAAATGACAATTGTCGAACGGTACAATGTTGAAAAGAGTCGATTCTCGAAATTTTAATTCTAGTAATAGTGTGATTTAAGACCGAGATTCTAATTGGTAATTGGTTCAATCCATCCATTCGGTTAACTACAATTTAGAATTAAAACACTTGGTACGGCGTGGAAATGAATCTATCAACGATGAATGTTGGCAAATAGTTGTCATCATATAATCTACTTTTTTGCACATGAAATTTTAGTGTACTCAAAATACAGTTCTAAACCATTAAAACCTGTTTAATTTTTTCACAATAGAATAGGTTATGATGATAAAGTTTTGTCACGCCTAAGAACAGTTATGATTGGCTCTTTACGCTGTGGTTCGATACACATCAGCCACACAAGGAGCAAGGTATATGTTTTATGTCAGAAGGCAACGACGAGGGTGTGAAATGTTTCAGATTACAGCGGACCTGCCATCTTGTCTCAGCAAATTCATGAGTTCCATTCAGCAGATGTGAAAGAACGAATGGCGTGAGAAGAAATATAAAAAAAGAAGAAAGGGAATAAAAGTGAATGAGCGACAGACGGGGGAGATTTTGATGTTAGAGAACGGGGTGTAGTAGAAGGAAGCGAACTCGACATCACCGAGAGGTAATCTCAAAAGAATAAAACATGTCGCCCAGGTCAATATCTGGGACGCCATCCGTCGTACACCTTATTCCCCCATTCCGTAGAAGTCGATGACGTCAGCGGGATGTGGATGTGCGAGTGGGTGGGTGGATGGGGAATGAAGAAGGATGTAAGACGTGTATCTGACAGAGAGACAGTGTTCATCCCCCGCTGCTAGCGTCAGAAAAGTTGTGTACGTCAATACATTTCAACCAACTCACTATTCTCAGAACTACACAGACTACCTTGCACTCAATAAACTACTCCTAAATGTAATTTCTTAGGTAATATATCCGTTAAGTGTTCCTCATATAAGTTGTTCCTAATTTATCACGTTTCAAATTCACAAGCGTCTCAAATGATTGGATTAGATCAACTAAAGCAAAGGTAATTAAAACGATTCTATATCAGAATCTCCCATTTAGCATCTGTCTATATAAATATTGAATAAATGCTTGAAGATGTTCCTTCCAATCAGTCACAACACAACAGCAGTATTCAAATTAATAAAATACGACCAGCATAGAAATAATATTTACCTAATGATTAAATTATTAATTAGAGTACTACAAAATAAATCATAAACTTGCTTCAATTAAGCTTAAAGTTGATACGTAATGATTATTTTCTCTTTTATTCGGTTCAGAAATTGAAAATTAACTGTCAACCCTAGGTACAGGTATTTGTCTCACATTTTCCCTCTTCATAACTGTCAGATCAGAAAAAAATTCATATTTTTTTGTATAAATTTGGCTGTATTTTTTTATTCTATAAACAGTTTTGATAATTATAAAAATAAATTGGATAACAACACTTAATTTCCCTTAGAATGTGTTAATACAAGATTCTGTTCTTATGCCGTAGTATTCTAATTTTTTAATAGTATTAACTCTCCTATCGTGGGATATGAGTAAAAATATGTTATAATATTATAATTATACTATTAATAATAATAATAATAATAATAATCATATTCCGTAGATCCTGTAAAGAAGCTAAGCTTCAAGGATGTGGAATGGGTCAGGGTGTACATTTATTACATATTTTATTGTATAAAAGAAAAATAATACATATAACAAATTTTTGTAATTAAAGAACTATTTAAGATTACTCTCCTCTCCGATTCTTCTATAGAATTCCTTTAATGAAAAAGAAAGTGAGTGGCTAAGCAAAAAATGAGCATAATTCAGTGTAAATTTACCTGATTACGAGTCTTTTAATACACTCTTGCATTCTATGTTGTAAGTATGAATTAAACAAAGAAAATTAATGATCCTGTTATTCCATAGTACCATGTGATCAAGTTTTTTCTAGCAATAATACAATGTCTACCCAATCAAAAGCTTTACTTAAGTCACGAGAATATAAGCTAATTGGCGATGTTATTTTATTATAATATTCTTCTATATGTCATCTAAAAGAGTAAAGAATCGCTTCCTCGTTGAATATCCTATTCTAAACCCAAAACTGTGAATCGGTGGAGTAAATTATGTATTTTCAGATGTTTAATAACTCTGTTGTAGCTAATCTTTCAAAATTTTTTGATAATACTGGCAACAGTGATGTGGGGCGATAATTTGATATATCTTCTTTATACCCCTGTTTGTACAGTGGAGTGACTAAAGCACATTTGAGCTTATCTGGGAAGACTCCAGAATGACGTTTTACATACTTTATTCTTTAAATTTAATTAGTAACTACGTTCCGGAATATTCTACTTTAGGTTTTCCTTCGTATATAAGAATATTTGCAAAAAATTAAACCGAAACATTTGAAGTTTAGCCAAAAATTTAAAAAAATTATACGGAAACAAAATTAAACTTACCACAACAGTATCAAAACATAACATAACAATTTAACAGACGTTAAATTTAAACGTTTTATAATATAGTTAATCGTAGCCTCCGCAAAGGTGTAAGAAACGTGTTCATTGCTTTTCTGTAGTAGTATTTAATAAAAGGAATTCAAGTGTAAAATGACTGCAGAGATTTTAGCATTAGATACGGTCACTAGGAGAGTAGGAGGGACGCTTTCACTTTGTACTAACCCGTCCCATCACTTTCTTCCCGCTGAAGAAGACTAACGCGGAGGAAGAACCGCGGGGTATAAATTCAGCGGTTAACCACTTTGACGGGAGGTGTAAGCGACGTGGCTCGGGTTGAGGGAGGAAGAAATTGGCTCAGTTACAGTCACAGCCTGCGGAGCAAAGCGCCAGTGTATAAATCTAATCTGAGGTGCCACACGGGAGATGATTAATGGACGGGTTCGCAAAGTTGTGCTGCACCCACCCCCCACCCCCACCCCCCTGCACCCCCCATCCCTACAACATTGCGACCTATTTCTAGGCCTCTGTGTGCCGCTCGCAAGTTTTCAGAATGATGAATTACTGCCGACCATTAATAACCGGAAGCTTTACGGCTCTGCCGTTGGGGAAAACGTAAGTTAAACGATCGCTTAAACGCACTGATCACCACAGATGGAAAAAAAACTATATTGAGGGGTCGAGATGTAAAGGATTGCTGTGATATGGGCTAATTGATTGATGTGATGACCAGACGTTCTTTCTGCTCAGAGTGGAATTTATAATTTACTGTCCCTTGGAACGTAACGTATTATTGCACACCACGGACTTCTGGAAAATTAGATATCATATTACATTCCGGCTAAAGTAACAAACATCAAACAATGGGGATACGCAATTTTGCGTGGCGTAATTTAAAAACCACCCAAATTTTTGCTAAGGTCCTAACTAACACACAGTGTAACTCATGAGAAAAAATAGAGAAACTTAAAAGTAAAAGAAAAATTGTTACGTTTATGTATAATAAAAAATAACGTCCGTGAAACCAATAACATTAGAAGACTTTCGAGAAAAGCTCAAAAGATGCAATAAAAAGTCTTTTATTATTTATGGAGAAAACGATACTGTTGGATGAAATTTCATATAAAATACTGCTATATATATAGTGACTCTATGATATTGTTCACCTTTTCTTGTCGCCTTTCTATTGGATGAAAAGAATTCTATTCTTATGTTATCTGAATACAATTTTGTTACTGATGTACAGTCGCCAAAGACCGTAGAGTTGACACGACTCTAAATTGTCAATATAATAACAATAGTTAAAAATAAAGATATGTCGATGTTTCGATGCAGGCTTTGCATCGCACTCATATGGCTCTTAAAGTGAATAATTTGAAATAAAAACCTGAAGAATGGGGAAATATGCACCAAAACATCGTTATTTATTTTAAATAAATTAGTATTCCTAGAAACGGTAAATAATTATTTTAATAATTTACAACATATCTTAAAAAAGGAACTTTTTCTGTGTTAAATTTTTTAATTAGCTCGCTTTTTTGTACAAGGTTTTTCTGTTAATTTAGGTCGTATTTACGGCTAATTTTATGTACACATTTTTCCTATCATATAATAATATAATTTGTTTACTTATTTTTAGTTATGTTACAAGTATAAATTAATTATTTAGTACATTACATTGTTAAATGGAAAATTAATTTTTAAATGAAACCAAATAGATAAGGTTTATCTTTAATACACGAAGGAATAACAAAAAATGTCGTTTGTAGTAAATAGAATTTCATCATTAGGGACAGCATTTTAATAATTAGTAGTTTGTTATAAACACTTAACTAAAATAAACGATAGTCTAAAAGGTCAAAATTTAAGGGAATAAAGAAAGAAGACCAAGGCTAGAGTATGTTAGGCAAATCAGCAGGCCTTCGTAATTTTAAACTTACTTAAACATCATAAAACAATAAATGACCTTTTACAGACTTCATTCAAGTAATTTAATTAGTAACAACGTTTGGACATATTTTATACCTCTGCAGGTTTTCTTTCTATATTGGAAAAAATTACAGCAAATTAAACCAAGGAAGGTGATGTTTAGAAAAAAGTTAAAAAATGTTATATGGAAACTAAATCAAACTTTTTCAACAGTATCAAAACATAACAATAAAATCACATTTTAATGTGATTTTAGTTTTCTTTAAATATTTTGTCTGTAGGAAGAAAATCCGAAGAAGGCATAAAAATATGCCGAAGTAAAAAACACTAGTCTATTTTATTCTTTACTTAATATAATATAAATATAACATGAAAGAACGAATTCAGTTTTTTGATGAATTTTTAAAAAGAAACGTACAAGTTTCCTCACACGTGTAACACATGGTTGCATAGCTATCAGTGCTAAGCCAAGTTTCTCAAATGATTTGTATACGAGACCGGTGTGCGGTAATATATTTTTCATAATTTATCATAATAAAGAATCATACAAATTGTGCCACGAATTTAGTACGATTGTTCTCAGAAAATTGTCTGCAAAAATAAAATTAAACCGGTTAAAGAAAGAATTGTTTTTTATTGTCTGTCGGTTGGATTATCTTTATGAAATTAATCTGCAGCATAAATAGATTTTTTTGTTTTCATGTAAATATTATTATACATAATTTTCACAGTTATCAATTTTTAGTGTGCTTGTTATTATGTAAACGAAGGATGAATTTTATTTTGAAATTATGTAGGCTTTCATATTTCATTGGTCCTTGTAGACAAAATTGGAAACCAAGAACGTGTGAGGCGAATAAATATTCCTCTCTTATTAAAATTTATCATGTCTCAAATCTTTTGTTGATTTATTGTCACTTGAACCGATTTTATTTTCTTCCGGATAATTTTATATATTGTTTTACGTTCCTTTAGCTGATTCGCTGGATAAATATTTTCCCAAGGGATTAAATCGCTTCCTTTGAACTGAGTGTGATGTTTAATACTTGTCAAAAAATTGAATTAGCTTTTTAATCTCTCTCTTGTTACCTCTTGATGTTCTCTCTCTTTCACTCACTCTCACACACAAACATTCCCTTTCTCTCTTCCTCTCTGTCTCTCTTTTTTCCCTCCGGGCAGAATGCTAGAGTCCGCTACCACAAAATGGCTTCCCGGAAATCCTTTGCAGGAAGTACGGAGTAAATCAACTTGCTGGTGTGGCTTGGATTTTGCCGTGCCGCAAGAAACAAGCCCTCTAATGCTCAGACATTTTAAAGAGGTTTATGTTTGTAGTTACTGACCCTGTTTGTTTTTGTTGTCCTTCTCAGACGAATTTCCTTTTGTACAGCAGCCCCCGGGCGGTAATTTTGCTTTATTCCGGCTGATGTGGAAGGTGCTTATACAGTTCACATCCGTGCGTACATGCGAGGTCATCAAGGTGGAGTGAAATTAGTTGCTTATGCGGTATCAAGGCTACGTTAACAGAGTTATATGTCACGACATTGTTGAGGTCGGGCTTTTAAATGAGCTTAGGGTTGTTGGGCTTAATTTTCATCATGAGTGGATAGTTTAAGCAGAAAACAATTAATGGCTTTCCGTAGCACAAGTTCATCAACGACAATCACGAATATATACAGATTACCATTTCTTCAGTCACATCATCACATGCAGTCAACTTATAACTGAGTCGTAATAATATAATTTCTTTTTTATCTTTGCAATCAATTTTATTCCTAATTGATTTAAAATTAAGTGTTAAGGGCTCTCATGCAGAATTTATAAATAATGGCTTACTATAGTAAAAATATGCTGATCTTCTGAAAACACAAAGTTGAGAATTTTTCAGAAAGCTGGTCAAAACAACTTCATCGTATAGACCACGTGGGTAAAGTAAATGGATGTATTTTTCAAAAGGCTCGTGGGACATCTTTTTTTTAACTCGGACATGTTCCGATGTTATCATCGTACAGAAACAGGGACAGAGTTTATGCTCCTTAGCTGCAACAACGACAACTCTGGACTAACGTAGAAGCAGAACAATATAAATCCTAATTACATTAAGAAGACAATGTCTCAAAAATAATTCTCAAGTGTGTGGAAGATTTTGTAAAAAAACGGGAAACAGTTCCATCCTAACATAAAACAGCTGATGGGGCAAGGATCTTTTTAACATTCACACAATTCTAATATGATTAATCCATTACTCATCAAATATTCGAAATTATAGAGCTTATTGATATTTATACAACGTCAGTTATTTAGTACACATATACATTATTCAATGCATATATTAATTCTTTCTGAATCCGAGCAACGTTTCTCTATAGAAGTAATAGAATTCATATTTCAATCTCAAACAAATTTATTTCAACTTTTACAAATATTTAAATCAGACATAACCAGTTCGTTGCCCTGCCTTCTTACTCTCTATCTCCCTCCTCCCTCCCACCCCTATCCCTGACATTGAGTGACAGAAGATATATAAACATTTCAATGACACGCTTAAATGAGTGACAAATCCTTTTTTTTAATTGTGAAAGACTTGTAAATTGTTTATCTCATTTCTTGTCTACTTGCATATAGAGTTTTTAATAACTCTCGTTTATAATAGCTATATAAATAAGTTTAATGATTCTGTTATTACAGATATAGTCATTAATAAACTGTATGGCTTTATTATAAATAATATATACGGATGCCATTAATCTGTCATTCATGTGTTATTATATAATTACGGGAGATTTTGTCTCATACTCAATGACATTTATTTTTAAAGTATATAAATGAGAATACGTTATCCTGTTACATGTTATGGCAGAAATCGTCCATCACCAGTAAATATGAAAAACCGTGATTAATCTTTACCCAATATTTTCATTTCATGGCGGTCTTTCTCGCCCCATAGGTTATTACAGTGTCGTTAATACACATCCAGGACATATAAGAAGACATGTTTTAAGGGGCAGAAGACGTGCTGTCTCCTGAGTGTTGCAATTTCTCGTTGCTCCGAGATGACAGACGATGTTTGAGCCTCCCTGGCGTATCTCCCGGGGCCTTCAGTACATTGATCGTTGCTGCTGCTGCTGCTGAGAGCAAGTGGAAACGTAGCGCCGCGGGAAGGATGAAGAGATGCAAATCCAGGCGGAAAGCGTGGGGATTCACCGAGAACGGAACTGCGACTTGCCACCTTAGGGAGCAGAGCTTACAACCAGAGGAGTTCTGTTGCTCAGGGTTCTGCAAACTGGAGCACGTTTACTCCGTGATACCGCGGTGAATGACATTAAAGAGCTGGAAATGTGATACCTTCGCGTACTTAGACAAGGCTCACTTAATCTTCCTTAACAACAGACGCTAATCTGTCCCCCCCCACCCCACCCCACTACATTTCTCCTACTTCTCCACTGCTCACTCGGTCGACAACGAAAAAGTATCTATAACCTTTAAAAAAATTAACCCATCCACGATTACAAATTTCATATTATCTACGGACTAAACCAGGACCGGTTAATAACATACTGTTTCTGAAAAAGAATAGCATGCAAACAAGAAAACTAATAATGGAAAAAATAAATTCAGTCACACGAAGTGTGGACCTGTATTTCGTATTTAAAATATAATTATTTGAGTCCATCAACAAATTTGATTTTGTAGGGTTTTATACGAATAATTCCCCAAAATGATGATGAAACGTTGCATTTGTTTCAAAATATTATAATTGTAAAAAATATTAAATGGAAATAAATTCTTATTTAATCCAATAATTTTTTTAGACTTCTGACCGCAGTTTTCAAAGATAATTAAATGGTTTGTAAATTGAAACTTTAAACACTGTAAAAAATTTATTAATTTTCTTCATAAATTTATACGTCTCATTTTTCACAGTAATATTTTTCTTTATCATCATACTAATATTTGATGGTATGGTCTTTGAAATAAAGTGAAAGATTTAATTACGACATCAGCGATATCGAAAATTTCTTTTATAATATTAATTGAGTTATACTTATTCTCATAAAATTTAAAGTTACAAATGATTTATTAATTTTCGAAACAAGTTACTGTAATTGCAAAAGTTAAATTAACGGATTAATAGGGAGAACAGAATTGCCTCAAGATGAGGAGACCAAAATTTGTTTTTTAATTCACACCAATATCTAAAGCCATTAGAGACTACTTGTACCATTTTAAGGATCTTATCTTACTCAATTTGGTATCACAAAGATGGAAACAAACACCCAAGCCCTTGATAGAAATGAAACCCGGGATCCCTGTAGTACCAGGCAGTGACTCTACCCTCTACACCACAGGAGGTCGGCCGCAAAATCTTTGTAATATATAATTTTAGTAAGGAACTAGTTTTTTTTCTTAAAAACCATAGCATTGAAATGTTTATAATAACTGAATCGAAATTTACATGACATTTTGTTTTATATGTACAAAAGACACAAAATGAATTCTTGTCGCACGCAGTGTAAATAAATGATGATTTAACAATAACAACCCGAAAGAAAAACCTTTGTGTATTGAAACACCTATACATGATACAAGCTTTACTGTCCATTAGTAATGTGAACAATTATTCGAATATATCTACTCCTAAATGTAGGTGTTGTTTGAGTGTATTGTTGCAACTAACAAGGAATATCTGTCTGCATGTAAATTAAAGCGATGATTTTAGTTCCTAATTGTGTGTGTTAAAGCTTAAAGTTTTTTGTCCCGAACTCGGTCAACCTCACATGGATTAACTCCAGTTCACTGGATAACGAACGGTCTGGTTCCAGAAGTATACTTCTGCAACGCCCTTCCGTCTCCAGGTGGAAAGCGAGTCGTCGCTGCATCGACGGCAACCTTCCATTTGGCAAAAGCGTGCCCGATTTCTTTATTTTAATTCAGATGAAAATAGATTTCTAAAACTGATCCATTAACAGTTTGGAATTTTAAAGTGAAAATTTCAATATTTTCTCCAAACGCTAGCGATTTGCGTCGTATCACATTCGATGGACAAGTTTCTCCTTCATCGTCCCTCAACAGTCTTATCTTTCGATCATGGCATTTTCGAACAGCATCCTCCAGCATCCCTCCTTGCTTAAATATCTACGTAAGGATGGTAATAAATTTGTTAATTATTATCAGAAATATAATTGTACTAATCTTCGGAGCAGAAGAATACTTATGCATCATACGATTATGTTTCATTGGTGGTGAAATGTGTGTAATTCATAAGATGATACGAACCCCCACCAATAAGATAGACGTTACTTATAACTTTAATTTTGTTTGCCGAGGCTCCCGGAATGAAGGGAACAACAGTGAGACCGCAAATAGATGCTAATTCCACGGTTGTTCCCAATTCGGATTAACGAGCCACTAAACTGACAGCAGAATTACTGTCGCTCGGGGTGCAGTTGAGGGCGAGTGTTCATGGATCAGGGTCAGATGGCAGCAGGAAAGATCATTTGAACTTTACTGTCGTAGATACGAACCAGAGGTGCACCAGTCGAATAATTACGCACTTATCGATGTAAACGTTTCGGCATGACGAAAGTCACGTAAACAGGCGTCGTAAAATGAGGATTTGTTGCCTTGCGTTGCAAAATAGCAAATGACGTTGCAAAAGGCTCACGTGACGCAACATATAACGTTGGCATGAAACACAATACTTTTAACGTTATGAATGGACACTTTTTATCTAGCGACCTCAATATCTACCTTTGAGAATGATAAAGCCTGCAACAATTTACTGATATGGGAAAAGGGACTTAAAATATTTACACAATAGTAAATGTCACATACGAAGTACGATTCTAGATAAAGACTTTTGTATTTAAAACAATGGGACCTATTTATTCATCAACTGCGCATTTTATATTCATTTTAAAAAAATTCCAGAGCATCTTAAAGATTTGTTCAGAAATGATTTATGTACAAAAAATCAATATAGAAAGTACTGAACCAATCAATATAAATGTTAAATGTTTTTAATAACTATTATATGGATTTGCATTTTTATTAAAATAGATGAATAATAATTGACATACATTTTATTGACCTTTTTAAAGTTAAAAACCTTGCTATAATCTCAATATTGAGATCGTTTAATCTTTTAAATTACTGTAAGGTGAATTATTCTTCTAACTATTCCTATCGCGACAATGTTTAAAAGTGTAATTAAATCTAATGCCAATCTATTACACCTTAAATTACGTGAATATTTGAAATTTATGGATGGGTTTACATAGTAATTAATTTCTAAACGTCATTATTTTAAAGACTTTATATATTTATTGGGAAATAATAATATATTTGTAATAATCTGGATCCCTGATTAATGTTGTATTAATACTAAATACACAAATGTTTCCCATTTATGAATAAATAAATACCTCGTTTCACTTAAACGAAAATTACCAAACACATATCCTAATACTTCTAACAGAAAGTGTATGAAAGTAATTAAAAGTTACGAAACAATACGACATTCCATCCTGATTTAGTCAGTTCAGCTTAAACAAGAACTTTTGGTGAAATACTATTGAAAATAACACAGTTAACTTGAAATAAGAACAATTATCGTAGAGATTATCAATAACCATCAGAAAAAATATAAGCTAAATTGGAATTATAACGGGGAACTTCAAGTCACATTGCTTCAGAGGATATGGTGACATATAATATCAATTAGGCGTAATATATCAAAATAATTAAATTTCTGAGAGTTTCCAATGGTGAAAATTCAATTCAACAGACATTGGAGCGTCCAATTTTTCTCAATGTGTCAAATACCAATCTCGAAATAAAAACTACAAATGTTTTAATTTGAATATCAGGATTATTAAGAAGCTTGCACAGTAACTTTATTCAATCGCGACTTTAAAGTGCGCATATTTAATAAATTAACTGGGAGGTTACTTTATGTTAAATTAATTAATTTTAGTGAAATCAGCTCCGGAACTCGTAGGGTCATTGCATTCCATATACCAGGGGCCTGGAAGAACTATTTAAGTGGCGGTTCCAGGCAGGGTCGAATCTTTCAGGTATTTGAGCCCACCATTCCCTGACATAAAGAATCAAACCTGTTCGAGACTTTTCGGTCGCACAAAAATCTATGAAACATTATCGGAGTCTTTGAATATCAGGAATCAGGTAAATGTGTTTCAGGTCTTAATACATATGTATTTATTGATGTACGTTACAGTACATTCGAAGGGTTCCATTTAAGTCTTACTTCAGTTGCACATTTCTAATACAACAAACTCTTTCAACTCATACACGTGTGTTATAACGGAAGAACTTTCTTCCGAAGACCAAACGAGCTTCAGATGCATCTTCTTCTTCTTTTGATGGCTGCGGGGCACTCGCCAAACACACCCCTGTAGTCGTTCTTCCCACCTTCGCCACCCTCTCCCTCCGTCCTCCAACCCTTACCCCTTGAGCGAAATTGAATTCGACAAAAAAATAAAACTACGTCAGCGGTTGGAATCGCGCCAAAGCAGGGATGGAAGTAGAAGGTGCTGCGACGAGGATTCTTTCGTGGTAGAAACTGAAGCACTTGCTGCAAATGACACGCACGACACGCCTATTGAACCCCCAGGGGGGCCATAGTTGTGTGAGACGTATTTTGGTATTTGGTATTTTTTATTTCCATAAGTTGTACATACATACGTGTACATAACTGCGTGCAAATGGAAATTAACATAAGTACCAGACGCAAATAAATGTAATTAATGACATTAAAAATTATAAACCCATGAAAAGGAAACAAAAGTGCCGTTAAGTAAGTTATATTCTAAAATATAATAGGTAGAGGAACTAAGATTGCACCTGTATAAGCAAACATTGATTGTGGACAGAGACATAAGACAAGACGCCTCCTATTCAAATGTTTATGTGGGACTGAAGACACCTGCGTTACACAAAGGAGAAGACAGGAGAATTACTGTTTTCCCATAGGGAACAGAAATCGATTTTTCGATGTAATTATTGACATGCTATTTCAAATTTCAGCGAAAGTAAGCGAGAGAGGGAGCATAATGCTTGAATCACACACCAATACATTTTTCAACTATTCCAACCGGGACAAATAATGAACAATATCTTTAGTACATATATAATGACAACCAATAGAGTCTTCCTATAAGTTTTTATTATATTTAGTATTACAGCCGTAATACATTTATATCCAACCATATAAATAAATAAATTATAAGTTTAACATATTTATATATACTTATTGTAATACTACATTCATCTTAACATACATTCTCATCTCTTAAAAATATATTGAGAGTTATTACACTGATAAACCCAATTATCCCGTACGCTTTAAAATAACGCTTTCTTTCTTTATTTCACAGTATTCATGTACCGAATTTTGGTTTCATTTCAAAGATTAAATTTATTACTAAGTTCGAAATTAAAATTTTATCTCTGAGTCCACTCTTGTTGGACTCAGAAGTTGGATTCCACATGCAGAGGTGAACGGCAACTCTAGTTGTCGACAGTAGTCAGCAAGCATCTGGGACTCGCCCCTTGATAAGAGGTCCACATTGCGCAATTTACTGAATCATCTAACAGTCCCATTCAACTGCGTGTACTTTTGTAAATAAATTAAGTTTTAGTGAATTTATGGTGGTTTTTAACGAAATAAATTTTTTTGACATAATGGAACTTCTATAAATTGCAAAATAGAGTTTAGAGTCACAGAAGAGAGACAATGTGACTTAAATAAGAAACAGGTGTTCCATGTAACAGGACTGGAATTGAAATAAGACAAACTCAGTTGTGACTGATGGCCAAATGATTTATTTATATCGTGAAGTGTGAAAAGTACATTCGTTGGAAGAAGGCATCACTCAGTAAATCGTCAATCTTTGGAAGATTGAAAATAATTTTTGTATTTAATTTATGGCTATATTGTTTGAAGATTAAGTGTAATTTTAATAAATGTTTTTCAGAGAAGATATTCTCCCGAATACTTGATATATTATTGCGTTGTAATGGTAAGAAGCTGAACACAACTGGGAGAAGCAATAAGTGAAATATTTGTGAGTTATGTGAACCACAGCGAAACCGAACGGCATAATGGTCTGGTATGTCGTCAGCTGGTCCGCAACTTTATTCGTTCCCGATTGTCGTATACATACATTCTCTTTGAACTGTTGCTCGTAGGTTTAGAAGCTTTTGCAAAGGGAGAAGTGACGGGAGGGGGTGGGGGAGGGAGGTTGTCTTTAAGAGAAAAAGGCAGAACGCTCGACCATAGACAGGAGAAGGAAGGGTGTGCGGAGATCGGGGAGGGCTTTTGTTTCAAAGCAATTCACTGACAAAGAGAATGGCTGAAAGGAGCTGCCCAACAGATTCAGTTTCAAGAGTCCGACAGAAGATTTCAGATGAGAAAAGTGGATGGGGCAATGCTGAACCGACTATCAGCTGCTACTACTGTGTACATCAAACCTGTCGGGGGTTTATTTTAGGATCATACAAGAAGAGTATAAGGGGGAGGAGACCAAGGTCTTTAGTAAAATAAAATGATAGGCAGCACTTTCATTAAGTGGTATTAGCTTCTGTCATGTACGTTTAAATCAACTCTACTTTTATAATTATTTCTACCTCTAAATGGTTTTGTTGAAAATCACAAAACGCTATATTTATTCACGAAATATTCCTTTCCTGAAAATTATGGTCTGATTTTGATTTTATCCTTTCTTTTACAATTTATCCTTTCTGTTTAGAAATATATATTTTTCCCGGTTACTATTCTTGCCCAAATTAAATTTATAACACAATGTTCGACGTATCTGAGCATTCTTGATTCAAAATTTCACGGACTTGGTTTATTAGTCGTTCTCATGGAACAGAAAATGAGATAAAGGATAATGCTTTCATGAGGATATTATTTTTGTACTTACCAACAAACAGGAGATACAGAGCACTTACTGAGGGAAATATGACTACTGAAACACAGATTTTAGCATTATTACTCATAATGTAAAACGTATAATTTATTAAAAAAAATATTATTTTTCCAAAAAAATCCAACAAACCTACTTATCAACAAGGCCAAAAAACAAGGTTGTTTTTGTGCGACTAATTTTTGAGTAACACGTGATCCTTTTCTGTTTTTAGATAATTCTTTAGTTTTTTAAAGAGACGCTTGGGAAGCATTTCAAATGCTTTAATGTCCAAGTGCTGTTTGACATACACTAGAAGAGAACTTGAAACAGAAAATATGAAGACAGTCTTAGATGTTGAGACATGCACTAGAAACCGCCTCAAACCCGTTTTTTGATTTTGATGAATAATTATTCTTCTTCAATTACATACACCTATAAGTTCCGATGTACCGACTTACTTTATCAAATGTTTGTTTTCAATTATGGAGTACCGTTTTTCCTGGTCAAGTGTGTGGGTATAAGTGGGTGTAGAGAGAGAGACAGACAGTCCGAGCTAGCCACCCACGCACCCGTGCGTGCGGTTTCCAACCCCCTACTCATGTCGGCACCCTTTGATATATTACCCGCAGAGCCTACCGGTTGAACGCCAACATTACAGAGCAGGGTTGCACGAATGGTGAACTTCAACTTGCGGTTAATTACCAAACTTTCTCGATTGTGCTGCTGGTGCAGGGTAATTAAATAACAAGAGGGGCGCTCCTCTCTCGCTTACCCTCCCGAACCTCTCCCATATGAGCTGGGGGTGGGGTGGGAGGGAGGGTTGAAGATGAGTTCGGATTTACTTTAACAGCCTCTTAACACCTTCCTAATTACCTGTAAAAATCGTATCTCCACGTAGCAGGTATCTCGCGTACATCTCAAGAATGATTCTACAACAAAGAAAACTGACTTTAGAATAAATCAATCAAATGTAAATCTTCTTCGAGCTCAGAACAAATAACCTTCAAACCAATTATCCTTTGACAATGTACCCAACAACGAAATATTTTAGGGGCTGCAGAGATTCCGTAGCAATTTAATATTAATATGCACTTTCTGATAGGGAATTTTCCAAGGATAGTGCCATTGAAAGTTTTGTAGAAGCAGATAATTCAGAAATTTAAAATTGTTTTTATTTCCCTAATTTGTGAGCGGTTTGATTTAATGACAACTCAAACCGAGTCACGCAGAAGACAACACGTCTTCTTCCTCTTACAGTATCTCTGTGCGATTGTTTAATGTAATTAAATACGTCTGAATCTTTCAAATAATTTTTACTCCTACCTCTGGCACACAATTTTGTGTATACACGTTGCCATGGCAACCAGTACTCGCTAGGCGTAAACAATTAAAGCGACGATATCAAGTAAACTTCGCAGATAAAATACAAAAAAAAATCTCTAGTTATATGGATGTGTATTAACGTCAGCATTAATATTTCTGATGAGATGAATGGATTTTTCTATAGATTAAAAGTAATTTAAGAGAATAAGCGTGAAGAACTTGACTGAGGGAGCCGTTTATGAACTTCAATTAATGTATTGTAACTGGTGGGGAAAGGAATCTGCATATATTTGACTGTAGGAACTATTTGTTTGTGTTTGACTGTAATTAAGGACTAAATAAGGAACGAATGAATAAGTTATATAATTGTAGCAGAAATAGAAGATGACAACAGACCACGTGGCCGCCGAAACTTTGCGTCGTAATCGCAGCTGTGGAAAACTCGAGAACTATTTCTGCAGCAACTTCAACTGGAAAGTCTTCGTTTACTAATATAATTATAGTTGTGTTGACAAGATTTTAAGTAATAGAAATAGAAAATGATAGATATACAAGTAATGTACGTAAGAAATAATAGAATTAATGAAAGAATGGTCTGTTATAGAAGTTCTGAATTAGTTGTAAACACTCATGAACGGACGGATAATATTCGTCACCCCTTTCACTTGTTTGTTCCGAGAAGAAATAAAAAAGTGTTCTTACAATTGTAAGTTATATCACTACTTGCTCAAATTTACCTACCAACCTGAATAGTCTTTTTATTTCTGTACCCTTTTCAAGCGACAGAGTTATTTGGGTAGACCACGGGAAACGGAGAGTGGAAATATATTTACCCTTTTGGAAAGGACTAAAGCAATATCCTCTCCAGGGCACCGTGACGTCTTGGCTCGAATGATAATGAGGGTTGAATAGGAAACAGACAGACAGACAAACAAACACTCAGACAAAACAAACACCAAGCGGGCTCACTAAGTAGATTACCGAAGCGGCTCTCAGGCTCTCCGGGAACCGGGCGTACTCGACCACGTACGCACTATGGAAATTCATAACAGTGGAAATATCTAGCGGGTTTTGGGGAGATGGAGCTTGAGGCTTTCTTACACAACATTCAGAATCTACAAACTATTTTTTCGGAACAGAAACCTGTTATATTCAGAGGACATACACTAATGATTCAGATTCTAAACTCAAATATAGTATTTTGAATTTAAGTTAACAACAAATCAAAAAAGACAGCCAATAAGTCAGCATATTACCTTATTACTATTTAATTAATGTAAATACGACGTTTCGTTTCCCTTTTGAGACTTCATCAGGCCTATAATTTAGCAATTCATGTCCCCCACTCCTTGACTCTTTCGTCCGAAAAGTTTAAATTAAGTAGTCAATGATTGAAGGATATGAATTTCCAAATTTTAGATCTGATAAAGTCTCTAAAGGGAGACCATACGTCGTATTTATATTCATTAAATAGTAATAAAATTGTATGCTGGCATATTGGCCCTATTTTTTATTTATTGATTCAGATTCAAGTAAAGGGGATTTAATTCTATTATGGACATCTTTCGATCATATTTTGGTTAAAAACACTAAAGTAAACAGTATAAAAATATCAAAGATAGTCCAATGAAATTTGACATAATTGTGTAATGTTCTTGTAATGGCAAAAGCAATTTTTTACTACTACATGATGCTATAACATTTCATTTAGTTTATAATAAACCTTTTCAATTTCAATTTCATAGCTAAAAGGTTTTCAGGTAATTTGAATTTTTCTAATGTTAGGAAAACTATTTGTAGTCCGTGATGATGCTATAACATTTCGTTTAGTTTATAATAAACCTTTTCAATTTCATAGCTAAAAGGTTTTCAGGTAGTTTGAATTTTTCTCATGTTAGGAAAACTATTTGTAGTCCGTTTCAAATTGGAAGTCACCTTGCGTTTCCACCTGGAGAGATGCACTGTAGTAACGTAACAGTTATGTGACTGAAACCAATAGAATAACGGCGCTTTTTGCCACACTGTTTGACCCACCATTCATTTCAAGAATTGTGGTTGGTCGCGGAAACTTACCACAATAACTTTTGTAATTTAAGACATTATAATCATTACACAACACAATAATCTACGCAACACTTGATTTCTTCAATTCACGTAATTTGACAGTATAGGAAGTATAAATTGAGCCAGATGGAATTTATTTGTTTAACGAAGACGGTGATACACCCTAATGACTTCTTCACAATTTCATTGACGAAAAGAACAAAGTGGAATTCAGGAAACTGTAATAAAGTAATTCGTTTTAAAGCTTAACATAATGCATGAAACTGGTCAGTACGGAAAATCAAAATGCATGAACCCATTACTTCTGCAATGCGGAAGATCATCAGTTACATAATCAGATATGAAATAAAAAACAATTAAGGAAATTCTAGTGTCAACAGTCGTAATTCCTACAGACATTTAATAGTTTGCTGAAGTAACGAAGGTGGTGTCTAAACAGAGAATCACTCTGAACAGAACTTTACTGTTTAGACCACGGGGGTAAAGCGGAGAAATTCTGAAAACGTCGTGTAAAAGAGAGAAAATATCATAGTGTGTTCCATTTTCTTTTTGTCAATGCTTGTATTGTTTACACTTAACTGTACATATACAGTCATACATTGTAAAATTTTGAGAGAAATAGGAAAATGAAAGCAGAGAAAAACTTCCTGTTTAACGGATCATCTCTGCAAACGACGGTACTTGCTGATGGTAAATATATCGGAAAATTCCGATATTATGTTAGCAAAACATACATTCCTAACTAACTAGAAATAACATTACGATCTTTAAAAAAAGTAATGTTTTGTTTTCTTTGCTGAAATTTTTTGCCTGGAAAAGATTTCAATGTTTCTTCTGTTATAAGGGTAATTCGTAATTTCAACTGTAAACAAGATATGTCGGAATAAAAGTCTTGTTAATACAATTGTAATAATAAATAAATTCTGTTTTTTTGATATAAATATTAACAGCCATTACCAACAAGAAAACAGTATTTCTGCAAAATCCGAAACGTTGTGCAAAATTTTTACCAGTTATCCTATTGATCGGTTATAGCGGGAAAACATTGAACTGGCGTTCTGATTTCATCAACAGTTCTGGGAAATGTAATATGGTAAGAATTCATTGGAAAAAAAGTGAACAGAAACTAGGAAAAGGTATAGAGGATTGAATTGCCGAGAAAAGGCTTTTGTATCGTAACACAGTCCATTTACTTACGTGTATACACACAGACACACACGCGCGCGCGCGAAAATAACACGAAATAGCAGAACCTCTCGGGATAATTATTCCATTAAGGAATATAAAAGCTCTTTTATTTAAATCCCATTCAAACATTTCGTTTGTTAGTCTGCAAAGTCACTTCCGAAAGTTGTATTTTATTTTTTCGCAGTTAATTTTCATGGTAAATACATCGAAATTTCCTACGAATTTCGTCTCACGTTTTAGGAAAGAAAACCTGTCAGCGAAATGAGGGCAAAATACGAATGTAGGCTCCGTATTATTATTATGCACACTTAATAGGGAAGACATGCTGAGGGTTTTGAAGACTGGTATAAAAGATTACAACGTTTCATTCTAATAATTTTAGTCTTCATGTGTTTTGTAGACAGGTTGTCTTTGGGGAGAGAAGTATAGTACAATAAGAAAGAATTGATGAAAACAATATATGGTTATCGTGTAATCCGTAAAGACTGTATGAAACAGATAACATAAATATTATTTCAGCCTATAATGGGCAAGAACTAATTATTTCCAATGAGATAGATGAAGAAAGTTATTGACTAAAATCATAATGGAAAGAAAATGACGACTAATTAATGATTGGACGTGGCCAATTAAAGATGTTCCTGAAAGAAGTTTACTGTGGAAGTGGTTAAAATGGCTTTGACCCTTATTTTTAAAAAGGCGCAAGTACAAGAAGTCTGCTAATATTGGCAGTTTATTTATTCTTATAATTAAGAAGTATCAGTATTATTTTTCTGTATGTTTGGATTCCTAAGAATAATATATTTACTAATTGGTAACTGATGTTACAAATCAATGTTTTCTTAACATTGGTTTGTCACTAACTTAATTAGTACAGAAAAAGTATTGGTTAGTTATTCGAGATTCTTACTTGAATTTAAAATTCCACAAAATTTAAAATACGCACAGAATCAGGTTTATCGAAAATTCTCACTTATGTAATTGACTACGAATCTAATAAAAAGACTCACCTATGGTTTCTATCACCCTTTGATATATTCATAAGTTTGTATTCCAAAACTGGGCAAAAGTTGAGTTTAAACGTATGCAAAGTAACAGCCGTATTTTGCTATAGAAATATTTTGTAGTGGCCCTAGTTTCAATTATAGCTTAAGTAATATATTTTCGTATGCTGAAATGTATGTAAATTTTATTAACTTTAATTCTTTCCCTGTTTGCGCTTTGTTGCAATACGTCAAAGCGCTTACATTTGTGAAACATATTGCTAACAAATACATCATTTAAACATAGTATATTATCTGACATTAAGCTGTAAAAGAAAACACAACTACTTACGGAATTTGGTGGTACGGAATCAAAGGCGTAACGGAAGGTACAGGTTACAGACAAGGGTAATAAAAATCAGACATGACGGCGTGACTAGGGTTTTTCCCATTTTTATTGTATAGATTGTCGCTAAAGAGAAATATGTCTTATTTTCATCTTTTAATAAACACTTTTTAGTTTCACAATACGCGGACTACAGAATTGGAATAAACAACATCAACTCTTTCAAAACGCAAAAAGTGTTTTAGAACTTATCATATTGAATTTCTATACATTTAAACTATTTTTAAATATTAAGTGAGTTTAACATATCCTCTTTGACAATACAACTGAACGGAAATGACATAAAATGTCGGTTGAATTAAAAAAAATAAAAGATGCAAATGTTTATGCTAATTACTCATCTCTTTGACAAATTCAAGTGTGTACTTTATCGGAAAATATAATTAACAACCAAACAGAGAACGCTAAAGCTATCACTCATCTCTTTCCCGTTGGTCAAACGGATATTCGTCATTAAAATACTTTCGATTGGATCAATTAAATTTGAATTAGCTTCATGCATGTATACTTTGCTTCTCCATATTTAGGTGAGTATTTCAGTGCAGGGACTACCCTATTTCAACTCGAAACACCACCGCCATTTCTATTCCTATGAGGTCAATGCCCCTTACTGCCCGTGTATAGTGTAATCCGGGAGGAATGTGGGATAAAATTTATCTCTCTGTTCAAATGTACATCGAGGGGTGGGGGAGAGAGAGAGTTAGGAGAGGATGCACATGTTCGATTTTATCGTCCACAAATGCGTGAGCCCGTGTGTTTGAGAGTGCAATTAATTGCACTGTGCTGTAGTGGTTACATAGAAATACACACGCATTCAAACAAAACACTTTACAGCTAAACGAGCTACTGTCGCCTACAAAACTGTAGTCACTGTATTAAAACGTCCAATTAATAGTATATTTTACTGACGAATAAAATACGTCATAAGCTGCCACATGTGATAACTCCGAAACGAAAAGAAATATATTGTAGTTGAATTCCAATGAGTAAATTATTTTGGAGCGAAACAACCGATGACTTGTTGGGTTTCACTCTTCCAACATTTATATTTCACCCGATAAAGGTGATGATTTTTGGAGAACAGATAATTTACTGGTTGGAAAATTTTCATATCACACACTGTTCATGTACATGATATACAGCCACCAACGATAATTTAGATAAAACTATAAATAATGTATTAAATAAAACAATAATTTACCACAAACACTGTACACGTGGAAACTAATTTATTTAATTACTGAAAGCTTTTGCCATTCTTTCATATTCATCCTAAATTATAATAATTTACAAAAATAATAGGAGTAGAGTGCAATAAAATGGTATTTCTATATAAAATATACTATAATAAATAAATTCATTAATTTTAGACTGCCTTAATATTATATTTAAAATACAAAAATGGTCAAAGGTTAGTAGTAGACGAATTTAATGTGACTTAAAATGTTTCGTCTCAAAGTTACAAGACGTCCTTAGGTCATTCATTAAAATATTGTAAAATTTCGTGATGCTGTCGCAACGTTTGAATTGAGAATTAAATACAATACAAAAAATTGTGAAAGGTATAGACAGAACAATTTAATTTGAATAATAACGTTTCCTCCCAAACTGTAAAGAGTTCTTCAGTTCGTTAATTAAAATATTACAAAATTTCATGTTCCTGTCGCAACGTCTGGGGCCGAACATAAAATACCATACAAAGAATTGCCAAAAGCCATAGACTATAGAAGGAATTAATTTGAATTAAAACGTTTCGTACCCAGCTTTCGGGACCTCTCCGGTTTATTAATTAAAATATAGTTATTATTTACATACTTATTATTTTTGTTCATTAATTAAAATATTATAAAATTTGGCGTTGCTGTTGCAAAAAGAAAAATCGGCCCCAGGCGTCCTGAAAATTGGGAACGGAACGTTTTAATTTTTAATAAGTAACTAAAATAATCTGAGTAAATATTACATATAAAATACAAAGAATAGCCAAAAGTCAGATAAAGAAGAATATAACATTTCAATAAATCGTTTCGTCCCCAACTGTCCAGACTTCCTCACTTAATTAATTAAAATATAAAACTTCGTGTTTCTGTTGCAAAATTTGGGCCTCAAAATAAAATACGTACAAATATGGCTAAAAGCCATAAATACAAAAATTTAATATGTATTAAAAGGTTTCGTCCCCAATGTTTGCGTTCTCTTCGGTTCATTAATTAAAGTATATAATTATTATTATTATTGAGCGAGAACTACAATATTATGCAATTTCCCAGACACTCCAAAATTTGGTACCGCAACGTTATAATTTTTTATAACGTAATTGGATTAATCTGACTAAACCACTTCGGTTCAATAATTAAATTTTAATGACTATTCTTCTATTTATTTTTACTGTTCATTAATTAAAGTACTATAAAATTTAGTGTTGTTGTCAATTCGGCCTGAGACATACCGATAATTGGAAACGAAACGAATCCAACTGAATATCACATACAAAATATAAAGAATGGTTTGAAGTTAAAAAGGAGATGAATTTAATTTGAATTGAAACGTTTTTCTCCAAACTCTCGTTCATTAATTTAAATATTTTAAAATTTGGAGTTGCTGTCGCATCGTCCTGTGACGAACGTAAAAGAAATACAAAGAATGGTCAAAAGTCAGGAAAAACAAGTATAGTTTAAATTGAATAGGGAAAGAGCGAAATATGGAGAACGTTGACCAAGAGAAGGGATGGATTATATAAAAGTGCTTCTTATGTATTTTATATATAGGTACATTTAATTTATTTATTTCATTTCATTTACTTCAATTATAATTTTTTTGTAGATGATTTTCACACCTGAGGAGGTTCCAAACAAAGGAACGAAACGTCGTGTTATAATTTAGTAAATTCTGACTAATTTGGGTCGTAATTTTTCGTCTACATTTATACAATATTACGTCAGATTAATTACATCATTTTACTCGTTGTCTAAGAGGCATTATTATAATTCATAAGTTTTTTTCGAACAGGAAACGTTATCATTCAATATCGCCAATGTTTCATAAAACCTAAGGAACAGAAAAAATTGAGAATCTGCTCCTCTTCAGGTTGCGCAGGGGGATGACTATTTCCTTCAGGTCACCTTCCTTTTCCATACTCGAGATCGGCCGGACTCGATCCCTTTCCGCCCGATTCACTTGTGGGTAGTTCGGGGAGCGCACTTCCGAGCCTCATATCGAGCTTTAACTACCTTGCCCGTCTACAAGGAACAGACAGCACTAAACCTTCCTGCAGTAAATACTACGACCCTTTCTCACCGCAGCAACCGGGGCGAATCATAAAAATTTCAAGTGCCCGCAGGAAAGGGAGGTCTCAAGGTGGTGACTTCCAGGGAATCGTACACACTCACACACACACATCAGAACTTCTTCCCGATCCATCAACCGAAATTTTTACGCCTCACTACTGGCATTTTCTTATCAGAAACAATAAATAACAAGACAATATACCTCTAAACACACACCAAAACTCATGAACAAACTAAGTTTTGCTGTTGCGAAAGAAACGGTAATTGAATACTAATGAATGCCAATCTATCAATACTGTGTGAACACGTCCGTCTAGTCCAGTGGTTGACAAAGAAGGAAGAAAAAGAGGGCTTATGATCGTTTCACGGCAAACCTAATGAGTCGCAGCTTGTTTTGAACAGGAGCCACTTTCTCATGTTTACAACAACAGATGGAGTTATATTGCACGCCACCCCTCTCTCTTTTTCATGCTGCCAAAATTACGCACATAATAACACAGTAAATGGAATGAATGGTATAGGAACGCCTAATAGGACTTTTAACTCGCCGCTGTATTTTACACCGCCTTTCACGCGGAAATTCAATAGATATTTTAATATTCACATTAATATCTTCTGGACTCGGCAAAATATCGAAATGAAACATACACTAAACATATTTGAATTAAAACCTTGTTGCAGTCCTCTTTATCATATAGCTTTATTACATTCAGGAGCTTTCGACCCTGATATGGCCACATTCATCTGTCATAACAAAAAATATACATGTAAGCAAACATATACTTATTTAAATATATACATAGAACCAGAGAGGGTGTTGTTATTCGGTCCAAATTGTACCGGAGTACATGTGCAATTTACCTGTAAACGTAGCTTCTTGTCAATATTACTGTTCTACCTCGTAGTGTACATAGCCCTTTCTTATATATTGGACGGTAAAGTCGTTCTCAAGTTATGGCGTGACCAAAGGAAATAGGGATTCATATATATGATAGCTGTGTATTCGCCCCAGATATGCGGGAGAAGATTCAAAGGCGCTAGAACTAATTCAAACTGGTTATGAATCCTAAATAAGTAAGTCAAAGCTGCACGGAGAACTGCCACAGTCTTACACAAACATGTCTGCGAACTGATTCGATTGTAACTTTCGTAGAGGTGACATCATAATCTTAGTAAAATTAGACGGAAATTCTATTACCTGAAATACTGGAGATGCTTCAAAGGAGTGGAACTTTGGACCTTCCCTTATTTGTTTTACCATAACATTTATCACACAATTATCGAGAAATCAATTGATTTAATATTGTTTTGAAATCTTGTTAAAATAATATGAAAAATAATGAATGACTTAATTAGCCTCTTTGTCTGTAATTTTTTTATTTAAATACGAATTATTACGACGTTTCGTCACTCATTTCCGATAACTAAATTTACTAACCATGTCGAAATTTCTGGATGAAGAAGAAAATTATTTCTCGAAAATAATGAGCGAGATGTTCGATATTAAGGAAAAAATATTAATTGTATCAACGTAAAAAGTGATACTAATAACTTAAATTGTATTTAAGACTCTTTATTGTTGCAGTCCATTGATGGTATGATATGGTAACGGATCTTCACGCCTTGCGGCACTTGCTTGCATCACGGGCTCAAGAAGTCATGGAGTGAGGTTCCATGCACGGCTCTATTTTGTATTTTATTTTTTATAACATATTACTTATTGTAATCAATTTGTTAATTTTTAGTACCTTAAGAAGTCTCAAATAAGAGACAAAACGTCGAAATATTTCATATTTAAATTATAAAAATACTGACAAAGAGACTAGTTAAATCATATCTTACATATTTAATGGTCAGAAAAAATGATTGAACATGAAAAATAATTTTTAACGTAATTTTAAGTATTATTTATGTATGTATGGTACGTCAATCACTTCATGTTAAGAATTTACAATTTCAGAAAATACCTTGTCCTAATTAATACATATAATTTTAGTAGACTTAACAGACTTCTCAAAAAATTCGTATTCCATAGCATAGAAATTTATTTTAGAGGTGAATTGTGTTCCTTAATTTTAAATAGACTCATAAATAAGAAATTCTATAATCATTCTATATTAATATTGGTTTTCTAGAGTAGATAGATTTTTCTGACTTGACGTTTATCAAACGGGATACACGCCATATTGTTTACATAAAATTCATAAATACAAGTGAATATATTATGTTAAAAACGATTAATATGGAGTATTGTGTTTCTGGCTCGAAATTTGAGTAAATGTAGACACTAAGAGCCAACGTAATTACGAGAAAATCTGCGACAAATTACTAAAACTCCGGTATTGTAAGCAATTTTGATAAATTAATTTTAACGTATTTTGTTAAATATATATGCTTGAAACTTCTAGTCGCCGCTTGAAATATTTTTAGTTACTGAGGCCAGTTTATAAAATGTATTATTCAATTTCTTTACCATATATACTTTTTCATAAGAATTTTAACCGAATAATTATAAATAAAATGTCGGCTATATTGAGTTCTTATTTCTATAATGAAATATTTAATCTATACTATTAAATAAAATAAAATTGATTTCAATGGAAATCTGAGGGGTTTAATAAAAGGCAATTTATCTTAAATATTAGTGCATATTTCATTTCTATTATGATTTATATATTACAATAAATGAAAAGACGGCCAAAAATTAAGCATATTCACAAAATCGACGTTTCATCTCCTTTTTGAGACTTTATCAGGCGTACTACAAACTTAATATTACAATAAATTAAATATGGGTTCTAAGTTACAATTTTTTTAACGGACATATAAAAAACATGGTTTAAAAATTACAAATTTATTAATATATCTTATTTAATCCTTGAAACTCAGAAAATTATGTTTATATAGATATTAATTCTACGTGAAGGTTTCTTTTTCATACGTGAGTTGAAAGGTGAAAATGAATGCCGGTTGCCAATACACTTGATCTGTTTATGCTTCGAAACGGCTTAAAGGATTTCAATGAAAATTTGAGCTATTGCGACAGAAATTTTAACTTAAATTTTCGTGTGTCTTTCATTTCGATATTTATAATAATATTTATAAATCCATTGAATTTCTGCCCATATTGCTCATAATTATTGGCTCCGAAACGTATGTTCAAAACCAATTGCGAGTTATAAGGTTTGATAGATGATACCGTACTTTTTATATATTCAATGAATTCAACTTTATAGAAATCCTGTACAAGTGGTTTCGTTTTTAGGGCAAAATAAAAAGAAATATTTTGAACGAACGAAATCACGGGGTTTTTTAGATAGTTAAAAATATATATGTTGTAATATTCTCACGTAAGTTTAATATAAATTTTTTCATGTACCGGTCCAAAAAGGATGAAACAAAATTGCCCATGGTTGATATCACTGTTAAAGTGATCTCGAAAGAACTGAAGCTTTGAAAATGAAGTGTAAACGACATAGGCACGAATGTTTTATAATTTATGAAATTATAACAAATTTATATTCTTAGGTGTTATCTGGAACCAGGTCTGCTTCAATTTTAGCAGTTTCCCTTGGTATCGAATTTTGGAATAAGCCAGAGCAGACAGCGTTCACATCACGGCAGAAACAGGACACGACAGCTCTTGCCGAAGTTAACGCCAAATGGCCTCATATAAACCGATCGTAGGAGGCAGGGAAGTTCTCGGATAAGTGCAGCTTGCAGTAAAAGGAAACTCAGTGGCTGTATTGGAATGTGGCAATTTTCTAACTGATGGCTTCGTAAAGATCCATTAATGTGGGCCAGGTCGGTACAGATGAAGTATGTAGAACAGTGTTACATTTACATATCGTAGCTTTTGGTAACTCCTCAAACACAAAAAGCAACATAAATGTTACCAAGAAGTCCAAGAGAAAATTATTTTCTTAAATTTCACCTTTACCCTGACAAATTAGTCGAACAAGCTCATAGTTAATATTTCAATAAACACCAACAGAATATTATTTCGTTCTTTTAAATTTCTTAAATTAAATATTCCTTTTCATAATACTAGTTTTTTAGACTGCATACCTTACAACTGAGGACGTCACAAATTACTCCTGGCCTGAATTACAGCAGTAAAATTGCACCCTGCTAACGACAAGCGTATTAATGAGAACAGATCTTGAGCCACACAATTATTGAGTTACATTAGTAAAGCTACTTACAAATTGAAATACAATTTTCCGAAGTTAATATCCCTAACTACATCCAGCATTAATTAGCCTGACATCGTTTCACAGACACAGCAGCGGATCTACGTGAGTACTTTGTAGGAATTAGTCATCAGAAATACAGATGTTGTATCATTTTGCTCGTAACACATGTTACACAAATGTTGTAACACATGAGAATAATTTTAGTTGAATAAAAGCGTAGCAAGAGTGGCGGAAAGGGGAAGTTTTAATTTATTTCTGTTCTCGTAACGTTTCAAGAGCTCAGTGTAATTATTTTTACACATATTTTTGAAACCCGTTGTTGTTGTGACATTCAGTCCTAAGACTGGTCTGTTTCAATCCTCCATGATACCTATCGTGCGCAAGACTTTTCAGTTCTCCATAGTTACCACAACCTCGCGTGTTCCATCTTTGTCCTCCCTCTTCTGTTCTTACCCCACACACTTCCTTCTAATGCAAATTTTACCAGGCCCTCATGTCTCAAAACATAGCCTATTAACCTCCTATCCCTTCTCTTGGTCAAAGCCCTCCAACTCATAGGAAACATACTCAAAGTATAGTTAGGCTATATTTATAATACTTTATTATTTAAAAATAAATGTTCAATAAATTTGATTTGTTATAATTTTACGCGAGAAATCAATAAACTGTTGAATAATTTTTTTGTTTCATCACTGAAACTCAGATAATAACATATGTAAATTATTAAAGCAATTTCAACAAAACTTGAAATTAGTAAATTTTTATCTATTTTAATTAAAGTACAGCAAATCGTAAAAAGTCCTGCGATATGGACGAGTGGGTGATTGATAAAATATATTGGTTTTAGTTGCAGGTTAATCTATTTTATAGTAAAATAATTAAAATTAAAATTAAAATTATTATTACTATTACAAAAAATAATACAAATAATTCGTCTCTCACTCTCTATGCACAGACGTATTACTCTTAATTGAACTATAGTCAAACTAAGAGTATTTACTTTAAATTAATCCCACTGCATTTCATTTGACTAATCCTCTTCCTAAACCTATGTTGCTTATACTTTTTCTGAGGATAGATGCTGCTATATTATTATTTTAAATTATAAAGTACCCATTTATTATATATTCAATAAAGTTCACTAGTGGAAACCATTATTTCTGTTGATCTATTTATACACGAATTTTCCGTTATATTCGCAAACCTTCATACCAACCTATTCTGCGAAAACCTTTTCATTTATACATAGCTACTACATCCTTCATCCTTAGTAATCTGTTTAGCGTATTCCATCCTTATCCTCTCTCCTATTTTTATCTCACACGCTTCCTTCGAATGCTAATTTTACAATACCCTCATGTCTTAAAACGTGGCATTTTAATTTATCTCTTCTCATGGCCAACGTCATCCTCATTGATCTCTCTTCCCTTATTCTGCTTCGAACATCCTCCTTAGTTACTCTATGCACCCATCTGATTTTCATAATTCTCCTGTAGCATCATATTTCAAACGCTTCTATTCGTTTCCCTTCTGCATCTCCTATCATCTAAGTTTCACACCTATATAACGCCACACTCCATATACATATTTAATAATAATGATTATCTTGTAGGGTAATATTATTTTTTAAATTTCTGAGATCATAAACGTGAAACCGAGGCCAGAGGGATTTTACACACCTGTAATTAGTATTTTCAAATAATTAACCATAATGTTAAACGATATTAAGTCATACAACAACATCGTATAATATCTGTAAATATGAAATGAAAGTTGGTTTTCAATGCAGAAGAAACTAGAGAACCATCAGTCATCGAAAGGAATTTAACAATTAAAACCACTAATACTGAATGTTAAGACCAAAATAAACCGAAGATAATCATACCAACTATACTATCCTTCAGTTCACTTTAAAACAACAATTTATGGGTGTTGTTTTTAAATCAATAAATAATTTAATTTTCATTGAAAATATTAAAGACAAAATTAACTTTCTGGAAATGCATAATGTTATCTACAAAATTAAGTGTTAAAATTGTAATGCAACGTATATCGGAGAAACTAAAAGATCATAAAATCTCACATAAAGTAACACATAAACAACATTAAACTACATATTCAAAAGAACACATTGTGTCAAAACACATACATATTAAAGAATCATAATTTCGATGGGAAAAATGTGGAAATTTTATATGAAGAAAATAATTACTAATCGAGAATGATGAGTGATTTGCGCAAGGTATACGATTCTCTTTCGTTTTAATAGGTCAATCTTTGTTAAATTATTTTTCCATTGTTTAAATTTAACCACTCATTGTTACCACACAAGAGATTGTCCGCGAGACCATATTTCTCTAATGTAAATAGTTCATCCGTTGAATAATGCAAGTCTGTTATTTGTTTTACTTTATATTTAATATTAAACTTCAAATTTTAACAAAAGTTTTAAGTGTTCTAAAATAATTTTTAACTTTATTTGTTTATAGCTACCCGAATAAGTCCACAAAGATAGATGAAACGTTGAATTTGTATTATTAAATAGTAATTAAATTATTTATTGACTTATTGACTGTATTTACATTTATTTATCTATGGAAATAATTTTTTAATAAATAGGGAAAAACACATTTTTATTTATTTCTCATACTTTTTATTCAATCACGCATATAAAAAGCTCGTTCTTTGGTATTTGAATTGAAGGAAAGTTACTGTAACATTACCCTCATAATCGATGTAACTCTTGTTTACCACGTGATATGAGAGCTGGAAGAACTCACTCAATGTTAGACCGCCAGATAATTTTATTAAAAAGTTAGTAGCATGATTTTAGTTGTGGTTTAATTAAACCTGAGCATGAGACACAACATAAAATTTCCGAGTGTGGTTTAGCAATTTACAAGTGTTCATGAAACCCCCTGAGGTTTTAAAAACTCATTGGAAGTTCCACTAGAACATATTTGTTTGCACTCATACGTTTTGTCAGTGTTTTACTGCTTATCGCCGTTTCCTATGAGGACGATGCTGTTTCAAGTAAATGTGCAACGTATCTCCTCAGATTGTCCCTGCTCCGCCTTTCCCTTCGTCAAACATAAAAAACCAAAGGACGCCATTTTGATTAAAAAGTTACAAAATCGTAAGAGCAAGGCAAAATGAATGCTAGTATTTTTAGAATTTCAGTGAAGAGTAGTGATGAGACACTTGTGGAGCATAGACCCGCTGAAGTTGGTGCTTCGACTGCTTCACTACACGGGGGCTCTGCACCTTGGTAACGACTCCGGCAGCATTGTCTACAAGTGCTACACCTGCTTCATTGCCACATGGATCTCTCTCCACGTCGCGTGTCAGCTGGCTGCGATTTGGCCATCAGATGACGAAGAGGGCGGCAGCATGGACCAGATGACCCTGGTGACCTGCGTCACTCTGTCCACAGGCACGGCGCTGATCAAGTTCGTCTTCGTCTCCGCTCACGCTCAGACTCTGAGGGCCATGGTTCGCGAAATACAGGCACTTCCAACAACTCCTTTAGATGCTGATTGCCAAAGAAGGTGCATCATCTTGGTCCTCAGCCTTTTAGTCGCTGGTTACTCCTCAGTTATCTCGTGGCTCTTAGAGCCCGTTATAGTGGGCCGGAGACACATGCCTCTGCCACTCAAGCTTCCCTTTGACATAGTGCAAAGCGGTGGCAGGTACGCGGCGGCCTTCCTTTTGCAAGCCACGCTGTTAATGGCAATGGTATCAATGCATTTCGGCGTAGACGCTCTCTGCTGTATCACCATCATTATACTGTGCACTCAGCTTAGAGACGTACGCTCTGAAATCGAGAATGGCGTCATGTATCGCCCTCCATTATCAATCTTCTTGCCTACTAAGTTTGGAAGGGAACACTTACTACAGCACAGTAATATACTTGGAGAAATACCCATCAGCTATGAATACTATATCAGAAAGCTGAAGGAATGCGTCAAAAGGCACCAGGCCTTAGTAAGGTAATACATTTATTAATTTTCTTTTTTTTCTGGATGGTCACCATCTATTGTGTTGCAATAATTTAAATGAATTTAAGGCTGTGAGGCAGCGACTAGATCACAGGAGGTCGGCAAATACACTCCCTAGTCATCATAAGTATTTTTTTCCTGTTATAATTATCATAGATTAAAGTATTTGGAGAGAACAAAATTATAATTTGTTTCGATTAGTGATGATAATATTCATGTAATCGTAAGGTAAATATTTTTATATCCTATCTAAATTATTAATTTCTGTATTTTGTAAGTCTCTTTCAGGAATTTCAGTGCACAAAATGACTGCCAGATACCCTTATTTAGCAGACATGACTATATTTGTCATAATTTTATTTATATTTATATATTGTCTCTGCTGCGATCGTTGGGGAATGATTGTTGACAAATGATCAATAATGTTTATAACTGAGCAGAATCGTACCCTAGTATTTCAACGTATTTTTCCGTTTGGTATTCATAAAAATTTGGATTTGTGCTTAAAATTATAAAACCTATGGCTCCATTTCTCTTGTTAAAGTTATTATAATTTGTAGTTAGACCTTCAACGATAAATTAATTACAACTATTAAAAAATGTACTGTTTCAGGATATCGACGCTCTTAGAAGCATCAATGAACTTCATTATTTTGAGCCAAAGCTTCGCATGTTTGTTCGTGGCATGTTTCGTGAGTTACCAGATGTCAACAGTGAGTGAATTCAACAAATTGATAGCAATTAGTGGAGAATGTTTAAATTAATTTTAACGTCAATTATCAAGTAATATAAAATAAAGAAAAAAATTATCAGAAAATATAAATGTTAATAAACATAATGTATTAAAATAAAATAATAATGGTCAACTAATGGCTTGTAGTTGTAGCCTGAGAGTGTTAGGTTAAGAGTTACCGTTTGAATTCTCATCTAATTTTTTATTATGCTTTGCAGCATCTGGAGAACGTAGGAGCTCAGGTCAAAATGACTATCTACCTGGTGACTGTACTGATCCAGTTATTCGTTTATTCCTGGTATGGGTCGGAACTTATGTCTGAGGTAAGAAAATAAATATATAAAATGCAAAGAATTACCAAACTCGTAAAAATAATAATTTAATTTTAATTACAACGTTGTTTCGTCCGTAACTGTTGTGAACTTTTCAATTTATTATTTAAAATCTAATTAAAATTTCATGTTTCTACAACAACATCCAAAACGTTTTTAATTCAAATTAAATTTCCTTATTTCTGACTTTCGGGCAATCTTTTTATTATATTTATAATATTAAGCCAGATAAATTTTAATTATTTTATTTACAAAATATATATACATGCTTAATAAATTATACAACCTAGAAATAAGTTTCTGAGATTTGTCTGTGATAAAGAATAATACTTATCATATTCCATATATTATATACGACTCTTTCCTGTTTTAAAACTAGTTTACTTTTTTAGCAATATATAATTGGAAATATAAGGGGGTATTTGATTTAGGTCATAGAGTGATCGGAACAGATTTTGAAGAATTAAATTCTACTATTACTTAGGGTTAATTTATTTCACATCCAAAATTCAGTCGACAATTATCCTTGCCATTTAATTAATCATATTTTTTATATAATATTTCACTTTGAATTCTACATCCATATTTAATTGAAATTGTAAAACACTGAAAACCCGCCGATTTAGAAAATCCTCCTACATCAGTTTCTGCACGTCGAGTACGTTCCCTAAAGTTGCACTTAAAAGAATTTTTAAAGTTTATTTCCTGCAAGTATCGCGTTTATTGCAGTAAAACGTTTATATATCGTGGCGGAGTTAATTGAATAATAACTTTGAGTCTGAGCTTTAGTGTTGAAGTATCACGCAACGTTCTTCATTCAGTAGGCTATCACACGAACAATCAAACACACATCTTTTTTCTGCATATACGAATATATTTTAATTATTTTCTTTTACAGAACATACACTTTAATTTTGTCGTTCATATTGAAATATATTAGTTCATTGTGAGCTTGATTCTAGAGTGAAGCCATCGGATTTTCAGCTTATAACAGCGAGTGGAATGACATTCCATCGCCTTCAAATGAACTCAGGCACATTTTAATTATGGCTATAATTCGGTCTCAAAGGCCTCTAGCTGTTACCTGTGGAAAATTCATGCCAATGTCGAGAACCTTATTTCTGAAGGTATAGTGCAATACTTGCATACTCTCGCATAAGTGTACTGATTAAATAATTATAAAAAAATTTAGACTGATTCAAAGCCAGCTTAAAACATAAAAACTATAATGTTGTTTCCCCACAGCGACCCCTACCTTCAGGCATTATTGATTGTAGTATGAAATATAGTGTCTTATCTAAATATAATAAAATATTGCTTGCTACAACTTAATTGAATTTTTTATTGTATGCCTGGGGAAGTAATAAAATCTAACAAAGAGTCTGTTTTGACTCATTTAATGTATTCCTACAATTATTATAGAAATTCTTATTCACTACATTCATATTACTGGTGTGAATGATAACAATATATTTCTCGTCCTGCAGGTCCTGTACAATTCGTACTCATGCTTTACTGTCCTGAGAATCATTGGCAAGGACAGGTAATGAATGTATGCTGTGAAATAGTAACACGTTGTCACTCCAACACTCCCAGGTGATTAACGTTGGCACTGTGGCAACTTCTGGACAACACACCATGCATGATAAACATTAATGATCGACGTACTGTAATATAAAAGTTTATGGAATGCTATTGTAGTCAATTGTAATAAAATCACTACTTTATCCCACAAAAATTAATCAATTTTAAATATTTTCATAAAACAAATTTACGAGAAAATTACAGAAAAATTTTTATTTAGCCGCGGTTTCGACACCAGATTTGGGACTTCTTGAGGTAATTTCTCCACATGTTAAATTTTTAATTTTTGATGAACAAATGGAAGCCGAGATGTATAAACACGGACTGTCTGCAAGGGCTTCGTCTTTAATTTTGTCTTTAACTTATTGTATTTAATCATCGTGAAAGCAGATGTTAATGATTTAATATTTACCTTTTTAAATTTTTTTCAAAGTTAAAAGAATAAAAGTAAAATAAAGCCTGGTGTTTTAATTATATGAAAATGGTGATGCAATAAATATAAATTAGTTTCATGTGAAGTAGAAACGTATTGTGAATTAATGAATATATATATAATTTTACAAATTTTGTCGTATACAAATCTGTTGAAAATATTTACATACTTTTTCTTCTTCATCAGTACCAACTTACCAATAGCAACAATTCCTGCATGAAATGCGATTATATATTCAGACTGATGTGAATTGTTTCCAGGTCATTAGTAGGGTAATAGTATTACTATGCATTACAAGTCGTTAGCGCAGATGATAAATTAACGTTTTCGATATTAAATTATCGTGAAACGTATACTCAGTGCGATTCGATTCTGAAATAATTGTTATCGTCGTATAGTCAAGTCGTTAATAATAAATAAATAACGGAAAATAAATGCTTCCGTGCAGTTTGAGAGAGGAGACGGAATTTTAGAAAGTGACTCATTAGACTTTAATTGGCTAGTACATTATTTATTAAATCCCAAAAATATCTTCAATATTGGAAAACATAACCATCTATAAATTTAAGTAATGAAATATTAAAACAATCTATTGAAATGGGTATTCTCTTGAATTGGCTATTTCTCTGAACAAGATATTTTAATACGTGACTTTCCACATAACTGGTCATTGAAAATGAGTGACAATTGAATGAATCCTTATTTGGTGTATTAAAATTATTTTTTAGAATATTGCCATGTCTGAGAGTCTGCAACCATAGCTCAGAGGTTCAAAGCTGGACTGCATAAATGTAGACTTGGGCAGGAGTGGATTCCACTCGAAGTCAGATTACTGTAACGACTAAAGAGCAATTACTTATGCAAAACGTTATTTTAATTTTCCCTTTATATATCGGTAATTAATTATTGTCTCTCTGAACCGATTCCCGAACACTAATTATCGTTTTGGGAAATAAATATTTTATTAATTTTTATGAACTGACATCAATAAACACTATATTTATTTTAATTAAATGTTGGACTCATACATGTAAGAGGTAAATGCAGGTCATCGCACATGCTAATATAATTGGAATGATATTAACCATTGACATGACTTATTATTTTTTTGTGTGTATTAAATTAGAAAGTATGTACCACAAATTATCTTTTAAATAACAGTTAGCTACAAATGTAATTAATTTCCTTTGAAACTGTGGTAACTTTACAAGATCGTTTCAATTGGCTGTATTCGACTCGTTTTAATTTCCAGTGGAATCAAAATTTTACAAATTTATCAGAGTTCAGTATGCTTAACGAGCTTTTTCGGAATGTTTTAAGGATTCTCTTTGCTCTTTAATCAAAAGTTGTTGAACACCGGTATTATTAATTGATAATCCTTTTAGGAGGTATTGGTTTCTTTTTGCATTGAATGAAATTGGCATAGTAGGAGTTATAAATAATGTCCAATATATAGGATTTCATATAAAAATGGGGACAGGAGACCGGAAAGAATCATTTGTAGCGCTAAATATTTAATATGAATCAAAGATAACTCATTATTTATAAAAATAGTATATTACGATGATGGGCAAATAAATGTTCAACCCGTTAATTGTGAAACAATGAAACAGGAAATATAACATCTGACGTTTGACTTTGATGGTAGAATAATTTCATTGTGTTGTGATCCTCCTGAGATTATTAGACAGCAACTGTAGAGTTGAACCCTATTTTAAAAAATAGGGGTTTTAAAAATATATATTTAATGTGATTTTAAATGTATGTTTAAGTCAAAAATAGAAACTTAAAAAGAAGCACAATTGTAATATTCTTACGTTACGATTCAAATATAAAGACAAAACGAAAACTTATAGATCGGTAGGCGAATGTTCCAATGGTGCAGTGGTCAGCGTCACTGTCTCGCAACACAAGAGTTCCGGGTTGAGATTCCGACGAGGGCATGGATGTTTCTGTGAAACCCCTACAGTATTACCGCAAATAATAAAAAAGCCACTAATAACCAAAAACATAGTTGTTTTGTAGTTGATGTGACTCTAAATTAAAATAATTAATTCTCGTAAGGTTATCATCTACAAATGGGAGACAAAAGCAAATCTACAATATTTAATTGCGAATATATCTTAACAGTCTATTATTCTCACACTTGTTGAATTCTATCCTGAATATGAATTTCAGGAAATATCGAAGGGTGATACAAAACGTCCAAGGGTGAGAAGATAATTATAATTTAATTATTCGAGATGAAATATATTTATGCAGTTACTTCTATTGACAGTAATGAAACTTAAACAAAGGTCTACTGATAAAACAAAAAAAATGGTCAAAAGACAGAAGTGGAATAACATATTTGAATTGAAAACGTTTCGACCCCCCCAACTTTAGAGACCTCATCAGATCTTCAATTTAAAAATATTTTCTTCGCACGTTGCAGAAACAACGAGACAGTTTTTGCTATATTTTAATTTAAAAACAGGGGAGATCGCGAAAGTTGGGGGACTAAACTTATTAAATTAAATAATCTGTTTCTCATTTCTGACCTTCATTCATTTTTTGTTTTATTTGTAATAACAAATCAGATTAATTTAATTACTCTATTTAAAACTTAAATTTAGGTGTGTTGAAATTTAAACAGGATATTATTTATCTTTTTAGAGGTTAACAGACAACATGAAGGATATCCTGAAACGGGTAACTCCCCTATAATAGATAGGAAGGGAATTGGAAAGGGGGGATGAGGAAGGTAGAGCAAGGTAGCCACGGGTTGCTATAGTTTAAGGATCCTACCCGGTGTTTCACCTAAAGGGATGCAGGCAATACCCTAGAAAATCTGCATCAGCTAAGTCGGGCATTACGTACTCTTGTCACGCCCTTCCGAATGACTGGGTCGCAGCATTCCCTTCTCCTCGTCTTTATCAGTTCAAGAGGCAGTTAGCAATTAGAATAACCTGATATTTAATTAATACAGTTTCACAGCTCATATATCAAAAGCGAGAGAAATGCAAACATGACTTTGTTCGTTCCGGAAAACTATTTAAATATTACATATTTTTAAAAAACATATCAAATATTAATGAATTTAAATGTCGATTTCATGTCAGAAACGTTTCTATTACTTGGTGGAAAATTCGTTGTAATGTCTATAAAAATATCACCGGAAGAAATAAATTCTATAGTATTACAATATATCAACTTCTAACATACTTGAATGGTGCTTTTTTGTGAATATTTTTATTAATTCTGTTTCCAACAGGGCTTCCTTCATTTTCGGTAATATTTATGTTACGCCATTTTGTATAGATACTATACTTTATATGTACTGTGTCAGACTTAAATTTCTCTTGACGATTTTTCCATTATTTTGTTATACAGATATAAATAAAATTTTAATTTAATATTAACTTAATACTCACAAGCACTCGGAGAATTGTTTAACATTTAACGAACGACGCCGTCCATTAATTTCATCAGTTTCTCATCAAACTAATATTGACACGAGAATTATCTTCCGTGCAAAATTACTACCGCTCGTAGGAAATCCTTAATGAAACTCCATTATTTCAGCTAATATGAGTAAAATGGGTAATTAAAAGCTTTAGTACTTGGAAGGAAGGAATAATTAAATATCTTTCCCTTTTCTTGTGTTTGATAATTACAGATGAGTTATTCTTCTTCAAAACTCTGTTTATTGACTGTGGAGATCTTCATCTGGTAAGACCCTGGGAAGCGTCATCGAAAGACACTGACAATTCTCATTTATCGGTAGGTAACGTGATGTAAGACTAGCGAGGCTTATAATAATAATAACGTTTTATAGTATGTGTTTAATAATTAACTTAGGGTCTTGATTTATAAATACAAGCTGTCATGGAAATGAAATTAATCAAATACTATAGTTTCCTTGCGGGTGCTGATAATATAAAAATATTAACAAAACAGCCGAATATTACAATGACGAGAAAACAATTCGGTCGGTTTAAAGGTTAATTAATGGTGTATAATTTGAGTTTAGTTAGCTTTTAAAAAAATTAGCGTATCCTCCAGAAATCGTCCCTCACGTACACTGAGAATCCAACAGAAAATCCAGGTTACGATAATATGATTTGTAGTTCTTAATTTTTAAACTTTCTATATTTTTTATAAAAATTTATAGTTAAAATAATACAGAGGTTTTATTTTTACCTTCTTATTAATGCAATAATAAAAACATTTTGACCATTTTCTCGAAAAATTAGTAGATTCTCCCTAAATTTTCCATCACACAAATTGAGAATTTAATGGAAAATCCAGTTATAAAGTCCTTTAAATCCAGTAATATTGGTAGTCCTTAATTTAAACTATTTTATATTTCATTACAAAAATTATGAAATTCAATTTTTAAATAATTAAAATTATATAGAGATAATATTTTAATGTTGGATTAATGTAATAATAAATAAAATTTTCAACTACTTCCTCCACAGGATAAAAATCTGAAGAAGGTACAAATAAGTACCGAAAAGTTGTTTTGTTCTTTCTGGAAATTCTGAAAGTGATCAAACATTTTCTTAGTTATAATTAAAATTATATATTAAGTTTAATTATTTCATGATTGCATACATTTATTATTTCGTATATTAAAATATAAATAAAGTAATTAAAGTAATGTGCCTTAATATTAAAAATAAAATGTAACGAATAACCAAAAAAAATTGTTTAATATAATTCGAATTAAGATGTTTCATGTTCAACTTTCGGGTCGTCCTCAGTTCATTAATTAAAACAATATAAACGTTTTCGTGTTTCTGGCGTGACGTCCGGGTCAAAAAATTGGGATGGTACCTGCCAATTCAAATTATTATTTTTTATTTCCGACTCTTGGCCATGTTAGTGTTTCATTTATATTATAGTAGTGTTTTCTTTCAATAGTAATTATATACATTAATTCCCACAAATTTATATTCTATAGTTTACCTGTTTGTTGATTTAGTTTTATGCACTCTTTATTTATTTTAATTTCATACTATTTCACATCGCCAAGTTTAAGGGTCCTCAATACACTGTATCTCTGTGTTCTTAAATCACATTTCGCCTCTATTTGGCCTTGGACCAGATCAAAAAGAATTCATATACTCGGACCTTTATTTTTGTCTCGATTAGTTTTTATATTCACACTTCAATATTATGAGTAATAATTTTTAAATAATTTTCATGTAATAAGAAACGGGAAATTTGAATCATTTATTTTTTAAACGGAGTATTGTTTCGATATGTTTTTTTAAAGATCTTTTTTGTAATAAAATCCTGAAGAAATTTACCTGATGAAGTCCCAGAAGTGAGGACGAAACACTGTAGGAATTGAAAGAGAACATACTTTGTCAGTGAATCAGTCGTTTAATTTAATGGTATAAATTTGTTAAACGACTTTTTTCCCGTTTATATTTACTTTATTTTCTGTGTCAGTTACGACATTGCAAATCTTGAACATATTATTTGTTTTTTTCCAGTTCCATATTGCTAAGATCAATCAGGGAATGGAGACATCGTCTGTGTTGACAGCCTTTGATCCGTTACAATTAGTCCTACGAATACTTCAATTTAGCGGATCTTTACCCATCAAATCATCTGGAAGTCTCCTGTACAAGTGCTTTTCGTATGTGGTGGGTTTCTTCCTCTGTACACACGTCTTTTACCAGTGGTACGCAGCTTTTCAGTCAGACATCAGCACGGACCAACGGTCGCTCGTGATCTGCATAGCGTTGTCCACCACCTCAATGTCAACCAAGTTTATAATCCTGAAGATGAACGGCGAGGTTTTCAGGGAAATATCACGTAAGATCGACTCCTTACCGGCAACTCCTCTGGACTCTGCGTGTCGTCGACACTGCTGCTGGTTGTGCATAATTTTTCTGATAACCGGCTACAGTTCAGCCATCGCCATGATCTTAGAGCCGATTATCAGTGGACACAGGACCTTGGTGTTGCCCCTCAAGCTTCCGTTCGACGTCGAGGACAAAGAATCATACAATTACACCGTGGCCTACGTTGGTCAGAGTATCATTGTAATATTCATGGCTTCCATACACTTCAGTACGGACGCGTTGTGTTTCTTCATCATCAAGATAATATGCACTCACCTTCAAGATATATCTATGAAAATAGAATTTTCCAAGATAAATTTTTCTAACCCGCCTCGAAAGAATGGAAATTCTTATTTGGCTAGAAAGCAGTTTCATAACACCATTAGTGAATATGTTATTTCATTGCGTATCAAGGAATGCATCAAGAGACATCAAAGCATAATCAGGTAATGTGATTTAAATTAGATAAAAATTTTAGTAAACATAGTGGCATGAACTACCTCATTTTATGTCATAAATTCTTTAACAAGAAATCCGATGATAGTCCTAAGGATATATTTGTGATTTATCAAATTCCATGGCAAGTATTGAAAGAAGAAATACAAATAGGAGTGAAAAAATTTAGAATGAGTTTATTTAGCAACATTCTCACAGCTCCTGACAATTGATGTATACATACAACAAACTTTTCTGATTTTCAAATCAACAATAAATAAAAAAGACGGCCACAAGTCACCAATAAACGTATGAAAACAACAGAAGCCGTAAAGTAATGTAAACAATACAAATTTAATCGTAAAAAATAAAAAATAATGGCCGAATCTCGGATCTGAACGTTGGACCACTCAGACAGGGAGCCTGGATATTATTCTTACTTATACTCCTGGCATGACCCCAATTCAGGGACAAGTGGTGCGGACCGCGTGTGACGTCATTGATACGTTTGATTATTTTGGTACTATTGTTGTCCGTTTGGACCGTAAGCATTCTTTCATCGAACAACTGGTCTGGGTGTCCCCCAATCACTACATACAGATTTATGCACTTACCATTATCATCCTGTTATTTTATTAATAGTAAATATACTTTGTTAATCATATACACAACACATTTGATTAAACCCATTTTTTAATGATTTTTTATTTGCGTGGCAAACATTTTTTCATTGTTTCAGGATCGCTGATCTTCTGGAATCATCAATGAATTACATAATATTCGTACAGAGTTTCAGTTGCATGTTTGTTGGATGTTTCACAAGCTACCAAATGACAATGGTACGGTTATTAATCTTTTTTATAAAATTACTTCGAGCACTGTGGAAGAATTTTAAAAGTTTTGCGCCTAACTCATTTGAATATTTATTAAATTTATAATAAGAAGATAGATATTGTACATTTAATTCTGGTAATAAAGAAGTCATAAATGAAATATGTTTAGATAGAAAATGCAAGCAACCTTTGTGACATGCATACTGACATTCTAATCATGATTTTTTGATTCACTGTGTCATTATTTTCTCAGCATCCAGACGACGTTTCTACGTTGACGAAACTGGCTATATACATGATTGCTGTCATGACTGAACTACTTGTCTACTGTTGGTATGGAACGGAGCTCATGACCCAGGTAATGTTCTGAAGCAAGTTAATATAATATTTCATAAAGCCGAGAATGGTTTATAAAATCAATCCGCCGGGAAAGCACACGTTCTCTTCTACTAGTTCTAGAAAGTGCATTTCAAAAAAAAGAAAGTTGTTGGTGAAGTTTCTCACTGAGAGAGGCTGAAATCTTTTTTGACCGAGAAAAGTATTTTCCAAGTTCAACTCTGGAATAAAATAATATAAAAACTCCTGTAAAGAGAATAAGTATTGTTTCCTGAAATGGAAATCATTCAACATAACTCTTTACGACTATTCATTAGATCCTGATCAGGCTTGAAGGATCCATCTCAATGCGACTATTCACTAACGCCCCTTGATAATATTTCGAAGGCGTATGCTATGACTGTAATAATTTAAATTTTCGAACTAATTTAGACCATAACAAAACAGCAATAAACAACGAAAAACATTGTTATGTAGATTTTTATGATAAGGATTTTTTTAAATGACGAAAATCTTCTATACAAAACTAAGATACGTAGTCATTATAATGATGCAAATGGAAACATCAGTTAATTGAAAACTGAAAAAAGTCGTCAAACATTGAATTAAAAGTTTATTTAAATATACTAATTGGCCATACTTCAGTTGAGGACGTAATAAAAATATTTTAATATTAAGCAAAAATTATCGCCAATGTTTGTAAATTTTCCTATTTATAAAAGTTTCATGATTTACAACATAGTTTCCGGACTTTAAAATTTCATGATTTCTATAATATTGCAAACAAGATCTTTTGATAAATCCCTAAAAATTTATTTCATATAAAATATTTCCGATTTAATTTTAATTAAAATTATAATTTCAAACGACAAATTATTAGTCAACATTGAAGTTTTACTGTATTCCTACTACGTTTTGTCTCCTGATTAGGGTATTTATTCCCTAAAAATACATTTTTCCAGGTATATATATTTTGAAATATGTAATTAGACGTTAATCTTTACGTCAAACCTTTTTTCATGTCGACTAAAAAATTACCATCAGAAATAAAACAAAAACATTGCCTTAATAAGTTTTTCTATTATTGTACTTCATTTGCAATACTTTGCTTTTTATATCAATAATAGTAAATGTTTTAAATATTATTCGAAGAATATAACAACCCACTGCACGTCTCTTGAGCCTCATTTAGTATTTTCTATTTTCAAAGAAAGTTGTACATAACAAGCGTAAAACAAACTTTCATCGTTGAGAGTTTAAACACGACTTGCATGCTTGATGTTTAACTCCTGAAGGCATTTTGCGTGGAAACTGCTGCAGCATCTAGCAGAAGCATAATATTGCTTAAGATTAACAATAATTTCTAAGAAATAAATGAATTTTGTAAATAAAATACAGCATCATTTGTAAAATGAAAACTATTTTCTTAGTATTCCTCAAAGTTTCACCTTCGATAAAATAAAAAAACAAAACAAATAAGTTTGAGCTCATCGCAATGGTAGTGACCACAGTTCTTCAATTTAGGGAAATAAATGAAAAAGTAATGTTTTTAAGCCTGCAATTGATGCGGAAAGTATATCGATATTTTATATCTGTTTCTAGAGTGAAGGTGTTGGTTTTGCTGCCTACAACTCTGCTTGGACAAATTCATTTGAAAGACATTCCCGTGGTTTGAGGTGCATGATATGTTTTTTGATGCTGAGGTCACAGAAACCACTTGCGGTCACGTGTGGAAAATTCGTCCCTATGTCAAGAGGATTATTTCTTCAGGTAATATTATTCTGATTAGATTAGGTAATTCTTTATTTTTTTAAATTTTAATTATTTCAATTCATTCTCTGTATATTGGTTTTCAAGTGGGAGCCGTTCTGGCTTAAAGCAAACTAGGTCAAAGTAAAAGGGAAACGTTACTACAACTGAGAAGTCAAAATATGAATGAAAAATAAACCCTTCTTGCACCGTAGTTCGTCTATCATTGCGTGTGTAAAGAACGTCTTATGAATTGTATTTGACGTCACAAGGAAGAGCTTAAAGACCAAATCGTCTACCATTTGAAAAGAACTGCAGTTGCTAGTCGTTTGTACTATGTTTTATCAGTTTTGGCCATAAAATAGTATTTATTTCCTTATTTTCAGGTCCTATATAATTCGTACACATTCTTCACCCTCTTGAGAACTATTAACGAATAAAAAATTAATTTTTAATAAAACGGCAAGAATTTTTCTCTTCTTTGTTAATGTAAATGATTAAAAAATAAGTAGATATGTGTGTCCAATATTATTCTTTTCCTTTAACGTGTTCAAACTTTTGTAACATTCCACAGCAGGATGTGTCTGTCTGGAAATGACACCATAATAAGTATCAAAAGCGTCTTGTATCAAGATTTCATTTACAGAACTAAGGTCGCGTTCACTTACAAAGATATATTTGCATAAAATCTGGTTTAAGTACTAAACGTGACTAAATTTTGGATTGTGATTGGGGGAGAGAGGGGTAGCCACAGAAGGTTTTCAAGCTCTGAAGAAGTCACTCTAAATTCGGACTACCTTCTGGATAAATAGACAGCCTCCTGTGCTCTCTGCAGCTCAGTAATAGTCTTACATTTATTAATCTTAATCTTCAAACCATTCCAGCGTCTTTGATTCCGTTCAGGTTTGTAATCTTTAGTAAAAGAACATCACGAACCTAATATATTCTATTATCTATGCTGAATTCTCCTTACTTCAATCGCTGAAGGTGAGAAGAGCTGGGTCCTTTTTAGAATGTAAGAGCAGAAGTTACATTCCATGATCTTTCGAGGCTCCATATTCGTTGGGCGGGAGCTTGAATTTCTTATGATGGTTTTCGATAAATATAACAAACTTAATAACGTTTAAAAAGATTATTATAATAAAGTATTTAAGTCTTGATCTAAGAAAACAGGTTACACTTAGTTCAAGCAATTGGGTATTTAAATAAACCAAGAAAATAAATGCCTGACAGCTCTGCTTTACCATACAACGGCATACGGAAACGGAACACCTGCAGACTACTCTCGTTGGCCTCAGAGGCTGGATTCCACATGCTGCGGCGAACGGCAACGTTAGAAGATGAGAATCGTTCACAAGCGTCTGGAACGCAACCCTTGGCGTGCGGTCAACATTGCATTGATTGCAGAGCGATGACCTCTAAATGAAAAACGTGAAATAAATTGGGGGAGGGTGTTGCGAACCAGCGTACAATTATATTAAGTCCAACTCACTTTTAGTCTGATTATTACCTTTCCTTGGCTAATAACTTTAAATTTCAACATCCATCTTATTTAGGTTTCCTGAATTTTTATTACGGAATGCTAATTTCTGTTTTTCGTATTATTATTTATCATACATTAAGAGTTTATAGTCGTCCAATCTCATTAACGTTTTATGTGAAAATTAGAAGAGTAAAACAAATTCATCAACAATTTGTAATCAGAGTCAGAATTGCTGTCACATCTTGTGGATTATCAACAAAACGATTCTTATTTTGTCTTGCAAAATTGGTTTTTGCTAAGTGCTTTATCTTCTATGCCCCCTAATTCTATAAATTCGCTTATGAACTGGCAAAATAGGATTTATACTTAAGAGTTGAACTGTGCATTATCGTAATGACCCAGAGCGTTGGTCAGGGTAGGAGATGGCGTAATGGTGACCGTTCCCGAGGGAACGAGACAACGGCGAGTTATACGCGACAGGAAGCTAGTGGCTCCCTAGGGATCATGCCCTGGTCAACGGTGACGTCTTGCGGTCCAAGACTCGACCCAAAATTAACTTTCATGCAGGCTCCAATGTCAGAGAATAATTTTCTGATATCAACTTGTAGAAGAACGAAATAATTACAAAGAAAAAAAATACACGCAAAAACCGATAAAATACAAAAATATTGATTCTCCGAAGATTCTGAAAAGGTAAGTACTTATTTTAAAAGAAATTGACTCTTATAGATCTGCATTTTCAGTTACAATCACTCGTCAATAAGTGTAACTTTGATTTTTATAACAGATGATAGTACGATGTCATTAAAATTTCATTTTAAAATCTATGGACTCTTTTTATGTAATTTTACACGCTTGAAACATACAACTTATTCATAACCAAACTAATTAATGAATAATATAACTGTCTCATGGAAAAACAAAACATTTTTATATTCCCCACAATATAGAAACGCTATTGTTTTCTATTTAAAAGATGAGGCTGTTAAATTATTACACCAAAAATTCAAGAAGGAGATTTAAAACGAAATTATTGAAATAATAATGCGAACTATAGATTTTTACAGACATTTTATTTAATTGATTCAGAAAAAAATCGTTTTGGTACATATTCGTACCTTCTTACAGTTTTCTTCCATATTATTGTTACATTAAAATTTTTATTTCTCTATTTCTTCCCCCTCCACTCCCACCCCCAAAATAATCAATAAATATGAACGAAATTGATTGACCTAGTTGATACATGTACGTAAATAACAACCAAAACTATTAAAAAAACTATATGCTAAATAATTTTTAAATATTTGGATAGCGATCAATTTAAATAACTCAACCATTTATCCAATTATGATCTTAGGATCATGTGTATAATTTAATAACGTAAATTTGGTGCAAACGTCTAAATTTTTTGAATAATGCTAATTACAAATTTGAGTGTTTGGATTATAAAGCCATCTATATGGATCAAACAGAATAGAGGAACATTACGCAAATTTGAATCAGCTTTGGGATTAGTAATCTGATTTATTAAAGCTTACCAAATAATTAATAAAGAAGACTGTCGTTTTGTCAGAAAACAATTTTATATTTATTGAATACATCTACCACGTTTTGTCCACATTTGTGGAATTCATCAGGTATCTACGAAACAAATTTCCACTCATAGATAAATGATACGTTTTAATTCCTATTTACTACGTAATTGAAATCCATTCTTTTTACATTTTAACGAAATATTCTGTATTAAAATTTATAATTGTTTTTGTAATCTTTTCTAGTTACCTAATGAAGTCTCAAAAATGAACGAAACGGCGAGAATGCCCTAAATAAGTATAAAATTGTTTGCTGACAACTTGACTGTATCGTTTATTTATTATAACTTAATGTCAGACTATTTATTTATTGAAACCATCTGTGCATTAACATTAGAAAAACTCATTGGATTATATAAAAAATTAGATTTTGAATGTAACTATTCTCGTTTCATAATATAAATGCGGCATATTAGGTCCAATATAAATTCAATAAATATGAAAACACAGAAAACTTCAATTACATATATGATGCAATAAATAAGGTACACACGAAATTTTAATTTTTTATTTTTGCGACGGTAAAATCAATAACATCAATTTATGGTTTGTATTGTGCTTGAGTGACAGTGTTTTCCTCACTTCGTCCCTGAAAGTGATTGGAAGAAGCCAATTTACTTTTTCAGTTAAATTGCCTAAACGATTTTTAATTAATATTTTGTAATTATTTAAGAGACCATCCATGTTAAAGGAAATTTATTTATTAGTTGAGTAGTAAAATGTTCTTTCTTACTTTATATATTAACTTATAGGTTCAGCTAAAGACGTCCCTGACGTTTGGCCATGATACATTAATTTTATATATTTTTACAAGTCAGAATAAGTTTCAAATTTTATATAAAAATAATTGGTAAGAGGAAGGAGTTGTTTTGAGGGTCTTAAATCTTAATATTACAATTTATTCTGTACAGCTGTACATTGGGAGTTAATTGTATACCCATGAAAATTATTTAAAACTGAAGTTTCTTTTAATAATTTCCAATGCTTAAGTTCACAAACTTTTAAAAACACACATTTCTCAATCATTCAATTAATAATAAGGTTAGTTTCGGGGAATTAATTTACTAACTTAGATTCGCTTCACCATCTCATAGAGAGAAGACTATTAGAATCGGATATTCCCCATTCTAGTATCAGATTGATCAATGGGATTTACGAATCCAATTAATAGCTCCATGTGATTTCTGGGTGGCTGATTATTCGATTACATTATGATCGATTATTCGATTAGGGTCGCGTATCCCTCTTAATACCGTAAAGAGCGCCCCTAGTTGGGAATAAATATTCCCAACTAGGGATGCCATTTCGTAATCGTATATGAAAGAAGTAAAAAAAAATCGTACTCATCCTACGTATTTTTTTGTTTCATCCAATCAACTCAGCAACTCTTTAAATTGAAAGCAAGAATTCTATTCTGTAAGATTGATTCACGTCGAGTGTAATCTTGTCAAATTTTTGGCCACACGAAATTGTTGTCATTTAGATAATGTTAAAGCCGTGCCAAGGAAAATATTTGAGATGCAAGACTTTATTGAAGTGAAGAAAATTAATCAATGTTATTTAGGTAGCAGTGAGTTATGAGGTTTTTACTAATGGCGCATGGTCCGCCAATCACAGTCTTTGTAACCTCAATGTACGCCGTGTGGTAAATGCTGATGACGTTTCAGTCTGAGAAGACACTCCTGCAACGATTCAACTTCCTCGACTGTATTTAACTGTTGAGGGCTTTAGTTTATTGTAGGACCGATCGCTATCTTTTGGTGAGAGTGTAATCAAGCGGATGATGGAGCTGTCTCCAGAACAGATATGCTACGGGGCTACGAGGGAGGAAGAGGGTGAGGCCCGGGGCTCTGGAGTAGCTAACGTCGTTTACTCATGTCACCCTGAGGACAGATTAGTTAATTATCTGGCCCATCGCCACTCAGCCACCCACCCGACCGAAGTGCCCCGAAGTTGAGACACGACATAGACGCCATTTTCTCATTCCTTCCCCACCCCACTCTTCCACCCGGCCAGGGAAAAAGTACACTATTTACCTATTAATTAACATTGAGTAAATGAACTACTTCTGAAACAACTAAAAAATTACTGGAAATGTTTTATGGAAGGAAACCACCTCTATACAGCACTAAATGGAGGTAGGTACTTAATTATGCATAACGACAGACAGATATCTAGATAAGTAAAACGAGGGAGAGAGATAGTGGTTGTATTCTAGGAAATAGTATGAAGTCCTTTGAAAATCTTTGCCTTTATGAGGGCAGAACTTGTAATAGAACTTCCCAACTATGGGTATATTAATTTAATTTACTCAGAAACTATTCAAATTGAAAGGCATGAATTCCATTCTTCTCCACTTCAAGGATTCGTCTTGCTTATTTTCTTTTGCAAAATTATGGTCTATTATCAAACAGGCCAACTATGAATTAAAGTACATCAAATGTCTTATGAATTCTCAGAAATTATAGAGCTATATAAATAGTGGCAATAAAAAATTAATAACAAAAATCAATATTGAGATTAAAACTTGAGTTATCGGTGGAAACGTAGAAGTTGATTTACGTAAGTTGATTTAAACTAAGCACAAAAATTGTTGACTTTTTTTGTTAAACTTTGATAAACACTCTCAACAACTTTATTCAAGAAGTTTTATACATTTAATATGGCTGATTTCTAAATTTCTTACTCTTAATAAAATCTTCTTTACTAAATGTTTTATGCTTTGGGCAGGAAAATTTAACCACACACCTCTACATAATAAATATTTAAATTAAATTTCAGTTTACATATTCATATATATATATATATATATAAAATATGCCAATATTAAATATTTATGTGAAAATGACCAGTTACCTAACGGTTAAGATAGTTTTGGTTCCCATATAAATAATGTCAATTAACATAGAGTATATAACCTACTTGTGAAATGAAGTTTGGAGACATGAGGGTCCTGTATAGTTAGCATTTGGGGGAAGTCTGTATGGCAAGAACATAAGAAGAAGACCAAGGATGGAATACGCTAAGCAATTTAGTGACATTTCTGCAGGATTTTGCGAACCAAATCAGTATCAACGAATCTTTAGCATAAGAAAACCCGATTTTGAAATATTAGCATTCTTTAGGCTTAAGAATCGGTAACTTTGATAAAAAAGTTAAAAGGCTAGGTGGATCATGTTGAGGTTTGAAGGGAGGCTCAGGCTGAAAAACGTCCAAAATAACGTCCCAAGTATAAATATTTTCCCCGAAGAGAAAGTGTGATATTTTTATATTCCTGGAGAGGATAAAAGTGATTGGAGATCTAAAAACGTTTTACAGAAATACAATTATTAAGAATGTGAAAACAGATTTTAAAATTAAATTTATTCTCTATTTATAATTTATTTATATTTTCATAGCATATTTCAATATGTATATATAGCTTTGTTCAGAGAAATAAATAACTGTATTTACAAAGAAATGGTGGATGTGTGGTCATGAATTTTTGGGTTTCAAATGTTATAGTGCAAACCTAAACTGTAGAAAATTAAATTCATACATCCAATAAGGAAACTTGGAAAATTTTGAATAAAGTTCCTCATTCCCTAATTTTCTTAAACGGAAAACGCAAATAAAAATGCTTTTAAAACTAATTAGGGATACCGAATCTCATCTTAGAAAACCCACCTTACAGTTCGTTTCACACTTTACCATTAGTGGTAACGTCGTTAAGTTGGTAAGAAAGTTGTAAGTTTTGGAGGACGAGCCCCCCCATTCCCAAAGGCGTAACAGAATTAGCAGTCTGAGCAGGAACCTCTTTGTGTTTCCTTCTGTCAGCCAATCAGAAGGCCACAGTACTCGGAAATTTCGTTACCGACATCTTCCTAAATTCAAAAATTTCTTAAGAGAAAAAATAACTAAAATTTCATTGTTTTAATACTCAAGAGCATCATAAAATTCTTGATGGAAATTATACAGACTACTATTTCCTTAAAAACTATCAACAATTTTGCAGAGACAATCCTTAGCGCCTCAGAAAATTATAAATATTTGTATTTATGCCTTGAATAATAGAAGCTCGCCTTACTCTATTAAAATAAGGGAGATATTTCAACCCAGTATAGGAAAAAACACTATAAAGTTAGCACAGTATTGTAGGGAGTCGCATCGGCTGGGGTGAAATAAATTATTTTGGGGGTCACAGTTTAGAATACAATTTCGGCATATTTAACGCTCAAAATAATTTAATTGCTCAGTTGTAGGAAACTATACTTTAATAAAAAGTAACATCCTACGGTAAAATAAAGTTGTTGTAAATTTGAATATTTAAAAAGAACAAAGGATACATGTCAATAAAGGGCAATAATAATGAATCAGTCAGTAAAAGAATAACAAGAGTGCTTTTTAACTGGAAAAGAACTGAGAATGATTGAAAAAACTTTATGTAAAATATTTAAATAATTGTTGATTACTCTCGTATAATGTATTTCACAATTATAAATGTAAAAATTAAACATTCAGTGATATATTTGTGTGTGCACTTAAGTGGAATGGTAGATTTATATATTCAATAGATAATATTGAATGCAAAAAATTTCTTCCCCCGTTTCGGATTCCTTTTAATACAGAGTATTTGTTGTTGTTGTGAAGTTTGGAAGTTTTCCAATCTGTCGTTATTGAAAGAAGTTATTGGAAAAGTTTTCTACTGCACAATAGGAAGTTGCACGAGAAACTTGACTATTTCATATTTTGCATTGTCTGTCACAACCGTGGAAAATCATTTTTTGGCACGGCAGCTTGTCGATAATACTGAAACTGTAGACGGTAAAGCGGAGCAGACTTTCATTCTTCTCGTATTTTCAAGTTTTATGGTAACACTCTTCTAATTTAAAATGAGAATGATGATACGATATAAACTATAGTTAAGGAGAAATGTAGATTTACACAACAAAATTAGCACAGATAAACTGTTATAATATTTATTAAAGATTTAAAGACATAACATTTCAGAAGAAGTTTGAACGTAAACCATCTAAAACAGAAATATTAAATTACGATGTTAGCACTGTACGAAAATGATAATATATTTTTAAGTTAAAAATAATTGATAATTTTCTTTTAATGATGCATTTGGTTCTTTACAGTAGCGAGCAATTTAAGCTATTTGGCATTAAATAATGCATTCATCTCAATAATCAATAATTCTCTTCATCATGTCATGTTTTTAGCTCCAATATTATGCCAGCTGTCTGATTTTAATCTGGTGAAAACATCCCTCTGACTTAAAAGACTTTTAAGATAGGCAAATTAAAAATTGTTTCAAATTATTATTATGTTGCTATTTATTTTTATTAGCTTTGTGCCCGGAGTTTCCCACGTATTTATTCACATTAGCCCCGTACAGTACTTAATTACTCAGTGACTTCAATATTCCCGCAGAATAGACGCCAGTCTAGGTTGCTTTGATTATATTATCTTTGTTCCCTTTACACCACACGAAGTTAGGGTTCAAGTACAATGTAAGTTTATGTTGAAAGTCAGTATCAAACTTAATGACTTCCATAACCCGCGGAGTAGACATCAATCTCGGGGTTTCCCCCGTTACTGTCAGTAAAAGAAACCCTCCACCCGACCGCCCTGGAATCTTGGATCCCAAGTCGACTGAAGATTCCCAGGTCATATAACTACGTGCCCAAAAGCAATCCCAGAGGATTAGAGGTGGCGCCAGGCCCCGACATGCTGGCACCGATTTCAAGTTTCCAATCCTAGCTAACTTTATATTAGAAATAATAAAATATTAACTATTGCCCTACATAGTAACGTTCCTAAAATTTTCACTCCTATTAATGCCATCCATATGGATGGTGGAAGTCTTGCCTTACCATAGCAGTATTTATCTCCATGTCGTAAGAACATCTACAAAAAAATTAGGAGAGTATAAAGTTAGCTTGATGAACATGCTGATATACATACTTTTACTACACTTTATTTAAATTCTGATTAAATACAAATATATGAAAGATTCTTCATGAGGTATAGGTTGCTCAAACACACCTGAATGAAAAGTTGATTGGTTTTCGGGACACTTGTTTGGACATGATCGCAATGGTGGTGGACTTGTTACGAGCGCCGGGCGCTTTCTTCCTTGTCCCTCCTTTGTTATGGCGGTCGTTTACTCGAAGCGACTGTTGGGAAATCTCCGTCGAGGGCGTGTGATTGCCACTTTCCCCTATCAATTATTTAGTTCTCCCTCGAAGCTAGAGACTGAGGGGGGTTACTCCATATTAACATTTAACGTCAGCAGCAGATCGATATAGACGACCTGAGTACCACGGTTCACTCTATGCTTTTCCTGACACCTTGCCTCTATGAATTTATCTCCAGAATCCAGATCTCTCAACTCATTAAAGTGATGTGGTGGTTTGATTTTACAGTATGCGTGTTCCGTCGTCCAGCACAATCTTTTCTGACATTAATTTCATTGGCTTAACAGTTGCCGTACGATTGAATATATATAAATAGTGTTGTGAGTTGAAGAGTATTGCAGAAACCTGTAAATTCTAATTCCCATATATTGCTCCTGAATCGACCACGCCGTTGAATAAGTAAATCACTAACAATTCCTAGGATACGCTTGGCTTAATGAATTCAGTAACTATTACTCCTTTAAAAGAAAGTCTTACATTCCTTGAGTGAAAACTAGTTTAAACATCAACAGGCAAATGCTCAGATTTAACAGTATATAAATATGAGAATTCGAACATTCTAGACGTGAAATTAATGTACTGAATACAGTCTAATATGTTAGACCAACGACGCTGCCCAAAAAATGTTTCTAATTTCTCAAAATATATTTATGAATAAATAATAATCGAAGTATAAAAAAACTACTCGTAACCTAGTCCCATTACACAGCTTAGGGGTTTTTAAATTTCTTAAAATCATTATAGAAACACCTTAGTATAATTATTGGGACACATATGTTTAACTGAATTGAATTTAAAAGTTGACACTTACTAAATATTAAAATTTACCTGACGCGGCAAAAAAGAAAACGAAAAAAGTCGTTATTTCACAGAAAGATGATAGATTAATTACGGCACGAAATGTTTACTATTTTAAAAATATATAGTATTAAAGATCAAGAGTAAAGAAAACCGTCATTCACCTTTTTGGAGACCTCGATGTGCGTATGGGCAAGAAACCTTCCCCTGTTATGTTTTTTTATTCTTTTATATTAATATATTCTGACCCCTACAAGATATCGAAACGACACAAGTAAATTAGTTTAAGTTAAAACATCTGCTTCAAACCCTCCAATTTTCATTGAAATCTATTGAGTCGCTTCGAAGCTTATTCAAAACAGACAGATACTTCAATTTTATTTATTGGTACAGATTAAATAGATATATTACAGTAATTTGCGCTACTTTTTATTAGGTGACACGTAAGTGTAAAAATTTTCACCCCATAATACATTCTCTTAATAAAAGGAATATAATTCAGATAATTAATTGCCATTGGCGCAGTATAAAATAATAATTAATCACCACATAATTCTGAAGAAAAAGGAACTGTTTCACCGAAGAAACTTCAAGTGATTTTGTCCAATAAACAAGCTGCTTAATTGGCGAGGCAACACAGTAATTTAAGGTAATTAGGGATTGGGGGAAGGTTAATTAAAAGATTAGATGCACGCCAAGCTGTTGGAACGGGGAAGTCTAAATAACAGACTGGCCCTTGGTGGTTAAAACTGACCGATCCTATGTCCTGGAGTGAAATTTATAGCCAATTCCAAGAAGTCATTTGCCGTTACGTATTAAGAAAAGACTGAGTTACGTTTGTCCTACTTGGCAATTAAAATACTATCTTCCACTGCGTCTTGATAGGAGGATAAATTTTTAACCTCTGAATGAATGAATTATTTAATTACACTATGTATTTGTAATAAATGTAGCTGCTATTAGCTTTTTTTTGTTGAAGAAATGTATCGTGTGTAACTGAATAAATCGCATACTTTGATGGAATGGTTGATCCCTGTATTACGCGTTGTTTTCTTCATTGCTCTTTCGATCCGTAGGAACCAGACGAAAGCAAACTCAATAACGCGCAGGAATGGGGACGATTTTACGGCGCTCCGGCCATCGTCTGGACTGATATGTGTCGACTACGATCACTGAGGGACGTCAAAGGTTCCTCTTTCTCCCCTCAGGTGTACCTTCTGTAGAGAACTGTGTCCGACAGCAGACATCCTCTGCAGGGAATGTGGAACAACGCCAACGTCAATGCAGATCACGTCAGTAAACCTTTCACATCGGATATTGTTTTTATATATCACTTTGACTTCTGTCGCCCTTTTATCTATCTTCTTCCGTTACACCTGATCTCGTTTTCTGGACAGGTTATCCCTCCCACTCATATTGGGTTTTCTTTATTCCGGTTACATGTAATAACTTGCGGTTTCAAATAACTCCAGAAGGTGAAATCGCGTTCGCGTAAAGACCATGGATGGAATGTGCCGCTAGATGCCACTTGACTTTCCTAATCCAATTTAAAAATTATAATTTATTAACTATTTGGGATATAGTGGACCTTATTACACAAAAGAGGTTAATTTATTATTAATTATTATTTACGTTATTATACTCTGTTATTAGGGAAGTTATAATTATAAATAAACTCAAGCTAGACATTTATTTTAACAAGAATAAAATTTAATTAAAAAACTCATACAACCCAGTTGAAGACAATATGAATTAACTTGAAAACGGTAGACCTTTAATAATTCTGTCTTTTAAGATCAACAACCTATGAGGTGAACCAAAACGAAGCAAAGTTTCTTTGACAAACAGGACTGGTAATATGAACTTCTTTAAGAAATAATATCAACACTACCTACAGAAGACTGCAGCCGCTTCCTTTGGTGCCGGCTGTTACGGTCTGCTTCAGGTTGCGAATCATTAGAGGTCCTGCTGAGTCATTCCGATTCTGCTTGGAATGATCTGGCTGCATAGAACACACTTTGGACCGAAAATGGGTCGAAACTTTTTACCACGTTTTTACAGCTGCTCAGAAATCTAGTGCTCAACTCTCCCCTCACCAGCGGCACTCAATATAATGACTCTGAACCAAATGTATTTCCATTTCACCTTGTATGTCCCCAAAATCTCCTCATTCTCTCTTTTCACTAGCCAATCATTACAATTTCAACATCGGTTAGAATTTACAAAATTAAGCAAATATAAAACTTAAACCGCTGGATGTGAACAGGTTTTTTCAGGTATATTATGCGTTATCTACACGTAGCGTCCAATTGGGAAGAAGAAAATTATTTTCTTGAATTATGAAAGGATCTGCCATTTATTTAAAAGACTGACACCCATTGTCAGTAAAATGTGTCTTGTCTATTGTCTGACGAATGATCTGTTTCACTGAACGATAAGGGTGTGGCGGTGACCGTCACAAAACATTATATACGGACACAAAAAATACTTCGCAGACCCTCAGACTTCTCTATAGTAATTTTAATAAATTACAGACGTAATATCCCCTCATTAAGACGTTAATTTTACTTAAGAAAATATTTTCGGGTTTACACCCGGGTAATGTTGTAGAACAGTAACATTTCAACGACTATTACTGCCACCGTCTTCCAGGTTGAAGTGAAAGAGGATGTCAGTGATAGCCGTCGAAACGTTGCTGTTCTACAACATTACTAGGGTGGAAACCTGAGATTTCTTAATTATATTCAACGAGAAAACCTTCTATATTTATTAATTTTACTATTCACAAAATTGTGTTCAACAATTCCTATTTATCGGACGCTTAGATATATGAAAAAAAATATTTGGTGGTATTTCTAAAATATAATAACAGTAATCAGAAATTTTGAACGTCATGACTAAACAAGTCGTTTTGGATTTTTTTAACAAAAAAAATTGAAATATATCGAACCAATTCAGATACAAGAAAAGATTTAAATTAACCTAAAAATGCAAAGAAATTTTTTTTATATCCATTATAATTATAATACTATTCAAGTAAAAAATATTCATTACGTTTTTATTCTTATGAATGTAAACAGAAAATACAAGCTTATTTGTTAACTTATGTCATGATTTTACATAGTTAATTAGAACCGACAGTAAAAAGTACCTAAACTTTTTCTATATATTTAGTAATATATTTCTACTCTATCCTTTAATGTGTATAACATGACAAAGTCCCAATGTCGGGACGAAACGAGTTGTCTATATGTCGTAATCTCTATTTATTATTGGACTTAGTTCTTTTTGCCACATTCACTATTATATTTAAAGAATATAATTATGATAAAACTGTGTACCTTAATTAATAGAAATAATATTTAAGTATTTCAGATTTGGAGAAAGTTTTCTTACGTTTCTAATAAAAGTCGTAGCTTTAGAACGTGAAATTTAATATTAGTTGACCTAAATCTTAACATCAGTGGCTATCAATATAATTGTCTTTCGACTTAAAAGGTTAATTATTTTTCGTGTTAGGATTTATTTTGTACTATTATTGATATAAAAAGACGAGCTAAATTTTATAATATTTTTCTCCTTCGGAAAAAAACGAGTCACTGTTACGAATAACGACGTGTCACCTTTAAAGAATAAGATGTGATTAGGAACAACGTGAAAAGCTCCAGAAGAGTATTTAACTGTCCCCATCCTCTCCCTCACTTTGTCTCCTTCTGTTTCTTTTTTTTAATGAATGAGTGAAACAATTTGTCGCCCACGAGAGAAACTACCTCTAAATTCTCTTGAAAATCCAGCTCTTAAATTAAAAGTCTATAGCTTGAACAGCCAACAGCAAGGCGCTTAATTAGTAAACCAATCATAGAAATGGCACACGTGGTCGATTTTCAATTCTATTACAAACTATCTGAGTTCTATCTTATTAATAGAAGAACTTCATTATTTTTGGGTAATAATTAGAGTCAACCTTTCGGATCTAGGAGGCAGCACAGACGATAAATGTAATTTACATCCACGTTATCATATCAAATATCAATTTCCAAAACTCATAATACTATTTTTAAGAATGTTGGTAATCTTAGATTGACCGGGGGATTTATTTCTTTATATTTTTGAATATAGCAGTTACCAGTAATAATAGGAGAATAAATATTTTTCTAATAATTGACGTCTACTGATAGTATTCTTTTGCTTGGCTTGAATAAACGATTTTCATCAACACGCAAACTATTTCTTAAATTATTGGAATACTACTCCGATTTTGGACATCGATGAAGAATAATCGGCAACTCAAAACGTTTAACAGAATTTTGATGAATGTCAAGTAAGTTTTAAACCATCAATATGTGTGCAATAACATGTGATGAAAGGAGAAAAGTGGCAGGTGGCACCCAGTTTCGGTTAGAGGTGTATGTTCTTGTGTGTGTGTGTGTGAGCAGCAATCAGCTAATGGAAGGTTGTAACAATAAAACGAAAGCGCACGTAATAGGGAGATGGTGGCCCATCTCCACTTGAGAAATAATCCATGCAGTACAATACACCAATGGCCTAACTACTACGCATTTACCTCCTAGATACCGCACTTGAGGGCTCTTTCACGAAATTGGCCACAATCGAGACGTTAAAGTGCAAATATATCACCTTATTTAAGTATGCCCTTAGACGCGTAAAAAATAAGGTTCCTCATTTGAGTTGATTTCCTTGTCGTGCACAGTATCTAATTCATAGCATAAATTAAGGAAAATAATTTTGTAAATGATGTAGTTTTAACTCATAAGTTTTGCGGACTAAATATCTAAATGTTGCAATTCTAATGACCTCAGAAATACTCTAGTTCAATCAATAATTGTGGATTTTGTTTTGTAGCACACTAAAATTTGAATATTCAAGCAGAGGAGAAATTTCATAAAATATTAAAGGAAGTCTCGAGGTTTCCATTTTGAAGAAAACAACCGCTAAGCATTCAGAAAATTTATTACTATAGTCTGTTTCTATAGCGTTGTATCGGTATTTTTTAGGGACCACATTAACAATTTTTGTTTCCCCATTTTTATTTGACGTTATGTTGCCATTCGTTGTCTCTCACTGGTTTAATAGCCTACAATCGTTATATTTCGTCTCTGGTACAGAATTCCATGTTCCCATTACGTATTTCTATTCTCTTCAGTAGGTCGTTCTCGCCGTTTTCTCTCCCTCGTCTACAACCCTCCTTATCCCTCACATGAGGGTAGTTGGCGACTTATAAAGGACTAGAAGTGATGGCCACTTTATATTCCGGAGGCCTGGCTCAGAGTTATAAAGTCACCACTCTCCCTCCTCCCCCTCCCATTCTCCTTTGCTTCTCGCATCGTCAAGATAAGGGACTCGAAGTCGTTATTTTCTTTCTGTAGACTGAGACACGCTACGAGCAGCGCGGGGTTCGAGCCCTGTCGTGTAGATGAAGCTGTCAATATGGTGGGTGCTGGTGATACGAAGCGTAGATAGCACGGCGCGGTTTGCTCGTTCAAGATGGATATTAGCTATGAAAAGGGCTGAGATAACATCGCCACTCAAGCAACACGCTTCTTACGTTCTATTTTTTCCTTCCTTGCAGCTATTGCCCCATGTGTTAAAAATGGATGTAACATTACTGGGAGAAACTCGTCGACTTCCCGTTGGATTATTTATTAGCTACTGACACTGCACATGCACTGCACTGCTCTAACAACTTTATAGCCGATATTTTAATGTCACACAAAATTTACAAGAAATAAAAAGACGGCCATTAAGTGAGCATATAAATTTATTACTATTTACCTAAGTGATCATTTCGACCGTAACCGTCGCTGGAGGTGGTCCGCGACACTAAATTCTTCACATGTCCATTCTTCACGTATTTCCTAGAATTAGAATATGAAAATTGTGATTAGTGAATTAGTCGGTGAGCCTAACTTAGTTTTTTTTTGGGGGGGGGGGAATGGAGAGATGTTCAATCGGTCCTTGGACGTCGACTCGTATTAGCTCAGATGGTAGAGAACGCCTCTGAATATCGCGAAGTCCTGGGTTCGTTTCCCTGGTCCGGTTGTCACTTTTCCATTCATGTCTTTCTTCTACTTGAAAACTTTTATTAATCTTTTCAAGTGAGGAAGTCAAGAAGTTAATTGTATACATTACTATATTTTTTATAAAACTTATTAAACTTATAGAACTTAATAAATGTTTTTTTAATAACGGATATAAAAAATATATTGAGATAAAATAACACGTTGGAAGCCTTGTACTCTTCTCTGTCTTTCCATAAATTTTCCTCTATTCCTCTTTCTGGGATTTCTTCATTTTTGCCACTAATCCAACTCTTTCTGGGTCTGCCTTGTTTCCTTCTTCCTTCTGGCTTCCATTATAAAATTTGTTTCGGTATTCTTATTTCTAGCATCCTTTGTACGTCTCTAAACCAGATCAGTTGTTTGTCTCTTATGTCATCAATTATGTTGTGTTTCACATCCATAATATATATCTTTCGTGTCATTGAAGATGAACAATTAAAAGGTCTAGTCATTCAAAAATAATATTGACTTTGATAAGATAAAATTATTATCTTACGACGTTGCGTTCCTCTCACTAGATCCTCAACAGTTACAATAAAAAAATTACTTCAAACAAATTAAGGCGATATCAACTGAAAAAAATATTAATGTGTTCAACACACAAACACTGCGGTCGAATAAATTTTTTAATGAATTTTATGTTATAAAAATTTTCGCAGAAAATAATTATTAAATTCAAAACTTTATTTATAAGCTTTTTTATTAATTTAAAATTTTCATATTTAACCTCTTTTAGAAAAGTTACAATAATACTGTAATTCATTTAAGAGCAAAATATTGAATTTATGCGCGTGGCCTTACAAACGATAATTTTCTTTTATGCATTAAACTCTTAGAGATATTTTTAAAAAACGTATATAGAATTAATGACGTACAAAATAAGGTAAGGTGAATAATATGCAAAGAGGTTTATGAATTGGAACATGACAAATATATTTTTTTGATTTTGTCTTCCCTTATACATGCCATAGAATTTTGAGTAATTTTCAGCAAAAATGCAGTGACAGTTTCGGGAATGAGACACCAGTTGGCACATTGTAACCATCCCTCCTCATTAAGTGCCATGACATTCTACCTGCCTGCATGGAATGTCGCGGGACGGTTTCATTCCGCCTTCAGCAGCACTCTGGACCGATATTAGTCGTTCTCAGTCTGATTCAGTATCGTGTTGATGTTCGTAGCTGGCAGAACTCGGATTTAGTGCCCTAATTGTTTATTTAATACGAATAAATTTCCTACTTCCTGAATTATAAGGCTGAATTTGACCTCTCTGTGACTGAAATCTTCACCGCACGATCTTTTAATGTCGCGGCACGTTTTGAGGGTGGATCAATACCATCATCACATAGGTTCATAATAAAGGAATCGTGGTTGTACGTGGTCACAGAATTACCTGTGATAGCTGATCTTACGTAAACGTATTTTCGGGATAGCGGGCATAATTTATGCCAATTTATCATTAATAATGACGCGTTGAAAATAAGTGGCATAAGAGTTCAGTTTTCCACTGACTTTAAATTATTATTTTGTATCTGATGTCATTTTCATCATAGTTTATAGTTAAAACTATAAATAAATATATTTTCATGACCACTCTTTGAATTTATAATTTCATGTCTGTATATCAAGGTTCCCTTTCTTTACCCCCCTCCTATTTTCCTCTTTCACTGTATTTAGCTAGCGGCGCAGCTGACGTGACTTGTTCGTGGAACAACATTTCAAATTAGATTTATGAAGACTGGACATTTTCTTTCTTAGGGGCCGGACAGGCTGGAGTAGGGGGGAACTTGACAGCATCCTGTGTGTACAAAACTTTATTACGCTGTGTCTGGCTGCCACTCACTGCCCTTCCCAAACACGTGACTTTCATCAATTTTCCGATCACGTGATATGATCATTAATTTCGAAACGTCGAGTGGACTAATATAGCTAACTGGGACCCTGAAGCGTCCTGCAAAACAAACATTGATTCACTATTTTATCTGGCTGCTGAATGGAACTCCGAGTTCCGGTCAAGGCAAATGGAGGACTTTCATTATTTTTCATTTTGTCCTGGAACAATGGTATATCTGAGATTTACTTTAATGACTTTAAAAATGTTATATTTTTTCTCCTATTTCTTCGTAAGTCGATATGTCAATCATTGAATATTTTTAACTTTTTTACCTTCCAATTGCATATTTTTTTAAATATATTTATATTAAAAGTAAAAGAATATGATATTATTAAATAAAAAATGTTTATACGTTTTTGATTTATTTTAAGTGGACAATAAATTTATATAAATTTGTAATTAACTCAATGCTTAGTGACGTAAATTATTCCGATAATGTAATCCGTGTTGATAATTCAAATGATAGCACAAGTGATAGAAAGGTGTAACTGAAGAGAAATAGTAAGTTATGTCGGGTTTACGATGGGAAGTAGTTTACCTTTTGTGAGTGTAAAAGTTAATATATATATATATATATCAATTCCTGAAATGTTGTATTTGAAACCGGTATCCTTAAACGTAAATGGACAATAAACACAGGGTTTTTAAAAATACTATAAATATTAGCGACTACGGTAGGGGGATTCGCTTTCACTTGTTTCACAGAGTGTAAACCACTCACATAACACCCATGACTATGACAGAATTTCTGTGATGCGAGACAACAACGACAGCCACTACACCACAGAGGGTCAGAATAATTTTAAAAATATTATTAGCAACTCTCCAATGGCTGTTGCTTCTGGTCCACAATACTCCCCTTCCACCTTCCTCGCTTCTTCTAATATGTACATTTACATGCACCGTACTCTATCTCGCGACACATAACTTCATTATTTGTACACCCCTGTTCGATTGAATCAACAAAACATAAGAACAATAAAAGAGTTTATGTTGTCTTTATTGGAAAAAAATCACATAAATACTTTTCTATATATGTTTGTTTTCTTCCTCGAGAAAATTATTCTTAAAAATAGGTTAATTGTGAAGAAGTAAAAATTTAAAATCTTAAACATTATTGTAATAAGTCTCTTTTAAATAAATATTTAACCCATATTAATGGAAGAATATACACTCCACGATTCATATCATTATAATGAATTTTCCTTATTTAATATTTATGATTCTCCTGATTTTGGTAAATATAATTTGAAAATTAATTTTGCTATTGAATTCAGTTCAATTCCGATGTGTATATGTTCGAAATATTTCTTCTCCCAAACGGCTGCACCAATTTTGATAAAATATTGTTTTTGGGTTTATGAAGTCACCCGAATGGTTCGTTGCTATAATCGGTAGGTGACGCTGTTGTCGAAAACAGGAATTATGTTTTTTTTTTAATTTTCCACTGATTGTTTTAGCTTTTCTTATTTCTCACATTAGAAAAATGTAATTCGAAATTTTTACTTAACCGTTATAATAATCTGTAGCATGTGACGTAGTCGTTCATTGCGTCGTAGCTTGGAATTGCTTTTACAGTTCGATTTCGAATTGCCAAGTTGTGATATGTTTCTTGTATTGTAATTGCGTGCGTTCTGAGTGAATCATTTATTAATTCTAAATTGAACAAAGGAAGTGTTTTCGTTGAAGATAATAAGTCATCGGGGTAGTTATTATTAAGTTCAGCTCTCATAAAGTTGGTGGCGTGTAAATGTTACTTTATAAAAACAATGTAATGATGGTTTACTGACGTGTTGGTAAAAGTAGCTTATCTAGTATAGTATAAAGATAGAACTTCCAATATCATAAGCCGACTTGTTAAAGGAAAGTAAGACCGCGCCAGTGAAGGAATAGATTAAATAGTTGAGTTACATGAAGATAGTAAAGGGCTGCGTAAAATCAGTACAAGAAAAATGAAAGGTTAAAACAGTATAAAATTTTGTTTCTGTAATTTTACAACTTGAAAAATTTTCTAAATACCCATAAAGTAAATTTATCAGATTAGGAACACATTTTTAAAAATCTTGTAAGAAAAACAATAATGAATGCTTTTTACACTCGAAGCCAAACTTTTCTGGTAAAGAGAATGCGGCAGTCCCAATACATCGTTTAAGGCTCCGCGTGAGACTTATCATAAGTGTTAGTCGAGGCTTTGACACTGTGCAAGGGCCATTAGGTTGGTCTCTAACTGGATTAGTTGTCATACGGTAGCCCGAGTGCCAGACCACCAACTAGTTTAGAGGTTACCCTGGGGGGTAGTCTGGCTTACCATTCCATCCGTACCTGCGCCCTCTATAGCTCCACTGAAATACTGGACTGCAATACACACCTACACATAATTACAAACAAACAACAGCGTTGTTGACAAATATGTCAACGTGTCACAAAACAAGACGTCCAAGATGGTTCCTTTATCGACAATCGATTAACAGAAAATTATGATCCAGTTTTTTGATCTGTCCTAGTGACGTACAAACGCTTTCACGCACTTTATCCTTATTTTGATTCGTAGAATGAAAATATTTAAGGTATCTTAGCTCATGTACTGGTAAACTCAATGTTTGTATTATTTGTAAAAAATATTATTAATTATTTATACTGTGTTACTGTTTTGAAATAATAAGTGATAAAAAGGACTATCAGTTAGAAGAATTACCTTTAATGACTGGAAAATTTGGACCAAAATTTGAACAGGTGTTCTTGGCGACTGAACTGGAGGCGAGGGTGGAGGGGCAAAATATTTTTAAAAATTCACAAACTGCCGTTAATTATTGTCAATTAGTTTGATGAGACTTTTAGTGAACGATTTATGCGTACAATTTTAACCCCATTCATCGTGGGGGGCGTCATATGAAAATAAAAATGAAACAGTCAAGTTCGGTATCGAAATCGAAGCTACGGGAGTCTTTGAGTTTAGAATGAGAATTAAATCGCAGTTTACCCTAAAACAAGGGGATGGTACAGGGTAAAACACACTTTGTGTAATACAATTAAAGGAAAGAAAAATTATGACAAAATTTTGTTTCCACATTTCACGCGATCCAAAACTAAACACTTTGGAGATGAGACGCGGCTACCACTCCTAGGGGAAGGGGGGAGGAATTGGTGGAATTTTTATGTGTAATAAAGGCTCATATTTGAGTCGAAAAATAATTCTTGAGGTCAGTTATTTGCAAATAATAAGGAAACTATCGATTTGGGTGTCGAAACCGTTGTGAAGGGAATCGCTGTGTTACATTGTGAACTTTAGTATGTGATTTAAGTAAAAATTCATCCCTTAAGCGTGGAAGAAATTTTGTTCTGTTAGAGTTCTGAAAATATAGTGCTGCTATTGTACTGGGAGTATTTTTAACTCTCTCGAGATATTAAGAGCATATTCCAGGTTCATCTCGTGACTTTTTGATGCCGGTTTAATCAAGCGTTGACCAAGAATTAAATAATGTACTGTGATAGTAGAACTAAATACCCGGGCAACGACGTGTTTCCAGCTAATTAACTATAAAATATAGTTAAAACACAAGACGGGATCTCAAAACTAAGGGACGAAACGTCGTGTAAAGGACTTTTTATCATTTATTTATGTTATGTGTTTGATGAAGTATGCAAAAGAAGAGTATTGCATTAGAGATAAGAGGCTGCAAAAGAAATTCAATAACTGTAATGGTCAGGGAACATGAAATTTCCACGTGCCTGTTTAAAGTTACGTGATTTCATTTGTTTCATCACAAGAATCACTATATTTTTTAACGTCCATAACAGTTTGAGTAAACTAGTTTTCATCAACTGTATAAGTATGTTTTTAAATCACCGTATCTAATATCTTTTTCCCCACTTTAAAGCAGTGTTAAAGACTTGTAATGGAATTATATAGTGACCAATATTGTCACTGCAACTACTTCTTAACGTAAATATCGCACTACGAGGGATTTTAAGGAATTATTGTAGCCGAAAATTCGAGAAACTTATAAATAAGTTAGTTAATCGATTTTTATAACAAAGATGAACTACGTTTTAAAGAAAAAATTTTTAAGTTAACTACTCGTAAAAATTCTGTATAATTATGATTATATTAATTTCACTTTCTCTGGTTCGCGTTTAATAAAAGGCAGACTGAGCCTTCTCTGAGGGACGCCAACAGATTAGATGAAAAACCTTTACTCGCTTTCTAACTCGTTAGGGAGACCAGGCTGAGTCCTCTCTGCGCCCCCCCCCCCTACCCAACTACCCCCTCGCTTTAATCAATACTAATGAGAATTCTCGGACAATAAATTATCCATCATACGTTCACGTAATTAAGATTGATTTCAGCATCAATTCATCATGCCAGTGGATGTTGGGGTTGGGGGGGATAGAGGGGGGGTTTTAGTTTCAATTTTCGCGGTCCTACACTCAAAATTCACTTTCATCTATCCACCCTACAACCCCTATCCTTTCATTCCTCTCTCATCCCTAAACCCCTCTCCCAATTCCCCCCTTTTTTTTGGACAATGCCTTTGCGTTGTCAGCTCGTTAGCAGGAATTCGGTAAAATACATTTCACTGTGCGAGAGTAAGATTAAATATTTTCTATTTCCGGCTCCACGTGAAACACCTTGTCAACGTATTATTCGAAACGAATTTTTCAACCCATCAGTTCTCATTTTACAACAATTGGTCTCGGCAAACGATTAAAAAGAAGGTTATATATATCTTCATTATTCAATAATAAAAATATACTAAACAATACATTTTTAATTTATTTTAGATCCCATGATATTATTGGCAACCACGCAAGTTAAACTAACTCATACAAAAGAACAACAATAATGAGGTATCTTATTCATTAGTACCTGAAGAAGTCTCAAATGAGAGACGAAACTTCGTAACGTTTAATATTTAAATTATAAAAATACTGACAAAGAGGTTGATTAAATCATTTATTATATATTTAATTCAATGAAGAGTTCTCAGGATTCCAGTCGGGTGATGAAGTCACATCACCTAAAGACGATGGCGGTGTTAACCATGGAAACGTTGTGGACTACAAATTGCATCACTCGACTGGAATCCCGAGAACTCTTTATTCAGCATCTTCGTTGGGAAAATCTATGTTCTCTATTACATATTTAATTGTCAGAAAAATTATTTAATGTATTACGTAAAATTTACAATTGTCTTGGGTTATATTTTTTCATACGTATTGATCACTTTTAATTGTTGTAATATTATTTTGATTGCCTCCTCCGAGGATGTGGTGTTCTTTGTACTAAATGATCCAACAATATTGCTCCTCTGATTGTTCTAATTTCGTCAGTGGAAAATTTTGTGGTCCTTGCTTAGGCATTTGTTGTTATAGTTACACTAGGGTGGAGGTTCTGTGAAGAAAAGATAGTAGTTATAAATTTTGTGTATTTTGTTCCTTACCCTGCAAGGCAGTTTGATCCTTTCTTGTGAGACCTTTGGGAAGAGTAAATCTTGATGATTGTTAGGTGTAGATGGAAAGGTCCGTTGTTACTGGATCTTCTGGTCCAGAAATGTTGTGTTATATATCTTTCATATGTCATCTACGGAGCATTTATGTTTGGATATTAAATAAACAATACATTAAAAACATCTATAATTTAGTTAAATTTATTCTGAATAAAAATGTAAAAATTGTAACTTTATGCGCATTCCTAAATTGGTTATGTATGCATCCAAGCATTACAAATTAATGTTTATTTATTTTAATAATATGTCCTGTATAAATAAATATTTTCTAATCAGTTACTAAATTATTCAGATTCATCTGTATAACATTTACATCTTCATAATAACTTTAATATAAAATTTATATGATGGTGTCCGTATAGTTGTTAATGTAGATCACAATTTAATTTATTATCTATTTCAGATATCTTTATTATGAAATAAGTATTTAAGAAATTATTTGTACTCTAAAACTGAATAATATTAATAGTTTCCACATTTTAAATAGCGACACAAAAGCGATCTGATGAAAAGGTCCAGTCGAATTGCTGGCAATAATGATAACGTTTAACTTGCGAGCTAATTGGCATGGAGGTTATTCTGTTAATATGAGTTTTTATTGATTCTGTTCGTTGTTTACGGCTACATTTAATTACATTTTGTAATTAACTGCCGTAGGGATAGATTAATTGTTATTGTAGGCCCAGACAGAATTATACAGAGACTGTTTTAAAGTCATCTTTCTAAAGACAGTCGCCTTAATTTTAATTTATCCTTTCTGTTACACATACAGAGTGAGTTAGAAGGGATTTGGTGGGGGGAGGGGAAGGGTGTATACCAGATTACATGACAGTGATCCTGAAACAGTCACTTTCCCTTTAATAGCATAGGAAGGGAATTGAAAAGGGGGGAAGTTAGAGTAAGGGAGACTATAGTTTATGGATCCTGTGACGTACCTGAATGTAATCAAGATAAAACCCTATTAATCCTAAATCAGGTAGGTCGGACTATTGGTTACTATTCTCACGCCCTTCCGAGTGACGGGGGACGAGTTTGCTGCGGGGTCGCAGCATTCCTTTCTCCGTGTCCGTGTGATGGAGGTAGTTGGCCAACTGATCCAATGGGTTCAACGAACAACTCTTACCGTATGACCAAGGTCTTAGGGGAATGAAGCGAATGCATGTTACCAATTAATTACTACTCCAAGTTTAGAGAAATTAGTATTGTATAGCATAAATAATTTAAGTAAAGAAAATTTTCAGAGGAAGTAAAAGAGAATAAACCATTGTTGGCGACAATTACCACGACCGCCCTAGAACAGAAGTTGTCACAAAGAAGAATATTAGGAGTCTTTTTGTGTACGATTTCTAAGAAACGGCTACATAAAACGTGAAAATAAATTAAAGTAACGTATTACACACAGAGAGTTATTAAGAAATAGATATTTTTGGAGAAAATAAGGGAGAATTTCCATGGACTATGAGAAACATAACTGCCATTAAGTACTCATTCACACTTTTCCGACCTATAGTGTTGAGGGAATGAAAATCAAGAGGCTTTAAAAGATGAAACGATTCCTTAAAGTCCCATTGAATATCGGAAAAGGAGGCAATTAAATCATCACCATTAACTACTTCTCATAGATCATTCATAGACCATTCAACGTCATCGAACTGCGAGACACATAAAGTTATTTATGAGAAACCGCACACAGCGAAAATTGTGGTTGAAATATATCAGTCACAATATAGTTCATTCAATTCATTTGGTGTATTATAATTTTTCAAATATCTCTTATTATTTATGTACGGTGTCATTCATTCACAAGTTGCAATATTACCTGTTGACCTGATTGGGTCTTGATTGGCGCTATGGGGGTTACGTGGATGTGGGGTGGAAGGGGTGCGGGATTGGATATAATAAAGGAGAAGCCCCTGATTGTTGTTTACCGTGCCGCTCGCACATAAAGTACGAAATTTAATCTGCCTTATGGAGTAGGCCCATCCCCTCAACCCTCCGCCGCATTCCTATAGTAACCCAGTCTGAATTTCCTCTCGGGACCAACAGCACACATAAAATCGAATCCTACCTCTCTGGGGCTACAACACGTACGTGCTTCCGGTTGCACAAAGGACGATTAAGATGATATTGCAGTGCGTATGTGTGTATATATATATTTCCCTATGTGGTCCGCGGAGAAATTATTTTAAGTACTTTCAAATTGCATTTTATTAAGGATAAAAATTCGCTTGTAGAAGCAGTAAATAAATCATAATCACTTATAATTCTTTCTTAACACAAATCAAAAATTTCTCTGAAATTTTATTTTATTCATGGCAAAGATGAAAATAAAAATTATATTTCAAACTTCACGCTAACCTAACGTATTAGTCACGCTAACTTTATTTGTGATCCTGAAGCGGTCTTCGGCGTCACTGAACGAAAGTGTTTGTTTCACTCTCTTCTCCTATCTCTGATATTTAAGCGGTAACTGTGCAAGTACTGCTATTATAAATATATTCTCTTTACAACTTCACTATGGGCTCCTATAAACATTTATAACAAATTCTCCTTTACAAAAATCTCCAAAGGCGTTTTTAAAAAATATGCCTCTAATTAATACTTAAATTGGGAATAACAAATATTATTCTCTTTTCCTTGCCGCATCCTAAATATTTCTCTGCAAGTGGTAAAATTTAGACGGTCATTTTTCGGGTGTTTCAAATATTAAGTAAATATATTAGCCATCTCAGCAATATTTAGATATAATATAGATTAACACGTTTAAATTTTAGAGAACTGTCCAGTTGCACAAACATAAAACATCTTGGAATTACAACATAAAAATTTTAAAGTATAGGATATAATAAACAATAAATACCATCATCACCATTCTATCAGAAACATTCATTTGGCTTTACAAATTTCTCAACAATGTATGATTATTTATTGATATTACAAGAATTAAGTTGGGACAAATTTTTTAATAACTTTTCACATAATTTTATTATAATAATTGACCCTAGTGCACACATTACGCATGAAAATGTTGTATAGTATTAAAAATATTTATTAAAAACTGAATGCTTCTTCAGTATATACTAAGTAAGTAGAAGTCTAAAATGAGAGACGAAACATAGTTTAGTTCAATATTTTAATAAAAATAAAAACTGTCAAAAGGGTTGTTTTAACTTATTTATTGTATATATAATTGCCGGATAATTTTTTTCTTTTTTAATGTAGTAGTATAAAATTTCGTGTTTCTGGGTTTGTTGGATTATAGTTTCGTCTATGAAAGTCTGACGCGGGCGTGTTTGCCTCCCACTTGCTTTACCTTCTTGTAGATATCATTTCAATTACTGCTTTTGGGTTGGGTAACGTGTTCCGACCGTTGTACAAAATAAAATAAGTGTTGTTAGAGCATCTGTGCCTGCCACCAGACGCCAGCCTTTTAGCAGTTTAATTTCCTCTTCGTGCCGCTCCGTTCTGGCACTTTGACAGTTCCGACTGACGTAGTCGCGGGGAAGCTTAAGAAAACACTAAAATGCACGCTAAGTTGTACGCCTCGGTTAATCAATTTATCGCTTTAAAAGCTCGTGCCGAGCCAAATACCACGGCGGGGCTTTGGACAAGTGAATCTGCGCCGCCGCTCTAATTGGGGACTTCCTGCCCGTCCGTCGCGTCGGTCTTTGACGCGCCTCGTGATTGATGAACGCGTGCTGAACCCTGACTGGAATAATAAAAAAGGATACATATAACGTATCTGTGGAAAGGGAACGAATGGCGCACGCAGATCCCGGCCAAATTCGCGGTGGGGGGTTGGCTTATACGACTTATCACAGAATAGTGTCGCCTTGATTTATGAAATCCCTCTCACAAATTTGATCCTTTGTTTCGTTCAACTTCGAAAAATATAAACGCAATTTAATCCACCCCGTCATTTTACATATATATATTAAGCATTGTATCAAAAAACACACCTTTTTAAGTAAAAACCTATTACACTTTCCACAAAATTATCATCCCGTAACATTAAATAAATTATTTATTATGCTGCTTGCATATATTAATATTGTCTCCATCTCAGGATAATTTTGGCATTAACTTCATTTATATTACTAATAAGAGCATTTCTAAACATTTGGTGAACCAATTTTCACACAAATGGAGGAAAAATTAAGCTCTTTTGTGCCACGTATATCCCCAAATAAGCAGTTTGTAGAAACACGATAATTGGAGCTCGTAAATGAATAGTATTAGTATTATATTTCTTTTTCATTTATCCTACAGAGAAGAAGAATTTTAGAGATATGAAACGAATCAGAGATTGTACATAACATGTTATTACTATTCGCGTTATGTTACTATTTAAATTCATATGATTATTTTTAACTTATTAAAAATATAATTAAAATCTAGAAAGGAGGAAATACAACTTGTACCTATTACATAATTTTGTTAATTATTGTTTATACCTTATAGGGGAAGTCGGGGATGAACAGGATACCCTGGTAGAACGGGAATAGTCCTACTGAAACTTGAAAATGAATTTTTTCGACGTCTTTCATCTGTGACTTTAAAATATTTGCCGCTATTCGACAATAGATAAGCTACTAAAGCACTCGCTTTTAACCCTTTAATGGTATTTATTCTTTAGCTACATATAAGTTACGTATTAGGTTCAAATATTCTTCTATTAAGAGTCGGTGAAAAACCTTAAACTAAAACTAATTTTATTTAGTACTTTACCGATAATTTTTGTTCTTATGACGTCCACTGAGTCCTGCCTCCAATAATTGCTAAGTTTTTGTTCTCTTAGGCTCCTACGTCAACACTACTGCATAGTAACATAAATAAATAAAATTCATTCGTATTCGGAGGAAGCAATATCAAAAAATTATTTTGTTTCAATAACTTTTTCGATTACCAGAACTTATAAAAATTTATATTACGAATTAAATAGGGAAACGTGTTCACTTCTCAATGTAATTAATTTATAATTTATGTAATTTTATAAAAGTATGTAAGTAAAATGAAATGTTAACGTATTATTGCTTAAGTACCCGTATATTAAAACTGGTTTTTATAATTTGAAGGAAACGTCTCATTGTTGTTGTGGTATTCAGTTCTAAGACTGATGCAACCCTTCATGCTAACCTATCTTGCGCAAGCCTTTTAATTTATTATAACTAGCACAACCCACATCCTCCCTAATCTGCTTAGCGTATTCCATCCATGGCCTCCCTCTTCTGTTCTTACCCCACACACCATTTTCCTCTAATGCTAATTTTACAAGACCCTAGAGTCTTATAACGTGGCCTATTAATCTATCCCTGCTTTTAGTCAACGTGACTATTGTTTACTTTTCCCCTATTGTGTTAAGAACTTCCTCGTTTGTAATTCTATCCAACCATCTGATTTTCAGCGTTCGCCTATACTACCACATTTCAATTCCTATCGTCCACGTTTCGCACCCATATAACGCCACGCTCGATTAAGAACATTTTTAGCAACGATTTCCTAATATTCTCAGGCAAGTCGAATTCTGACTATTTTATTACTTTTATTTTTGTCGATTATGTAAACATATTGTAATATAAGTACCATAGTTATATAAACCTTCGAAATACAAAAACAAAAATGCTTTCTGCTTGTGTCATGAAGTATCATAATTTTTTAACATGTTTCGAGTACGATTTTTTTAAATAAATAATATCACTAAATCTCATCCTTCAACATCACTGATACTGATCACGTGATGAAAATACAAAAAAATCTCTTACAAGCGTTAATCTTGCAGATAAACTCCATAGAGTACGCAGTGCTCCTATCATCTTAACTGCCTCGGACAGCTCCCAGTCATGTGCGAGCACCAGGCACTATACGAAGTTCCTTGGTTTTACTACTAGTCCAGTCGATATTTTATACATCCTGAACTGAAAATGAAAATAATAAAAGAAGAAATAAGATACAGAAGCACAAATTCATCTTATCAGTTTCGGAAGGAATCGCTAAAAATTAAAAGAATTTCTTCAAGGAATTTATTAAAAAAACTTTGTTTAAAGACTAATAATTAATTTATTATGTTGATAATTTTTCCTCTGATTTATATCAGTCACTTCATAAAACCAAATATATATCAATTTTAATTTGCAAATTTTATTCCATATTTATGTACATATGTAATTTAAAAAATTGTAATGTTTCATATTTTGTAATTTATTTTGTAGATGAATATGGCAATTGCCGAAAGCTCCTTCAGAATAAAATTTGAAAATCAAAATTGAAATATATTTGGTTTTATGAAGTGACTGATATAAATTAGGGAAAAATTATCATCATAATAAATTAATATACTGCATATAACGCCTTTTATAATATATAACGATACTTTGAGAATTGCTGAAGGTGGCATCGTCACGTAGAAGTGTAAATGATAAATAATTTTTTGATATATATCGTTTGACAGTTACCCACTTTTTATTCCAGCGGACGGATAAAATGCTTAACGCGAGATTTAAATTAGACCCATAATGGATGGAAGCGCTGTTTTTGGTATAAATATAGATGTGCGGGATCAAAGAGATTACATGTAAAATAAATAGTAAAAAGTTTATCCTGTGATATTCGTTAACAATTGACCTGGAATTTTGTTGTGTCGGAGTGAAAGAGGGCAAGAGAGAGAGAGAGAGTGAGAGAGAGAGGAGGGGGAAGGGTGGAAGATAGATGGAGAGGAGAGAGAAGGATAGATTTGCCATTGTATACTCACGGGGCGTAACTTATAGCTTGATTTATTTATTCCACCAGAGATCGTTTTCATTTAATTAGAGCCGTGACTGGTCATTATGTCTGTAGCTACGTCATTATCAGAGACCGACGTATTAATTACGAGAGATTTGATCGCGAGCAGAGTTTCACGTATAAGGGAAACCCGGTATATGGCATCGCTGCGCCTTTAAAATTATATTTAATTATATTTAAATTTAATATCTTCATTACTAATGTAACACACATATTCCACAAACAACGGCAAGCTACCAATATTCCTATTAATCTTAAAAATGATTGAATGATATATTAAATGAACCAAAATAAAGCGAATTCGAATCAAAAAAATTATTAAAGTAAAAAAATTACATATGAATTTAACAATATATTTTAAACTGATATATATCAAAAGTAAAAAAGAAAGTAACGTAACTGAAAAGAATTGAAATTCTTCGAAAAATCTTAATAAGAAGTTAACGTTTTCAATTTTTGTAAATGTAGAGTATTATTGATTTAAATGAATGGGACACCATTAATATGTCAGAAAAATAACAATTAAAATTTCATATGGTGTACACCTTTTCATCTCTACTTTTAGGACTTCATCGGGCAAAATTTCAGAAGGTAATACTACTAATTTTGAGTTTGAAATATTAATATTAACAAATAGGTTCATAGGGAACATTAAAAATCTGTAAAATGAAATAAAAAGTTGTTACAGCAAACATATTTAGAATTACCTGGACTAAACTGCGCAGTCCACTAAACACGTCTTACTTCTCCGCTAACCCGCCATCAACTCAAATGCACTAAAAATGCAATATTCAGCGAAGTAAACTGATAAAATTACTTTAAATGGACTTCGGCTGCGTCTTAGCGCATGACCACCTGAATCTGTGGTTCTTCCGATAGCCAAACTGCTACGAGCGGCCGCAAATCTTGCGAGGCCACATAACGCACCATGCCTTAAGCCCATCTCGTCGACGACTGATAAATCCTGTTCCTTCCTTGGCTTATGACGCTCGGTCAACTGGCCTCAGCCCCCAATCGCAAGCATGCGATCTCCCGCTCTTCGTCGGCCATTAAAAACGCCATATCATGTGGACGCTGAATGTACAGCCTATCTTTCCCACGTTACCTGAGTCAGTCATCGACGTCACGCACACAACAACTGTGCCTGTCGTGTGTTATGCGGCGCATATCGACAGTCCGCTGGGGCTGTAACTTTACATGTTACATTATATATACACGACTATATTAATTTCTATTTTATATCCTCTGCGAGAAGAAGTGAATAATATTGTATTCAAAAGACAGAGATTTTATGACTACAGGTAAAATAAATTAAATATTCTAAAAAAATCAAAAACTTCTTAAATGTATTTTATTTATTTCTCAAGATTTTTGATGAATCGGAGAAAGCATTTCAATGCGGGATATCTACTGCGAAACAATGATGGTGTAGGGTTATTGCAAAATAAAATTTTTCCTCCAGCTACTGTAAACGTTAAAACTCAAATGTTGTGTGTCCCTCTTTATTATTGGGGACAGGAGAGTTGTATATTTGGTTGCCCCTTTCATTTACTGACTGGTGTAATGAGTGTTGCCGGCAGCTTAGTCTGTAGGTGACAGAGTTGCCAGGGTTCGGTTGATTTTGTGTGTGAAAGGCTTGCGCCTGCCGTGTACGTAACGATCAGACTAATTCCAAACCGCATTCGTACAGCACAAGCCCTCACCCTCTCCGACCTTGTATATTCACATTCAGCCACACTTGTCATTAATTTTGATGGCTCTGCCGGTAATGATGTTGCGCGCTCCCGATATGAGTGAGACGTTCGCCTGTGGGCCCAGTTAATTACTGCAGACGTGTAACCTATGGGAAAATACGAACTGCTTTAATTCTTTCCCAGGGGTCTCTGCTCAAAAAGACTGTATGTGGTTTTTTTCTTCTATTTCCGCGCGTGATGAACAGACTTCTGTAATTATGTTCGAGGTTTCACTCCAAAAGGGGATATTCAAAAGGGCGCCTCATATCGACACTATTCCATACATAACGTTTACAAAACATCTATCAACATAATATATTTTCTAATATCAATACTCTTTCACTAGAATTTATTTTTCGTTAACAATCTACACGAGAGTTATCCTGAAATAGGCAACATCCCTTCAATACCATAATAAGGGCACTGAAAAGGGGGATGTGAAAGACGTAGACAAGTCTTGACAAGGCAACCCCGGCTATAGTTCAAGGATCTTACCCAGTGTTTCACCTAAAGAGATGCAGGGAAAACACTAGAAAACCTTCATTAGGTAGGTCGGGCTATTGGGTACTATTCTCACGCCCTTCATAATGACGGGTGATGAGTTTTCTGTCAGGTCGCAGCATTAACTTCTACGTGTCTCCACTAGTTTTAGGAGGCAGTTGGTCGACTTATCCAATGGGAACAGCGGAAAACTCTTACCGTATGCCCAAGGCCTTCAACCCCAGCACGTACACCTCCTAAGATGGGTGCCTCGCCATTAAAGGGTTAAAACTGAGGAATTTTGTGGATTACCTTCAGTCGATATGCTGCAAAAATTTATAAAGTCACAGAGATAGACGCCAAAACCAGAGTTAATTCACAAGGCGCCTTCAGAACTTGGTCAAGTAACTGTCAGGACTTCTTCCTTGGCCATGTCCAGTGTTTCACCCATAATTTACAAACTCCAGCACTATCCAGTGAAAACGTAGGCTATCTCGTTTTTCCCCGCTATCCAGTTCCACCCCGACTTCCAATATATAATGTTTTAATGAAATTTTTATTCATATTATTAAAAATCAACGTACCCTACCAATTGTTTTATGTTTGAACATTAGAAAACGTTTAAAATCTTAAGAAATATATTTGTATCGCTAATTTTTATTTAATTAATATAATTCACAAAATTAATTTCTTAGGAACCGTTTATAAATTTCATGGTTTGTTTTTGAGGATGATGTGTAGCACTAGAAAAGGTGCTAGAGGAATTGATAATTTTTATAAATTAACTATGACGCCTAATTAAATTAATTTTTGTATTTATTGTCTTTCGGGTATTATATATATTTTTATGATGAAGACTAAGACATGCGCAAAGTGAGAAAAAGTGAGAAATCTACTGATCAAATTAGAATTATGACAATGGAACGGGTTGACCTTAATAATTTTAATATTAAATAAAGTGGGTATATTGGCGTGGAGCGAAGTCGAAAAAAAAAGAAATAGGTATCAACTTTAGGGCCGGCTTGGATTTTAACGGTGATAATATCACTACAAGAGAACCAAGAACCAATAACAACTTTGTGAAGTACGATGATACCTAAATATAATAACGAGACGTGTCAGTAGACACGGCCAGGATTAGCACAAATTTGTCTGTAATAAGTAATAATAATGTTAGTCATAAATAGATATTTTAAGGGTAATAAACGTCAAGAGAAAATGTTCAGAAAATAAGAATGAGACATATTTGTTCCGAAGGAAGGAAACTACTTTGCAAATTTACACACGTAGTAAATTAAAAAGGGTATATCAAATAGTTTCGTGTCATTTTCGCTTAGTTTTAATTTTGCCTTAGTTGGAGAAATGGGCTTTGTGAAAAAGATTGTTTGCTGCAGAATTTTCCGGTCTCCTGGCCGACGTCGGCCATCGCCTGCAGGTGTTAGTACACTAACTAACTAGGAGGTCCGTCCGATTAATATGCAGGGAGCTTCCTGTGCGCTCCGAGGCGAGTTCTCTGCACTGGACTTTGCCTCTGTAAATTGTTTACCGCCGTCTGGGAGGATAAGAGACGGACAGAGGACGGAACGGGACGGGAGACGAGAAAGAGGAAGGATAAAGATTGGGATGAACACACCTTACTGGAAATGGCGTGAGTCCGAGGCTATGGTTCCCCCCCTCCCCTCCCCCAAATTCATAGCACCCATCTCTAGCAGGAAACAGTAGCGTAATTTTATTTCCCGGAAAGTGGATGAGGGAGTGGGAAGATAACTTACCCTGAGGCAGCAGAATTATCTCAATCGTTCCGCAAAGGCGTAATACCAGCTTACTGCGGTAGAAATGCTACGGTGTTTTGTTGTCCGTATTCAAATAACTCTGCTTTCCACTTTCCTTCTGAATGTAGATAGGATGTCTGCAGTATTTACTGTTTCCCGTGCTATACACAATTTCAAACGTCAAACAAAGGCGAACTCTTTTTATAAAATACGAAAATAATACTACATTCCTTTTCTTACTATACAAATATTGCTTCAGTTACAACATTCTAGAATTTAATTACTCTTTTTCCTTGTGTAGAAAGTATGGAATATTCAGCTGGTATCCACCAAGTGACCCCCCCTCCGGCTAATTACGGAGTCTCAAACAAATTTCACTTCAAAGCAGCCCTACCTGTGTAGCATAATGCTTCTCTTGAGAATTTTACAATTTACGTTCTATGTAATTATGATATACACTTATTTAGACTACTTATAGAAATCCTAAGGTAAACTGGATGGTGCTAATTCGGAGAGGTTCTTTTACTGACATGACGGGGGGGGAGGGGCGGATCACAGGAACAGCTCTACAAACCAATTACTCGAGTCTTGCGGATCCGACCCTTTAACAATTCAGACTGAAGGCTTGTCTGTCTGTGTGTGTTCGAGTGTGTTTGTATGTGTGCCCACGGGAGGCTCGATGTGAGCTGGGCGATAAGAAAGTCTGTAATTTGTTCTTCATTGTGGTGGCGCGCTCTCTCCCTTCTCTAGGACTAATGGAAAAGTTAAAGGGCAAGGTGGGTTCTTGCCTGACGAGAGGTTAACGCGCAGACGACATCTTCGCAACAATGGCGTCTTAATAAGGAGCTGCTGACGGTCGTTCCCCACCGCTAAACATTTCCATAGATCCTCAGGACTTTCTTATTTACTCTCTGACAGATAAGAAATGGCGTTATTTTATGCCGCTACTATTATTTGGTTTTCTAATAACGAAAATAAATTAGCTTCGAAATGAATAAACATTTGGGGAACATAAAAGGTCGGACTGTTCAACTTATAAATGTTTAAACTGAATGGACTTTCTTCAGATATATAATCGATGACCAAGCGTGACAACTTTACAAAGAGACTCACACCTTTGTCCCACTAAATCGTCCGCGACGAGAAGTAATCCCCTTGGATGACGCTTGCCAATCTCCTGTTAAACCCGAATAGGAATGAAATATACCTGTGGCCTGCTGCATCCACAGTAATAATAATTTACATGTAATTAACGGTAGAATTTCTCTGTACAAAATACAAACTCATTCACAGATTCACCGTGGAATTGAAGTAAATTGGGTTCTGGATCTCAAGGACGCAGCCTTCTAGAAGATTCGACTAATTAACATTTTCAAATGCCATATGTGCTGTCACTAAAAATTAACGTATGTTTTCGCATCCAGTACTGATCAGTACGATTATTTTTACAGACCGATCCTTAACGGCGCTATGGGTCATTAGTCCTTAAATTAGTTTTCTCCAGACGTAGAAAAAAGAATATTTTGTAATAAATAAATACACAAATATAATACAAAATTTTGCGTGAATTTGACGTGAGCTGATTAAATTTCACTGCCATCTAGACGCAAGGTTGCCCGAGAATGCTTGTAGAAAACAATTGACTTGAGAACGGTACCTTCAAAGGTTGGAAACTTATGGCACACAAAATGCACAAAAAAATTAAACTTTCATATTAGAAACATTAAAAGTAATGAACTATTATTAATTTTAACCAAAAATAAATTGCAAGAAAAATATGAGAAAGACGTATCGCCCGAAACATAATTTTCTGAGTTGAAGTTTAAAGAATATATATGAAAAGACGGCCAATAAGACAGAAAATATTTAATTATTGCAAATGCAACGTTCCAATCAACTTTGTGGAATTCTTCAGGTCAACTATTTTCGCCGGCGTAACCGTCGCTGGAGATTTTCCGCGACACCAAATTTCTCTAACGTAAATTGTCCATTCATTGAATAATTATCTGAAGAAGTCCACAAATTTGGATGAAACGTTATATTTGTATTAATTTCATAGAAAATAAATTATTTGCTGACTGATTGGCCGTTTCTTCATTTATGAAGATTAATTTCAATTTAATGAACAAAAGATAAAAATCAAAATTTAGTTTGGTAGATTTTGCCAAAAGCTTAATTTATTCTACCTGAGTATGTTTCATTAAATGAATGTGCAGTACATGAAAAATTGTGTAGCAAACGGTCTATTCTCCTGAAATACAGCACCCCGTAGTAGCCCTTGCTGAGTCTCGGTCTCTACGCTGCGATTCGTCTCCTGTGTCACCGTTCTCTTAGATAAACAACCCGGGGTGTCGTCTTTACCAGTTGTCTCCAGCAGCCAAAACCAGGATGATTCTCGAACCTCCATAACGTAGGAAATTGGTCTCCCAACTAGCATGAGGCACGAATAGAAGTGATCTGTTCTGAATTATGAGATTTAGTTCGGAAACATAAATTTTCATTGATCTTCACACATCCATGTCCAAGGGATAAGTTTCCCGTGCTTTTAAACATTCCATAGCATTCATACCTGAGTGCGGCGTTCATCCGGGAATTTTTGCAGTCATCCTCATGCAGCCCAATGTAAATGAAATAAAACAGTATCATAACATGTTCAACATATCTTTGAGGGAAAAATATACATAAACGTTCCATAATGTGTTGTTTGATGCGACTTGGGTACGTTCCTTTTCCAGAAAAAAATATTCGACACAGCCATGACGAAAATTCGTTAATTTTTGTAAATTTAACTGTTTATAAGATAATTTCGATTTTATATGGAAACTTTGTCATTGAGTTTAAAATACAGTTCTATTTATAGCTAATGTTTGGATAAATACGAGATGTCTTTTATCATTTATTTAAGTTACAGGGATAAATATTATTAATTTGTACAGTCACAGTCTTAATATGCAAAGTCCAAAGCAAGGTGAAATTTATTACGTTTTGGATTTGGTTCTTATGCGGCTAAATCTACTTGTCGTTTTTACAGACTTGAGGTAGAAAAGCGTTCCGTTTACTTAAACTTGGACGGTTGAGTTGTTATAAGTTTGTTCAGTTTTTCTTCCCGCCTTTTCCTATTAGCCTGCGAGGTAGGCAGGCTGGCAAGACGACTTGAATAAATTTTTGACGTAGTGTTGTGAAGACCTTCCGGGCGTGTGACATGACGTTTCATTGTTGAAAGCGCATCTGGCGTTGAGAGGAAGGAAGGTGCTTTATGTGCCACGCCGGCAAAAAGGGGTTCGGGAAGGACCGAAGGAGGTATCAAGTAAAATGCACTCTCAGAAATGAGCAAAGGTAGCAAGCGGCAAAGTCGACATCCCGCTTCTTATGAATAGCAATCGTCATAAAAAAAACACGAAACTCACTCGCAGTTTGTATAAATATTCATGCGATAACAAAATTTAACAAACTAGACAATTAAAAATTTACAAGTGACAACATTTTCCTTTCTTCGCTTGAGAGAACATGTTTTTAAAGAGAAACTTGTTGTCTCAGGTGAGTTTGAATTGCCTTATTGTTTGGCCTATGTAATAAACATTATAGTATTGATAAAATATTTTTTATTACATTACATTTATTTAATATTATCTGTGTTTGCATTCTTCACATAAATTATACAATATCGTGAATGATTCGGCAAATAACAACTTTGCAGACAAAAACTTCTAATATAATGTATGGAACTACATTAATTACTCTCCCTGTCGTATGTCCCATATCGAATGACATTTAAGCTTTTTCCAATATAATTCTCTGAAGAAAAAAATCATTAAGGATGTGGAAATCTACAAATTTCCACGACACTTTGTGGTGGTAGGTTCTGGAAATCACTATTCCGCAAGAGTTTCTCAAACGCATTACAATGATCCTACTGGGACCACGGTACAATATATAAACCCATTAAGGTGTCGTAAGTCACGTCTCACGTGACAACAGTATTTTGTCTCCTTCGGCCGTATGTTACGGGGGAGTGACAAGGCGCAACGTGTCGAAAATCGATGTCTGCAATTATATGGGCACGTAGCCTCATCAGACTGATATAAGGAAAGGAACATATCCGATGATAAATCAATGCCTTTTCTAATCAATTTTTATTTTAAAACATATTAAAGTATAGCATAAACAAATTTGTACGTAAAGAACAATTTACAAAGAAAGAATTGTCCGCCAGAACAATTAAAAAACAAGAAAACTTATTATCAGAATATGGTTGCTTTTGTGAGGCGACGTTTTTGCTCATATTTTTAAGAGAAAGTAGTTTTCAAATTTTTAATTTAACGCTGGTTTTCCGAATCAACTGTAATTTACAGACAATAATCTATAAAAACCTAGTGCCTTATAGGGTTAGTATACCTTTTAAATTTCTAAAATACTATCCAACAAGGTAATATGTTTTTAAGGTATTTAAGGAACGCACGTGGGTTACTACTGTGTATGAAAAGGTTATTAATAATTTTTTTCTAACGTATTGGTCAAATTTTTTTATCTATAACTGTAATTTGACTATTAAATTTATTTTAAAATATTATTATGCAATTTTAAATGAAAATTTTAAGTTTTCTAACTTTTATCACTGATATGTGGGGAGTTAATTGATTGATTAAAAGCGACAGTTTCCCCCCTTGGTGTTTGAATAATGTGAAACATTTTATCAACATTTGTATAAGATAGAAAGTTATAAAACTGCTATAGCTGTAAATTTACGCATCTCCGACGCTTATGTAGCCCTTAGCCCTTTGCCCTCAACCAATGAGACCACTGACTGCTAAAACAGGGAAAAGGAAGGGCATTAGAGACAGGGATTTAAACACTGAGCAGCTCAGGACGACAAATATTTACATGGCGCAGCTCCGCGTCGAGGCGGATAGTGTCCGTAAGGTAAAAGGCAACCACGACAGTAATCTTCATGCAAAAGAATACGGAATATGTGGGCGCTCACGGTGGCGGAAAGAGAACGAAGAGGCCGAGGAAACACGAGATTACATGCGACCCACGACAACACATAGAGGAGGCGGGATGAAGGGTAAAAATAAAAGACGTCGTGGTTGCGGTTGGCGGGAAGAGACGTGACCCAGAACCCGACGAGAAGTGGTTGACGCTTAAATAATAATTTAAAAAACGAGCAAAGTTATCATACGTTCACAGCAGCGGCGTGCGTCACATATTAAAATGCAACGCACAAAACGTGGGAATTTATTTATTTTATAGCAGAAAAATAAATAAATTTAACCACTTTCCTAAAACGAGGCATTCTATAAAGAAAAGTACATGTAAATAAAATTCAATTAAATATTAATGTATTCGCTACAGTCCAGTAGCAAGTTAAAAGCATTTTGAGCACATATTAATTACACAAAATATGTAGATGATTTAGAATATAATATTAATTGACGAACATAGCAATAAAATAATGTGCAGGATCTCAGCTTATGTACAATTATCATATAATAATTATGAATAAACAATTAAATAAAGTATCTACACGAAAAAAAACATAACAGACACAATGAAGAGTAGCAGCGTGAATTAATTTCTACTGACAGTTTAAATGTATATAATTATTTTGACAAGAACCCAGAGACAGCAGAAAGATCTGAAAATAAATTAAGAAAAATCCATTATGAAAATACAAAATATATTGACGTAACGCATGCCTAATTTTTAAACTTCGCGATGATTTAAATTCAATACTTAGCTGAATATTTATTAGAATACTTTGTGTATTTGGGTTAGTACTGAAACAAAAATTATATAGATAATGTGAGAAATATTATAAACAGCTTTTCATTATAATCACACTGTATGTTCCCGATGAAAAACAGTACCTTTAATACTGCAATCGCTTTCTTCATGAAATCGAAACATATAATTTCTAATTAAATGAAAAGCTTATACTATGAACCAATCTCCATTCCAATTAAACACAATTGGTGATTTTCATGTTTCGTGGCACTACAATAAAATTTAAAAAGTACTGAACTATTTGAAACATAAAGGCAAGGCGTGGGGGAAACCGTGTAACAGTCTGATAAATTATTAAACCCACGCAGGCAAATACGAACTCTTATTCAAACGAACGTTTCTGTCGCCACTATATTGCATGTAACTCACCAAATACGGAACATCGAGTCAAATTAAAGCATAATTACAAATATATTTCAATAATATCTCACTAGAATTATTATGAATCCGTTCGGAATTAAACCGTTGGCCGTAATTATCAGCCTGAATATTAAGCATCGCAATCAAATAGATTCAATTAAATCAGATAGAGAGAAGTGTCTGACTTTCGAACATGACCTCGTTATATTGACAGATATGATTTGGACGATACAATATTTTAATTATAAGGTCGACAACTCTACTTTTGTTTCGTCGCAATTTAAAATAGATATATATTGCTTACATTCCTAGAAAAAAGGTGGTGAACTTGTAATTAATTTTAAAAGACTAGCACAATTCGTTAATTTCTTGCACTATAGTGAAATATTTGGCAATGTCGTTTAAACTATAAAAATAACTCTTCGTTACTTTCATTTTAAAAATAAATCATTATTTATGTTGACACTTAAAGACTACGCTTTCACTGAAACTTTAAATATACTTTTTGAACGTAATGAATAAAGGAAAATAATAGAAACTTTTGAAATGTGGAGCTATTGAAGAATGCTGAAAATCATATGGGTGGATACAGTAACTAATCAGTATAGGGGAAGTGAGAATAATACGGAGGACTTTCACCAAGAGAAGACATAGATTAATAGAACACGTTTTGAGTCACAAGGATCATGTGGAACTGGCATTAAGAGAGAATTGTGTGGGGCAAGAGCAGAAGAGGAAGATTTTTCTGGACGGACAAAAACTAGCATAATGACGGACAACGGGCCTCACTACTACCAACTTGAGCAACGAGGATAGAGATCCAGGAATGGCTGAATTTTTGACAAAAACAAGATGGGTAGGAACAGATTTAATTGACGTATTACTGTTGCACTACTGTAAACAAGGGAAATTACAGCCGTATCTTTAATTTACCGAGGAACCTGCAAAGCTAAATACATAACAATATTATGGCAGCCTCTCGGGTAAAATATTCCGGAGGTTAAATACTCCCCCATTTGGATAGATTAATATGGGTGGTTGCTTAAGACCATTCTAGGAACTGAATGCTTCAACAAGAACGTAAAATTCCTACCTATTCGGGTTTAAAGCCGATGTGGTTTAATAAAGTAGTGTTAAAAAGAAGAAATTAGGAGTTTCACTATTTAATTTAGAGTCTGTGACATATTTTTTGCACATATTAGTATAACTATGTCTATTTCGGCAGGAGACTACGCCATAACTGTTTTCATATCTAAAAGGGATGGCCAATAAAATATTTAATACAGATATATTACTTTAAAGGAATGGAAGTGGTTTGAGTTACACATTTTATTAGACAAGAATGAAGTATAAGACATATGATTAGGTTTGAGAGACCTCAGGAGGCTCACAACTGATGATACTTTAAATGGCTCAGCCTTAATCGAAGAAAAATGAATTTCTATTTACTTAATATATATAAGCTTCAAATTACTCTTTTATTATACCTTCTCTTCATGTTTATAATTTTTCTACATTAGATTTCTATTTCTGTCCTGATGGTCCTTGGAGTTTTCTGTAATTTCACCTTCTATTATATCAGTCATTGCCAGAGTAAAGATATTCTGTTTGAATCAACTACATGCGTAAACTTTTAAAAATAATTAAAACCAATAGTTACTTATCAATCTCTTGCCTTCCTGAGTTTTCGGAACGTTTTTTCCATCATTTTAGCTATATTAGAAGTCAGTAAATGATCCCATTTACTAGTAAGAAAATTATTTTATAGTATTTAGTATAATTCTTCACAAATATAACTCAAGTACCCGACGTCTCTCTGTTACATATTTGTGAGTAAGTGAAGGTGGCAAAAAACAACCCATCTTCTTCTCCGAGGTCGTCGCATTTCTTCAGCTGCCTCCGCAGCACTCCACGAAATTGAATATCCCTAAATAAGACGGGCTGAAGACGTTTCCCCAATTTATTCATGAGTAAACTGTAGCACTTTGTTGGCATATATACAGCTCGTCCGGAGGATTCCACACACACAAGGCAGACCATCCCCCGAAGAAGGACCGAACACCTTCAAGTATGTGGCAGATTTCTAACGTACACTAACTACTTACACGGGTCACTCTATGTTTTATGTATTTATTTCGGTAAAAAGGCATGCAGATTTATTATCAAACATTTAACTGTATTAGCTAATAAATGCAAATTTAGATATTTAAGATATTTAAAAATAAGGATTCATTGCCGTTCAACTTTTAAAGGTGATATAAACATTCAAATCGCTCAACTTCTTCACTTACTATACGTATAGAAACATTATAAGTTATAACTGTAAAATAAAATGTACACAAAAAATTTTCTCGTTGCCTTTAATTATTCTTAGTCGTCTTCACTTTCAAAAATTCATACCTATTCAGGCTTCAACCCGACATGGTTGAATAATGTAGTGTTGAAAAGAGGAAATTAAGAGTTTTCACGTACTTCCCAGTAGGTATCAGGAGCACGTTTCGTTCAATGCTCACGTTAGTTTTGGTTAAATGGCGTTAATTCGTAATAATTAGAATGACTTTCGTACTACATATGTTGTTTATGCTCTTACAGTCCTAGAGCACGAGAAGATGGTTCAAAAAATAATTTCAAAGTATAATTTATATTTGTAAAAGTAAACAATGATTACGTCTCCCCCTCTCCCCGAGTGGAGCACAGAAGTGGTTGGAATTCTGGACCACATAACAACAGCAGTGGAAGAAGTAGCTCAAAACATGATGACTTAGAGTGAGTACAACACTTTATTTATTACAGCTTATGCAATGGAGATACTGAAGTATTCACCAAAGTGTATAAGACGACCAACTAAGCGGATTCTTGTAAGCTGGAGAATGAGGCTTAAAAGCACACTCAATTATGTCTCTCTCCGATGGCGCTACAGACCGTTTAGGGCCTGGGCCTACCGGGACGACAGCGGACAGCCACATTGCGTGACACATTCCGAATTTGGACTTGGACTGACACGTGGTCAGCGCATCGATTCTCCAGCAGTCTTAATACCAACCATTTCGCAACCATTACAGCACAAACATCCAAACCCATGCCAGGATTCGAACCCGGGACCCTTGGGTTGTGAGGCAGCAACGCCAATCACTAGACAACAGGAGGTTAGCACTTAATTATGTGACTGGATTGTATCAAGAGAAGCGTCTGTGAAATTTACTTGTGACGTTTTCTTGTTAATTAATTTCTTTTGCCATTCTGTTGTAGACGCCACCGAGGAAGAAGTTTAATTTTTGAAGGTAAAATAGTCATCAGAGACGTTCTGTCAGTTTGATTCAAAGATGAAATCTTGATCAATAGACCCGCGTTTGAGAAAACTGGTTGGGGGTTTTCTTTACAAACTCAAATTATTAAATACATAAATCGCCTACATGTGCATTGTTCTCATTGTCAGGGGAAATTTTGTCTCTCATTGGCTCATGTAGCCTTTCAACCCGAAAAGAAGCATGATGTACAGAAGATTTTCGAAATTGATTTATATATTACTTTAAAATCTATTTTATTTATTTCGTTTATCCAATAACATATTCACAGTGTCTAACCATTTTGGAATTTTATTTCATTCTCCCTCACTCATAAATTTACGACTCCTTCTGAACCAAAACTGTAGATATTTTGGATGAGAAACTCGTTATAAATTATGGAGTGAGTGTAACACACGTGGAACTGAGTGGATGATCAAGAAACATTCATGTGACTTGCTTGGATTCAGAAACACCCTGCAGTTACAGAATGTCGTGTGGTAGTCAAAAGTATACTTCTGATATTCTCATCTGGAGTAACATCTCCGAAACGGTTGACGTATTATACAAAGGGAGGATAAATTATGCTACAGATAAAGGGAAGATCTCTGATAAGTAAGTCCTCCGGGCAATAAAATACATTTTTACCATTTCGTTTCAAAGATAAGGAGCACCCCGGCGAGTTTTTTTATCAGTAAAGTGTTTCCTAGGGTGAGGTAGATTCCCCCTTCATAACCGTCGTTTATCGAACGGCCATCATCAGCACTGGGACTGATGGCATTGCATAGCGCAGAGCGATAGCCTTATCGTTCGCTCTTGGGGTTTGGGTGTGAGTGTTGGTGTGGTGGATTAGGGGGTTGCCACCGCGCCCGCCGTCGAATACAAACAATTGCCAGACGCTTCATCAGCAGTTGCTGCGAAACCAAATATTTGCCGGAGTTAGCCCGAGTACGTCAGGAGATCGATAACCATCTGGGCGGCTGGAACTCTTTAAGACTCTGCAGGTGGAATAATTTGGGGTCCTGGTTGATATAAGCCTACGGCTGATCATCTCTGGTACGTCACTAGGCAAACCAAGCTTTGAAATGGCCACGGTAGTCTAGAATATATTATATTATTCCCTATAACAGCATTATTTCATCTATATAACACAGGTAGCTCTATACATAAAATTATTTCATACCGAGAAGAATTGCTTCAACTGTCGAACCCTATGAAACTAAATTTATAAGATAAGAATGGAAAAATATCTACCAGACACGAGAATTCAAGCGAGAGGTTCCAGGGTCGATTCCCGCGTCCGGTCGACAGTTTTAGATTCTTATCTTCTAAATGTAATTATTTATCAAATAATTCAGAGTAATTAGGTATGTAACACAGTTTACTGTAATACTTTAATTAACGTTTAAGGAGGTTAGTTATGATTTTTTAAATTTCATTTTCAATACAAGCTACAGTAATCATCTGGAAATTCGCGGAGAAAGGGTTTTGCCGTCGGAAACTTACCTCATGCTCACTTTTCTGTGTTACAGATCGACCGAGGGGTCAAAAATAAAGAATACTGTTAATATATCATTCAATACGGTCGTTATCTTATTGTAAATTAATGTTACATCATTAATAACGCATCCGGTAAGTATCGTACAGAATTTTTTACAAGACCCCGCCAGACTTTTCTGCGAAGTAAACAGCAGTCTGATACATATATTATTTAGTAAATTCTAGGCTGGAACTGACAGACTACTGTGAAATTCACGAAAGACTACGAAACTCATAGGTTGTTTTATTTGAAGTGTCGAAATGTATAACAATATTTGTACCGTTTCGCATGTAAATGGTTTCCTTGGTCATTGTTTCAGTTACGTTTCAAATCACTTTAAATTTAATTATTTTCTGCCTCATTCCGCTCTCCATTGAACCACACTAACCACTGAATTTACTCTTCCACCAATTTTTGAGATCTGTGGCAATAATGTACATTGATGTATATTTGTGTGCTTTTTCAGTTTAATGTTCCGGTCATAAAATCTTTTCTGCCTATCATCAAAATTCAACAACATTAATAAATTTTTATAATAACATTTTTTGTACTTGTTGAGTCAATTTTAAGGCACGAAAGAAAAGTCTTGAATTTTTGGAAAAACTACTAAATTTTGCATTGGTGGTAGAATGGCAAAAGTCTAAATTTATCACAGAGGGTTGTCCAGTCGCGGCGTGATAGAACAGTTAATATTGAATAAATGACAGAGAGAGAATCTAAATCTAGAGGTGTAGAAAGTCAGTCCTTGAATGATTAATGGTGATCCCAGTAGTCTGGTCTCACATAATACCTCGAAACTGACACGAAATCAGTGCGTTCTGCCCGACTATGCTTGACCCTCAACGCCGCGATCCCAATCCCTTATGAAATATAAATTGTCAAATGAAAGTTCTCACTATACTGCTGCTTATTTATTATTTAGACGCCATGAGAATTCTGATAAAACTATATAAAGTCTGGATCATCTGTATAATAAATAAAGTTAGTTTCATATTTTATCTCTTTATTTCTATACCTCAATAATTTTCCCACTTTTATATTCATTATGTATATCACTAGAAGTTATCCGCTTTCAAGCTATGTTGCATTAATATATTTGTAAATATTTTATATAATTTTCACCTTTCATTTAGGACTAATGTTATGAAACTAATCTTTCATTACTTTGTTTCACAAGGAACTGAATCTTAATTACAGACAATTAAATAATATTTCTTCAGTCCAGTCCTCTTTATCCCTATTTTAATATCACAGTGCCATAAATCTCTCTTATAGAAGTTTTCAAATAAATGTATATATATATATATATATATATATATAACAACTTCGCTGTACGTAATTCGACCTCATAACGACTTGTCGTTGCTATATGACTGCAAAGAATGCTGGGTAGTTATTGTCCTTTTTAATGAATTATAACTTCCAAAGTGTGTCGTATTTTTTCTGTCGAATGGATGAAACTTACATCACTATGTGTTTTTTTACGCAATTTGCCTTTCGATACGACGGAATTAACCGATCTTATAGTCGTCTGACTTGCTCGAGAACCATTGAAAACTGGCTTATCATAATTAAGTATCAATTAAAAAGAGTAATTTTTCTCTAGAAATAATAATTTAACTATCAACAGTTTGTACACGAAAAAAAATTAAGAAAGCTTGTTTACAAAGTTATTATACAAGGATATATTCGTATATGAGGTAAACATAATTTTCTTCAGTGTCTTAAAGATCCTATTTAAAATATTCAAAATTCTGTTATAATGTTTAAGAAAGTAGAACTCCTGAAAAATCTGTGACCGTTTAAACAGAGCGAAAAATTCGTCCATTTATGATAGTCATTAAGATAAATTCAAGCTCAAAAAAGTCATATAATTTATACATCTGATAGTTTTTAAAATAAAAGAAGAAATGGGGATGAATAAACAAAAAAGTTTTAAATCGTAAAATAAATAAAGAAATAAATTGGGAACAGGATTGCTGAAGAGACGATTTGAAAACAAGGTTTCAGTGAATCGGTACTTAAACATAGAGTTAAAATTAATTCAAATTCTCATAATGAAGGAAAATGCAACAATAAAATGCGTAAGAAAAACTCTTTAACGTATAGGAAGAATATAAAAGAGAGTTATATATAGCAATAAACCACGTTGTAATAAATACAAGGCAAGGAGATGAGAATATTGTGAATTATTTATTGAGTAAATAAAACCTTAGGAATTGTTTTAATGATAAACAGAAACTATAAAGTGAAAACTCTATACTTAACATATATTTTATTATATAAAGTACAAAAATTAAAGCACTTAACTTAACATAATAAAATTTTAATAAAAGCTGATGAAACGTCGGTTTAATTAAAAAAATTGTCTGAAATTTCGTCGTTATTTCATTTTAGTATATACAGTATACTATTGTGAAACGTTTTGTATCTTTAACAAATTTTAGACCAGTTTTATATTTCAGTTTAATTCGTACGTATGATTTGAATCTTTGATATCGACTACATTTTATAAAATATATTATGATGTACATAACTAAATTTATAAAGGTTTATTGGTTTTAATTTATACAGTAAACTATAGGGAAACGTTTAATTGTTTATTTTCTAGTTACAATTACTCCAGTTGTCTATTTTAATTTAAGTCGTATGATTTGAATATTTATTGTCTACTTTATTTCCTAAAAGTATTTTATGATGTTTATAAATCATTTTATAAAAATTTCATACATCTACGTATCAGTCTTCGGAAAGTAAGGTATATATTTCTTAATTTAAGGTCTCTGGTTCTATTCCTTACCCGGCCGAATTTTTTTCCAATTTTAAACTTCTAAGGAGGGTTTAATTTATACTCTAAAAGTTCATCTAAGTAATTTGTAATTGATAACTGTGTTTCAAGTTACATTACCTTTAAATAGCCATCAATGATTAGTATTATTTAATGACAGAAATTAACGTCTGTGAATAGTATATATAAATTATCAGACATTTAAAAAAATAAGAATAATTTAAAATTAAATTTTAGACATTTCAACCATCAAGTTTCGTCATTATCTATGTACGTAAATAACTGAGGATGTAAAAACGCAGATTATACAAATGCGGAATAGCCAAAAGATATAATTAATAAGTTTAATAATATAAAATATAACTTGTTTAATTCGGAAGTAAATACTGTAGTGAAAACACTGATTAATAATGTTTTTGTTAATTTTCTCTCTTCGTTACTCCTCGTTTGTATGACCTGTGTTTTTACATCCTCAGTTGCTTACATACGTAGATAATGACGAAAAGTTATGGTTGAAACGTCTATAATTTAAGTTTAAACTTTTTGTAAATGTCTTATTTACGGGTCTTTAATTTTTAATTTATATTAATTAATGACTTTAAAAAATTTCTCACCATTTTTGATTGCATTTAAGTATTTCTGAACATTTTTATTAGAGATGTGTTCCATTCCTAATAAGGGCTCTGGAAACGGCTGTTATTTATATGGAGTTTCCTTTTTACAGCATTCGTAACGACAGCGGCTTTGTCGTAATCTCAAAATACATACACCCTCGGTATATAGCAATCCAGACCAGAATTCAGTCACTTTGCAATTCAAATAAGTAACGTCGCTGTTACGACAGATTTAATGGAAGAAACTACCTAAGGGAGCGCTCACTTCCTATTTTAGCAGCTGTGGTTGAGTCCCTTCGTTTAAATTACCTCCGTTCTTAGGCCAATGCGACGTTAAACCCGAGCGAAGACAGGCGGAAGCAAAATGTAGTTCAAGACAAACCGACTGTCTAAGGGTGAAAGAGGGTAGACGAGAAAGGACGAAAGGAAGGGTTGAGATCCTTCGGTCTCGGTCTGGGTCACAGGGAGAAGAGTGGGGGGAGGGGAGGGAAGGAAACACAGCCCCCTGCCATGGACCATTTCAGATTGAAATGCAAAGGAGATGGCTCCGGACACAATCCAATCGGAAAGTGAGATAGATGTGACACGCAGAGACATCTGCTGTTGTAGGGGAGCTGTAACTCTTCTCGTGATAGATATACGACGGGACCTTGGGAACACAGTCAGTAAATCGGCGAGACCCGCCACTTGATTCAAATTTTGAAGCTTCTCACGATTAACGCAACGAATGAATTCTTTAAACACTGTAAATAATTAAGGGTTCATTTACTAAAAATCTGAACTATTTCCTTAATTAAATAAATAACAGCCAATTTTCAGGTAAGAATTTTACATTTATGTAATATATATAAAACGACGTTTTGTCCTTACTTGTAGACTTCACCAGATAAATTAACAAGAAATTACAAAAGCAAATATAATTTTGAGCACAGAATAATTCGTTAAGAAAAGGATACATTTTATTTATTCAATAAATAAAATAAATTTACATTTTAAATGGATTGCACCTAGGTTTATTGGAAATATTTTGTTCAGTTACCTGATTAAGTCCACATATAAGTACGAAACATCGTAGGTGTTTTAAATTAAAAAATAATAAAAAAGACGGCCAATATGCCAACATACAATTTTATTTATTTTGATAGAAATTCATGTCCTTCATTCCTTGTCTCCCTTGGCAGAAAAAATTATTAAATGTATTGAAGTACTGATAAATTTTATAACTGATGAAGTCTCATAAGGGAGACGAAACTTCGTATTTATTTTAATTAAATAATAATAAAATGACATGCCGACTTATTTGGCATCGTTTTATTTATTGACTGTACTGTTAATGCAATATTGCTTAACTGTTAGAATATTTATTTATTGCATTTCCTTAATTCATTTATTAACTTAATACGCCTAACATATTTTCAAAAACTTTAATAGTAATTGTATAAATCACAAAATATTTTTAAATTTGTAAAATTTTAATAATTATTTTACAATACATCCTCACTGATTTGCTTTAGCTTTCAATTTATGATCCTTTACATATTCCACTGAAACTCATTCACTAAATAACTTACAACTGAAATGCTATAAGAAATTTTACTTTCATACAGGTAGAGGAATTGAATAGGGTAAAAAAATTGAATGCGATTACCTGTTTAAGGAAATTCAGCAAATAAGCTGGGAAAAATAACGGCAAAGTACAGGTTTCAAAGCTATATTTAAGATGTTTGCAGGTCACGAATTATGGAAGGATATTGCACCAAGGTTTGTCGAGAAGATCAATCTCAGTAGAGTGCATCATGATCGTAAATTTGGACAGAGGAAATTTAAAACAGATGTCAGAAATTATTCGTCTTTAAACCAGACTATAAAGGATAATAACTTTCCTGCTGAAGTTATTGAATCATTTCCTCGTTTTCCATGGAACAATAAGAAAGTGTTGCTGTGACGTCAAAGTATAGCGGGGCAACACAAGCTAATTAATCAATCAATATTTTAATTTTTCAGAAACAGATTCGCTAATTTTCTGCATGAAATGTTTTTTATTCATATGTATTATTTTGCACTTGTTTTTCATTGCCAACAAATGATAATCAATTCCAGGAACATTCATTAATTAATTCAAGACCTATGATTCCACTTCCAGGTATCATTAAATTTCATTTTAATTATTTTATCAGTCTGCTCTATGTTTTTTATTCATGTTATTCGTTTCAAAAAAGGGACTGTTTCAGTGGGGAAAAAATTCGTAAAATGAACTACCTGAATATATTCCATACGTGAAACGGAAAACAACTCGTTTCCGAGAACGTTGTTGTGTGACGAAAGCCGACAAGTTTCGTATTAACGCAATTGAAAGAATAATAATACGGGGATTGGTACAGAGAGTTTGGATGTGCGTGTTGTGTGACCCAGTTCGGTCGCTGCAATCAATCAGCTTGTTTGCAATTGTAATAAGCTGTAATATGGAGCATCCGCACGTGACCGAACACCCTGTTGTAATTCCAGTCGATCCTAATAACATCCAGGGTGAGGCAATTGGGAAGGACGAATAGGGGAAAAAAACGAACTCATGCATACGCACAAACAAAGGTACTCAATCAACAAGGCAAAATTGAAAGAAATAAAATGAACTTACAGAATACGTTTCTACCATTCGTATCCAACAACTGTAAATATTTCTGTGAAGAATAACTTAAAATCACAACAGTACTTAGGCCAACTCAATTACCAGAATGAAAGTCTGAAGAAGAGCTGTCCGCAGGTGAAACGTTAAAGTTATTTGACGTACTACTTGTATTATAGTTTAACAGTTTTATAATTATTTTAACTTATTCATACCCTCATGTGGGTGTTAATTTCATAAAAAGTAATGTTTTATATTTATGTTGGACTCCAGTGACCATAAATCCGACAGATTACGTCATGATGACGCAATATATACATCTTTCTCTCAGGGCTGACTGATGAACGTGTTCAGTTCAATACCACTCGTGATAGGATAATCAAGAATTTAATTTGATACCTGGTTACAGAAACTTTATTTACTTTATCAATAGACGGTAATCATTCATACAAACATTTATTAATCATATATTACATTTTTCTTTAGAAACGTCGTGTATGAATCCGTTGCCCCGGCAATCAAACCAAAGATACCAGATACTCTACCCCAAAGCGCTTAATCCTCTTTCTGGCTTTCTCTTTCTGCTTCTCAGGTATTTTCTGCTACGAGCAGCCGCTACGTTCAAAATTATAATTAGAACTTAATGCGGATGTGTTATTACAGTACCACCAAAATAAAGGATAATCGAGACGACTTGATACAAGTACCCCGGCCTACCAGATGAAAGCTTTCTAAGGCAAATCACCCGATAGGATAATTATACTATAGCCCAGGCCTCTGGTCGACCTTTCTCTACCTTCCACACCCCCCATTTCCCCTTTTCAATTCCCTTTCTATATATAATGGTAGTTCCCTGTTTCCGCATTACCCTCATGTGGTCTCCTTCTTTCCCTCACCTCCCTCTTTCCTAAAATATGTATTCATTTTGGTATATGGAAAATTTCAGAAGCGCGGACTGACTTTGATCGACATTGCGAAGAAGATTGACAAATATTCCATTCGTAACTTTATAATCTATAATGCTAACTCCTATTATTTTCGTTGTGAATAAATTCATTAGAAATTAACTGATTAAAATATATAGGGGCTATTAGTTTCATACACCACCTCAGAAACATTAAATACGTCCAAGAAAAGGTTTCATCCATCATCAGTTTCGAAAATTCAAATAACTATTTTTTATCAATTTGCCCTAATATTTTTTGTTAATAATAATTCCACTAACATTTGACTTTGTCTGACTTAAAAGTGAAACCAGCCAATTTAGTAAAAATTACGAAAAAAGAAAAACTTTTGGAGAACAGAATAACGTGTCATTGTTTATTTGAACTCCTTTATGTACAATAAATTATTTATTTAAATCTAAAATTCCAAGTAAAATAGAATTTACATACATAACAGTAAAATTTCATGAATATCCCCGCTTATCAGCATCTTAGATATATGTCGATCCTTGAAAGTTTATTGGGATATATGGCTTCCTCTGAGCCAATCATATCGTAACACTAAATCTTTTAAGGAACGTCATGTATTTTCTTTTTCTTTCTACTTTTGAATGCATCTTGAGAGCGCCGTTAATGACAACTTTTTATCTCAACCTAGTACGAATAATTAATTATAATATTAAAAAGTTTTTACTAATGAACCTATTATAATAATTTCAAATGAAAAATCGTAATAAATAATGTTAAATAGTTACTCGTTAGATCTAATAATTCGCTCATAATTTCAATAGTTTATAAGATTAGTTTAAATAGTTTATAGATTCATTATTATAATAAATTATTTTTATAACTCAATGTTAAGAGAACTTCCTATCTGAATTTCAAACTTAAACAAAACACTTGAGAACAAAGAGTAGGATAACACAGGCAAGGAAGGTTTTCACGAAAAATAGGGATTTACTTACGGGTAATATAAGTGTGAATATTAGGAAATCGTTGCTAAAAATGTTTGTATGGAGCCTGGCGTTATATGGGTGCGAAACGCGGACGATAGGAGTTGGGGAATGAAAAGAATAGAAGCCTTTGAAATGTGGTGCTATAGGTGAATGCTGAAAATCAGATGGGTGGATAGAACCACAAACGAGGAAGTTATAAACAGAATAGGGGAAAAGCGAACAAAATGGAGGACGTTGAATAAGAGAAGGGATAGATTAATAGGCCACGTTTTAAGACATTGGAGGGAAGTGTGTGGAGTAAGAACAGAAGAGGGAGGCCAAGGATGTAATATGCTAAGACGATTAGGAAGTATGTGTTGTGTGCTATATATAATGAAATGAAAAGGCTTGCGCAAGATAGGTTAGCATGGAGGGCTGCATCAAACCTGTCTTAGGACTGAATACCACGACAAAAACAACAACACAACCCAATTTCTTTTAATTTTTAAGATTAAATACAATATATGTTACTTCAAGAATGTCACGACACGTAAACGGTAAAGTTTTATTAGTGTTACAAATATTCAACTATTTTTTTTTAAATTTAATTTTTTTTAAATTTCCTTCACATCGTTCGGACTGCAAGTGTTCGTTCAAACCACGATGAATTTATATTCATTAACAATTACATTAAGGACATTATATAGGCTAAAATTTGAAACTCAATACCAATATCTTATGCTATTTTATTTAGGGTTATAAATACTTACATACTTTCTTGAGTATATCTTCCGATTTTATTTTATCAAAGTGATTAAACTTATTTGGTTTTAATTGATGTTGTACACGTGATAAGAAACGCTAAAGGAAAACTAGAAGAGTTTTGCACCACAGTGCGTAACGGAACACAAAAAACGGTCCAACCCCAGCCCCAGCCCCAACCCCAACCCCCGGCGTGTAATAACACAGGGCTAAGTGCTCACCGACCCAGCGCGACAATTTTAACGTCCCCCATGACTTCATATGAACACCTCATTTTAACTGCAATTTTCATATTTCGCTACTAATATTCAGGGAGACCCACCATTCATATTTTTCAACGCCTGTTTAATAACATTAAATAATATACGGAGGAAACGTGGACGGGAGTAGGAGAGGGGTGGGGGGCAGCTGTGCGTTGTGAAAACGCTTTAGATACGACCTCGGTCAACAGTGTTTCATGCCTCCACGTTTCTCTCAGCCTCTCTCATTCTCCTTCTCCCTAGTTCGTCTAGCACTTCTACTTTTATTCGTTCACAATACTATATTAGAAGGAGTGGGAAGACAGTGGAAAGCTATTTCATACTCCCTCGCGAGTGTGTGTGAACGTGTAGGGCTTAAAGTAATGGTCGGTACGGATGAAGGCTGAGTTTAATTCCAACAAAACTGAAAGGATTTAAGCCTGTTAAAGCGGCGGAGCAAATGAAACGGTGGAGGCGGGACAAGGAATTCGTTGGCGAAGATAAATATTTATACTTTCACTACAGTTCAGTTCTGTAATAACAACAAACTGTGAAAAATATCAATTTGTTGACACCAAAATATCAAGAAATGCCCACATTCGTGAATATAATTTATTTACTTCTGAGTTAACCTAGAACTGTATTAAATAGATACTTTGTTAAATTGTTAGCATGAAAAAATCTTGACCAGCTCAGTGTGGTGTTCGTTGTTTACACCATCAAAAATATTGATGTACAATCAAACGAACAATAATAATAATAATAATGTATTTAATTTGAATAGAAATATAACTCAAATTAAGTTATAGTGGAAAACATATAAATTTACGATATCAATTTAATCATTAGCTCAGTCGGTAAAAGCAAAAATAATACTCTACGCAGCTTCTTAAATGGCTGCTCCCGGGAACGCGGGTGACGAACGATATAGTTGAAAATTAAATTCGCGAATCAGACGAGAATGGTTTGTGTGGAAAAACCGAGGTAAATTGCCGTTACCGGATGTTAACGCCTGATGACGTCGTTCTTCGTTTTTGTTCGTATACCGGTTGTTCCTTTCCTGGGTCACGTCTTCTTCATATTAAGATTCTCTAGTGCCTCTCCTTCAGATCAAATGTTGTCCTTTTATTTTCTGTACTCCCACCAAATGAATCTCCTTTCTTAAATGTGCAGAAACGAAATTTTATACATGTCGCCTTGTTCTGCCACTGCTTCGTCTCTCCCTAGCGTCTCTCTCCGACAGCCTCTCTGCAACAACTGCTCAATCTACAATCTACTCCAGGCCATCAACAATGTTGCAGACGGTGACGTTTGCCCGCCGACATTTCCCGCCTACTCAGCCCCACCAAGCCATTCTCGTCTTCCGTCCTGTATACGTAAATAACAAAAACTAAATTATTTTTGCTTTACCCGACTGTAAGGGTCATGAATCACCACATCAGGAATCAAAACAGGCTGAGATTACTCCATCCAGATTCCTTAATTCAGTTTCATATCCTTGCCTGCAGAGTTTCATTTAAAACTTTTATTTTTTTCTTTAATGTAAAGTTATTGCTTTTACTTTCCATAAACTATTTTAGGAATATGTAAAATAATGTAAACTATAAAGGCAAAAAACGACGTTTTATAACATACTTTTTAAAATCAGTTTACTATACAAATTTCTACTCCCGACAGGTTGTTTGTATCAGGTTCAAGTAAATAGAAAAGCCATCTCATAAGATACCGTACGTAATCAAATTATGTATTCTGTCTGTACCTTAAATATCATTTAAGGTAATAATATGGTACGAAACAATAATTAGGAAAAACGACCATAAAAGTATGTGTTTCCACATTTAAACGAGTTCGTTACACGTTTGAAATATGTCATTTATTTGTACGAAACTTATTTCGCCATTTGCTGAAGTAGCTTTATTAAATATCCTATATTCCTAAAAACGAATGTAAGTTTTCTAATGCAATCTAAGAGGGTTCGGTACACAAGAGAAGTTTTGTGACACGACTACAAGCGTCAGGTTGGTTATAATTTTATTTAGTCAGTTCATTATGTACAATATTTACAAATTTAGATTTTTCACAATTTCGGATGATTTTTCATTTGTGCCGGGAAAATGAGATTTAACCTGGCGTATATTTGCACTTGACATTTTTTTTCGCAACACAATCCCCCCTCTCATCCCCAAGCCCGTCTCACCCCCGCGCATCTGGAAATCAAGAAAATTAAATTTTATTTTCGTTTTAATTGACGTGAAGTCAAGCGGGATTTCTGGTGGGGTAAGAAGACGAAGAATTTATTAAAGACAGCGCTGGAGGACGATGGCAGAGTAAGTCAGGCAATCGCTTCTGAATTTGTCTCGCGGAACTCTTGATTTATCTCGACGAACGACTTTCTGATGTAACTTTATTTTCCAAGGCGAACGCGCAGATGCCTTCCGAAGCATAAATCATTTTTGCGAGTGTCACCTTTGGCAAATGGGAAAAAGACAAACAGCGGGACGGTCATGATTACGTATAGAAAGGAAGATACGGGATTACGTAAACACATATTTCTAAACTAATTAAAGATACTTCCAAAATTAGGCATAACGTCTTCGGATTACGGGAGAATAAAACAAAATATTCGTTCAATATAAATATACGACACCTCACTGCACCGTTATGTTACATAGGTAATATTAAACAATGTGCACACTCTGATCTTTAACTTACACGATACACCAATGTAATCAGCTTAATAAATAAGAAAATTTTAAATTATAATATTCGTTGAGTGATGTAGTTTAAGCCAGTTACCGAATAGAAATGTCTTTAAAAACCAAAGAACATGGAAATATTTTCAAACACCATGATAAAGAAGAAATTGTAGCGATATAAAAAAATTCATGCTGTAAATATATTTTAGGACTTAAAAAGAGTGATTTTTTGGGTTAACAGGCTACATGAGGGTGATCCTGAAACAGGCAACTTCCCTTTAATAGCATAGGAAGGGATTTGAAAAGAAAGATGCGGAAGGTAAAGCAGGGTTGCCAAGGGTTGACTAGGGCCCCAGGGCTGTGTTTTAAGAATCCTACCCGGTGTTTCACCTAAAGAGATGCAGGGAAAACCCTAGGAAACCTGCATCAGGTAGGTCGTGCATTGGGTCCTATTCTCAGGATTCAAAGATTAAATTAAAGTAGCCATTAAAATTGAGGAAATTTTTTCACTGTTGTACGCGATTGGTGAAAAGGTGCTTGGACTTGTGTACAGATCCAACTCTTAATTTCTTAAAAAACTAATTGTCTACTTTAAAATTATTTTATTAGTACACTTGATTTAATACTATGTAACATCCTCCTACTCAACATTTCTTTCACTTGCTGTCGTATTTATATATTCAAAAAAATTTATAGCCTAGGAGCACATTTTGATTTTCTAAACTTAGAGCTTTTCCAATGTTCGTTTTCAGTAGACAGTTCCAACCTACGTAAAAACACAACATTAACAATCTTCTATACTTTTTCTAAGATTATGGAAAATCATGAATGTAATAATAGCCTTTGACAAATCCTTAAAATTTTGATGAATAAAATTTGATACATTAAGCTGACTGTTTTTAAATAGTAAACGGTAGAAATAAGACTGTCAGGTGATGTATTAAATTCACTGACATCAATTCACTACACGATGTTTTGTCCTTCAGCTGGTGTTTTAAATAAAAAATTACAGATTAAATGTTTACAATATATGTATAGTACAATTACTAATACGATGAAAAATTTGATATTATGAGTACATATATTGTACATATTACATTGCTAATGTTTTCTTCGTATTTCTATAAAGACGAGGTCCAAAACTAAGGGACGGAACGTCGTGTGATGAACTCTTGTTAGTATATTTAATAATTATTCTGACTTACAAGTCATTACACCATTTATTTAGTGAGTAAACATATAAGTTACATATTCCAGCCTTGATGCATTTTTAATCTCGTTTTCTTGCCCTAGATCCTTCATATTCGGTCCAATATAATTAACAAATCTAGCGTTGCTTTGCTTGATTCCTAAATTTGATCATCATTTTTAAAAATATCTGTAATTTTTATTTTATCTTGTACACGCTTAAGATAATACAAAATACAACGTTCGGAAAAGCATGCAGAAAGATATGAGTAAAGCCCCTACAAGTTACACTGCCATCTGAACTCCGGTGGTTGAATAGAGGCTAACGTTGCAGGAGACTGCTCGAGCTACCCAGGATAATGCTGCAATAATAGAGCGGCCAGACTGCACACAAGTTGTTTCGCAGTTTCGGCCAGATTAAGTCCACTTTCCGTTAATCACGTCTTGGTATATCTCACGGAGAACACTAGATCCCCTTAGAGCTATCACGTTCACATCGAGATGCAATCGCGAAACGGCGTGGACGGTGGAGCTAGAGATAAACATAACCGCGCATGCGCAGAAAATTAGACTAACATGGCTCACGTGTCGCTTGCTTACACCAGTAATTAACTTCTATTACGTTTGCATGCAACTTATAGAAGATACCATCAAATAAGGGTAGGGTAGAAAATATATAGCTACGCCTAAAATAAAGAAAGCTTTGCCACTTAAAAACCAACATTGTTAAATTTAAAGGCAATGTGGCTACTCGCACAGGTGAAGAAATATAATAAATTTAACCACTTTACTTTTACACACGTATACTTCCACCAAATAAAATTATTGTTATTAGAGTAATGAGATAAAATGAATCCAGAATAATGGTTTAATAATAAATATTAATTAAATAATAGATGTTAAACGTCTGTTTTAATTTAAATTAATGAAACGACCTTTCAAAGACAAGATTTTATTACATAAACTGACGTTTCGGTACCCCATTGTAAACTCTTCAAGGTAAACAATTCTATTTTCTAATATAAAACGTAGATTAACCAATCAAATACAGGCTAACAAGTAGTTTACACAATACCATTGGTTATTTATTCCGAGGCACAACGTGATCCACTGAACAACTGTTGTTGTCGGTTTATGAAATAAAAATCTGGCCGTTAAAGGTCGTTTACTTAATTCCTTTAAATATCAATTATTTTATTATATATAAACTTTTCCCTCCTTGCGTATCATATTTAGTATTCTAACATGTCGTTATTGAAAATATACAAGCATCTTTATCAATTTATCGTTGACATTTGAATGGTTAAGAATATCTGAATTCAGTGTAATAAATTAGTAATACGGAAAATTAAGTCAGAGTTAGATGTTGGTTAAAATTTAATAAAGAAATAAAAACAGAAGGACGTGTCGATCCCTTATCTAAAACCTCGTCCGGTTACCATAATTACTATACATTTCAACAAGGTGATAATGAATATTTAGATAACTTGGTGTAACTATAAAAATCCATTTTTCTTAACCTAATACATTATTTTCTGACTTAAATGAGGTTCAGTGAAATTAAAATAATAAAATGGACAATTAAAGACCAAAGTTAGATTTCAAGAATAAATAATATTCTACATATTCTAAGTTTAGGTATCTTACTGTAAGTGGAAGAAAAGGAGCGAGAATTATTGAAACGTAGTATGGTATTAATTTTTTGCACTTCGTAAATTTAATTCCATATAGATCAGGAATTTTAAGCTATTGAAATAATCTGACCTAATATTATACATAAAATACAAACTCTGACCAAAATTAAAAAATGGAACAATTTAATTTAAAAATGTTTCGTCCACCAACTTTTAGGGACCAACTCAATTCTTTAATTTAAATATTACAAAATTTAATGAATTTCTGACGTTTGGCCTTTCTTTGTATTTGATTTATAATATTTAGTCACATTCATTCAATTACTTTCTTTATAATAAATTGTATAAAGTTTCCAAAAAATGGCGGTTCAAAGTTGAAATGTGTGTTAGGTATTAACGGAATTCTTTTTTATTTTAAAGGATATACGTGGGTCGGTCAAATGAAAAAAGAATTGAGTTAATATCTCTCATACAACTTATTTTATTTCATTTCAGCTACGACCCGTTATTTTTGGAAAAACCTATATATTTTAGAAAAGTTGTTCTTCGTTTTTTCTAAATTCTGTTTCTACAGTCGCACCAACAACAAGATATTAGCCAATTACTACTTAGGAATCTGAATTTACTTTTCTCTGTCGGACATACTCAGTCAGGGTATTTTAAATACTCACAAACACCCAATCCTTTGCCAGGAAATGAACCCGGCACCTCTGTGATGCAAGGCCACTAGACCACAGATTACAATTTACGAATGAGAAAATAGTTAACTGTTATTAGTTTCCAATAAGATAAGATAAGATAAGATAAGATAAGATAAGATAAGATAAGATAAGATAAGATAAGATTTATTGGATCCATTAGTCCTCTATTGAGAAAAGTTATTTAATTTATATATAGTGATGAATTAAATTTATATATTAATTATTTACTGTTAATTTAATTAGATTAATTGTAAAACTATTATTTAGCATGGATGCAATCATCGGGGTATGGTGGGAAACTTTTAGCTTGAATAATAACCGTTTTCAGAACTGTTGTAAGGTCTGTGTATAGCTTTAGGTAATAAATATTTTGTTTTTGGCTTACTTCATTAGTCCCCGCACATGGCACGTGACGATCTCACACACATTCGACGACGATCTCGATTTCCGAGTGCTGCTGCAGGAGTCAGGATGATTACCTTTCACAAATTTATGTTTCCTTCACAAACTTGCACCCGATACTTTTTCTTTAAACTTTCAGTCTGCTTATCCGAAACACAGCCACTTTTTTGAACTTTGTCACCCCCTTTTTTGGACGAATCACTCAACTGTGCTCTAAAGCTAACCATCGCCAACACTTGTAACAATGCACCACAAAGAAAAAAAATTTGTGGGATTGAATGAAAATTCTCTCATTGGCAATCACTTAATTCGTGAAACAAATAGTTAATATTGAACAGCACTTAGTGCGGGAAACAGTTCGACAAACCACGGTGGAATTCACAGTTTGGAAACTACGGTGGAATTTATAATAGCGTGCAGCTTCCCTTGAACGTGCTCTTGAATTTATAATCCGTTAATCATGCACTCGCACTCACCGAATTCGTCGAAATGTTGTTCTTTAGTAGAATCTGGTAAGCTAATTCCGGATGGATCAATGTTGAACCGTGGAGGCTGCTGCTGAACAGAACACTACGTTCCACGTGAAAATTCATAGACGTGAAACCAACATCCAATTTGGAATGAAATAACAGACAAAGCTGTGTGTAATAGACGTGATTAAATTTTTTTTTCATTATATTTATAGCCGCATCAACAAAGTAGTCATTAGCGAATTATACAAAATTACAACTACCAAATACATTTTGATCTTTAAATTAACTATTTTATACAATTTAACTTGATATTTATCTTTAAATGTGTTTCGGTTAAGAAGGGACGCTCATTTTTTGTGACGAAGTGTGTCAGTGTCCGCCCAAGAGTATATAGAGGATAAGAGGTATTCAAATATGATAATAGAGAATTTTTCAACCTATTTCCTTTGAAAGTATTCAAATCTGTATAGGAAGTCATGATTAAATATTCACATAACACTAAATTTGTAAAAGGATGTAACCATTGTATTATTTCGATATTTTTTAATTTTTACATTAGAGATAATATATTTAAAATGGGCCACAAACAAATGCATATTTCTCTTTTCTATGTTTGAACTATTTATGAAATAATATTACAAAGACTATCTGTAGTTGCAAGTTACCATTTACGCTAATGGCAACAATTTTTCTTGCCAAAGACAGAGAAGAAGTAAAGTGGAAGGAGATGTCTTTCCTAACACACAGCGAAGGAAGGTTCGTTCGGGTGGCAGAGACGTAAATCATTCGGATGTCTGCTATATAAAAACAACTGAACCGGAGTTGCTCTGGAACGTGTGTCAAAGTAAATGGAAGTAGACATAAGAGGAATAGTAATGTAATAATTATATTATGAAGCTGCTTGAGTTTATGAAAATAAAGTTTAGGAACTGTGAAACCAAACTTAATATTGTTATGACTCTAAGTGGTGGTATATTGTGAAACAGAAAGGACAACGATCCTGCCGTGCACTAAGAGGAACTGGTTTGCTGAGAAGGCTACTAATTTTGAAACAGGAAACTAATTGCAGTATCGACAAATAGAACTGTCGTCTCGCTGAGCTGACACTCCAGGGTTTCCTTGTCAGAGCCAGAGGCAAACTAAAGTGAAATATATCTTTACTACGAAATCCTATGAATTGTCAATTCCACAAATTTAGAGTTGTTGTTTCATTATGAGTTAAAGTCTATGACGTTAAATGCAATCTATTTTAAATTTATAAAACAAGACAGATAGCAGTTAAGACAAATAAATATTACCATAAATACTAATTTTATAATATGACAATATGAGTGTCCCGAATCATAAGAATTCGCAAATCAACAGCGAATGAATCACATCCTATTTGAAGTGACTTGGTTTTTACATTATTTTCTTGCTTTGATAACGAATATAAATCAATAGTCTAATAATTTTTTTTCTTTGTCTCTACAGCCCATTCAGGGCCCGGGTCTACCGGGTCGACCGCGGACTGTCAGAGTATCGATTCTTCAGCAGTCAGTCTAATAATTAAGTATAAGTAAATTAAATATACCATGTATATGTCAGAAAAAAAATTAATATTTTTTTCATATAATTACGTCGTTTCGTACATATTTGAGAGCTTCGTCAGAAAATTAGACAAAAAATGTTAAAAATATCAAGTGCGGCCCAAATTTGTAAAAATGGCACAAGTAATTTACATTCATTATACGACACTCTCTTGCCACAATAATTTAATTTTTGTATTGTTTCATTTTCCACTGTTTAAATCATAATTATCACTGAACAAAGTACAGGCCGTTTAAATATAAATTCTGTTATTTATTTAATTGTTGAAGATTATACTTTACATTTTAACGACATATTGTGTATTCAAAATTAAGAACTGAAATAGGCCTTTTTTATGCGTGAGTTTGTACTCTCAGGTGTGCGTGTAACGATTTTATACTATATATTGTGAATTATAGTTATTTATTTAACGATCATTTGTAGTTAATTATGTTATTTTTATTTTGTTATTCTAATTATTTGTTATTTAATGTAGTGTCTAACTTTTCCTATTTCCTCAGCCAAGGACTCATTACAGCAACAATAAATCTTAATATTGTTTTTCCTTTTTATTTATTTATTGGTCTGGATACTTGATTCAGTCCAACAAATTTGGAGGAAACGTGACAACTATACAATCTAAATATTAATTACAAATTTTGCTGAAAATTTGGTTCATTTATTTATTAAAAAATTAACCATTTCATTAGCATTGCATACAGTAGATCAATAAAAAATTAATTACTTAATTATAAGACAAATTTAAAAAATATAACATGAATTCTGAGAAAGAAAACAATTTTACAATCCAAACTCTTTATTTATTTATTAAGTCTATATCAAATAATTAAATTAATCTGGTTTATTATAAGTAGAATAGAAATAATGGTCGTAAGCCAGATATAGAAGAATTAAATTTTAATTACAACGTATTGTCCCTACTTTCTGGACAACTTCAGTTGGAGACGAAACGTTTTAATTTAAATTAAATTCATCTACTTCAGACTTTTAGCCACTCTTCGTATTTTAATCTTTTATGTTATTATAAGCCACCGGATTATGTATTTGTTTTACAGGTTTTCGTGGCTATATAAATTGAAAGATGAAACAATAAATTTGTAAAAGTCGTTATTTTGTGGGAGTTTCACTTTTTGCAAAAAGCTGAAACTGAATGATCTTTAAAGAAATATCTTCCAGAAAGTTCAATACAATTGAAGCCAAATTCCCAATACCCTCATATCACATAAAGCAGTCTTCTAAGTACCGAAAATTATTTTTGAAACGAAATTTCAATTTTTTTTAATTACTACAGTGAAGTGAAGAGGAAAGGAAATGGTGTAATATAGTAAACATGGGTACTTCTACTGAAAATAATATCATCCGACAGTTCCTGCCCACTTTTCCTCTTTTCTGTAATGAAGAGAGAGTGTGGCGGAGATAAGAAAGGGAGGCCGTCACTTGTGTGTTGATGTTGAGGACCAACAACTTTGCGGAGGAGGAAGAAGAAGAAGAAACCCTTGCCTCTTTCCTCTTCCCTCGGGACCTCGGCAAACTTTCCCCCAGCGACCAAACGTAGTGAGTGATATATGGATAATTTATTTGTGTGGCCTACTTCAGAAACAACGTTAGTAAATCTCCCCCGCCCCCTTCCAGTGAACATGCAATTTACTTTCTCTCTGCCGTGTTGCCTGAAAAACGCCCGTACACTCTCTCACACAAACACAGTCGCCAGTGAAGTTTTCAATTTGTATTGAAATTCTTTTACGGCTGAGCTGAGCCTCAAACTCCGCCATCTATACACAGGACTTTCACTTGATAAAACGCTATATTTTTGGGGCCACGGGTGCCATTTCGTGTTTTGTACCGTGTGTCGAAACTTTCCTCTCCTTAAATAGATTACGCCTCCGTCAATAAATATAATCATCCAGTTACGTCAATAATGCAACTAACCCTCTGCACAGATACTTTCTTCGCTATGAAATAAATATGAATTAAATTTTAATTGAACTACATCCTTCTCTATTCATAATTACATATGAATAATTAACTACCCATAGAACACATTACAATACAATAAATTTTGAAAAAAAAATCAACTTAAGGTAATCGTGTTGACCATCCATTGTAGTTGTGGTCAGTAAACTAAATCAAGTAAATTTAAAATTTAACTTTTGTTATCTATATCAATAAATAAAATTGAAATATCTATCTGTCTGTCTGTCCGTATGTTTGTCTCTAATAGGCTCTGAAACGGCTCAGAGGATTTCAATGAAAATTTGAGGGCTTAAAAGCAGGGAAATTTATCTTCAATATACGTTCATATTTCATTTCGATAACGATATAACCTTAATATAATATAAATATTAATTCTACAGGAAAGTTTCTCGGCAAACGTGCGTTTGAATCTCCAAAAATTGAATTCGGGTTGCCTATACTGTTGAACAGTTTATGCTCCGAAGCAGTAAACACATAACACAGCCAAAAGATAAAAATAACAAAGGCAATTTAACAAACCATAATTTAAGTTAATAAGTTGTAAAGCGTCATGTTTAATATGTACAGTAATTTTGATGCTTTTAGTACACAACATTAATAATTTTATAAACTGTATTGAATAATTAATACATAGAGCAAAATATATCTTATACGTATAGACACGGAAATAGATAATTAAATGTGAATTTTAAAATGTACAATATTACCATTTGATTTTCCAGAACGATTATAAATATAATATCCCAAAATATCTTCCAATGGTAAGCGAGTTCAATGTTAAATAAATAAAAATATATGGAAAATTTTGTCAGAAAAATATTTAAATAACAATTTTCAGACGTAACAGTCCAATACACAAGATTGGCCACATTGTATAATAGTTGTATGAAGTCCCCAAAGGTGGACCAAACATCGTAACTATATTAACTTGATAATTAATAAAAAAATTGCTGACAAATTTGTCTTTATTTTTTATTTATTATATGCTTAATGTCGGATAATTAATTATCAAATCCTATGTTATTATTTGCTTATCCATTCTCTAATATTTCTTTGCATCCTTAATTATTGATGCAAACACTAATATCAAGAAAATTATATTTTCTATACAGATTCCACTTTAGTGAAATTAAATTTTAAAGATTGCTATCTTACCAAGCTGCGCGACGTCCCTTTTCAGTTTTCGTTTTATACGACTACGGCGAACCTACGTTATAAATTGAAGGAACGTAGGCGTAGAACGGAGGGTATGAAAGGGGAAGGAAGGCAAGGTAGAGCAGAGGACGACAGGGTTTAGTGCTTCTTCTAGTCGACGTTGCGGGGAATAAAACCCACTAACACTCAGTGGCCCACAAAGCCTTGTCGTAGGGTCGTAAAAACTGCAGCCACGACAAAGGGAGTGAAGGCAACGAAGAAAAAAAGGGAAGGCCGGGCGAGCAAGAAGGATATTCCACTAACCGAATTAATGCATTGGCCAGTAACAGTAATAATACTTCTGGAGGTAGAAGTAGTTCTCCAGACAACCTTTAACGATCCTGTAGACATTAGAGGACAGTGGGAGAGGAGAGGCACGTCACAGCTCATGAATTCGAAATTTTATGAATCAATTAAAGTTTAATGCTTTCATTGCGTTCCTCATGTATTTTTATGTACCAGAGTGAAATATTAATGGTTGTAGTAAACTTTAATTAGAATATAAAAAAAGCGCGCTATGCATTTAAATGATTTTTATTCTCATTTTAATGCGTCCAAAGCCTTAACTCTTTTTTCCATCTACTTAGAATATTTACAACCATTTTTTCTTCATTTATATAAATAGCGAATTCTTTTCTTAATGGGTTCAGCCATATAACACGGCCTTTCCTTTAAACTAACTTATATAACTAATTTTAATGAGATAGTGTAGTATATTTATAGTCACCAGGTGGCTTGTGTTATTGTAAACGTGAAAAATTGTTTTCAAATATTGTAAATTCGCCCTATGTGAGACTGTTTTATGTGCAATAAAAGTAATAATTTATTATGCAAGTGTTTTTTTACTTTGATGATTACAGTGTTGACTGTGTGAGGTATGAAACTTCCCTCACACTATTATCTCCTTCCTCAGCAACCCACACTTTGCGCCTCGATAGACGTCTTGAGTTTGCAAGTTAGGATTGAAGTCCAATCTTATCAATTATCAGCTCTTTCCGGATGAATAATGGCTCAGTTGTGCAGAAATTGGTTGATGAGACTTCTGTCAAAGTTTCTGGGGCCCGTCAGTTACTTCTCGATTGTCCTGACTAGCAACGCAGAGGAGAGTGAGAAGAGGGAGAGGAGAGAGGGGGGGGGGTGAGACTTGGAGATTCATTATCTTCGGCCGAGGATTCACGCCGAGGTAATAAGAATGCGACAGTAAGTGATCCAGATCTCCTTCTCAGTGATTAATGAGATAATTCGTTCGCCTTTGTCTGCAAAATGTCTTTCCCATCACGAAACTCATTAAGCGCCTTCAATTCCGCTCCGTTTCCTAGAAGATATCCTGTCTTTCCATGATTTTTTTTGTCTCATTCGTCTACCTCATTTATATATCTTTCAAATGATAATTTTATAATTTAATCTATATATTATGTCTTTATTTGTAAAACGTTCCTATAGGTACATTATATTTTAAGGTTTAAAAACGGTAGAAATACAAAAACTTGCAGCTTTCCTCTCCCAAATACTTCTGAATGATCTTGTTACACACGTGAGATGTCCGATTTATGATTCAAGTTACCTAAAGTTCTTAGCCCCTACTTTCTTAAATATTTTCTTTGCTGACCACCGTTTTACTTCCTTTGCGACTTCATTTCAACTTGAGCGAAAGTAAAATGTAAACGAAAATGTATAAAAACTGCCTGGGTGCCCGGCCACGTTCGAGTGCTTATTTGTATTAGTCCATTATAGTGTTTAATTCAACAGTGATTTAAAAGCGTTGTCAGACCTCCATATCCCCTGGTTATTACAACGAACTTAGAAAGTCTTAATAACGTAGAGGAAATATGCAACGAAACTATGCAAATCTCCTCGTGTTTGTCATTTGTAGATACTTTTCATGATTCCAATACTCGTAATTACAGAGACGTGACTGTGACGTCACTACTCAGTCTTCAACAATCTCCAGCCGTTCATATGATACACAATCAACCGTAAAGTTAATCTCAAATATGTTTTATACAACTTCGTAATTTTATTATGATGTCAATATCATACAATTTCAAAAAATATAAAATTTAAAAACACATAACGAAGATTATCGAAAACTCTCACTTACGCATAACATAAATTCTATTAAATTATAATGATTGAAAACTCGTAGCTTTGGTTTTGTAAGTTTTTCTGAGGCACATGAAGTGATTACTTGAAATCTGGGAAAAATTTAAGGATTTTGTTTTATTATAATCTTTCTTCCATTTGTTCGTATTTTTGGTTTTAAATAGTAAGTTCAAGTTCATAAAATAGGTCATGACTCTATTGAATTAACGCGGCTAGGCTTAATTGAAGAAAAACTTTATACTTGATATTTATTTCGATGATGATTTTATGTTTCCATCCATAAAATAGGTTAATTTATAGAAGTATATAATTTATAAAAGTTGAAGTATCAGCAAATAACTACTTTGAGCTCAAGTGTACTCTCCATACCATGGTTTCTCTGGCGGAGTTAAAGTCGATCATTCCATGAATTTATCCTTTCAAAAATGTGTAAATAAGAAAGTTAAATAAAATATGGTGCTTCAAACCACTGAAAAGTTGGAAAATAGGAAATTATTACGTATGAGATGCAAATATTCACAACAGAGGTTTCGTGCTCATTAAAGATTTGCCTAAGGAAAATTATAATTTCATGTTTTAACCAGCGTGCAAGGGTTAAAGACAAGGGAACTTTGCAAATCGATGTCTGAAGGAAATGGAGTGAGCAAGGAAGATTAGCAAAGGCCCGAGGGACGGAGCGAGAGGTTAAGAGAGAAAGATGCAGGTCAGGGAACACAATGCATTGTTCTCGGCCTGAGGAAGTGCGTCGGCCAGAGCTCAGGGCCTGAGGACAAGGAAACTACGACAAAGACCCAGGCCAGGCAGTAGACATTACCTTGCCAATGGCGCGGACCGAGGAGAAGAGGGCTAATTAGAAGCCTTGCCCTTCAAAGACACTGTCCTTTCACTTTCGCCAAGGAAATGCACACCCCGGCATTAAAAAACAAACCAAACTAATTAAATTAGAACTCTTGAGATACAAGACGTTGAAGTTTCACATGTAAAAATTTAAGACACATTTTTATTTTCTTTTTCATTAAAACCCATATTATAAATTAAAAATCATAAAAAATCTAATTTTCAGTGTTATGGACTGGGAATAATCTCTTGATGATCCAATAAAATTAATACAAACACTTTTCGCAAAAGGAAATAAATATTACATAAATATTAGTATGGAATTAATATGGGTTTTTCATTAAAGACGGGTCGACGATGAAATTATGAAATGTAATAATACAAGCTGTGCGTGAGATATAAACAAAATTATTTTTTTGTTTGTGGTGGAGGTGTGTAAAATATTAATATTATATGAATAAATAATTTTTATAAGTTAACTGAAATTTAAATAAAAAAGAAAAGCAATTTCATTCAATTACATTACATATTGTTGGTAAAAATATATTAGGACAATAAAAAATTAATTAATCTATTTTGAAATTGGGCTGGCTACTTGCTCGACGGAGAGTAATAAATTTATCTAGGGATCTAGTGGAGATAAAAACAAACCTTGAAATCGATTTTTTAAGTAACACTCATGGTAATCATGGACGATAAACGTGAATTTGTACATCACTGCTCAGTTTGGGATGATGGTCCAGCTCGTCCTTGGCCAGCTGCGGTCACCGGAAACAGCTACTCTCGAACGTCCACAATCAGCCGTGTGGATGACGAGAATCCTCCAGATAATTGCTGAATACCCATCAATGCTGCAGACTCGATACTCGACACTCGAAGTGAATTTGTGTCCGAAAAATTAAGTTACGAGAAATCTAATAGCGATACTAAGAATATTGCAAAAACCTCCAAAAATCTCTAATAATGTCCGATAATCTCCTTCGTTCACTATTATATTAATTTTTCTCCTCCTTCGCCTGCTTGCCGGGGGGGGGGAGGGTTGAAAAATGGGTCACAGTGAGGAAGAAGAAATTCTTTTTGCTTTACTCTTTGTGACGTTGTTTATCAAAGATCGTACGCGGCGGTGCAGATCGGCCGTACAGTTTGAAAGTGTCCCGGGATCTTCGGACATGAAAAGAGTGACCGTTACTTTCATTTCTCCAGCTATTTTGCACAGACCCTTTCCGTGTCCTGTCCCTTCCTTTTTATTGTTGCAAGGGATACTATTTTTATCTTTGGGAAGTCCGAAGTTGTTCTTGATTTACCTCTTGTTTACTAGGATCAAACTCTTGTGTCTATTATATTTTTTAGGCCTCCAAAGGCTTTTCTGCCAATTTTCCTTTCACAAATATAATACCCAATGGAAGTAATGTCACAGGTGTCCCGTCTCTTGTCTGACTATTTTCATCATTGCAATTTGATGTTAAAATTAATCAATCGAGTTCATTATTGCTCTACCGTTAGCATGTTAGGCAGACTAACTAGATCCAATACATCAGTTATATGATGACGTCTCATAAGGGACATGGAAATAGAAACATTGACAATGAAGGCTGTTACAATTCATTTAATTAGTAGTCAGACCAAAAAACATTAATTTATAAACAAATGCTCATAAATCACCGTTACAAAAAGTATTATTTCGTTTATTTCGCGTTTGAAGAGCGTCATCACCCATGTAGGCTAACACACTATTAGTATCATTTTTCTTTGGATCCAGGCAGATAGACAGAACGAATACCGTAACACTTAGGTATCTAGGAATCTTTAAAGAGGAATGTAGACAGCAGTTGAATGAAAGAAGAGTCCCTTTGAATAACAGAATAAAAAACTTGAGGGTTAAGGCAGTTGTCATCCATTTCGAAATTAGTACCTCTGAGTAGTGTCTCCTAATACAGGAAACGTGTCTGCGGTAGGAAGGGCCACGGAATCTCCATCTTCTTGTTCTACCTGTCAGCACTCTCTCTACACCCCCCTCCCCCTCCCCCTCACGATACCACGCAACTACCAATCGCCTGCCAGACCGCTTACCAATTAGTTGCTCATCACGCTGAATGTTACTTCCATATTCTTTTGCACTAATTTCTTTCCCCTTTCCATTATTAGACGAACTTTTCTTACTTTATCTGTGGAGGAAGCTGCTTCCGCTACCTGCTGCAGTCAATACCACTCAGAAAAGAGGAGGGGTTCCGTCGCTCTGTAAACATGGAAGCCAATGTTTGTCGTAGTCAATGTCGTCGCCTAGCCAATGTCAACAATCGATACAGAAATCTCTTCCTTCTCCGTGTAACTGAGGAATATTTACCGTTGCTGCTGCCGCTGCTACTGCAACATCCTGGGAGAACGAGCCACGCCTTGCTTTAGAGACTCCCGACTTCCTCGGCAGGGGAAGATATTCCCTAACCATTTCCTACCCTCAACTGTGTAATTAACTCTGTAAAGTCGATCTTCTCGAAAGCTTACGTTTTAAACTTAACACGAGCAAACATGTCATTACACGAGATTAGATAAGTTTCTGTCCGAGGTTTCCATTATAATAGATGAATAATTAGTTAACATGATTTAAAGCCTATAATAAATCAAATATGAAAATTTGCTTAAATCAGTATGAAAATATGCTTAAATCAATATGAAAATATGCTTATTTGACTTCATTTTTAGTAATAACTTTCTAAATAATTGTTTCAGCTGCACCCCAACAGAAAATTCCTCTCCCGTTATTCGAAAGGCCGTGAGACCAGTATCTAATATCCTGACCTGCCTGATCCATCCCGTTCAGATAAATCATCGGACAGTAACCTTAAACTAATTTTCGGGGGCCGTCAGAAAACCATTGGCTGCCTTCTTTTCATTTCCACATACCCCATTTTAAATTCCCTTCCTATGCTATTAAATGGAAGTTGTCAGTTTCTAAATCATCCTCATGTAGCCTGTTACTCTTCCCCATACCCAATAAAAAATAAGTTAAGAAAGTGAAAGAAGGGAAACAAATTAGTTGAAGATGATGGCTGTGACCGCTGACTAAAGGTCGTCCAATGTTTACACCCGGTAATCTCCTTAGCACATTCCATCACTGGCCTCCCTCTTCTGTTCTTACCCCACATACTTTTTTAATTTACGAAGACCCTCGTGTCTCAAAACGCGGTCTATTAACCAATCCCTTCTCTCGGTCAAAGTCCTCCATTTTGTTCTCTGTTCTCTGACTTTGCTTAGAACTACCTGATTAGTTACTCTATCCACCCATATGGTTTTCAACATTCTTCCATAGCACCACAATTCAAAAACTTGTATTTTTTTCCTTTCTGTAACTCCTACCGTCCTTGTTTTTCACGCATATAACGCCACACTCTATACGAACAGTTTTATTAATATTCATATTTGTATGAGTTATAAATAGACTACTCTTTTTTCCAAAAGGCTTTTTTGTCTGTGCTACTTCTACTAATCCTTCAATATATCCTTTCCCAATATAACATCCTTTGTCATTCCACTATTTCCCATAATACAATCCATCACCTTGCTTTTCCCTCTATTAAACCTTGAACTGTACTCTTCCTCCAAGATCACGTCCATGCTATTTATTATGGTTTCCCAAGGAGTGTTCTGACTCCTCTAATATCATCAAAAACCTCTTAGGGATTTTATTACTTCTCCTTCCAGTAGATTTACTTTCCATATTCATTTTTAACTTCTTCACCGTCTTTTTTCGTGTATAAGTTAAACAGCATGTCTGCTTTCATTGTGATAATATGTTATCAAGGATCACTGCCAAAACAAATACATAATGAAATGTAAAAAACTTGATGATGACGTTGATGAGTGTCTTATTGATCATATAAAATCAGAAACCAATTTTATTCAGCTATTATATATGACGGTCACGTCCCTACGCGGATACAGTTCGTCAACTGCCAAAGGACTAAAAATTGTCGGGATTTTGTCAGAGGGAGAGACGCAAAATAACATTCACACGACAACATTGAATGAACGAATCCCGAAAAGGGACGCGAATGCAGGGAAAGGCAAGATGGAAAGGAGGGAATAGAGGGAATAGGAAGGGAAAAGAAGAGGTAACTTTGGCAATAACAAGGCAGTGTGCCAGCTGAATACTAACGGGGCAACATTACCGCAGGTGGTGCTGCAATGGCTGTCAAATAACTGCCATTTCTGCAAAGGGTGAGCGCGGGTGCGCTAACCTCACCCCCACCCAACCCCTTTGCTAGGAACCGCTGCTATTACTATAATTCCCTTGTGATATTTCGCCCACAATGTGGCACCCCGTGTTTCGCATCTTTATGCGGTATTCCGTTAACAGCAAAACTACCCTGTATTTACCCTATCCGGTCTCCTTGTCTCTTTTCGTCTACTCGGGGGTTCTAATAATCGAAAAAAGATCATTTTAAAAAATCACTGCGCGTTCCTACTCTTTGTGCTCTATTAATTATACAGGAGTTATTTCTCGGTCCGGAGGAAAGAAAATGTTTCAACATCAGGGATCTATTTAGATAGTTCGTCATAATCCATTGACATTTACGTTCTTACCTACAAACTTCATTTTAAATACTAAAAACCGTTGTACTGTCCAAATTATATATTATTAGTTCATACGCGAGACTTAATCGTAATTAATAGAATTCTGTCGTAGCCGTTTCCATGGAAACCAAATCGCTCGCAATTTATTTTTAATTCCAAGTGAATATGGCCAACTGGGATGTAAAATTGTAAGTTTTTACAAAATTAAAACGGTAAGATGGACAGTAGGAGAATGACGTAAGTACAAAGTATTAATTTTTGCTAATCGTCCAATTATCATTATATAGCAGATTACGTTGTGTTATTCTTGAAAATATTATTATACACAAGGCAGATAAAATTTTTCTGAAAATTTTACTGATTTCTAAAATAATAAATTTGTAAATTACCAAACAAATTCTCACACGCATATGTCAGAAATTAATTAATTCGAAAATATTAATTAGAATTTATTGTTAAAGGTTTCGAAACACTGTTGTGAAAATAAATATCCAGTTAACTGTGTAAATGCCCTGTAGCAGATGTAAAAAAAAATATGAAGACTCTGGAAAAGTAAATTTGCTGCCCCTTAAGTTTTCTGTGTTATTATCTAAACATTTGTTTCCACCTCACAGCAAATATGTGTGCTTTTCTTACATCATAAATCGCGTTCAGTTCTTGGATTATTGAAGAAAAATAAGAGTCGTAATATTGGTTACTTAAACGAAATTCATAAGAAATGAAAATAAGAATTTCGAAGTATTCTACAGGCGTAAATATATTTTATTTATATGTTTAAAATCTTTCAAGAATATTCTAAAAATATTCTAGAAAAGAATTAATTACTTATACGATGTGAGAAAAGACAACGTCATGTGCGAGTATGTTATTAATTAATTCATTAGCTGTATTTTAGGTGACATTGGATAATTCATAAAAATAGAAATTTAATTTTAATGGAATGATTATGACAGATATTTCGAGAGATACTAATTAATTAATTAACCATAGTTGCATTCAACTACAAAAACGTTCCGTCAACGAATTGTGGATTTCATCACGAAATGCATTTCATGATTAAAAATAAATGTCATTGTAGTTAGAGAAAACATTATAAAGTCGTAACTTAATATATATATACGTATTTTAAAAATATTAAAATAACTATACTGTTTAGAGACTGTTTCAAAAGTGATTGGATTGTCGTCATTTACTGATTACTGACAACTCACTAATATTACCTAATTGAACAAAATTTACTTCATATTTTCCATCTCTCCTTTTCTCTATCCGTGTTTGTTTTAATTTCCATATCTTATTTTTATATAGTTAAAAAGTGACATCCTTCGATACAAAAATTGGTCAAATGTTTAAGTAAATTTTAATTAAATCTGTACTATGAATCATCCAAAATATGACAAAATAATTTAACAAAACATTGTATGCTAAAGTAGGTCAGTCATCAAAGAATTGTGAACAAAATTTAAAATAATCCTAAAATTAATTTTTAGATATTAATTAAAATAGATAAATGAAATTACGGTCAAATGTTTGACCAAATAATTGTAATTAAAATTTAATTTCACCCGTCTTTGTGGACTTTTGTTTCGACGGTAACCGGACCTCACAATATAATTAGTTTACCCATTTAAATTTTTCCTGAGAGAGTCCACAAAGATGGTTGAAACGTTGTACTTACACTAACTGATTGCTAATTAAATTTATTTCCTGATATCTGACCGTATTTTTATTAAAAATAATCTGGCTTAATATAAGAAATAAAATATTAATGATGGTCGGAAGTCAGTTTATAAGTTGTTGTGAGTATAATTGCCATAATTTATAAAAATGACATCGTCTGTGTTTTGACTATCATTTGTATTTTATTGATAACATTAAGTCTGATTAATTCAATTACTTTATTTTTGATATTTAATTATTTCGGTAGTTATTATTAATTAAACATAGTTGTGTTCAGACCGTAGATTGGTCTGATGCTCATCTTCTCCAAGCATTTCCATTTCCGTATGACTACAAACTACCTCATCCTCCCTAATCTGCTTAGTGTATTCCATCCTAGGCGTCCGTCTTCTTTTCTTACCACACATATCTCCCTCTAATGCTAATTTTTCAAGACCTTCATGTGTCAAAACGTGGCTTATTAATATATCCTTACTCTTGGTCAACGTCGTCCATATTGCTCACTCTTCCCTATTCTGCTATAGAACCACATTTCAAAGAATCTGAAACTTCTACCTTCCACGTTTCGCACCCATTTAACGCCACACTTCATAGGCACATTTCTAGCGATGATTTCCTATTATTCACAATTACATTACCCGTATAAATTTCTGTTTTCGCAAAAGCCTTCCTTGCCTGTGCTGTACTACTCTCTATGTCTACTATACTTCATCCATCCCTAGTTAATATGCTGCCAAATTCCTTTAAATTTCTTCAAAATATACCTTCCCAATCTAACACCTTTTGTTATTTCCGTGTTTCCCATACTACACTCCCTTACCTTGGGTTTTCCTCTATTAATCCTCTTGTTGCACTCTTCCTCCAATACCACGTTCATGCCATATATTCCAAGTCTTCCTCTGACTCCCCTAATACTGCAATATCATCGGCAAAGCGTAAGGATTTAGTTTCGTCTCCTTGAAGTATGATTACTTTTCCATGCCCATTTTAAATTTTCTTCATCGATTGTTCCATATATAATTGAAACAGCATAGGCGACATCTTTGTCTTACTCGGCTTTCTTTTCTTTTATTTAACATAAAACGGAAATTTTTATTTCAATTGTGTCATTTAATTCCATCATTACTTTAATTTTTTATTAATACATATATATATATATATATATATATTGCTTCTATTGTTATCTCTTTCATTTTTATATCTCCTATATATAATATCTAAATTCTATCAAAGGAAAACAATAATTTGTTGCTTCACAATGATATGATAGAGAGTAACAATTTTATGTTTATAAATTACTTGAATTTGGTATTCAAAATTAACGATATATGTTTGTATGGTGAAATCCACGTAGACAGTATTATTAAGTAGTATTTAAATGGGTTTTATGTTTGTCAAATAGCAACTAAAGAGAGATAATTGTGTTTCCGCTGTAACAGGAGTATTTTAAAATGTTTTCGAAACTGTCGTGAACGCATTAAATCCAAGTTAGACTACGGAAAAAAGACCTCCTGTGGATAAACACCAGATGTTTCTGGCAGACAGATGCGCGAGCAATAAAATTTTTTTAACTACTTACGCCTTGCCACTTGTTTCTCTGGGTGAGAAGCACAGTTAAAGCGCGCCATTACCAAAAATAGCTGAAAATTAGGATTAGCGAAGAAAATTAGCCACGAATTTTATTGACTTCTTTCAGATGTATCAATAATTTTTAAAACATATCGTGTATTATGTAGTAACGATTACTTATTATTACGACTGTACGAACACTACATTTTATATTACTATAAAACTGGCGTAGAAATTTTCTTCAGATAGCCATTGAATTGAAACTTATTCAAATATTTAAGCTTTTTCCTCTAAACAATTATACTGTACTTTTTTGTAAATTTCAAAATGCAAAAGAACTGAAAGACATAATAACAGTAATTCAAATAACATATTCTTTATCAACCACGATTATAATTATTGTGTGTTATTTTAATCCATTTAATATGACTTTTAAATTTATACTTAATATGGGAAAAAGGTAAATAATTAGCCCAGGTAGGCAGCAAATAACCATTCCTGGATCCGTATCACAGAAATTATTTTTGATATTTCCATGAACATAGTTTCTATTTCCTTTCAGATACTACATTCGTTCTTTTTCAATCTTTTCTTCAGTAATTAAATTTTGCTTCTCTTTTATTTCCTTGGCCATTTTTTACACATACACCTACAATATGTTGAAGATGTTCCCCACAAGTGGTTTCTACATTTCCGTCACTCCTTCTCTCTGTTATTGATCCTCGTTTACTTAGAAAGCCTTTAAACTAACCAATTTTATCTACAAAAGTGAAAATATTTACACATAAAAATAATCATGACAGTAAAATATATATATATAAAGTTGTTAATAACAGCGGATCTATGTTAAAATGGAATAAATGGGAGTGTGGTTTTACTTTACTGCAGGAAAAGTGCCGTGAAATGAGAAAGTAAAAATTTATCAAATTTGTTTCATGAAGCAATATAATTTACGAACTTTTATAGAAAACTATTGTAGCAAATATTTTATAATAAAATGTGTCAATAGAGTGACGTGACACAAATAAATGACATATCCTGAAATTGTGACGTGTGATTCAGTATATTGTTGGTAAAGATGAGCTAAGGGATGGAGGATGGAGGAGTCGCGTATCTGAGGGATAGGGTATTCGAGCTTAATAGCTCAGATGGTAAGAGTGTCCGAGTTATATTCCCGGTCCGGTCGAGAGTCCTCCATCTTGATTTTCTAATTGAAAACTGTGATAAAAAGTTTTTCGTAAAACGTCTAACGCTTCATACTGATTCGGTATGGATTTTGAATGAAATATATTCATTTATAGTTTAACAATGTTTCAATATTTTCTTAGTGTCTTTCTTTCAAATTATACACAGATTAATTTAATGGCTATTTTATAGAGTACTTAAAAGCTTTATTCAACTACAACGACGTTTTGTTAAATAAATTTAGGACTCCTTCAGGTAAGGAAAGAATTTGTAAACGAAACGTCGTCCTATTCAGAAATAATTTTTTAACTGTTTGTATGTAGGCATTTATTTAGAATATTATGGAGTGTATAGAATCAACGTAATTATAAAATTATTTTCCAGGGTGGATCGAGCGATTGCACTGAGAATCTTGCTTTCCAGCAATAGTTACCGCCTCGGATTCGGACCCTTCATTAATTTCTGCCGTCAACTGAGACGACAGTATTCTGACATGCCTCGAGCTCTGTTCATTCACGTTGCAGTGAGGAAATGGCGAAACATGCGACTTTGTCACAGGAAACTTTACATGTAACCGATCGTGCGTATAATTTGCGATGACATAGTTGGACGTGCAAGTTAATACAACTCCAAAAAGAAAAGAACTATTCAGTTAGTGCGTTTTAAAATATGTACTTGTCAATGGAATCTATAAATTGCGTGTCCCTGTACAGTAATGTATTAAAATGAGATAAACCGTATAATAAAAACGTGGCACTGCACGAGAGAGGGAGGAAGAGTAATAAATAAAGTAAAATGTGAATAGCATTTCTCTGATATTACGATTAATAATAAATAAATAAAGAAAAATACAGCCAAATAAGTCATAAAATATATTATATTAGTATTTAAAAATATAAATAAAGAGGTTCATCCAACTTAGTGGACTTCTTCAAGTAACTATACACAAGAAAATTATAAAATCAATGTTAATATTAATTTTTAACAAATTTTTTATGTATTAAAAATTAATATTGATTTTATAATTATTTTGTGGTTATTTACCTGAAAAAGTCCACAAATTGGGAGAAACTCTGTGTTTATATAAATTAAATACTAATTAAATTTATTTGCCGACTCATTTAAACCGTATTTTTATTTACTTACTAAAGTAAAATTTGACTATGAATTTGTTCAAAGGAAAGAAAGTCTAAATAATATGTGCACAAGAAACTGAATTTATTAATAAACTTTTTCTGCTGCTCCTCCATGAGATTCTGTCCCAAGTTAATAGTGTTTTGTTATAGAATCGACCAAGAATTTAAACATAAAAAAATAATTTTAGCAACATAAAGGTCAAGCACAGAAAAAACCCCGTCGGCTTACCGGGAAAAGAACCTCGCCCTCAGATATCGAAGCAATATCTGGCTCATCCGGTCACGTGTCCGCCAATCTTCTACGCTCCTCATCTCCGTCTTTCTAAGATTAACTGTTCTCTATTGACTTAAACAGAAAAGTGACTCCATCCCTAACTCGCTGGCTTTCTGGCCTCGCTGTTATCCGCTCTCTAGTTTTCGTACGGTTGGTGGACATTTGTCTTAGCAGCCAAATCTGTAAACCATTTCCTAATTGGATGTTGTAATGTTTCCCCGCTCCATCAGGGTGCAGACGGTGACTATCTAGACCATAGCACACCTGCCTCGTGACTTCGGACGATTTTTAGCCGGGAAGTTTCTCAGAAAATCTTCCACCTGGGCTTCTCGGCGCTTTTTTTTAGATTATAGTCGCGTCCTCAGGAAACGTTCTTGGCGACTCCAAAAATGAATTACAAAAGGAAACAAAACAATAAATTTGTATTGAAAATTGCACTGAATGAGTGAGATGAGACAATCACTCTTAGACCAGTGAAAAATCGATAACTTAGGACGCTTTCAACATTTCTTCTGTATCACCAATTTCTTCAATGAATTCCGGAAAACTATGAAACACCACTGGAGGAGAACACAATTTACGTTTGGAGTGATTTGAAATCGTGTACCTTCTGCTGGTATAATTGGAACAGAAATGCTGAGGAGTCCTAGAAAAAAATGAAGTCGGGAACGGAAGGATTTGGATCTGGCAGCAACGACCTGCTGTCATCTCGAGATGTTTTGTGAATAAGTTATCCCTTTATAGAACTTTATTTCTTTACGGATTCAGTTTTTTCTAGGACTTTTTGCTCCGATTATACCAGCAGAAGGTACATGATTTTTTCCTCAACATTCATTCCAACTTTCAGTCAAGACGTTGATACACCGGACCATTACGCCTTTTCTTGAGCTGGTAGGATGAACTGAAAGGTTTAGTTGGAATGTGGCCTACATCTTAGTGGGTTTGCCGGAAAGCTCGTTTCCCAAGTGGCCAACGTGACCTGGGATCTACTTTGTTTTATCTTATAAAGATTGTCCCTCATTTCGATTACTTCTACATCGGCGATTGGATTGAGTTGATTGCCACAAGAGAATCGGTCAACATCAAAGTCAATATGGATGGAATTTGACACTTTTAACAGGAAAACATTTAAATTAATAAATTTAAATGGAATGTAAGTTTAATAATATCAACCCATTTGAATTAATAGAGAAAGTGCAGTTTAAAACAGTTTTAAAAGCTCACCGAATGATTTTGCATGCTTACAAAAGATGCTGTATTTTTATAAACGGCAATTTTATGCGTTACGGCAATAACGAGGAGAAATAGTTGTAGTCATACTTTAAGAGAAATTTTTTCTCCTTGTAAAAGCTTTTGACGGAACGCAGAAATAATTTTACGTTCTATTTTTTTTTCTTTTACAAGTTAAATTAGATTCCGATCATTTCAGATCTGATCGAGCACAAGCAGCAAATATATTGTAATTAGTTGGTATAATTTACGCATCTGAGATGAGTAAACGAAATATACGAATAACAAACAACGCATATAAACAACAGTTGTATCGCGTCCGTAGGATTGGCATCAGCATCCTCGCCCTTTTATTACATTACGCACATGTGTCAGATGGGCATTAGCCAGTACGGGAATTTGTGCTGTGAAACTATTTGTGTTTGCCCCATATCACGAAATTTGAACAGTGTGTACAGTTCCTAAAATTACCGTGCGTTATGCGTACACGATTTCCCGCCTGCCCGCAGCAGCGTTGTTTGGTTTCGTCGTAACATACGGAGAAATGCTAACAGCGTTTTCATATCATTTCGGCAATTATTTGCTTAACTGACTTACCGTACTACAATGTTCAAAGGATTTTGCGCTCTGTCTACGGCTGAAAATTATAAACTCAGAATAAGTACGAGATAAGTATTTACAGAAAATAAATTATTTACATATATCCATTAAAATTAATTCACAAAAACTAAAATACAAATAGAATACATTTTACTGATGTATGTATTACCTTAAAATATTTTAATGATTTTCTTAATTCTCTGCAGAATGTTTTTACCAATCAGTATTTCAATAAGGATACTAAAATTTTGCAGAAATACTAAATTTTCAAATTATGTAGTTACCTCAAATTTTCCATAATCATTAGCACAAAATTCTGTAGATAGCACAATTTAAATGTATCAAGAAAACTTACATACAATTACGGAATTTGTAAAAAAATATATTTAACATCATCAGGTGGGAGTTAAGGTATACAAAAATTTTAAAATACGGATTTCTTGTTAGATTGTAAAAGAGTACGAAAAACTGATACTAAGTAGAGTTAAGTCTGTCTGACAACAGAAAAATTAGCCAGATAAGTCAGAAAAAATATTAATAAATGTAAACATATTACTAAAAAGTGTCCTACCTTCTTCTAAATCTCGTCAGGAGAAAATAAATATTTCTACGTAGTATTTCACTTAGCATCAATTTTTCGAATATGTACATAACATTTCGGTTGTAACTTTACTGGGATACAGTACAGGACGAAACTGTCCTAACTATTTCTTCAAAAAGCTACAATCCTGTATACCTTTACTTGAAGATGTCCCAAATCTGAGTAAGAAACGTTGTACGAGTTCAATAAGATTGTTCTTTTAATTTGGCATTCCATATATATATGGAATATATATGTATATGTATACGTTTCTTAAATTAACCTCATCACTTTGACTGTGTTACTTATTTTTGTAAACAATATTGCTCTTGTACTGATGATAACGACGATAATTTACAAAGATCAGAATTCTCAAATCTAAATATTTTAGGATAATATTAATAGGTATCAATAAAAATCAACTTTTAATTTATTTTAGTAGTCAGCTCTTTTATACCATGTCAGTACAATTTTCAAAGTAACATGTAAATGGTGTATTTTTTCTTTAAAAACACAAAGTTGGTCGGTTGTTTTTCATTATTAAATTATATTTGGATGTTTTATTGTATTACGTATGATTATGTTTTAATGACCGAAACATCCTGAATTAAATAAATGATAATACTGAACTTATTTATGGACCAGAACATGGCTTTCGTTTTAGCTATGAATTTTTTTTACTATTAAAATGCCGTAAAATGTTCGTATGGAGTTATATGGCAGCCCAACGTGGATGATAGGGGTTGCAGACAGAAAAGTAGTGCTATAGGAAAATGCTGAAAATCAGATGGGTGGATATAATTACTAACCAGGAAGTGCTAAGGAGTATAGGGGAAGACAGAACTTTGACCAAGAGAAGAGATAGATTAATAGGCCACGTTTTGAGACATAAGCGTCTTGTAAAATTAGCATTAGAGGGAAGTGTGTGGGGTAAGAACAGAAGAGGGAGGCGAAGGATGGAATAGGCTAAAAGTATTAGGGAGGAAGTGGGATGCGAAAAAGAAAAACCTAGCGCAGAATTGTTTAGTATGGAGGGTTACATTAGAACAGTGTTGGAACTGATTACCACAACTTCATACCAATTGATGGAACGCATTGGAGTTAGATTATAAAACACTCAGTAACAAATAAATCTGTTCTATTAAAAATAATCTAAGTCTTGATTATAATTACTAAGGATTTCATCATAGAAACCAAATTTTGTAGTAAATGAACTGCAATCCAATTGGTACGATGGAAGTTTCTTCCGGTTTGAAAAATCGTATATATATATATATATATATATGATAAATCCATAAAAGAATTCAAAGTAAATATTTTAAATTTGTGGTCCCTTAAATTAATAACTTCCTCTCTTGTCAGAGTTACGTAATATTGGTAGTGCTTACAGGAAAAAAATATGCCACACATCTGTTCCTGTATAAATACAAGTTCCAATATTGTGAATGGCCGCTTTCATTCCGTTTGTAAAACGTAAAATCGGTTCCATTCACGCATTTCTCGATATAAAACCTCTTTTGAAAACAATGTTAGTCGAGTTTTAATTAAAAATTATAACCAGGTGAAAAATATGTGGGTGGAAATCATAAACAATTCCTTTAAAAGAAGATGTTCACAGAATTCAAAACTTATAATTTATTCTGATGAATATACGAGAAAGTAGAAGTTGACAATCCTTTGAGGAGGTAAAAATTTCTATACATCAAAGGAGATGATTTTTTTAACGTTCCTAAAAGAAATATAAATACTAAGACGTTTCTCCTTAACGTTCAATACATTTAGAAGGTTATTTATTATTCAATATGGGGTTCTGTTGAATTTGTGTAACATTGTTAGCGTTTTTCATAGCTTCACTACAATCCCATAGTTCGTTAAAAAGTAGTCACCTTGCATGTCCACGTGGAAGGACGCATTGTTGACACAAACGTATTATAAAGCTCTCTGACAACAGCGCCGCCATTGTTCGGCAACGCAACACTGCTTTATTTCAAACATTGTGATTGGTTGATTGAAGGTAACAAAACTTACAAAACCAACACCCGTCAGTTTTTTAAATTTATGTAGACAATAGTCACTATATTGATATTTAAAATGAAACTAAAAAATAACATTTTTAAACAAGTTGTGTCATCATAATAGTGTCACCATTTTAAACTGCAGACTAATAAACGACTAGTTTAGACAAATACAAAGATATTTTAAGAAATAAATAATTAAATTTGTTGTTGTGGTAATCAGATCCAAGACATCTTATTCAACCCTCCATGCTGACATATTCTGTGCAAGCATTTTCATTTCATCATAGCTTTCGTCTTACACATCGTCCCTAATCTACGATCCTTGGCCTCCCTCTTCTATTCTTAACCCACACACTTCACCCTAATGCTAATTTTACAAGACCCTATTAATCTATGCCTTGTTTTGGTCAAAGTCCTCCAGATAGTTCTCTGTAATTAGATCTTCGTGGTTAGTTACTCTATCCACCCATCTGATTTTTCAGAATTATTCTGTAGTACCACATTTCGAAAGCGTCTATTTTTTTATTTAAATTTATGTATAAATAATATGTAGTTACATGTAAAATTTACCATCAATTATCTAATAAAGTATTAATAAGAGAAATAACGTCTGATATTAAAATATTTAAATTAATTAATTTTACGACTACCTTTTTTAGAGAGTTTTCTTTTCTCTTTAAATAAATTGTAGTTTTATAGTATATTAAATTTTAACAATTGATTGGATGTAACAACAGCATGTAAATATTTATTCCACAGATCGAGATAAATCCTGAAGAAATATGCACCGAAATGTCGTTTAATTAAAAATAAAAACTGACTGATAAAACTGGTCGTAAAATTATTTCATATAAATTAGAGAATTTAAGTGAATTTGTAGACCACCCCAAGTTAAATAAATTTTCTATAAAGAAAAGTTTATGCATTTAAGTGTATCGGCATGTGTTGGAATTATTTACAGCGCGTGATTTAATAATTTTTTAATCATGGGTGCAATATTTTCTGTTCTTTTTCCCTTTGTGATCGACGTGTGGGGAAATCTGTGTGGGCGTTTAACGGCAGCTTCACCTGTCGTAGAAGAAAGGTGACTTACTGATTCACTCTTCCGGGAGATCATCTGTCACTGAAGCCTGTCCTCCCACGACAAGAACAGATGCTTTCTCCCAGGAGGAACAAGTTGGAAATAAGGCAAGGCAACCAGTGTGTGTGCTCGCTCTCTCACCGGACTCTACAGCACGATCCTTACGAGCATCGAACTGCTATAAATCCATACTGAAACCCTGTCACAAGCATTAAGGGGCTTAAGGTTATGGCCAATAAAGCTTTATATCGTCCTTATCGCATACACAAAACCCAGAAACCTATTATGTGGTACTGCTTTTCATTTGATTCAACCGTAACATTTTCCTTTTTTCGAATCTCAAGGCAGATACCAATGAAATGGTCGTACGAGTTGTATCCCGTGTTTGTAAGAATCTAAAACGTGTTTCGTACCTTGTTTATCTAACATATAAAACTTTAATATCCAGTTCGTTTTATTACCTCTTCCACCATTTCATTTTCATTACTAATTATCAGATTTTTAAGACTTTTAAATGTTTGTCTTTCGCTGATAAATTCAAAAGACTTAAAAAATGAACTCAGTTTTATTTTAAATATTTGAGGATCAGTGTCGCAATTTTCTGGATACTTTGGTCGTGGTTTCAAATAAGATGATAACTACGAATTTGTATAAAAACAAACATATATGTAGGTAGATTCCTCTGTTGGATTTGAAACCATTAATTTTCTCACCAATAAGCATGGGTTCATAATATCAAAAATTATCCCTATGTATGTAATAGCCCTGAGTAACGTTCGGTCACACATCGGGTACGCACGGCTTTAGCTTCGTCAAAGAAACAGCTGTGCAGGGTGTCGAATTAAATGCTGTACCGGAATAATATTAATAATGGCCAGGCACCTACTTAGTATTATAAGGAAAACCTTGATAAAACTGTATATATAGTACTATAATGTCCGTTATAATTTGTACACAATATATCACAATTAGAAAGACTAAAATTAAGTACGAAGTTAACAAAATTAAGAAAACGTTTGCCGCCTTTCCCACAAAAGTTTTCAGTCACTCTGAACACGAATGGGAACATTTAAATATCCACAAGTCCTACACGAGACTACCGTAGAAAAATTACATTACACCCTATTTGTCACTGAAAAGATCTTCAATTTCTTCAAGCGTTTTCCCTTCGGTCTCCGGAAGCTTGCGAGAAACGTAAAATAACCCGATGAACGACCACGCGGACACAACCAAGAATATTCCGTGCAATCCTATGTTTTCTTGCAGGGGTAGAAATGAAGAAGCTATCACGAAATTTAGAACATGGTCCGCTGCTGACGTAAAAGCGCTGGCAAATCCACGAGTTCTGAAAGAATAAATAAACAAATTACGAAATGAAATTAAAAATAATATTCAATAGCCAGATAAATCAGAAAAACAAATAATTTAATAAAATAAAATAATAATTACAATAAAATTATAAAACTTTATGTGACTTTGAAACCAAAATTAAAATAACTGCATATGTTTCTGACGTACGAAAGTATCACCCAAAATAATGCAGCTAATTTCATTGTAGTTCCGTCTATTGTTAATCTTTGAAAATATTAGAATTGTTGGCACGAAAGTTTTTTAAACAATTATAACAAAAATTTTATGATCACATTATCCTTTTATTTAATATAATATCAAATAAATTAAAATACGGCTAAATATGTCAACAAACAAATTTAATTAACATTTAGTTATCAGAAATCCATCGTCGTAGACTTCTCCAGGGAAATTTTTAAACGGTTAAACTAGTTATATTACGGCCGTAATCTTCCCAAACCAAGTTATTCAGAATATAAATAGTTTAACCATTTAAAATATTCCCTGAAGAAGTCCACAAACACAGATGAAACGAATTTACAATATCTGGATGTTAATTTGATTTTTCTGCTTATATATTTTCTTCAGTATAATTTAGCCTTATTTGACGATTATTTACTATATGTAGAGTCTAATACCGTTCCTATAGAGACGCTGAGTCACTTTATTTAATTAATTGACATAAAATTTCATATTGATAACTCAGGATTCGTTTTTATAAAAAATTAATTTCGTCTTAACTACATTGGTTAAGTAATGTAATGCTAATTTATTGAAAATATAAAATGTGCTTATAATATTAAACAAATATTGGTTTTTCATACTTTTCTTATTGATTATTAGTGATAATAATGTATTTCATTTGCTATATTGTGGTACTAATAAAAACAGACACGACATTATTTAACAGGAGAACCTTAAAAAACAGAGTAACGGGAGAACACTAAATAAATAAGACCAAAGATAGGCCAGAAAGTGTCAAAGAACTAAAATAATAAAGCTTAGTAATATAATCTGAGGCGTGATTAATATTAACAGTTTCTGTATAACTTTTAATTTTTAATATCCTTTTTCAAGATTGATCTGAGATTTGATATAAAATATTAATCATCCAGTGACTGTTAATATAATTAAAAAAGAATGGTAACAGCCATCGTAGTCTGAGGTTCGTATTTCAAGGATTGTAAATTTTAAACCAAGTGTTGTCTGTAAAACCCAAATGTAATATATTGTAAATTCATGTTTTTAGAATATCTTATGAAGTCTCAAAAGGGACACGAAACGTCGGATATTGAAGCTTTGAAATGAAAAACACCTGAGAACGAAGGCGTTACAGCTGTCTTAATTATTTAATTGTCACTAAATAAAACGTTAATGTTAATATTAATCATAACACAGTTAAACTTAGTAACCTTGATGATGTGTTATTATAATTATTTGATCCATTCTAGTCTATCTTTGGAATTATATCTTTGGTGTCCACATGTTTTACATATTATCAGTTTGAATTTGAGAGGCATTTAAGGAAGACGCTAAGTTTGCTTCGAAACGTTGACCTATCTAAATTTGTTAATTAGTTCACTATGCTTTGTAATGTTTATCTGTTAAAGTAGGTCGCATCCGTTGGTATTTAATTCATACGTAAATGTTCTGCTCAAACATTTTGAAGAAGTAGCAGTATCAAAATCCAGATGAAACCATTTTAATAATTTTTTGGAGGCTTTATTAAATTTTGGTTATAACTTTAACCATTCTAGCAATATACTTTACGTATTTAAATATAAAACTAACGAATTAAAATGTGTGTGGCAGGCAGCAAATATTTCCTTTCCTATCAAATGATAAAAGGAATTTAATATAATTTTATGTAATTGCTAGATCAGTAGTGTAGTATTTGCATATTTTCTCTATTTTTTGGGGTATTTTTAAAGGAATTTTTAAGAAGTGAAGTCAATGATGCAGTTTAGAAACAATTAAAATTAACGGACAGCGTCAAAGGGAAAGCTTTAACTTATGGAAACGAACACATAAATAATGGACGCTAATGAAGGCAGACGGGAGTCACCATGAGTAATCTTACTTGAAGGGAAATACTTCGCTAACGAGCATCCACGGTACAGGAGCCACACCGATGTTTACGCAGCTGACGTTGACCTGAATCAGTGCCAAAGTAATCCATCCGATAGCGTCTGAGTGCTGAAGATATCCTGTCTTTAAGAGGATTGAAGAGATTCCTAGGAAAAGGCTGCAGAGGAACGTTCCGGTTAAGGACGTTACCATGAGTTGTCTCTTACCCACTCTCGATATTACAAACATCAAAACTGCCGTTGAGATGATTCCATTGAATCCTGTGAGTATCTGTAAAAATATATAAAAAAATACGCTCTATAACTGAGAATTTCAGCTAAATAAGGTTGAAATATCATAATAGTTTCTCAAAAATAAAATTTTCTTTTACTATTATCGTTTTTTTATGTTTTACAGTAGCTTTATACTTCGCCAGTCGATTTTCAATGATTAAAGGGGAAAATAAGTATTATTTATTTACCAATTAAATGAGTTAATTAATTGACAAATTTCAATTATATTCAGCAGCAGTTACAAAGGATTGTGGTAATAAATTGTAAAAAGTTAAAATTTAACATAATTAAAGCACAGCCAACACGTTAAAAATTTATTTAAATCTCATCTTTCATCGATACTTTCACATCTCTGTAAAAACAGTAGATGTGAGAACAAACGTCTAAAAAATCTTATTTTTCAATCTGTTGTTGTGAAGATTAGAAACCAAAAAGTTTTCAGTATAATTGTTATGAATCTCTGTCTTCCAAAAAGTTGTGAAGGTCTGCATTGAACAAATAAGTATAGTTTAATGAAATGTATCCTTTGGTATTTTATCTCTCAACAGTGTAATACAATCAGAATTGAGTAGTAATCTTTTGTAATTTCCAGTCCTAAATTCCAAAAGTTTCTCATTTAATTTTCACAGTTATTTGACTGTGTCCAAATAATTGACAGGCAGATATTTATTAGAAATAAATTAATTAAGTTTAAATACACGACAGAGACCGTGAAAGAAAGTAACAGATACAAGGAGTACAGAATTGCTTCATTCGAAGGTCAGCCAAAGGCCCTCAAACTAAATTTATATGATAAAAATGGAAAAATGTCAACCAGGGCCGGGAATGGAACCTACAATTTAAACCTGCTCGTTGAGTTTACAAGAGTAGAGGAATGGGCAATCTGGTTGACCTGGACTAGCTATACGGAAGAGTATCAACCCGGTTAGCGGAACGTTCCAGATTTGCTGCGGGTCAGGACGACATTTTCCCATTTTATCTTCAAAAATTAACAAATACGTGAAATGAAAAAATATTGAACTGAAAACGTCAAACTGGGTGAAGTTAATCGTAAAATTCTTGAATGTGTGTTGTTGGTGAAGTTATCAGTTATTTTTTCCTAAAAAGAATTAATGGGCATCAGATAAGGTACGACTCAAATTATATAAAAGATTAAAATTTTGTAAACGTAAAACTTCAAATATTTTTACGAGTATCAGAATTAATAATACCCACATCATTTTAAAGAGTAAGAATCTTTTGGCTTATCTGGTCATATTAAAAATCTACATGATCGTCTAATAATTATTAAACATTAAGACAACAGCAAGCCTTATAACGTGTTAAAATGTCTCAAATATTTTATTAAATAAAAAAGGTAAGGCTGAAATTATACAAATTGCGTATTGGCCAACAGTTCACTACGTAGAATACTCACGAGGACCAGTGGACCACCGACTGGTAACTGCAACTTTTTGCTGATGGGTATCAAATACTGGTGCAATCCCATTCCACTAGCGGTAACATGAAGCACCATGCAAGCGAGAACTAAGGTCATCGGTCGTCGGGTCTCAGGTTCAACCATTAAAGCCAATTTTTTCTTCCAACTGTATTCTGTGGGGAAAAATCATAGTATTTCAAATATATTCTTACATACTGATCGGAATTATGTGCAAATTAAAAACAAAATATCGGCTCGTTTTTTACCATAACATTAAATTACAGTATTTTAAAATGTTCGTATGTTTTAAAAATCCAAAACTAATTTAGAGAAAATTGAAACTTGATGTATTACTTAATATATATTTCTCATTAAATCAACAATATTTTTGTTTAATGAAGAAAAAGATCTGCTGCCGGGCTTTTTCATTTATTTTATTGTGATAACCAATAGCAACATGATTTCTGGCGGCGGTTTTAAGTAATTCATTTAATAGGGACCAGAATATTTGTTTGGAACTCATACAGTGAGCAGAGTAGAGTATTTTGCACCGCTTTGTGGGGTCAGATTCGGTAAATAGGGGTGTCCAGGGTAGGAAAAATATGACGTAATTTACTGCCGATCCTTTTGCCAAATGTTTTGTGAATCGTTTCAGGAGTCGTCTTCTGGAAGCAAGAAAGTGAAGTGATCCTAAAAAAGGTAGAGTACAGTGGTTTCCTTTAAGTAAATCGCAGTAATTGTGAAAATATAAGCTCTGTGTGAAGCATAGAGAAATTCCTTGATCTAGTGCTACCTAATGTAACCAAAAAAATACAAACAAAATACACAGAAACCCTGAATTGTATTTATGAGAAGAAGAAACTTGATCCATCAGTTCAATGATAACCATTTAATAATCTGAGTACATACAAGTATATAACCTGCGAAAAAAAGAGTTTTTTGGTTAAAAGGCTAAATGAGGGTGATCCAGAAACAGACAACTTCCCTTTAATAACATAGGAAGGGAATTAAAAGGGGGGATCTGGAAAGTAGAGCCACGTGGCCAAGAACACTACCCGGTGTTTCACCTAAGGAAACGCAGAGAAAAGCCTAGATAACCTGCGACAGATAGATCGGGCTATTTATTGGGTACTGTTCTCACGTTCTTCCGAATGACAGGAAATGAATTTTCTGTAAGTGCGATTTAGACAGCATTTTTCGTGTTTATTAACTTATAATAAATTATCATAATTTCTTAAGTATTATTATTGATAACGTATGCCGTATTTCACTCATAACAGCAATTTAATCATCTCGTTTGACAGACTACGTAAGTATAATACACGTTTTACATTTGCACAGAATATTATTTCCAATGCACTTTATTCGTTCAATATCGATAAATATTACTTACAATGGACGCAGTTACAGTACACGGCATATATCATAATCAAGCAATCCGAAATCTAAATGTCAAAACAAATGCAAGCTACGACGCAATGAACTTGCCTAAGTCAACTTCAACAGATTATTTAGGCAGTCTGGCTGAAAATATGGGATTATATGTTTTTATTGTGCGAGAAAAACAACAAATAAATTTAAAATATAAATTTGTGGATCTCAACAACAGTGCCAACTACTGCGTCCAACTATAGCTAAGAACTATCCAGGTTACTCCATAAATACAAATATGTCAAGCGGTTTGGGTTGGGGTTGAGAAGAAAAACGAACATACACACAGTGAAATTTGTTACGTAAAGATTAACAATATTGCGTTAAAAATTATGGCTGCACAAGTCGTATCCACTATGGAAATTTTCTGAATTTATTTTCATTTCCATTACATTTTTTTTTTGCAATTTACACGGAACATTTTTCAATATAAATTCCTCTACGCCCTTTCTCCTGGCGTTTAGTACAAAATTCCAATTATTTGGGATTTTGTGACAGAATTCAGAGTTTAATTGATAGGCATTTACGCTGCATGTATATGTTTTTTTTTCTGTTCGCTTATAAATGGAATGCGTTTCATGGGCTACAAAATGATTGTGATGGTAATTACCATCTAATTTTATTATTGGACGTACATATTTTCGTCGTGCTCATCGATCTCTTCATCTAGCTTTTAATAGTAAAGCTAAATGAATTAAATCAGCGATTCTATTTGCGGTGAGATAAACATTTATCTTTTTAGAGTTGTTACATTAATTATTTCGTCATTCCTTTCATTGGATTTGATAAATTATAATAGTTGAACAAACTACAAGTCAATGTAAAAAAGATAATGAATAAAAATGTATTTGCCGATAATACATTAAATATAATGTGTTTAAATTATTTACGTTTTGAAACACGTTGTTAACTTGAAGAAAATTCTTGGGTTTATTGCTTTTAGTCGAGAAAAAAAATAGATGTATTAGTACATTAACCATTTTATAAAATGAATATAATATACTTTAAAGCCTAAAAATAATATATTTTGAAGTAAAATACGTAGAAAAAGCGTTTCCCCCATAAATTTGTTTATAAATGTAACGTTCAATTTACTCCACGTATAATTATTTTCTCATAAAACTTTTAAAGTGCAAACCCGGAATATTTTACTTGAGTATGCGACGGAATCTGTTCGAAACGTTGGAGTAATTTCTCTAATTTCTTTTCTTATACTGCTTTCTTAGAGTAATTTCTCTGATTTCTTTTCTTACTCTAATTTCTTTCTTAATCCTGTTTACTGTTCACTGTGTCATTTAACCTGCATCTTTGGTTTTTCTCTCTGATATCCTTCCGTTTTGTTTGCCATCCCACGTATCTCTCTCTTACTCACTCACTCACTCACTCACTCACTCTCTCTCGAAAAAAAACCTAACTTGTTTGTTTTGGATTTTCTTTTCAGATATCCTTCTCTTATGATTCGCTTCTCATCTATCTTTTTTCTCTTTTTTACTCAGACTGGAATACCCGAAAAAAACACAATAGTAAATAATATTATTCTTAAACTACTGTTAAAATTAACAGAATTATAGAAAATTTGTAATTAATAATTTACCATTTACATTGGGATCGAACGGAGTTTCCGGAAACATTTTGTGTGTTTCCTCAGCACATGAATTGTTGTTTGCATCTTCGGCGGAGTTTTTTCTATCAAGGTCTGGAGATGCCGTAGGGAGAGCCTCAAACCTGCAAACAAAAAAATTAATTAAATAAACATAAAGAATCGTTTCCTGGAGTTTAAGTTCAGGCTACATTTGTCCAGGTTTCTTGGGGATGTCGATAAAATAAAAAATTAGATAAAACTGAGATTTTATTTAGTATTCATTATGAATGTTAACAGCTAAAAACAGAAAAGTTCTCTCTATATAAATAAGTAGTTAATGTGTCATTAAGTGACTTATAAAAGTCTGTTTGTTAGTTTTTTATTTCATTTACAGGATGAAATATACTACGTTTTGTCTCTTATTTGAGACTTTTTCAGGTATAAAACTTAAGCCGTTCGTAGACTTCAGTCTATGACTCCTTTGGTCTAAATAAATACATATTTTATGGGCATTCGCATAAGGTAAATTTAGTATCTTGAAAATTCCAAAAAAGTAAATGTTAATAAACTTTTGTTCTCGGAACGGATACGTGCAAAATTATATGCTATGACGCATAAAACTTGGAGTCACTTTTTGTACATTATACATGGCAGGTAGGGAAAGTTCTGTAGAATCTGCGTCGTGTAATCGTTCTTTTCGAAACGGACGTGCTAAGCTGCACAGTTTATTCTTCAGCAAACAGCTTACACGCTCGTTCAAACAAGAGGCATATTTCTCCTCCAACTAATTACCTGCAAGAAATGTGGTACCATATGATCTGTTTGAGTTCAGCTTCTACCGCGGGTGGTTTAGTCCATCCTCTCAGCCAACACAGGGATTTCTCAGCCTCGTTAATGCGACCTTTAGACACGAGCCACTGCGGCGAATCAGGTATCTGCAAAATAAAAGAAACTTTACCTCTAAATTTCTTCATTATGTAACTTGAAAAGTCAAATACAATATCATAATATAAATAATCAAATTTATATAAACATGTAGAAAATATTTTTAAAAAAGTTAACTTGTTTCACTTTGGAATATATAATCCAGTAGGACAAGTCGTATATTACTCTGAAAATTTTAAAATTAAACAATCACCAAAAGAGAATTTATATTGCCTTCCAAATGAAGCACGAAATACGAAATATGTGTACTAATTCCAGCTCGGTAATTTGCCAGTTATTAAAACGTTAACTTTTAGAGAGTGGAAAGGACGGAGGGAGAAAATGAGATTTAGAGGCATGTGAAAACGTTGGCGTCTATTAAGGAAGAGGAAGTTATGTTTTTTTATTATCTTACCATTGAGATGCAAATCGCTGTCAGCACTGGAAATCCAGATGAAACTGCGGCAGTAGTTCTCCAGTGAAGAGAAGCTCCCAAGAGAAACACGACGAAAAATCCGGTCGTAAAGAGAATTGCTTCCAGAGACAGAGAGAAAACCCCGCAACCGCTTAGAAAATTGGTACATGAGAATCAATAACGTTTATGGAATATTTGAAAGACTTATTAGACAGTATAAGGAACATGGTTGAATCAATAAATTTAATTTTGATAGAGAGCTTTTTAATAACTTCAATCTCGCTCTGCTTCTTTTAATTTAGCACCAAAGAAATTGGCACTACTTTGGTTTTATAAAGGAGCAGTTATGAGGTACCAGCAAAATGAAAAATGGAATAATTTTCTTTAATTATGTAGGGAACTTCAGGGGAAATAAATTTCTCTAATACTTTTTGTTTGATGTTTTTATTAAATTCTAATTGGGTTTATGATGAATCAAAATTTCCTAAGACACGTTTAATAAAAATATTAATCAATAGTTACACTTTTTTATTGCCGTCATTTAAAGCCGTATTCCTTTGAGAATAGCTAAACTTCCCTACAGTCATACATGGCGATGATATATATGACACGGAGGAAGAAGTTTCTTACCTCCGAAAGCTGAGAGAATTCCTCTGAAATGTGGTTGGCAAATTTCCCCACTGTACGTCTTGGTAGGAGCTTCCTGAAGACCGATGCACGTTCCAGCAACCACAGCTCCAGCAAACAACAACTCTGGACTTGTTGCCATGTACATTAGAAGCCACGATACGAAGAACGGCAGATTTATGAAAATTAAAGCTTGTTTCCTGCCGAGATTTTCCACCAAAGGGCCGGAGAAGAGAGAACCGATTGGTTGGCAGATGAATAAGACCCCAGCTTGTTAGTAAAAACAGTCGAAAACAAAAAATAAATACAGAATGAAGAATAATTTTAGTGGGTAATTAAAAGGCGTCATTCTGGCATTTCCAAAATGATAAAAAATGAAATACCTAACCTATGTAAGTCGGGTCGCTAATGACACTTCCAATTGTTAATGCGACCAAATATAATCTAATAAGAAAATTTGAAAAATAAAAATCAATAGAGAATGTGTAAGTACAGTACTCACTTAAAACACATTTCACACTCTCCGGTTTCCTGACTTTTCCCCACTTCCGTAGACTGATTTTACTTGTACTGTAGCTACAATTTAGCCTCAATGATCTTAAGAAAAAAATAAAATTGAATAATTTTATCTTTAACTGAAATTTCAGGAGTATTTCCATAATCATGAATAAATAAATATTTTTATTGATACATTCCCCCTGATGAAGTCCAAAAAATTGTAGACGAATGTTCTTCGTAGTCTTTAAGTATAAGTATAAAATCATATTCCATAAATCCTATAGAGAAGCACAAGCTTCAAGGATGTGGAACGAGTCAGAGATTTTATATAGGTTGCTTTATTAATATTAAAATATACTGTAACTATTCATTAATTTTTAATTTATAATAAGAATTACTTAAGTTCTATACAGAAGACATACAATTTGTACTTTATATATAAAATTGATAAATAATTTTACATACTATGCTAAATAATTAGTGTTCTAATAATGTTCTTTCATAATTATAAATATCTACCCTATGATACATTCAGCTCCATAAATTCTTCAACAGAGTAGAAGGAGTGGCTTAGTAAGGACTTAGTTAGTTCATATTTGAACTTGTTTGGATTTATTTTTAATTGTTTAATGGAGGTGGGAAGTTTATTAAATATGCTAATGGCATTGTAATGTACACCCTTTTGTATTACGGTTAGAGACTTCCCTTCCTTGTGTAAATTGTTTTTACTTCTGGTATCAAAGTCATGTATATCTGAGTTTAGTGTGAAGAGGTTACTGTTATTAATAACAAATAACATGAGTGATTGAATATGCTGGCAAGTGAGTGTCAGTATTCCAGTTTTCTTGAAAAGTCCCCTACAAGATGTTTTCGGTGAGACCTGACATAATATTCTGACAGCCTTTTTTTGAAGTTGAAATATTTTATCTTTCCCTGATGCATTGCCTCAGAATATTATACCATATGTCATTATAGAGTGGAAATATGCAAAATAAACTAATTTTCTTATGTTAGGATCACTACAACTTGACATAATTCTAAGAGCAAAGGTTGCCGAGCCTAGTTTTCGTAGGAGAATATTAATATGATCCTTATTTATAAATCGGGTATAAAATTTAATATAGTAACAGATTTACATTGTTGTTTATGTCCTTAACTTAGTCAGAAATCTGAACAAAAACTACATGTTTCGTGCTTTTTACAATGAAATAGTTTTTAAAAAATCAATCTTACCAAATAAGGATACCTGATCTTTGCTAAGTCTCAGGTCGCTATCGAATACGTCGTGAGTTTCTCCTATGACTATTGCGGGGAAACCCAGACACATTCCTATGTTGAACTGTATAAGGTTTTTAGCGGAGCTTGCCAAACACTGAAAGTAATTCAATGATAGATTACATATACGTATTGTTCATTAAAACGAAAATTTGTATCAGAATGTACATTATTAATAATGATAATCAATGAGTTGTGTGTATTTAAATTTTAACATTATTTAACCTCGCACAGTATGTAATTAATTAAAGATTATTATAAAACGATTTAACTAAAATTTTCTGTATAAATACCATTATCATACAAAAAGACAGGATCTTTTAAAAGCCTGTGTATTTAGCAATTTAGTAAAATTTTAATTTTGCATATAATTAAAGATTTTCTTCATGGCAGAACCAAGTATATTACATCCTTTATTTATTTAGTTTATTTACGTAATCAACAATTCAGAGAAGGTGAAAAAATTATATGACTTTACCTGAGCGTAAAATGCCCGACTTTTCCAGTACAATCCTCTTCTCCTCATGTTTATCCTATACATCTCTTTAGAACTGTAAAACAAAATTTACCATAATGCTAATTTATTTAACATTTCCTAAGTAAACTGTAAACTTTTTGATAAGGTTGAAACAAAAATTACCAAAATTACATTAATAACGACTACTTTATAAATATAAAATTTTCATTGCGTATCACATCAGCTGTAATGTCTTAGTAGAGCACACATGTATAAAAATTTCTTTACAGGATTTCAAATAAATTATTTAGACTTTTACAAATCAGCATACCATAGTTTCATAATTATGAAACTGAAGACGTTCCTAATCTTGGGGACGATACATACGGCTCATTTGTTTTTCATTAAAATATTTATGAGAAATTGACTATATTATCCATTTATGATTTTACTGAAGTCAGATAAATTAAAGCAATAAGCTTCATAATTAAATATATTTCATCTTGCTTTATGACGCTATATAATATGATCATCATGACATCAAATCTAACAGAGGTGTAAATAAATATTAATGGAGAATTCCTTTCAGGAGTTTTTACACTAGATATTTAATTATTTTATAAATATATGGAAAAATAAAGATTGGAATTCATAATACTATCATTTAATCTAAAAATCAATTCAGTTAATAATGCGTTGGAGTTTTAATTAATGATTTCATAGAAGGAATAATCAACATAGTCCTGAATAAAATTCAAATAAAATGTTTATTCATTTCAAGTTGCTTTCGACTGTTGAGCTCTTTTCAACACACTACTTTTATCAAGCTTCATCAAGTCTTGAAAATTCATTGCTGACTTATGTATCATTTTATCTATATCTAAACGCCCCATGTTGAACAAGTTCTTCTACAACCGCAAGCTCCTTGAATAGCCTTGAATACAATAAAACGTTTATTTGACTTTTATTGAGGACAATATAGGTTATTCCTCTTATGAAATATGTTTCTAATGTCTTAAGTTACTCTTATTTTTCATTGTATACCTAAGACCAAATATGTAAATGTTGAATGTCTAAATTATAGTAACTCTTATGGTGACAAAGTTAATTCCTAATGTCCGCAATACATAAGAAAAATGTATAAATAAAATCTATTTCATTTTTCTCTTCGGAAAATAAAAACTAGTTTATGATTATTTAATTTGATTTTTAAGTTCATAATAAAACATTCTGAAGGAAAAGAAACGTTGTAGTAGCATATGCAAATGTGTGAAAGATGTTTGAAAAGTCCATGATATCCAATTATAAGACGCAGATGTTATTATTAAGGTTAAAATATGGCTTTCTATTTACGGTGAAACTAGTTTTCACACGAAGCGCTTTATTTTAGAAACGTCCCTTAGTTTTGCGGTCTGTCGTAAAAGTGTACAATCTCCTTACCGTCGATTTCTGCGGTGCAGAGGTCGTAGCCCTCGCCACGGGTACAGCAAATGCGTTGCAATCTACATCGTCACACGTTGCACGTAGCAGCTATAACTCTCTCGTGGTGTGTCTTAGGACTGCAGGGCAAAACGCCCCCGCAATTACCAAACCCGAAGCCGTGAGGCAATTCTTGCTAACGTGGATCCGTGGCGCAACACTTTCACTGTTATTGTTGAGGTTGCCGTGAGGAATCTAACTATATTAGTTGCCTGATGGATGAAATTTCCCGTTAGTTCCATTAACAACGTCATTTTTCGGATTATTTTAAAGTCAAAGGTCTCAAATACTTTCCAAACATAGCTTTCGATGACCCAGCAAGTGTCTCTCAGTATCTCAAGGAAATTCTGCAAATTAAAATTTATATTTATCTGAAGGTATAAATAAAATTAATAATTCAGCTAGAAAGGTCGGAATAATTTAATATAAAAGTTGGAAGTTACCGAGACGTCCATTAAATGGTAATAATAATTGGAGAACCCAGTAGGTAATCTGAAAGAAGAAAATCTTTTTAAAAAAATATTCATTCACTTTATTGAGACGATTTTGGCTTCAATATTGTCAATACCGATTAATTCGTTGATTTTACAATTGAATTATAGAATTGCATCTAATAACAAGAAAGAAGTACATAATTTTCTGCCAAGTATGTGAATTCCTCGGATACTACTTTTATTAGAAGAAAACGATGAACATGAAATAAATATATTTGAGAAGGAACAAAAACTTATAAACGTGTTGAAACCTATCTGTATTTTTTATTAAAATAAATATAAAAATACGCTAAGAATGTTTAAACTGAAACAAAAATTAAATATCATCTTCTAGAACACCTCATGATTTATTGACAATACATTTTATGGGGAAATGTAAAACAAAGAAGTAGAGATTAATGGCTTACCACACCAGTAACTAAAATTTTGGGGCTGTAGCTATTTTAAATAATATTTAGCCAAATCCTTAGTGTAACGTCAATGTTCCTCAAGGGGTGAAACAGAAACTGTATCAATCTAGACTTTAATTGTTAATACACTAATGAACTTTTAAGATACGTGATAATTATTGGTATATAGGGCAACATATGTTGGAGATAGTGGAAATATATCCTTCAAGTAACAAAGACCAGGTTCATATATATACGTTATTAACTATTAGGGAGGATGTGGATGAAATGAAAAGGCTTGTGCAAGATAGGTTAGCATGGAATGTCTTAGGACTGAATATTACAACAACAACAAAGAAAAAAGGAAACACGGATACAATTAATTCCGCTTATGTTACAGAATTTAGTCTCGTAATTTATCAGTATTACAATAATTTTTATTATTATGTTACTATTTATTAATATTTTTAATTAAATCAGTAAAACAGTTATAATTAATTCAACTTTTGTTACATAAAGGGGTATTTTAAGTTATCAGCGTTCCAATACTTTATTAATATTTTAAGATTTATTAATATTTTAAATTAAGTCACGTAACACGATTCCATCAACTCCAGCTTGTGTTACAGTAGTTTGTAGCTTAAGTTATCAGTGTTACAATATGTTTTTAATTATTTTACTACTTATTAATATTTTAATTCAACTTACATTACAGAAGCTGGTCTTATAACTTATCAATGTAACAATATATTTTTCTTATTTTAAATCAAATCGTCATTTCCTTAAAGACATTGGCAAAGATGATGATGTTATTATGATTCTACGTAAATACGTATACAGTTTTTCTTAATGATAGTTGTAATGAGTCTCTAATTTCTGCTACGTTAAATAACATTTTTTTCCTCCAGCAAATACGTAGAAAACAGGTCGTAATGGCAGCAGTCATTGAAGGTGATAGGAGTGTTATACCGACGCAGCTAAGCTAAGCTCTTGCTTGCCACAGCTGTAACGGAGCCAAGAGCTACGTCTGCAGTGGCAAAGTAGAACTGGGTTGTCCTGCACAAAAACTGGGCCGCTGTGGAGAGGGAAGCGAGAACTTCGACAAGTAAGCAATTCTTTCTTGCAAAGGCGAACGCGACCAGCCGTAGGCGGCGGATTCTTCAAACGTTACACTATTCCTGCCACCACAGTCACAGAGAAAAATAAATTGCTTACATTTACAGCATTCTACTAAACGATCTCATACATTTAAAAAATGATTACAGTTCTAAAAACATCAGCCACGTTTCCAAGAAAAAATCTCATAAGGCATTTAAAAATCACGGAACTAAAAAATAAACGCTCTTCTATACAGGACAACGTTACGAACTCACTAGAATTGTTTTTAAATAAATTACGTGAAATATGAAGAAAACTCAGAAGAAATTCTGTACAATGTAACTGGCTAATTTTGTACCTTGAAATATCATCAGTCTCGACCTCTAAGACGCTTACCAGTTATGAAACACTTTAGGACAAGACGAACTTATCGATAATTGAACAGATACTAACGATATTATACTTTAAAGTATATTACAAATAGTAATAAAATTACGACCTTTTAATAACGTTTCGTCATATGTTATGCTTTCTTCAGGTTTTCTTCCAAATTAGTATGAAAAAACAGAGTGAGAATCAGTTCTTGTAACTGTATAGGATTCTTCAACCAAATTAATATCACATAGGGGATAAAGTTAGAATAATGAAAAATAATCCAAACACTTTTCAAACATTTTATTGTAATTATTAAATTGAGGTACATTGAATCTTTTCTGGGAAGGATAATAAAACATTTTATTGTAATTATTAAATTGAGGTACATTGAATCTTTTCTGGGAAGGATAATAAAGCGTTAAAACATTTTGTCAAACTATGAACAATATAAGCCACATTAAATTTTAAAAAATGCCTAACGATGCTGATTTTTTGCGAGACAATTTAAAAATAACTATAGGAAGGTCATAAATAATATTAACTAATAGGCAAGTTTAATTATTTCTACGAACGTGTTTTTCCATTACGATTGGAATGAATTATTTTCAGTTTAGCAACTGTGGTGTATTTTTTTCTTTGAAAGTCGTTTATTTAATTCCAAATTCTATTTATATCTGTCACACAACAGAGAAAAGATTTTAATTAGCATTCCCAGTTTCATATTTCGTTTTAATGCGAAGAGCGCCTCCCTGTAACGTAAATCAGCTTATCAAATCATTACTAATGGTCACGAGCAAGGAAAAACAAATTGCCGGCCCATCTTTCAGTATTTGCGAAACTAGAATTCTACTGCTAATGCCAAAGTTTAAAACCGCACAGAGGCTTGCTGCACACAAACAGATGCGGAATTTATAAAACTCAGTAATTATTATTCAGCAAACATTATAACATAAGGAATGAAACATGAACACAGACAAGTTTTCAGTCTTACATAATTTAATCAAGTGATATGCAATTGACCACTGAATGTTTTCTCTTTTGTAGAAAAACTAAACTGCACACAGAAATAGAATCTACGCAAGCAGTGAAACAAAACAGTCGCAGTATCCATAAAATTGTTATTCAAATTTTACAAAACCTTAATGAATACGGGGACTGAAATTTAAAATTCCTCTAAATAAAACTAACTAAGCCAAAATTTTATTTGAGTGTTAACAAAACTTGTGTAGCTATGTACAAAATTTTGTTTCTGTAAATTTGTTTTTTGTTGAGATATTTTGAAATTTATTTTAAAAAGTTGGCAGACTTGAAAATATTCCTTGCGTTACATACTTGAATATATTTTAGCTTCTTTACATTAATATGTAGAAATGATCATTGTTATCAATTGTCAGTATTATTTTTGAAATTGTATAAAAGTGTTGGGAGAAAATAATTTTTTACTAAGAGCGTCATACGGTTACTTAAAAATTGGCAGTTTTCATCATTTTGAAAATTAATTTCACCTAAACTACTTGAACAATTCATAAACTAATACTTGTATTTAAATGTATTAGCATTAGATTATTTAAAATAAGAATGAAGTCAATATCTTAATATTTGTGACGCGTAGAAGTTTTGGTAGCAGAAAACACTTTTTTCTAAAGAAAGTAATAATTTATTAATTTAGTATCGAATACTTTTACATTGCTCCTAAGCCTTTAAAAATAAAATAGAATTAAATGTTTTGCTATATTATCTGTAACTCTTAGAAGCATATCAATATGGTAAAAATTAGAAAATCATTTTTTTCAAAATTATGGCTAAAATTTCCCTTAAAGAAGAGTCCATATGACAACATCGAAATTTTTATTGTAATATATCTCTTTTCACGTGGTTATTTTTCAGTACTGTATTACATTTTCATTTAATTATTATTGGAAAATATGAAAACAGGAAAATACTTTTTATTGTTTTCAAATGGGAGCCGTTCTGACGTTGAGCGAATGAGAGCAGAGATGTAGTAAAACGTGGCCACATCGTCCTATATTCCTCTCGGCAAACCTTCACTTCATCTTTATCATCAATGGTATGTGACAACGTCGCAAAAATCTGATTTGATAGCCCAAAGGAGTGTTTCAAGGTTAAATCGGTTCCCATTTGAAAAATATTGTGTTAAATAAAGTTTTGAGATGTAAATGGGAAATTTGAAATAACCAATATTTATTGATAATTGGATATTACAAATTTAAATAAAATAGTTATCAAACTAAATTAATAAATAACACGGTAATATTGGAAACGTTTTATATCCATAACGTTAATTAATAAGGATTTTAATCTGCATATCTAAAGCATGAAAGATCGTATTTTTAAATATATCTGTTTAAGCTTTTCAGCACTATCGTACAAAATAATTACTGTCGCCGAATCCTCAGAACACTTCTCAGCTCCTTGTTAGGACGTTTGCCTTCCCTAAAGAAGATCTCAATCTCTTCCAGAGTTCTTCCTTCCGTTTCAGGGACGTAGATGCAAATAAATATGAATCCTAGAAGTAACGCGGCGCTCATTGTGGCGTATATCCCTCCTATTGTCAGCACGGCACTTATCTGTAGGTAATGGAATCCCAGAATTGAACACAGGATGTGGTTGGAGCCGCTGACGATTCCAGTAGCGATTCCACGTGTCCTGAACGACAAAGAAAACAGACAAGGTTATAAAATATTCTACCGGGAAAACCAAGCTATTTAAGAACAAATTTAGAAACATTGAAAAAACTTGACAAAAATATATGAAAATAATAACATGAAATATTTTAAAATGTGTTTTAAATTTTTCCTTTTCGTTTTTATTGTATTTTATCATCAAACTAAAACCGAAAAAATGCCCAACGGTAATAATATTAAATATAATACAGTACAAGATTCTATTAAGACATAAGTTCATTAGAGTTATACTGCGATTTATTATAGTTATATCTGCAATCTACCTAAACGGTACATTCTTATTTTTTATGCATTTGAATATGTTTTAATATCATCAAAAATATTGTAAACGTCCCATGAATTCCATTAATCGTCAAAAAGTTAAATCAGATCCCGTTTGTAAAGAACTATAACGCCCTCTAAAGTTATTTGTATCATAGTATTTTTTAAAGTAAAACCAATAAGATTGTAAACATTTTTAACAACTTGAATTTTCACGATTTGCTATTTGTACTAAGGACTGTAAGCCACATTAATAATTTATATATTGAAACCAAACAAAAAAATTGAAGTTCCTGAAGTAAATAATGACCCTAGGGTCAAAATTGTAGCTACTACTACATATAAAACCCAATCTATTAAAGAATAGAATCTAAGTGCTTGAAATTATTTTAAGGTCTAAATAAAAAATTAATACTGGCTCATTATCACATTTAAAAAATACCATAATGAATACGAATTTGCTGAAATTGAGATCCTCCATAAAGAGAGTTTTATATTCAAAAAATAGAATAGCTGAAACAGTAGAGAATTTCAGGGAAAATAAGGGGATCGTGCATCGAAATACAATAATCTGACGTTTCAACGAATTTTTCATTTAAACTATAAACATCTGTTATGAAATATCTTTTGACATTATTTCTGGAATCGTAAATTATAGTTGTATTTTATAAGTTGATAGTCATTTCGCACCTTTTTTACGTATTGAAAAATGAAAATATATTTTATTAAATATATTAAATTATAATCGTTGTTTCCTGAGTACAATTTTTAAACGAATTAAATAAAATGTACGGTCAAATTCGACCAAATAAAGATGAGGGACATTACATACATATTTTCTTGGCAAATACTTTAAAAATGGAAAATCGTTGAGGAATGTTTTTATAAGGGTTAGTTAATTCATTATCCTGACATTACGATTTATTTGATTTTAGCAGGTGATTATAGAATTATTATCACTTCAAATTTGAAAGCTCTCGTTTTGTAAACGAAGTTATTAATAAATAAATCCTGGACTGCTTAGTGAGGGATGCCTGTAGGAGTTTTCTCTCTAGACTGACTGCTGGGCACATCAGACTGCGTTGGGAATGCCTCGTGCTCTGTTTTTTTTACTCACACGCCTAGGCATCTTAATCTATTTTAGGACGTGTATGTACACGTAAAAGTTGTCCTCTGCTTCCAGTGTATCAGTCTACCAGCTGCCTCCTAAAACTGGTGGAAAAACGAAATGCTGCGCCCTTACGATGAACTCATCTCTCGTCATTTGAAAGGGCGTGAGAGAATAGTACTCAAAAGTCCGGCGTGGGTAATGCAGGATTTTTTGAGTTTTCCCTGCAGATCTTTTATGTGACATACCGGGTAGGGTCCTTAAATTATAGCCCGGGGGCCCTAGGAAACCCTTATCTGCATTGCTCTACCTTCCAAATCCCCCCATTTTCAATTCCCATCCTATGCTATTATAGTGGAGTTTTTGGTTTCAGGTTCACCCAGAAGTAACCTGTTACCCAAAAAAAGTAACGTTATTAACTTTTCAATGTATCATCATTCAACTCTCACAAATTAAATAATATGGTCAAATATTAAACCTGGTTGCTCCAAGGAAATGCATTTAAACTAAAAGATGTCTACAATAAGTTCATTCTGTGTTTTAGTAGCAAGGTTTCATGTGTGATTAGCTTATTTCTAGGTACTTTAAACGCAACGACTCTGTACGTTACCTGTAAGGAAAGATTTCGCTGATCAAAATCCAGGGTACGCTCAATACCGTCATGTTGATGAGGAAAAAGTGGATAAGGTAGAGCGCGACAGGAACCCATCTGATCTTTTCCAATTCAGGTCCAAGATCAGCGAAAGAGTAAAGGCTGAGAAGAGAGGTACAGACGAATCCTCCTCCGCAACCAAGTAACAGAAGACGTCTTTTTCCAAATCTGATTGTGAAGATCAGGGCCACTGACGAGCAAATTTGTAAAAATCCCATGCACACCTAATATTTTAAAACAAAATTTGTAAATAATAACCAATCGAGATGATAAAATTGATTGGAGGAGAGTGAAAAAACATAACTTCTACATATTTTAATTAGTTAATAGATATTTTAAAATATTTCATAAAATTGATTGTTTTTCTTCTGGGTTAAGGGAACATATTTCAAATTTTGATACATTTTAAAACTAAAATATGTTACACTTATCCCAAAATTGCGCAGTACAAGAATTTAATTCTCATGAAACTAAAAGGGAACAGTATTTTATTTTGATTATTTTTATACTCTTTTATTTGTCCTTTTTAAAAAAATAATGACATCGTAAATTACGCAGCTTTATAATTGTGGAGCTATCGTCCTGAATGAAATATTCATCCCTTCACGTAACAAGTCATTTTCTAAATTGGAGGATGGAAATAATAAGAATTCAATTTTTTTAGAAATTTAAAACTAATAGAAACGTTAAACATGATTCACCGAAAAATAAAATTCAAAAGATAAATACTTACCGAAATAAATTCATATTCTACGGGGAACTTCAGTTCCGTCGTAACTAATTTGACGTAAACCGTTGTGCCAAAGGATCCTCCAAATACGTACGTACAATATAAGGCGAACAACATAAACAGTGCGCGTAAAGTTTGTGGTTCCCCGATTGATTTAAGTCTGTAGCAGAAGGTCTCTTGTGCTGGAATTTGAAAGAATAGGCGTTTTAATCATATTATTAAGTTTCATGACAGTACAATTAGAATTTTTAGCTGTAGAAAAGTCCAAGATATAATTTATAATATAGGGAGAACACTAATTTAATGGAGAACTGGAAACAAGGGTATTATTAAATAATAATTTCCTCATGGAGACTTATGTTTACCATCGCAGATAAGAAAATAAAATCCTTTTTTATGTTAACTGAGAAAACACAAATAATAAAATAATCTTTTCTTGTATTTAACGAACAAAATTAAAAGAAATGACATATTTTATTTTTGAGCAAAAGTAATATTGATATAAATAAATATATGCATGCATATACATATAAATTAAATGAACATTTTTAACCAGCAAAGAAGATAAAAAATTCTCCGGCAACAATTGATTTGGGTGAGCTCCTTAATATTTAATTGAACATATATAAAGAATAATGTTTTTCTTTCACCTATTCCTTTATCAAAACAAAAAAAGTGTTCTAACCTTATATACCAAGTAACAAAACAGAACACTTTCAAGCTATTCAGACGTTTATTTTCAGGGGCCAAAGGCAACTTTGAAAAAGGAGTCTTACGTAATTTTAAAGTTATTGCCTGGAGAGTTTAGTTTCTTACATTTGTAAACATAAAACAAAAATTATATATAAATTTTAAAAAAGCAAATAACATAATAGTATTTTTGGAATTAAAGTAATACAGGTAAGGGAAATAAACGTTTTTATATTAATTGAAGAAAAGTAACAAATTTTGTACAAAAATGAAACTTTTAACCAGCCCAACATACAAAAAAATTATTACCGAAGGCTAAACAATATACCCAACTAAAATTTGCAATCTTATAATCATGAGACAAAACCATATATCAGTTTATAATAACACGTAGAAATACAGTTATTCGTCATATAAAATAATCTAAATGTTTCGTCTTTTTAACCAATTATTTCCGTTTTAATTTGAATTCTTATTAAATTTAATTTTCCACGAATCAAAACAATTTGCTTATTAAAGCATTAAAGCCAACAAAGTCAGTGTTGTGTCACTCGGTTCGAAACATATATTTTCCCGAGAGTTTCATGAAGATTAATTACACTGAAGAAAAATCGACCTACCTTGCTGTTCCTCTGGCAAATGTTCTTCGTGATTTTGAGAATCCTTTTCACCTGGCGCAGTGGGCAAAGATCCTTGACATCTTTCATTATTTAGAACTGCAGGTACTGATTTTTTAACTCGTCTCCTAAATCAATATTTTTTGAAAGGACAAAGTCAAAAATATCTATCAGTGTACATATTTCTAAAATATAATTTGACAAGAAAAGTATTTTAATTTTTTTCTATGCTGCACCAAATAATTCAATACAGTTGAATATTAACTTCCAGGTTATTTTATTTCAAATATTTAATGCAAGTATAATGAAGTGAAGCAAATTACAGATTTGTGAGTCAATTTCTTTATAGACCTGTTGTTTTCACTGTATGTTATGAGTTTCTTGAACTCGTCCTGAACTTTATCTGGTTGAACCCAACCACGTAACCAGCACAGGGACTTTTCGGCTTCAAATAATCGACCTCTAGAGACTAACCACTGCGGAGACTCTGGAATCTGCGGAAACAATAAGATACTTGTAAATTGTTACCTTTTTTTCTGCTGTAAACAAATTTTTCTTCATTCAAAGTAATGGAACCAAATTAAGCTAACTAAGTAAATATAAATGTTGTAAATGTTTTATGAGAAAATATTGATAGTATTTAGTATTTTTAAACATCGTATTAAAAATAATAAGTATATAATTTGGCTAATGGTAACGGTGAGGTGGGGATACATTTTTCAAATTATATTTATCAGTTTCCTTTTCTAAAATTGCGCAGTAAGGAGGAATACCCCAAAAAGGGAAAATGTGTAGATCTCCTTTATTCCCTCCCCCCAAATCCCATCAAGTTTCTTTTTGCTGCTTCTGTTATACCTAGTATAGATTTCATTCTTTACAAAGTAACTCAGGAATGTGAATAGTTAGTCTCGAAGCTCTTTTATATACTAGCTCTTTGTATCAGCTATACAATATATAATGAAATTATTTTCCTCTATGGCTGTTCCGTTTACGTTATAAAAAAATGCTGCGATCAAGCATAATCATAAGTAATTGTTGATGTTATAAGTACTCCTTTTAAAAGATCGTATACTAACCAAAGCTGTACATACAACTGCGATAACTGAAATGGCTACAGCAATAACAGGAACTATCCTCCAGTGTGTGTAAGCGCCAAGCAAGAAAGCCAGGAAGTATCCTATGTTATTCGTAATACCTGAAACTCAGAAAATTTTGCTAAACACATACGACGAAGTAAAATATTTCATCTGAAAACAGAGAGTGACGAAAATAATTTTCATATAATTAAGTAAAGAACTGAAAAACATTTATTTCTTTTCTAAAATTCCTGTTGAAATTTTTAAGTACACAAAAATTTATTCTTAACATCTTCAGAAAAAATTGGTCTACGCTAAATAAATTGTTTCCAGGTTAAGACTTTTTGAACACGCAATCAGGGGCTAAAGTTTTCAATTGAGTACAGTGTAACTATTAAGTTAAGTAGTAATTAGAAATAGGTATGTGTATGTGGATAAACATAACGTAAAGTATGTTAGGGTAAGGAAGAACAAACTCTGAAAAATATTTCTTGAACCGCGTACTGGTTAGGTGCTTTGGAAATCCACCAACAGGGCGCCACCAACAGTTGTTATTGAAAATGCTGCAATTTTGGCTCGTCCAACAACTTGGAAATAATACTTGTGATATAATCCGTCAAACATAATTGCGTCCCTTCACATTTCCACGATTGTGTACACGATTACCGCAGTGAGACGTTGCCACGTCGATAGGTAGGCCATACTGCAGCCACTGACCTGGCGCGACTCCAGTGGGCACCATGACTGCAAGACTTTACGGCTTGACATTTACTTTTAGTGGAGTTACACTAAAGATAGCTTTTATTTTCCACGCCTACCATACAGCAATGAATTCTTTGGCAGTATTTTTCATTATCATCAATTTTAATATACTTCATCTCTTGCGGGTACAATTGTACTTACCAGTGAAAAAATTGCTCAAAGGGGCCTATAACTACTTATAAATAATTCTGTATGTGAAGGACAAACTCTCAAGTCTTTTTTTACTGAGTCCACATTTTGTCTCGCGTTTGTATTATCCTGTAACGATGTTTTGAAATGTTATTACCCAGCATATTGATTGAAAACTTATTAGTTGCTAAACGTTTTTATTGGTCAATTACTCTGAGGAACATCAAAAGCCCCTTCACTGTGAAGAATTAAAAATTTAAATAAGTTTAACCCAGAACAGTTAACTGATATGACAAGAAACTGTTAACGGGCAGGCACCAAATGTGTTTGCTACTTTCTGTTACAATTTTAAAATTTTGAATTTAATCTGAGAATATTTATCATCCTTGGGGAAGATAACTTACATTATGCTTTAGGGTATTTAATGAAACTGTTTTACTGTAATTCTAAGAGCATTTTCAATTATTAAAATGGTGAAAAATTGTGAAACTGGTCGAAGGTAGTTGCATTTAACGAGTATAGCTATCAATAATTCACTAGGATATATTATGGAAATGGAAGGATAATGAACCACTTCCTGTCGACAACTCTGAGCCTTAAAATACAACGAAAAGGACGTTCAAAAATAATATTTTAATCATAAAGTTATATTCAATTTTTTTTAATTTTTAAAACACAAAGTAGTATTTATTAATTTATTACAGGCAGACCCAAGAAAAATATTTCTATCATTCTACACAACATTATTTAAATTTTTTTGGTGCATTTAATAAGAAATTAAGCTAAGAATAACCCTATATAACGATTTAAAATATTGTAAGCATTTTATATCTCACCCCCAACCGCGCTGAGAATTCCTCTGTAGGCTGGTTCGCACACTTCCCCTGCGTACGTTTTGGTAGGGGCTTCCTGAAGACCATCGCACAGACCTAAAAGTGCAAACCCGAAGATGAAGACGAAGGGTGTCGTGGCGAAATAGATGGTGGTCCAAGCTGCGACGAAAGGCAGGTGTACCACCATAAGAAAATGTTTCCTGCCGACGACCTCCAGGAGAGATCCTGATAAAATGGAACCCAGTGGTTGCATCCCGAAAATTAAGGCACCTGATAAAATTAAAAAATAAATAATGTAATATTTGATATAACGTGTAATTAAATACAAGAATGCAGCCACAAAAATTATTTACTATTTCACTGAATAATAATAAGTAAGTCTCCTTCAAGACTGCCTTTATATTTTTTAACTTCATATATTATGGTAACGAATGCTTAACGCAATGAATATATAAGAACGAGGAATTGTATCAATACATGTTCGCTTGTCTGAGATTATAAAATTTTATTAGTTTTTATCTACACAGGTTATTTATTATAATAAAATTTTAGTTTAATAATTCCTGAAAATAAATCTGTATTTTATTTACATTTTCAAGAATGGAAAATACTAAAATAAAACGACAAATTTTTCTAAACAAAAAAGTGTTACATAAACAGTATCGTTCTTTTTATAATAAATCAATTCATATGAGAACAATAAAGCATATAAGCAATAGCTTTCGGCAATCTTTTACTCTACAATTCAAAATAATCTTGATTTTTTTATCTTTCTTTCAGCTATTGAAACATTTCAAAATCGCTAATACATATAGATTTGGAGTGATACGTGTATAGAAAAATTTAATTATTTCTTCGCCACTGTGCTTACGACCAATTGTAGTTTATCAAAATAATCCAAGTAATCAATGTTTTCATTTCCAGATGGTTAAACCCCCTCCTGTCAGTTTTAATTTCACCAATATTCTACAAAATATTTTTCTGAAATAATTATTGATAGTAGTGAATAAATTAACGAGTGTCTTTCACAATAGTTAATTCAGATTTAAACAAATTTACAACCTAATTATATACATAAACTTTTCCTTTAATTAAATAAAACCTTTATGCTGTAATTTGTTGGATTTAATTTCTGGTAATGTTGGATCGCAATTTTGTTTTAATTACTTTGCTTTAATGTTTCACTTGGAAAAAAATAATAAATACGCATATTTAAGACACAAAATTTAAATCTGAAAACATGCGACTGTTTTTATATAATTAAAACTCAATATATAGTTCTAGTGTTAATTACTTGTTAGAAAGAAAAGAATTTAGTTTTTTATTTTGCTGTTTTCTTTTGAAAACCTTCTTTTTTAAAATAATAACACGGAAGGTAATTTAATAATTGAATTAACAAACTATTTGAAAGTAATTGTTGACAACCAAGTAAATAAATTTTGCACCTTAATTGTACATAATTATAGTATAAAGCCTCTGATTAATGGTGGTCTTAGGGTTATGTACAGAAAGAAAATCAGGGGGTAAATATTTAAATTTAGTATGGAAAGAACACGAGAATGAAACCAAAATAACTAAGTAAGGATTTTTAAGTGTAGCGGGAATGAAGTTAAAGGACAATAAAGTTGTGAGGACAAGGACGAAACTTGGGGAAGTTTCTATCAGTAGGCCGATATAGGTACTTAAAACTGACAGTCTAATATTAGCTTCACATCAAGTGTATTGTGTCTCTAAATATTTTCTTTGAACTGAGTAATTCAAAGCAGTCGTTTTTCTCCAATGCTATTCCGATCGTTTTGATAATATTGTATCTCCGTACTCGGGGGCGTGTTTATTCCCTACTGGATTATTCTTTCCATCCTTTCCAAATCAGGTTCATTTTCTTGTTTACGTAATAGTATGTACCATTTATATCTATCAGTTTTATCAATTTCTCCCTCATATTATGAGGCGTTATGTGAAAGGCGTGTACTTACAGACCCATCCAACTTGTGAATCATCCAAAGAGATACCCTCGGAAGAATTGTGAGCGACACCCACTCCTGTTGTGATAAAAGCGAAGGTCATTCCTACCACGCATCCCACAAGATTCTTCGTACTAGCAGCGAGGAACTACAGACACAACAAAAAGGTCAGTACCATAAATAAACACATGCAATTAAAGGAGGCATGAATATAGGTAATTATTATTTATCTCAAATTAAAGGAACTTGAGAGCCAATGTCCGGAATATTTTTTCATATTATTTTAATTTATAAGTGCTAAAATATATTTAAAGTTATACACTTTCGTTATTTGTTACAAACGAAAATGTCTCTTAAGATGAAGAAATTTACAAAGAAACAAAAATAATAAATATTTATTTTATAAAAAAATAATTTATAAAAAATATAAAATAGTTTATAAAAATATGAATAATTAAATTTGAAAAATTAATTACTCTCTAATTATTGCCATTTATTCAATTTTCAATATTTAAGGTTAAAGATTGAGACTTGTTATTATTTTAAATTCGAATGATAATTTTAGGAGTAATATAATTTAATTTTCTCGTAATAATTTCCGTCAAGCAGTAAGTTTATTAAAGATGTATTAGCAACACTCATTGAAACTACACTCCAAATTGATGTTAAGGAGTCAAATTAGCATTAATTAATTACAAATAAATAGCACTTGCACAATATACTGAAGTTAGTTTAGTCCACAATCCGCGGACCTCATACACCACTACACATAAAGTGAAACAACGATAAATCAATGATATACGTAATAGGAGACCAAAGAGGCAATTTGAGAATACAATATTAAATGTTGCTGAGAATTTCGTTGATGTAGTTTCAGTCCTAAAACTGGTCTGATGAAACTCTCCATGCTGACCTGTCTTGCGCAAGCCTTTTCATTTCGCATAACTACCACATCCCTCATCAACCCTAATCTGCTTAGCGTATTCTAACTTTGGCCTCCCTCTCCTGTTATTACTCCACACTCTTCCCTCTAATGATAATTTTACAAGACCCTCATGTCTCAAAACATGGCCTATTAATCTATCCCTTCTCTTGATCAAAGTCCTCCATATTTTTCTCTTATACTGCTTAGAACTTCCCGTTTAGTTACTCTATACACCCATCTAATTTTCAGTATTCTTCTATAGCCATAAATAGAAGAACTTAATTTGGATTAGAATTAAAAGGATTCGCCCCAACTTTCTTCTATTTCTGACTTTTAGCCATTGTTTATATTTTACTTGAATACATTATACTTTTTAAAAAGTCATCTGGTTCTTCGCACATTTGCTTTGATATTTCACACACGTAATCTATTTTTATGTCAGGTGTATGAACTAAAATGTTTATTAAAACTAATTATCCTTATAGATATCTTTTTACCTGCGCTAAAAAATTTTTCATCCTGGGGCGAGATTGGACTCTTACTCACTTGGTCAAAACATTCGCTTTATCTGAAATTAAAAGTACAACATCAAAGGGCAGTTTCACAGTCTCGTGTATAACTAACAGATAAACATAAAAGCACATCCCAATTCAATTTATCAATTGTATACTGAAATATTTCATATTAATTTATGTAATTTCTCACTTAAAATTTGAACGGAGGTTCCATCGCTCTGTCGGTGTAACGCGTACAGTTTAACATATTTGCCTCCCTTTTATTGGTATTAAATGTCGTATTCGTTGGGGGTGTTATATATATTTTTCAAAAGTTCCTAAGAGTTGAAATGTTTCAATTTGAAAAGTGGCAGGTGCTTCTTACCTCTGTTCTATTCCGTGAACTAGCTTGAGGATCACAGCTAAGAGAAAACATAATCCACGTACCTGAGGTGATTTTCTTCCAGTACAGAGGACGCGTACATATAGTTCCAGTTAACTTGCAGAACGTGCTGACAATAATGAAAGGTAAAACCTCTTAGTAGGCAATGTGCTGCTGCTGCTTCCTTCAGCAGAACGTGCCTCCTCGGACTGAATTACCGTACCTTGTCCGTCCATCGACCGCTACATTTACTCGTAAAAATAGGTTCCATGAAGCCAATAGTGAATTCGTGAATGGTATCATCTAAAAGTCAGTTGAAGATGGGTGGCGTTTTAAAATGTTTCTTTATCTTATAAATTGACTACCTTTGCCCTTTATGGAAAATAAAATCACAACGGAGCAAGATGAGATTCAAGCAGAATTTAAATGTTTTAAACAATGACCTAGAATAGTTATGAATCATGATATGAATTATTAAATTTTATACCTGAGGAAGTCTCAAAATGGAGACGAAACTTCATCGTTTTTATGTTAATTATATATTAATTAATTTATATGCTGACTTATTGTAAGCTAAAAGTCAGAAAACTATGGTTGAATTATGAATATGTTCAACTAACGAACTTGTAATTGGCATTTCAACCATAGTTAGTACGTCACTCAATCCGTATCTAAAATCTTTTCGTAGAATATACATCCCTCTAATAAATCCCCCGTTTCCGCGACATTCCTCTCCTCGGTATTATATCAATTACTCGTCGTCGTTTCGAAGCTGACGGGGAAACCTGTCTCAATTACTGCGTCGAAGAGCGTTATTCACGTAGGAAGGAGTAACTAGGTAACATTGTCGTCTAGTTTACATCGCATTGAGGCCAACAACGCTGCTACCTAATGAAGGAAACAATTGGATCGTTACGAATACGTCACATTCAGTAACGTCGAGACACTTCTACTCTTATCACTACCTGTTTCAATTTAATCTGAAAAACTCCTATATTCGGCGACTGTCATAATATATACAATGAAAAAGTATTAGCGAAATAATTTATTTTATATTTACGTCTGATTTATGTAAAAAGAAATAAAGACTTCATCTATGACAATAAATAAAATTGAAGTGTCTATCTATCTGTCTGTCTGTCCGTATGTTTGTCTCGAATGGGTTCCGAAACAGCTGAACGTATTTCAATTAAAAATTCAGGGATAAAACAGAAATTTTAACTTAAATTTTCCTGAACGTTTTATTTCGATATCTAGCAGAGTTAAGAAGATATTAATGTATATATTAAAAGTTTCTATACCGTTCAGCCCACTTACTGTGTTATTATAAGCATATATGCAGGTAAACATTCATCGGCAATTGTGTGAGGTGTATGAGGATGCAATAAGAAGTGACTAGAAATAACCACCGTGAAGAAGAAATTCAAAGAAACGCTATCTACTTGCAATAATATATGAACTATTTTCTGAGGAAGACAAATGATTTATTGGTTAAATGCTTACCCAGGTATGCGACGCTGAACAAAGGCGTACATTGTAAGACACTAAGAAAGCTGTGTGATGTGTTTTGGAATACAGTACAAAAGGCGTGAAATGATTTACCGTGGTATCATTTTCATTGATGGCAACGCCTGGCCACATACCACCAGAAAAACTTATGATCGTATTCTGGGATTAATTAGACCACCTTCACCACTGTCTGGATTTGGCGCCGTCTGTTTCTTCATTTAAGAGGGTTTTCTTAGATGGAAATACGTCAACGATTATCATGAATGGGACGTAAAGACTTGGCTTTCATCACAGGTAGCATTTTTCTTAGACTAAGGCATACAGAAACTGGTTTTTCATTATGGAAATAATCTGAGTAACGGCGGGGCCTTGTTGAGTGGTAGTGTGGCTTGTAAGAAAAATAGAGTTCTGTTCCTTTTTAAATTAATATCGGTAGTTTCTATATCAACAGTTCGTCTTATGTTAGAATACTTTTATTTCTGTTAGAAGCAAAGTAAATGTCAACTTGGATTAAACCCGCTCCTACCATCCTTCGGTCCAGGAATAATCTAGGTAGAGGTCAGTGCACTTCGGGAATTCAAGCTGTAATCCACATTTGTGCGTTGCACTGCGGTCAAAGCTTGACGATCCGATTTCGGCTTCGTGCGGGATTGACCTGTAATCAAATGATCTCCATACTATTGAATGATTACTTATGCACTTGGTGATAGGCCGCAGTATTGGAGAATTATTCACTGAACTAACCTCGATGATCTCCTCCCATCTGAGAGCCTATGTCAAATCTACTCTTTCATGTTCCCATTTATGAATGGAATCGGTTACTTTCTATAAGCGAAGTTCATGTTTACTTTAATTTCTCAATACGTTTATAAACCCTTCGTCTATATTACATTCCGTACCAAGGACATGAAAATCATCAAGCGGCAATAAAGAAACCTGTCTTAATCATTCAAAAATGAAGTGCATATAAAACTACAAATTTTCAATATATAATAGACTACCATATCATTCCACATTATTAAAAATTGGCAAATATTATAGACGCAGTTATATAAATATTATTTTACTGAAATAATTATAGAATATTTTCCAATTTTGTATATAATATTCTCTCATTTTATTATAGATAAGTGCTTTTCTTCGACGCATAAAGTCCTGATAATTTATCTATTGTTCAAAATGGTAATGCACATTGAATTCACCAATCAAATCTACAAGACTGACTAATATTTTTTTAACCATTCCCCGCGTGTATTGTAAATCGTATTAACTCGTGAATATTGACAATGGACATAATTTCTATAAGCCCTGAACTGGTACAAGAAAATTTGCATACATAGTTTAATCACCGCTTTAGTCATTACGAAATATTAACATTCAAAATTATTGGAATTTTTTACAATTTAGATATCACTTAATGTAACACGGATATTTTTTAAAATTCAAAGGTATTAAAATTTAACTTCTATCGTTAATTACTACCAATAATTATTAGTTGTTCAGCGTAAATTATAGATTTTAAAATATTTAGCATGCATTGGAAATTAAATACAAAGGATTTTATTTGAACCAATGGTCTTTCCATTGATACGTGCCGTGATTCAGTGAAATAAATCATTTTTAAAATCCAGATTTACATAAAAGGTAAATATACAGACTTACGTATTTACAAAAGGAATGTATACAGTTCTTTTATTGCCTTTTTATGTGTTCCTAGTGTTGGCATATAGCATATAATTGATCATATGTGAAAGTAGCGTAATGTTAATATAGACTCGCCATATTGGGTGAAATTAAAGTGGCGGATTTTTCTGTACTGTGCCTCTCTATCCTTGCATATTTTTTCCAGGCGTGTTTCATTCTCTTGGAGTTATTACTCGATTATTTAAGAATATATTTACAAAATTTCGCTGCAACTTGTCCACGTTTTGAAAATTATTGAAGCAATATACAAAACATACATATTTTTATTATATTGATTTGCAACTTAGGAGTCTTTAAAACACTCAGATATTATTGAATAGTTTTCATAATTTATATTAATTTTATGAAACCTACTTTAAAATAAGTTAAGTATTTTTAATTTTTAAAATTATATTTCACTATACTCGCGTGCATTTTACTTAACACCAACCTCATACGTTGTAGCCAGAACAAATCAATAATTTTATTACTAACAAAAGAGTCAGCTTTTTTGTTCAGATTGTGAACTATTTTTCTGGTTTATGTTCGGAGAATTTCATTTTACAATTTCATAAAGTACATAACTTTTCTCCTTAATTTTCTGTTCCTCGTATGCTTGTCTTACTAATATTATTCCTTAATTAATTTCGTTTCGAAAAATATTCTCGTGCCAGTCAAAATTAAAATATTTTCAAGGCAAACGATGTTGCATCTAGTATTTCAGAATTCCTTCTGAAATTTTAATTTTTAATATAATTTAAAAGATCATTTCAGATTAATTTTAAGTCATTTCTGTCCAAATTCATCACAAATATGTGTTTTTTTCTTTATTTCTCATCTACTAAACGCATTTGCTACAAGACAGACAAATAGCAGAAAGAAAAAACGTGTATAAATATTTTCATTTGCGCAAGCTACACTAAAGTGACATTATATTGTAATAAATGTTAATATGCAAAGCTTTATATCACATTTCTGGCCCCTCGTACTAATGGGATGAAAGCACCGAATATTTTAATTAAATTCCAAGCAGCTTTTACATTCGGCGTGCCATGTTACAAAATTTGTAAAATATCAACTTAAAAATGTCCACCTAGCATTAATGACAGTACAGAAAAATTATAAATCAATTAAAAAATATACATATTGGCATCCTTTTGTTTTGTTCGTTAATTTTAATTCTGAAATTATCCACGTTCACTTCAAATACATTGTGTACTTATTTCGTAACTAAAAATGTCCGATTCTATACACATTTCAGTGAAAATGAACAACTATAATTATAATATTAATAATATGCAGTGAATTCGTAAGGCAATCCGGACATGTGTTTAATATATAACACATTTATGCGGTGCGTTGTATTTAATCAAAGGTTTGACCTACCCTACGCTATTTTCAAAAATCCACTATACATATACATATTATAAGGAACAGAATATGTCGTTATTAAAAAGCGCACAGGAATGCAGAATCAGCGTGAAGAGGCTTTAAAGTGCGTCAGACTAAATTTTAATTCACTTGTGCAGAGTATTTCAAGGGGGAGTTTTATTAAACAGATTCCTTTTTTATTATTATTTTGCTTTCAGGAAATTTTTGCATACACTCTTCATCCCGTACAGAAATTTCATTAACTTAAAAGACGACAAAGGGGGAAACAGCGTCGAATTGAATTAAAAAGTCAGAAAAAGGGGTCATTTGGAGGACTGTAAATTTCACCCCATCTTTCATAATCGCATGTTACATTATTTATTAGAACAAAAGGTGACATTTTTATTTACGTTCCGCTAAGTTTCAAATATTTCGTCTTTGTGAATATTGTTTTTAATGCAATACATTTGTGCTTTGACTGACGTTACATTCCGTAAAACATTAAAGTGGTTCTAATTTTCATTTTACCAACTGTGTTTAATTAAAAGCATTAAAATATTAATTACAAGATCATGATTTCATTAACCATTTAAAAGAAAAACCTATTTCTTGTCAAAAATGAGGAAAAACCTATTTTATTGGATAAGTAGTTTATCTGAGATTTAAATAAATATTAAATGAGCTACAACAGCCTCTTCTGAAGATGTCTCAAATGAGGGACGAAACGTAGTATTGTTAATTATTAAATAAAATAAAATTTTATATCTTATTGCATGACTTTAGCTTACATATGCAGGTATTATATTTAGAATCAGTTTATTTTCTGATTTGAAAGTGATATAAACAATTTTCAGTTTCAAAATGGGTTTCGACTAATGCAGATATAGCATTTTAAAAGACCATTTTCTTATATCACGTATAAAAATACAAAATTTCATTATAAGACATTGGAATTTCCAAGAAAAGTGTTGGTAGAGTTTTGGTTGCGGTCGATTATGAAACCACCATTTCAATAAATTAAGTCTAACAAACTTCAGATAAGGGAAAGTGAGTTCTTAAAAAACGTCTAATCTTTTCTTTAGGGTCAGTTTTCAAAGCGTACAGTAGACATTTTTTGAGTTTATGGTAGGTGGTTAATATATCGACCAATATCCTAAAAAAGGTTAACTACTCGACCGGATCGGAAATCGACCCCAGGAATTCCACTTACCCTCTGACTCCCAATCCAGTGCGAGACTTCCTCATCCATTCTACATCTCCGAAGCTAAACCTTCCCTTCTATTTATTGAATCACATCTTTACGACCTAATTTTAGGACAACAGTGACGAAAATTGATCACAGGTGCAATGGTTTCAATTTAAGAAAAGATTAAATGTTTTTAATTGAACCTCAGATATGAAGACTATGAAACTGAATTAGTACAGTAGGTTTGAAATATATATGTTGGTTTTGCTAGATTACTGAAAATATATATTAAAAACATTTCCAGATTTTAAGGTACGAAAAATCATTTACACGTTCCTTGTCTTGCAATCCTTTGAAAACAATCATTAACCATTATATTTTACCACAAATAAAATAATAAAATTAATATGACTTAATATTATAAATAAAATATGAAGAATGGCCAAAAGTCAAAATTGGAAAACTTTTAAATATTAAAACGATTCGCCCTTTACTTTCAGGAAATCTTCAGTTCTTTAATTAATATCATATTAATAATCATTTGTGGTTTTTTTAAGATTTTAATTTTTTGAAATGAGGAACTCCAGAAACGTTTTATACTTTTAATTTATTCTATTCCGTTTCTTTTTATTAAAAACATTTAAATTTCACCGGTTAAATAGTCGTGAGCGATTTTACGTTCAATACCCCCTGAAGATTCAGGAAATCGGAATATTTTTAATCATTTACCATAATTGGAATACTTATATTTAATAAAATAATCTGGATTAAAGAACTGGGTCAAGTCAGCGTTTGATAAGAAGGTTTCGTCGAAATTCATATCCACCGTCATCAAGTACATAGTGAGGGCGGATACGAATTTCGCCGAAACGTTTTTTAAAAGGCTGGCTTGACCCGGCTGATACTTCAAGAATATTCTACTAAGCTAATTCACCGTGAAAGCATACGTTATATGAATAAATAAATGTTTGGACAAAATCCTTACTAAAAAGTGTTACAAAAGTAGCGAAATACAAAGTACTAAATTGATTTTTGAACTTAAAAAATCACTGTATTTAATCCGGAGTTTTAACTGATCCACACAGACGGATTAAATCGTACTCTTAAACAGTATGTTAAGGAACATTCTCACATAAACTAAACATCCAATATTTTTACAAAATTTATTAAATATTTCGTGATGTTTCGTCCAGATTCTTGGACTTCTTCAGGTACAGAAATTTCGGACAAACGTTACCTACTGACAAGAATTGGAAAAATAAATTTTTCAATTATAACACAATATATTTCGTTAAAATATGAAGTGTAAATAATATTAGTTACATTATAAAAATATCCTGCATAACTTTCAAGCTACTTCCGGTTAAGATCCTAAAACTAAAGTCCCTAGACCTCAATAAAACTTAGCTGCCTTGATATCTCTTCCGCATGTCACATTTAAAAACCATTCCACGTAAAGGGGAACTGCCACCATGTAGATTATCCCTAAGAAACGAAATATGTTTCACACGATCGGTGATATTTATTCATGTGAATTGGCTGAATTTTCCATCTTATGTTTGAATGTCTGTTGCAACCACCAGCGATCTTCTGTAAACGGAGCGCTCTTTCTTATTAGGACGTCCTCCTTTCTTGAAGAAACTCTCAACCTCCATAAGAGTCCGTCCTTCGGTCTCTGGCAACCAAATGTATACGTGAATCGCCGACAAGAAGGCGAAAAGACCGTTCAACCAAAAGACTCCGTAGAGTGAGATGACACTTTCCAGAGGTAAGTAGGTACGAGATATGGTGAAGATGGTCAAGTGGGCGAACGGTGGTATCAGTCCACTGGCGAGGCCTCTGGTCCTGATCAAGAAAACATCCAGAATTAACAGTCAGCGTAATTGAATCACCTTATTTACAATTAAATCTAGAAAGTCACAAATGTTATCATTTTACATGAAGAAGAGATTTACAATACTAAAATGTAATAAATATTTAGGTACGAAACTCAAGCAGCATTTATTATGATGACGCAATTTTATATGATATAAAAGGATTGGCCAAAATTTTGACATAAAGAGAATTTCTCCGGCCAAGAATTTGAAGCAGAAACAGGATTTTTTAAATTCATTAACAGAGGTGGTCCAGAAGGTTGGAGACTAAACGTATTGAAATTAAATTATTTTATCTCTGACCTTTCACAATTATTTATATATATTAATTATAAAAATAAGTCACATTTTATATGTATTTTACGGTTTAATGTTGGTTTTGATTTGTGATTAATAAAAATCGTATCCAGCTGTCCGATGATTAAAGTTTTACAAACTTGTTGTCAAGTTTCTGTTGCAGTTGGAGAATGTCATCACATCTCCAAGGAATTCACAACAAGTGTTGTTGAAAAAGAGATGAGAGGGAAACAAAAGTATTTCTGAACTACAATTTGTCATGAATAATTAGTTGGCCTTTCAGGTTAGTGAGTGATAAAAAATGATACGTAACAATGCAACAGTTTCTGAAAATGATTCAGTTTTATTGACAAAAGATATCACTCTTTATTCTTTGATGCTATGAAAATAAATTAGTAATATGGGAATAAATAATTTTAAAATAAAAATGTGGTATAGGGTAATATTTCTATTTTTTGTGAAAAGGTCATTTATCGAACAAAATATGAAATCTTTCGATGAAGGAGATTCCAGAACCATGATAGGAATATTAATAGTTTTATTAATCTGAATTATATTGAAAATAAATCGAGTAATCAGCCAACGTTAGCCATCAACCAAATTTTATTTAATACTAAGAATTCCCCTTATATAAAGTTAATTTTACTACAAAAGTTTGTATGAGTTGCTTTGTAAAATTTACTATTATTTAACTTTAAAACTTTATGAACAGTTTCTTCAGCTGTTTTTTTTGTTTGGTGTATCACCTGGAGCTACTATGGAAGGTCAGATTACCCGTCGTGCAGCTCCAAGAAGTGGAAATACCTTTATTAATGCGTGTGTTTGTGCTTATCAGTGTGTGTTAGTGATTTCTTGTGTGCGTGCCGTTTATTGTAGTTATGTATTTTAAGATTTTTTGTAGTTAATCTGTTATTTTATTTGTGTCTCACAATTTTTATTTACTTTCTGTAATGTATAACGTATCCTATTTCCTCAACCGAGGACTATTACAAAAAAATGATAAATATAAACCTAATTTTTATGTATTTTAAAATAAAATGTAATGGATAATAACTAAGTAGAAACAGAGTCAGTGTTTCAGCGTTATTAAGAGTCATTTTATGCGTACAGAATTTAGCATAAGCTGAAAGTGAGAACAAGAAACATCTTCACCACCATAATAATTAAATAAATTTAACGAACAATATGGAGGACGTTGACCAAGGGAAGGGATAGATTAATAGGTCACGTTTTAAGACATGAGGGTCTTGTAAAATTAGCATTAGAGGGAAGTGTGTGGGGTAATAACAGAAGAGGAAGACCATATATTACCTGTATGGAAAAACTTCACTGATCAGAAGCCAGAGAATTGTACCAGGACCAAAGTGAACGAAAAATTTTGATACTTCGAACAGGACGAGCGGTATCCATCTTGTAGCGTCATAATTTGGGTTCGGGTCCAGATACGCATACAGACCAATGAAGACGTTACACAACGTGAGTCCAGCGAAGGAAATCGAAAGCAGCATCCGCTTACCCAGTACTCGAACACTGCACATGGATGCCAAAATCGCCAAGATTCCGATGATGGACGTAATCACCTGGGAATTATATTAGCATCATTAAAGCATACAATATATGATACGTATTCAAGTACAAAATTAGCCTACAATTATCAACACCTTTTATTTGATCTCATTCGAGGACACGGCGTCCCTTGCACGACTTTGGTGTTTTTTTAATTGGACTCGGTTGGTTTTCCCTGTATTAATCCTTATTTTGTACTCTTCCACCAGGAGCACGTTCATGTCATCACGTTCACGCCAACGCTTACAGATCTATAACTGCACGGTTGTTCGTGTACGAATTAAATAGTGAATAACCGATTGCAACGAACCTTGTTTGAAATACAACCAACGAACTGAGTGCCTTGACGTATAAACAACTTACTGTAATCCAGTGTCCATCAATCGGCAGCCTAAGCTTGTTACTGACACTCAGCAAGTAAACAGACGGTCCGATATTCCCGGACATCATGCTGCTAAACATGCTGATCAGTAACCACACGAAGGGCCGACGTGTGCTGGCTTCGGACATGGCTCGCACTTTCATCATCCATGTTTCCTGCACTGAAATTGCGAATGTATTCAAAGTTTGTGGAACCGGCCCAGTTTGATAGGTATTATAATAAATACTTACCGTATTGTTCTTTTTTGGATGGTTCAACGACTTCTGCAGCATCAGTTGTATTAACTTCGTAATAGTCCACATTAACGTTAGAGTTTCTTCTATTCATGATCGGATTCCCAAACTTTTTACTATTTTTACGCCACCTGTCAACGATATGAAATCAAGCATAGAATAATGAATAAATATATTTCTAATAGACTTTTGGAAAATTTATTCGTCATCCATAATTCTTTATGGGAAAGATTGTTGTTACATGTATGTCTAAATAAATGAAGATGAATATTATAAGCTTTTTCGAGATTGGTAATGTTTAAGAAGATGGATGTCCTCGAAGCTTCCCCTCGCCTAATTGAAGGAGCTATTCCGAATAGTCCTCTCTGTTTGTGACGCGTGTCATCTCCACGGCCAGGTGTTTTCGCCGCCCACACCATCCACGTGCCGACGTTGCGTATTGGCACAGCTCCCACCGAACCAAACCAAACCAAACCAGCAGCTGCCCTTAGCGTAAACATCATTAAGGCTGCACCAGCTCTAAACAGCTCAGCACAGTCCGACGCAGACTCATTAATTACTACGCGGCAAATTTTCGTCAAGGCGTTGCCAAGTTCTTTGCCAAGGGGGTCGATACACGTTGCTTCTGAGGGTGTGACTGCAGCAGATCCGTAACGTAAACGAAAATTTTCGCGCGGAATAATAACGGGGGGGATTCGTACCCAGTTATAGAACGAAAATATGTAACAAGATAGACAAAGTAATAATTCCACTACGCTTCAATTAGTAAAGGAGGTTTACCTTAGGTAGAGGACATCATGATTTCATCCTTCATACGAAATTAAAAGTACCACTATATTTCTAAAAACGTAAGTAATATGGAACACTACAAATTTTCATTGTCTATGTTGAATGTGCAGGAGTGGGAGGGACCTTGATCGTCCCAGCGATATTTAAGACACAATGTGTACACAGAGCAACAGTCTTGGCTCAACCTTGAGAATACTCGGAGCTATCGAGCGAAACTTTGGCAGGAACTCCCAAAGAGACAACATGACCTAACAACCCTAGAAACGTCATATAATACTGGTATAAATATGGCCACGAAAACAGTCAGTAGCTTGATAGTTGTTTTTAGATGACTAGAATATTCTCGCTGAGGGATCCTCCACATGAACAGAAAAAGTCGTGAAAGAATAAAGAATGGCCATTATTAACTCTATTTATGATACATACTGTTTCCAATATAAAAAAGAGTAAGTTCGAAGAAAATAAATATATGAACGCTTAATCACATTACCATACTTAATTTAATCTTCTATTTTTCTCCCAACTGTAGTTTCATTTATAGTTTATCATCTCAAAAATGATCAAAATTTTGGCCTCATATTCAACACGTGTTTTGGTGTATTCCTAGTCAGCCTACGAGCTATGAGATTACTATTCTACTTGCCTACTGGCCTCGTGGTAGTCGAGTAGCTTCTGAAGTTCGTCTTCTACTTCCTCAAAATGTGTCCATCCTCGTAACCAACAGAGCGACTCTTCAGCTTCCTTGACACGTCCTTTGGAAACGAGCCACTGTGGAGAATCGGGAACCTGGTACAAAAGAAACTCATACTTTATTTTTAGAATATTATGTTTCCAAATATTAAGCTACTGATTGTTTTCGTGGCCATATTAATATTTCCAAATATTGATTGCCACTACAAGTAAGTAAAAGAATCGACTAATGAACCACTCCACTTAATTGAAGAATTCTGTACTGTACTTAATTGAATAAATACTCTTTCATATTAGGTAAACACTTCGTATAAACGTGTTTATGTTTATTATGATATATTTTCTGGTAATCGTATATTTTATTTGTTCTTTGCATAATTTTCTTTAGTTTGACAAACCTTTTACTTAACATTTTCTACAAAACTTGTCTACCGACTTTGTTCTGACTATTTACTGCACGTATGGGTACACAATTAACCTTTTTCTCCCCTTTGTTTCATTGAACACCTACTTAACATTTAAGTGCTAAGTTTTCCAAAATAATTTACCCCCATTATGAGATTCGAATTTTGTTATTTACATAACATTTTTTTAGTCATTTATAATCTTAAACAAAGCCAGATGTGAAAGATGACTTCATAATCTCATAATTCTGATATTGTAAGTCATGCTTGTCGTAAATACATAAATGTTAAATTAATATAAATAGAAAATAAAATTATAAATAATTTAAGATAAACACTATGAAACTTGGTTTATTTTTTAAATATCCTCTACATATTTCTTACGTCAGTAGATTATAAAATTACGGATTTTATAACTAAATGAAATAACGAGAGAAGACATACCTGTTTATATGTATTCGAATTTTCATAAGATGTTTACAAATATGCTAATATACATTATTGATATACATAAATTGTGTTTGCAACCACATGTACTATAAAATGTTAATTACAGTTAAATGTAGGAAGCGGAATAACTACTTTCATAGATAAAATATCATATAAAGTCTAATTACCATTTGTTATAAATACGTTATGTTATGTAAATACGTTATGTTTTCCAATATGTAAATAAAATATTAAAATAAATTAATTAAACAAAAAATTTACAGTTATTTAAAAATACAATAAATTAAAAAATATAACCAACAATTATAATCTTTTTGTTTAATTTTATAAATACGAGGGTGGTTCAGCAGTAATGTCTCCTATTTTTTATCCTTAAATGAGTTAGTTACGTGAAGTGTGGAATTTGTCGTGATTGATGAAACATTCTTCTCGAATCCACTTCAGAAACAACTTGCCAAGTGAACCGGTGGCAGCACTGGAGCCTCTTGCTTAATGGGTAACTTGATGTATGTATTAGACAGTGTTATGTGATTTAATTTCTGAAATGCGAAAGGTAGGTGAATCGTTCATTCGTATTCATGAAGCGCTGAAAGATATTTATAGTAATGCAATAGTGGTTGTCAGAACTGTTCGACAATGGATTCGACGCTGTAAGGAAGCTGAAATGTAAACTTCGTTGGCGAAGCGGCTGGCCGGTTACTGCATTGACTCCACGCAGCATTCAGCGAGCCGATTAGCTCATTCGGGAGGACGGTCAAGTGTCAACGAATGAATTGTGTCTGACTCTCAACAACAGGAGAAATAGCGGATGTTCTTCTTTTGCTTGACAATGCACACCAGTCGTCAAACCGCTGAAAAGAATGTGAAAACTGGATGGAAAGTCCGGGCTCACCCACAATACAGCTCTGACCCAGCACCATAAGACATCCATCTGTTCGGGCTACAAAAGGAAGCTCATCGTGAGATTCACTTTGAAGATGAGGCGGTTGCGGAATCGTCCTTGCGTTGATGACTTAGTGATCAAGACAACGCCTTTTACAACAATAGAATACATGGTCCTGGTAAAAGGTGAACAAAAACCGTGGGAAAGAACAGAGACTTTATTGAGAATCGGCAGTTTAATCGTTAGTATTGTGGGTACATGCTCTGTAAATAGCATTTAATTCGCTTGAAAAATAAAACAGGAAAACAGGATGCAATATTTATTGATAATCATTTGAATAGTACATTACCATCCAGAGATAGAAAAACACCAACACGGGAATGAAGATCCCAGTGAGTGACGTTTTCCTCCAAGAAACATTTGCACCAACCAAATAAACAACCAGTTCTCCGACTGATGGAAACAAACCTGTAACATAAATAGGACTGACTATCATTTCAGGACATTATAATCGGAAAATACTTATTACATTTCTAATGAACGGAAAAAAAGTATTTTTGTAGCATCATCATAGTGCAAGATTAATTTTGGATTGCTTTTATATTTTTCAGTACAGTATGTGACATAGAGTTTGACTTAGCGTGATGATAAAGTACCATGAATTTCGTTTAAGAAATTCTCTTATATCGCTATGGTGACCTACTTGAATACGCTCCGAGCATCCCTCTGTACGCTGGCGTGCAAATTTCACCAGAGTACGTCTTTACTGGAGCCTCTTGTAAGCCGTTACACATGCCGATGAACAAAATACCGGAAAATATCATCGAGGGAGAAATGGCCAGGTGAAGTAAGAGCCAGCCAAGTGCGTAGAATACATTTATAACCATGAGCAATTTTTTCCGTCCGAGAAACTCGACTATCGGACCAGAGAAAACTGAACTCAGCGGATGACCGATGTATAAAATTCCAGCTGTGAAATCAGAAAATCATACTATTAAAAAAACTAATTCATAATTATACTCCTCGAATGAGTCGATATTAGCATAAGGACTATAATTTCCTGGAAATCTCTTCAAATAACTTTTTTTTATCAATTATTTAAATTAATTTGATATAATATATAAATATTTCATAATATTTCGGACTTTCAATGATTATTTAGAATAATTAAATTAAAAAACTTAGAATATATATTGAAACGACTATTTTAATCGTGCTATGAATATAGAGAAGATTATGAAATAACTATCTAAGTTCAATAACCTCAGTAATGTGTTTTAACCGACTTTGAAACTTTATTACGATGTCAAAAGCATACGATAAAAAAAACATGAACAAAAATACACACACAACCAAAATTCTAACTCATTCAATTAGCAGTCTGATAAAATATAATGATTAAATAATCTTAGCTTTTTTTATAAGTTTGTCTTAGGCAATTGTAATTTGAAATTTGGCGTGGTTAATTGAAATATATGAAAAAATAAGGATTTAAGAAATATTTTGTATTTGTCATCATCCTTCTATTTTTTAACATTTTAGTTTGAATTAACACTGATGGGTTTAATGGACGCAAAAGTGATGCTTGATAGTTATTTAGATGATAACATCAAGTTCTAGTTCATAAAATAGGTCAACTTATAGAAGTATATCATTTATAAAACTGTAGAAGCAACTCTAACTCTTTTGATCTCTAGTGTAATCTCTGTACCGTAGTTTCTTTTACGAAGGTAAAGGCGAGCGTACCTGGTGTGTTACGAGCGTTTTACTAAGGGCTATTTTATATAGAAGGATTATTGATTCCTTAAAAACAGTCTTTTAATTCAATCGTAATAAAAATAAGTAATTAAATTCCATTTAATTTATTTAAAAATAAGCAATTACATTATTTGTGCTTCGTATATCTTTTTTAGAAATATTTTCCTGAGTATATCTAAGTTTAAAATATTTTTGTGGGTTTCTGTAGCTTAAAGTATGTATAGAAAGCCGCATTGTAACTTGTGTGAAGTACATTTAAAAATAGAACTTTGTCTGTCCGTAATTCAAACAAATGGTAAAATATAACTATTTTTATTTGTAAAATTAGTTAATTAAATTTGAAAATATTTTTAATAAGTATTTGAATTAACTGTACGTGTATTATCTTCGTGTTTTCTTCCATTACGTCTACACGCAAACATGTCAATTAATATTCTACCTTCCAATGGTTTGGTTAACAGTTCAAACAACCTTATGTCCGGAGTTCTTTGTTAGGTTTTCATCAAATTAAACGATACAAGAATATTTAATTAGGACACCGGAACGTCATTCACTAAAAGCGAAAGGATATATAAATTTTGATTTTCATTCAATCAGAGAACACTTTTCTGCTTATAATATTTTAGTAACCGAGAACATGAATTTTCTATTTTCCTATTATTTTCGGGACTGTGTGTACAGTAATTACAGATAAACGGAAAACAAGGATGAAGTTGGGGCTGCGAAGATAAACGCAAAAGGCAAAAGTTTTAAGTCACATCTGCAGCCACAATCTCCACTCGCAAGAGAAAACTCGCAACCATGTCACAGTTTCTGCTCAGTCGAAAATAGTAATACCATGGCGAAATTTTTTTGTATTAAAGTTGAACATAGAAATTTTTTTGTTGCAAGCTTTATCTTCTGTTAGACGGACCGTGCAGGTTTATCTCAAGAAAATGAGCATAGCTAAAACTAAACTGGAAGCTTTAAAATAAATATGAATTATAAACCAGCGCTGGTAATTTCAGGAAATTTTACGCAAACTTCAATGCTCCACAAACAACTGTAAACGTAGAAAGCAATGATCTGATACCAACTGAGAAACAATGACTCAATTTTATTTCAAAATGATGAATGACTGACGAACAAAGAAAGTAAACCAGACGTTTCGGAAACAACCGGCACGTCATTAATGTAGAATGTCGTTATCCGAGGCCGTCGTTAACCACGTATATCAATTACTGTTATAGGAAGTTCCTGGAATTATATCGTTACTGCATTCATAACGATTCTATGCATTGTCTGGCGTCGTCACGATACAGATTCGGAACAAAGGGGATAGACACCGTTCGAAGAATCAAAACTTTTCACGGAGCGAAACACATTTAAATTATCGAAATCCAGACAACCCACGGGTAATTCATCATGCCCTTGTGCAAACAGTCACGTAAATTTATCGTAACTTTTCTTCGAATTCTTTAAAGATTAGATTCCCTTGTGTGTGCAACGTTATATTTCAGTCTGTCTGTATTACAACATGACAGCAATTTTTCATGTCAAATGCAACACCCAATAATTAGATACTGTAATTAGTAATGCAGTTATCAGAGTAGCTTCGCCATACTTACAGAACCATGATATTTGCGTATCGTTGAGGGAAAGGCCGTCATTAGCATTGTGAAGTGCTCCTACCAAAAGAACTGTGATGGCCTGACTCATTCCCACGTGAATCAGAATGAAGTTCTTGGCCGTTGTCGCCAATAGCTGGTAAACAGAAAATCAAACGTCTTTTACGGCACGCCATTACTCAAGTCATTAACACATTTTTTGCTTTTATAAAACTAGCAAGGATATTTACTGTAATTAAGGTAACAATTAATTAAATATTATTATAAATAAAGTTTTTGTTGTGGTATTCGGTCCTAAGACTGGTCTGATGCAACCCTCCATGCTAACCTATCTTACGAAAACCTTTTCATTTCCGCATAACTACCCCGTTAATTCATTTACTATTTATACTCCAATTTTTTTGGTTACGTTTCCCAACCATCCTTTTATAACAGGAATCACCTTTATTGGGGTCTGAATTTTTATAAACCCTAAACTTTGACCGGCGAAACATCCTAAAAGTACATTTACTTTAATTTCTATGGACGCAAACCATTAAAGAATTTTTTAGAAGAACTATATGCTTTATTGGGCTGAAATTGAGCATTCCCACTAACTTAGCTTACCATTAAGTGCCCATTTCTAATCACCGTATCTACACAAAAAACGAATTTCACGTTTTGTTAATTTAACCGCTGCCGGAACCCAACTAAAGAAACGTTTAAAATAATTAATGTGTCGTTAAGTGATTTATTAGTGTAATTATTATTTAACGTGCTTGACGCATTATTTCACGTTCAGCAATCAGTTGGACATGAGTGTGATAACCGATGTCGTTACAAGTTGTTTAAGAAATGTGAAAAAAACTTTCCCTTTTTCCTTCGTGCCCCGTACAAGTTAATTTTTGTTCTAGAAACACAGGCTACGTGAGGGTACTCCTTGTTGGTAGATCTCCCCTATAATATCAGCGGAAAGGATAGAAGAATCTGGATGTAGAAGCAGCTGGGTTTTGGGGTAAAGATTCCCACCAGGCTATTGACCCAAAAGTGATGTAAGGAAAACCGTAGAGATCTGCCATTTGATACAACTCCCCGCGGCTTTTTGATGACGAGAGACTGGATTGTTGTGGGGACACAACAACACCCGACTCCGTCACTTTAAATCAAATTCGGGGGCAGATAGCCGACAGGTCCAAAGGGATCTGCGGAGAACTCTTACCGTATGCACAAGGTTTGTCACTCCCATTTTTGCACCCTTCAAACATTTCAAGGTCGTCTCAGCTTGTAACATAAAATTCTCGGCCTGGGGCTAAGAGGGTGAGGAAAACCCAGACAGCTCTTATTGACTTCCGTATGGGTTTCCAATATGGCCCCGTACAAATTTGACCGGAGCAAGTTGATATACAAATGTAAACTGGCTACTTATTCACATTCACAGTCCATCAGTAAAGTAACAGTGTTCAATAATTCATAAAATCTCTAAAAATATTTTCTTAATTAAAATTCGTGTAAACGGAGCATTTTGACAGATTAATTGTATAACCTACATTTCTTTCTCTCTATTCGTTACATCAGGATTATCAGTTATTAATAAAATTTTATGAATACCGTTACTTACCTGCGCTAAGAACCCTCGAAAATTTCCATTTTCAAGATTCGTATACTCGGTTCTCCTAAAATTATCATTCCTCTCCCTTTGACTGAAAAACATGAAATAAATAGCATCGATTTAGGATTCCATTGCAGTTGATGTACATCTTGAGCTATATAATTATTGCCAAGTAATAGCACCCAAAAGAAATTAAACATTAAAACAGGAAATGGGGAATAAATTGTCAGAATATTTTCGTAGGCATTTCGTATGACAGAAAATAACAGTAACAACACTTACAAAAAAATTTAAAATATTTTTTATCTGAATATTTCAAGCCGTCCGAGAGTGAGGCGAGGTTGTGCGAAATGCACTGAGAAATGGCTGAAATATGAAGAGTGAAATACAAAAAACAGCCATTAATATCCTAAATAAAGGCAATCCATAAAATGAGAAACAATTAAATTAATTTTTTTTAATGTATGAGATTTAGAGGTAACTCAGCGATTTTATCTAACACGTGGACTGGAAACCAAAAACATGGATAAGACATTATGTAAATAGTTAAGATTTTTGATTCTAACTTTAATATTAATAGTTTTTAAATTAATAAAATTTTAGCGTTTACAAAATAAAGCTTTCATTAAATTAAATAGAATGCTTAGTAGTACCGTTTGAGTTAAAATTAAAATTAATATTAAATAAATATCATAAAAATGATGTTTAAAAATTAAGTTTCTACTAAACGAACAATCGTTGTTGTCAGTATATATACTTCTATTTATCAAAATTTGCCTTGTTTCGGCTGCCTTTTGGAGGACAAATTTAGCAGTTCATTGTTATCTCTTCATGATAACCTTGTTTGGACAATGGTTTGTTAAATTTTGTAAAACATGAGCCTGAGAAAAATTTTGTTAAATAGAAATAAACATAAACCATCTCCTGAAAATAAAACTGTACCTTGATACATAAATTTGTAATTTTATACTGAATCGCAAAATTTAAAAACTTTGATTTGAAATTGTTAGTTTGTCTATATTACTGAAATATACAGCCACAATTTTTTAATTAATATTTAGGGAATAAAATTAAAACGTTTCTTTCATATTCGTAGACTTCATAAGATAAATTTTTTATGGATAATAATTTTACACATTTTGCGTCGTGGGCTGCAGCCAATCTGGGTTACGGCAGAAAATTTGCCTGATGAATTCCACAAGTATGGACGAAACGTCGTAATTTTATGAACTAAATATTAATTAAAATTTGTTGCTGACAAAATAGCTATATTTTTGATTTATATATATATTATATTGTTGATGCAACTGACCCTTTCGTTTTATTAACCACACACACAAAATTCAGTAAAAATTTCAAATATTATACTATGCCGGAAGATTACCTTTTCATTGCGTCTTTCTGTGCATACTGTGGACGCTATCAAGCATTATATGCCTGATGTTCGCGGCCAGTACATATACATTATCAATGTTAAGTAATTACGTCTCTGATATACCCTCCAAAAGATAAGTGCAAACAATCACTACAGTGTTCATAAAACTGCCAACCTTATACTTCTGTCGTTTTTTTCAACGACGTTTCTGATTGTGCGATAACTTGTGATGAGTTCCGTGTTTTTTGTCAAAATATTTTTACCTTCATAAACATGATTGCACACTTTAAGTGACTTCAACCGATCCAAAATACGTCTGTGTATTAAAATGCTAATGAGTCTAAACCGAACTGTTTTTTTTACACAGGAGCGATAAAAATTGAAAATAAATAATCAACCATTTTCGTGACAGAGGACCGGCGGTTGTCTTTCACTTACGTGGGAGAATAGTAAAATTTGATAGTTACACAGAGAGTTTTCTGGTGCTGTTAAATGACGATTTTTTAAAAACAATTTGTTTGTTTGTGTTCGTAAAATATATTTGAGAAACAAATTGCCAGTTTTCTTCCTTTGAGTATAAACCCCACTCACTAAAATTGGACACGTATTTAATATTCAATCAAAAATGATTCAGTGACATTGGCGGTGTCCGAAACGAAGGATTAATCGACGTTCCAATATATTATTTCCATAAAATATAAATAATATTTTACACGTCCTTACTGTTTATTTATATAAAATTATTTTACCCTTATAAATATTCCCTTGAGGTATTTCAATTTGCTCCATAAAAATTATCAGGTTTAATTCCAGGAGCTTTCGTCCGTATTTTACGCCGTGTACATCCAAAATATAATATAAAATTAATTATAAATATACTAACTGAATTTATCTGACTGATTTTAATAATAAAAAACAAAGGACGGCCCAAATTCAGAAGTTAAATAAATTTACTTTAAAACATTTCGTCCGGTAACTTTTGGGACCTCCATCAGTAACACAATGATTTCAAAATATGATTGAACCGTAGCTAATTAAATAAAAATTTTCGGACCCACTGATGTTTGCATTTATTTTATGCAATTTCTCCTTTTTGACTTCTAGTTAGTCACAATTATATCCCGGTTTTATAAATTATTTTTAGGTCATACAATTGACCATTCATATAACCAACATATCAAAACTGCCCACAGTTTCTTTTCACAAAATGTATTCAACGTTCTATGCGAAACTTTTGCCTGAATAGGTTTGAAAGAACCGACGTATTCAATAATTTTAAATATCATTTAGAATTTTTTTTAAGTAAAACTTTAATTGCCGAGTAAAATTTTTCACGAGCCCGCAGAAAGTAACTAAAAACTCATCTCAACTTTTCGAGCGCTTGTAATCTAATATATTCGGGGAAATACAGGGGTTGGGGTGGGGGGCGGAACTTTCCACACATCTCTTATATTTGAAAAGCATGTCACGAATTCTGGTGGAAACGTTGTATTTAAATATCTTTCACTAAGCGTACACAAATTCTTTTTGGAGCTTTTGCCGCTTGTTTTAGTTGGATGCAGCTGAACATCGTTTGCCAGAAAACTGATATTTTCCCGACGTCGAATTTCTCCAAACTCATAATATCCCTTGCTTCTCACTTTTCATTTCACTCGCCAAAATGGAGTGGCGAGGAAGTTCGTTGCAGACACAAACTTCCCTTCGCTGAAATTATGGGGGAATTATATTACATTCAACCGGAAGTCTGTAATTATGAATGCCGAACAGAACTGTATGAATATGACTCTTTCAAGCATTTGCGTGTCGGTTTGAAGACAACCAAAAAGGACACGATTATATAGGAGGAAAATACGGTTTCATCCCAATATTCCGTTATTGAGAAAGAAAACCAAAACGAATGAAGCACAATATTTATTTGTTACCCACTATGTCCATGTTATATTATTCAAAACTATCTTAAAATAAACATAATGAGATTTACAATTTAGTGTCAAATATTTCTTTCACTTAACTCGTAAATCAAAATATTATTATTAATTAATCAAAAATAAAACAATTTCCTCAAGGGTTTTTCAAAATTTTAAATGACTGACTTTTAATTTATATGATAATGATGAATAACCCAATGTTTTAATGAGTCACACCATTTAATGAACCAAAAACATGTATTAAATTTTATTTCAAATTTTTTTATTGAGTTTTGAATGAGCATCCGGCATATGCCGTAGTCATCTACAAATTTAAAAGCATTAATTAATTGAAAAATTACAAAATTATTTGGAATTTTTACGCATAAAAAAATGGATTATTTTTAACATGTTTTCAATATTAAATGTACTGTAAATAAACTCAGTCGTCAATTATTAATTTTGTGTATACATAGAATATTTCTAATTTTTTTGTGGAATTTCAGATTGTGCTGGACTACACACAAAGCATTTATCGAACTTCGGAGTTGTAGATGACTATGGCATATGCCAAAAACTCCTTCAGTTGTTGATTTTGTATTGAGCCCTACGACTGGTCTGATGCAACCCTCTATGCTAAACTATCTTGCGCAAGCCTTTACATTTTCTGGAAACTACCACATCCTACATCCTCCCAAATATTTTTAGCGTATTCCAACCTTCCTCTGCCTCTTCTGTTCTTACCCCACACACTTCCCTCCAATGCTTATTTTACAAGACCCTCATGTCTCAAAACTTGGCCTATTAATTTATCCCTTCTCCTGGTCAACGTTCTCCATATTGTTCGCTCTTCCCCTCTTCTGTTTGTAGCTTCCTCGTTAGTGATCTATCCTTTCTGGTTTCTGCTTTCTTTTACTGATCTTTAATTCTAATTACAGCTGACTGCCTTCTGTGGAAGCCTTATTGCTCGATATTGTATTCCTTCCCTATTCAAAACCCTTAACAGTGTATTCAAAATATTAAAACAGTTTTGTTGAATAATAAATTAAACTACGTATTTTGCTTTTGTTGTTACCCGAAGAGAAGTTAATATGAATACAATTCTGTCGTGAATCACTTATCCCACGTTAATTCTTGAAGGAAGAAACTAAGTAATGAATATTGACGAATCTTCGCAGGTCAGTGACGAGTGTTTCTGAGTTCAACTTCTAATAAAAAAAGATAAACTTAAAAGTTATATCCCTTATTTTTATGCTTCGATAATTTAATTAAGAGCGGACACTTCAATCAATTTTCTTACTTTTTAAACTTTGTCATTTGGAGTTTTTCCGATCTTAATTCCATCCAGCTATGATGTCTCCAGACTTCTTCACATTTTAATTAATTAATTAATTGTGACATTTTTTTTATAATTTATAAATATATTAATGAATTAAGTATATATTTCAATGGGTGGGCGCTAATAAATCATAACTTTGAAATTTAAAACAGTTTTATTGTTAACAAAAGTAAATGATTCAACAATATAACAACATTTAGAAATTAGTTAATTTTAATGAATTTTATTTGCTTATCTGAGCTGTAACCAAAGAAATGACATTGCATGAGACTTAAGTAAATTTAATGTACTTTTACTCGAGGCTGTATGAATTATTTATACGCATAGCAGAGTGAGCGATTATTGCCTTCTGTTCCTTACTTTGCATTCATCCAACCCGAGTTTCCTGGTTAACCTACAATCCTGGATTCAACGCAAAGGCAGCCTTCGGATGAGCATTTTGCAGGCCTCTATTGTGGTGTCGTTTCCTTGCGATACTTGCAGCCAGATCACCTTTCCTCTCAGACTCCAAGCCAACCATCCGCTTTCCCTTTCCTCGTGCTGCCCCCTCAACTCCAACTCTCTTTTTCGAATGACTTTTTCGAGGTCCTCTCCACCGCGAACTTACCTCTCCTAAAAACGACATTGGTCTCCCCACTTTCTTTTATCTTCCCCAGGTCCTCCAATGGAAGTTGGCGTCTCTATCCTTCCTCTATAAAAATTCAAAATTTGGGAGGGGCCACCCCTATAAATCTTTTGGGTCAACCATATTACTAACATGTGGTTATTCGGCGAGCCGCAAATACCTTTCAGACAAAAGCCTGCGCCTATCAGGCTTAAAGTTATATGATACCTCAGAAATGTTCTTTAGGGAAATTGTGCACAGAATGCTTAAAATTGTAAAATTAATTTCTAAAATGAAACAAGATATACGACGAAATTTATACGCGTAACATAGCATTTAGTCTTATACAACGAGACGATGTTTACGTGCACGTTATATGTCCAAAGAATTTCTATATATTTCGCTTAAACGTACTTCCAATACAAGATGATAAAATCTGCAATAGCGCAAGGATCTTCATACTTGATATTAACTGTACCTCTTACCTGTCATTCTTGTTCCCTAGTTTCACATCATCATCTGCACAACTATTCACACACAAATACATTTTTCGTGTCCTAACACGAGATTTATGTTTTATATTTTCAACTTTGTATCCTTGTGTGTTATCTGCTGAGGAAGCTAATCTCGGTTTTAATTTTATTTTTGAAGCACGATGTTGTTGCAACGTTTGCGACGTACTTGGCAATGACACATTTACCGTGATACACAAACGCGGTATCATGTTAGTATACTTCCTTTGCATAACAATATTAGTCAAAAAGTTTGGAAGGAGCTTAATATTTGTATTATAAGAAGCTTAATTTTAACATTGACCAATATTTGAGTAACTGCATATTGCTTTTCGTTTTTGTTTTAGTATTCAGTCCTAAGACTGGTCCATGCTAATCTATCTTGCGAAAGATTTCTTTTAATAAATGAGAATTATTTGTTGAAAGAAACTTAAGATGTCAAAAAAACCGTAAATTTGAACTTCTTAGAAACTAAATTAATATTTTAAGGAAATTATTTGTATTTGAACGTTATATATTCATAGTCAAATTTACAACATCTCGTGTTTGTAAATACCAATAGTGCGAACACATATACAAAATGTAATAATTATTTTTCTGATTTTGTTTACATTTTCGAAATTCTTTATTTAATAAATGTGTAGCTACATTTTGTCTTAATCACTTATTTTTTGAACTGTTCACTAGATATAAATTGTAAGATTTCTAGTTAAAACAATATAACAATTGTAGTTTCAGAAAGGAAAAGAAAAGAAGGCTTTAAAATATGGTACTATAGAAGAATTCTGAAAAACAGATGGGTGAATAGACTAAGTAAGCAGGAAGTCTTAAGCAAAATAAGAGAATAGAGAAGAATATGGAGGACTTTGAAGGGATAGCAATGGAGATAAATGTGTTGGGTAAGAACAGAAGATGGAGGCCAAGGGTGGAATTCGCTATGTAGATTAGTGAGGATGTGGGATTAGGAAGGTATGTAGAAATAAATAGGCAGGGCCGGTTAGGATTGAGGGTTGCATCAAACCAGTCTTAAGACTTAATACCACGACGACAAACAACAATATTAACTTCTTTTCCTATAAATATCAAATGTAAATGCCAGAATTATTTCAATAATTTCTCGTTGAAATTTTTCAGGAAATATTTTATTGCGTGAAGCGTGTATAAAATCAGAAAACATGCAAGGTACACAAAATAAACAACAAAGAGGTCAAGTTAAGCGTTAAACACAACAAAGTCTCATGTATACTTGTTGATTTCTTCAGGTGATAGAAAGTGTCACAAACCAAGTGACGAACTCTAAAAACAATTTGACACCTCGTTTTCTTTTCAACCACCTGATAAAAGCCACAAGAGATGTAAGGACGTCTTGTGATTTTTAATTTTATCACTTTATTTTGCCACGTGTCATATTTCACCCGTTAGGTACCCATTTATCTCGTTTTCAGGTTGTAATAACGCCATTTACACTAACGAATATAAGTTGTATAACATTTGAGAAACCATCAATATCTACGCTTCCCTAAGGATTTTAAAAGAAATGATCAAATAGTACTTTTTACGGTAAGGGCCAAGCACACCAATAATTTTCACAGACCAACTCCACCCTAATGCAACAATGATGCACATCATTTTCAATTACATAATAAATATACTCCGATCATCTGATGTCAAATCACATCATGTTTAAAAAAAGGGAATCAGAAAACTATGAGAATTTCAAAAATTGGCCAGCATGAATGACAAAGTTAAACTCTAGGAAATTGTAATCCTTATTTTATTCATTAATCTCAATATTATATTAGCCTTGGTCTCTGTTAATGTAGCCGCTGTGCTGGCTAATAAGATTACAATTAACGTGACCTAGAATAAAAAGTAAAACAAAATTGTTACTCTTAAAAATTCTTTATTTCGTTTTTGTTTATAAATTATGGCATTTCTTATGCAATCCTCTAATATTTTAAAGATATTCATTTTTTTTCATTTTACTCATTTATACACTCCTAGCTCTTTACCTTTTAAGTTTAAGTTGTAAAATAAGATACTATTTAATACTCTTATAAAGATAGAATTTTTATGACACGAATAATGTAAACTGAATGTTGCTTTCAGAACATAACACAACAATCATAAATTTACTCGTACAGTACAAGTTAGTAAACTGACTTATCTACTAATACCTGTCCGTTCGTTGAACGAAAATTATTACTATCTATGTTGACCTACTTACTGTCATCTTGTCACATGCTTTTACTTTCCAAAGAGAATCATGTGGATCGTTAAGGACGTACACTTGTCACACGTTACACAATGCCTTAACGAAGCTCATAACCTCACATTTCAACTACTTTATGAAAATAAGATGAAATTAATCTAGACTTCACACTTTTACTAGTCTAGAAAATATATCATTAAAAGTTGCCATTAATTGATAATGACTTGAATAAATACTTGTGAATTAACAATAAAAAGTCATGAATATAGAAGTTTTAGATTTTAAAACGTTTCGTTTCCAAATTTCAGGACCGCTTCAGTTCATTCATAACAATCTCAATAATCCTTTTCCACCGCTGTATTGTGCAGTAGAAACACAAATTTTTAATATGTTCTATTAATTAAAGAACTGACGAGGCTCCGAAAGTTGGGGTCAAACAGTTTTAAATTTTTTCTATTTCAGAATTTTGGTCATTCTTTGTAATTTATTAAATATACTCAGGAACATCAATGAAGAACGTGTAATAAACTAGAAGATTTTAATTTAGAGAAAAACGTACACTATTTAAAATCCAAAACTTATTATTTAACTTAATTCAAGTTATTACGAGTATATTATAAATTCTCTCTGTTAATCACACAATTATGCATTCATTTTTAATTATTTAAATTTCTAACTGAGCTTATTTAAGAAATTTAAACAGACCATTAAACTTATTTTACAAAAAAACTATTTAACTATTGTTCATTAAGATAGAAAACGTAAAATGAAATATAATTATTGTAAGAGTTATTTTCGGCATATTTATAGGTAAATTTTTATTCATTTCAATTGACTCTTATGTTATATGATCCCTATCAAGGAAACATTCCCAATTTAATATTGTTACCAAGAAATTAATTTACTGTAAGTGACTAAAACCTTTTATTAAAATAGATATTATTAAGTGTGATCACGTATTCAAAAATTAAATAATATATATAATTCAGAAAAATTATTAAAATTTGGAGTCGTTTGCATATAACTTATCTGACAGATTTTTAAACATAGAAATGTTGTCACGGTCAAAAATTGTACAGACAAATAAATTATTCTTCTGAAGATTAAATTATTTACGACACAAAAGACATCTTTATTTAGGTTTGTTGTATTTTAGGTGTCAATTTTTCTGTAAATACTGGAAAGTACTTCCAAAATTACTTTTAACAACATTTAACTTCATACTCATATGTAAGACTCATTTTCGTTATTTATGTAACGCTTTTGTAGATTTTTCTTTTATGTCTGGTTTAGAACTATGACACCTTTGTCAGTTTTTCAAGATGTATGTTCCGGGTTCGCAGATTCCTATTGGAATCTATTGTCCTGTTCCTTTTGGAAATTTGCGTTCCTACTCCAAACTTCTGTCATATCATCGGAAGGATATTTTCAGACTTTTATCCTTTTAGCGATGTACTTTTTATTCCCTAATTACGTAAAATTCTCATCAACGTTAAGGCATATAGGTTTCTAACCTCTCTGATTTGTTGTAAAATTTTAAAAATGTAAGTTATGAAGAATTGTTGAAGGTAACTATTCTTTCGTTTTAGAATAGTTATCTTGAGCGTGCAACACGACCAATATCACAGTCAAGGTTTGTAGCTAGAAGGGTTTATTATATCAAACTCTGCACTAGATAGTTGCGCTGCAGTTCGCTGTCGGCAACATTTCGCAAACTCCAGAGTATCGGAGGCAAACTACGGAAACTAGAGGCTTCACTATGCATTATAAACTGTATTAAGCAGAAGACGACGACGTGACATGAACTCTAAAAATAATTCCAAGTAAAGGTTCCAAACCTTACTGACAAAAGTCATCGGAATTATTCCCTTATAAAATGACAAAAGGAACACAGGGAATACTGATATTTCAATTAGATATCTTATACACCTATGCGTGCAACCATTGTAACAAGTACAAGTTGTTAAAGATTATTTTACATTGTTTGTAATGTTCACAAGTTAACTTTACTTTATAAACACATGAATAATGACTTCAAAACTTGTATAACGTAACAAGAAATTTAAAATTTTGACCTGATTAGACTATCTTTTCCTTCATAAATAATTTCTTCTTTCCTCTGTTGACTACAACAACTGCTAACGGTTTTCAGCAAATCATGTGCCACGCAGTCACAGCTACCGTCAAAAATTATTTGATGACTTCTGCTCACTTATTTTCCCTCCATTCTACCTCAGCATTGTGTTTTACAACACACGGTTTCCATTGTCACAACATTCACTGCAATTTACAAGCAAAAGGAATGAGAAAATAAAGTACTCGTCATAACGTTGAAATAAAAAAAGGAGAGAGAGAGAAATGTAATGGAACAAAACATGGGAAAATTTATTGCGTCCATTTTAATGGACAATGTTAACGACCCTCCAAAAAACAAGAGAATGCTTTTTCAATTATTATCAGCAAACAAGATTCATTAGTAGCATTCCACAACTTTTTTACGTATATTACATTATTTCGCTCTTTAATGTGAAGTGCATATTAACACTGGTTGTAAAATTCAATAATTAGGAACCACTCTTTAATACTTAATTTCAAAGTTCCAAATGTAATTGGGATACTCGCGAAACTTTAAAACGTATTTAGGTTTCGTAGAAGCAACTGCAGAAACACTGTTCACAATTATAGTAAAATAAGTACTTTAAATTTTCGCTCCTGAACTAACAAACAGATAACATAGTTCCTGTTCTCTTCTAATCCTTTGACTTTTATAATATCAAAGTAACGGAAAATAGGGTATAACGCTAGCCAAGACTGCAGTTGCAAAAAATATCTTTGTTAAACGAAACGTTGGTAAAGCGATCAACTGTACGCTTCATAAGTATCAGAAATAAAACGCAAAAGGTGTTAAGATTTTTCTTAAATTAAATTAAATTTTATTGCAAATACAAAACACCCTATCCCGTTCGGCCCTGAGGATGGGGCAGAACAGAAACATCTCTTTTTTAAAAAAATCATCAAAAATCTAAATTCGTTGTTCTATGTTACATTGATATTATATTAAGTAAACAATAAAATTGGCTAATGTTTTTACTTTTATGTGGTGCTTTTCGTTTTCCACTATTTTATAAAAATTGGTAATCAATAACTGCCTCATTCCGTCCCGACTTCCCTATATATTGTCTTCTATCAAAGAATTGTTATAAGTTTTATATAATTTAGTATCAAAAATTCATTAATATCACAGGAATTACAATTATAAGAAATTATAATCATTTCAGTTCGCAAGATCTTAGTCGATCAAAGTTTTAACAATAGTAATTCATTTATCAATATCTCAACCATAAAAAAATAAACCTCTTTTGATTCAATCATCTTTGCGCACGTGTGTTTCCAGGTATTTTTAATTAAATAACCTCTTCTCTTTCAATCATTTATCAGTACAACTAATTAATAGGAACATTATCGTGTTTGAAGTACCAGGAGTATATTAGACTACTGTAAGTATAAAGGATTATTTTGGCTCCTTTGAAGTATTGAAGGTATTCTTCAACACTTTGAAGGTTTTTTAAAAGAAATTTTGCTAAATATTGGGAGGAAAGCAAAAATTTACATAATATGCACCTTAATTATTGAGTGGAGAAATAAATGCAGTGCCAACAGATTTAGATTCTAATACGTGTTTCAGAATAATACTTCGTCATATAAATTAGCCATTTAGGGGTGCATTATAGAATTCATTTCTTGTTCTGATGAATTTGTTGTCTTTCTTGGACGCAGCGAGCGCTCTTCCTTGTTAGGTCTTCCACCTTTACAAAAAAATGCCTCAATCTCCTGAAGAGTTCTCCCCTCGGTTTCGGGCAACCAAAAGTAGATGTAGACGGAACCAAGTAATGCGAAGAAACCGTTTATCCAGAAGATCCCGTGGAGCGAGACGGTTTTCTCCAAGGGCAGGTGAAGACGGACCATGGTGAACAGGAGTATGTGACAAATTGGAGTTATAAGCCCGCACGCTAGTCCTCTAGTTCTGAATAAAGAGAAGAGATTCGTAGAAAATTAAAAATATATATATATAAATTCCGCATTTTATATATTACACAGCGTCGAATATTTACCTGAAGGGAAATACTTCACTTAAAAGCACAAACGGAACACAGAGGGCTCCTAGTTGAATGAAAAATGTCAACATCTGGTAGAGGACTAAGAGAAACCACCTTGTGTGATCATACTCTGGTCCGGGGTCAACGTAGGAGTACGCTCCCAGTAGGGTGTTGCTCAAGAAAATACCACCGAGAGACGTAAGGAAAAGCACCCTTTTCCCTACCACGGAGACGAGGCATGTCGATGAAATTATACCTATGATGGAAACAACTGCCTTAACGACCTGTGAAGAAAATAAAATAAATTGTAGAAAAAAAACATTAATTTCCATTTCGCTCACCTTGATTCGCCTCGTAAAGCTTTGATAGTGAGACTCACAGTGGTCCAGTGTTTGTCGAGTGGCCATCTCAGCTCCTCTGAGATGTGATGTAAGTACTGCATCGGACCAACGTCTATAGACAATGCCGTTATTAGCAAACACAAGAGAACGAGAATGATGGGACGACGTGATGAGGGTTCACAGATGGATCTTATTCTCATGCAGAATGGTTCAGGGCCTGAGAAGAAATACAAAATTATACAGTTACGAGTATCAATAACAACACATTTACCGTACATAAATGACGCAAAAATGTCATCGCTAATTTAGAATTAATTTTCTACTAAATATCTGGGAAAAAGTAGTCAAAGTAACAGAAATTTTTAAATGTTCACACGCTAAACCTACTTACCGTTGCACTCAACTGACATAACGTTTATTGGAAGCATTAAGTATTAACAACAACAAAAGGGAGCATATTTCACGAAATGGTAACCAGTTATGAGGAACCAGTGTCTAACCTATGATAAAATAGATGTTCTGGCAATTATAAAAATAAATAAATTTTAATATAATTTTTATACAGAATCCTCAAATATTCTCAAGATTTATATTCGTCTAAAATTCAAAACGGAATGATAATTTACGAAATTCTGTTGGAAGAAATTTATTTCCAATTCATCCAGTCGTTTATGGACATGCTGGTCCCTCTGCAAAATATTTAGTTGCTTGAATCACAGCGTTGCAGAAATATATTATGCATCGCAAAAATTACTCAAACATTTCCTAAACGTACAAAAAAATACATCCAGTAAGTTCATTGGTAATACGAAGAATCATGAACATTTAAATGTGATCAACCCATGGCGTGCAATCTTAGAAGAAGAAAAAATTTTTTTTGGTGCATTACCTTAAGTTTAAAACTAATTTTGTTTGATTTATATTGTGTCCGGTTCATAAATATCCACAATTTGTGCTGTTGCTCTCATGCTGGTTTTTCCCGTCTGCAGGTTTCTACGAATTTCTAAATTGTCCACCACTGTGTTGATTTATAGTTTTTATATAAACTGCATCTATTTAGGAACCTAAAGGTATTGTTTTCTGTACTTTGTGCAGCATGAATTTGTGGATTGCAAATTCAAGTTTCGTAGGTTTATTTCTCCTATAACGGACTGTTTGGGAACCTCAATATTTGCCATGTAATACTGTAGTTATTTAATACAAATTATCATTGGTAGTTTAGATACCCTTTGCAAATTACAACATTTTAAAGATGGGATTTTTCAATGGTTTCCAATGTTCAAGTTGCAATATCTCTGTTGGGCAACATAGATTAAAATTTGAAAGATATACACATAATGGTTCTCTATAGTAGAAAAATAAATATAGCAACAAATGATTGATTTCCAAATGTAGGATAAGTAAGCATAAGACATATTGAACCGGGCGGAATGTAAATTAAACAAAATTAGTTTCGAACTATCAAAACGTAAGGTGAAGAAATACATTGCTATATTAGTCGATAGCTTGGGTTCAATTTATGTACGTTTCTTCCAAAAGCTACTGATAGACGGGACCTGATTGATTACTTTTATTTCGTACTGTATCATTCAAACTGGAAGGAATTTAGAAACGACCGTCCGCTTTTTCAAGGGACAATTAACAGTAATTGTTTCCTCAAACCTATTTTATATTTTAAACTAAAATTACTTTTCACGTACGGTACTTATGCCACTAAATACTTCTACTGCATTACTTCGTGTTATTACCATTAGACAAATATAAATCACGTTCCATCTTTGCGTCGTGAGCAGGTAGCGAAAAATATTTGCCATTTGAAGTCACATCGACACCTTCATTCTTTTCTTTTGTATCCTCCAAGTAATCAGTCGTGCAGTTTGGTAGTTTTCTGGAAATATAATTGTATTTTAATTCCCTTGTTTTGTATGAAGACAGTGGATTCAACAAAAACCAGGAGATAATTACGTAAACATTTTTTATTGTTATTGTTTGCAAACAAAATGGTTTATGTTACAAAACTGAAACCATCAGGAATTTGATCTCATCTGGACTTTTGTAGGCATGAATAACTTTGGGGGTATTCCAAATTTAATAACGCTTAAAATTTAGGCTGTTTTTGTTTGTTAGAAAAGGGAAGGCGGTGAAGAAAATGTGTTTTTTCATTCTTTTCGATTTAATTATTGAGAGTGTAGACGTTTAGCCGAAAATGTAAACTTTTATAACGTTCCACTCTCCTCAGTCAAGTAAAGGTAGTCAAATCTGGGTTTTCAGGTAGCCAAAATGTAGTGTAACTCATAAATTGTAGATACATGTGACGTAGAACAGATTACCTCTTCCTTTTGTGGTAGTTGACAATACTGGTAAGTTCTCGTTGAACGACTTCAGGTTGTACCCAACCTCGAAGCCAACGCAAGGAATTCTCTGCATCTCTGACGCGTCCATTTGCAACCAACCAATCTGGTGATTCTGGAATCTGATATTAAAGACGAATTACTAATAACCACTTAGTTCATTCGTTTTCCAGTTTCGTTTCATATTTCATTTTTGTTGTTGATTCGTAAATTACGATTTAGTGTCATTTCGTTTTCCAATTTGGTCGAGCCACTTCGTTTAGTTAGTGTTGATCCGTAGTTTGGTATAGTCTTTCTCAAAATATAATTTAATTTAAATATTGTGCTAAATATTGGAAGAATTTTAGACAAAATTCTACTACAGATCAAACAATAAGCGAAGTTACGACTACACTAAGATCGAAAGTAAATCTTTTACTGAAGCTCCTTGGAGCCTACTGTATATTTAAAGACTGCCAAACTATCATTTTACAAGACACATTATTTCAACAGGCACATCGTAGATGTGTTGACTCTCCCTCAGTCTTCAACTACTAACAAAGCTGTTAAAAGAAAGTTTGAAACTAAACTACTAAACGATACTACTAATTGAACTAGCTACCTTTTACATTCTTCAGTCCAAATATAGAAGCTAGAAGCAACGTATTATTAAACTTGTTTTAACTTAAGATTGATTGGAAATGAAGGAAAACTTACAAAAAACAGGCACAGACCGGCAAAGGAAGATATGCAGATCCCAGCCATTGCAATTGCTCTCCAATGTAAAATTGTACTCATAAGAAATACAGCCAATTCACCGACAGATGGGAATAACCCTGTAAAAAGTGAAACATTTGGACTAAATAGAGGATTTTTATTAAATATAAAATTTTAAAACGAATAACTTTACTTAGAAGGATTTTGGAATAGCAGAGTGGAAGTTTATACAAGTGCTCGTAGGTAGTTGATTAAATGAGTGAAAAATCCAATAAGGAATCAATTTTGGGGAATAATCAGCCAACGATAATAGAGATTAACAATTACCTACTCAGAAACGCAATAGAATTTATTGCTACATATTAGCCATGTCGTAATGACAATATTCAATTTTATTGTGATCTACTTGGCTTCGATAATAAAATTTTTTAAGCAAAATTATATATAGAAATACTTATTTTACAATTCATGAAAATTTATGAATAATTACTTACAATTTATTTCATGAGATAGTAACAGATAATTTTTTATGTGCTCAACGCACAAACATTGAGACCGTAATGACGTTTATAAACATTTATATGGTAAACGTATTTCTATTGCTTAAAAATTAATCATCGGGAATTTTCTGAATCTTAAATTCTTTAAAAATTATTAGTAGCATTCTTCACATTAATTATCGAATTATTTCATCTGATGAGTAATATTGCGCTCAACAATCAGAAGAATATTTACTTTACGCATCTTAAATATCAACATTTTAGGGATAAATGTTCTGCTTACTTAATTAAATCTGCTTGGACACGACTCAATAGTTTTGAATGCCGTTTCTCATTTTTTCTGTTCTTAATTAGAGATTTTAGTCAACGTTTTGTTTGATCCATGTAACAATTATTAATATTGAATTGTAATTAATTATTTCTTAGGAATTAGCAGTGTTTTCAACGAAAACATTGGATTTGAGAAGCTTTAACAACTACTACTTATGTTACATTTTTAAAGCTCTTATTTATTAATATTCTAAAACTGAACTCACCTGAATAGGCTCCAAGTATTCCTCTGTAACCAGGGGTACACACTTCACCGGCGTACGTCTTCACGGGTGCCTCCAAAAGTCCTATGCAGATGCCACCAATCAACGTCCCCACAAACGCCATGGTTGGATTAGACGCCAGGTACAGAGTGCACCAACCCACACAGCAAGGTACAGTGATTACCATGAGGAAGCGCTTCCTGCCAAAATACTCAACCAGAGGGCTTGACACGACGGAGCCGAATGGCTGTCCCATGAACAGGAGACTAGCTGAGAAGAAGAAACACTAAAACGTGATTGGAAAATATAAAAATAAACACTACGAATGTTTTTTTCGGCAATTCATCATTGCCATGAAAATTAAATTTAAATTATTTCAACGAAGAGAGACGCTGGGTACGCTAAGCATGTGGGATGTGCTAGTTATGCGGTAATGAAAAAAGTTGCGCAAGATAGGTTAGCATGGAGGATCGCATCAGAACAGTCGTAGGACTGAATAACACAGCAACATAAGCTGGTTATCAAGAAGTGATATAATAAGCGACTTACTACGGCGGCAAAATTTATGAGCACAAACCACCAAAGACAGTATCACGAAAACCCCTTACAGCGTGGTTATTTCTGTGAACTTGATGCTTCAGTGCTGCAAAAATAGGTCTAGGTTCTTAACGTGTGTGAGAGATAAAAAATCCTCTTCATTTATTCTCTTCAATACAGACAAAAGCACTTAAGAATTTTGTAATCGTTCGACATAGCTGTTCCTACCAGAGAAAGAACATATTATAAACTTAAAAAGTACAATTATTTCAGAACTTCGTCTGCATAGAATCGTTTTAATGGGTCAACAATTATGGCCACTGAATATGATCTGAAAGAAGCTATTCCCTTTTGTTTCAGACAAAAATTTGTGAATAATTTATTTGAATATAGGTTTAGCATTTTTAACTGCTTTTATTTATTGTTTTATACATATATTTATATCATCTATAGAATAAAATATTCTTGTTTTAGTTTGTAATTTCATCGTCGTTGGCTCACCAAAAATATAAAGTTTTGTTTTCAATCAAACAAGTTTCCATAAGACCGTAGTTTATTGTCTTAATTTAATTACAAATTTTTCTGTGCTAAATGGTTACTTAAAAAATCTACTTCTTTTAGCTTACAGGAAGCATTTATATTACATACGGGGGGAAAAAGGCTGCCCTGAGATAATAAATTCAACCTGAATTTCTGATATGATTGTGTTATCTGCTTTTCATAATTTTATTATTTAAAGTAATTTTTCCTCCTAACAGGTTAGCTATTCGCTAAATAATTTTTTATCTCAAGAATCATATTTTTTATTTATCTTATGTAACTAATCTCTGTCCATTTTCTTTCGAATAAAATTGAGTTTTGAGACTGTTCAGTTTCGATTCTGCAAAAAGTGAATCTATAATGAATTGTTTAGATGTTATGAACTAAAGTTGTAGAATATCAACAACATACGGATACGATTCTGTTCGAATTTAGAAACAAGTCTAAACGAAACTGTCCTAAATTTATGAGTCATCTGAAACCTAAAGCATTTTCCTAAATTAGCAAATGATGAATTGTTTGTAAATTTATCTGCAATTGCGTTCAATATAAGTAAATGTCTGATTCAAATTTAAGTAAGAAATATTAGTAGTATAATTGTATATAAAAATTAAGGTATATGTTAACAATTTGCAAGTGAATACTCACCAAGCCATCCAACCTGATCGTCCGTTAGTGAAAGTCCATTTTTGGAATTATGTACGACCCCAATCAACACGACCACGAAGCCGCCGCTCATACCCAAGTTCAGCAACAATAGATTTTTCACTGTCGTTGCTAGGAACTGAAAACATTAAAAATAAAACTGATATAATACAAAATTATTGAGGAATTGAAAATGGCTTTCCTTGTACGACAAAGTATCTAACCTCGGGGTGAGAGCAATTACATGTTATGATAAATTCTCAAATTAATCATTTTGAACCATTAATAGTGGGCAAACACGATGGATGAAATTAACTTTTCCTTGAATAATTTTTTTCGGCATAATATATTTTGTGAAATAGGTACTGATACTCTAAATAGTATTTATAAATTTATGTTATTTACTTTTTGAAATTTTAATATAAATAAGACAAATTTCAACAATATGTATAATATTCAAGAAAATATCCACAAAAGTTTAATATTTGTGATTATCAATTACTAGTGGCAATTACTACGTGTTTTAATATTAAAAATATTTATTTATAGATTCAATTGATACAAACAAATTTTCCTCTTTGGTGAGTGTAAGCGATAAGAGAACGTCATTAAACAATTCCAAATAGAGTTAACTACTAATCCTCCGTGAAAGTATCAGATCTTTCTATTACTGTGGGTCATACAGATCATAATAATAATTATTATAAAGAATTTATTTAGCAAATAAATACTAATAACTACTACAGTCTACTTTTCATACACTCAGACGTTTAAATAAACAATTCTTAAATTTACTTACATTCTCTAATTTCTATTGGTTACTCGTTATTTCCTTTGTGTCTTTCATAAATATGCTATTTTGTTTTAAATACAACCTAACTCTAAGTTACTTCTACTTTACTTCTAACATTGTATGCGTTTCTATAATTCTTATAAGCTAAATAATTATCAAAATAGGACGGTAACAAATTATTGATACATTTGTATCAATGTAAATAAAGTACTTACTTGGGCTAAAAAATTTTTAAATCCCCCTTCCTTGAAAAAATGGATTTTTCCCATACTTAATTATTCTTGGGTTTCTCCCTGGAAAAAATAATTACTTTGGTTTATAAGTCATTTCTCGGATTTGGACACAAGTTGGGCCACATAATAAAAATATAGCTCGTTCATTTTTAGGGACTAATGTATTAATTCATAATTCATAAAGTTAAAATTAGAATTTTTTTTTAAAAAAAATACTAAATTTCGTTCTGTCTGTCCTATGCAGCATGCATTACATTCCACAATATCTATTTAACAAATTACATTATCCGTGTGAAAATTCTGGGTTGGAACTCTCACAGCTTAATACATGTTAGTTCTTAATTGGTCTAAACGTAACTCAGATGATATATTTTTTTACCTCTAAGTTTCCGTTGTATGCTTTCTAAATTACAGTAAAAACAGAGATACGTGTTTTAACTTTATTATTTCTAAATTATTATTATTTTGAACCACGTAAATTCTTGTTAAATTTTATTGTTATTTCTATCAACCGTCGGTTGATGAAAATAGGATACGTCATACATTAAATCAAGTAACGAATAATTTTAAGACCTGAATAAATTAACTTATAATTAACTTTTAGATATTCTTAAATGGCTCTGTAGAGTAAGCAGAATACAGTATAGAATAGCTTTAAAGACGACGTGGACACTCATAAGCACAAACACAGGCACAAACGATGGAAGTGTCACTTCTTGGCTCTGCAAGATGAGAAATCTGACCTTACGTAAAACGCAACGGTAGAGAAAAATTTTACCGTATCGTTGTATTTTAACAAACAATTTACCCGGCTGATAAACTGATATTTATTTACTACATACTTTAACTTTAAAGTTATAAGACTAGAAAATTTATGTAACTAATGGTTCTCATTTTATTCTTCAAGGAATCTAAGAGATTAATTTTAAACCACTGTTTTCATACTAAACTGTGAATGGTCGGAATTAGAATTTTAGATTCTACCCAAATATTTTGTAGGTTTGATACCAGCTACAATTAAATTTTTACTGAAACGAGTGGGGAAGACATGTAGAAAATTAATTACATTTATTTAGAACAATTTAAAAAATTAAAAATAACTTAGGTAATAAAATAACAATACGACAAAAATAAGTTTAGCAAGGTTGTCTAATAAAATTCAAATTAATGATTCTTTTAGGTACAATTTAATAAAAATTTTAAAACTTTTATTAAGAGAATAATACTTCACCTTTTTCTTGTCAAACTTAAATATGAAAGTTATAAAATCTCTCTGTCACTTGGCATGGCGGAAAATAAAATAATCGCCCTCGGTCCGTCTATATTGAAGTGCACAACATTTTTAAATCCATCTAACAAGGAAATGTTGCTTTATATATACTCAACACATTTAAACTTTTTTTATCTCGCCGAGGAAAAGTACACCAAGTTTCAATGTCTATTGCACAATTACGTTGCAGTAAAGTTTATCGTTCCTTACTGCGCCTTTATTAAATAAACTTATTATGTCACAGGTAAGTGGTAGAAATAGATGCGACAAGAAATTGGTCGTTAATACTGAGGAAAATGACCATGCAGAGAAAGGGAGATAAATTAAATTTTGACCTATCACTACTCGCTCTTAACACGCGCTAGAAGATCGACGAATTCATATAAATAATTGAAACAATAAAAAGAAAATACCACACCTCTAAATTCACTAATGAAAATGATTTATAAAAATCGAAACATGAAATAATAATAAAGGATAATAACCTACAGAAACAATACGTTAGGAATATAATGCATATTACGTAAGGCAGAAAAATCGAGCTGGAAGTACTGGAATTTGAATGAATTCTATTTTTTGAAATAATTCTCTTTTAACTAAGTATGTTTCCATTGATAATCGTAATACTACTTCTCTTAATTTTGTGCGACACGCCAAACTACTTTCCTAAATTAATACATGAAATGCTTACCTTAATAAACTGTTCTTCGGTTTGATGGAATATAGATACCTCAATTTTACTTTCCGTTTAAAGTCATTAGCCAAACAGCACATTAAAAGAACTGGAAATGTTTCAACGTCAGGATAAGCGACAACTCATTATTCACATTATCTGTTAGAATAAAACTTCATATTAGCTATGTGAATCTGATATTTTAACTGAGAATACAATAGAATACAACCTGAGAAATGTTAACGATCTTAATCCGTCCTGTGCGTCTTACTGTGAGGTGTGTAACTGCTCACCTAAGCTTCCGCCTGAACTTTCTGCACACACGCATGTAAACCAATACTGATGAAGAAGTGGTTAAACTGTGGATTAATGCACGCTTAAGTAACAACTGAAAGTAGAAGTAAATAACTCTTAAATTTAAACAAATGTCTTGAACAATATTTGTGGTAAATGTTTGCAAAACGTTTCGTGGATTAATGGAATAATACACTATGGTCTGGTGCGTACAGTGTCTTTTTAAATTGACCTTTCAACACTTTAAACCAACAAGACCTAAGTGATTGCAATATTTACACTTATCATAATTAATTTTATCACTAATTATTTCTTATTTTCTACCCCTAAGGAGAACGAGGGTTCCTGTCACCCAAAGAAACATAATTATGGTGATTCTGTGAATATAAAATAAATAATACGAATCCTCAAATAATTAAATAAAATTACTTTTGAATAGTTTTAATTTTTTACATTATGAAGCACTTATTCTATTTATTTTACTGGAGGAATTTTTTCTACTTATTTGTTCAACTTTGGGTGGTATTTATTATTTTATATTTTCTTTTATCTTACGTATGTTGATCTTCATCTGGGTTAAACATCCTCATGTACTTTAAGGATCGTAAGTAATGTTGTTGTAATGTTATTGACTCCTCTGACTGGTCTCAACCGAAGGCAGTCAGCAGTAATTACAATCCAATATCAAGAAAAGAACGCAGAAATGAAGAAAGGAGTAAGACGATGATGCAGTCTGTCGCCCACGCACTTTAACTTATATATAAAACAGACGATGAAGGAAGATAAAATGTAATATGGAAAAGAAAGCGTACTGCAAGGGGAAAATTTACCCTTTGCCGATGAAATTGTAGTATTAGGGGATTCAGCAGAAGACTTGGAAACCATAATAAATTACATGAACGTGTAGTATGTAAAACAGTAGAATAACAGTGTTAGATTAGAAAGGGATATTTTGAAGAAAGTTAAGGAATTCTGTTACTTTGGAAGCCTAATAACTAGGGATGATAGAAGTATAGTAGACAAAAACAGTTGAATAGCACAGGAAAGGAAGGCTTTCGCGAAAAAGAGGAATTTACTAAGGCTAATATATACGTGAAAATTATGAAATCGTACCTAAAATAATTTCGTATGGTACGTGGTGTTATATGGGTGCAAATCGTGGATGATAGGAGTTACTGAAAGGAAAAGAATAGAAGACTTCGGAATGTAGAAGGGATACACTTAATCGGCCACGTTTTGAGACATGAGGGTCTTGTAAAACTAGCATCAGGGAGAAGTATGTGTGGTAGGGAGGACGTGGGATGTGGTACTTTGCGGAAATGATATGGCTTGCGCAAGATAGGTTAGCATGGATAGTTGCATCAAAACTAGTCTTAGCACTGGATACCACAACAACACGAATATTTGATTGGCATTTAAATGGTTTCTGAAAAACTCAACATCTTTTATAACACAAAATATGTAAGGAAGTTTCAAGAACGACTCCAGTAATGTAGTATTTAATAGTTTATTTAAATTTAAAGAATACTTTAAGAAGAAAGGGCAGTTGTATATATGATTTGTTAATATGGCTTTAGTAAGCGACCATCTGTAGCGAAGGAACTTACGGCAAGGGCACTTTATATAATTTATGGGATCAAGGAATGTACGCGGTAGCTCTAGTATGTATTTATCTTTAAACCTCAAGGTTGTCGGAAACGCTTTATACATAATGGAACTCAGGGACAGAATTCCCTCCAAGTCCCTTTAGCCTGCAATTAGCAGAAACCTTTTCATACTTGTTATAACGGTGTTAGGAAAATAAATAACCCAAAACTACTAAGTGATTGTTTCCTAGATAAAATTCTACACCTCAACTAAGCCATTGTAATAATACTGAGTAACTAAAACAAAGTAAACAAATGGCATTACATTATTCAAATTTCAACAACTACATTAGTTTGTATCAGTTGGGCATCAGCGCAAAAGAACCTTAAATTCGTAATTATAATAATCTTGTCCATATTTCCTCCTTAAAAATAGTTTATTTATCTTTGTCTGATACTGAATGAGTTTATCTTTTTCCTCAAATGTTAAATTACCGACAGGGAAATAACTTTTCTTAAACATAACTGCGTGTCCTCAAGTTTTCTTTTTATAGCCCACGTCATGAATTTCGGAACAAATTTACGAAATTTTAATGAGTATTATAAAACTATAAATAAACTATTTAAATTTTCTGACTTAACATTATAAATAAAGTACAAAAATGACCAAAAGTCAGAAATGGATTATTGTAATTTTGTTACGTTTCGGCTCCTAACTTTATGTATTTCCTCAGTTCTTTAATAAAAATATTACAAATTTTCTAGATGTTGCCGTAAAGTCCCCTAAAGTTGGGGGACTAAACGTATTCAAATTAAATTATTCCATTTTAGACTGTTGGCCATACTTTGTATTTCAGTTTTAAAATTATTGAAAATGTTTTATTTATAGATTACCAAGAAGAAATAATTGTAATTTCCCATTTTTATGAGTGTAAAGCTGAAATTTATTCGACATTTAACGGTATCGGACAATTTTATTTGTTGTTATTGTTGTGGTTTTCAGTCCTTAGAAGGATCTGATATAAGCCTCCAAGCTAACCTATCTTGCGCAAGCCTTTTCATATCTATACAACTACAAAATCCCACATTCTCCCTTACCAGCTTTGCGCAATTAATCCTAGGCTTCCCTATTCTCTTCTTACTTCAGGCACTTCTGATGCTAATATTTATTTTATTTAGTCAACTAAAATAACTTTTATGTAATTGATCTTATATTCCGTACTTACCTATATAAATTATACAATTAACGTTAACTTGTCACTTTCCATCAAATGTATTTTTGTTCTTTATGAATCGTCTCTGGTATGTAACAATTTTATTTACTACCTTAAAATTGGTTATTTTGTTTTACAAAATATTCCCATCCTACTTTCGTTATTTGTATGTTTTTATTTTCTGGAAACGTGATAAACCGGAGTAACGGTAATATAAATACATAAACAAACGTTTGAACACATAAATAATACAATTTTGAAATGAAAAATATGTCTAACAATTTTATTCTTAAATTTACCAACAGTCAATAAGGCTTCACTAAAAGAAATAACTAATAAAATATAAAATTCTGAAAACAATTCTATCTATTTACTTCACTTTAGGAAACTATTCAGATTATTTTCAAACCTTCTTGTTGCAATATCTTCAAACAGTTCTTTGGGTAATTCCTGACGTTCATATTCGTGTGAAAGATAATAATAATTATTATGTATGGTCAAAGTTTTAAAAATTGTATTACACAAAGATTTATAAGTTTTTTATCTTTCACAACTTTAAAATTTTAAATGTTAATAAAAAAATTTCAAAATCGTGAAGGATATATTATTATAAACAAACAACTTTTAAGTATCAGTGTTATTTAATTTTTTAAAAAGTTAATAACAAATATTTATCATTCATATTCTAGTAAATCTGAGTTCCAGAGTTCCTGTATTTCAAATTCAAAGACTTTATGCTTTGAAAAAACTATAGCAAGCAAAAGACTATTAATAAGAGACAAATGAATATTTTTATATAAATTCATCAATAATCAAGTCTTAAAACATAAATAAAAGTTATCATTTTTCTTGTTGAAGAATGTTGTAGATCAACTTTCTATAGTTCAACTTTTTTATAATTTTTAATTGAAACGTAAATTTCAAATTCCAAACTGTATGTGAAGAGAAATAATTATTTATCAATTTTATAGGCGTTTAATGCTAAAGACAATAATAATTTTGTGATTAGAATTGAAAATAAATTCAGAAATCAGAATTTTTTAGTTATGATTAAATATTTATTTAATTACGATACTGATACGACTTATGTAGTATTGTTCAAATTATGGGTTACGTCTCGAAGTGTGTATTTTTAATTTATAAACTTCTTCATCTTGTAGATGAAATCTGCCAGAATATGACAATAAATCAAGTATGCGAAATTTATTGCCATTTTGTCTTTCATCATATTTTAGAATTTATTGATCGAATGAGAAGTAAAGACGTCAAATCGGTTTATCAGCTTTGGTAAAAAGGAACACAAGTACGGTTTAGAATCTTCGGCGAAAAGCTATTTTCCGAAAATATTTTATTCAAGAACCAGGGTCCTCTACGATCTACTAAGATCGTAATATCCTTAGCGTGTCTGCTCCTAAGACGATTGGAAGTTGCCTGGCATGCAATCAGGAACGAGGAAACCCTATTACAGAGGCGATTCTAAATTCACACCACTTTAAAAGGTAGGATTCTCTGGAAAAGGGGAACGTTAAAAGTAGCAAAACTAAGGTTCGTTTCGATCCCCTTAACTTTTCATGGAAAAGTATTTCTGCGAATTTCAGTTCTTGCCGTTGTCAGACGTATGAAAGAAATTTGAAAACGAGAAGTTATATTTCCCTGTCAATTATTTAAGACATTGTTCATCAAAAATTTAAATTATTTCTTCCATAAACAACAATGAACTGTTCAAATAGCTTCTCCTACAACTTATTTGTAGAATAGACAAAATATGATAAAATAAAGCTCGAAGTTAAACGTTACCTTGAAATATTTATTTGAAATATATTATAAATAATAAACATTTTACGTTTCGATATAGAATTTTTTTCTGATCAGCCATCATTGTTGTGTTTGTTGGAGCAGGGAGATATAACTTCACTTCTGTGCACTGTTGATAAAGCGTGGCCAAAAATTATCACATGTACCTGTGAAATTTTGGAAACGTCAGTGTGGACACTGAATCAAATCAGTTTGCGATAGGAATCTGTAGATGCATGATGTTTAACAGAACGGAGGTTACTTGTCCTCTGGACTTCTATGAGTGAGGGTCAGCACAAAAAATATCGATACAGGATGTTTCAGACCAATTTTCTATACTTCATATTTGTAATTTTTAATTGCTTCTTGTCTGTAAGAACTCAGCGTTCTAAACTTAAACTGAGTAAAGAGCATTAAGTTTCAACTTGAAACTTATGTAAAGTTCTACGGTTCATTTCGAGTGATGCTTAATGCTAAGCCAAATTGATTCGAGAAACAGCAAAACGTAATTTGGTGACGTTTTCCACGAACGACGGAAGCTCACGATTCAACCAGGTTCCTGTTATTGGGAACGTGGTCCTCGCTAATAATTGCAAGAGGCTACTTCCACGGAGTTCATTCGGAATAAGTGAGATGAGAACACCTTATATAACCAGTGGTCTGAAAAACCATAGGCTAATAAATAATAAATTAATGATCGTAGGCTTTTCCACTGAATAATTCGGATGAAATCTTCACGGTTAACCAAACGGTGTGTTTTTGAAAGCCTGACCCGGTTGGTTAAACGTGAATGTTTCATCCGTAATAATAACTTGTTTGAGAGTTTCAATTGGTGTGTATTTTACAATAAAGTGAAACTTGTAAAACTTGCCAACCTCTAAAACTAGTATTCCTCTATCAGCTGTTTCCTATTTTCTATTGCCTAGTCTTCAGCGAGTTATAGTCAAAAGATAACTCAATAATATATTTATTGTAATAAATTAATTAATTATAGGTGGCTCAACAATGAGTCCTCTCGCATGTGTTGTAGTAAATTAAATAAGCATCAATAAGTATGACAGTAAAATGGTACATATTTCAGAGAAGAGTGTCAGCCATTTGCTAAAATTCATTTCGGAAATATTGAAGGTAACTAAATAGTTACCTTTGCCTTGTACTATTTTATCTACTATATTTCCTAAAATAGAACTATATTCCACTTACATGCACAATTAGAGTATCATTTATAACTCTATAAATATTTTATTTATTGAGAGTGTAAGAAGAATTGCTTGTCTTTTGAAGTTCTTTGTACTATCTAGAAAGTTAGTAACAAAGCTATTACTGATCACATTTTAAGGTTAAATAAAATGAGGAGAGTATTACGGCAAACGTCATAGTAAAAATTATCAAATAAAATGATAATGGTCCTTACAGTGATGTTAAACATATTGACGAACCGGATGGCAGATTAAAAGTTAATAAAGCTTTCCCTTTTCTAAACTTTCTTGTTGGAAAACTTAATAAAAACAGGGAACCGATCGAGCCTGTTCATTTTACGACACATATCGGATAATCCTGACGTTATGTAGACCGCCATCAAAAACCTATATGTATCGAAATGCGTTCTATCGAAGTTAATGTCTCGGCAGTAACGACACCGATTTACAGTAATCAATATTTTACTAACGCTCTGCTCTTTCTTATGAAATCTGTCGTTACGGTGTCATTTAGTTCCTACAGGGGGGTGGGGGTGAAACCTGTTTCCTCGTGATATGCAAAGAACAAAGTGGGTACTTAATGTCTTGTGCTAAAGGGGACGCTTTTTCTACATATTTTCGGGATTCGCTATTCTGTATTAAATTGTCTTTGAACTTATTAAATTTCAAGACGAGTACTCCACCAGTGCATATGAATGAAAAACCGTAACTTTTAACCTCTGCATGAATATGTTTTATACCGGATATTTGATACGGTATTAAAACAATTAATTAAAAAATGTACCTCAATTTAATAACTATGGTCACAAAAATCAGGTGAATATGAATTGAAAACAGTAATAAATGAACGACTAATAAACTAAGCATTGTTATTCATATTATATAAATGTATTTTCAAAACTTTTTTTCAACTTAACAACGTTTTAGTACATTTTCAATTTTCTACGGTAGCAATTTGGTCTCGTACAAATTTTTAATTCATAAAACTGGTTGGTATAAGCTCTTTTACCTATTACCAAACATATTTAAAAAGTTAAAATTTAACGTCTGTTATATATCTTTGTCGTCGTAAATTAAAATCCCATACGCAGCCATTTAGATAGAAATTTCCATCAAGTTCGAAATAATTGTAGTTTCACAATAGATTTTACCAACCTCCCGTGGTGTGGAAGTCATAGTGGCTGTATCGTATCACAGACATGACGGGTTCGAATAACGGCAAGGGCATCGGTGATACGTGTCTGAGGTAAAATACTGTGAAATTATTCTTTTTAGAAGAAAACGAGTTCCTATATTGCAGTCGTTGGAACCAAAGCAGCTGGTGATTCATAAAGTTTTTAAAAGAACAGTTTTAATTTTTGCCAACTTGTGTTGACGCCAATGGACGATGGTAAAATTATTTATGTCTTCCAGAAAAATTTAAGTGTTTCATGTTGTCTCATAGTCAAGCTCGCCTTTACCAGATTACTGTCTGTGTTATAAAATTTTCCAGAAACGATTCCATTATATTTACAACGTTTATGAATTTTATTTCTCTGAAACCTCAGTACATATGAGGACGCATTGTGATCTCTATCTATTGGTGCACGTAAGGGTACAGAAAGAAGTAGTGTTCTTTGAGTGGTCGCGGATATTTATGTCTTAACGAATCTTGGAGGAGAGTGGACACCGTTTAAAGAAAAGTAAAAAATTTGTCAAATTCATTTATGATCTATGACCATTGAACGATGAATTAATACAATTGTAAAGTAAAGCTAATTTTAAAATATAAAATATGTTAATGTTTCTAGCTTCGTAAATGAAACGGACATCGATTGGCAGTTTTAAACAAATGGTAATATTATGCTAGGAACTTGAACACGTTGATTATTTTCCAACAGCTGAGCTGAGCTGTGAAAGGACTAAATCGTATAAGAAGCAGCGTTGCTTCACAGTTAACGCAGACAGTCTGAAGGGGTGGGAAAACCTGCAAGAAACCCTTCCGAACTATATTCAAATTAGAGTGAGTTCTTGTTATGCAGGATTACCGACTGCCGTATTTCTCGCAAGAGATTCGTGGATTAACCTAACTGTAATCCTCGGTTACCTAGCGACGGAAACAATTATACTAGCCAGCAAGCTTCTTGCCGTCTCAGAGAGCACAAGAGGGCGAAGTGCTGATAGACTGAGATTGTTATTGTTAATAATAGTCTCTGTTAAACCGTGCCTTTACGGGATGAGAGGCAAACGTACCCCAATAATATCTCAGGATTTAACAAAGCCAACTCAAACGATAACTGGATGACGTAACCATTTGACAGTATGTTTTCTGGGGAATTAACCAGCACGAATTTACCTACCGCGTGTCTAATTAGTATTTAATACATAATGTGAGTCGCTGTTTTCGCCTAATGAAGTGATTAATTCGTTGGAAAGGAAAATAAAAGAAAGGAAAATGTAGCCTACATTCCACTAGAATTTTATGAAGAACTATGGAATTAATTGGAAAAGTTCTCTCACATTACGAATATAATTAGTATTATTAACCCTTGATAATCTCGTCGGATACAAAGTGTGCAGTATTAATTTTACGGGGAAAAGTACATAATTACACCACATACAACTGGATTCAAAATATACGAAAAATGAATAAACTTGTCGTATGTAAACAAAGACCAGCTTTTAGTAGGTTGTTAAAAAGCGTCCTTCTGCTATAAGAGGAATAATTCTTTTTTTTTCTTTTTTAAAAAATTGTTTTTATACATTATTATATGCTAAAAATATTGGTCCTTATTTGCAGTTTTAACTTTAAAATAAATCTAAAAAAGATTGTACTATATTTACATTCTCCTGGGAAATAAGCATTGATTATCACGAACAACGGAAGGTTTGTGCAATTACTATCATTAAAGGGTATGAAATTCAGAAAATATTTAGTAAAACCCTGATTTTACTAATGGTTTAATACTTCCATCTTTGTAATTCGGATTGCTTTGTCGGAATACGAATAATTTATATGATTGATGTAAAATATCTTGTCTAAGAAACATGAAAGGTAAGGACTATGTACATTTTATGTGTTGAATTTTAAGCTAAGGCTAAAACATGAAAAAAAAGAAATCATCTACTACAAATATTTCCATTATATCCTGCCTTATATAATTCTCTATAAGGAAAATTTTCCTGTTAATTTAGTTCTGTAATTACCGCTTATCGTAAAATCACTTGCGTGTTTCACGTCCTTCATTTTTTGCGTTCAAGAATTCTTTTATCACTTCACTTCGTTTAGGTAATTTTAAAAGGGTATTAAAAACCTAAATTTTTAGTGATTGTCTCAATTTTTACAAGGATAATTGTCAGGGTACTGATTTACTGAATTAAATAATTTTCCCGCTCTATAAATTGCGGATCTTGAGTTTTCTGTTAATCGTCTCAACACGTTACATTGCCATATTCTGTAATTTTTATTTCTTTACTATTTTTATAGTGTTTCTTGTTAACACAGCGTTGGTAATTGTACTGAAATCAATTAACAGAAGCGCAGATATAAAAGAGGCACCAGAATATATTCATCCATAACCCAAATATTATTTGTAAAGAAACGAAATTTCAGTAATGAAGTCACTATTTTCCACACCAACCACACATGTTTTTTCCGTCCTTGGACGGTTCTAATTCAACTCTCCATGCTAACCTATTCTGTGCAAGCCTTTTCACTCTAGTTTTAAAGAGAAAAATAAATATGTGCTAAAATAATTGCTGCTGTACATCACAATCCCTATTCAACCATAAGTGTTTATATTTACCGAATATGCCACAATGATCCAGAGTTTAATGGCCGCTATTATCCATATAATACGACTAAATGAATATTTATTGCTGCAGTAGAGCTCTAGGTAATTATAAATTTTAAACAGGTACATTTTCTATTAAAGGGCAATTAAACGATATCGATTTTGATCTGTAAAATATATGAGATATAGAAGAGCTAATAGCTAACCAACCACTTTCATTAAAAAATAAAGACTATACATATTCAACAACTGCTGCAGTTATATTTAAAATATTGTTCAATAAGTATAAATCATACAACATTAAATTAAAAAATATATACATGTGAATATATATTATAGGTTTATTAATTTATAAACATTAACATTGCTCCACTATCAGACAGTCGTTAATTAAATTACTTAACGGATTTTAATTAATAATATTTTTCTTTGGTTCTGAACATTATTTGACGACAAGAAAATTAATACTTAAGGAACAATACTATTCTACTTAATTTCGAAAACTATAAAGGAAACTGGAATTTACGATATGATATATATATATAATACAATTAAATGATTTATAGTGGCAAAATACACACAAATGGAACAGATATACAGTGATAAAATTTTGATAGGTCCATCGCACCTGAAATTGTTTGTTCAGTTGTTAAGCGTAGTGATAAGAACAATTAACGTCTGTTAATAGCATCTATTATTTTAAAAAATAACGGCCCGTATATAAGTCATTTGCAGAAAAATGTATATTAAAGAGTTAGTGTTAAAACTATTAACAACAAAAATTTAGAAAAATTATTACACTGAATGATCTAAAGTTTCATAACAATGAAGACTTAAAAATTTTGTTTAAATTATTAAGATCATTTTACACATTAATGGCATAATAATTTGATCTATTGCGTAATGTTTCGCTTATTACCTAGCATAATAGTTACATTCATCATCTAAATTAATATTTACATTTTACCATTGAAATTTATAATAACTAAAATAAATAACCACTGCATGATTTTGAACGATAAACTTTATTTGTTAAATGTAAAAATATTTACAATATTAACAGTTAATTTTAAATGGAACTTTATTTTTGTCTGAAATGTTAATTTTGCCTTCAATAGTTTTGACTGAATTTAAATTCCTGACCTGTGGTCTAGTAGCTGCCTCACAACACAGAGGTCCTCGGTTAGAATCCTGACATGGTCTTGTATGTTTGTACTGAGATTAAAACTGCTGGCGAATCGATACGCCGACCACGCATCAGTCCAAATTCGGAATGTGTCATGTAAGATGGTAGTCCGCAGTCGACCCAGCAGGCCAATGCCCCTGAATAGGTTACAGAGCCAAGGAAGAAGAAGAAAATTATGTTACGAGAAGGCTTTAAATTAACATGAATAATACAATTATTAACGAAGTCATTAATTTTTGTACTGTATATTTTTAAAAGAGGGTATAATTATAAAAGTAAATTTATTGCTCGGTTTTAACAGGTCAGCTGTTGATTTAGTAATTAATTGTAATCAATCAAATGAGAGGTAAAGGTTATAGTTTAATAGAAGGATATTAAGATTTTATTTTTTTAATGTCACATCAACCGACGTGGTTATAAGGGCCCACGTTCAATTTACAATTACTCCTGTATTTATAATAATAACAATATAGAATACAATAATTTATAATAACAATAAAGACGGGGCAAAAGAAAATAGTAGAGATACATTACATATTATTTAATAGGTTCACATCTTTTAAATAATTTATTATGAGGTTTATAAATCGTGGTTCGTATATTTTTAGCTACATTTATGATAGCTCTGATGAGATAACTGAGACACTCTCATCTCTAATAATTCATTATTATTTGGGGGTCACAGTTCTCACTAGCACCAAATATTCTGAGAAGATCTTACATATTTACATTAAGAAATTAAAATAATTTTAAATTCTTAATTAATGCATCATCCTGTAAATCGGGTCTAGTAATTTGAACCGGCGCAGAAGATGTCTGAATTCTATTTTTTTTTTCAAATCACCTCAGTAAATATATGGTGACTGTTACCATTACGAAACTGAGAGCATCAAAGCACAGTTCAGAAAATTTGAGAAAGGGGGTTTAGGCAAAGTATAATACAAAGAAGATAAAAGTTCATTGACTACGTAAATGTTTCTTTTTCTCTCTCTTGGTATGGTGTCAGGTCCATGTGAAACGAAAGCTGAGCGAGGAAAAAGAGGAGAGAAATTTAGGCAACAGGTTTTAATAATGCACACCGAATCAGACGGTGTGTTTTACGTAGAGCGTTTTCTGTCCCGGTTGAAGCATTTCGTTCCCACCCTCTTCTCCTCTCTCTCCCCATCCATCCCTACTCCCCACCCTGAGAAGAACCTCGTTTTTCCAACACGGAGAATTAATCTGAGGAAAAAGCACGGTCTATGCTCACTCGTCCATCACGTCCAAGCTTACAACGTCTGACATCAAGCGCCGCGGCGGATCTTCCGTTCTCTGAAGCGATTACTCATTTGTGCGTCTGGAGAGAAAGGTTTGTTTCCTTGCGACCTAACACACTAGTTCTGCTGAATTAGGAATGCCTCTTGCAAGAGAAACCTGCTCTTTTACATTTTATTCCTTAAATCAAGTTTCCAACGCACTAAATTCAGACGGAAGAAATTTCGTTATAACCTATAAACGTTATATATTTTCTAAAACGTTCAAGACCTGAAATATAAATTACAATGGTCAAAAATTATTTTTTTCTGGGGGTAGAATATGTCAGATAACAACAATGCATACTTTCAAACAAATACAAACATCTCATCACACACTATCAATATATCCTTTTGACAGTGCCTTTTCTAATTTTATTTATTATTGATTATGTTATCCCCTCATGAATTAATTCATAAATAATATGTATATTTTTAAAGTCGACTTGTGTCAAGCGTTTGTGGAGCGTCGTTCAATGATATGTTTTAACCCCACGCCATTAGCTGCAGCAGTCCAAAGTCAAAAAGCAAAATCACTTTCACTGTCATCAAGACAAGATTACAACTAATTTAAAATGGTTGAAAATTATTATATGCTTCTCCAAACGAACAAATACTAGCCGGACTCCATAGGAATCGCTATTAAAAAAATCAGATCCCACAAATTAAATTTACACGAACGTATGCGTCCATCAATGACAACTATTATTCTTTCATAGACCGCAGTTAATTTAGGTGGTTTGTTGTAGTAATCAGTCTTAAGATTGGTCTAATGGAACCCACCATGCTAACCTATCCTGCGCAAGCCTTTACATTACTACATAGCTACCACATGCCAGGACCTCGCTGACCTGCTAGCGTATTTCTCTCTTTTATGTCTCTCTTCTTTTCTTACCCCCACACACTTCCCTCCAATTACAAGACCCTCATTTGTCAAAACGAGGCCTATTAATCTATCCCTTTTCTTGAACAAAGTCCTCCAATTGTTCTTCCTTCTCTCATTCCGCTTAGAACTTCCTGGTTAGTTACCACATCCACGCATCTAATTTTCAGCATTCTCTATATCACCACATTTCGAAGGTTCCTATTTTTTTTCTGCAACACTTGTCGCAACCATATAACGCCACACTCCATACGAAAATATTACTAATTATTTCCTAACACTCATTCTGGTATTATCCGTAAGTAAATTCCTGTTTTGCGAAAGCCTTCCTTGCCTGTGCTATCCAACCATGCCTAGTTATTATACTGCCCAAGTAGCAGAATTCCTTAACTTCCTTCAAAATATCCCTGCCCAAATCTAACAACGTTTGTTATTCCGCTGTTTACCATACTGCACTCCATTACATAGGTTTTCCCTCTATTATACCTCATGTTGTACCCTTCCTCGGGTATCAGGTTCATGCCATTAATCATGTTTTCCAATACATATTCTGACTCCCCTATACCACAAAATCATCAGTAAACCTTAGGGTTTTCATTTCTCCTCTTTGTATTTTCATTCCCTTTCCATATTCAGTTTTTAACATTCTTTATCACCTGTTCTATATATCAGTTAAAGAGCATTACTCAAAGTGACGTCATATTCGACTCTACAGCAAATTACATTTCCTTGTCGTGAGAAATTGGAAAACAACAAAGCTTGTGATGTATGGCTAAAAGATAATGGGGAAAAAATTAACTTCGGTAAGTTACAAATAGAAACAGTTAACGTCATTTAAAATACATATTTAGTGACATAAACAACGCAGTTTTACAAATCAAATTAATTTCATTAATCTGGCTAAAGAAATAAAGTACAATGAATAGCCCAAAAGTCGTAACTACAAAAATTAAACTGAATTAAAACGTTTCGTCTTCAACTTTCGGAACTTCTTCACTTATCAATTGAAATCTTATTAAAACTTCATGTTTCTGCCACAAAATCCGGGGTCTAAACATAAGATTTTATTTAATGTATTGAAGAGGTCCCGAAAGTTGTAGACGAAACTTTTTTATCCTAATTAAATTCTTTTTTCGCTTTTTAGTTTTTTGTTTAAAGTCACAACATTGATGAACCTGAGCCAGGATTCCAACCAGGGACCTCTTCGGCTTAAATGATTCTATTTCTGACTATTGTCCATTCTTTGTATTTTATTTATAACACAGTTTTAGTATTCAAAGATCCGTGACACAAAAATATTTCGTAAACTAATTATTACTCATTAATTATACTGTTTCAAGATTATGAACACGGCTTCCGGATCCCGAACAGTTATTTAAAAAAGTAATGTAAATGGAAAAGTTAAAAAGTTATACTAAATGGGGTTCTTTAAAAATGATCAAATCTAAACCTACAAAATGTGGGGAAGAAACGGGGAGTGGGGGTGGAACGCTAATCGGAGGTGAAAATACAGTTTTCGTTTTTATTCACATGAACGAAGCATATGACAAATAATTTAAACTCTCAGCTTGGAAAACAAATAAAACATTACTTCCACAGTGCGGTTTCCTTCTCCAGCATATTGGAATCTCGGTAATCCACTGACGACAGTCGAGACCATTTATAACCATTAGCGTCGTCACGTTTTATTAACCAAGACGCAGAGTAAGAATAATTGAGGCGTATCATAATGGAAAAGAAAACTAAATGGCTTAGATTACATTCATCGTAGAAACAAAGGTTATTAAATTTCTCCGAAAAATATTCAAGCGTGCTGCCAAAATTCCCTATTAAATAAACTTAATTTTATGAACAAACTATTTGTATAATACTCCTATTGGTTCTCTTACGATAATTTAGATAAGACGTTCTTCATAAACTTAAGTATTTTAACTTTTGAAAAATTCATATATTTTTGCGTGAATGTTGTTGTTGTGGTATTAAGTCCTAAATTTGGTCTGATGAAACCCTCCATGCTAAACTGACATGTGCAAGCCTTCATTTATTCATATCTTCCAAATTCCACACCCTCCCTAGTCTACTTAGCGAATTCCATCCTTGTCCTCTCCCTGCTGTTATTTTAGTACTCCCTTTTCTGTTCCTATCACCGAAATTTGGTCATTTTAAAGTTGATTAACAGTTTCTCATTACCGTTACTCTATGTTTCTTGTATAAGTCAGATTTGATTCTGTAGACATTGTAATGACTTTCAAAAAGTAAAATGAATACAATTTTCAACTGTTACTCTACGGGCATGAGAATTATAATTGTTTTACACAAACTTATTGTAGTTTATATTAACTCAATAGTCATTAACATTATAATATGACATTTGTTACGTCTTTCTGTTCTCTAACAGAACCTCCTATGTCAGTCGAGTAGAAAACTGTCATGTGGAGATATTGAAGTAGCCAAGATATGCGACTACCTATGATGGCAAAATTTAGTGCTCGGCAAATCCGTCAGAACTACAGTACAAAAAAAAGACAGCTAGGCTCGTCGGGAAAGTCGCAAGGATTCCGTAAAACAATTACGTTACGTAACAATAATTACTTCCGAGTTAAAATTTTCAACGTTTCGAGTCCTTTTTTGGGGCTTTTTCAGGCATAAAATTAGGCAATGCAGGCTCCTCCATGACTACCATGACTCCATCTGCCGATTAAGGCCGTTCCAATTCATTTAACTATCAGATAAATTATTAATATTGACGGTACTTCATTAGGTATTTATTAGAATGACGAAATAGGTAAAATATAAACCATGATGAAACCAGCAGGTTATTGACCGCAATGAGACTATTTAATTTTACCCAATTAGTTCTTGATTTGGCATGAAAGTTTTCATTGATATCAATAATTTACGTAAACTAATTATAACAAAAGATTTTGATTTATCTCAAGCCACTAAAAATAACTATTTTTTTTATGAAAGACAGGAATTAAGATCCGATCAATTCTTTGACCGCAGTGCTTTAGAAGTTGAAAATTTTGCCAGCGAAATAGACTTAGACAAAAAAACTATTGTGTTGACAAGTCTTTTGAATTTTTATATGCAATGTTCACAAATGAAATGACGTAAAAAATTAATTAGAGATCATCTTAACGTTTTAGAAACAGCTAACGAAATGGATGTATTTTCTTCTCTTTCAGCAGTGTAAGAAGATCAAATTAACGTTTCCTACTTCATTACTTTATGTTGGGGTAAAACTGAGCTATTCTTTCAAAAATTTAAATATTACATCCGATAAGAGAACATTTTCTTAAGTATTCAAATTATTTCATAGTTAAATATTGTTTTTATTGGTGAACCAAGTATAACATTGCTAAAGGGTTGATTAATAAGTTAAATCTGAAACATTGGTCTTACAAAAATAAAAGTTAATCAGATTACTTAAATTTAGGTTCCCACGTAACTAGGCTTTTCACATTTAAATTGTCTCTGAAAATAGAACGTACTTTTTTTAAGTGTGTACGTTCGTTGTCGTCTGATCGTGATAATTTCTACAGTTTTCAATTAAACTAATTTACCGGAAATGTGTTAGTATTATTATGCCCTTATTACGTTTTCTGGTTACTATGGTATTGTAAAAGAAATTAAAATGTTTTGAAGCTTGAGTGTGGAAACTTTCCGTTTGGCCTACGGCTGCACAATTGCTGGGACTGGGACTGCGGAGAGTAAAATTAAAACTCTAACATCACTATTATAACAAACATTTATTATTAAATAAATAAAATTCCGACCAAATAAATCAGCATATAAGAGAAATTACCACTCAATTAATATAAAGTTTCATCGAGTTTGTGAAAATCTTCAGGTAATTCTTTTAAATGGATGATCTTTTTACACTTATTTAAAATATAAAAAAAACTGTTCCCCAACGTCATTCTCGTAGATTTGTTTGATTTATTAACAAGGAAAGTTTTCAGAATTCCTGAATTATTTCCGCTATATTTAGGACAGTAGGAGCGACAAATTCTTGCTATAACAGCATAGGAAATCGTTGATTGTCAATCAAGAAAACACTCCAATATTTGCTGCGAAAACGTAGTAACTTTATAGTATAACATGTTTTGAAAATGCCTGTTTATTTTTACTGTTGTGTGATGTTTTCACTTCTCCGAACCTTACGGCACAAACACGAACATTCGTATTCAATTACTGTCGTAATTGAATAAACGCTGAGGGGTTCGTAACAAAAAACTACGCTTAACGTCGGCTTGATGGTGAGCAAAACAGATCTGGGCGGGGACAACAAGTGTCTGACCGTACAATCACTGAACGGGCGAAAAAAAGTAGTGAACCGCAAACATTTAACAGGGCCCCAATTGCTGTTAGCACTATCGTTGAGTGATAGCAATTCAGTGCTTCGGGAAGCTTCCGTCCGTTGTTTACATCCGGCGGCGTCCACAGATAATAGCATTGTTTCTAGCGAGCTACCAGCTACTAGTGTTGTTGTCAGCGTCAACAATACCTACCCCTACAACAATAACATTCCCAAGTGAGATTAAACTAGTGGAGGTGGATAAACGAATTACCTAGAGAGCAACGAAAGAGTGGTTAAAGTGGTAGAGTTTCACTTTTAACTTTTACAACCTCCCAAAGTGGAAACGAGGTTTTTTGCACGAGAATGTAAATAAAAATATTGTTCATTATATAGTGGGACTAGACATTTTATTAAGAGATGACTCAAGCGAAATGTCACTTTAACAGCAGTGTTGGATACTTGAAAAGGGAAAATACATATATGTAAAATGTTGTTCCTGGCTTGAACTTGAAGAAGTCAAAATTTTAAGTATTTGTAATATAAGTTCTTAGCCACGCACAGGAACCGATCAGACTGAAAGGATATTTCACGATATTTCCATCGTCGTCTCTTCTTGAACGACCAAAGAAAGGAGATTTAAGGATAGAAAGATTATGTATGTGAGGTTCTATTACGAAACCGTTCAAGCCTGAACGGAACAAAGTCGCTAGAATGATTTTGAAGATTAAGTTTAATAAAAAAAACTGAGTTGAAGATATCCCATGAGCCCGGCCATGTTTCCAAAAGGAAGTCCGATGGTAGACTGACTTCTTTAACCCTTTTAAAAAATTCGGTGCCCCTCACCCCTCCAATCCGTTCTGACAGTGTAATATAGTGGGTGAATAACTAATCACGATCATAAATTTAGTCACCTGTGAGCCTGAAGGAACCCTTACTTTACTGATTAAATCTGATTATATGCAAGTGTACCTTGTAACTAAACGCGACCTTAATTCTGAAAATGTCATCTTGAAATAAGACGTCTATGTTCTTTATTAAGGCCTTTATTCTATTGTAAATTTACAGAATTTTGGAAACGTTGAATTAAGAAAACGGAAAATTTTGGTAACAATATGACATACTATTTCTTTGTATAAAATTAAATACCTACTCTCCCCAGAAATAGCCTGGGTGAAACACACACCGAAAGTGAATCTTATAAATTATAAGTACAGTAAAAAAATAACCTCTCATTTATTAACTAATCTCAATATGTGACTGTTGTGCAACGGTCTAAACGTCAGATAAAATTCAAGATAATCTTATATTTAACGTGTTTTAAATTTGAAATTTCCTAGTGTGTGGTGTAAATTGGAATCAAGAAAATTAGATTCATCGTTATTTAGTCCTGGTTGAGGATGTGTTATACTTTACATCAAGTATATATTTACAAGACCACAATACAATATTTGATAATTACCAAACAAAAAATCCGTAAATAAAGTAAACAAGATATACTATAAAATATCTTAAAACAAGACACACACTAAAAGCACTCAGAGCACAAACACACCCCTGAACGACTTGGAACTGCACGACGTGGAATCTGACCTCGTGTAGTTTTGGAGGAATTTTGTTTGGCTGTTAAAAGCTTCAGACCATGACTGAAATCACAACGTAATGTAAGTAAATTTTGTTAATATAAAACATAACTTTGAATTCGAGGATACACGGCAGACAGCAAACCTTGAATTTCCAGCTTGATACTCAGTTTAAATGGAGGCGAGACTTCATCACATTTCGGAAGCCTTTCCTTCACACGAATTTATGGAAACAGTGTTAGCAGGCAATCAGAGACAGCCAACAGCTACCCTCTACATGGCTGGCTGCATTATACATGAAGCAAGCCTTACGAAGCTTGCCAGTCTTTTGATTACGGCGATCTGATTTGCGGTGGCGCCCCATGTGGGACTTCCACGGTTCCGGCAAGCGCAAACACCACGCAGACCAGAAATTGAACCGGATATCAGTACACTGTGTAATTACATTCCCCTTTTCAAGTGGGAACATTTTTCTCATAAAAAATTGTATCCTTCCACAAACCACTAATCAAGAAGTCACATAATTACTTGTCTAACTACATGCTAAAATAAGATTCTTTCAGATACAGAAATTAATAAATACATCAAAATGTTTCCATCACAATTGCTCAAAGTTAATTATTATTTTCTGACTTTCAAATATTATAATTGGAGACAATTCAACACCTGTAAATAACATAAATTAGGTAAGAATTAACGACCCGTATAGCAGACAATTATAAAAAAATAGGAATTTAAAATTTAATATTAAGTAGACGTTCCGAACAACACTTGTGGTCCATGTCAACATATATAACTGACTGAATTAATAACAACAAAGACAGTACAAATCAAAAAATAACCAAAAGATGATATTAACAAAGACAATGTAATAAACCATTATATAATTTATTTACTTGAACAGTGTCACACTTTATATTAATAAAAAATTTATTCAAGTTGATATATAACGTTACAGAACTTAACATATTCTTAAAATTTATCCTTACGTAAAATAACAATTTTATCAAAATTAATTCGTTTAAATAAATTAAAATTTCACTTAAATATATTATGGGGCTAATTGATGCCAACACCACAGGACAATTAGTTTAGTAACCCATGCATGCAAAATATTAACGATTATAGTGTATAGCAGAATGGAACATCAAATAGAATGCGAAGAGGAAGAGGAAGAGGAAGAGAGAACAATATGGAAGTTGTCGACTAAGAGAAGACACGAGTTTCTTGTAAAATTGGCATTAGAAAGAAGTGTGTGTGGTAAGAACAGAAGAGGGAGGAAAAGATGGAATGTGCTAAGCAGATTAGGGAGTCTGAGGGTTGCGCAAGATAGGTTAGCATGGAGGGTTGCATCAGTTTAGTCTTAGGGTTGAATTCCACAAAACATATATTAACAATACTGTTCTACGTAATTGTGCTAAATTTCAATGAAATATCATGATTACTTTCTGAGATAGAAGCTTACTGGGACATGAGCTGGAAATAGCCCAACTTCGGAGACAGGTTCCCTTACGAATGGGGAAGGGTTGTACACGCCGAGGGACACATCGGCTGTGACATTTGTTCTGAGTTTCTGTCAAGTTTTTTTTGTACTGTTGTATTTCAGTTTCGTTGTAAGGGGTGGGAGTGTGCGAGGGGGAGGGGGAATCGAAAAAAAAAGGAATGGAAATTGTTTGTTTATTCGTGTGCGCGTGTTTCCGGGATCTATTCAAAGGATATGCTTACTAATTGCCAATATGGTAATCATTCCTGCGTTCGCATGAATATGGATGCTCGCGAATCTGATTTTGGGCCATTAGTATTTGCCAATCGCACGCGTCCTGCACACATAATATGGGAAGAATTTAATATCTACTGGGTGGGGACAGTTTTTGGTGTGCAGCGATTTTGTTGGGATAACCGCAGTGAACAACGGGGAGCCATTGCGGTCGTCCAGTTTACATTCCGCAACCATACGACGGCAAACGCACACAAAATACGCGTTCCGATCATACTCCAAAAGAAACCTTCAAACCACTCACTTCTCGAGTTTTTCATTTACGTTTATAACAAGCGGCCTAATTGATAGTGAGTATTAGCCAACCATTTTTTCTCTAAACTAAGTAACCAATGAAGTATTTCCCACTTCCTTTAAAAGCATTTCGACAATAAATATGCGATTGTAGTTAATATATTTTACTTACACGAGTTTTTATTAATTTTTTCAATTGTTGCATATAAAATTTGAACTATATTTTCACGAGATTTATATTGAATTACAGTTAACCACGACCAATGATACAATTATTACATTAATTATGATCTGCCTTTTCCTTAATTTTCTGAAATAAAATCAGTATTGTAGATAAAAAAGACCACGGACGCGTGAAGGACCAAATAATCATTAATTTAAGTAGTGCATAGTTCTCAAAACAAAACTATCACTTTTTTCATTGTTAAAATATCCCCCCCTCCTCCTCCAAACCTTTTACTAATGGAAAACCCACAGCTTCTGGAATATAGCAGGATTATTTATTATTTTTATGGTTTACGTCGGTCATACTTTATGCGCCACAAAACAATTTCTCTAAAATATTTCTCTATGCGACAGAGCTGAGCATATATTTTTTGTGCACACGGAACTGTGCAGCTATATAATGTAAATGTAATTATGAATGGTACAGAGTCGGGTCACGAATGACAAATGCATAGTACCGTGTGGGGAGAGGGGAAAGGGGATATACATTAAATTTTAATACGTGCTGTCAATAATTTTTTAATTAACACCATTCTGTTAAAAATTCTCCGCAGTGAATTATATATATATATATATATATATATATATATATTGTAATGGACTAACTTTGAACATATAAATAATTATATATTATTATTATTGTCGTTTATTCCCCAATAGGAGAGCGTTACAAACTGAATACTGATTTCACTTCAGTATTATTCTTTTCTTCAGGACGTTTCTTTCCTTAAATATCTTCATTCGTTTACTATGGGTGGCGTTTTGTTCTTCTGGCGCTCTCTGTGGTGGGTGTTCAAATATTGCATCTCTAATTTCATTTCTGTAATGACTCCTATTACACATTTTCTATAACGTAACTTTCATTCTATTCTAGGATGGTTTGTGTATGAGCCATTTGTTTGATTTTTATTAGCACCAGAGCGCTATCCCGTATGTAATATCGTTGGGATGGACACAGGATCCGAGGTTCATGGGAAGGAACAAATCGGCGGACAATCAGGGGAGTCTTTCCGTAGATACGACACAAAATGAAAAGACTGTTTTATTACTATCAATTTCGTTAAATTACGAAATCCAGGGATGATTTTTTTGATATCAATGCTTTTAAAAGTACTTCAAGAAGATCTTTGGTGCCATTAAGAAAAAAAGTATAAATTAAACGTTAATGTGTCTGTTTGATTTTGTCAGTTGAAACGGGACAAGCTCAAGAAGGCTTGAAAACATTTTAATTGATATTCTTATACGTATTTCTACTTTGACAAGGTACAACATGAGCTTTATAGCTCAACGATATTCAAGTTAAGTGTTAGGGATTGAGAGGAAAATCAAGAGGCATGGTGCGGATAACTTCATAGTCTTTTTATGGGTAACAAATTATTATCTCTACTACTTCATCGTGTAGTTTAATTTAAAACCGCCAAGAGCAAGTGTTCTATATAGCAATGACGTAATTTAAATTAAACTATTATTAAAGTAAATAAATTGGCAACCAGTTTTACGTTCCCATTTTTTTAAAACGAGATTAATCGACGTTTTGTCTCCTTATTTAGGAATTCTTTACGTGTTAAATGCACCATAATTTATTTCGGGTAAATAAAAATAAGTCCTTGGAAGATCAGGCCATGATTAGATATTTTTACACATCTGACATATTTTCTTCAAGAATTTTCATGAATACGTACGAACAAAACGTCGTTTATTCAAAATTTAAGAAAAAAACTGAAAACTGGGCGTGAATTGATTTACTTTTTACATCCTTATTAACTGTTATCACCTTACAATTTTATTAGTCTTTTATGATGCCCATTTTATTCAAAATATAAATTGAAAAAGAGTATATGAGGAAATTTCCATCCTCATTAAGGCGCAGAGAAAATGTTTTAGCCGATATGTCAGTTTGATTAGACATTAATGTTCTATTAATAACTTCAGCAAAAACAACATCACGATACTTTTAAAAATAATTGAGTGTAGTGTATCCGTAATAATCCAACTGAATTAAATAACCACTGAGGATTGGGCATACCAAACAGGATCACGTGGCTCGTATTTCTTCCTCTCTAAAATACACTCACGCAAAATAAATATGCATACTCTGTGCATATCCAGTTTGTTTGTAGTTCAAGTATGTGTTTATATTTTTGTCAAAAGCGATTAATATACGTTCCTATGAGCAATGTTTGGTTTGTAGTTTATGTTTGGGATTAGTATGCTTGTGTAGGATTTATAAACGACCAAACAGAATTATATTACGCTAAATATTTGACGGTTTCGGTAGTAGTTTTATTGCTTGAAATAAAATTGCTACATCTGTATAAAAATTAGAGTTGGATGAGAACAACTTCTTACGATGTTTGAAAATTAAAGATGGTAAAATTATTACGTTTCTTGTCCCGTAAAATTACCAACAATTAAGTGATGTAATATCTATGTAATTGTCTTTAACTACAACTAAATATATTTTATTATTTTGAGCACGAATAATTCAAAATGTTTTTATCCTTATTAGTTTCTATTGAAGGACTAGCTGTGTGGTCGCGTTCCCCGGTAATTCAATTTACCTTAGCCGCTGCAGTATTTATTTCGACGGTAATTTTATTTGTCAAAACGTGATTAAACCATTACATAGTGTCGCCACATTTTTGAAAATTTACCTTTTCACGACCCCTATCATCAAAATCTCTGAAAATAAAATATTTCCTTTAGGTTACTAGGTGGAATGCCACCGAATGAACATGTGTATAAATCGTAATTCAAACAATGGACTTTTAACGTACAATACATATCATATGTTCAATGACGAATTAATCGATAAATAGTACACTCTGTATGCAGGCAATTACAATACACGGAATTTATAATAACTCGCAAATCAAGATGTCGAAACAATGCCAAGCAATGACGCAATGAACTTGCGCATGTATTGATGTGTAAGTGAAAAGTCACATAAAATTCAAACGGTCAGATTGAAAATTTGTCAATATATAACTTTTATATGAGATCTGAAAAGTTGTACCGGAAAAATATTCTGCTTTTGCACAGCTATAGCTAAGAACATTCCAAGTGATCCTATAAATACAAAAAAAATCATCAAAATTTTAACTCATGAGGAGAATAATTACGAACATACGCACACAGGAATTTTTAAATAAAGGTTACCGTTGACCAGCGACGCGTCACAGTTGTACAATTACACGAATTTCTGTTGACATAGATTATTGATACCCATATATACATATATATATAATATATATGTATATATATATATATTGTAAATCTCACTGTGAACTTTAGAATAACACAACGATTGTTCGGCAAGGCAAAACTGCTTGGCTCACTTTATTTCAAGCGTTGTGATTTGTTGATCCAATTTCTCACCACTCGCGACGCTAACAGTCACCAGTCTTCTACTTTAAAACAGACAATACTAAATTTGAAGGAAAGCCCAGGCTAAGTGAACACACAAACGCTACTGCGTTTAAAAGAATTTCACAGAAGAGTTCAATCTACAAAAAAAAGACTGTAGATTGGAGTACAACTATTTTTAAGTTTTTTTCCCCGTCATCTTTAGGATGCGGCCTTTCTCTTCTTATAATCAACCCCATATCTTGTAGAGATGTGGATTAGCAGCATAAACGTACGAAATTGACGAAAAGTATTGTAAATCAGTCGCGATTCTAGAAACGTCTGTTGCGTAAAATCGACACCAATCAGACCCTTCCGATGCCACGCGAGATTCCAATCACTTTGCAATCTAATTTAATTATGGTTAACGTAACTTGTCTTCACCTGAATACGAGGGGCGAAAAGCAACGTACCACAACTATTGCCTCCGTGAGTTTCTAATTACAAAAAAAGTACCTGTCGTTGTTGAACCACAGTCGTGTTTGTGGGAATGCAAAAAAAGTCTTCTCGTTAAAAGTAAAAAAAGAAAATAGAACAGGCACCACAGAATGCGTAGTCAAAAGTAAATGTGTGCTCTGTAGAGTCAACAAACGTCCTCTCCGTGTTTCTCCTTTCTTTCACACATACCCAGTTAGTCCCGTGGCAGGGTCCACTGCAAACAGACATCAAACGAAAATGGTGGCGCCCGCATTGCAACGGAATTAAATTTTCTGTAGATTGGACTGTGCAGCTTTTCTCCGTTTCGTCACCCCTTTCGCATCTGCTTAGGAGGTATTGAAAATTTCTTTTCGCCATTTCATTACGTTGGAAACTTTGTATCATTCAATAATGCTGTCGTGTTATAGTAAAATATCACCCTTTGCTCGGAACCAATTGAATCTCGTCGGAGCAATGGGAAATAATGAAACACATACTCTTGAATATCTTGCTGAAAGTCTCTAGCGTGATATTTTCCTGTCTTAGTTCCTCTTTCTTTTATTATAATAGGTCAAATAATTTTTTTACAAATGCTTTTGCTAATTCTACATTTATGTCCTAAGTCTTTGTTATCTTGTGGAGTACCAGTCAACATTATAAAGCTCTAAACAACAAAAAACTGAAAAAATAAAATCTACGTGACAAGTACTGTAGCGCGATAGTTGATATTTTATTATTTCCCAAAATAAACTCAGCGAGGATTGGAAACTTGGTTTTGGGGTCAGCATGTCGGGGCCTGGTGCAGCCTATAATCCCCTTGAATGGCTTTTGGGAACGTAGGAATTCCGTATACACGGTCCTGTGGGACTCGAGACACACGAAGGCAACGAAATATTTAAATACCACCTGGTTGTCTCAAACAATGAGGTTTGTGGTCTAAAGAAAATCGATTATCAAATGTCGATTTCGACGCTTTTTATCACAGCAGTTAGGCTGTGTGAATTAAAGATTCTGCTCTTGAAAGTGGACGAGAACGGTTGGAAACCGATGAAGGACGCCAACAGTCGACGCTGAAATATACGAAAAATAATCGGGCCTATGAAATTGTTTTAACTTCTACATTCCTTTCAACTAATTATTATATGTACTTTCATCCGCTAAGGGAATCTTAAATATATACAAATCATCTTGTAACACCTCGTCTAATTTAATTAAATCTATTTATATGGAAAGTATTATACATAAAAAATTGTCCCACTACTGTTTTTAAACTTATAAATGATAAATATCGATAAGGCCTTAATTTTTATTATGGTTAGTCCAATATCGCATTAGTTCTTTTCGTCATCACGAGGAGTAAAACAAAATGTCCTAACATACTGTCCTTAGTTTTAAAGGGAAACTTTTCAAGAGAAACTCTTTGGAGAATTTTTGTTTTGTCTTACGTCTATTTGAAACCGAAAAATAAATAATATTCTGGTATGGGTTGCTACAAGCAGGGCCGATTACTCTGGTGGTACTCAACACGTCTTCCCCGAGACGTCATCTGAAAGCGCCCAGATGTGTCTAGATATTCTAATGCTAATTATCCTGATTTAGCCTGATGTTGTGTGTATATATTGCTATTAAATGAATTCCTTCTGCTTTCGACGTAATCTCCGCACACTTTTATATATTTAATGTAGGCTATATAAACGAACCTCTGCAATTAATTATCTCCTTACGACTGCAAATTAAGTTGGATATAATTATTTGTAAAATTTTCTGCCGATAAATTTACTTTATCGTTATGTATTTTATTAAATAATTACAGTTCCAAGTGAATAACCTTTCCTGAGAAGATTATAAACACAAGAGAGACACTTTGTGCTGTGTTTATTAGTTCAAAAATATTTTAGAAGATAAGAAGGGAGAAAACGTCAGGACTATCCTTTAGACTTTAAAAGTATTTTAATTAAACTATTTCGCATTAAATTGTATGTGTTAATCATTTATTTATATGAAGTCAGCTAAACTTCAGTATTGTTATAATTATTAACATCAGTGTAAAGTATTTTAATATTTAAAACTGTGCTAACTGTTTCAAAGAGTGTGTTAATAGTAGGAGTTGATATAGTATACAATAATTTTCCAGAAATAGAATTACAGAGTAGGAATGGAGGAGTGTAAATTATTAATACGCACCGAAAGATTAAATTGTAAATTAAACTAGGTAAAGGAAAGAAAAGCTTTTGAATTTAATTAAAGGGAAATTACTAACTGTTTGAACTATATAGAGGAATATGTCTTGGAGATGAGAATATTTATCATTGGACTAGGGATTATCAAATTTTTCAAACTTTCTATTATTATTACTCCTTCCCTCAAGCTGACAAGCATTGCGTTGAAGGCACCTCCAAGAACAAATTATTCTCAGAAAGTTCTGGTGTAGTGATGCACGGGGTGGAATAGGAGGGTGGGGGAGGGTTGGTTAGCGTATTTTGAAGAGTCCTCCAACTTAGAGAGCGCGCAGAACAATTAGGATTGAGTGCCGTCCATTAAAGAAGAAATTCTGCTAAATTAAGTTAAAGTGCAGCGAGCAGACAAGTAAGGGGTTGCGCCTGAGGGCTCCGCTCAATCCTGTGGACTTATTCTTCGCCCTGAAAATGAGGACAAGAAGAAACCCAAAAGAGTATCTGTTCCCCTCAAATTGCGGACTGTAGTAGTAAATTTGGTCAGATATCAGGATTTTACTGTTGGAACTCCTACTGTGTTATTGTCTGGCGCACTAACTACGATACGAAGTTCATTAAGGAACTTTGGCGTCTCGAGGAAGATGTCCACAGCTTAATTACGTAGCAGGACCCTCACTCCATAATTATATAATTGACGTGCTTCTCCTTCTAGTCCCTTGTCCTTCAAACCTATAAATCAGTCTTAGTACTAAATCATATTCCATTGATCCAAAAGAGAACTTCAGGGATATATAACGAGTCAGAGATTGTATTTAAATTGTTATGATTACTATTAACTCCATGTTACTATTTACATTCATATGATTATGTTTAACTCATAACAAGACATGCTTAAAAACTACAGAGAAGACAGGATTTATAATTTGTACTTAATATACTATGTTTATAAATATTGCTAATATATTATACTAGTGCCTCAACAAGGTATATATCTATGATACACTCAACTTCCTGAATGCATCAACACAGTAAAAAAAGAGGCTAAGTAGAAAGTTAGTGATATTTTCTCATTTTAACTGTTTGATGGAGACTTAAGTTCGTTAAATATGCTAATATTATAATGAAAACCCTTTCGTTAGAGACTTCCATTCCTTGTGTAAAATATTTTCATTTATAATATCAATGTTGTGAGTTGGTGACTGTTATTAAACATAAATAATAATCAGTTATTGAATATACTGGCAGGTAAGTATTCCCATTTTCGTATTTTCTGTCACCCATTTCATTTTAGAGTTAATACAGTGGGGTACGTATCAAAGTATCTAAATGGTACGGTTTTAAAACTAATCTATATAAAAGTGAAATTCAAATTCATAACATGATTCAGTCTCTATTTTTAATACAATCTGTCAGTTAGGATAAAAACCTGAAGAAGTTACACATACGTACCTGAACGCTCTTCTTTCCAAATAAGTTCTTAAATTTTTGTTTCAATTTCACCTTCCTTGGTTTTAATTTACTATAAATATTTCATCAGAAGATGGTATGAAAATATGCCGAAACGATGTTACTAATTAAATTTAAACAATAAAGTCTGTAAAAGTTAATTATTTTATTATATATATAACAGACGTGAATTTAAAAATTTTAAATTTATTTGTTTGCTGACATGTTTGACCGTATTTTTATTTATTTATTTTTTGGCTTTGAAAGTTTTTGCGTCACGATATAAGTAAAATTTATTTTTGATAAGAATGGTCGTATATTGTCAATCAAAATATCCAATCTCCCCACCTCCCCTAGTATTATCTTCAATTTGGTGATATTATTTTTTAAGTTATAAAGGTATTTATTAGTTTTGCAACATTTCTTGGCTTTTATCTTCCATCGTGAACTTCTGTGAGAGAAGACGTAACTCTGACAGGAAATAGATTTATAGTGAAAGAAAAACATTTCCTTTTTTTTTGAGATTCCGCCTTTATAGTAATTTTCTCGCGACTACTTTGATCTCTCGCGCCATATCGACTGGGCTGAAGCAGAAGGGGGCGGGGTAGAGGGGGTCAAACAGGAGTGGGGAGTGCAGATTGCTTTACTTTTATCCTACATCAAAGTGATAGATAGATACAGTATTGAAGACTGTGTGTCTGCTGTTGAAGAAGTTAGTAACAACCCATCTTCAGGTGTGTCACTCACGCCTCTATTCCGCTGAGGCTCTCAAAAAGGAATTCATATTAATACAGAAGCCAGACGGAGTTTCTGGAAATATTTTTACGTCATAATGCCTTTTCACAATAGGTCAAGCAATGCTTTCACAAGATAAGTAGCCCTCGATACTGAGAAGTGAAATCAAATTAGCTGAAATAAAATTAAAAATACAGCAGTTGTTGGCCAATGTTTATTTATGAGAGTGTGTATTTTAACAATTAATTTGGTAATTCTTAAACATTTTATACTATTCCTTTCCTCAATTTTTTTTTCAAATAATCAAAGACTTAAACTAAATACTAAAAAATGTAATACATTATTCATTCAAACATTTTATTGATCCATAGAGCCAGAAAAAAAACGTTTCTTGATTCATATACTAAGCTTTTCCTGCGTGTCTAAAACGTCTTTAGCTTTGCAACATTTTGAAATATTTTTTAATTTGGCTTCCTTGCAGTTAGTTTAGCCCGAAAAAATTCCAATAGACTAAAGATTGGAGACTAAAATAATACATTTTATTATTTAGTAATTTTTTATGTATTAAATATTTTATTTAAAATTATTTAATAACTAATTTTTTATTTTTATACAAAAATTATTTATTTTACACTTTAAGTAAATGTTTTACAGCAGAATTGAAGGCGAATTGTGAAAATTGTAAATAACCATTATATTATATGTTGAATAATTTATATAGTAATACGTAGAAAAAGACGGAAATTATTGTAATAGAATTATGAGATCACTAATTTGCGTCATTTCGTTTTGCATAGTGGACCCAGAAGTAAATTCTATTACAATGATTCATCCGTGATGTACATTACGAAGGTGAATTTATGGTTATATCCGGATTGTAGTTATTTTTTTTTGGTTACCTGAATATCCTCATCATGAATCTAAATAATCTCAATTGCTAAACTCTTCCATTTCTTATTACAGAATCCCTTTATTTGTTTCATTTTGAGTATCGCACTTTGCCACCGTTGTTGTCTGCAGAGATATTTACGGTAAATCGACTCCTATTGCAAAACAAATATTCCAGTGGTCAGTCAACTCTAGATACTGGTGTTTGCTCGATTTGGGTTTTACCCGTTTGTAAAATGCTCTCAACTGCTTGTCAAGATAATAGGTAGCTAACTTTGTTGGCATGACAGACGCAATCTTATCTATAAAGATGAATATTTTTTTAAGTTGTTCGATAATTATAGTGATCAGTCGTTCTTTTTTAGGCTGGTTGGTCTCAAGACTACACGCAGACACAATTATTAAAAAAATTATGGGTAGCTAAATTTTTTATACTAACTGAAGTAATTCAGTACAGAGTTACATTTTTCAATAGCAGCTTTTAATGTGTTGCATTTAATGTATAAATTCTTCACATTTCCTTTTCAATGGAATACATTATATAATAATATACGGAGCTATAAATTGTAATGACATTACGTGCAGATGTACTTGATGAATAGTTAAAGAAATGATAGGACAAAAATTGTTCAAAATGCTAATCAGCAAATCTACTGGAGTTGCAGAGCATCAACAGCTGATCCAAACGACCAATTTATATAAATATAAACGAAATTAGCAGGAATTTATTGGTGATGCGAAAGGATTTTACACGTTAATTTTCCATTCATATTTTGGTGGACTCAATTTTCGATATCGGAGAACAAGGTTATTTTCCGTTACATCATACTCTTTATCATCTCCGTTTTATGCCTTGGGCTTAAGAGCTTTTGCTCCTTGCTGCAGAAGACACGATGTCTTTTTAGGAGGTGCATAAATACAAAATAAATTTGCAGATGTAATGTACAAAGATTTACTTTCAGACACTTTCCCTCCACCCGAAACTTTGCAATGGGCACGGTGAGGTCCAGAATACAAAGCAGACGCTCCATGTCTTTTCAATACTGAATAATGTATGAGCACAGTGGTTGTCCCTGTTCCTCCCTCTCTGTCTTTTTCTGAATTCAAAGAAATCTAAATAAATTTTCCGCTCCACTACACAGAAACAGACCAATGGAAATAAGAAAGAAAAGTCGGAAAAAAGTTTATACCGCAACAACTAAAAGGAAATAAGAGAAATTATTGTGGTGTTTTGCTCCTCGAATCGTGACGAGAATATATAGCGGAACGTCTAATGTCCGCCCATTAATATTCTGGCCCATACTTGCCGTATACGAAATTCTCTTTTCACTTATCACGAGAGATAATATAATCCAGAACATGGGAATTATCTAATGGCACGTGTTTTTAAAAAATAAATTGATTGTCTCACTTTTATAATTCCGTCATTATTGAATCAAAGACTATTGATAACAAAATCAATATAAATAAGAGGCAATGTATCCATTTTTTGTATTAACAGTCTACATGAGGGTGATCCTGAAACAGGCAACTCCCCATTTAATAGCATAGGAAGGTAGTTGAAAAAGGGGTGTGTGGAAGGTAGAGGAAGATATGATGCCTTATACCATTCAGCTGATTGCCATTACATTTTATTGTATTATAGTGCTGTCGTCAGGGATTGTTTCTGTGCGCACTTTGAACATTCAGGTTTCTTCGTTCCCCTCCTATTTAGGCCAAGATGTTCCAACGTCATTTTTGACGTTCTTGTTCATGATTTGATCACGTGGTGACAAAGAGATTACCGATGAATTATATACAGTAGCGGGTTAATGAAAATGTATTCTGAGGTATCGCCGAGCACCCAGCTAGTCTATTTGTTACATGGACTGCAATATCCATTACAATCCTGTACTGATTTTTATCTTTTCGTCACCACAGATGACATTCATTCCCTGTGTACGAAGTGGACTGTGTTAATTATTCTATCACGTAATTCACATCTCCATTAACTCATTTGGTGTACCATCAAGTCTCCAGTATTGTAAATTGCCGCAGTCTACTGAATACTCGATTTACTGTATATATTTATTTATAAACAAACCAGGGTTGAAATCCAAGTGCTTCCCCCTGTCATTCAATAGTTTTCACGTGTGTACACAGATGTAGTAATGTCGCGACCCCTGCAGTTACCAAAATGAGCCGATCGAATTTGTCGGGCATTGTTGAGTGTCCCCTCGCACTGTGTCATTGTTGGCCACAACAACCAGCTGTGCTTGTATGCGAACACGTGTTCCAGACCGAATAGGGGGCGCTTGTAAATTTCCGTGTTCCGTACGTGTTTGCTGAGCGCTGTTTCTGTGGGGAACACGTTTTAGAATCTCTCCCTTGTCAGTGACACCTTGTATCGGGGATGGGGACTTGTGTGCTACGTACACACTGTCCAGAGGAAGAGGGGGGAATAATTGATTGCTGAGATGAACCATGCGTAATGGTGCAACAAGGGATGTTACCTAATTTATAAACTGAAACGGTGATAAATGCCTCAAATTTATCGCGGAATTTACACTGCGCGACCAAACTTATAGGACATCATTCCGAGAAGCAACAATTTTTTTTTAAAAAAAACCAGGCCTTTAAATTTAAAATAAATTTTAAGCCTATAACATTTTACAACTACTGTACTGTATTCAACTTCGTTAATTATTCAAAACGAACGACAGAAATAGTTCCTCTGAAACAAATTCAAAATAAATTATCAGTAACAGAAAGAAAAGCTTTCTAACATAGGTCAGCCATGAACGAAACAAAAAATCTAGATCACTGTTCCCCAACGTCGGAACCACGGAGTTGGAAAATGCAAAAATGGATTGACTAGTTACATTGTAATTTAGTGTCTCGGACTATCTCAAGCGACGGTTAAAATTTAGTTCCATGCCACGATCAATATCTAAATTAATAACGATAAAAGCAGCCAAAGAAGCATGGCTCCAAGAGAAATGCAAAGCGGTTGAAGAGTTCATGATGAAAGGAAAAATAGACACAGCATAAAGGGAAAACCGAAGATAAGTTCGGAGAGACGAAACATATTAGCAATAACATCAGGAAGGTGGATGTGGAGCCAATTCTGGATACAAAAGAAAAGGCAAAAATATGGTAGGAATATCTAGAAAATCTGTGTCAAGGTGGAGATCAGTCAGTAATAGAAGAAGAAGAAGGAGAGAAAGTGGATGACGAATAGCTGGGGGACAAAATTTTAAGGTTTGAGTTTGACAAGGCGCTGACATACCGAAGACGACTGATACATGCGAACAGCATAGGATAATTAGTTTAGTATCACATGCATGCAAAATATTAACAAAAATTATATATAGGAGAATGGAACTTCAAATAGAATTCGAATTAGGAGAAAATCAGTTTGGTTTTGGGACGAATGTAGGGACAAGAGAAGCAACATTGGCTTTGCGTCTAATTTTAGAAGACAGGATAAGAAAAAACTGGCCTACGTTCATGGCATTTTTATTTTTAGAAGAAGCGTTTGATAATGTGAACTGGAATACACTACTAAGGATATTGAAAAGCACGGGAATAATACATCGATAAAAAAGGTTTATACATAACCCCTACAGAAGGCAGTCAGCACTAATTTGAATTGAAGATCAAGAAAAGAAAGCAGAAATCAAGCAAATAGTAAGACAAGGATGCGGACTGTCGCAAAGGCTGTTTAACTTATAAATAGAACAAGAGATGAAGAAAGGTAAAACGAAATATGGAAAAGGAATCATATTGCAAGGAGACGAAATAAAATCCCTACGTTTTCCGATGATATTGTAGTATTACGGAAGTCAGAAGAAGACTTGAAAACCTTAAAAAATGGCATGAACGTGGTCCCGGAGAAAGAGTTCAATCTGAGGATTATTAAAGGGAAAGCCAAGGCAATGGACTATATTATGGGAAATAGTTGCGTAACAAAGAGTGTTAGATTGGGAAGTGATATGTTGGAGGAAGTTAAGGAATTCTGCTAATTGGGCAGCATAAGAACTAGGGATGTTAGAAGTAGGGTAGACGTAAAGAGTAAGGAAGGTTTTCTTAACAAAGAGGAATTTAGCTACGGGAAATATAAGTATGAATACTAATGATTATTAAAAATTATAGTATGGATTATGACGTTTATGGTTGCGAAATGTGGACGGTAGGAGTTGCAGAAAGAAAAGAATACAAGCGTCTGAAATGTGATGCTACAGAAGAATGCTGAAAATCAGATGGGTGGATAGAATCACTTACAAGGACGTTATAAGCAGAATAGTGGATGAGCGAACAATGGACGTTGACGAAGAGAGGGATAGATTAATATTTCACGTGAGACATGAGGGTCTTGTAAAATTAGCATTAGAGGGAAGTGTGTGTGGGGTAAGAACAGAAGAGGGAGGAAAGGGATGAAATCCACTTAGCAGATTAGGCAGGATGAATACCACAACAACAATAACTCCAATAAAATTATGTTTTTAATTTTACGCCAGTAATAATGTTTGTCCAGCAACAGAAATAATATCGCATTAATTTAATTTGGTCACATCACTTTCACAAAGAGACTTGGGAAATTATTTACGACATATCAAATATATTTTTTCCTTTTAAATTTCTTAAATTTAGGGATCTTTACAAAATAGATCTTAATTGCAAAAATATTTTTTAATTGTTTTATATGTGCTAATTTAGTAACGAGCTCGAGTTCTTCGGAATGTAACGGAATAGATTTCAGGTGAAATATTAAAATCCAGCTTGATTGCGTCATGCTCCTGCAATGGGGGGTGAAAAAAAAAGATAACTCAGTATTTATCGACATCCTCTGCTAAGCTTCCCTATCTCAGCAGAATTTTTAAAAGGGGATTTTAATATGCGATAAATGAATTGACGCTTTACGTAGGCAGTTAAGATCAGGATTTTATAGTCCGTGTCGCAGAAATAAAAGCGTCATGTCTGTTTAGCCTATTTGAATAATAATAAGAACTACTTTCCATTTTTGTGCGATTTTTTTTAACGAGGCGGCGGTGAAAGCCAATAATACCTGAAGGGTATATTGGGGGGGAGTTTACGTCTCTTTGTCTCTTTTATGTAAATTTTTGATTGCTTCGGGGTGATTTAACTAGTAAGCTTTGATTGCTGTGTGGGTTATTCATGAGCACCAATGGCGGTTTAGGTGGTATAAATATGTCGATATTATCGAGGAAATATTATTTATAACGGACAGTTGTGTCCCCCAAATTACGTTTGTATTCGTAAAGTGAATTCACAATGTCATTAGTGAAATACAAATTACTGAAATGGTGGCTTAAGTTTCTTATTTCGTGAGACTGAAGGCGCAAATCATCATTTTAATTAATAAAATTTTGAAAGTGTTAGCGTTGATGTAAATCAGTTACCCTAAGTTCCACATAGAAAAATACTCCATAAAACTGTTCATAAAAAACATGTAAACATCTGTGTTAAATAAAGTCTCATCGGATATGCAAGTAACCAATCTCACATAGCATAGAGATTAATTAAATACTATAGTTTACTGCTACCATTCTTGCTTTCGTCATGTGTTTAAGATGTGTTATAGATAAATAGCTTAGTGTTATATTGTTCCCGAGGTCTCACACCAGTGATACATATTTTCTGCAACGCTATTTTTCTCCCACTCCCTAGCTATGTGATCGCTTGATTCAATGTCACACCCCTCGCGAAAATTATATAATATATAAAACTATTTAATAAAGATATGTTTTTTAATATTTGTAATTACTATTATTAAAAATTTTGCCAAATTTTGAAACAATTGTTTCCTGTTTATTCTGGCGACCTTTCATTCAGATAACAGAGAAATGTAATTAACAAACAATATTTTGAAACAATCTTTACTTGGTTTGGCGACTCATAGCGTGTGGTAATAATGAAAAAATAATATTTATTCATTATACATTTCATTGGCACAGCCAGATCTTCCTTGGCGTGATATGGTTTGTCTTAAAACAGCAACGTTGGATGAAGCTTCAGAACTGTGCCTCCTCTGATGTGGAACAATATCTTCAAAGACATTGCCAGAAAGGGAGACGTTGAAAGCTATACGAGAAACATGATTCGAACTATGCACTAAGTTTGTTCTCGCTGAGTGTTTACATAGTAGACTGGATATTCTACAATTCGTGATGTCGGTCTGTCGTAATGTGGTGAGCGGAAGGCAATTTGCAGGGTACACAGCAATGGCTACGTACCGTCGTCTAATTAAGGCAACTTACCCCCGTCCCACTCCACCGCACCATCCCAGCGCTCTTCATTGCCCATCCGATTACCATAACAATTGCGAGACCTCCATCTCAATAAGGCAGCTATTTATACACAATTGCTGAGCGGCGCGACCACTCTGAATGCTCTATCGTCTACCTATTCATGTCCTAACTATATTCAGCACCATTACCAACTGAATAAGAAATCTAAATTGCTGTAAAAAAATTTAAGTATTCTGTCAGTTTTCACCATAGCAACTGATATCAGAAGTAATACAATCGTAGAGCGACTCTTTGTTTATAGTGTTGTGTTGGTTCGGCTCCACGGAAGGAGCACTCGTTTACGTTCAATGTTTACTGTAAATTAATCTGAGTAATGAAAAACGATACCAGTTGACTAGAAAGATATGACTCTCTGGGATGCGTGCGTAGCACTTTCTTCTCTCTCACTGGCATCATGTAAACACACTCAAGACAGTCAGTCAGCGTAAGACAGTAAGATCGGATGACAACCAACATCGCTACCGTGCGAGAAGCAAAACAAGATGGCTAAAATTACAAAAGTAAATTCAACTAAAAAAAATTATCAAGTAGCATTGAAACATTTTTAAAGATTATGCAAATAAATAGATTCGTGAATAATTAAATAAATCAGAAATGAATGGATTGGACATAAAAAATTTCAAAAATATATGTAACTGTCATCATTGCCATAAATTGATCTTTTAAATGGTTGGTATGGTTTTCAATCGAGTCACGTCCGGTTCCAGTTTAACTTCAGTTTCTGAAACTGAGATACGACAGGCCTTCTTTTATGAGTTTTTTTAAACTTTATTCATCTTCATTTAAAGCACATTGTAAGCAGCTATTATATTTATTTTGAACACTCATTTCAAAATTTTTCTCTTCTATTACTTCAATTTAGCAATAAACTTTTCAGTTACAATACTTATTCCGATTGGAGTGAGATGCCAACTATTTTCCTGTCATATTTCAAGACTTCAAAATTTACCAAAGTGTAAGTCGACTCACTTGCTTACGGTCGTTTAATCCGCTCGCACCGTGTAAACACAACGTAAGTGTTTACGGTACTATTTATACGGCTACAGTAATAAGAGAGTAAGAAACTCAAAAAAAAATTATGCAAGGCGTCATCATAAAATATACGAAATGGAACAAGAAAGAAGGAGTGTGTGATAATAAGGGATTGCGATGTGATAGAGACTTTCCCTTAGACTACAAAAATTTTGATTAATAAAATTATAAATGCAAGGATTCGAAGCAGGGACTCTGTGTTGTGGGGCAGTGACGCTAGTCACTACATCACAGGAGGTCGGTGCTGTACATGCATACTAAATCCTAATTTTCAAATTATAAATGTATTTATATAAATATTTGCTATAATATTTTGGGAACTTAACCGCCTTCTATATCATATAAACGTCATTAATAACTAAAAATGTATACATTACTATCGCTTTTTCTTGTTATTTCTCTCTTTATTTTCTCTGTTTCTCCTGTCTCTACTCACTTTTCACTGTTTATTCTATTTCCTCTCTCTGTTCTCTGTTTCCGTCCTCTGGCCTCTATTCCTACTTTCTCTTTTTCTCTCTCTCACTCACTCTCCCTTTCTTTCCTTCTTTTCTGTATTCTATCGGCCCGTGTTTGTCACTTAGCTTACGTAAAGCTTATTCCTAAGCAGTGGAAATACATGAATAAATTATTTAAATAACAGGATCGAATACTTCAAGGAATTATTTTTGTAAATGTCGTCCGCCGTTTGATTTAAAAACGTAGTGTGTTTACAATTGCCGCGTTTACAACTTTCTAAATTATGAGAATCGTTTATTCTTCTGCGAATTGTGTGTCTGAAAATGCGGTAGATTATTCTTTAATTCTAGGTAGTTTGGAGGGATAATCTAGGGAATGTTTCCATTTTACGTTGAAGTTGTAATGAGAATTATGTTCTTCGATTGGTTTATCTAGTAGTTGTTTCTTAGAAATTTTAACTTACTGCATCTACAAACTCTAAAAAGTCCAAAACTTTCAATTCAAGGAACGAGAAAATTTAAAGGAAACGTCGGATTTTTGTTTTGAAACTTTACAAAGAACTATATAAGATTACGCCGGGCAGCGATTCTCTGAAAATTGAAAATAGTCTGTATTCAAGCAGTGAAAGGAACTCATTATAAAACAGAATCTTTGTGATTCTAGTCTTTGTAACAAAACGCTTCATATTAACAACTATATAAAAAAAGGTTTCACCATTTTCTTTTTTTTGTGTTGTTTGTGAGTGATGAAGCCTTTGAGACGGGCAGATGGACACAGATATATTTATAGTTCAAACTGAGGATGACGAAGAGGAGAATTCGCTTTGAAAGCTTTCGGGTCGCCGCCGACAGGAAGTGGTGTGTCGCTTTGGTGTGAGTGAGAAAGGAGGGCTGGAGTTTAATAAAAAAAATTGGTATCTGCAGCCTTAGAAGAGTCGCATATGGCCATGCAGACGAATTTGTCGTCCGCTGAAATGTGACGCATCAACGCGTCCCTTGCGGCGTTGAGAGCGTCGTCCACGAAATGTGGCGCCGCCGCCATTATATTCACGGTAATGCAATTAAACAGGAATTAAAAAACAATTAAGCTCATTCTTCTACGCGTTTAGTGATTTCAAGGGAGATTTTATATGGTAATTAAAAATAATAATTTTTTATTTTCATTAAATTTGTATTCGTCAAGTCACGAACATTAACAGTTATTTTACTTCAATAATAATTTATGATTTACATATTTCAAAATGGGTGACACAGTTTTCATTTATGTGTTAAATTTTAAGATTGAAACATTGTAATTTTTTCAACTATTGGTAAGCTTGAGCTGAATGACAAGTCAACGTAGGGTCACTCGGAGGCGATTAAAAATATTTCTGATATTATTTTCTGTCGCCATGCTCTGGCTGAAATTTCTCTTTCTTATTGTAATCCAATTGGTTTCTCAACACTCAGATCGCTACACTATCATTTTCTATCGTGTTTATATTTATTGGATTTGGTCGACGTCGGAGAGTAAATTAATTCTCAGCCGATAATTTTGGCTAAGATTGTAAAATTTCTGAAGGGTTTGTGGGTTTCTTTCAATTATTTGCTGAAAACCTCATCTTCTCTTCCCACAGCGGATCTTCTTCTTTCAGACAACGACTTTAACTATTTTTGTTAATACCTTCTTCCTTCTCCTCTCCCACGTCACAGCCCAAGATGACGTTTTGAGGTATTACGATCTTGAAACATTGCTTCTCAATAAACCTGTTACTTCTAATCTAGAAAGTACAGTTAGGAATGTTTACAGAAAATTGTTTATTTTTGCATTGGTTTAAATCGTCAGTTTCCTACGAGGAGTTTTTAAGCAAAAAATAATAATTATGAAGGCTAAATCAGTCTAAAAACCACAGCGTCACATTAAGACTGATTTTAGTTATGTAGTCTGCAAATTTACATACGAGGTCTATTTGTACATGAATTACCGTTAATCTCTGTTATTTTTCTAATAATACTTTCTTTAAAAACAACCCTCGTTGTTCGTCATTACCTATTTTCACGCAGATTAATTTGCATTCGTATATGTCAAAACCACTTATGTCTCGGTGAGAATCTGTCAATTTTTAATTAGCGTCGAAATGGAATTTCGTAATTGACGATTTGGGTTTGTGGGCGGGTGATGGCATGATAAACTGAAAAATGTGGAGGATCAGAAACTGTCACGATATTTTCTCCTCTTCTTCTCTCACTCGCTCTCTCTCCGTTCAGCCCCCTCACCCCCCTCCACCCACGGTCTCTCACTCTCACTCTCTCTGCGGCAGGCACTGAATGCGTGGGTGGTTGAGTGGAGGGTTGGAGCCGTTGTGGTCAGCTTAATGTTGCAACACAGACTGCGGACACTCGTCAAGTATTAACGAGCCACGAAGGTCAATCGGCAGATGCACGAGGCAGTTAGAAAGAGAGAGAGATAGAGTAAGGATAGAGAGAGAGAGAGAAACGGTAGGGGAATTCAGGAATTATTTTCAACAGAGACTATGAATCCCGAACTTTCTGAACATTTGATTTCACGAACTGTGTAACATACACCAAACTTTATAGCTACCTCTGCAATAGTTAACAAGTTGTGAGTCAACGGAAGAAAATTGCAGCTTACGAATTTTAAAAACTTGCAAATATATCCTTGAATTTTATTGTGAATATATTTTTTCACTGGTAATTATTTGTACTGAAAAATTAAGAGATTTGTAACGTGCTGGTCTATGTCACGAATGTTGATACACGAGAAATAATAACAAGCGATATTTAATTTATCAACACCACTAGTAAGATACGAATAATGAATAAATTCAAATATTGTTGAGACACGGGAACGATAAAAGCCCTCGGGTTAAAAATATCGAAAAATTTCTCACGTAAGTGAGTGAATTATCGACTGATAGCTTTTATCATTTGAAACAATACCGAAGGTTAAATTTATTTAACTATTTATCGTCTGGATAACTAAGAAAAATATGTCTTTTCTCTCTCCCAAAAATGTAGGATATCGGACTCGAATCCAAGGCCTCCCGTGCGATTTCCAGGAGTAGAGGGATACTGAAAATGATCCTGGAGGAAGAAGACTAATAAAGGGAGAACAAAGGTATAGAGTATGGGACGAGATATTTTGAAGGAAGTTATTAGATGAATTGAATACATAAACAGTAGGATAGCACAGGAAAGGAAGGCCAGAAAGAGGAATTTATTTGCGGCAAATATAAGTATGAATATTAGGAAATAATTATTAAAAACGTTCGTACTGAGTGTGGCGTTATATGGGTGTGAAACGTCGACGATAGGAAAAGAAGCTTTAGAAGCTTTCGAAATGTGGTACTACAGAAGAATGAATAAAGTAACTAACCAAGAATATGCGAAGAGCGAACAATATGGTGGACGTTGACCAAGAGCAGGGATAGATTGATAGGCCACGTTTTGAGACATGAGGGTGTTAGAAAATTAGTATTAGAGGGAAATTATCAGAAGAGGGAGTCCAATGATGGAATACGCTAAGCGGGATGTGGGTTGCGGTAGCTGTGTAGAAATGAAAAGGTTATATTATAGCACGGAGAGTTGCATCAGACCAGTCTACGGACTGAATACCACAACAAAATTATAAATTAAAATGTTCCATCAAACGTAATGCATATGGTTCAGCACTGCGGTACTGGCGCTCGGTGCGGATTTTTCTCTAACTAAACGTCGCTTAATCCATGCGACTCTCGCGCAAAAATTTTCAACTTGTCGTTTCTTAAATTATGTAATGTTTAATGCTTAACAGCTATATACTCATGTAATTATAAATTTTTATTTATTTATAAATATGCAAAATATCTTACAAGTCGTTATGCGGAATGGTAGCATAAAGATCCGGCCTCCAAAGAATAAAATTTATGTATCTGTAGTAAGTAATTAATGGTAATAAGATTAATCAAGTTTATTCTCGTTATTCATATAATTGACTGTTTCCTGTATTTTTCAGTAAGTGCTCATTTAAGGTACCAATGGATTAAGATATTCATCGCGTTGGGTATGATGAAATTCAGCTCTCATGATGAAGTGGGCTAGAAAGGTAAATTTTTTTAAAAAAGTTGTCGTTGAAGTTTTAATCACGTGTTGACAAATTAGATTACTCTCAAATTAAATCCTGTTCGAGTTAATGTAAATGAATTCCCGGGTATCGCCGGGCACCCAGCCATATTTATATAAACACAAATATGTCTTATTACAATATAAGCTATACGGACATGAGTTTATTTTCCTCGCGATTCATGTCACGTTCCTTACCTCGGCGAAACTATGGTTTATGTATGTCTTGTTAGCGAACTTAATGAATTTTTAATAATTCATCTTTATAAGTTCATAAAGATTGATGCTTCCGTTACAACCCGTTTAATCTGCTTTTGCGCGCTGTTCAGCGTTTTTAATATTTTTCCCCTCTTAGTTTCCTCGTCTGCATAATAACCGTACATTTTAATGTTTGGCTTGACATCTTCCTTGCTGCCTTATCACTAGCTGGGGGTCGTTCCGTAAGTGCAGCCAACTCGGCCGTTTTATCACACAGAACCCACCCCCAAAGCACAGAAAAACGGTCGCCAAACCAACCTCTCCTCATCCCGTCCCGCATCCTTGCTAAATTACGCAATAATGCAGGATACTGCTTAAATGAAAACAAGAATTTAATTAAAGTTTCGCATTTTCGTAGAGACTTTTGCCATCTTGGGGCTGCAAATTCAAATGCGAGGCGGAACTTCTGTCTCTCTCTCTCTCACACACACACACTCTTCCTCCCTTACGAAGTTGAACGCTCATCTGCCCATTGCAGAATCCTTCTGCTCCTCACAGAGATAAGAAGATAATGTGGACAAACAATAATTTTTTTCACCTTCCTGAAACCTTACATTACCAGTCTATTACAAATATAAACGTTGATCCCTTCTCCTAATCCCAGGCAATTTCCAGCTACACACAGACTAATCATTAACGTTATTATTTAATGTCCTTACATATAATTTTACAATTTTGTTGTGGTATTCAGTCCTATGACTGGTCTGATGCAACCCTCCATGCTAACAATTCTTGGAATTCTACCTGTGTTAACTTTAGCATAATCCACGACGTTTCGGTGGCGTACTCTGCCATCCTTCTCAAGTTAAAATAGGTAAACAATTATTTAATTTCAATAAACGGATAACTGAAGATACAACTCTGTGGTTTTATAAATAATCTGATCTTTCCTGTGGAATATTAATCACTAGTATGTGTCTTTCATAAATGTTATAGCTCATATTCATTATGGGCCAGTAGCGAACCCATAAATTGGTAGTTGGTTCGTGTCTTCACAATCGCCTAATATGTATAGGTCACGTTGGACACTTCGCACATTGCCCCGCTTTGATTGATGTATGTAGAAATCTGCTTGCGAAGCAATGTCAGCCAACTCGATTTTCAACCTTCACCAACATCAGCCTAAGCCAGCCAACCCTCATCCACGCTATTTGAAGAATAGAAGAGAAATGAGCTGAAAAAAGGAAAATAACATATTTCTGTGCAGCTGCACTACTTGCAAATAATTTTAAAATCATGCTAAGATACTTTATGCAAGTGTTAATTTTGAGTTTAGTTGTTGACGCGTATTATCGAAATTTTAGGATTGAGTTTTAAGTTTTATTAATTCTTGGAAACCAAACACTTAACATAGAATGATACTTGAGTTCTATGTTTGATATTATCTGGCAAATAATAAGCCCTAGAACTGGTCATTATTTATTTAGAGTGGGAATGTCATTCAATGGTATAATGGGAGACAGACAGAATCTGCTTCACAACAATTAATTAGCAATAATGTTAACCGTAATGAGTCAAATATTCAGCTTGGAGTCTGAAAACATTTTGTTTGGCCTTTCCTCCACAACTGTTTGGATCTCGTGATTTTTATTTAATGGGAAATAATGTCCTCGTAATCGTTTAATACACTGAGGTGAATTACTTAAAATGCTTGATTAACTGGTACCAATTAAATAATTACTATTATATATTTATTAAACTTCATTGTTTATTTGACCTTATTACCTGATTGGTCCCAGGAAGCAGAAACTTGAGTGAAGTAATTATACTGCTCTTGTGTTAACTACTGTTGATACCGCTTGAATTAATTAATTTGATAATACAAGTTATACACAGCTGAATGCCCGGAGACTCTGACACACATAATAGTTTCTATGAACAGCAACTCGACACAGTTCCCATAAGTTTCCTGTACAAGCAACCGGAAGCCTACAAAACTGTTTATAAATATTATAATGCTTTCCTGATTATTCGTATAGGTCTTGAAGTAAAAATATTTTTTTAAATTGAAATATTTAATGAAAATGTTTTTATTAAAAATAAAAGTGGAGATAAGAGGGTTAAATGTTCAACTTATTTGATAAATCTCTTTTCCTTGTAAAAGAAACCTCATACACCGTCAAACTATTCAGGCAACAAGATTAATTTTGCAAATTCATGTTTGACCTAACAGTGGTTAATACACCTTCCGGCCACGTATGCAAACATCATGATGTCCTCAAGACACGTACCTCAGTTGTAGCGTAATTGTTATTTTATCACAGAAGAATACTCCCTACTTAATTCATCATTCCATATACAATATTAAATCAATTAGACGGCTGTGGAATTTCCAGGATTTGTCAGGCACCATGAAATCACCTAGGTTCGTGCCTAGAAAAAAGTTTGATGATTATGCTGTTCCTGTGGAAAATTTCCCCTGGCACAGTCCCTTCCTTCGAAATTGGCTGAATTAGCGGTATTGGAAAGTTCAATATGATTGGCGTAAACACGTCACGTGGAGAGGTTTTTTTTCGGCTTGTGGAATGATAGAGAGAAGAGCTTGGTAGTCGCAAGTAGACAAAAATACACTTCGTATCAGTTCTCGGAAGGAGAAGACGCCAAGGAGAAAATGAGAAGGAAATAGAAGGAAATTTTTAAAGATTACAGTTAAATTCATATTCTGGAAAAAGAAGGACATCCGAGGAAAAGAGGAGAAGACGCTTTAGGTAACTTATGCACCGTAAATTTTAGCACCTTAGCCAAAATAATGGACTGAGATAAAATTATCTTCGTGGAAGGGAGAACTGGTTTTGCTTGCCGACGGACAGTGCAAATCCAATGTCTTCCGGCTGCTGACATTAGACTCGCACGTGTGGAAGGAAAATAATCGCTGGTTGTTACAGTGACTCTACGCAATATTCAGTGTGTCGAGGAGCTCATTCGAGCGGACCTCCGGGAAACATATACTGAAATGTTTTTCTCTCTCAACAAAAGCAATAGCAGATGTTTTTCTTTTGCATAGAAATTCAAGACTATACACACTAGTCGTCACACTACTGAAAAGATTTCGTAAATTGGATAGGAAATCCGGTCTCTTCCACCAATGAACTCTGATCAAGCACCATCAGACTTCTGATCGGACCACTAAATGAAGATGAGGAGGCCGTGAAGACGTCCGTCTTTCGGTGTCTTAGGAAGAAATACCATGCTTTTTAACACAGCGGAATACATGCCCTTATTAAAACATGGACGAAAACCGTGGAAAAGGACGCAGAATATATTAGAAAGTGAATATCATTAATGTTGTGGGTTCATGCATTTAATAGTCTTGACAAAACAAAATTAAAAATTGGGACATTACTTACTCAACCACCCTATATATAATTAGGGAAACATTTAACACAATATTGTTGCGCAGTCCTCGTGAGCCAGATACCACATGTATGTGCTTATGAATTTGTGCAGGAACATTTGTGTCCGGCAGGGCGCCATTTGCGAGGCATTGAAATTCAGGCGTCCCCTTAAATCCTCCCACTAAATCTGGCCATTTAATGGACCGACACAAGAGATTGAATCGGGTGAAGAGGAGGCGTCGGCGGCGGCGGCGGCGGCAGTAGCGAGAATAGCGCTGTGGTGGAAGCTGGGGGCGGGGTAATAAATTTGAGGTCGTGGAATGCAGCAGATTGCAGACGACAAGCGCGACAAATGGCGTTGCAACGAGGCCGACGCCATCACTTTCCCCAATAGACGCTTTTGTCAAGAAGACGAGGCGAGGAAACGTCCCCTAACAGACGCCATCTCATTACAAATGCGGTCAAGCACGAAAGTGAAATTAAAAAGTTTCGAGGCTGTGTGAAAGTCTGTCGGCAAAGACGACACAGTATTGCGGCTGCCTCTTTGAGCTTAGTGCACGACTAACTTCGAAAGTCAAAAATGTAAAGGAAAGTTTGTACATTTTGCTTTCCTTTTCACCCGTCAGTCGGTAATTCCCTACAGAGGCAGAGTAATGTGTATATTTAATTCTTTTATGAATATATTTTGTGTAGGTACTACGTAGTAATTCACCAATGGTCCTGCACGTCTATTAAAAACAGTTTTGCCTTTTATACAGCAACGAAAGTCGTTAAGCTTTAATTCATTTCAAGACCATATACCTACTATTCCAGAAAACTAACTCATTCTTAATTTATAATTACTGAATACTCTGAGTGATTCCATGACGCATACCTGCAAGAAATCCCAGAAAATGGTTACGTGGAACCCAAAAATCATAACATTTCTGACGATAAAACAATATGAAATATTTTCACTGAACTGTTTATTTAGTTCATGTTTATTCAGAACGATTGTTCCTTAGAGCTTCTACTCCCCTGGAAGCTTTAACGTATTAGTTTTCCAGTGGATAAACAATTCCATCACTTCATTAATTAATTAACGTTGATCCTTATTATAATTATGCTAACGCGCAAACAAGTTTATACAATAAAATGGTGATGTCTGTAGGGCATTAATTCTATTTTGCTATCATAAACAACGTCTACTTCATAGGTTTGTGTTACTCTGATACCGTTGAATATTTGTTTTTCGTAACACCGTAAAGGAGAATTGAAAAAGATACAGCGAGGTAAAGAACAAATTTATTTTACAACATTTTAGTATGATCCCCGAAAGTTTTATAAATATTGAAACATGATTTGATTTATGAATTAGTAAAAGTAAAACTGATTTACTTAATTTAATTGATACTAATTTTAATATTTACTTAAAGATTTTTATTTTGCTACTAAGTTGTAAGTGTGGAATGAGTAAAATGAGGAAACTTGTTTAAAGAAAGATACAATTAAACTGTATAGATTAAATATGCGGAATAAATTGTCCTGTTTCGATAAAATGATTTCAGAAAGTTTACTTCGATGACGTGGTAAATCTATCGACGTTACTAATGCAGATATTGTTTTATAACTTCCGTAAACCTTCAAACGCGGTGAAAAATGCTTTGATAAAGACAAAGCCTTTATGTGGTTTTGCTTATATTTTTCGCAGATGAGTCACTCTGACCGCTTTTTAGGCTCTTTCGCTTTCACCTTCCTCTATCTTTCACATCTCTCCTTTTCATAGTACGATGCTACTATACCAATTTCCATTTATAATTAGAATAATTTTTATAAATTGTGCAATATGATCCTGCTTTGTGAAAGTAGAATATAAGTATCAGAGATAAATTCAACCTGATATTAGCTGCTCAATATCAGCCCTTCTTTTTATATTCCAGTGTTTTATCCCTGATAAAAGAGCCGATGGATATCCTCGTAGAATGAGAAATAAATTCAAGTCCGGCTAGAGGGTAGGGCGGACTTAGTCACCCCCCGTAAATTTGAGACAGCCAACCAACCCCTCGTGCGTCGTGCCACATTTGCAGAGAAATACGAGCGTAACTGTCTTACCAACGTTTTATTACGTTACGTTTTACACCACCCCGCCACACACTCTTCCCAAAAATTGGGAATGACCGTTGATCACTGATTTCCAAAGTTCCCTGTTGGCGAATAATTATATTGCATGAAGACTACTGTTACATTTTACTGCTTATCTTGGGGACAATGTTTCTTTCCGCACTAAGATAAATGGCTGCAGAAACGTATTTACTGTGTAAACGTTTTTATGATAATATTTTCTTCACGTGAAACTATTTCCTACTATTTAAATTCGTTGCCTTTGTCACCTATCAGATTTCACAAAACATATTAAGTTATGTACAAGACTGTTTTAAATTATTGTTTATGTTGTTACACCGACAACATCAATTATCAAATTCTGAGTATAAGTTCACACAAGTACGTAATAATTGACTCAACTACGCCGTTATAAAACTATTCAAGGTTGCCGCAAATTAATTAAATCTAAGAATATTTCAATTTATTTTTAAGCGGTTGTTTATCTGTAATGTTGAGTGTCAGGGAGAGTCTATTCTACGATTTAACATAACCCTCATTGTGAAATCCAATTTAGAAATAAAAGAACCCATAATTCTGAAACCTACCAAAAAAATTAATGTTAATTTAATTTTGTCACCATAAAATTAATTGTTTAAAGATAATTTGACGAACACTTATTGAATGCAGTCGAATACGAAGTTGGAATGGAAACTGCAGTGAAGGAAAAATTTGTGATCAGGTGCTTTGATTTACGTTATTCAACGTTTCTTACTAATGGCTTTTATTGATGTCGGTATTTCCGTAGGCCCAAAATACTTGCTTCATTTGTACAATTAGGTAAAAATAAATTCACTTACAAAAAAATTGGCACAGATTATACACAATGCCCATTTACTGAACTCCAATATACTGTCTACTAAAAGTCACTTTATTAACACATTTAAATGAACAATGAAGTTAAAAAGGTTCTCTAAAATTAAAAATGAAGTAATTGAATTGATCTGACGTATTATAAACAAAAGACATGTATGTATAAAAGTCAGAAATGAAATAATTTTAATGCGTTATTGTTGTGAATAAGTGTCATGAAGTGAAGTTGGCTGGATATGGTTCCAATTAAATAAATTGATTTCGATGTGCCATTACTAAATATTTTATGGATCCAGTTGAGTCGAGTTTGATAAAAAGTTACGGCTATTAACGAGCACTCCAAAATGTTTTAAACTCCTTTCAAATTTATTATGACGAAAATAGTAATTAACTGAAATTAAATTACACCAAATTTTAATATTTATGCCACGAAGTAGGATGTATTGTAGCCATTTTGACATCAATAAGTAATTTAAGAAAAACGGATTTTGTGTTCAACAAACCAGAGGGGAGTATTTTGATGGGAAATGTAATAACAATTATTATTATTTATTCAATTGTGTAACGCCATGTAGTAATTAAAAGATATGTATTTGCATCGATTCAAGAAATGTAGGTTTTCTTTGTATCTCAACAAAAATTATTCAAAACTGTATAATTTGTACTTTAAAAAATATTACTGTCAATTTCTATTTCTAAATTGTTGTAGTTGTTTCTGTCAACTATTAACACCTGAAGCTATTTTATTTACGTGAAAATGCCCTGGGTCCGGATGTCATTTTTCTATTTTTACTTTCATATTACATTTTATTTTTTAATGAAACATGCACTCGAAATTAATATTGATGTTAATTTTTTGTTTAGTCACCTGAAGAAGTTCACATATATGGACAAAACGTCGTAATTATATTAACTACATAATAATTAAATTATTTGCTGTCAAATTGCTTGTATTATTTACTTATTTGAAATGAAAAACTTCGATACCTGTTCTTTATAATGAGGTATATTTAATCACAATTATAATTCAGTAGAAAAACATCCTGACGAGGGTACAAATTTGTGGACACTTTTTTGTTATTAATTACTTTTTAATGTTCAAAAATGTTTGTTAATGTCGTATTATGAAAATTACTCATTTTCGCCCTTTTCCTACATTTTTAATTTAATCGGGAAATGTATAATTCTTTATTTCATTTCATGAAACTACCGACCTGGATTATTTTATAGTATAATACTATTACTGAGAGATATCATGCATATGTCTGTATAAAGTAATAGTTTTGAATTTCTATCGACTGTCACTATGTACCACTACCGACAACAATGTAAGGGTCACTGAGTGATGGTCACATGACGTCTGTAGTATTTCTGAGTTCACGTTTTTGTCAACACGGAAGAGCAACGAGTGATCGTTGTTGAATATCACTTTACTAGTCGTTGTTGTAGACCATTTCATTGTGAAATATGGTTAACAATTCGATGACAACGATATTATTCGATAGTTTCCGTGAAAACTGGATCAGATACAGTCAAAAAGAGATATTCGCGACTTTTTGACCGATTATACGAAAGCCAAAATATGACAATGTAAATTAACTAATATTCTACTACACTTGAAAAAAATTTAATTGCACTGCACAAAAACAATATAATATAACAAATAATTGAAGTTGTTCTTTTTGTTTATTAATAACGTAGACTTTCCCGGTGAATAATTGGGATGAAATCTTCACGGTTAACCAACCGGGTCAGGCGAATATTTGTTTAATCTGCACCATTCTAACTCTCTTTTTGGCAATTCAATTAACATGATGGGCTGATTTCTTTCTGTCTTGTGCACTAAATGGTTTGACAACTCCTTATGTCATTCAGCCTAGAGAAAGATCAGCAAAGATCAATTATGGGAAGCCAATTCGAATGCTAAGTCTTTAGTATGGTTTATTGTTGTAGCTGTAATTTAGAATAATAGTTTTAAGGACCTGAACTCGGACCGTTGTATTTTGCAGCGCCTTCATCACCATACTTTAGGACCAAGCTCACAATTAACAATGGAACGTACAAGAAGGAAGGGTGCGAGTACGCGTCAACGCGAGATAAATAAGTCCCTGCAAAAACAGCTTTCTCTCTAAATGGCTATCTACACCCCCCTTAGACCTCTTTCCCTTCCCCCATACCAATCTAATTACAAGACCAGCCAAGCTATCTACGAACAAATAAATCTTGCTCCTATCTGGTCGCAAACCTCCGGCGGACTCACTCCCCATCCTCCACCCTAGCTACTCCCTAATCCTCTACTCATGCAATTATGACAAGAATAAAAGAGAAAGCGCAGCCATGTCTAATCGGAATGTATTGTCCTTTGCAGGGAACATTCAGGGGATGTCCTCGGAATGCTTTTAGCCCCTCGGGTTATTATTAATACGCTTTCATCACAGATCGATAACAATTTATCTGATTAAAAAACTCCTACTTTAGTTCTTAATTCTTAATAATTCTCATCCAACATTCATGTAATTCTTAGCAAAATGTAAAATTGTATTAATTATTTAGATCTTCTCAATAACTTGAAAAGATATCCCTTATTAATAAGGACGACCGTAACAGTTATCAGCGTACGTGAAATATAAAGTCATTCCTGAAATCATGCAAATTACAAATTAACTAAATTAACAACAGATGTCAATTTGTTTCTTATTAGAAATGAAAATTTTTAAATGTTATTTTTATAAACTGAGCAATTTTTAAGTGCCTTAGTGTTTTCCATGTTGACAAAAAATTTCAGTCTGTACTACCCATTGAAGAATACACATTAAATAAATCATAAAAACATAATTACGTTCTATAGTTCTATTTTTAAGCGGTTCATTTCTCTCTTCCGTGATTTTTTGTCTTTAAATTAAACATTAAAGATCTTTCATGAAATTGTAATATTGACAACCAAAGACAAGTAAATATACTACAGTTTCTAAGCCTTAGAAGCTATAAAACTCCATTTACTATCAAATATTATCTTCTAGGATACGATTTTTTTAAATCAATTAAGAATCACTTTAGGTATTGACTTAACATATTTTTATCTATATATATTCTTTACGGCAAGAAAAAGTTACACCTGTCATATGAATTCTCCATTTTAAAATATTGTACAAGAAATGTTTTCTCGTGTGCATACTAAAACACATTATCTCAAATACTGTTCTGTTTTCCAGCATAAAACATTTAAACTCTTATTACGTTCATCGTGTTTCCTAAAAACATTTTCTTTTAATAAATAAATACAGCAATTTGTCAGCAAAATTTTTTAATTACCTTTAAGTTACGTCATTTCGTCCATATTTGTGGCCTTGATGAGATACTAGACGAAAAACTTTTTTAAATACAATATTAACTTATAAAACATAATATTAAGTTCAAATATAACGTATCATTTTCAAATATAACGTATCATTTTCAAATATATCAATAGCAGTCTTACATTTCTAAATGGATAAAACATATATACGTAAACTCAGTAGTCCAATATAATCGCACAGTGTTTAGAAAGCGTACGTCAGTGCCACAGTATCTGTGATTGCATTCTGACGTCACATAATTAAGATTTAGTAAAATGCTGTTTTCCATTTTAAAATAGTCTCCATATGTAAAGAATTTTTTAATTACAGGTAGGAATTATTATCAAGAGCTTTCGAAACTATGTCTGTAATATAAAAATTTCTCAAAATTTTGTGGTTAGTCAAATTGAGTAAATAATTATGTATTTAGTAATAAACTGAATATTATCATTATGGACCCAAGTAATTTTTCATTTTAGTAAATTTTTATAGAGGTTTTACAATTTCCTAAAATAATTATTGACTCTTTCAATTCTTATAACTTCGTGTTTCCATAATGAGGTATAATATGCAGTCATACCTAATAACGGTGAATTGAAAAAAATATGGTTACCAATTTATGAAAAAGTATTATTCTTTACATTATTAATGCTCCATTTAGGACGTCCCACTTAAGGACGTCTTCAGCACAAACTGTTACGGATACTGCCAACAAACCAAACACATTTTCCAAAACATTTACACCATACTGCGGAAAGTAGTTTAATAACGACCCTGATTATGTATCGTAATGTATCAATATGACATTTCGGAAATGTGAAACACATAAACGCATCCCCAGAGCGATTAATCAACTGATTTGCAGCTGGTAAAATTTGGAGGAAATTATAAACGAATATTTTTAAATGTTGCCTGATACATGAAATGAATCTGCAGACAAATCGCTTTCGGCATCCAATTCATAGAGCAAGTTAATGAAGTACTTTAGATAATTATTATAAATCATATATCTCATTGTATTAGCTGCGTATGTTTGTGTCTGTATCAGTTGCTATTTTGTTTTCAAATTGAAATTACTGATATGTGTGCAATAGTTTACAATAACCCCCGGCACGGTATGTTAATGTGTTTATTATTAAAAGCAAAAGGAATACCTAGGTCAGTCGTATTACATCAGCCAAGGGTAACACAACAACCGTTACGTCACAGTTTATGTTGAAGAAAATCAGGTTGACACAGAACTAACAGATTTATCAAAAGTGTTATAAAAACCTTATCACTTTAGAGATCTTCCGCCGTAGTCCTAGGAAAACTGATCTTATGCAAATCAACGAAACGACTAACTCGTGACACAGGTTTCTTTATTTTAAAAGCACCTCAACAAACTGACATAAAACTTTTAACAATTCACAATATTAATCTCGATCTTCTGCAATACGTTTAATAAATTGGTAAATTTTACGGACATTCAACTCCCTGCTTTTTCCTAAAAACATCCTCATTCATAGATAACACCCTCTTCTTCTTTATTCAAAACGTATTTACCTCTTCACACAGAAAAAAATAGTGAAATCACATGAAGAAGCAAATGTTTTATTACAAGGTGACCCTCGATTTCTTTTGGATAAGACTACGAATGATTCAACGTGATTCTATGATGTAATGAAGGGCTATTGCCCATAGAAATGACTGCACATTCAATTAAAATTAAAATCATATTTAATTTATTAACTTGTATAGCTTTATTTCATAATAGTAAATAATAAATAATTCTCGGGCGACTGATAAAACATCTAATTTCACTGTGGCCCCAGGCTATTGGTGATACTGAGACTGTTGATACTGCGAAACAGCTGCGGCACATCGGCAAAGAAAAGTTTTTAATTAAGGAAATGTGGCTTGTTAAATTTTATAAACTATTATCGTGCCCGAGAGAGGCACATTGCGGATTCACTTGGATCTCTGAAAAGTTTGAGGATAATTGTCGACAGAACGTGACACATAATACATAGGAAATTTCTCCATTATTTATAACTGCTCCCGTGTATTGATTGCATAAATACATATTTTGAAGTTTTATTTCTAAACGTCAGGATGAACACCGAACGATTTTCTTTACGTGGGTTCACATTCGGAGTGAACTATCTAAAATTTCTGCGGCTTCCAGATTCTAGCCAGTCCTGCTTCAATATGCATTGAAGAGTTATTTTCTTTCGTGAAAACAGTTTCACATCGCTGTTTTGGGACAATGAACTAAAGTACATAAGATTCTCCCTCCCTTCCGCTTGCTGTACAGAGACTGTGATGAAACGTTCAAAGTTATGATGAGTCTTATTAGAAAGAAAGAAAATCAAGCCAATAAAATTTATTTCGTAACATATTGAAGAAGACGCATGGCTACTACATAAAAAACTTTTTTAGCCATAGAAATAAATATCAACCCTTTGTTTCCATTAAATCTAGCAGTTTTAATTCAGTAGTTACTTAACCTATTTTAAATTGAGGATCTGGTAGAAAGAAGAAGACGGACGGCTAATGAGCGACTGGCTAGATGCATGATTAGACGATACACGAAGAAGATGAGGAATAATGAAGCAGATTTAATGGAGAATCCGGTAGAAAGACGCATGGCAGCCAGTTTCTGAGTTATATAGCCGGAATTACACAAACACACTTGGAAATATAAGGTGTACAATAAGAGGTTACTGTTGAATGAAATTTTCTATCGGACTAATGAAAGTTAATTCCCTTACATCGTCGGGCAAACACCTATAGCAGAAGGAATAAGAGCTGGATTTATTCGCATCGAAACATTTGAAGTTTTGAATGAAGAAGCAATAGTTTCGTTGGCAGAATCACGCGGCCTCGTGGGAAAACGCAGCAGCTATGGTGAATGTAATTGGCCAGCTCCCGGGACACGAAATCCATTTTTACTTGCAAAGTGGAAAACTTGGTAGCGCTGACGCTCGTAAAAGGTCACGACTTGCACCTCTTCCAGCCAGCATTGTCCCACTCACTATCAGGTCCCTTCCTCATTTGCCGTGAGCTTCGCCAGGCAGGCAGGCAGGTTCCTACACACAAGGCGAGCTAATGGCTGACACAGATTGCGCCAGCCGCATTCCTCGCCCTTTATTCGTCGCCCTGTTTAGAAAGGGAGAGGATGATATTAGTGCTGTGAGTCGGGTCGTTAGTTAGTCGAGGCAGAGTCGTGGAACACAGCAACGTTTTCTGCACTCCCTCAATTACCGTGCGCGTTTCCAGACACACTCAGTTCCAACAACAAGCCGTCGTCGCTCCTAAAGGGAAGGAGAAACTTACAAAGACTGATTACACACGCATATTAGTAACTGTCTATACTAACAATAGCAACACTGAATACAATGTTCCAGTAGCAATCTTCACGAACGATGTCGTGGAGACGTGGACCGCCTATAGTGGGGAAAAATCGGAGCTCACTTCAACAGGAAGCATTGTTGAAGCCGCTCGGTAATGTAAAAGTTATTATAATATGGATCATAAAAATAAAACGATATTGAAGAGCACTGGAACAAAATATTGAGAAAGGATGCTTATACATAATCTCTATAGAAGGCAGTAAACTTTAATTAGAATAGAAGATCAAGAAAAGAAAGCAGAAATCAAGATAGGAGTAAGACAAGGATGCTGTCTGTCGCCCATGCTCTTTAACTTATATTCAGAACAGGCTATAAAGCAAGTTAAAACTGAATATGGGAAAGGTATAATACTGTAAGGAGAAGAAATAAAAACCTTTCACTTTTCGGATGATATTGTAGTATTAGGGGAGTCACAAGACTTGTAAACCAAAATAAATGGCATGAACGGTGTTCTGGAGAAAAAGTGCAATGTGAGGATTAATAGAGGAAAAACCAAGGTAATGGAATGTAGTATGGGAAACAGTGAAAAAACAAAGGGTGTTAGATTAGAAAGGGATATTTGCGCGGAAGGTAAGTAAATCTGCTACTTGGGAAGCGTAATAACTAGGGATGGTTGAAGTATAGTAGGCATAAAGAGTGGGATAGCACAGGCTTGCTCTAAAAAGGCTTGCTCCAAAAAGGGGAATTTATTTACGAGTAATATAAGTGTGAATATTAGGAAAAATGTTCGTATGGAGCGTGGCGTTATATGGGTGCGAAACGTGGACGATAGGAGTTGCAGAAAAGAAAAGAATAGAGGTCTTTGAAATGTGGCACTATAGGAGAAGGCTGATAATCAGATGGGCGGATAAAATCAGTAACGAGGAATTTCTAAACAAAAAAGATGAAGAGCCAGCAAAATGGAGGACGTGGACCACGTTTTAATATATGAGGGTCTTATAAAATTAGCATTAGAGGGAAGTGTGTGAGGAAAGAACAGAAGATGAAAGCCAAAGATGGAATACGCTAAGTAGATTAGGAAGGATGTAGGATCTGTTAATTATGCAGAAATGAAAAGGATTTCGCAAGATAGGTTAGCAAGGTGGGTTGCATCAAACCAGTCTTAGGACTTAATACAACAACAAGAACAACAAAACTCATCCTTAAGAACAGGGTGTGGTAAAACAATATAGGGTGTGGTGTTGTCTGTATACACCTTTCCCAATCATATACAGAATACTTTAAAGCTGGTAGTAGCCAGTCTCCAACGGCTGTTACAATCTTGGGAGAATACTTTCCCATCACCTTCCCCTCTACTTCTTCGCACTTCGCATTCCAAGCTATTTTTATATTTCTACCCAAATAATACTTTATATACTGAGATAATTGTATGCAATAGGACTTACAATTGTTGGAGCCAGCAGCTTTAACACAGTTGAAGCACGTATTTTAATAATGATTTTTAATAATTTAATTCCAAACCTCTGATGCGATGCATGTTTTCTAGGGTTCTCCCTGAATCTCTTTAGGTAAAACACCGGGTAGGATCCTTAAACTATAGCCCGGGGTCCCTAGTTAGCCCTTGGCTACCTTGCTCTACCTTCCGCATCCATCCTTTTCACTTCCTTTCCTATGCTATTAAAGGGGAGTTGCCTGTTTCAGGATCACCCTCATGAGGCCTGTTAACCCCCTCCCCCCCAAAAAACGATTTCTATGTTAACCAAATATTGTCAATTTTAAATTTAAAATTTCTGAAGTCTTTTGTGTGTAGTTTAAACTTTAGAACAAATTTTTCTGCGCCTGTGTACACCAGCAGATGTTTGTGCACGAAACGTTATAAATTATTAGTTCAATGGTACAAAAAGATCTTACCGATTGGCTGGTTGCTGTTTATTGATTCAGCATTAATTAGGTTTCCTTCTACTTCGTGTTTACTTACATTGAATCTTCGATTGTCTTTTTATAATTATAATCAGATCATTTCTGATAGTTTTAATATCGGAATAATTAAAAGAAAAATGTGTTGTTTGTCAATGCTTGGCAATGTATATTGCAATTTGGACTCATTAGCGGAACTGCGAAAGGGAAAGACAAGTTTTGCATCACGCAGAAGTGTTACTCAACTCTTTTCTAGTTTAGAAGGCGTTGCATCGAGTGTCTTTTTTTAGTAACGGTCGTTTCACAATCAGGCTGATGTCATTTGCAAGTAAAATTGATATTATGCCGGTGGAGTGAAGTTCTTATAAACATTTTCTTTGTACAGTTAGCATTTATGGGCACCATTAATAAATATAAGACAAAAATCAGAGAGAAATTAATAATTAACAAGGTTATAATCACAATAATTATTACGATGGCGTTTCTGCAATACTTCGGCAAAAACTTCCTGTAATATCATCCAAAATTAACGTTTTCAGTAAATTTCCAAGGCATGGTCTGGTTTCTCAACAATTGAAGTACAACACATGAGCTCCCCAATTAGCAACAGAACTTCGTGGTCATATATTCTTATTGTATTAACTGGATAGACAATTATTATTCTTTTTATTCATACCGACATTAAATATATCAACTAATCGATTATAATTCTAAAAATACAAGCAATAATTCAATGAAAGAAAACGATGCAGAAGGAAACTAAATTATTGCTAATTAAATAAATCGAAAAAAAGAAGTAATTTTTATATTGAATCCATTTTTAGTCGCTTTCCATTCGTTTAATCATGGCCTAGTGGGATAAAAAGTAGGGAGACAAAAGTCGAACCTTTTCTGAACTTGATCGGCAGGGATACACGAGGTTTACACAACACTTTCCAAATACAACTCAAGTAAAAAATCAAATATATATTCTTGTTTTTGTAAGTCAATATTAAAATTTCTTGAAGGATTTATGTTCTATCTCTAACGTTTAATTTAGACGAAAAATTGATTCAGTTTTTAAATTAGCTGAAATTTTAGTTTTTATGGAACTAGTAATATTTCTTCTGGTTGTATTATTTATTTTATTACTTAATTTTCTCATTGTTTATCGTAAAATACATTGCATACACTTAAATATATTTATACCTCTTTCAAGGATACTATTGCAACAGTAAGTTCCATATTGTAACTTGAGTCATTAGTGTCACTTTAAGTTGAGATAAGGTAATGTAACGCCCACGTCGTCACGTCACTAAACGGTAATGTTTTCCTCATCCTATCTTCTATTTCACATAGCTGTATACTTAATGAAGCCGCTGTTTTACTGAAGGAGTAGAGAGGGAGGGAGGGGGAAAAATATTACACGCATTGTTTTTGTTTCCTTCATACATTTTATATTATTCAGTGTTTTTTCATTTGGTTGTGTTTGCGCTAATGACATTTCTTTTCACTTGTTGAGCGAGCAACGAGATAACGTTGTCGGTCGTGTGGAGACTGCACCTCATAATATCTGCAGATTACAAAATATAGTAATAAAGACACGCGAGGCCACTGTGACTTTTCCTCTCACCTTGAATTCGGAGATAAAGCCATAGAGAGGGTATATCAAATGAAAATTATTTAATAACTTTTCATTCAACGTCATCAAGTAAAACAAACTATCAGCACAGCTGTGGAGTCAACAGTGATGAGTTTAAATCCCCCTTAGGCATATCCTCCGTGTGTAAACTTGCAGTAATAAATTCATATTCGTTCATATTTGTTCAGTAGTTGTCAATTTACTGTGCCTTTTTGCCCCCTACGAATTTACTAAATCAATCGATTCCGCTCCGGAGTGCAAACTGTTTCAAATTAGCATACAGTTTTACATATTTGCAGAGCGGCTAAATTTGAATGAGACAATGTTGCGCGTGTTTTGCAGAGTGCTGTGCGTGAACACGTGTTCGGAAATGTAATACACGACTGTAAACACCCTTCGCACGGCAAGTGTCTCAGTGAACGCGGAAGCTTGTTAAAAGGAGAGCACATAAATATCTTGAGACTCGGATATAAATTGAAATAATACAAAAATTGAGCTTAATGAAAAAAATCAAAAGAGCCAAAACGATCAGGACTGAATTTATATAAAACAAAATATTTAATAGGCTACAACGTTTCGTCAACATTAATTGGACTGCATTTTATAAACAGCTAAATAATAATATTTCTTCTAGAGCTAAATTTTTTTGTATGACTGCAAATATATTTGAAGGAGACAATGTTGCGCGTGTTTTGCAGTGTGCTGTGCGTGAACAAGTGTTCGGAAATGTAACACGATGAATACGGGGTGTATATATTTTATAATGAAATATTATTATAAGAATGAAATTCCATTTACTCTATATTGAACTGTTTTACATACATTTTGCAATTTGCTTATTTTAAAGTTATAAGCCGGCAATTTTATATGATAAACGCTTTATATATACATATATATTTACAAAAACCATACCTATTAAATTCCTTACAACTAAATTCATGAGCTCTACACTAAGGGTCTCATAACTAACATTGGCAGTGCTAGGAAATTGGCAAAACGTTACAAACAGAGATATTTCTGTGTCGTCTCATCTTGCCTGGACCTTCCAGCTGACGCTTCCTCGTTGCTTCGGACTGTTTCACGCCTTACTGCCGTTATTATTGTCCGTGGTCAGGGCAATTTGTTAACTTTAACTGTCCAAACTTAACTTATCAGAGCCTCCGCAAGACCTTGCAGATCTTGGCTGACCTGGGGTCACCGAGTCACAAAATCCTTACAGACGAGAGAACACTGTTAGGCTTCAAGTTTATTACTGTGTTTGTTTAACGGATTTAACCCAGAAAGGTGCCTTGCGAACATCCCAGGAACTGTTCTCTATGAAAACTTCGTACAGAATGCTTAAATTAATTTGGATAGATAAAATAAAATATTCTACGAAATTTTATAGGCGTCATAATAGTTATATACTGTCACTGGTCACTGCCGAATTCTATAGTATCAGTAAAGAATCTACAGTTATTCCGCCAAAATAATATCTTTAATATGTTTTATTTTGCTCCTACATTTTGTGGAATTAAATAGAGATGGTGCTATGAATCGTACTCTAACGTGGGACGAGTCAAACTAACCATATAAATCATCGATTGTCAATAGGATGGTCTGTCACCACGGAAGTTCACGAAAATATCCTGGCACGCTAAAAGTTTACACTTAATTGAAAAGTATTCTCGTTAAAATAATAGACAAATTTTTAAGCTCAAATGTTATGGTTTGTAGAGATCTATGTGCTGAAAGTGATACGCGACCAGATCTATTGACGTAAGGAACTGGATGCTAAGAAGCTGAAGCAATGCTAATGGGAGTCATGGGACAGGCAAAGTAATCAGTTGAAGATGGCCTTTGAGAGAACCGCTTGTTAGAAAGTTCGGACAGACTCCGTCCCGATGAAGGAGGAGGGCGGTACTACTACATTACAGCAAGTGGCTTGTAGAATTTCAATGCAACACGGCAAATCCCATCTGAGACCACTCAGCGGCGACAGAGCTTATCTTTGAACGTCTGGAACTTCTGGTAGCAGTGAACCTTGGACACGTTCCTCCCCCTAGACGGCGCTAAAGTTCCGTCGTCGTCAACACCTCCCTCCTCAGCCCCTTCCCTTCCACCTTTGTCCTGGTTCTATCTGGGCAGAAGCTACTCTGCATTCAGACAGCGCTCAGGGTTCGCTCTGTGTGTGTGTATATATCGGTAGGCGTCTTGCCATGAATAAATTGCCTTCCACCCTCTTGGGGGAACAGGGGGTTGTACCCTTCCTCCTGTATTGGCAGGCCGACCTCGTTGGCTGCGGCTGAGTTTGGCCAATTCCCTTCAGGGCCTCGAGAACTGCTCCTCAACAGCTGCAATGACGTTAAAGGGGCGGTGAAAATGAGAATAACAGTTTCCAAATACGCCACATGCCCCTTTTCGTTCTGAATTTTTTTCCCACTTTTTCTCGTTCAACATAAAAAATAAGGAACACATGATTATCCTACCAAATATGACAAACACTCATATTTTCGATAAAATATGATATGAACATCTATTCCAGATATTACTGTAAGGAAATGAAGGAAAAATAATCTAATTTACATGTCATAACTATAAAATCCTTTAAACATTACAGTAACCAGTTCTGCTCAAAGGGTGTAGTATTGATGACTCAATTCTCCTATCCACACATGAAATAATTTTATCTCAGTCACGTATAAACAGCTCTCTGACAATGAACCAAAATATATTCCATATAGGACCAAAGAAGTTATTTAAATGAAATGGGACGGCACTAGGCAGGGTAGGTGACTGCCTACAACGGCAAAATTTAGTAGCATGGAAACCGCTTGGACTAGAGTGAAAAACAAAAATTCTCAAAAACTTATAAGAGCGATCGTGACACCTATCGTAACGCTTTAGAACTGTCTAACGAAATGGGCTGCGTTTCTTATCATTTAAAAATGAAAGATCGATCTTACGTACTTTAGTGCTCATAAAATTGGGGTAAATATGATTTAACAACTTTGCTGCTGCTGCTCATTACTGCTAACACAGGCCAAATAACATCTATTAAATTGAAATAATAAAATACTACTTCAAAATTGACTAATAGGACAAACGTGTAGGCCAGTGAAGAAGAATTGCGTTATAAATTTGTCTTGTCATTGAATCATTTTATGACTTACTGACCAATTGGAGGAGTGGAAAACTTTTACTGAATGCCTAGTACAATCACCTCCCAAAAGAAATCCTCATCATTACAATCTTGAGCAACACCTGCGACGGTAAGTTCCTACAGGTATCACTTCCAAGAAATATTACTATTACTACCGCAGATCCTTTTTTATTCAACTTATCTTGCCTGCAAATAGATTTTACATTTACTTTGCAAGTGACGCTTAACCTGTATTGAAACCTATTTAACCCAAATAATAACGTTATAAATTATTATGTTTAGAAGTTTTTAATTTTTTACCTTTTATTTTAGAAACGTTTTAGAGTCTACGTTCACATGTGTTAATAAAACAAAGAAGGACAGAATTACAAGGCATCAAATATTTAACTACCCGAACTTGTTTTATCTCTCTCCTTCGTGTATTACTCTTTGTCACGTATATTCTTTAAACACTTCCTTGTATGGATACACAAAAAATATATGTTTTTCCTCAGTTTCCTTAAAGAATACTTTTTTTACATTGCATGCAAGCGAACTGAAATTACATTTTTGCGTGAAAATAAGATTCTATCGGCACCTGGCCCTCACTTAAAATGAATTGTGTGGGAAGTTGGTGAGAAATTAGTCGCAAAGTCACTTGCGTGAACCCCCCATAAATTACTCTAACCTTATACTTTACTATCACGTCTAAGATAAATGAACGTATGTTTAACATTTTCTAAAAGAAGGTTGTAGGGAAATTTTATACAGCAGACCGTGGCGTGCGTTAATCTAATAACGCATTGTATGGAAACTTAGTGAATATTTGGAAAGTATAATGGTACCTCATTAATCTCACTTTACACGAGAGCACTTTAGGAAAAAACAATGAAAAATTTTCATAATTTTTAAACCTTTAAGTCTGCTGACTTTAATTTCGTTTTGAAATATTTCAATCGTTTATTAATATACTTTAAAACCTACACTCTATTCACTGTTCTATCGTCTATATATGAAATATTTTAATTATTCCAGGGCTCGAAATAAACATACGGCCACTGTGCAGGAAATGCATTTATCGACTTGCTTTGCAAATAACATTCGCATTTTAACGTTTCATAACACTAGATTGCAAGTATTTTATTGTTTTCCTTTGTGGAAAGTAATTACGTACATTTTCTCATAATACATTTACAGTTCTTTTTGACGTCAACTATCAGATAGGAGTCATAAAAATGATTTCTGTCTGAGTGTGTATGTGAAATATAATATGACGCCTGCCTTTCTGTTATCATTTTTATGTAACAAGTTAGCATGAGAAATGCATCGATTTTCCAACTTTTGTTTAAGGAAAACTCCTTTAAGACCTCTTTCGTTATACAGGGTATTCAGTTTATCTGACGTCAATGAAACATCTAGAAAACCACACACCGGATCAAAATAAGTGGGAATGAAAAATATTCAAAGGGGGGCATCTAATTATACGAAACTCTACTCCCTCACCCCCACATCCTGGGGTGCGGAGGGAAGAGTTTAAAAACTAAAATGGGAACTCCAATTTTTTATTGCAGACTCGGATTTTCCCGGTAAAAATTCCTTGAATTTGACCTACGATTCGAGTCATTTCGTTCACTGATTGCGTTGTAATCGACAAAAATCAAAATATGTTAAATTTTTTTTTTGAAAAATGGGGATATCTCAAGGAATAGGCACTGGATCAGCAAGATAAAATTAAACGTGTATAATATTCTTACAATTGATACTTAATGAAACCATTTTGGAAAACCCGAATCTGCAATAAAAATTATGGTTCCCATTTAAGTTTCTCAATTCTTCCTTTCCCCACACTCCAGGGGATGCGGGTCGAGTGTCTTTTTTCGAGAAAAATATTTCTCATTCACACTTCTTTTGATCCGATGTGTGGTTCTCGAAATATTTTTATATCTTCTGATATACTGAATACTTACAACCAGTATCTGATTATTTACTCCTGATTTCATGCACGTTCGCACTTCTCATATCCTTATAAATTAAACAATTATCAAGGCAACTGACAATAATGTATTTAAAGTTGTAAGGATTTATAAATTAACTTACTGTATGAAGGATACTGATAAATCATGTATGCTCATTGTTAAGATAACAAAGAAAAATATTTATTCCTAGATTTAGTGCACATCACCACTTATGTTAACAGAAATGTTTAAGGGTTTCTCCGTTCACATTCCAAAAAATATTCGGCCACTACCAACGCCGAGTAGAATAACAAACACCCACCCCTTATTTTTATACCGACAGTTTGTACAACCCCCTTGGGAAATCGTGCCTTTCGACCTCTCCCTCTTACAGAATATGATTTACCACAGACGAGCACACTTGCTGCGGGGGACAAAACGCACCCCCAACTGTCTTGCTCAGCCCGACGTTAACAATGGCAGCAGTCAGGAAAGTCGGTCATCCAATTTGCACCCTCTCAAGTCGCACATCAAGTGTTCAAGCCAACGAACCATCCCCCCTCTCCCCTCATTTCTCTCCTTTCTGTGTCGCTGGAATACAGTTGAGTGAACTTCGCAGTTCAGTGATGCTAACGCGCGTCGGCTTGCTATGGTGTGTATGGGGTGCTCCGGAGAGAGGGATGTATTTTATGTTAATCCAGCCGTGCGCAAGTATCTGGTGCGAGTAATTCCTACTCAAAGTAGCCTTTATTTTGTGTTTGGCGAGTAGGGTCCTAGAACGAAGCGGTGCGTCCTTTCTTGTAGACCTAGCCCATGACTTTCTTCACGAGAAGAATCCGGAAGTGACTTTTTTTAACGTCAAAAATTGTTAAACCTTTTTTTTGGAGAAGCTTCCTCGTTTCTCCTAGTTTCCGGACACCCATAGTGGTCAGGATCAATCGAAGCGGGTATTTAATTAAACTACAGAGCACATCAATATCCACAATAGCAAAGGAGCTGTAATCATGATATTTAATAACTCGTATTTAATTTTAAAAAACGTGAGAGATTTTAAGGACGGCATTTTTTTAAATACAATCTCTGCTTACGACAAGAATTTCCTAACAAACATCTATGTCATAAATTGACGTTTGAACTGTACTTGTGGGAACTATGAGACGTCATGAAAAAACGCACCCCTACGAAGCTAAAGACGCTTCATGTTGCTAGGCACACAAACAGCTTTAAACCCATTTCAGATTACAATCGTTGGCTTTCCAATACTATTGTTGATATAGACAAACGGATCTCCTCACTGTTTTCTGAAAGAGTATCGGACATCCGATTTGTTTTCTATCACACTCGAAGGAAACACACGGTAGTAGGAAAAGTGGGACGGGGGAGAGGAAACTAAGAAGTTAGAACTAGTCGTAGTTTGACTTCTCTAGCGGAACTTCAGGGCTCCTGAACCCTTCTCTCCGTCATGTTATTTTGTACCTGTAAGACTTCATTTAAACGTCTATAATGATTAATAATTATGATTAAGTCCCTGCATTGTACACAGATGCTAAGAACCACACGTTATTTATTCTTTCCTGTCATCCTATCATAAATTACCTTCCTTTTGATCGTTGCTGAAGATTCGTCAACAGTTTTTCCTTTCACTTATCCCGACTCAGTCATATCTATTCCGTACGTTAGCTGAAAGTGCGAAGCATTAACATATTCTTTATTTGTAACTCTCCAAGATTCATCAAGAAATATCATTTCCTCTCTTAGACGCACAGATTTTTCGATGTCCATAATTTATGACTACCAAAGATTATTTTTATTTATGTTGAAAACCGAAGTGCCATTTACTTAAATATGTATCACTATAACCAGTCGTAGACATATTTTTTAGGCGCTGAAAGTAAATGAGCAGTTAATTTTGTGTTCATTGTTTAGAGTATTTTAAGAATAGAAATTGATATATGTTTCCTAATATTTATTCGCGTCCTGGGCACTGTGGTAACGTAATCTTTTACTGCTAACTGGTATAAATTATACACTAGAGGGAGACGGAGAGGAAGAAGTGCCGTGAAGATTGTATCCACAATATGACGAGTTAATATTCTGAAGCGTACCAGCTTCCTACGGAGATAAAGACGTGCCATGAAGAATTCATATGGGCGAATTCTACATAATATTATACAGAGTTCCGCCAGTGTACGATGAAGCTCATCATTTTTCTCTTACTGAGATCGAATACGGAAGAAACAACCGTGATACGTCAAAAACCGATTCTTAAAATAACATTCTTTTATAATTAAAGCTGTTTAGGTTGATTTTTTTGATTAAATTAACAATATAAAATAATCAATGTGGACTAATAATTGAGTTTGTCTGTTTAATATTTGTGTCATTAGAACGGTCCCAGAGTTGAGCGAGTGACGTCATCCTCATACGTCACATGCCTAGGGCACACCTCACCTTGCACTTGGTGATCTACAGTAATCTGGTAATCGTGTTTCATTTCTGTGGAAGACTTACCTAGGCTAAAAACATTCTTGTGTATTATAAAGTCGAGAATCTCGCAGATCGTGAGTTGAGTGCCCACATGAATCAAATTTTCAAGACACAACATGTTATGGTCATTGTGGCATACAGTCGGTGGGTTTAAGGAACTGCTTATGTTACAGTACATGAAAATTAATTTCATGCGATTTACATGAAAATGGTTTGAAATATAAACGTACATTAAACGTAAAATTTAATATACGTAAGTAGAAGTGGAACGGGACACTGCAATGTTATTTACTAACATTTTCCTCTCTCTCCGCTCCTTTCCTTTGTTAATCTATATTTTTTGGGTACAGAATCCTTTAAAACCTTATCATAAGGTGATTCGGCCAGTTTTTCCTTTTTTTTCATGAGGAACACATTATTTTTTGTCTTATACAGTAGTATCCTGTTGCTTAAATTTTTTCATCGAGCCTTAACACAAGCAGATTGTAATTGTGTTGACATTATACTGATTTTGTGACTTTCGGGTTGTTTTGATGTCTCTTTTTGAAATTAAGTTGAAGTATTTTATTTTACCTTGTCAGAAACGCCACCCATGAAACTCCTGCTCGGTTATATTGCAACTGTTACTGAATCTAGTGACGAGTCAGTAAATATCCCATAGATTTACGATTTATACAGTTACTTTTATTATTTCTTCTCATCTACGTACAGGAACATTAAGTTACTTCAAAAAATAATAATAACCTCCGCGGTGGAAACAAACGACTTGTCTGTCCCATAAATTCATTACGAGAAGTGGCATGGATATACGTTGTGGCATTCACATATATCACAGTTGTTGCTTAAAAATATATATGGATGCTCAACTCCTTACTTCCTGTTTTCCCTGCAAAAGAAAAAGTGTTTTTTTTACGAACTGAATGTCAGCTAACCAGAATTTACAACTGCCATCCCAAACACATCATAAGGGAATAAGGTTCATAATTGTGTATTTTGCTGTGGACGATGTGGAAGGGTTAAAAGCCCGTAAGATATAAAAGCTATCTTGCCAGTTGATTACATTGGACTGGTCGTAAATCTCTCTGGCGACTGTTTTTACAAGCCCGTCCCCAAGTTATGATACGACTTGCCATTTCATGCCGCCAACATGTTTAACTGACATCGCCGAAGCAAGTGTAAACAATGACCGGTCAACGAATAGTCAGAGATCAGAACAAGCTGGTGAAAAGAGTGATCTTACTCCACAGTATACATAAAAAATGACGGAAGTCTTTACTCTAAACAGGTACGTCCTTTACTTAGCCGTGGTCTCTTCAATACCACTTGCTTTTTTAAATTTATTTTCTAGGTACCATAAAAAATTAATTTAGAGTGGTAGTTGTTCACAGAATAAATTACATACTACCAAATTTATTTTAAAGCATCTGAGCGACAAACTCAAGTAAATAAAATTAGGAGTTTCGTCAGTTAAGCCCGAAATAAAAAAAATTGAGTGTGCGTAGCCCTGTGAGATAAAGAATAGTGACGGATTGCAAATTACAACTTGTAAATAGTGTGTTGTGGAAAAAAAAATACGAGTGCTCCACAAAGTGGAGCTTGGTGTGTGGTGTCGAGAAGTACGACGGTGCTATTGTTAATCGCCAAGGAGTGTTCGAGTGACATCGAGGCGAAATAAAATACGTAGAGCCATGTCAGATTCATTAAAACTATGTATTATACAAGACAAGAACTCTGTTTCAACATATAAGTGATGATGCTTTAATAAGGGAAGAGGTGATCTAAGTCACTAATATTCTTGAGCTTCTACCATGTTCGTGTACTAATTTTCTATTGAAAAATAGTGAGCCTCAATCGTATGCACTATAGCTGACAAAACCTTTTACATTTTTATTAAGTACTTAGAAAGAATAAATACTTCAACGAAATGTCAGTTAAATTTAGAGATTAACTTCCACGTAGATAGTTCAAGTATCTTCTCCTCTCAAATATAATTAACAGTTTGCATGTAATTTCGAAGAAGAGAAGCACATTGTTATAACTGAAGAGGTACAGGAACTGTTGGAAAAGATGAAATATAAACAAAACTCAAAACACACTTTGCATATTCATTGAAGCGTCTTCATTTTTATAACTGAAACGTTTGTATAATTTGATGCCAAAATTCCTACAATAATTTATTCCATGCAGATGCAAAATTTAAGTGCAACAGGAAATTAATTTATAAAATTGCTGTACAATCTGTAAATATTAAATTAATACCAATTTCATCAAATATGTTTTTCGTTCTGCAATAAAAATTTTTTAACTGTTTCATGGAATTGAAACTAATGACTAATTTTCGATTTTTCGTGTTAATAACCGCAATACGTTTTTGTCTCCGATTGACGGTTAATGCCCGGAATAAATTATTTAGTTTGTTCACCATTTTTCACTTCTTTACCCTTTTAAAATCCTCCGCGGTAATTTAAACTATGCCGGAACATATTTGCCCGGGCACGAAATTTCAGAGGCAACATTTTGCGAGGGATTACCATCGTTTGATTATATGGCAATGAGATTACTGGGATCAGCGGAGAGCTGCTGAACGGCTTTAGCCACTGTATAAATATTGATATAGTCTCTGTCCTGGCCCCTCACCTCACTGGGTCTGCACCTTCACCTGAATCCGTCAACAGATTTCCAAACAGCGCATCGCGTGAACGAGGAAAATCATTTTTGATAGTGGCGAGTGACGTTTCGTAAATAGGCATACTTCGTGTCATGACGACGGTAGAAACTCGGTTCGAGTCTCAGTCGTTACAAACAACGGTGAACAAACACTGTTAATGAGGACGTGAAGAATGGATCGGGGGGAGAAAAATGCGTTGAATAGCAGCACTCATCACATTTCAAAAGCTCATGAAATGAGACTTATTTGAATAGTTAATTACAACTGTTGTGAAACGCGCGTTTGAATTTTCCCATACCGCTTATCCTTTGTCCAAGCTAAATCCGGTGCTAAATTTACAAACACGTCATAATTAGTTTGAATGATTTTTCCCTCTTTGACCGATTTTGAAAGCCTGAATGAATTTGGTCTGTATTAGTACCGCATTGAGCAACTCTGTAAAAATTTAACCATTGGTTTCAGGTAATTTATATAACGTAGTGACCTCGTGGGCGGTGACAAAGAAATATTTAAAATGCATTTCCTCCCTTAGAATATCGTTCGAATTACGTATCTATAGTGGCACTATCCGCGTTACTTTACAATCCGCAATCTCTTATAATAATTTCAATTTCGCAGCTATAGTTAACTTATTGTATCCTCACGCCCTTCCAATCCTAGGTAAAAAGTTTCCTCCATGGAAATAAAATATATTGGTTTATAACAGGAGACCGAATGAAATTATGGGAAACGAAATCACTGATTGCAGAGAATTAAATTAATTGAATTACTTGTGACGTCAACCATATCTTAAGCCATATTAAAAACTTTTAAAAGTGTTCGAAAAGTGTTTTTCTGCCTCGATATTTATAATATTTAAATATTTCTCAGTTTATTGCTGTTGTAATCGAATACTTTAGGTGATGGCATAAAATATTCACTGATCAAATCATGAAGAGTGTCTTTCTTTTAATGGAATTGTACAGAAAAAACGGATCAGAACAGTAGATTGTTAGTTTTCTAATGTTTTAGATACAGATTTCCGGTTTAAAATTGGAGTCTGCTTCAGATACGAACGAATGGATAAAAGAATATTTTCAGTGATGAAGTTGAAACAAAATAGTGCAAGTTAAAAGAGCGTATATGTAAAAAGAAAAGGAAAAATGCATTAGGAAAAGGTTGAAACGAGATATTATACATTCGGTTAGGTTTTGTCTGTCCTTTCGATACTGAGAGTGAACTGCGACATTAATTTGTACAAACTTGGAGGATTAATTTAGTAGAATGTCTGGCGTAGGTCGTATTTATCCTGTCGCTACCTTTGTGTAAAGTTCCACAAAAGTACTCCGGCGGTTATGTTGAACTTTTACAACGAAGAAGCAAAACTCATTGGCCTTCCGCCGGGGTCTGAGTCAAGAGAAGCATAATACTCATAAAATATTTGTAGACTGGAGGGTTTTCCCACTATTTGGGTACCTTACCGTGGTAAGCAGTGACCGCTCTCTATAGCTCGTAATTATTCAAGTCGTCGGCAGCGGGGAAACGGATGATGGAGCTGCAGTCCGCCCCGAAATTGGGGAATGCATAATGAATGGTTTGGACAGCGGTAATGACCTCCTGCGATTCCCTTATCAGAGGACTCCACTTTGAAAGATAGCTTCCACTACTCCAGCCACTACCGTGCATACAGTCTTGCCTTACACACAGACGTGAAATATGTCCGCTTATCCAGGAAACATGTGCTGATTACTTTTGTCGATTTGCTTCTGACAATTTGTCACGTGTATTGGTTTTGGAATGAAAAATTACTGGAGCAGAAGTGTCTGTTCCCGTAACTTATCATTGACTAACCTTGTCTATGTAACATTTAAATGTCTACATCGCCAATTCTATATATAATTTAAAATGTATGTGTTTACTTACTTCTCTTGCCCTTCAATTTCTAATTACTGCTGAAATCTTTCTGCAGAGGTTATATAATAACTCTTCTTTCTCGATATTTTATTCCTGCCCTCTGCAAAAATAATTGCCAAAGAAAAGAAAGAGAGTCTCCGCATAAAAGTATAACCATGACAAACCAAAAATTAGATACCTAAATACAAAGTCGCTAAAGACCTAGTTGGTTGGTGTGATTATAAACTGAATTTAAAAAAGAGTATAACCGAACAAACGATGCAGAAAGGGAAGAAAAGTAACAAAAAGTGCGGTAAAAATGGTTGATCTAACGTACCACGAAGTCGGACGAAAGAAAAGTAGACGCAGACGAAGCCTTCTACACACAGCCTCTTAGATAAGTATTAATTTAAAGCTGTTATTCCATTTAAATATTGTCAACCAGCTATGAACGCGTCTTCGTTCGCACTAAAAACGAAAGTACGGTATCATTTTTTTCTGATCGCTACACAACAAACCATATATCTCGCAGTTTGTTTTGAACACGTCACGTTTTCACACGTTCTCTGATACTGCCAAAATTATGCTTATAATAACACAGCAAGTGCGATGAATGGTATAGGAACGCCTAATAGAACATTTAACTCTCATTTGGTTTTCACGCCGCCTTTCGCTTGGCAATTCAATGCATTTATTAATATTTACTTTAGTATCTTCTGACCTCTACAAGATATCGAAATGGAACACACACGATTGAAAATTCCTGTTTCAATCCCTGAAAATTTCATTGAAACCCATTGAGCCGTTTCTGAGCATATACAGATCAAGAGTATAGACAAACTGCACTTACTTTTTGGAGATTCGAATGCAAATGTGCCGAGAAACCTTCCAGTCGAGTTAATATTTATATTTATGTCATTATATTAATTTGATTATCAAAATTAAATATGCAAGAATATTTAAATTAAATTTTCTGGTTTTAAACCCTAAAATTTTCATTGAAATCCGTTGAGCACCGAAGTACATTCCAAACAAACATCCGGACTGACAGACAGACACTTCAATTTATTTATTGGTATAGATTATTCAAATGATATATACTTACCTCGAACATAAAATTCGGTAATTGCAATTTTTAAACCTTAAATTTTTCAGAACTAGGAATAATTGTAAATACTTGTCAAATGTATTTAAAAATGTTAACTGCTGTTAATTGCATGGTAGTTAAGTGGTTTAAACCAACCGTTTTTCCTTGTGTCCTTGCTTCCTGTTGCGTCTGTAGTATTTTCCAAGATGAAGGTCTTCCTTGGCTCGTCCAATCAAATTCATGCGTTTTTCCTTGTGTCCTTACTTCCCGTTGAGCCTGTAGTCATTTCCAAGATGAAGATCTTCCTTGATTCGTCCAATCAAATTCACATTTGAGACAATTGTCTCAGCAGCTACGCTGCAGCAAGGATTTGTTGTCATTCATCATTGATTATTATAAATCAGATTTCCTTACTTACGAATATGTACATAATTCATAGAAAACTCCAGTCTCATAAATATTTGACAAATTTAACGCATTTATATTAAAATAAAACTTACAACCATATTGTAAGGTTTCTTGGAATCTAACAAATTTATTTTGCTGTGGTTTCTCACTTTTTATAAATTTGTTCCCAATCATGTAGAAACGACTGACAGAAAGATATTTAGATAATTAAAAATATGTCTACAATTTTGTCAGATAAAAAATGTAATCAATATTTACATATTATAATTACGACGTTATTGTAACGTTTGTATTGTTTTATTTGCCATTGTTAAACTTTAACGCTCTCTATTACTTACTCATTGTTATATATCATTTCGGTTATAACCGACAGTACACGAAACAAATATCAAAAACAATGATAATTTTACTACTAATAAATCATTATAAATACGGCGTTTCGTCTCCCTTTACAGACTTCGTCAGGAATAAAATTCAGGAGGTCTGAAAAGGGAAACGAAACGTCGGATTTATGTGAATTAAATAGTAATAAAATTATATGCTGACGTATTGGCCTTGTAAACATAAGGCAGAACACATCTGTAATTATGTCCACTTAAAAATGTAAGCTTGTTATTTATTTTATTGATAATTATACTGCATACTGTGTAATTAAAATTAATATAGATTTTTAAATTTATAATTGTATAGTAACCGGATGAATTCCACGAAGATGGACGAAACGTCGTAATTACAATTAAATATATATTAATCATATTTTTTGCTGAATAAATTAGCTTCTTTATTTATTAAACTTTTGGTCATACAATCAATTTTTGGATTATCTTTTTTTAAAAAAAGTGACGTCATAGAATACAATAACTCAGACACTATCGACTTCAATCAAATTTTTCGTCTATATGTTACACGCTCAGAGTCATATCAAAGAATAGAAATAGTCTATTCTCTTGTATTAGATTGAATTATACGGTCTAGATGTGTATGATTTTTTTCAAGTGTTTAGCTAGGATTTATTCCTTTTTCACTTATAACTATTTGTGTATTACTTACACTTTAATGTTTTTCCCGCTGTAAATTTTAGTCTTACTAAACATGCCTGGTAATGAATCAATTTTCTACGTCAAATGGTTTATAGCGAATGATAATTATCTTTTATAAATATTTTTTTAATAATTTAGATATTGTTGAATTTGTTAGAAAGGGGGGAGACTAGTAAATGGAAAATTTGTATTACAAAAACAAAATTTAGTGTTATGAATAGTGTTCTATAATTATAAATCAATGTATACTCAGCAACGTATGAAGACGAGCATAGGAAAGATCTTGTTCAGGTTTCTTTAAAAAAATGAAGTACGAACATGCATGTTATTCATTGCAATTAATTAATAATTTTTTACTAATATTTATTCGTCGCGAATTGAGGGATATTTTCAGATTTGAATCACGAAGAATATAGTCAGGATCGACCGAAGGAACTCGTCGGGTCAAGGGGAATCTTTTGTGGAAGATTGACGTCCTGTATAATTAAATTTCTTAGTAACGAAACTTTCCAAGGAGTTTTCAGTTATGTAATTAATAAGAGCAGGGGAACCGCTTTTCCGAGAAAGTTTCAATTTCGGAGAAAATAATGGTGACTGTGATACCGTCCTATTCGTAACAGACACCGTTACTACGACAGGATATATACTAGGTTCTTTCATTTGTAAATGATTATTATTTTCTCGTGGATTATAAATTCTGTTTTATGATTACCCTAATAAATTTAATAAAGATAATCGTACTTACCGGTTTTTTCACTGAAGGCGTGATGTTATTCAGTCCACATTATAATGTAACTTGTAAGCACAATACCATTTTTAACGGTTGACAAAACATACTGTTTACATGAAACCTGTGAAGACATAGGAAGCATTCTTATCAATGATTTGTAGTTGTCAGAAAATGGGTGTTAAGATACAGCTTCGAGTGAAAATTGAGTAACATGATTTCTCTTTTTGGAAAATTGCTACCCGCTGTCCGTAGATAGCAAAAATTGTCTCAAAAAGCTTTAGATAAATAATGTACTTTAGCTGCCGGTGGAAATCAGAGAACGTTTCCTTCAACAATTAGATATTTGATAAAGTACCTTACCTGGCGAATCTCGAATAATTACTCTTAATTACAAATAAAATAATCAAATTAATTTGGCTGGACATTAAAAAATACATTGAAAGGTAAAAAATGGAAAGGTAAGAAATTAAGTATATTGAATGGCCAAATGGCAGTAAATAGACTAATTTAGAGAACGAAACGTCATAATTTACATTAAAAATCTACTTCTGACTCTTGGTCATTCAATTATTCGTAATATTACACCAAAATAAAGGATGTTTTGTGTTCATTAACCACCACTATTTCCAACAAATACAACCCTTTTTTGATAATTGAAGATACATGACAATCACGATAAGAGTTTCCTTCAATCTAAGCTCCTTGGAGAGCAAACATAGATGGTAGAGTTTTAAACTGTAGCTGGTCGTGTTCTATGTTAATTTATTAAACACTGAAAAGAGAGGATGTAGTAAAAGAAATGAAGAGAAACGGTAACTCTTTAAAATGTGGGGAACAGACACAAGTATTTCGGTATGGGGCACTTAAGGTCAGAACGAACAGGACATGCCTTAAAATTGAAGTTTCCATGGCGTCACATCCGCTACGCGCCACTTGTCCCTGTGGTGACTCCATATCAGTTTTTATAATGTAAACAATAGAAATACAAACGCTTTAAAAATTTTAAAAAGTGACGAATCGCGGACTTGAATTTTCGACCATCCATACCAATCGTACAGTCGTATGTACAGAGTGACACAGGCAGCTCCGAGAAGTCTTCGTTGTTTTATTACTCGTTCTCGGGTGTCTGGTATGGACCCACCCCAGGGACGAGTGGTGTGGAGCGGATGCGACCTCTTGGAAAATTGTAGGTCAATTTCAGGGCATTATCGCTCCATTTAGACACTACGCGCCCTATATCGAATTATCTCAGCTTCCCCTCCCCCCGTACAATTTTAAACAGATACCGACCTCATCCCGTATAAAGGAACTAGTTCAGAGTACAGTGATTTCTTTCCGAAGATTGTGACGTCATCTAGTGAGAATAAAATACGCGGAGGGCAGATGACAAACAGATGACAATAAATTAGCTATATAAACATTCTTCAGGAAAATTTTAATGGCTTTACGCAACTACATTAATTTTTGTCCTTTTTACTTCCTGTCTGTGAATGACTCTGAGATGAAGGCCGAAGTTTTGCAGTTTTTTGGTTTTAAAAATTTAACCACCATAGTTTTTAATTTTTGTATTTCCCTTTTATTATTTATTAAATTATAAGACATATAATACGAAAAATAAGACATAATTCGAAATCATTCATTTCATTATAAATATTGTATTACTTTCGGTCCCGGAAGCTGCAGAAACAACATTAAATTTTTGTAATATTTTAATGAAAAAACTGAGGAAGTCCCGAAAGTTCGGAATACGAAACGTTTTCAAATAATATTACTCTGTTTCTGAATTTTGGCCATTCTTTGTGTTTTAATGGGTCCATTTGTTGAGGTAACGGTTAACGTAATTTTCCACTCCTAGGTTTTCTGTATCCATGGAGGTACTTCGATGATTTCAGTATGTATTTATTATTGTTTTAATTGCTCGGTGTTCCTTTGTCGGTCAAATTAAGATTCCACGACAACAATTGAGTTGCATGTTAAAAGGCTTAATGAAAGCCCTTGTTATCATCCCACCCACCCACTTTCTGTGAGAGTCGCCCGCCCGTATTAGCTAGTCCTCCACTACTCAACAATGGGGGCTTTGTGCTTTGTTGTAGGCTGGCGAATAACTTTGTCTCAGCTGCAACATTCTCCCCAACCAGTACTTTCACCTACGAATTTCGCCAAAACACACACACGGAAGCGCATAAGGGTTGGTTGGAGTTGACTCCCTCCAGTGTCGTACATCATGAAGCCGCGTGTTGCCGACATCTGCAGTAAGAAACCACAACCTGTTTGGCAATTGTGTCTGCGGAAAGGGCGTGGATGATGTATATCTCCAACATCGACCACATTAAAGGCGGCTATTCCTTGCGGAACCAAGTCAAGTAGTAATTTACATTCAAAGAGAATGTTCTAAATCTTTCCCTGTCACCAGATTCAATAACAGGAAGTACGCTGCGGTTCCCTGATCATGTACAGCATTAAATGATTTTAAAAAGGACTTTAATTAAAATAAATACATTAACTCGTACATAAATATGACTAAGAACATACTAATGATTTGTGACGAAAAATTTCAAACATACATTTAAGCCGTATTTCAAATCAACTATTTCGTCATAGATTCATCTGGCAGAAGTTGCTTTACCTTCTCAGAATTTCTTTTGTGTTCAATCCGAAATTTATAGCTAGCAAAATACTAATTTTTGTATGCAGCATTTGGTTTATTGCCCTTTTCAGGTACCTATGATATTAATTGGATTGTCCTGGCATTTTAAAGTAAATTGTATTCTATTCAGTACACTCTGGCTTACGAATGAGGAAACTACGTAGTTGCCTAATATTATTTTTTACTAGCTATGCACACGATTTCGGTCACGCTGAAATAGCTCTTTATATTTTATCCGAAAAACAAGTACGGTAATCATATATTTATGATCGCTTCACGGCAAACCTCGCAGTTTTTTTTTCACGCGTCCCGCTTTCACACGCTTGAAACAATAAATATTTAAATTAATGTCCCTGAACTCTGCAAGATATCTAAATGAAACATACACGAAATTTAGGTTAAAATTCCTGTTTCAATCCCTGAAATTTTTATTGAAATCCTTTGAGCCGTTACGGAGCCTATTCCAGACAAACACGGAGTTTGCTATTGAATACGAAGAAGGAACAGTTTCTCAACTTCAATATGTTTGGAATTTTGTAGGGTTTTTCAATAATGGCCGGTAGAAGTTGAAATGAAATTTAACAGGCTGTGTTTGAGGTATTAACATAATTATTTTCTTATTTGAAAGTGGATACACGGACCTTTGAAATAATATAGGAATTTCATTAATACTTCACACACAACAACGGTCCGCCCTAATTGAAAACCACTATAGATACAACTAAATAAACAACACAGCCAATTGACAGCAAACAATTTTATATTCATTCAACAAATCTACGACGTTCCGTCCATTGACACATACATGTTATCCATTTAAAATGTACCTGATTATGTCGACAAATATGGACGAAACTTCGTAGGTGTATTAAATAAATATAACATTGTTTTTCTGACCAACTACCTGTATTGTTTCTGACAGGACACCGAAATTGGTAAAAATCTGGTTGTATCAACCAAAAATATAAAGGGATGCCCAAAATAACATTTTATAAATCGTCGGGCACAATTAATTAAATATAACGAAACCGAAAAAAATAATTGAAAGAAATACAGCATATTATCTAACCCATGAAAATAACAATCTGAAAGCTAAGTTCATGTTAAACTTAAAATTTCTAATTTTATTTTAAGACGGTCAAGAAACCAATTAATTACTTCTGTTCAGTATGACTTTGAGTAGTTTGAAACAAGACAGAGCAATAATTGTCAACGACGAAAAATATTTCATATTTCTCTTGGACTTTTTAAGTCGCTGATTTTAGTACCAAACGTCATAGTTGAAAGAAACTTTTGAATTTTGTTAAAACTGGTTATTAGATTTATATATAGTATTTCGCAATAATGTTAACCGCTCAATGCATCGGTAATACGTGTATCAGCAGGTACAATTAATAATGTTATGTAGTTACGAGTAATTATTCAAAATAGCTCGACGAATGAGTCTGCAATTAGATACGTTTAATTTTAGTTCGGAATCAAACTCAAATCCAGCTGTTACTTTAAACAGCTGCCAGATCCCAGCAACTGAAACGTGATGGACGAATTCTCTCGCATCCCCGATCCAACCATTCAAAAAACTCATCGGAATTGATTTCCGCCTTCACACCTGGTGGCAGGTGCTCCATTTCCTGCAGACTCCGACATAAACGCGTGAAGCGGAATCGAAAACAAAACAAAACAAAAAAAGAGAGGGTATTGCACGTGGCTGGGTTTAATCTGGAATCGTATTATGAGGCTTATAATCCGGCGAAAATATTATCTGTGACTGTGGAGTCAAGCCTACATAATTAATTGGCATCGCATTCGGTTTTGCGGCAGTAGGCCATCCATGTGCATCGGTGGTGCTGGAGGATTGTGTGTGAAATAGATTTCCCGTGTGAACATTGAACCGCAGTTACTCAATTGGGCCGCTAAACAAAAAATACCAGACTTCTCAATGTCGTGTGTACGTAGGTAATTTATGTCGGAGATTTATTTGAAAGGTTTATAAAGGTCAATTTTACCAGGTTACTTCTCTCTTGTAACGAGATATTTTTTCAGTTTTTTAATAATATAATTGCCTTCTAAAAAGGTGTAAGCAACTATAAACGACTAACAGGGGACTAATAAGGCAGCGACTATAGTCCTTTTCAAATGGGAGCCGTTCTGGGCGTTCAGTGAATGAGAGCCAGGGAAATGGACTAGATGGAACAGCTGCATTAAGACCGAGGAAAATAACTTTATTTGTTTCCACTACATAAAATAAATTGATATTCAGAAAAATATTACGTTATATAAGTAGGAGAGAAAACTCCAAACACGTGGAAACTCAGTGGTTCTGTACGGAAGAGATTAATCAGTATTTAAGCATCGGTAAGTCTATGAGGTTGTTAGTAATGGAGAAGATGAAACTTTATATTCTTCGAGAAAACATACATAGTTATCGCGCGAGAAGAGGCTAGTAAATAATTAAGAATTTATCGAAAATATACGGAGGTTATGTAGAGCTGAGTCGAGTTCGTTAATTATAAAATAAAATGGAATAGGAAAATGTTATTTAGGAGCTGAAAGATGATGAAGACGTAGTAAATGGATTTCTTTTTCGAGAATACAGTTGGGCAGGAATCGGCAAACATGATTTGGTTTAAAGTCACGACAGAGACGTGAAGGAACCCAATCTGTATATCATAGATCTAGGAAGAAAATTTTATTTTCTGTCAATGTACGTTGGTGACGTCACTTAGCCTACAGGGTGATATTTCCTATTAAATTGCGCGCAATTTGGCAGCTACGCTCATATTTGATCAAGTATATCATAAAAATGTAAACATCATGAAGACATTATGATATAAAAATAAAAGCGTTTTAAAACAAAGTACATTTTTATATTGTCTACATGGTGGTAGCTGCTCTATAATACCACAGGGTGAGATTTGAAAGGGACGAAGCGGAAGGGAGAGGAAAGCATTCAACGGTCACCTACGTACACCAGGCTATTTTTTAATATCCTACCCAGAATTGACACAAAAGTGGTGCGGGCTAACACTAGAATACATGCATCAAGTGGTTCGGTCCCTCGATACATGTCCCACATCCTTCCGATGACGACAGAGGATAAAGTTTGCCGAAGATTGTACAATATACCGCAGTGTTGCAAATGTGATTGATGAAATCGCATTTTGTGGCATTGGACTCTAAATGAAGCCTCAATTTTGCTATGTATGGCAATGGTTGATGACCAGAGACGTTGAAACAGCCCTGATATGAAAAGCGTAATCAATATCGTTTCATTTTTAATTAAATTGTTTAAATGCATTTTAAATTACTATCTTCTACAGTTAGAGTCCTAAAATTGCTCTTTGAGAAATAAAATCATGTATCTAGTGTGTTTCTGTATCTGATTTGGAGGATCAGAAGGAACAGCTGAAGTAAGATGATCGAAAGAGAATTTGACGCAGGTGCTGGTGGAAATAACAATAACTTAAACTGACTAGATGACTATATGATGTCTGAAAGAAATACATGTGGAAGATCAAGGATTTTTACGTGTTCATTGAATTGTAGGAAAGGACAAATATTTGTTCCAGTTCCTTCAGTGTACACTGAGGTGGATGGACCGAATAGATACACGTTATTAATTAAGTCGTTTGTTGTTCTAAACTAGAAGTTTCACGTCTTTCACACTTGTCTGTAACACGATGCCAGAACCTAAATTCTTTGTTCTTTTTTTGTTCTTCCGAATACGGTAATGGACAGCCGTAACATAATTTTTAAATAAAATTAACTGGTGTCTTTAAATTTGATCGTGGCATTAGGTTCTTGACTTCAAAAGAAAATCCTTTTTTCCGAGACTAACATATATCACGTTCCAACCTGCTGTATAAAATGAAAAAAAAATGTAAACAGCAGTTCTCTGATACACGATGCTTCGTTAGTTCACTTTGAAAGAGAATGCCGGCCAGTCTCCTGAGAGAAGAGGACGTTGGTACATGATCAACGTCTGCTGAAGCGGTCCGTCTTGAAACGGGAAACTACAGTTTTCAAAGGCAAATTAAAAAATACAGTAGAATACGCATATCCCTCACAAAAACTGTGATTTAAACGTAGTAAATAATTTAAAGTAACGTTTGGCTTTAGCAAAATCAACTAAAAATATAATGAGTTTGTAAATCGTATTCCAGACGGCCATTTCCTTTTCATAATAAATCTGACAACATCATCAAAAGTAGCAAGTCAAATAAATATGGTCGACGTCTGCATTTCTAAAAACACGTTCTCAATGTGTTAGTTAGAACTTTCCATTTACATTTTTAACAGTTTCTCTTAAAATATACATAATAGAAATTGATGTATGTTTGTTTGTTTTCTATTATTTACATGGGTTTAAACGTGTTGGACAAATTCCAAAGAATCTATGAACATGTTCTTAAAACATCTATTGCAAAACTCTTTGGGGATGGTTATAGTAACCCCCAAACACAAACGAGGCATTAATCATTGTCCAAAAAACTATATGCGGCAGTACACGTGTGTGACGACACCGAACATTAGAGACAAAACACAGTTGAGGGAAATAATTCCTATTTAATTGGCATCGATCTGTTTATAAATTCTGCTACACTTACAATTGGTTTAGTATATCCTGAAATAAAAACATCAGAAGTACATTATGATAAAATATGATACGAAATATTTGTCGAAAATAACCACCGATTAACTTGACATTCTTCACGAAACTACGGTCTTTCGACTGTTGAAAAATTATATCATCGATTACAAACTTTATGAAATCTCAATGGTTGATAAAAGACAGTAGTAAAATTTCAATATTATAATTTGTTTAATTTGCTGCTAATTGCGAACGTTGAGAAACCTCGATGAATTTGTGCTAAGTATTTTTCATTTAATTGTGTAAAATAATTAAAGGACAATACAAAATTTCACTACATATCATAGTTGATAATTATTTATGATTATTATAAATATGGACAGGGAATCAAACTGCAAAAGTTTGCAGATGATATTGTGGTATAACATTTAATTACAACTTAACTTTCAATCTTCCACATAGATACAGCCTCTTATAAGTCACTTTTCAATACCATAATTATATAAAATAACAGATATGTGATGGATAATAGAATATCTTGCGGATTAGAATAAATAAAAAGGCAGCTAATAATTCAGATAGAAATTTTATCAATAATTAATTAACACAAATAAGGATGCAGTCTGTCGCCAATGCTGTTTATCTTATATAAAGAACGGGCCACGAAGAAAGTTAAACGGAAAATTGGAAAGGAATCATACTGCAAAGAGGAGAGATAAAACCCTATGGTTTGCCCACGATATTGTAGTATTATGGGAGTCAGATTAAGATTCGGAATCCATAATAAATGGCATTAACGTGATCCTCGAGGATTAACAAAGAGAAAACCAAGATGATGCAGTATAGTGTGGGAAATAGTGAAATCACAAAGCGTGTTAGATTTGGAAGGTATATTTTGAAGGAAGTTAAGTGATTATGCTAATTGGGCAACATAATAACGAGAGAAGTATAGCACAGGCAAGTTAGATTTTCTTAAAAAACGAGAAATATACTTACGGTTAATATAAGTAAGAATGTTAGGAAGTCATTACTACAAATGTTTGTATAGAGAGTCGCGTTAATAGGTGCGAAACATGGACGATATGGTTTGCAGGAAGGCAGATTTATTTAAGTACCTTGACTGCGCAGCTTATAAGTAGAGGAATTATTTTTTTCAAACTTTTCAGCACTCTCAGAAATGGTTCATCATTGGTCAAATACCTTTTTGTGTTAGATATTCCAACGCATTTAAGAAACTAACTTAAAATCAATCTTCAATTTCAAGAATAATATTATGTACATTTACTAGACTTTTCTTATCTATTCATACTTTTAATTAAAATCGCAGAAAGAATGTTGATTCTACAGTAGGAAATTCATTGTGGCAGAAAAATAAACATGTTACATGTTACTAATTATTTATTTCAGAAAACCCAGATAAGGTAAAACATTTCGCTTTCTATAATGCACATATTTATTACGAATGCTACCTCTCTTTATTGTTCTTAAATTTGACGCCATCATAAAATAGATTTATTTACAGTCATTTATTTAAATAAAGTCAACATGGGAATCAGCAAAAAAATACAAGATTTCAGTCCATTATTCACAGTGCACACCTCGCATTTCGAACAATTCTGTCTATTTATACGATTTATTATCACTCTTTTACCCTTCTTTGGCCACAATATGCGGATTAAAATTTTTAACACCTTCAAAGCATAATTTAGATAATATTTTTATTACATAAGAACAGCTGACAATTAAATTACATGTAAATTAACAATATGTATATACGTTCATTCATAAACTCTTTTCTGTCTAAAGCACATTTAATAAATAACTCTGTTTTGGCTCTCTTGTATATTTAGTCCAAAGAGTTAGAGACACAATTACACCTATTAAATCGTTTTAAATTCTTAATATATTTCTTCTCTGTCTTATCAAATAATGGCACATGAATAATATCACGAATATGAAAGTACATAAGCTTAATTTCTCTTTTGGCTGACGTACGTCTCACACACTTAGTCGCTGTTTCGGTTCAGCTTTACTGGAATGGAGAAAATTCCTGGCCGGGTCACCTGCTTCTGAACGGTGCCGATGTCAACAAAGAGGTCGTCCAGATGGCTGCGAGCATCAACAGAGGTGGTAAAGACATCTCAGCCTTAATGTGAATGCCAATACTTCGACTGTCATGCTGCATGGCGGCCGGTTTCTCACCTGCGGAAGAATATTACTCTTAGTCAGATGATTCACAGTAATTTGAAATTAATCATTCTAGCGATTATAACCTCAGAACTCGTAAAATAGGCCAGAGCACAAAGAAATTAGGTGAATTGTACAAGCGAAAATAATATTTGTGTTAACAGAAAAAGAGTTTTCAACTTATAATTTAAAATTTTCAATCCATTTTTCTGTGCTGGTCGACAATAAAAACAAGGGACAATCGTCATAACCGAATACCAAATTAGTTAGGAAGTCAATACTGAGGAAATAGAACGCGATCGTGGAAAGTTATTACAGTGCATTAAATACAGTTTTTAAATAAGTGAATTTATTTTATGCTGGAGAGGCGTAGGCAATGGTACATGTCTGGGTTGTAAAATATCATAGAGGGCTACAGGTTTTATTTCTGGTCCAGGCTACAGGAAGCCGTCACGTTTCCCATGTAATAATGGTCAAACCCGAAAAAAGGAAGGTATCTCATGTTGTAGTATAACGTAGAATATTTAAACAATCAACAATTGTGGCTGACAGAACGTTTCTTACGCACACATTTTGTGTAAGAGTAACTCCCTAATGAAGTTTGGATCCGTCTCCTAGCCCAGATATCACTCCAAGTGTTGCGGCCATCCATCCTGGTAAGCGCTAAGTCTTTCAATAACAAAATGAGAGTAACAAATATAAATACCCTGATTCAAAGTTGATGCACCTTAGTAGAATGGTCAGTTGAATGGACCATCAGCTTAGCAATACATCACGTGACAGCTGAAGGATTAAGAATGATACGGTTGCGGTGCAAATCAGTTATATATCCTACTACTTCAATTTCGTATGTACCTTAAATAATGGCAATATTGAAAAATATATCATTATATTTGGTACACTTGAATTATGCAAGCCTTTTTAAATATCATAAGGAAAATTTAACTTTTGTTTATATGTATATATTTACTAATTATTGTTTTACCATTATTTCTCTTATAACATTTTCTAATTCAATTATGAAGAAATCTAACAATTGTGGTCACATATTTTTATGGAAATAATTGAAAATCCTCCAGCCATTAGCCAAGTGTTTCAGACAACAAAATAATTCATATGTAGGAGAAAAATACTTTTTTTTAAAAAAAAAGAGAGAGAAAGCAGTCTTCTGGGGTGTATGAATTGGATTAGTCTACCGATAGCCGCAAACGACGATTGGTTGTAAAATTGTACGATCCGATGATGAATTAATCATTAAAACATTTTTTCTCGTCAAATAGTAAACCACTCTTTAAATATGAAATACTAATGTATGCTCTTCAAACTCGCCGTTCAGATCTCTTCCATTAAAAGTTAGTCCTCCTGTCATTCCCGCGCATATAATATGCATTCGCTCCTGTAATTACAGCGGAAATCAAATACAGAGAGACGCGAGCTACGTCCATAGTTCCCCAGGTATTTTATTACGATTCGTCAAAGGGCCCTTTTGATAAATTTGGCAGTGCTGTGTTTAACTGTGGTTTAAAGCCCGCGGCAATTGAAGGTACTACTAACAGGGGAGAAAAAAAATTCAAACAGAGCGATACAAAAAAATGCGCTCTGGGAAAAATAAAATAGAAGCACAGAAAAATCGGTTGCAATGAAAAACCAAATTGTAGGTCGGATTCAGCGTGTTACGAAACATCAGTTACCACAGAAATATCGTTTCGAAAGCAGAATAGTGTTTCTCATCTAACACATCCCGTGTCGCTTGTTGCATCTTCTTCTAAAAATTAATTGTAGAATTTCCTACTCGTGTTTATATTCTGTTAAGTTGTAAATAATCATTTTACTTCACACGCCTCAGAGAACGTTTCCTATGAATATATTTTGTGTAAGGGTAACTCCTTCAGGAAGGTTTGATCCGTGTAGTTGCCCAGATGTAACCTCGAGTGTTGTGGCCATCGTGAAAAATTACCACACCAACTTTTTAAAAAAAGAACGAGTTATACGCATTTTTATGTCAATAGAAATCAGTTCCACGTTATTATAATTAAGGTTCACCTCCCAATAATAAACATCATTATTTCTTGTGTCTCCAAAATAGAATATTCATCACTCATTTATGCTGAATACTATGTACGTCAGAATATTTAAAGTTGGAAATATACCACTAGTAAAACAATGCCATATTTTCTCATAATATAAATTTGCAAATAAATAATTTCAAATCTGCTAATGTAGTACGACCTTGTTCCTAAGTATCGCGATCGCGATGTCACTAGCCTCTGACCAACACAAAAGAAAAACGGAAGAATACCCGAGAAATGCTGGACCCTCTAAATTAAAAGGCTGAAAATTTGTAAAAAAAAATTAATTTACCTACAAACCAAGTTCGTTGATCTAAGCAGTGTTTATTTTGTAGATTTGGGCACGACGGAACAATATGAGGTTTTATTTTGGAGCTAACATTTCTCGAGGCCTTTAATATGAAAATACTGTAATTAAAAATAACTTATAAAATTGTGAAACGGAGTTCAAATGATGTAATATCGGATAAAACGTTTCTAAAAGTACACTGCTATTTTTAATTCGATTCAAAATTCTTTAGATCTACTCCGCCCCACACATCCCCGTTTCTCTCTTTCTTACCTGTATTAAATTACAAATAATAAGAACTTTCTGTTAAACGTTAGTTTGTGTCGTGTATAATATAATGCTGTGAATTCAAATCCGGCAGCAGACGAATTTTTTATTATTATTTACGTTTCACTAAAATCCTGCGTGTAAATTTTAAATTGTATTCAAATATCCACTAAAATTATAATTAGTTAATATAGTTAAGATTTATTGAAAACAATACGTTAAACAACACAAACTAGGGGAAAAATAAACAGGAAATAGGGAAAAAAATTTAATAGCACATCACAGTCTGTCCCTGAGTACTTTGGAATGAAAATGTAGTAATTTATTATTGAAGAATATTTGCGCAGAAATTCAGTAATAAAGTGAGTTTCAACTACACAGATATGAGAGATTGTGCCCTTTCAATTCCTGAGGACTTTATATCGACTAAATCGTACGAAGGGTTCCCCATTTTCTTATCTGATCATTTTCCTTTTTCATGTATTTCTTTTTACGTTTGTATGGGAAAGTGGGTGACTTCTAATGCGTTTCTGATGTACTTTTTGGGAAACTTTGTCGTGCCTGTTCCTTACGAACGGTCATTCCCTCTATTTCACATATATGCAGATTTTTTGATTTGGTCGAAACAAACATTTTAACTGCAATTGTCATTAGATTAATTTTGTATTGCATTATAAGTATACCCGGTCATAAATTATGCAACTTAGACAGTAGTGATTTCTTGATTTTTAAATGCAACCATTTTAAAAACTGAGCACATCAGGATACGGACATTCGAGATTCCACATGGTGCAATGGTACACCGAAACCTTTTATAGCTTCCAGCGTGATCAATAACGTATTAGCAACAGTATAAATATTTCATTCTGAGGCCAATAATAGCCAAAAAAATTTACAATGGCAACATGGTATTGTATCACGGAAAAATGTAAAGATAAAAAAATATCGTACTCAATTCATCCAAATACAAAAGCATGTCTCTTTCACTGTCACTCTCTCTTCCTCTTTCTCTATTTCCCTCTCTCTGTCTATCGTTCTCTTTTTTATCACACCGCACATATAAACACACACACATGCACACAATTCAATTTTTTATGAATTCGTCGGGAGCGCTGGAAATTGTAAAAAATAAAAATTGTTGGAGCCAGTGATCAATGAATTCCTACTTCAGTTTAATTGCACGATTTCTACAATTCTACTCCGTATAAAATATCGTAGATGAAACAATTCGATTGTTTTCTTAAATTAGAGAAGAAATCAGTCAGTAACTTTGAACACGCAGATTAGATATATAATTTACAGACGGTTTAGTCAGTTATAGATTCAAATACGAAAAAAGAAGAAAACTCTGACAGGTAAATAAAACAGATTTGTGGAAAAAATAATCAAGATTGACATTTGTGCAGCACCAAAGCTTTAAGAAACTCAATCCCGCTGTTTTGTTTTCGGAATACTCATTCTGAGTTTCTCATAAATTATCAGGTAATAGAGAATGTAATTCACCAGAGAATGTTTCCTGCACTATCAGAGCAAGGTGTTAAATTCTACATTTGACCCAGTTGAATGTTATAATAATGACATATCATCGCCTTTTACAATCTTACTGTTAAATGTTATGAATATCGATTTTCCTCCGCATGCACCATAAAGCAGATTTCACGAGCAGAGATTATTTCACCTTAAGGAATGGATAGAAATGGGTGCGAGGATTTGCTTGTAATGTAATGGGAAAATAATATTTCGCGATTTGAAAACACGGAGCATATTGCAGTTATAAAAAATCAATAAAAACGTGGACTTAGTTTATTAATATGAAAAGAAATCCAAACAAATATCTTTACGTTCTTAGGGGTACGAATTCGCCAGTAATGACGACGTGTATACTATGGCGTGGCAAGGTTACACCGGAAAAAATTTTAAGCGGGGTGAAGCTTTGTGAAAGTTGGCGACTTTGGAAAACGAAGAAGTATTCATTAATGACGGGTGCTATTAGACTGTTGGAGGCAAAAGGCGCTATTCGAATATGATTGTAAAACTCTACCTGCAAATAGAGTGCCGTGTAATATAGCAGAGCACTGTGTGACGGCGCCATCGTTAGTCGCCGAGGAGTGTTCGAGTAACGACGCAGGAAACCTAGCTGCACGTTACGTGGAAACATATTGTTCCCTTCTTTCAGACAAAACTTTTAATTGGTTCAATTTAATCAATTACTGATTTACGTCAGTGATATTCAGGATCTTCAGTCACGTATGAACATCCATTATGAATTTCAAATGAAATTTTAATTCAGATAATTCTCTATTTCTATTTACGAAGACTTTCGTTAAGTTTGTAACCGTGGTTACGAAACTGAAACAGCGCGTATTGATCTAATAAAGCTAAACCAACAACCATTTCTTTGGCTGATATCCCGAAAGCAATGAATCAGGCTGCAATGCATGGGAAATTAAGAACGTCATCATATACTATATTTGCTGAAATTAGACCATTCGGTTTGATAGATGTTGGAGTCTTAGTGCCGCGAGTTGACTTGGACGAAGTTCAACTGGCGCGACTACGACCAAACTTAATGATGTGGGTTTCCCGGGAAGATGGACTCATCTCACCACTTCCACAAGAGCCATATGAATTTATTTTACCCTTCCAGTTTTTGAAGAATCTATGGAAAGGAAATAAAGTTAAATTATTTCTGAATTTTGCTTCCGGAAGCTGATCAATGAAGAAAATTAAAAATCATCAATCTTATGCGAATGTGAAACCCTCGCTAAAGTGGAAAATGATGACGCTTGTCGATTGTTTAGTAGTCTAGACTACTACGAATCTTATGATTATCAGTAATATATATATATTACTTAAAAATGTACCGAATCACACTTCTTCAATCTTATTCTTTATACATAAAAATGAATGTTTCTTGGTTTGTCCTAATATAATGTGACACGTTTTTATGTTTACGGATAAATAAATTTCGCATCCATTAAAACACCCTCCCTGACCTGCGGAACTAAATAACTGGGTAAGTTATTTTTCTCACCGTCCAGGACGTGTACGGTGATGCTGGCAGGTCTCGCGTTAGAAGGTGCACACGTGTAGTTCCCGGAGTCGTGCTTTTGGGCTCGGGCGATGACCAGCTGACTTCCGGTTCGTTCCTTGGTCACGACCACGCCGCGTTCATCATAGTCGTAGTTTATCATCCGCTCGTCGTGGTACCAGAACACGTACACCGGAGGTTCCGTGCTCCTCTTCAGCGTACAGACGAGCCTCAGCTCGCTGCCGCTACGCAGATGCAGGTCTGGAGCTCCCGCTATGTCTGCCACGGCCTCTGAAACAATGTCAGGTACAGGATTAAATATCTCTGCTACGTCAAGCCATTAGCATTTTGGAACTTGAAAATTGTGATGTCACATCAGTTCATTCACTGAGATATTTTAATTATTCAACGTGTAGTGTGACTAGCAGCTAAAAATGTCTCAGGGAAAATAACAAGACGAGATACCGACTCCAATGCAGATCAGGTACGTGATATTGAAACGAAGATTGCTGAATTGAAAGAAAAATTATTAGGAGACAGACGACTCCTAAACATAAGATATTGATGGACATTTACTGTGAAGTATAAAACAGTGAATACTGGATAAAGTACATCCTCAACATAAGAAAAACCTTTTTATTTCTCAATTGGTCGATTTTATTGGACTATATAAAATCGTTTTTAATATATACTTCTTTTTATTTTCCCGTCTAGTCCCGGATTTTCCAAACTTTTTCTTCAATGGAACACTTAGTATAATCTGACATTCTAACGGAGCACTTGTAAAAAGTAAAACAATATTTAATTCAGTAATCATTTTTAAGTATAGACCTGTAATATAATATAAATAAATAAAGTACTAGTAAATGATGATTTTGGGTCCTTGAAATGCATGTTTTGCTGATATCAGGCACAAGATTTTTGAAAATCTAATATCTGGTTTGGCATTTTGACTTCAATGCAGCATACTAAGAAAATCCAGCTTCGCATAAATAGATTTTAGAAAACTGAAGTAAAACAATAATAGCTTGTTCTGAAATATGGGGGTACACTTCTGAAAATCTTGCCCAGAAATAACAAAAAGACTGATAGTTGTTATTTTTCTTTCACATATTAAATCAATTACATTTTCATAGTCATTTCCATCTAAACCTACAGGTTTATCGTCCACACTAGTTTTCGGAAAATATTGCTAAAGAGTTGATTTCAAGTTATGTAGGTCTTATAAAAACATTTTGGAAACTTCTTCATCCACTTTAAAATTTAATTCAAACTTCAAGCACAAATGTATGGTAGGAAACCAATTAAGATCGTTAGACTCAACTCATGAAATCCATAATTGTATTTTTTAATCAAAAACATCCAATTTTATCTCTTGTATTAAAAATTATACTTTCTCCTTGTCACTTTGTAAAAATATCTGCCAGATATGCGAGTTTATTTGGTAAAACTTCAACAAAATGTTGTCCGGAATTAAGTTGTCCCTTCAAGAAGCCCAACAGCTCATTTCGAAGTTTAAAAAGTCTTAATGGTACTTTTCCTCTGGACAGCCATCTCACTTCAGTATATAATAAAAGTGTTTTGTGTTCACTAGCCATGTTATCGCACAAAATTTTTAATAATCTGAATTGAAGTGGGCACTACAATTTTCTTTCGGACCTAAAGTTGAAAACCGCTGCACTTAAGGGTCCCGACAATGAAATTACGTTCTGTTGAATAAAATTCCACAAACGAAGGTGTATAAGGCTGGTTTATTTTTTGGTCAGCGTATCAATTCTCCAGCAGCCTTAATTTCGGTCTTCGCGACCATGACGACAGAAACATTCAAACCCATGGCAGGATTCAAAACCGGACCCATGGGTTGTGACGCTAGCCGTTAGACCATGGTTTTAACATACTTTTGAAAATTTATGTACTTGGTAGTATAAAACTCTGTTTTGTGGCAATTAGGACAACGCATATACCTTGCGAGAAGGAGATTTCAGAAAATTTCATGGAAAAGCCAGCATAAAATGTTTTTTTGAACGGAAAAGATTGACATATTGCCATCAACCGTACACAAAATAAATCCAAGAAAGAAAACACAAAATGTGTTAAGACGTTTCTTGAATTTAATCCTATTTATTGTATTTACCAAAAAAATCGATCCCCCTCTACTCCGTGGTTCAGGCAGAATGGTGAATTGTAAGCTTCTTTTAACCCCTTCAGTGGTAACTAAATTTTCCCTAAACAACAAGTTCACCACGGAAATCTTCCGGGGTAGAACGTTTTGGGGCAGTGGGGCAAGGCCCGGAACTTTTTGGGGTGTACCACTTAAGGTATTAAAAAATTCAATAAAATAACTAAATATTTGAATAAACTAATGTTTGATACATTTGTGATGCGTCTTTTATTTTTCTATATTAAAAAATATTAAACAATAAATGTCCCCGGATTCCTCTATAATAAAAACCAATTAATAACTCGATAAATAGTTTATTTGGTACTTAAGTTAAATCAACCGAATTTTGATGCGTTTCTACATAAAATGTAAGTGATAAGATTTTAGCAGAAGAATATTGAAAATTGTGTCAATGACTTCATGTAATACCTGACTTATTATCCCTTTAAAATAAGAAGTAAGTATACAAAAGGAAAATTCAGTAGTAACTGAATGTGCTAAGAAACATCTAATACTTGTACCGCGTGTCAACGTGTTATTTCCTCCCCATGTTATAACGTTTCTGAACACGTCATTTCGTGTTTTAAAAAAAAAGATCCGAAAGAATAAGTAATATACCTGCGTGAAGGTTCCACTGAATTGTTCAGGAGCCTTTCTCCGTTTTTATGATAATGACGCGTTGTAGCTGACGAATAGCTAAAGGAATACTCGAGTCATCAAAGGGCGGAGAGCTGGGGGACAGTCTTTACGACACATGAAAGTAATATCCTCCAAGTTTCGAAAGAGATCGAATTCTGTAGAGGAGGTCATCAAGCCTCCGTTTCGTTTTACTGAAGTAGGAAACTTATGTTCTTCATCGTGGTATGAGACCCGTCTTCGTAAATGAAGGAGACTGGACTTTGAATCTCAGACGTCAATCCAATTCTATTTTATTACCTCGAAATAAACGGATGAAGGAATACATTTTTGTGTAGAAAATTTAGAGAAATTCAACAACCAAATAATAAATAATTCACTACAAAATTATTAAAATTTGTCACTATTAGTAAATTAAATCCTTAAAGCAGAATAAGGAGACTAGAGACAAAAACTTATGACACTGTATCTGTAAATATATTAAAATATCTCCAACTTTAAATAAAACTTTAAGTAAGAATAGAAACTGAATACTAAATATGAAAGGTTGCTAATAGTTAATTCCATTACAGCCAACGGATAGAACTCAGATTGTTACATAATTAAACGGAGAATAAATTATGACAAAAGCATTGTGAGCGAAGCACAAATTAATTAACTAATTATAAAATGAAATGATAAATAAAGGATGGTAAGTGAATACTCCAGCATTAAATTTGCTTTCCGTTCAAATTACTTTAGGACTGACATAAATTATAAAGTACAATAACCTCATTGGAATACACTTTCTCCATTACGATTTTCATTAATAGAACGGACAACAATCACGCAAATGGAAACCATAAATGTAAGCGTGTTTATAACGGGAAGTTGAAATATCCGTCTACTTTCTACAATAGCGAGATAAAATCGAAATGACTACTAGTTAAAATGCAGTTTTACTGTTATTCGTATTTTCTACCAACAAAAGCCGAGTTATTCATTAAACAGACAACCAAGCTCAAATTATTTACAGGGCTTTCTGCATCCTGCTTTAATCATAGATTATCATTCTGGCATGGGATAAAGGTCAATAATGCATTTTGATTACATTAGATAGGCTTGTAATTTTGACAGGTCACCATATTAAACATGTCACGTTTCTAATAATTATAAATTCATATTTATAAAATACTTCTTCCATAGAAAACAATACAATTAATGAAGAACTTTGTTCAAATTAAAATTAAATTCGTAGCTGTTACTGTTATTTTTTTTAGAAAAAATTCTGATCATAACGAAACGGAATACATAAGTTACTTGAACCGAAATCTGTTTAAAGTGTTGCTCAAACACTGACACGAGGAGTGGCGCGCAGGGAAAAATGTCCCGGGAAGGTATTAATTGCTCGGTAAGTCCAAGAATTGTCATTAAAGCATATGAAAGAAAGGCGCATTCTAAAGGATAGGGATGTACAAAAAGTTATCCAGGAGATTTTATTCCTGCTCTACTGCAAACATACAAGTTTTCAATCCAAATATCCGTCTGGTAATTCTAAAAATTATCATTACAATCTAGGAAGAGGATATGCATTTATTCCTGCTCTACAGGAAACATAAACATTTTGAATCCGGTCCAAAAAACACACACGGGCTAGAAAAAAAATTGCCATTATTGTTAGACATTGAAAAATAACGATCTGAAAAAGGTTGGAAATAAAATATATACATCTAATTAAGAATCGATACGTTTCTCTGTTATAGAATGAATATGTATGAGAAAATGCGTTAAGGATAATACGAGTTGTAAATTTGTTTTGTGACTTCTATTTAGACGTATATTTTACTGTCATTTAGTAAATATTTCTGAAGACAATGAAACTGAATAATAAGAGCAGTGTGTTGCTCAAACACTGTCGCGAGAAGTGTACAGGGAAAATTGGCCCGGATGTTGTTAGCTGTTTTGTAATTCTAAGATTTATTATTGTAAAATATGATTAAAATTCGCATTCTAAACGAAAGGAATGTACAAAAATGGTACCCTGAAGGACCTTATTCCTGCACTACTGTAAACACAAAACTTTTCAATTAGTACATCCTTCTTCTTCATTGACTTTGAGGGCCATTCAGGGCCTCTGCCTACTGAGTCGACTTTGGACTGTCATCTTACATGACACATTCCGTCCCTGCCATGATTCAAACCCGTGGCCTCTGTGATCTGAGGCAGCGACGTTTGCCACTAGGCCACAAGAGGTCCGCAATTCGAATATCCATCTGGTTCAAAAGACACCACGCGGGCTCTGAAATTTTTTTTTCTTATTTGTCAGACACTGTAAAATGAAGAACTAAAAGTGGCTGTAAATAAAATATATACAACTAATACGGAATTTTTTGCGTTTTTCTGGTGTCGAATAAGTATAAATGGGAAAACGCGTTAAGTAGTACATTGATTTTATGAGTTGTATATGGAAATTTAAATAGTTGTACGTAGTAATTACTATAGTTAGAGATATTTGTAAGATAAAAGAAACATGGGCGGTCAAAATTGATAGTAGTCTCTGCCGTTTGGTTCAATTGCAGACGGACGTTGGCCTCAACCTGGAGCTATTATTCGTGAATATTAGAACGTGGTTGAGAGACGAGAGGGGGGAAGGGGGAGAGAAAGGCCATAAGTTACACACGACACCACATAATGTACCCATATAGCATAGGTCGAACGCAGTACTTGCGGTGAGAGGCGTATAATGACATTTACATATTGGCGCCGGAGGGTCGTGGATATTTGCATGCATATAGCAGTCCCGTCCCCACTTTAAATCTAACTACTGCTGGCGTAACGTCTATGAATTATAGGACTCGATTTTTGTAGCTCGGAAAGTTCTGGCCCATTTACTGCCTCATGTCTGGCCAGAAGCCCAAAGTGTATGTGTATGGATGTGTGTGTGTGAGAGAGAGATCATGCCCGTGAAATACATGTCACGCCATGTTCTACTTTTATCTGCAGTATGTAGTCATTATTAGGAAACACAGTTGTGGATGATGTGTAGTTGTGCCCGATAAATTGTGTGGGTCTGCCGTCTAAAATTATGGAAGCTAGTCTATATATTGGCGCAGTAATGGCATTTATGTTACATTCCCGTCAACGAGCTGAACGTTATGGCGCTCCGTAATGAGACTTCCCCATCTCGCGGGGCGAAAGAACTATTATCATTTAATTAGAGAACTACTCAATAATAAGCTTAATTTGCGTCCCTCTAAATAGATACCGCCTCCCTCATAGTCATTACACTATTAAATGCAATTACATAGAATAAAACATGTGACATAATATATCTATTGGGTGAGTTTACAATAATTCACAAAATAAAAACAGTTTATAAAAATTAAAATATAGGTTTAAAGTCATAAAAATTTACATTTAATTATAGAACTCAATAATGAGCTTAACTTTCAACGTTCCATATAGATACAGCCTCTTCTATATCACTATTCAATACCATAATTACATAGAATAAATGATATATGATGGATCATATAATATCTTGCGGATTAGAATAAATAAAAAGAAGAGCAATAATTCAGATAGAAATTAAAATTTAATTGATACAAATAAGGACGCCAAGGCTGTTCGAGAACAGCCGATGAAGAAAGTTAAAACGGAGCATGGAAAAGGAAACATACTGCAAGGAAAAGAAATAAATACCCTACGATTTGCTAATGATATTGTAGTATTAGGAGAGTCAGAAGAAGAATTGGAAACCATAATAAATGGCATAAAAGTGGTCCTTAAAATAGAGGTCAAAGTGAGGATTAATAGAGGGAAAACCAAGGTAATGGAGTGTAGTATGGGAAACACTGGAATAGCAAAGGATATTAGATTAGGAAGGGATATTTTAAAGGAAGCTGAGGATTTCTGCTACTTGGGAAGCATAATAACTAGAGATTAATAACATTCAAATATTTATTAAATTACAGTACACTGGACAGAAGTCAGAAATTTATTACTAATTTAGAATTTCATGAAACAAAACGTTTAATTCCTAAGTTCAGGAATCCCTTTAGTGTTATATAATTCAAACAAAACGTGAACAGAAAATTAACAGAAAAAGAATTGGACTTGTTACGCAACGTTTTGATTACTGATAATTTCATTACGTAATAACTGAATGACCACGTCCAGAATATTTTAAGATTAGTCTCTTATATTTAAAATTTTCATGTTCTGCAGCAGAACGAAATTATCGTAACAAAAGTATAGCATTTTTGAAAACAACATTCATATGTATATAAATGTTTCATTTGTTACGTTCTCCTGATTTGCAGAAAACATTCCTCAGTAACACAAGACTATTTCATTAATTTGACGTGTGTGCTCTAATTGATTATATGGGTTGCAATATATTTTTATTTATTATTACGAATTCAGTCTTTGACTGAGCTTTCAGTTTAATTATACATTAGCATTTGCAATATAAAACACATGTAAATATACTGTTTTCCACACAATGAACTTTGTATATTTTTATGTAAAACATTGTGACAGATTTAGAATTGTATTTAAATTTGAGATGTCTGCGGCTAATTAAACACCAAAACATTTCCAGTGTAATATATATATATATATATATATATATATATATAATAGAGTGAATGAAGGAAAGACAAATATTTTCACCGAATAAATTATTCGGTCACTTTTCTTCCAAGTCTACCCAAACTTTTAAAACACTGTGTTATCTATTATAAATTTTGACTCAAGACAGAAGTTAAGCAACATATAACCGTTTTTAAAAAAAACGCAAACCGTTCTTTATGACTACGAACGGGGTTCTAAAAACTTTGGTGAGTTGTTAAATTGCCCGAGTGTGTACAAAGGAAAGTTCGGTGCATAAAAAAGAACTCTCGCTAAATACATTTTTGAATGTTGGAATTTTAATAGAAATAGTTATCAAGAAAAAAAGAAAGTGTTTACACTGGAATTTAAAATTTATAACGACGTTCCATCATCTCCGTGTTGATGGCAGCTTTGTACGTGTGGTAGTGAAACTTGTACGTTCGTTTACATTAGACTAATTTATTTGATGCAGTGAATTTTATTTTCTATGATCGTGTTAACGCTTTGTTTGTGCATCTCTAATTTTTATTGAAACAATTATAGATCTTTTCCTGCTCAAATCATGCGGAAATGACACCCGATTGAAATACTTACATTATTATGTATACAACTAAAATTTAATCTATGATATATTACAGCTGTTTCTAGTCTTATCCCATAAGTATTATGAGTAATATTACAGTTACATGTTAGATTTTACAGCATAACAGAAAAACTTTTACAGCATCAGGGAGTCCCCATAAATCATACTACTCCGTGTGACAGTTCGTAGTTTCTGTTATAACGTAATAATTGAGCTATATATATATTGTAACATGAAAAGTTACGATGAACAATGCAGGCCAGCTTGCGAGTTGTAATTGTTGATGAACTGATGCAACCTGGGCCAACAATGTAGTCTGGCGAGACGGAGAGTCGTCATAGGGTGATAGGAGAAGCAGGTTGTGTCGGCGGGACGACGAGAGACTGACCACGCCCTGCAGATATAATTTTTTTTCATGCTCTGATTGAAATTGAAACTATTAAAATCAATTTTTGTTGTTTTTATAAAAAATACCAGGCGCCCTAAAGGAATTAAGAAATCCTCGAATACGGAGGAACAACGGATCCGCTACAATATACAGTATAAATTGTAACTGTATAAATTGACTTACTTTTGTTTGAATGAGAGTATAATAAACACCTACAGTTTCATAAATTTACAATATTACTTGTAATTTCTTTATCCTATATATTTCTATGAATACACCGCAGTCCGTCAATTGAATCGTACAAATCCTGAAGAAATTAACCTAATCTATTTAGGGTCGAAACGTTGGAAGTATTGAATAATGTATTTTTCTTTTTTCAATATAATTTGTTGTTTAATTTAATTTAAAATATACCTACGTTAAACTTCGCCTACCTGTCACTTTTAGTTCCACAAATATGCTAGTAGGAGGGTGAGTTGACACCTGGCATTCGTACCAACCGGCGTCTCGGGGTTGCACGAACTTTATCTGCAGACCCCAACTCTGAAATAGTGGGGGAAATATCACAATGTCAGAAAAATTAAAAGAATGAATAAAATCTCATAAATGCCGAAAATGGTAACACCCTACGTGTTGAAAAATAATAATAAAACGAGTATTGAGTCATCGCTGATTATTGATACCAATATTAAATTAAGAACCAATTAACTTAGGTAATTCAAATTGTTTAGTTATTAAAAACTTATAGAAATCAATCACAACTGTCAACAACAGAAATTTTTGCAATAGAAGCTTAAAAAATATTAGATAATATATCTACTTACTTGAAAGAGTAATGTATATGGGACAAAAGGAATTAGATAAGGAATTGGTTATACACGCAGAAGTAGAATTTTGTAATCCAGAAGTAATTAGATATAAAATATTTCCTTACCTGAAGATGCCTGGCGTGGACGACGAGGAAACGGTCATCGCTGCTGTAAGTAGCCAGTCCTACAGTGAGCAAATGGTAGTCTTTACGCCGGATCCACGACACCTGAAGTCAATAGTTTAACTCTATTTTAAGTGCAATAACCCTGTCGAAATATAATTGTATAAATGTATTTTCGTTTTCTGTGAGTATTCCACTTACTTTAAGTCATTAATTTCTTTCCTATATTAACTGGAGCCTCAAAACAAGAAAAGTTTAACTAAAAAAAACATTTTTCAACAGAACATAATCATACAAAAAAAATATCATGAGCATGAACACACTCGAGAATCTTTCCGTGTTACTTTAAATTATCTAAATACCGAATTGGAACTCGGAATATTATATTACTGCGTTTTCTGGTTGGTGATTCCTGAAAACGTCTATAAGAAAATTCGCTTCCCATGTATGTATGTGCGTATGTTCCGTACACATATCTAAACGTGTATAGAAATTTAGAAAAAAAATTGCTTACGTGTCCATTGTGATCCGGAAACAAACACTGTAGGGGAAAGTCACGACCGTCTCACGTAGGGACGAGGGTGGATAGGGTGGGATCGTAAAATATACAAAAAGTCAGTTATTTTACGCAAATAAATAATTATTGGGGGTCATTAAGATTCATAACTTTTCTCCCGAAACTATTAGGGTATAGTTTGAGCCTTATTCGGAAAGGCGGCTACCAGGCTATGGAAGGCCCTGAAAATCAAATATTATTCAACACTCATCTTAAGTTGTAATTCTGCACCAAAGGGGAATGGGAGAGTTGCTTTGCATGTGGTAACCGAGATTGATGTCTATTCAGCGGTGTTGGAACTCGCTAAGTTTAATTATGAAGTTCAACGTGTACTTTAGCCCCAGACTGGTTGGGAGATGGAGGGGGATGGACCGAGATCCGTTTCTACTCCAGAATCAAAATTCGGTACCGGAATAATATAAATAAATAACCGCGTAACTCTGGACAATCGGATAGTGTATAAAAATAGTAACAAGGAATTTATATATTAAATTCCAAGTATTTGTCTTATAAACGTGAATAGTAATATTTTTGGTGTAATTTAAAAAAGTATTCTTTCTCCTTGAACTAAATATAGGGAGTCATGAAGTCAATGCCATGAATTGCTAATTCTATGCCTGTTGAAGTCTCTAAGGACAGACGAAACATCGTATTTTTTAACTTGGTAATCAATCTTTTGGCAACAAAGATCGTTAAAGTTTACTTATAAAAAAGGCTAAGTGTGTGGAATTTACTGTCATGAAGAATTCACGACGTCTCTTAACTTTATCAAAACTAACTGACGCTAACTGATGTGAATATTCATTCCCAAACAAGCTGAATCGCACTATTTCATTGAAGATTATGATTTTTATGTTATACTGTTGAATATAGAATGAGGACGTAATGGGCTAATGGAAAATGTAGGGGTTAGATAAAGGAACAATTTTGCATGGAAATATTTACAAAATTCCATAATAATAATTAGCACACTGATAGAAGTATGTAAAATGTAATAATTTTGTGAACTATAGAAAGCAAAATTTTTAAATAATTTATGCCTAATTTTATACGCAAGTTAGGTAGCAGAAATGAAAAAAGTCTCTCTGATAATACGGTATTGGCCGGGAGAAAAATTTAGCACAGTCGGAGAAAGTAAATCTTAATCAATTTATTTTCAAAACTGTACGGACCACTGACCTGGTGGCCTTTTGTAAGTAAACGAATACTTATTTCAGACCTATGAGCAGCCAGACGCAATATCACTCCGCTGAGTAGCTTAACCCTCCCCCTCCCACCGCTTAAAATATAGTGAATAAATTTCGCTCTCCGCAAAATACGACGGGAGAATTACGTATGGCATAAAATAACCCAAGTAAATTCTCAGGGGGGGTACAATGGACTGGATTTATTTCACACAGTGGAAACTCTAATGCTAGAATATCTCACCAAATATATATTTTTTTAATTCACGTCGTATAGATTATACAAAATTGTTTGATAGGAACTGATGTAAAATATGTTAATAATCAATTATTTGTATTGTGGTAATATTTATTTTATAGTGAATTATGATATTATAAATGACTGTTTATTTTTATATGTAGGTATTAAAGATTAGATACCCAATGTCAGCCTTCGTTTATTGATATCATTTGATGAAGTTAAATTTGAAGCATGGCAGATCGTAAGGCACAGAGGCAGGGCAGTGTGGCGTATTGATTGTAAAATAGTACAGATAATTGTTTATATGAAAGAAGGTTGGAGAAAACCCTCAGATGAATATGCCTTATTGAGACGAAAGGTTCTGAGAAATATATGTTTGGCATTTAACTGAATCAAATTATGTAAATAAACGAAGACAAAATATTGTATATCCATTCTTTAATATCAAGTTATAGTGATTTTTTAGTGCAAAAACAATTATTCATTTATTAAAACAACTTTAGTTGCATTTTAATTGTTTTTATGTAACAGAAATTTTGCAAATATCTATATATTGCATTTGTAGCAAGTATTAGTTTCTAGTTATATGTATAATGTGTAAACGCATTTATAATGTTTATCTGGTTCTCATTTACATTAGTGATAACATTTTGTAATTAAAAGAATACTATTTTATTTGTTCTTGTGGTATTCAATCCTAAGACTGATCAGATGACTCCATGGTTAACCTCACAATCAATTTTCATATAATTGAGTACTTATATTCTGTAAATTTTATGTTGTGAATATCCACTTTAACTATGTTAGTAAGAAATCTGCATATGTGGCTTATTTAAGGGACACGAGGACTTAAATGTCAGCCATAATTAGGAAGAAATCGATTTTCTAATTTTTTCATATTCACATGTCTATAGGATCATAGAGAAAATTTTTTATTCAAGTCCGTCACTTTTAAAGGCTCAGGAGCTATTTAAATGCATTTGATTCTAAATTAATAAATTACTTTTTTCAGAAAAATGAGTTTTTCTGAACTTCATAATTTCTGCTACCAAAAATCTTCATTCTTTTTGTACATAATCTACAAGATAATACATTCAAATTAAAGTATTAGTTTCCTAATTATTCAAGTAGTTTAAGTGAAACATTTTTAAATTGATGAACAGTGCCAATTTTTAAGTAACAGTTTGTAGCTTTGAATAAAAAGTTACTTACTCCCGACAGTTTTATTGAATTTCAAAAATAATACTAACAATTGATCTCAGTGGTCAACCCTACATATTATTGTAAAAAATGCTAAAAATATATTTAATTACGTAACGCAAGGAACATTTTCCAAACTGCCAAAAAACAAGTTTACAGAAACTAAATATTATACTTTGCTTATCATGTTTTTGTTAACACACTTTTAAAATTTCAGCTCAGTAGCTTTTTATTTACAGGAATTTCAAATTTCAGTCTCTCTGTCCCCTTTTTTCTGCACAATCTGTACTGTAATTTAGTCTGTAAAAAATTTAAAGTAACTAACTTGTAAACAGCTTTAACTATTATCTTTTACTATGTAGTAAACATATTGTAAAACAATCTTATAATTTTGATGAATAAGAACTCATTGGAATCTGAAGTTTTACGGTACGATAGAGGTCAATTTTCCGTATGTTATGTTTAATATTGCGTTAATTGAAAAATGATTATGAATTAAGTATTGAGGTATACGTTCTCATTCGGTTCAAATTTAATAGGTAAGAATTATAATTTCTGGACTTTCCAATAAAACCGAAATTTTATTACGTAGTTGTTAACTTACCACGCCGGAGCTGAATTTTCGCACGACGCAAGGAAGCGTCGCCGTTCCAGCAGCCTGGGCGACGACGACGGTGGAATTCTCCGTGGCGAATATTCCGGCGCCTCCGCTGCCCGGCGTCCCTGCTCCCAAGGAATTGGCGTCTCGGTGCTTGTTCGAGCCGCGTCTTCCCTCGTAGCTACGTGCCTCGCGGTTTGGTAGACCTGCAAGGAAGATGATCATGAAACATCAGTTGCCATTCTTACGAAAATATAATAAATATTTATTATAATAAACATAGTCTCAATGAAGAATATTTCATTGATATTAAACACTATAATCCTATTACTGTACTCAGGATGATATTAACTGGGGTGCAAAGATTTTGTAACTAGTTGGTTGGTTTGTAGAGCACTGAAGTAAAGCTTAAATAAAATTTCTCATAGGGAGAAAAATGCAGGTAAATATTGACAAAATAAGTGCATATTTGAAGGGACAGAAAAAATATAGTGAAGAAGAACGGGCCGAAAATATGTGAATTAGACGAAATTATCGGTAGCTTCGAGGGCCATGAAGCTTACAAACCTACATAACTTACATTAAAAGTGCTTTCACAAACCTAAAATGAAAACAATCAGTGAAATGCATTTTAAATCATTTATCAACCCCCACAAAATTTATTTCAGTTTATTATTTACAACAAAAATCATTATTTACTTTCCATTTATATGTTTTTTAGTAGACATAGTATGTGAATTTTTATTTCTTATAAGTTCTTACCATTTTACTTGTAGTTAGTCATTTGTAACCAAATTAAAGTTGTTAGTTTTATATCATTAATTTTAATTACAAAACAAGTAAAACCATGGCATTTGTAGACCTCTACTCAATAACCACAAGTGTTCCTCTCTTTAATAAACAATATCTAATCTGGGGCATATTACATGAACAAGACAAGGGAATAGAGACTAAAATTGAGAAATACATGAATACATGTGGCGCTATAAGGAGAAGAATAGAGAAAACAAAAAGGAAGAAAACATAATTTATATTTCTCTATGAAATATCAATGACAATAGTTTTACATGGAGGAGAGAGTCGGATGACTTCAACTAATGAATAGAGACAAACAGAAGCTTCAAATATGAAATTTCTATGATAATTTAAAGTATCCACAAGTGAAGATAAATTCAGAACTGAAGAGCATGAGTACATCTTAAGCCGCCATAATGAATCTTAAAGTATTAGAAAGAGATGAGTGGGAAGACCGTGGAAGAGATGCTGAGACTGCCTTATGTCTAGGCCCGGAAAGGCAGAATAAGAATCATTATGTTAAATAACATTTTTATAACGATTACATGAAAACAGTTTGCAATGATTGATTAAATAATCAGCGGCAGTCAGCATTTAACGTTACGGAATCCAGCTTGGGATGCCGCTATGTCTTTTATGTTGCATTTATACTAGTCTATAAGTTACACACAATTAATTTTTGAAACGTGTCTTTTCCTAAAAATTTGAGATAGTAAGGAATACGTTTATCTTTCGTTGTTAAATTCATTCAACAATTAATCAAAACGATGCATATCCTTATATTAGTAAAGTTTTAATTAATTTTCCAACGGACTGACACTCTGGTTATGACTTGAGTGTGTTGTATCTATTACTGTGGTGTTCCATGGTCTAAATATTTACCACCTAAGCGCCTTCTCAGTTCACGCTGTCTTCCACTAAAATAACTTTTTTCTAGTTAAAGATTGACGTACGACTTATATTTAAAAGTCGTTTGGCAATCAACCGTCCTGATAGACTAAAAGCTTCGGAAAGATTTCCAGAATTGGAAGATTAAATGTTAAATCAGAAAGTCCACGAGTTAGAAAAAAAAGAGGATGCTCTAGTAACTTTTCTTGGAATTAGTTAATATCTAGATGGCAGCTGTAAGATATTTCTACGAAATGGTGTCCTTGCAAGGGAAATGCTGAAGATCAGATGTGAGGATTACAGCGAGAGATTGAAGGTCACACGGTGGCTCGTTTCCCAAACGTCGTGCGATAACATTTACCCTCGTGAAGAAGTTTCAGTATTTAAGTAGGGTTATCTGGAAACCTTTCTCCCCCTAAAAAGTATTTGGCCAGTTTCGAGAAACAAACAGACGCCCTCTAACCTCAGCATTTCTGACAAAGGCCGGCCAGCGTCTTCGGTTTTCATTCGTACGGCAGACACTATCTCAAGGGATTCCTCCCCTCTTGCGGTTACAAATTCCCCCGAGTCGTATCCTTGCCTTTATCTCGCCTTGGCAAATTTGTAGTGAAAAGGAACGCTCTCCTTACTCTTCTAGAACAAATCTTTCCCTGGAAATGGATTTGTAAACGGATAAGGCGAGGTTCGCTCGTTGGCGGTGAATCTAAGTTCTACGTTTGGCATTATGGTCTAATTTATCGTCTCGTAAACTTTCTACTAGCAGTTTAATAGAGAAGAACTGTGTAAGCTAGTTTAAATATCATTTCGGCGGTCACTTTATAGACGTTTTAGCGTAAGGTCTTATACACCCAACAACATTGAACACTGCTCAGTTTGCAGTTTGTTATTTAATTAGTAATGTACGTAATATGAAAAATATTCTTTCTCTTTAATCTGAAACAGCTATTAGTAGCATATCCTTTCGTTCCTGTAGGAACATAGAGCATCTGTGAAACATTTCCACATAACTCTATTCTTTGCCAACTTTTTTCCAGGTCTTTCCACACTCCTTCGCCTCCTCCATAATCGTCCTCTTCCAAGTGTGTTTAGGTCTTCCTACTTTTCTTTCAATTGAAAACACAGCTCCCATACCCCACAGAACGAGCCGAATTCCCTGGTACCTGGATCAGAACTGTTGGATAGTTTTAGGATGTTAGGAGTGATAATAGTCAGTTTTGAATATAAAACCTGACCGTGATCAGCTTTGTGAACACAGCCGTTGCAACATTGCCTTTAAATAATTGTATATCAAGAACTGTACAACGTTTGATTGATATATTTAATAATTATGAAATTTGATTATTACTTTTACTGAAACACTAAATAATTTTAACAGATGCAAGACATTTCAGATAAAAAGTCCCCCCAAAAATCCATTTAGGTGCATTTTTTTAACCAGTCAACTCATAGGCAAAAAAAGTTCCAGTAATAAACGAGTATTTCTTAAATAAGCATAGGCTGGTAGTACTTAAAATACTAGCCAAATGTTTTTAAAAGATGTATAATTCCAAAACTACTAACGTCCAGGTTCTCTTAAGAAAATGTAAGAAAAATGCTATTTCAGTTGGTTACACACATGAGTTAAGTGTATTTGTGTGACATAGGCACGCACAAAATTTGAAAAGTTACCTAAATTCTAAAAACAAAATTGCTCCTATGAAATATTTAATGGTATGTATTTTATTTAGTTTAATGGAAGAGTTCTAAAAGTAATTAGTACCCCTATCACTTTTAATTCTACCGTATTATTTTTCGCACACTTCACTGTCAGACGTATTTCCGACCATCAAACAGTCACACAGCAACAGAGATGACGTCATTTAGCTCTCCCATTGTTTTCCTTATGACTGACATTGTTTGCTACATAGTACTCTCTTTTTGGCAGAACTCATTGATGCTCATCACTCTGTAAATAAAGTAAAACATTTAAAGCTAATAGAGAAGTAAATGTACCAAAAGGCCCACTCGAATGGAAATTGCCGTTTGTGTGGTTATTGTTTTGAATTTCGTTTCGCAACTCCCTGAGGGCTCAATTTAGCGGCCATGGTTTTTCACTTCATCGATACGGGAACGAGGAACGGATATGACGATATAAACAATTAATTTACATGTCCCTATATGCTCAGCTACTCGTTTGTACAACATTTTAAAATAAATATGGAAGTGAACGTGGGAGTTAAAAGCGGGACTCGGGTAGCGACAACGAAATTTATTTTACAAATATTCGATACATTTAAAAATTGAAATACGATGGAAATACGATATGAAATTATGAGAATTCCCTTACAGGACCTTAATAATTGGGGCAGTTATCTTTAATTAAATGAAGCAAAAATCGAAAACATTTAAGCAGTCAAAGAATTTTGGTTCGTAAAGGGAAAATTTCTGGATTTTTTCCCCTGTAACATTAACAAAGAAAAAAGTGTCATTTAAATTATTTTAAAAGCATTGGAATTGATTCGTTAAATTTTTGTTATTAAACGAATTTCTAATAACATGCCGGGAAATACGTCCATGATTTCCAGGAAACTTGAGGGATATTATATGATAATCTCTAGCAATATACAGATTTTTTTATTTAAATTTCTCATGAATTAGTGCAGAGGTTTTATGAAATTGGGGTGGGAGGAGGAGAAATTAAATGGGTAGCATTTAACGAATCTGTTTTACCTTATCGTATAATACAAAAATATTAATCACAATATAACTTTAATTTAATCGTGTTTTCCGTTTTGCCTATTAATTAAGATAGTTTCCTTTATTGGCAGCTTTCACTTGTCATACTTTACCGGGAAATAGTTTATAATGTGTTTATTAAATACGAAAAAATTTACAGACCATTCGAAGCAGTTTAAATTGTTGAGAGAAACGGTATTCTTTCCCTGCTATGGCCAACATTTACTACGGGAGAACGCTCCAGGAACCACTCTCTGGAGGTAGTTAAAGTTTCAAATACCGTATTTGCAAAGAGAGCATTTCGAGTCGCGTTGAATCTTTAATTTCGAAATCCAGCTACACTCACATAAGCCAACCACACGCAGTCTTCATCCGCGACTCTAATGGACTTCTGTATTCTACATTCCATTTCCAGAACCGTGCCGCGTTAAGTAACCCCGAAATAACTGTTTCCGCCTACAACAATTGTATTTGTTATAAAAATCGTTATTGTACAATGGCGTATATAAAATATGAAATAAATATATTTAGGCCAAAAATAAAACATTCGACAAATAAGTTTAAATTACAGAATCTGTGAAATAATTGATTTGCATAAAGTTCTAAATTCTGTACGTAACTAATAATGGTCTACTTTGTGATCTGAGTATTTTCTCCGCTACTGAAGTAGATTTTGTTCTTCAAATAAGGATTATTAGATTTAAGTGTTAAGGTTTTCAAAAGATTTTAAGTTTAAATATACAAAATTCTAAATTTTTATATAATATGACACCTGAGTTTAATGCTGAAACTGGACCCAATATATAAATATATATAAATTTGCATATTATTTCTAATAAAATTCCTTATTACAACTACATTTAACAAGTATCAGATAAAAATAACCAATACTGAGCAAACCAAATATTTTCTTTTCATTTTTAATAGACCAGAAAGTCTTAGAAAATACAAATGATTCAAAATGTGTTAGTTATGGAATTTCTGATACAATTCATTATATGCTTAGTTTGAGACTCATCCCAATTAATAATGCAAGAAATATTTATTATGAATTTACACAGTTCATAAAAAAATAAGATTTATACAACTATAAATTTATAATAAATAAAAAGACGGCCAATAAGTCAGCATAAAATTTTATTGCTATTTAATTAATATATGTGAGACGTTTCGTCTCTCTTTCGAGAATTTATCAGGAAAAAAATTTAGCAATATATGTCCTTCACTCCTTGAATCTCTAGACCGTAAAATTATTAAATCTATTGAAATATTTACAATTTAATAATATTTTTGGACGAGGGAGTCCAGGACTGAAGGACATGAATTGCTAAATTTTATGTCTGATGAAGTTTCGAAAGGGAGACGAAACGTCGCATTTATAATAATCAAATAGCAATAAAATTATATGTTGGCTTATTGTTTATTGTAAATATAAAAAACAAAATTTAAGATATAAATGACAATAAATATTGCCTAATTTTAAGGTGTCGTTATGAAATTTTAGTCATTTTAATCATTTTAACGAATAACATTTCATATAAACTATTTTTGTTTAAATACTTTTTTCACAAAATATAAAATTTCAAAATTATCCTAATTAAATTAACAACATTTTTCTAATTTATGTATTCTCACACAATTATGGTTCCAGATTTCCTTATTACTTTAATGCTCTCTCAATCTAGTTTCAAGTACACTTTTAGTTAATGTAAATATTTTCTGTAATTTTTGTAGTAACACCTTAAGAAATCGCAAACGTGGTGACGAAAAGCCGTTTAAACTGCAGAAAAAATGTGTCTGAAAAACTGGTCGTTAATATTTAATTTAGAACGTGTTTCTTTACAATGACGCGGCCAAAAAATGTAAGTAAGAAACATTGTGTTTCGGTTTAAATCTTATTCTAAACTGCAAACATTTTGATAAAAAATAATTTAATCTGTTTTTAAACTTATTCTGACCGTAATTTTAGCCACATTTAATTACCATTTTCTTTATAAGGATCCAAATCTTGCACAATTTTATATATTCCTTCGTTTCGATAGTACATCTCTCATATTGTTAAATAACTGTTTCGTTATGACATAGTTGAAGAAGTCCTCAGCTTCCAGGCGAAACCAATGGCATACTTGTGATGGGATTTTGACTCCCCGGGGTGAATAACTTTGGGTTAAAGGTGGCGAAGGGAAGGGGTGGAATGTTTCTCGCTGAGAAGCGATATATGTGTATATAAGGCTATGGCCGTGAATTCTATCAGGACACATATAACCATGGGCCTTTGATGTTACACGCCCAGCAAATATCATTACCTTCAAACCTCCTTTGACAGGGAGAATTGTAAGTAGCTTGAAAAATGTCTCCAAGGAGTAATACACTCAAGCTTTATTTTCCACGCTGCGTGGGAGATTGTTGCCACGATGGCTTTTCTTTTTTGATATATATATATATATATATATATATATATATATATATAAATTCCTGGAAAACTATAAATTATTGAAACATTTATTTTATTAAATATCTATAAAAATTTAGCTGATATATAGAGGATAAAACTGCATTCAAATGAGTCTTGGGTTCAGAAAATATACTGTATTAGCTTAAAGTGATAAGACGGTCATGAATATTTAATAATAATGACAATTAGTGCATAACTTCTAAGTATCAAAATTTAAAATACAAACAAAATTGTTCAGTTCAAAGGTTATAAATTCTATATATTCTACTGAAATCAATCTAATTAAGTTTTTAATTATTTTGTTTTGTACCAAACCGCTCAATGTTTAAACGGTAAGCGGTGTTTATGTATTCTACGGAAATAAAGGAGGTAAAATGTTTATAAAAAATTATTCAATTTTTTTGATTCAACTTTTATTAGCCTGTTTAGATCTAAATCATTTTTTAAATAAATAAATATTAACTGAATATTAGAACATCACAATCTTTCGTCTGTCAGCAATGGATGAAAAATCATATTATTCCCAGCCTCATAGGTAATTTGAAAAATTAAATTAAAGCTTGTATATTATTGTATATTTATCGCAGTAGCATTAAGTATTTTTCAAAGTCACATCAGAAAATAAAAAATACTAATTTATAACGCCGTTTATATAAATAAAATATAATTAATATAATATTCTTGAACTGTACGAAGCTCAGCCACAGTTGCAATGATTTTCTAGAGTTTCCAGATAGACCTTTGATGTATCAAACCAATCCAGTTTAAAAAGGAATTCAATTATAATTTAAGATAAAGGCTGTCTGTTAAGTTTCTTGGAAGATTTTCATTCCCGATCTGGAAGGAAAATGAAATGAGATGCTGTTTATAGATGAGATAAAGCAGATATTTTCCCCGACAATCCGTCCAGTCTGTTCGGTTCACATTATGTCACATTTTTCATTGATAGTTTTAGAGTAAGTACAATAATAAATAATTCTTCCAATACTTGATTACATGTCCAAATGTTAAATAAATAGTGCACGGACGAAATCAATTAATTAAATATTTCAATATTGAACAAACGAAAAATTATGGTTTGATGTTCCTCTTCTTGCTGCAGTCTAAATATCACACTAGTTGTGTAAGTTACAATTAAACAATGTCATAAAGTGATAGTCATACTGTGAACTGTCATGATGAATGTGAGTGCTATATTTAGACTCAGCCATTACCCAGTCAGATACTTACGATTAAGCCCGTCGACCTTGTACAGATCACAAACGAACGATAGCACGAAATATTTGGCTTCGTTTTCGTGGAGAAGCAAGCAACGGAAGCGTTGGTACATCTCCGTGGGAGCCAAAGCACCTGGTGAGCAATTTTCTGAATCACTGAACAGCCACGCCGAGATGGATTTATTGCTAACGCCGTGTAAGGAATAACGGGGAAGACGAGACGAGAGGAAAACGAAAAGTGAAGAAACGAAAACAGTGCTGGCTCCACCGTAGAAAGCTAATTCAAACAATGTCTCTGATTGCGTCACGAAAATAAACTGACGTAAAAAACGGTTGGATAACGTAAATGAAACTAACTTATAACTTATTTAAACTTATATCGAACACATGTTTACATTTAACAAAACAATTTAATGAATTGAATTACTAACTCGAAACTCGTGAAACAGTAATTTGTTTTGGAAATAATTAAATGCACCCTTGAGCTGAAAAAGTTTATATATTTGGTCATGTTACAATTAAAACTTTTTCACAAAGTTGCACAATTATGATGAATTTTTCCCTATTTATATTTTGTACGTTCATTAAAGTGTCTAAAAATAAAATGTTTAATGAAGTTACATAACTGTTAATTTTTCTAATTTGAAACTAAAAACGATTTTGTGAAAATGCTAATGTTTTCTTTTGTAAAAATAATACAGAATATTGTTTGAGATCTTTGTGGCCAAATTATTGGCCTAAAGTTCCTTGATTTCAAATTAATAAGTTTATAAAATAAGTAGGGACCTCCTGGGACCTAGTGGCTAGAGTCGCTGCCTCACATGGAATGGGACTGAATGTTTGTACCGTCACGGTCACGCAAACTGGGATTAATAATGTTGGCGAATCGATACGCTGACCACGTATCACTCCATATTTGGAATGTGTCATGTAGGATGACAGTCCGCAGTAGAGCCACGGAAGAATAATATATAATATCTAGTATTACAATTTTAATTCACAACAGTGATTGATAAAATAATTCAAAATTTAAACATCAATCACATAAAATTAATTTTGTAATACACGAAGGGTCATATACTTTTTTGAAATTGGAAGACCAAAATCATAACTTGTACGTGGACATTTCAAATAAAAAAATTAATTTCGTTAACACAGCTTGTTTTATTATTTCAACATCGCCCCGCCTTTATTGTAAAATCTACAGTCTACTTGCATATGAGAAAGAGGTTCATATCTTTGGTCGCCATGACAACAACCAGCGCCCAGATGTATTCGCCTTAAGTGACACAAGAGGTCTGAGGTCTGAAAGGAAGCCGACCTTTCCACTCCACTAACAAACTTAGTCAAGTTGAGAAAGCAACTCCATAAACAGTTTATTTGCCTGTAGCAAACACATTCAAGATCCTCCCCACACTCTCGCCCGAATTCCATCGATTTCGGAATGCTAATTTCCGAGAAAGAGCAGTTCTCGATCTTGGTAGTCTTTGTATACTAGGCAGCAAAGCTCTTGTTTACTCTGACGAAGTGCTTCTGTTGCACACAAGTCTGGAAACTACATCTTGGTAGAGAGATATCCGCCCACTAAGAAGAGAGAGAGAGATTTCGTAAACACACTTCGCAATAGCTTTAACTGTTTTATCTTTAGCCGAGAAGCCACGCAACTCACACGTGTGTACACTTTTCAACTTGAAAGGAATACCGAGCGGAAGTAATAACAAGGCTGTGCTTCTTTTCTTTTTAGTCCGTAGCGCCAAACACACATTTAGGTGACGAAAGAAAGTGTCAACAACGATTTAAATTACAATGCAGGATCAAATGGTTTATTTATATACAATTTATTATTTATTTAAACTACTGACAGACATAACACAATGACTGTTGACTACTTTTATTTTCAATGTTCAAAGAAAAAAATGCAATTTCTGCTGCTCTGACTCACTAATCAGTCTGGACACGCAGACTCCTTTTTTTCTCAGGCAACTTCTAAAAAAATGCTGGCTGTCAAGCGTCATTTACACATATCGCATTTTTCATTGTTGAAGTCGCGCTTCCGGCTCATTTACAATGGTGACGCCTGAGCGACTCTCACGGAAACAACAATATTTTATAAGCCCTTAAGAAAATTAATTTAATAAATATTCATGTACACTTCGCACTCACACAACGCTTCCCAGTGATTCTGGGTTGGTAATTGGCAATTAACTGTAGTATTTTTCAAATGGGAGCCGATGTGACTTTGAAGCAGTTCCCATAAGAAAAGGTTATTTTTTTCTTCTTTTAAGTCACTCTTCCAGCTAAGGTCAGTAGCGCCTACTTTGCCATTTAGAGAATCTTACCTTCCTTGAAAGGGTTCCCTGAATCGAGCCCGGGACTTCTATGGTACGATTGTTGTCATTAATCATTGACTTGTCACTTGCGGCATCGTTTGTCTATTTTTCTGTTCTCATTCGCTGAATGGAACGGCTCCCTTTTTGAAAATAATTAGAAATTTATTTTTTAGACCTTTGAACCTTGTCGTGATTAACTGCACCATGTTGTAAAATTACAACGTTTTAATATCACGACGGAATAAAATTGCAATAAGTAGTTACATTAATCGTAATAATTTTGTAGTTGACGAATCGGTCGACCACTCTTGTATCCTGAATACACATTCAGTTTGTCATATTTGTGTTTACACAATTATCTTTTTCATTCCTGTTGCAACATTTTTAATATTTATTTATTATAAGTCTCATGAACCTAGCGGTCATTAGGGAGAGCTACGTTATAACATTACAAATTTACATAAATCAGTTTTAACTGGTTGTTATAATTTGATACGGAGTGTTTACATTGTTCAGTAAGAAATTAATGCCACACTTCTTATAGATAATTTTATTTTTAGCAAGTCAACAGCATAGCCATTACTGACTTATAAAATTTTAATTTTACAGTTCAGTATGCAACTTTAACCTTAAATTTCTATATTTTGACGTTACACTAACGTCACGCATCCACCTGGCCCTCATTATTACTTAAAATTATTTTCACAGACTCAACAATGAATTAGCAACTATGTATTTATAAATGGCTTCCCCAGGATTCGACAAGTTAAAACGTTGGAGTCCAATTGAACTATTTTGGCTCTCAAGAAGCAACGAATTTTCTCTGAATATCACAATATTCCAGTTTACATGAGGAATGTTCATTCATTGGGTTCATTCCGTACACAGTTCCAGCATAAGTCTGTATTCATATTAAAATATTACAGCGGAATGAGGCTCTCAAATTAGACGGCCATTGTCGACTTCAATCACTGTTTGAATTGTGAAACATATACAGTGAACATTCTAGAAATTATTTCAAGTGCTAAATCAGTTCCCAGGAAGTAAAATAAGTCCAAGCAAGCGTTATTTCAAACAATAAATTCTGAATCGTTGATAAATAAGCAAATTTCGGTGAAAATTTATTTATTCAGTGAGCGATTATAAAATCTATTTCGAGTTCCTAGAAAATACACCACTGTTTTCGTTTCTACAAGTGTAACAATAAACAGAACCCTGTTCCCATTAAATCAAATTAAAAGTAAACTGCGTTGTGTAAACAATTTATATAAAACTGAAAAATATTGGATAAAACTCGTTGCTTGTGAATTTCAGCTGCTGATATGCAAATTCGTGAATATATCGATACATAACACAGAGAATGTTCCAGAAATTACAAAAAATATCACAGAAAAGTACAACCTAATTCAATATTATACTACAATTGCATTAAATCTTACATTTAATAATAAACATGTCTATATTAGTTATTAGACGGCATTCTAAAACGTTCTCGACTATGCAGTATTAAACATGAAATTATTACTTTCCGAATAAATATTTTATAATTGGGATCACACAGGGTTATTAATGTTCATAATAATTTTTTTTAAAAAAAACTTCACTTACGGGTAATATAAGTTTAGGACATCGTTGCTACAAATGTTTGTATTGAGCGTGAATTTATATGGGTGCAAAACGTGGCCGGTAGGAGTTGCATAAATTTAAAGTATAGAAGTCTTAGAAATGTGGTGCTATAGGAGAATATGATGGGTGAATAGAGTAACTAACGAAGAAGTTCTAAGCAGAATAGAGGAAGAGCGAGCAAATATGAAGGAAGATAGATTAATAGGTCGCGTTTTGAGACACGATGGTCTTATAAAATTATCATTAGGAGGACGTGTGTGGGGAATAGGAATATATATTAGGCTTTCATATGTAGGTTAGCATGTTGGGTTGCATCAGACCAGTCGAAGGACTGAATACCGCAACACAAACATTAAAATTTCAACTGTTTGGCTTTCTGTGTAGAATATTCCTGATTTTCCCAGAAACTGTAGTAAATCGTTAATTTTAATGTTAACATTCCACCACAACATTCCTCTAATAAACTCGTGGAAAGTAGGAGGAACTGGAATCTGATTTCGTGGAAAGGAAAATTAAATTATCAAATTACATAATTTTCTGAAATTCAGTATGTTTTCATCGTTCTTGAATCTGATATAATGTAAATATAACGTAATGTTTAAAGTTTTTGAGTAAATATACACAGTTAGACATAAAAGGCTTGATATTTTCAACTTTGTTTATTCCTAAGCTTTGTACAAATAATATTTTGGTCCTCCAGTCAGTGAGGAAACGTCTGCATACATTTTTACTATTGCTCCACATATTACTTTCTTTGGAGCTTACCAGAAACGCAGCCATTTACTAATTTACTCTTCAGCTGTAGAGAAATGCTGACTTGATTATTTTCAAATAATCTTTTATTAACTATGTAACTCTCTACTTGCAACAGCTTCTGTAGGAATTCGTAGGACATTTTCTGGGGTAGCGTAAAACTATCTATTAAATTGTCCTCACCCACTACAGATGAGACAAACAATCGAGTTTCACTTCGCGGCTACAAACGGAATATTTGAAGGTCAGTCACATTAAACGATCATCACACATTACAAAATACAGTATAATGATTTTTGTTTCCAACTTACAAAACAAATTTTCAGGCTTTTTTACCTTGCGAACTTCATCGCGAAGTATGCCGAACTACATTGAAAAAGACATTCCTCACGGCAGCATGAAAAATACAATATTAAATGCTTGTCCACATTGCGTATTCCCAAAATATTCGTCCAGTCGAAAGTTAAAAAGCCATGGGCTAGCGGCGGAATACTGCGAATTCTCGCCTGAATTTTTTATTCGCAAAAGAGTGAGAGAGGGGGGGGGGAGATGGGCAACGCGGAGGTCGACGATTTCGCATAAAAAGATTAATTTAAGCGTACAATGAAGGAAGTCGTCAATGCTAGCAGAAACTAACCTTATACTCCAAACGGTGACAAATAAAGAAGCGTTTAAACGAGCCCATTTTTAAATGTAATAACTAATGAAACAAATATCCCGTTCCTTTTCTTGTTGTCCAGAAATAAAACAATTCTCAAAGTTTTGTAACGAAAATGAATAATATTCCAATTAGGAAAAACCAATTCGGAATGGTTCAATAAACATATTTTTTAATTTAAAATCTTAAAAATTTCTTCAGCCAAATTTGTCTATATATTAAAATAATATATATAGGAAAAAACAGATCAAAAAAAGTTTAATATTGGATATACTACGAGAAAATAGGTGTTCCAATCAAAATATTGTTTTAATTTGTAAATATCATGAAAGTAATCCGATTTATTTATAAAGGAAGATTCTATTCAATACAAAGGTACGAGATGATTAAGTAATTGAATAAAGTAGAAGTGATTAAGGGATTAGAATATTTAAAAAATACTGCGATCGTAAAATGCAACGATTTACAAATAAATACAGATTCTGTGATATATTATCTATTTAATGTTTGAATGAGGCCAAAAGCAGACAGAAAATAATAGAACAAAACCAACATTATTTTTTTGTTTCTGTCCTTATTTGCACCCTCTTCAGGTTAAACTAAAATACTTCACATTAAGCGCAAAACGGAATGTAAAAACGGTACACGTATTTTCTAAGTAGTATACATAACGTCTCAATCCATGAAATATAAAGTTTCAAAAGTTTATTGATTTTCTTTGTTTCTTTAATTTTTGTATTTTTGGCTGTGCTTTTATATCTTTGTAGTGTATTATATTTTTTTTTGTTTTGTTAACTTTAGTTCAATCTGAGGAGTGTCCACAGTAAACTTATATCCCATAACTCGGAAGGGCGTGAGGATAGAACCCAATAGCCAGACCTACCTGTGCAGGTTTTCCCTGCATCTCTATACGTGAAACACTGGGTAGGATCCTTAAACTATAGCCCGGGGACCCTAGTCAACCCTTGGCGACTTTGCTCTACCCTCAACATCCCTCCCTTTAAATTCCCTTCCTATGATATTAAAGGGGAGTGCCTGTTTCAGGATCACCTGTTAACCAAAAATACAAAGCAACTTTCCACAAATATAATTTGTAAAATTCAATTTTGTTATTTTAAAGAAAACAGTTTTCATGAGTAAAGTATATTTTAGCCGACCTCCTGTGGTGTAGTGGCTAGCGATTCTGCCTCACAACCCTGAGGTCCTGGATTCGAATCCTGGCATGGGCTTGGATGTCATGGTCGCGAAGACCGTGATTTAGACTGGCGAAGGATCGATACGCTGACCATTTGGAATGTGTCATGCAAGATGACTCGGTAGGCCCAGGCCCTCAATGGGCTGTAGAGCAATGGAGGTAAGGAAAAGTATATTTCATCGAAATATTGTCATTTTATTTTGTGTAATATACTTTTTTGTCATTATACCCTGGAGTGATATGATAAAGCCTACATTTTATCAGTTAAATTTCAGTATTTGTGAAAGCCAGGAAGCTGTAGTGGAATAACACTATGTAAATTGTCCGTAAAATTATCATTTAATTTGTCCTTACATAAATATGAATGTCAAAATTGTTTGTAGATCTGAGATTTTTTTCGTATTTCACATTATTCAAAATCGTATAGTGATTTTATGGGTACACAATTCACTTTTATATTTGTTCAATTGGACGTATTCCATGCGTCTTCTTATTTTAATCTGTCTTCGAGGAAAGGGAAAGGAAATCGGAGCGTGCGTTTTCAATGTGGTGGATGTTACAGAAATTCGAACCCACTTCTCGACCGGGATTGAAGACAGCGGATCAATCACAAATACTACAGTGATCGATACACGCGATATATAATATTCGCAGGATCCAATTTATGCGGAACAAACTCCTGGTAGTGAGCGCGGCGTCGCTGCGACAACAATCAAGCCTGGCGCAGAGTTTTTCGTTTGAAGGGCCGCTCTTAAAGGGGAACCCCCCTTTAGCTGTGGAGAGGAGCGCGTATACAGAGCAGGGAGACAAATTGCGTCGCTACCGGGCTCATCTCCCGTGAAACACGCCCATTCCATTTCCATAAGACACACACGCACACACTGGCCAGAGCCGGGTCTCCCTCCAGGGTGGAATAGACTTGACAATCGTCGGAAATTTACCTCCGGAGAGCGCACAAATCTTCCGCTCCCTTATTTCGCCAAGGTAGAATCGGAAAAACACTGCACTATAGGCAATTGCGAAAACCGTTCCTATTCAAATCGAATTTCGGCAATGTTTCAGCCGGGATAGAAATAACAATCAATTCTAAATATTGAAATATCGATAATCACTCATAGCACCTTGCTGATGGAACCTATATTTTGTCTGAAAAATATTTAATAATTATAAGAATGACATACATTGCTACATCTCACAGCCTGCAGCCATAACCCGTGGGTAGAGCTGCCTGTAGAAATCTGGACTATTTTTTTGGTTTACTTAATTTACATTGTTTACCTTCCGTTATTTTTATTCATATAAAAAATTATCTTTACGATTATCAGTTAGTGCAATAATTATTCTAGTTCACAAAAAATTAAAATAATGAATTTACAAAATTAAAATAGTGTAAATAATTCACCTATAAACTTGAAGACAGCGTGTGTGTCTTATGGAAGACAGTCCTTTGGTTAGCCTACTTTGTCAAATGGGTTAGGTTGTTTTCATTTATAGTATTTTCTGTTTCTAAAACGTTCTGTTTATGGAATATAACGTGAACGTATAAATTCTACCGGACCTCGAAGCAGAGGCAGTCTTTCGCAGTACGACCCTTTCTACGGCACTTCGTTTTAAATAAGCGTTTATAGCTTCTAGCAGTGTGTGTGTGTGTGTGTTACTGTATCCCACGCTCATACAGAAACGTAACAATGTAATGGAAGAATTAACAAAAGATTTTTAAGAATTGTTAGCTTAAAACATACGTTTAGACCATCCATTGTGGTCCTTGCCAATATTTTAAACCAGCTGAGAATATATAACTAAAGGCCATATATATAATCAAAGAAATCCAAAAAATAAAATTAACAATGATAATAATTAAAAAAACATTTCAATTTCTTTGATTATGAAATTATGTTTTTTACATTAACAATTATATAGTTTTTAATATACAATATTTTGGATTTTAAAAAGTTTACTTGTTTTTTAAGATAGTAGAAAAAACTTCCTTATTGAATTCTATTCTAGTGAAATTCAGAGTAGAATTTTATGTCATTGATGGTACTGAACTGTATTGTTTGAAAGCTCTCTAATTAAGCAAAACTATAAATGCTTCCTCGCCTTCCATTTTGTACGACAACTCAGCTACTACTTTTTTATATTTAATGAGTGCGGGGGATTGTCTCCGGAAGTAACAAGAAACTCGATGGTGTTAACGCGTCTTGATCAAAGCGGATTATTCTTTGTCTTCCCGTTCTGCAGCATAAGAAGAAGAAAGAGGATTTGCTGCTAGGAGGAAACTCCTTTTACAAGAGACAGATGGTAGTGCGAGCCTCTGTTAAGACGTTTCGTCTTCTCTTAACTCATTGGCACCTATAAATAGAGCAGTAGACCGTTGCCAGCGTTTTTACGATCGTTCTTTGGTGCACGATCTTGTAAACGTGCTCTGCCGGAATGGAAGTAAGAGGAGCGATAAACACGTGATGAACTACTGTTTCTAGCTAGGTGGGCCTGCTCGGTTTCGCGACAGGCTCAGACACTGAAACACGTGTGAGCCTTAAAGTTGCGGCTCCGGTACTAAATCTTCCCCAGCCACTGCAAGCCACCTGCTGCAGTTATTTGCGGGTTTGCTACGAGTTTCTCAAGGAGTACAAAATGGAGGCACGACTTTGAAGCGTGCTATTTTATCAAGTTCATTTCACATTTACTCCGAATTAAAGCCATACATTGGAAAGGTTATGGGCCCAGTCGAAAAATGAAACTCATGAAACTTCAGTAATATATTGTAATGTAGGCCAACAACAATGTCGAATTGGCTGAAAGCGGGTGAACCCCCGATGGGGATCCCCCGCGATAAACTCCCTAGGGGCGTATGTAAAAAAATGGTGGTGTGTGAGAAAACCGATGGCGGAGACCCCCGGAATTTTGTAAAAAAATCCGATGGCGGGGAACTCCCTGGGCGAGAACTTAAAGGGTGCCGTTGGGTAGCTCGGGAGGGGTAGATGAGTTGCGGAGTTGTTCAATTAATAAATAACGTCTTAATCCCAGAAAAGGATATTACAATATACATATTTAGATTTTCATTATAAAGTGACGAAATTGACTCATGTAGATGCAGGCGTATGAATAATAAGAGCTACAAAAAATTTTTATTATCAGTCCAAAACGTTTGTGGTGCTTAAGGAGAAAGACACGACAGCTTTGACATTGTGGACATTTTGATTCAAACCAACCTGAACCAGATGTATTTCGAATAACTGAGAGAAACGGAATCCTACACGTTTAGATTACCGTATAACGTATTAGACAATAACAGTTATATTTATATTTTCATACAAACTAAACACAAATATTTAAAGAAATGCATGTTATGAAATACCAGAAAGGCATGAATATGAAAGTGCAAGAAGTGTGGTGGCATTGATATTATTTTAAATTTAAGTTATATATTGTGTAAAATATATTTAAATATCTAAAAATTTATTTGTTGTCACGTCACAGCGTCACTAACACACCAAAAATTAACACAAATTAACTAATTAGTTGAGAAAACAGAAATAAAATACTGGAGACCATATAATACGCTTATTGTTAAAACTCCCTAAAAGTCCAATATTTTCATTGTTAAATCTACATCTTTTTCAACAATTAGATTGAATTTATTTGAAAATTAACCTTAGTATTAGTGTAACAATTACTGTTAGCATTCCTTCTTTTAGCATAGGAAGGGAATTGCAAAGGGAAGATGCAGAATACATCCAACTTTTTATAAGGGTGTCGGGTAAGAAAAGGCTAGATTTGAAAAACCGTAAAACTGGGTTACTAATTTATTTTTATTTGGACACGTAAAGGATAAAAATGTTTAGTTTCAAAAATGACTTTGACTTAATTCATTTTGTGGGAAAATGTAGAAATTTTTTAAATGGCATCGAGATTTTAGCTAACTCTACTAAAATAAAAATAATTAAATTTTTCTGATTTAATATTTATTATATACGAAATACAAAGAGTGGCCAAACGTTAGAAGTAAGATAATTCATTTTTAATTAAAACGTGTCGTCCTCTACGAATCTTTTTAATTCAAATTCAATTCTTATATTCCTGACCTTTTGCTATTATTAGTATTTTATGTCTTTTATTTTTTTTAAATTATAACATTGATGAACAAATATTGTTGGGTATTAACGCTGTGGATGAGAGGATCATAATATTGTGTAGATTCCGAATTTTACCTGGAGCATTAAAAAAAAATTGTACCTCGAAGTTGCATTTGTTTCTATAGCGTAACCTGAAATATTACAATTTTCGTTGTTTTAAAAAAAAGAGTTGCGTACAAGACTGCAATATAAAATAAATTACCCAGTTCGTATAGCAATAAAGGATGGAAAATGATATTGCTAGTGTCGTTTAGAAAGTTTCCCCCCAACTTCACTGATGTTTCTGCTGAAATACCGTTATCGACGTCAGGCAACTATTTCTGGAAGTCTCCGGAATTAATGCCAGTCGTTGCAGGGCCATAACTCCATTGGGCCAAGGTCAGCGTGTTGCTGCATGAAGTCATAACCGATGCATCAGAAACGAAAAAAATATTCAATAAGACCGATATTCTTTAGACGATCACAAAGGAATTCATTTAAATGGGAATCTGCATAGAAGTTCTGCAATAAAATGAATTATGTGAACGATACACGTAAACTAGTTCAACTAATCATCCAGAGCCATTTTGAAGACGTATTCCTATTCTGGCAATAAATTTAGTATCCAGTAGAATTTATAACATTCCAGTAGAGTTGATAAGATCATCGGACGAAGAAGCTATATCATGGCTGTTCTTGATAATTTCCAAAGTCTACGAAACAGGAAGAATACCAGACGATTTGACTAAAATCATAATTATAACCATGCTGACGAATACTGGGGTTGATAGATGCGAACAGCACAGGACAATTAGTTCAGTATCACATGCTTGCAAAATATTAACGAAAATAGTATATAGGAGGATAGATCGACAAACAGACGAGAAGACCAGTTTGGTTTAAGGAAGAATGTAGGGACCAGAAAAGCAATATTAACTTTGCGTCTAATTTTAGAAGACAGGATAAGAAAACAAGAGGTCTACGTTCATGGCATTAGTAGATTTAGAAAAAGCCTTTGAAAATGTGATCTGGAATACACTATTAAGGATTTTGAAGAGGGCAGGAATAAAATATCTATAAGAAGGCTTATCCATAACCTCTACAGAAGGTTGTCGGCAATAATTAGAATTGAAGATAAAGAAAATAAAGCAGAAATCAACTGATATATAGAACAGGCGGTTAAGAAAGCTAAAACGGAATATGGTAAATGAATCGTACTGCAAGGAGAAGAAATGAAAACCTTACTGTTTTCCTATGATATTAGAGTATTAGGGGAACCATAATACATTACATGAACACGAAACAGATCAAAGAAAGTATATAATACAACACAAAGTTGATGATGCCCTGTTGTTAAAATTATTAAATTATTTGTATTAAAGCATTGCCTATGAAGAAGTAAATTTTTTAATTCAATCAGTATAGATTTTATATTTTTAAGGATTATTTTCCGTATATGGCCATCCGTTCAAAAATTGTGCATTATTTATTGTACAGTAATTTATTTTTCAACGGAAAAATTAATAGTTTAACGAAATATTTTAATTTGTTTTGTCTATGTTGATGAGGAAAGCAATTGATCGTTTAAGCTTTTACTTGAAAAACAGCCCCCCCTCCATTTTCCAAAAAATTGATTCTATACTGTTGAATTATGTAATAAATTCTGACTTTTTGGCAGTTGAGTGTTTATTTCTTTATTTTATGAATGTTAAATTAATTTAAATGTTGAAAATAAATTAATACAATGTCAGTTTGATTTCCTAATTTTCCTAAAATTGTAAGTCTAAAGATTAAACTGATTTCTATTACTAACAAACGAGAATATTTATTTACGCATGTGTTTATGAATGTAAATATTTGGTTCTTCACGGTAATATATGAATAGGATTTTCTCAGTACTTTCTGAGGGCAATATAATTACGAGTTTTTACGAAACAAGTATTTTTCTGAATCTACGCTTTTGTAGGTGGCGTTGGAGTGACCTGGTGGCGCTGTGCACTCAATTATTGACGCGTTGTGCTGCGGGCGACAAATGTTTAGTCTCGTCCGGTCGATAATTAGCGTGAGATCGTGACCGGGTTAGCTAAAGCTGACACCTGCCTCTTGATGACCAAGCACTACACTCCACCTCCATTATTCCGTACCTTTCCTTTATAACTTCATCAGTACAGCCGCCCGGTAAATAGAATTAGAGAACGGCTTGCTCCACTCAAGAGTCGTGCTGTTTTGGAATCTATTTCTCTGCAGGGTAAAAAATTTACGTGACCTTAAAAATATTTCAATCAGCTTTACTGTAGGTTTACTTTACGGCTTTCTGTCCTGGTTTATTTATTAGCCAGAAATATTATTTTCCTTTTAATAAGTCCTCTAACTTGTAATCGGATTAAAAAGTTCTAGTATGGAAGATAGAAAATAAATTACTGTCTGTTGTTCTCTTCAGAAACTTTAAATTACGGTAAATGCGTTCTTTCTAAAAATCGGAATGGAGTAAGTGTGTAATTAAACAATTTTTAATAACCTTATTTTACTGTCATTGTACATATGTCTTTTTGCATTTATGATGACATTCTCCCCAGCATTCCCTGAATTGACGTGTAGTTCTATACGGGAATTGAAAACTGTGTAATTTCCATTTAAACTAGAACAAGCTTTATTTTAAAAGCAACAAAAAATATTCTCTTCATCAGAAGTATGCTTTTAATTGACTTTTAACAAACAATGTCCGTTTTTCGACTTGTATAAACTAGACAATGGTTTAGAGTTAGGTAAATGGAATTGTAAATTTTATTAATTTCTTTGGACCTCTTGAGGAGAGAGAATTAACAACGACTCTCCTCGTTATAAATAGGCTACGAGTAACTTTTAATAAACAATAATTGTATTGTTCGACGTTTGAGACGGAAAATTTACCACAAAGTGGGGAATTAAACTAGTGGAACGACACACTATTGTTGTGATAGATGGTGGGGGGTGAGAATCGGACCTGATACAAAATGTCCAGACAGGAATTTTCCGCGCTCCAGTTCACGATCTAAATATTCGCGTGAGCTTAAATAAGCAGATAAAGCAGAACTTCACCTCTGAAGCCAACCAGGCCAGGCAGGCCATGGCAGGCGAGGGCGAGGGCGAGTCGAGGCGAGGCAAGCTAGCGGCATAAAATATTGTGAAACGCTTCTACCGGCAAAATATATGCTGATCTAAGCTGATTAAGCAGGAGAGGAAATTACTCGATCGATGAGAGGCTACGATTTCAGCCGCCGGCCGCGACGGCAAATTTAAACAACGTGAGGGAGGAAATTGGGACATTCCAGTTATGGCCGTGTGGGGGACAGAAACCACGCACATTGTGCCTACGGCACACTATATAAAATGGAAAGTTTCGTGGTGAGAGCAACTCCGGTACTCTTACAACTTTTATTCGTACTCTGCTTCTGTGCTGTGAGGACTGACGTCATCAAGCTTGCTCAAATAATGAAAAATTTTACCGTCACTACGACAGATGCTCTCATTCAATACCACCGTAACATTTAAATACTCAATATCCTCGTTCTATTCATTAAGTTTAATTATCTTTTATCAAAGTTTCGTTTCCACATTCGGGACTTTTAGAGGTGTTAAATTTTGATGTCTTCAACATTTAACACCGGATGAAGCCCCGAATGTGGTAACGAAACGTCTTTCAATCTAATTAAAACTGGTCGTATATTTATTTCATTTAGTTAATTATACTTAAATATACCTTAAATTAAAATTAAGTTAATTATACTTAAATATACCTTAAATTATAATTAAGTGAATTAAAAATGAAAATAATTTTTTTTAAATCAGTTCAAAAGAAAATTGAATTACTAAAGTCCAATACACCTGAGAGTATCAAAATTAGTAAACGATAAATAATTGTAATTAAACATTAAAATTCATTGCTCAATAAAAGTGTTTATATTTCGTAATTTTTGTGCAATTTATAGCTAACCCGAAACAAAATCCGAAAAATTCTGATTTCTAACAAATTTATATTTAAAATAATAATATATTGACCACTACGTCGTATATGATTGTCTTCTGCGTTACTACTACTACCACGTATACTTTTGTTACCAATAAAGTACTTGCATTACTAAATTTATGATTTAATTACGAGGACTAGAAAACACAGCAATGAAATTATTAACGTGAATTTTTTTATATCTTTATTTAAAGTCCCATAAAACTACAATGGCTAATATTGAATACGTTTGTTTCTCTAACTGTAATAATTTCACAGTGTGAAAACACACATCATACAACAGGATTCGAACCAAGGACCTCTTGCGACGCAAGGCAGCAACGCCTCACAGAAATTCTGCTCTAAGCTGTTTAATCATTCAAAAAAGATTGCACGAGTTAGTTACCCGTGGTAGTTAGTGTCAGAAACTAATTCAATTTCGGAAAACGTTCTTCCGATAAACAACATTACTGCGTGCATCGCTAGACAATACTTAAACATGCACTTTAATACAGAGTTGAAAATGCAGTTTTAAAAAGGAGAGATGCACGCAAGTATATTAAGCACGCAATGTTGTTCCGAACGTAACTAATAGTAGAAAGAAAAGATAAAACTCTGTAAAAATATTAGATACTGTTAAAAGATAAAACCGACAACTAAACAAATGAAGAATAATTGTAATTCAAAAATTAATTTTTCTGACAATAAGTAAAATAAATGAATACAATTACGGCCAAATAAATTTAATTAACATTTAGTTAATATCATCCATCTTTCTGGAGCACGTCAGGTAAATTTTTAAATGGATAAACTAATTTTTTAGCTTTGCCGATTATATTGTAGTATTAGGGGAGTCAGAAGAAGATTTGGAAACTATAATAAATGGCATGAACGTGGTCCTGGAAAAATAGTTGAATATGAATATAAATAGTGAGAAAACCGAGGTAATGGAGTGTAGTATGGGAAACAGTGGAATAACAAATAGTGTTACATTGGGAAGGGATATTTTGATGGAAGTTAAGGAATTCTGCTACTTGGGAAGCGTAATAACTAGAGATGGTAGAAGTATAGTAGACATAAAGAGTAGGATATACGGGCAAGGAAGACTTTCGCAAAAAATAGAGAAATTTACTTACCGGTAATAAGTAGGAATTTAGGGAATCTTTGCTAAAAATTTTCGTATTGAGTCTAGCGGTATATGGGTGCGAAACGTGGACGGTAGTAGTTGGCAGAAAGGGAAAGAATAGAAGCCTTTGAAATGTGGTGCTATAGGAAAATGCTAAAAACTAGATTGGTGTGTAGAATCACTAACGAGGAAATTCTAAGCAGAATAGGAGAAGTCCAAACAATATGGAGGATGTTGATCAAGAGAAAGTGGTAGATTAATAGGTCATGATACGAGAGTCCTTAAAATTAGAATTAGAGAAGTGTGTGGGGTGAGAACAGAAGTGGGAGGCCAAGGATAGAAAGCGCTAACCAAAAAAGGGTTAACAAATGTATTAGTTATGGATTAATTATTTGCTTGTCCTGTTTAAAAGATTGGTGAGTGACTTAGATGCTTTTTATTATGTTTTTTTTATTATATAATTTTTTGGCTTCTATGGTCTCATGCAGATTATTGTTTCACAGAATTGTTACCATGAAGAGGGTACAAAGAGGTACCGAAACGTCGGCTTGTACAATAAAAACCTGTCTTTTAAAGGTAGTCTCATTATTTCATTTAATTTAAAACAGACGTGAAACTTCTAGTAAGTTAATACGTAGTTACAAGAAAGCTCGCAATAATTGTAATAAACGCGTGACAAGCCATGAAAGCTGGTTTTGTGAGGAACAACTCGGCGCCGTCCTGTAAAGGGAAACTTCGCAGTGTTATTATTGAGATGGGAAAGGCGACGACTATTGGTGTATTTCCTTGAATGAGAAAACACCACGTAATCTAGTTATTACGTTTGGGAGGGGGGGGGGGAGTGAAAAGCTGGAAGTTCATTTCTATTCACCTGGCACGGGCCATTTCCGGACAGAGTTGCAATAATAATCACGTTAGTCAGAAGTTTGCGTGTAATGACAACAGCCGAATACTGAGCGGAATCAAGTTATCCACAAACGGAAAACCAATTTATCATTCAATGCATATACACATTCTCGGTCGACGGAACTGTATTACTTTTGCCCAGTATTATCCATACACCACCCAATAAAATACAGAAAACTAGCTTCAGAAATTATTAAACTCAATTCAGTATTTCGTTTAATTTAGTAACTGTAACGGGTCGATATTGTTTAGCATTATCCTAACCACATACATACATTTAGAATCTGTATGTATTTCACTCCTAGAAGTAGCCTGTATATTATCTTTGGCGAGTTTTAAATATGAAATTTTAATTATTTAGGGAAATTCAATACGTTAAAATAAATTCAGATTCAGGCAATTGACGAATGATTATATGCAACATAATTTGCGGTCGGATGGAGATAATAAATGGCGGAGGTGTGATTATATAGCCTATAATCTACATATATATCCTGTATAAGTGTGCCGAAAATACGACGAAAGCAGAAAAAACTTATTTCATAGCAATATATACGCACAACATTGGCACCAAATAAAAAATCATCAGGAATACTCGACACACCTAGGCGTTGACTGATGACGTCAACGCGAAGACGTATTTAGTACCTCGAGAGCATCCGGTCATGTTCGAAGCGAACCCATAGGAGAATACTATTCACTCTCCGGATTTAATTACACATAAGGTAAAGTAAAAACATCTCCAAAGAGTTTCTCTTGGCACGTTTTACCTTTTAAAACGATGGACAATATGTTAGGGCATTTTGTTACACCTCACGTGGTGAGGAAAAGAACTGTGTGATATTGGACTAGCCAAAAAGAACCAAATGTAATATTTACGTGGGCTTAAGGTAAATCATAATCCTCAAACGTATACGTAACTACCGGATTTTTTTTTCTATACACTTAAATTCCGTTTGACGTCACCAGTCGTGTACCAATCACAAGTTAGCGGCGGATACGTGGAGATTATAACTCCATCGTTTGCTTTGCGTTTATTAATTCGTTATATTCAACATACGGTGTATATAAAAAAAATTCTGAACAATTTGTCAATATATATATATATATATATATATATATATATATAACACAAACGACGCGTGTATTGATTTGATTGTTCAATTTAGCTACTACACAAACAACGTTGCTTATTTATCATATCTAGACATTCTTTTTCCTTAAGAGATACAGAAAAAATTAACGTTCAGTAGCCTTAAAATATACACACTCCCAGACGTTTTAATTAAGGTTTGGAAAGACTGTCGTCAAAGAAACAAACTAAAATAAAAAAATTTAATTAAGTGAGGACGTGGACAATGCGGAAATTCGCGTGATATATAAGCTGAAAAAATATGTTAGGAGACTCCTTGCTCTAAAATAATTTTATTCTGACTACTATTTACTATTTTAAAAGCACACGTTCAGAATTAAAATTTTTCTCTCTGTGCGGAACAACTTGATTCGATTAATTATCTGTGACGCAGAAAATCCAAAATGGTAGACATGGAAGTCAATAATTCATCTAATACATAAACACTGGCTACAATAAAAATATTCGAAACTTTCAGGATATGATTTGACTTATATATCTTTTAAGTGTGAGTATAAATAGATAATCGTAAAATTTTGTTTCTATCAATAGTTTTTTTGTCTGAGTTAAACGAATGTAGCCAAATGTGTCAGAAATAAAAATTTAACACTGACGTTTCGTCCTCAATCTATAAATGCGTCAAGTATATAATGGATTTAGTGTTTTATAAATACTAAAACCAAATAAAATTTTTAACAAGTGTTGAGCAGTATTTATTAGTGTAAAAAGATTATTTTAAAAAAGATTTAACTTACAATTCCTATACATAACCAAATGAATCCCTCTATTAATATCAGTCAAATATTAATTTCATGCAAATCAGTGATATTTCCTGTAAAATATACATAGATAAATTACATGTCAATTTTACACACAATTTAAGGAGACTAAACTACTACGACGTTTAGACCACAAATTTGAGACTTATCCGGGTTAAAATGTAAAGTCAACAAACTTATTCAGGTTTTAAATTATTGAATGTACGACATTATACATATATCTTGTTGAAAAGGAGAGAACTAAAGATAAAATTTTGCGTCACATACAAGCGTCAATGGTTGAAGTGCCAAATTTGTAGACGAAACGTCGTTGTAATCCAACGAAATTATTTAAATTCTTTGTAAGAGGGTAATTGTATTTAAATTTTCGTGTAGAATTTTCACGATTTTCTTACTCAAGCACCCCTTAATATTGGAAATAAGGAAAATATTATGATAAATAAAACTGTATTAGTTTTGTATATATGTACCCTGTCATGGGATTTGATTACATTACATTTCTACTGTGAGGCTAACACAGAGAGAGACTGAAATTACTGTGCCTCAGATGTTCCTGAGATTATTCTGTATTTTCATCAGATTGAGATTTAGAATGGTACGCTGACAAACGTTAAGATTATCGATATCGTTAACATTACTTAGGGTTACTAAAATGATAGCCAGAGATTTTCTAATGATATCTCGACTCCTTTGTTGGTAGTGCAAGACACAAAATTGACTTGCTAGGGGGCTGTTTAAAAATCAGGCACTTGCATATCTTAAATTGTGATTTGTTTAAATGCTGATGTATTGTTTACAAAATAACACCTATATTGAAGTAGATACAATGATAATTCTGATTGGTAAAAGCTTTATAAATGAATAGCAAAGTAGGAATTTCATCTCCCAATGATAAATCAGGTGTATATTGTCATGCATGAATCTAAAGATGCACGTTTCTCTCGTGTATTGGCTGGTAGCGACGTCCACACCCCCGCCCCTCGGCGCCGCTATCACCCTCTGGAGGACAGGAGGGACGAGATGACTGTCGCGACACATAATCACACTGCCCTTGAGAAGGGCTGGGGAGAAAACGCGCAGATGTTTCCCGGATAGCTGCGGGACGTGACGTAATAACCAGAAAAGAGGGAGTGAGTGTGTGAGGGGAGAGAATCCCTTCCTCCACTTTATTGCTGTCCCTTCTGCCCCTTGATCGGCTCCCACAAAACGGTAATATGACTTTGATTTTTATAGGCCGTTTCACGAAAATTCTGTACAGAATAATAGCATTTTAAAATCACATATTTTTGTATATTTTAGCTGATTGTTCGCCCTTTGCAAAAATTATTAACCATCACAAATGTCTATTAGCAGGACTATAATATATTTTAAAGAAAACTATGTTAATTTACTCTTAAGAGATTAGAAATTTAATCTGACCGATTTTTAAGCGTGGTAGTTTCTGTCTTACAAATCCACAGGCTTTTGATCAGCACAATATTTAATTTTGAAAATAGATTAATTCCAAGTTGGTAGCTGCAGAACATCAACAAATTGAAGGAATGTCAATGCATCATAAAAATAATTGGAGCGATAATTTTGGTAAAAGTTCTAATTATCTTAAATTACACATATAGGACTTTGGAAGTTGAAATGTAATCAAATTATTATTGTTTCATAAATAAAATTTTGACCAATTTCAGACTTCATTCTTAAAACAATTTCTGTGAAGAAGAAAACAACGTTTATTTGTATCTTCTTCAGGTTTTTTCCTAATTATCACCACGGCGGAGCCTGGGATGGCCTATTTTAAAAATTTTATATCTAAAAACAATTGGCCAATAATTCATCAAATAATTTAATTGTTACTTAATTTAAAACAAAAACAACGTTTCATCCAAATTTGTGGAATTGTTCAGGTAACTATACACTAAAGAAATTATAAAATGCAATTTAATTCCGAATACATAATTTTTAAGAAAATATTAACTGTAATATTCAAAATAATTTAAAATGGGTGACCAACTTACATTATTCAACGCGTGAAGTATTTACTATATAATTTGAGTGTCTTTTTGTTTTTTAATATTAGAACTTAAACTCAGATAATTGTCTTCGAATTTTAAACCGATAAGTTTCAATGAGTCACCATTGGGCAAAAAAAATACTAAATAATAATTCAAAAAATTTAACGGAGGAACAAAGTTTTGCTTGCATTGAGTCGTATGTGAGGAATAAGTATTTAACCGAGTCCCTTAAATGATGATGTCATAATTACGCAGAATTCTTGACTAAAATTGTGCTTAGTATCCACCGCGGTTTACAGCAATTTTCTTAATGTCCGTCGGCACCAAATATTACATCTACATATATTATTTAAGTGCAATTTTGAACAGAAATAAAAATAAGTTAATGAGAAAGACTATTTTGAATTGAATCCTCTACCCATGAACCAATTTATATAGTCAAATTTACTGACACGTCGAAATAAGTTCCATGTGGTTTAATTTTTTTTTAAAAAGTATAACAATAACACGAATAAATTAGTACGACAGCTGAATTAGGGATAAATAATATTTAGAGATTAATTATTCATGACACATAAATCAAAATAGCACGACGTATAATTAATTTTTTGCAAGCTTCTGCGGTGCAAATTTAAATTCGTAATAATCTGAAATTTCAAAAAAAATTAAGTAAGCTATTTATTATAAAACTATACGAACGATATGGAACTAATTTAGCAGTTCATTCACCTATTTAAAAAAAGTCCGATCAATAACAAATAAAATCAATGAAGCTAAATTCAATCGTGTATCTGATTGGTTATTATCGCATCTCCCTTTACAATCACCAGTGAATGAGAAATTATTAACTTCCATGAAATCTTTTGTAACCACGGGACCGGAAGGTCTATTCTTTCACCCTGATCTACTGTGTTCTACATTAAGCAAAATTCATTTATCTTCTAATAAATTATTGCTTCATTAACTGAAATAATTTTGCATGAAAATAGTTGGTCATTTTATATTAGGAAATAAATAGTATATCTTTAATTAATTGGTACTTCTGTTCAGTTTGAAGCATGCTACATGTTTGCTGACACGTTTCCGAGAAACGTTGCCTCTGAAAAGAGAGTACCTTTTACTTTACAAGCTGGCGAAAATGTTAAAAATGCCTCCATTTTGTGGAAGGTGGAAAAAAAGGTTTCGTTAATGTTATCTAAAACCGCCTTGACAGATAATAATATTCTGTCATGTAGCTTTTTCTTACGACTAATGACGTGGACGCATATCTAGATGGTTATAACCTGGGTAATATCAAGCAAGGATTAATAGAGCCTAATATTTTCTTCCACTCAAGTGTGGTCATTTATTACGTTTCTTCCTGCGTCGTTCCCTCCTCAACTTGACAGAGCTGCTTTTCGCGTGTCCTCATTTGGACGAATTAGGAACTGAGTTGGTGGTCCAGATAAATCCACGTCCTACAGCATGCGACTGCAGGCTTCTGAGGCTCGGCAAGTGTCCTTTCCAAAGGACATTTAATAATTCCTCGTTTCAGTGGACGAATTTTGGAATGATCAACAATTATTTGAGACATAATTCTCCTCATGGGCCGACGTCTCAAATCACGAAAATAATTCGCATGGATATTTTTTGAAAGCCAAAAAGACATATTCAGTAAATATTTCTGCTCTTTCATCAAGCCATACAGCATTCACCAACTCGAATTTTCAGTTCGGTTAAAGGCTGGTAAAGCGTAGAGATTTGGACGGATAAAGTTAAAGTGCTGATTGCACGATAATAACAGACAAAATGGCGAACCAGAATTATCAAAGCTTGAAATCTGTATGTGAAACGTGAACGGACTGGGTGATTTATTCACCTTCGCAATTACTCGTAGCAGAAACAGTTTGCCTACAAAATACTATTTAATATAACTTCCACTTATATTTCTCCGAAATGAAACGTCCCTTGCAAATAACTCACCATTTATTACGTAAAGAGAGTATTGGGAATACTTTAATTGTCCTGACGTTGGGGGAAGAACCTTTTTAGAGCTCGGAAGTCGTCTTTCGACTTTTCCTCGAGGGAAATTAGAATGGAAGTCAGTTTTTTTATTAATGAACTAAATTAAGATGGACATCTGAAGACATTAAGGGCTTGTAGAAAGACTATTCCAAAAAACTAACATTCCCAATAACTTGACATTTAATGGAAGAGAAACAACAGCATTGAAATTAATCGCGAAACATTTACTGTTAAAAATTTAAAGATTACATTTGCTACATGGAGAAAATTCTTCAAGTATTGATTACATTTTACAGAATTTAATTTATTTTATTCTGACATATATATCGTATACTATTAATTTACTTTAATTTTAGGCACTTTTATATTTCATTATAGCTTTTTATAAGCAACAATTAAACTAAAGTTAATTAACGTAGTAATTTTCTTAGGTTAGTTTTCATTTAATAATTTTCGTTTTAGTACACTTGCCTACTCAAATTTGGATATTAGGAGACAATGAAGATGAGAACTTACAGTTCGTAGAAAATTGATCATTATAGAATCGTGTCTAAGCATTTTTTAAAAATTGTATCCAATTTGAACTACAAACAGATAATTTTGTGTAAATAAAATCACTTATGAAGTCATCAAATTATTATTAATTTGTTGCGCCACATGATCTTATAGCTTAGGTAGCCACAACTACCTGTAAAAACATAAGAAGCGGCTAATACCCGTACTTACAACGTTTAATTTCAATTTAAGAAAACTTTATATAGTGCTTGTCGTACTTTCAAATACGTTTTCTAGATAATATGTCTACATATGTGGAATGCGTTTGTGGTGTGATAATTTACCAAAGTACGTACCCAAACCCCCAAGCCCTTTCCAAGAATCGAACCCGAGACCTCTGTGGTACGAGGCATTGGCGCTAGCCACAAGACCACAGAGGCCAGCTTTAATAAAAACGGATAACATTATTTAGAAGTCCTGAAAATTGGTTTTACTCAGAACAAATTAAACTGCAAAAGCCTCTGAGAGTCATCTTAATTGGGACACAATTTTGTTATTTCATGATTGGTACAGTCATGCTTTTCAACGGATGATTTCGTTACCTAGGAGTTTAATTGTTAATTTGTTTATAATTGAGTTAATAATTTTCTCGTCCACAGAGAAATTGAACGTTTTTGAGGAGAAACGGAGTGACGGAAGGGTGAATGGGAAATTTTTTATTAAAGAACATATGAATAATTACACACAGGTTTTTTTCAGGCGAAACACGGCTTTAAAGCATACGTAAGTAATTGTTATGTGAGGGAAAATTTTCTTGGCTTAGTCGAACAGTTGCTACTTTTGGAGAAGCCGCGTGCTGTTATGTCTTTGGTAGCATTTGTTGGAGGAGTCTGTTGTTACATCCCATGAAGCCGCCATGGCCAGATCTGTATTGTCCGCAGTACAGTTTAACGATTACTCTTTCTAAACAATTAAAATGCTATTTAAAATGCGGTTGTTATTATGAAGCAATAAAATAATTAATGTGCGTTTCTAAAGTTATTTGAGGGATGCTACCACTTTAACGGTAGGTTGATATGCACATATATGCTCATAAATTTTTGGGTTTGCTAAACAGCTTAATTAGTTTGAGGTTTGCGTGTAGATGAGGCACGTTCCCTCTGACAGCTTGGCGCAATAACTCTGCCACGTTCATGGAAGGTGCAGCCCAACCACCTGCGTCTACAGAGAGGATTGGTTATCTGAAGCAACAACCCCAACCCTCTCTCTCTCTGTCTCTCCCCCCCTCTCTCTCTCTTTCCACAGTCGCTTTCCTTCATCTCTCGTCGACGCTTTAATTAGTCCAGGTTTTCTCTGGCCTTGCAACGTTTCGTAGATTTCTTGCAGCAGCCATCCCTCCTTTCGGCGAGGCTCTTGGTTCTGCCAGCTGCGGCTTCCCACGGCCTTTACTAAGAAAGAGGACAGACAGCAAGAAATTATGTCACCGTTTCGTCTGCAATACTGTCTGTGCGTGTGGTCTGAATCTGCCTGCTGTTTACAGTTTGTTCTTGTGTAGAGTTGTGGAGGGCGGGGCAATGGAGAGAAACCACCCGAGAGCTGCATTAAATCATCTTAATGCAACTCACGAAGTCTCTTATTGCTTTCTGAGGAGACCACCAGACATAGGGGTGGGGGAGAGGTTTCCGGAAGATTAAACACGCAATGGGCAAAAGGAAATAGCGCGGCGCTGACGTAAATGTGTCGCAATATGGCTGACCAGAGACGATTCTCCCTCTTTTTGTGGACTCGCTATTCTGAGGACGCGTAGAATCCGCTTAAGTCAGTCTGGAGGAGAAAGAGAAACAAATCCTTTTCAACGTCCATAAATAACGCTTTCCTCCGAAAAAAAAACACGAGGTAATGCAATTTTATAAAGCTCAAAACAAGATATGAAAGAATTTACTACTATTGTAAACAACGAGTAAAGCTGCTAACAGGAGAGCAGTAAGGTATATTACCTTTTATATTTCAAATTTGAATGATATTTTACCCTAGGATACCTCCACAAGGGTTATTTATAGTTTAAAGAAGCCTGTCTCTTGCCGCAATAAAGACGTTGACCAGACTATGATCATAGATTTAGGAGACTCTCTATTCTCATTCTGTCTTAACTCCCGTTTCCTTCACCATGCTAAAAAACACTCAAACCCCGAATGGGATTCAAACTTTGGACCTCTGTGAAATGGAGGTATTTGCGCTAACTACTATTCATAGACTAATAATTAACTTCTGAAAAGAAAGATGAACCAAGTCACAATTTTTAAAAATAATATTTAACAAAAACGTTTCTGACTAACACTATCAATCACAGAAACTATATCCCCCCATTCAAGGCGCCAAATATTAATTAAGTAGAATATAAAGACTGCCGCAAGTCAAAGAATATCTTTTCTAAAGAAACCACGTTAAGTACTTTGGATTAAGTCATGTCTCATTCACAATCAAAGTATGAACGTTGCATTATTATTTTAATTTTTCCCTCTTTAATAGCATGTACTTTGATGTATTAAATTCTTAAATATAAAAGTATATAAACGGAAAATAGAAGATACAGAAAGGAAAATAATAGAAGCTTTAGAAATATGCTGCTGTAGAAGAATGAGATGGGAGGATAAGTAACTAACTAGGAAGTTTCAAGCAGAGTAAGAGAAGAGAGGATATGGAGGATTTTGACGAAGAGAAGGAATAGATTAATAGTTCACGTTTTTTTACATGAGGGTCTTGTAAAGTTAGCATTATAGAGAATTTCCCCTATTATTTAATAATTTCCTCGTTAGTGATTCTAGCCATCTATCTGATTTCCAGCATTCTCCTGTAGCACCACATTTCAAAGACTTCTATTCTTTTCCTTTCTGAAACTCCACCCGTCCACTTTTCGTACCAAAATAACGCCACATTCCATACGAACATTTCTAGCAATGATTTCCTAATGTTCACACTTATATTACTCGTAAGTAAATTCATCTTTTTCGTGAACGCCTTCCTTGCCTCTGCTATCCTACTCTTTGTTTACTATACTTCTATCATCAGTAGTTATTACGCTTTCAAGTAGGAGAATTCGTTAACTTCCTTCAAAATATTCCTTCCAAATCTAATACCCTTTTTCATTCCACTGTTTCCTGTACTACAGTCCATTATCTTGGTATTCCTCTATTAACCCCCTGAGCTATTTCTCCAGGACCACGTTCATGCAATTTATTATAGTTTCCAAGTCTTATTATGACTCCCCTAATATTACAATATCATCAGCAAAGCGTAGGGGTTTTATTTATTATTCTCGCCTCTTCTTCTTGCCGTATGAAATGGAAGAAAAGAGTTTCGGTAATGCCTCACAAACAGCTTATTTTATTTCATTTGAATATCGACCCGCCCTTATTAAAAAACAATACTGTTTTAACAAAGATTCGAAATAAAACAGGGACGACTATTATTAAGTAGGACGTAAATATTGGTCGCGATCACTCTTAATAACTCACGTAGGTATCGATGTATCGCGGGTTCGTATAACCACTTTATAATGAAACAAGTAATCAAATGCCTATTATCAAGAGTTATATTTTCTTAAGAACTGTTTGTGTCTCGACAAATGTGGTTTACTCCCCCGTGGTTTACATGCATCTTAATTAAGCCTCGCTCGCTTCCTGGAATAATTTTACGCCGCTTCACTAATGCACCGACTTTATGGAGTCTTCTTCGAGACAATAAAAGGAGATCCACACCCGCAGACAGTGCCGAGGATAAATTATGCAAACGCTCGTCTTCCCTTCCCTCGGAACTCGTGTTTAATTTGTAAATACTGTATTCCGCCTTGGCAACTGATTTGCACCGTGTGTTTGTATGTGTGTGTACCGAGAGAAATTATCTGCATCTGGCACAATAGTTATCACGTAACCGTTTACTGGACTTTTAATCAAGCAATATGTCTGTAAATCAGTATCGTTTCTTTAAATTTCTTGCATTGTCTTAAAATATAGAATTCAGATTCATTCGATTAAATTACGTTGAATGCATTTGTTTTTCTTTGAAAAAAAGAACACCACAAATTTAGCTCGGAACGCACATAAGCTGGTCAAGTGTATATTAAATTACTTATTGATTACGATTAAATACACTCTAAAAAAAGGTAAAATGTTCTCAGAATATGTGTTTTACAATGCTAAATAAATTACATTCTTTAACAATTCAGAAATAATTTATCAGAGTTAACTGTTGAAAATATTATGTGTTGCTCTTATAATTAATAAAACAATTACATCGTTAGTCAGAAATTAATAAATCCTAATTAAAATGTTGAGAAACGTATCTAATCATTTTTATATACAAGTATTCAAAATTAATCGCAGTATAATTAACTTTCTCTATGTAATAAATCGTTTTCTATTTCTTTGATAATTATGAGAGTAATTATCGCTGGTGGCAGATAGATTCGTCAGAGAATTGCTTTGTTGTAAGTAATGTAGTTTGATCTTTGTATTTTTTTGTTTAGAATGTTCGCAATATTTTGTAAGAAGATTTTCAATTAATTTCATATGGCGTGATGTTTTTGCTAATTTTTAATCCTCACTAATATTGTCTTACGACGTGACGATGGAAGATACGAATTTATTATTGATGACGCATCATTATTATTGCGTAAAATCCTACAAATTTAAATAAATAAACATATTTGAATTTAAAAATTACATTACGTTAATTCTCAATTCAGTAAATTATATTAAATTTATCTGCAGAAGTTTTAAATAGTACATACAATATGTTTTAAATGCCATATACTTTAAACAAAAGAATTAAAAATTAATTCTATTGATTTCAGTAGAATATATAGAGTTTATATCCTTTGTACTGAACAGATTTGTTTATAATTTAAATTTGTTCAGTACAAAGGTTATAAAATCTTTATATTCTACTGAAATCAATCGAATTAATTTTTAATTCTTTTGTTTTGTACCAAACCGCTCAATGTTTAAACGGTAAGCGGTGTAAATGAATTCTACGGAAAGAAAGGAGAAAAAAATCTCTTATTTTATAATTTTTTGATACCTTTGGGAATATTTAAGATAAAAAATCAAATGATGGCGTCAAAATAAACAGTGACATTACATTTATCAAATTTAGCAGAAATTTTTCAATATCATTACTATAACTGACGTATAAAATTCACAACACATAACGAGTGCGAAGTCAGTTATGAATTCGTCAGCTTCAAACAAAAATTAATTTTCCAATACAATATCCAAATTCTCCTCGTGCACAACGATTGCTCCACGATCCGTATATCTCATCAGGTGCGGACTACAAATAATTTTTAATCATGTAAATTAGAAGATGAGGATGGATCGGGACTAGAATCAGTTTCACCCACATATTTTTATTAAATCGCCTAATGTCTTCAGGACCTCAGTGAAAAATGGACAGTGTGTAAGGTGAAACTATTTTAATTCAAATGCACAGGAATTTCTGCCAAATGGACGTCAACCATTAAGGGAATGAAATTGAATTTTTAAGATCATGTCGGAAACATCTCGTCTGGACTTGAATTTTAACAAGAAATAGTTGTGCCCTATTTGTGTAGTCCATTATTACTTATTTTATAATCATGTATCAAGTAAGTTTTCTTTGAAAATAATTAATTTATAGCTCTCTTCTTGGCTATTAAATAATTTTAATTTAAAATTTAAATATACATGATTTTATCTGAGAAGCGTTACATTTCAATCTTTTAGCTGTAAAATATATGTAATAATAATACAGTGCTCCAGTCTGTATTATAATTTTCTTTAGTCTTAAGATTTTTATGAAAATAATTACTTGTAAATTAATTATTTTCACCAATATTTTCGAATTGAAAAGTTATTGAAATGAGATCAATGCATATTATTTGTTGCCTTCGAATTTAATGGACTCAACAACAGATTCATTTCGTTTTGAAACTATTATATTGTTTTCCATTCAGGAATTTGATCCGCGTTGAATAATCCAGGCTGCGTCGACTTTGCAATTGATCCGAGGCTTGGGGAAGCGTCAGTCAGGGCTGTGACATGGGAATCTGTCGTGGGATTCCGATTAAGTAAACAGCCTTCAAGTGGCGTCAGGAGCAATTTGTTTTTCCAGGCACCCCTGCTTAAACCTTCTCCGCGGGAAGAGAGAAGGGTAAGGTCGAGAGAAACAGATACACAGGAATTTGTGTAGGGAGGAGGGGAAACGCCTCTTTGCGGGAAACATCCACCTTGTCAACATCAGTTTAAGTCTGTGAAATATGGCATGGCTGAGAGACTCGGCTGTTTCTCATGTTAATATGAACACGGAAACTGGGAGATATTCTCTTACATGACGTATTTATGTCTCTTTACTTTACTAATTAACTATAGCACAAACAGTCACGTAGAGACGTGGTCCTTAAACATGAAACTATGAATAATCGCTAAATGAAATTAAATGCACCTTAGTAGAATCCATTAAAATAAATATTGACAACGAACAGTTTTGTGTATTAAAATTAAGTTAAAGACGAATAACGTAATATCGGGCTGCAAAATTGTAACGGTAAATAAGTAGTAACACTTAACATGCATTATGAAGAAAGTTTTTTCAGAGGTAAACCAAGATTAAAATATATCAAACAAATAACAGAAGTGTAATTGATTGCAGTGTCATTTACATCGGTAAAACAAAACGAGCCTTAAAAACTGGAACTAACAATATGAATATGAAACAAGGAAGTGTGAACAAATTATTAAAAACCCAAGAAAATTGGATTTTGGAGATTGAACACAAGTACGTGGTGACTAAGATTGAATATTAAGGACATCGAGATTATGATTAAGACTGAACATTAATTGTTATCATTTAGAGGGGAGCAATAAGAAATTGAAGATTGTCCTGGCCGTAGACATTGAAATAACGGAAGTAAGGCGAAATCCAGTCTTCATAATACAAAGCGGAAGTCCAGACGCGTCGAGCGTCAAGTTCCAGGCAAGCTGAGACGTTTGCAACCTATTACCCATTTCCTCGTACTGCCAATTTCGAGAAGGATTTGTGTTCATGTTTGTGCTTAATGAGACAATAAAAGCGATCTATAGTTTAGAGCTCTTGAATTTAGTTAGAACCCATGCATCTAGTTCATAAGAAATTAAATTTATCCAAATAATGAAAATATATAGGGTTTATCGTAAGAAAAACCGGCTACGTTAATTAAAAATTTATTCAATTAATGTATGTTGCTATAAATAAATGTTAAAATCAATATTATTCATATTTTTATAATATTTTTTCATTTCAGGTGGATGGAGCGATTTCGCAACAGTATCAAATCGTTGAAATGTCATCGACATCGACATCTAAAACTAGTATATGAATTATGACGAAAGGTAAAACTGGAATGAAGTTCACATCTTTTGGGAATTTCCTGAACGTTAATCGTTTTCCGAATAATTTCACAAAATACTCTCAGCCAGCAAGACGTCTTTTGAGATCTCTAAAGTGTTATGTGACGGTATTTCTGTCGACAGGTTATTTTCCCGTCTAGTATGTCAACAACCAAACAGTGTAACGATAGCCCAGAAGTAAAAGGGTGACCGGAGTAACGTCGTTAACGTTTCTCTGTTACAAATTGAGACCTGCGGCTACAACGTTGAGGTCTGTAACAAGAATGTGTAGCCTCGCTCTCTTTCACTCCGATCGGTAACAAATGGCGCTCACAGCGTAGCCAGTCAGTTTTGTTTGTCCTGGCTGCTGCGGAATGAAAAGACAGCAAAGGCAGGAGGCAGAAGAAGAAGCATGGCTATGTGTTCCAAGGTAAACACGAAGAGGGCGTGTCGTGCGACACAGCCGCAGCGGCTAATTGAGGCGTCGGCAGGGGCAAGCTACTAATTAAGAGGCGTAAACACAAGCCGCATGTGTCTCTCCCCGGGGAGGACGGACGGACCTGGCCGGGTTATGTCATCCGGGAACAGGACTCAGGTGGCCCCAATTCATTAGCCGCCTCGTCTGGATCCTCCCGAAATAATGCTCGCAAACTCATTTCAGGAGACTTGTTTGGATTGTATGAAAAGTACACATAACTACTTTGATCATAATTCCAATATTAATTTTGTGAGGGGACGAGAAACGATTCGGATATGTCCGCTGCAATATTAAAAAATACACACCTTTTTTAATTTCAGCCTGTATTCTTTTCAGCCTGACATTAAATTTGTGAACGTGAGGGGGTGAATAATTAAAAATAGGTACATAAGAGATCATAACGAGTTTCTCTGTTAATTAAACAATATTCTAATTAAAATAATTTTATATATTTATAAAAGGATATTTATTTTTTAATTTAATGTAACAAAGAACTTTGCAATAGGCAATAATTTTTACACGAAGTCTGATCCTTGTTACATGAAAATAAACACGAACCGCGACAACGAAAAATAATTACAATATTAAAAATTAAATACCAACCGTGTTTATTATTATTATTCAAGTTGTAAAAAAATTATGAAGTATATGATAAGACAACATTTATAACACTTATACGTAAGGACTGCAAGTAATAGTTTTGTAATTTATGTATCGAAAATAATTACCTACTATCGCTAGTTACAACGGTATAATCTAAATTTAAATAAAAATTTAATGCAAGTGGATTCAAATGTGGTTTATTAATAACTGGTTTCGGAGTGAGTTTATAAATTGACTCAAATAAAAAGAACAGTATTTTAAAAAACACGGACATCCAGAATATTTGAACCGTCGAAGTAAATATGTCTAATAGTAGATGGTTTATTTAATTAATTTTTCTGTAGTATACAACAAGATATTAGCACTAGTATTGCTGGCAAGGATACTGCGGCCATTGAAATGTCTACAGGTCACATACCGTCTGCAGCATTGCGGAGTTTATATTTTGTTTTCCTCAAAGACAACGAGTGATCACTGTCCAACATTATTTTTCCAGTCGTCAACTTTTTTGTTGAAGATTGTTGTGCGGAATTGTCTGATGTGACATTGCCCAACAATTTGACGTTATATTTTCTGGTTTACTTTTTTATATTTTTCTCGAAGTCTAAAGCTGTGGTCGAGAACTACGTTTAAAAATGTATGAGGAAAAGTGGAAATGAATGTTATATTCGAAAAATAATATAATTTATTAAGATAAAGAAAATTTAAACTAGTACAGGAGGAACAATTTTTCAAACAAGAAATAATATTTTTATATATCACGCTAGACTCATTGTAAGTCTATAGTGTCTTTTATTATTGCTTGATTCTAAACGAGGAATCTGCTACAAAATGTGAATTTAATATCAATTTTACCTTTCGTTGAACAATTTCATCCATAATAGTCTCTTCTGCTCTTAATCCATTATAAGCAATATTTTGATCATGCCTTACACTGGTATTCTTTCAAAGTCATAAAAAATAAAGCTTCCTGTTTTCATTGAAAATCGCATTAACAATTAGTTTTATGCTACATATTCCACTATGAATAAATTGCACTGATAGCTCAATCAATTAGTGTGTTCGTCTCAGTCTTTAATTTAGGCGACGAATAACTAATTAAGTTTATGTACAGCGTTAATTTATCCTTCACAATTAATTCTGAAGCGTTTTATCATATTAATTAAGCCTTCAGCCAAGAAAGGAAGCACAAAATAGGAAGGAAAAATGTTTCCGAGAAAGGGGGAGAGGGAGGTTAGACGACGAGATTCAAGATGGTAGAGGGGGGAGGGTAGGGGCCAACAGTTTAATTATAGCCTTAGATTACACAGAGGATCCGAAACAAAGTTTTCACGGCTCTTTGCTCATTGCTGTATGAAAGAAAACCGACTACGCGAAGTGTGCGTCAAACTGAAGCAAAATAATACCTGTAAAGGACACACAATTTTATCATGAACGTTAGGTAACGGCGACAAACTGTGACATCTATTTCCTATTAATAAACGTGATTCAGGATTACATAAATTGCAGAAACCATTTTTAAAACCCTTCATGTGGTTTATGGAAGTTGTTTCGTAACATAAATTATATGTGCAAATATGGTTTTGGTTTAAAGTTATTTGTTCAAATATGAGTAAATTTCATTATCCTCAGAAGTTATTTAAAGCTATATTTTACATCATCCTAAGCAACATATTCTATGAAAGTAGTTTGTAAAAAAATTACGTCAGCAATAGGGCTACCTTTTTTTAAATATGTCTACACAACATGTTTAAATTTTAATTAAACGAAATTCTAATTTGGGATCGTGTCGTAACTGTCTCAGAATCGTGAAAGTCTTCGAACTTCCACCCTTTAATGAGATTTCCTTATTACATATACACAAACGGTAATGTTCCCCTGACCATTACAGCCGGATTGCCTTTGTTTATATTTGTGATCGTTCAAAATGATGAAGACTTTTTTGCAATTAAGAACTAGTAAGTCAGTATCATACGTATCTAAGACATTTTTCCAAGCGCTTCCTAAAACTAAAATTTTATTCACGTACAACTTTCCTTATATTCCATGTTGAAATAGAATACAGTTCATTGAAACGTGTGGCTTATTTGCACTTATTTATTATTGTGTCATCTGTCACCATGTGAAACATAATTTTATTACTTCTCAATTGTTATCAATTTAATTAATAAGATGTGTTCATCACAGGATGTCTTGGATGTTCGAAGAATTGAGCCAATATTTTAGCAAGACTTTTAACTTCAGGACAGTTTGAAAATTAATATGTGTACTATTTACGCATGACTTAATTTTCAGTGATTTTTGTCATTTAAAAAATAATTTTCGTAAATTACTTTTTATATGTTTATTTATCAACTATAATTAAGCCAATATATGCAATATATATTTACTGTACGTGATGACGTAATTTTTTTTACTTTAGTCATGTCTAAGTTGACCCCCATAATTCAAAACTGTCGTAAGCGTACACTCGAATTTCTTCCCGTGATAAATAGAATGTTCAATTATTTCGCAGTAGATTTTTCCAGATGCTTAGCAATCCTTTTAAATGATTTGACAGGAACTGCCCTAGATACGTTATGTATAGGAAAAACTATCGATCGTTAAGTCATCGCGCTTCGTTCGCATCACTGAGAAAAGAAAAAAATATATCGTTTAGAGTCCGTGTGATGTAAGCCTCTATAAGAATATTATATCTTCAAATATTCATTCCACTGACGGCAATAACATGAAAGGGCTGTCGGGCAATCAATTACGGAACTCTTGTGGCGTGCAAGGAAGCAATGCGGGGAAGAAATTCAGACAAAAAATATATATGTATACGTAAAGGCACTCAAACATTCCCGGGCAAGAATAGACACTACTGAATGTCGTTTTCAATTTCTCAGAGGCACCATTTATTTCGATCGAAGAATATTTCATTTCCATTTATTCGTGACTCGTATGACTCATGCAGACACACAAACAAACAACCAGTTATGTGTAGATAACTTTTAGAAATAGAAGCCATTACAAAGGAAATTTAAAAATGCTAGATGTTTCGACGTTTGTTAGCGTCTTTGGACTGGATATTAAAGCAAAGATGCAGGAGACAACCAAATAATTTAAAATTATATATTGTGTAAGTTGCTAAGATTTGCAAACATGAGATAATATTTTGAAATTTAACAATAACTTCAACGCGAGGAAAATGGTGCCGAAAAACGTCTTTAGTGAAGATGAACACGAAGTATACATAAAACACAGGACTTAGAGTTAACCTCTGCCGCCCTCTTACCTGCCTCAGACTTTACCATGAGTTGGCCCAATTAGCAACGACGCCAATTTCTTTTATGTACTTTCCAGCCCTGGCAAATGGATCGATATGTTGAAAGTTACAAGATCAACTTCGGATTTTCATCCGATCATGCAGGGTTAATGGGCAATCAGTTAGTCAAACTTCCAAGTGTAACTTGCAAGGAAATCCTAGTATTCAAAATAAATATATTCACCTGAAAAAAAATTTTTAAACCGACAGTAAAAATATTTTTGTAGTCATGTAATTTGATTGTAAGTTTTCTTATTCAGCGAAAAGTAAAGCAATAAATATATGCGTAATAGAAAAACTAAATGCGGCTATTACCACTTTAAACCTAATGCTGTAAAAGAGCTCCCAATTTCGCTCGAAATAAAATGTCTATTATCCTATACACTACATTAAATAATTATTTAAGGCAGCTGAAGTAATTAGAAAATATTTAAATTTCATTGGTCAGTAATATGTCGTTCCGATACTTGTGAAAATTTCAGGAATATTATCCATGTTGATAGGAAGGATGAATCAGGCAGGCAGTTATCCAAAAAAGAAAAAAAGAAAATATTGGAAAAGTCAGAAACGGAGTAATTTATTTTAATTGAAAACGTTTCGCCCCCAACTTTCAGGATATCTTCGGTACTTCTAGAAAAAAATTATAATTGAATATATATGCATACAACGTTTATTTATATTCAACTGTGAATATTTAATTATAATTTTTCCCTTGAAGAAAGAACTCGGGAGGTCCCGAACGTTGGGGGAGGAAACGTTTCCAATTCAAATAAATTATTCCGTTCTTGACTTTTGGCTATTCTTTGAGCTTTATTTGTAATAACAAGTCAGATTAATCTAATTAATTTAGTCACAGTAATAAAACTTAGAAGGTTTTATTTTTACATCTGATATATGTAATAATTAAATACAATTTTTTGACCAATTTCAGACTTTACTCTTTAAGAAAAAGAAGAAAACAGCGTTTAGTACATATTTGTACCTTATTTAGACTTCCTTCCTGTTTAGAAATGTTGCTGACACGATTATTAAATATAGTGCTTCTGGAAATGATAATTAGGTTAGTGTTCTTAGTTTTTTAAATATTATATTGATACTAAGAAAGTTTGTAAAGGTTGTTTTATTGTTAACACGAGGATTATCAATATTTCTCTATGGCATAGAAACCTGAAAAGGGTACAAATGCGTACCGAAAGTTGTTTTCTTCTTTTTAAATTGTTTTAAGAATTAACTCTAAAATCGGTCAAAAGTTTTATTCAATAGAATTCATGTTGATCTTGTCTAAGGATAACTTTTTGTCCTTAGCTAATAACATTAAATAATTTATTTGTTTACCACGAACATTTTTAGACATGAGACATGTAAATGTGTTATTAATGACTCATATTAGTTTGTATTGTTTCATTCTTGGAGAACTTGGCAACGTAGTGGGTCTGATGCGGGTGTGGAATTGGGGAAGGGGGGCAGATAGACAGATCTCGGCCTGTATCAGGTTGAAATGCTCACCAGGCACAGGGTCCGGCATTAATCAGCTTCAATGAGTTCGGTGTTTTATCGAGTGGTTCCCCGACGCCAATGAAAGTCGAGCGACGGCCGTCATGTACCAGACTGTTTCTTCCTTACAACTCAGGATTATTTTGTAATAAAGATTAACCTTTTGTGGCGTTATACTTTGTTAAAGTCTTTGGACACTACTATGGATACCAAAGTTTTCTATTTCCCATACATAATATACTTTTCTCGAAGCCGAAGACACTTTCCGAAACCTATTTACAGATTAAAATGTATTACAATCCTTATTATTTTGTCTATAAGTTTTAGTTAGATATATCGCTACATTAATTACAATACTTAGTAAATGTGGAAATTTCTGTTTTCTAGAAGTGTAATGACAGAAATCACGGCCTTAATGAACAGAAACCTTGTTTATCAGACATAAAATCGATGAGTGACAGGATTTATGTAGCCTTGTGTGTTTCACTGCCTAATAACACCAGCTTTAAGTAATTAGAATGGTCTCTGTCCATTATTAGTTGCAATGAGTGGTTGTGTATTGGATCCACTTTGCACGATAATACATATCATTAGCTGAAGGCGTGTGTACACTTCATCGATATTAAACTTGTTAAGGCGCGTGTTAGTGATCTTAAGGGAATAATCGATAACTGTCGACCTTGTTAGGCAAACAAGGAATTTTTTTAATAAATTAAGCATGCAGCAAAACAAGAATTATCGTATGTTGGCTCATAATGTAAGAACGTTTCATATAAATAGACTGCTTGATATATTTAAACTCGTTTGCTTTGGAAGTGCATGTAGAACAAAATGAAAAGTAGCCACTGATTTATTTTAAGGGCCATAAATCACTCCCTTTTTAGAATGTACGTTAAAGCTTCAAGACCATTAAAATTTGTGGTTGCATTTTAGAGCTTTTTCGAATGGTTCCTTCAAATTAATGGACGCGCTATTAAGGGAACTGAAGTAATTTGAGTTTTTATTTTACAGCCCATGTTCTACGCAACGCAGTTGCAGATAAACAATAATCCGTAAACGGTTTAAAGTACCGCAATAATTTTTTCCTACAAGGAAACGCCGTTTTGTGACAGCCCGGGGGTTTTAAAAGTGAAATCTTCAATTGGTCTTGTATATTTTAAAACGACTTTATGACAGCGAATAATAATTAATTTGGCTTTATAAGAAGTATTTTATAAAGTCTAGAGTTCAAATTGGCGAGAACAAAATATTTTGAAACGGAATAAAAATATTATTTCACAATATAAAACGTAACAAAACTATTATTAGAAGTCTAAAGGTCTTATATGTCTGAGAAATGGTAAACGAAGACAGCATTAAATGTGGAACAGTGAAGTTTAAAACAGAAACGTCTAATTACGTTCCTAGAATTGTTTTTACGTTCTACCTTCAGTCAAATTCTGTGTCAAATAATAATGAAATGCACAGAATGAAGCTGAAACATATTTTTGTGATGAATCAGTTTGTAGATGGACTTTGTCCATCAAGTATGAGAAAACTTTTTTTTTTCATCCAAAAGTTTCGGTACGACTCTTGCTATATGACAAAGATTACGGTAAATCGATGATAACAATCGTTGAAAATTAATCAGACTTAGATTAAAACCATAAAACATACATTCGCAATAATGGTCAACTGAATATTTTACCGAAGCAGTCGTTATATAAATGCTTAAAAATATTAAACGGGAAAGTATATAAGGAATCCCTAATATCATTATACATTTTTTATACGTCTGAAGAGATGTTGCAAAAAATTAGTAGGAAGTATTTTTTTGTAGTAAATATAAAGAGTAAATCCACAAAGAAAGGGAGACACTGTAGTAAGGAATTTTTTTTTCTCAAAATTATCTTCCACGTAAGCTGACTATGAGACAAAATGGAAAGTACGACGCCGTGTTAAGATTTAAGAAACATTATTAAATTATACAAAAATACAAAACAAGAAAATAATGGCAAAGTTGTTACGATTAAAATCTTACAGAATGAATCAGGAGCAACGTTTATCAAGATTTGTTTCACTACGTCATACACACACATTTTCACAACGCTATCAAAACGATCTCCCCCCCCCCCCCGGTTTGCTACGATTAATAATATTCTACCATGTCCACGGACGCGTTGATAATTCGTTACCCGATTCTTCAAAATTATACGTTTGAGAGATGAAAATTGTTTGATGACTATCCGCATCCAAGTCATTAATACCGTAACAGAACTCGCACACATACGCGCTCACGCTAAAAGCTCGTTAAAGCGACGTAATCATTGGTTTCGCCCTCGTCCCTTTCCCCCCTTTGTGGACCCCGTAAATCGTTCCTCTTTGGTTTCGCCCGCACGCCAAACAGCCGCCCCCTCCGCCCCCCTTCACCGTCGCCCCCTATCCTGGCATCTAATAACGTCACAGGTTTGCTGTTGCGTATTTCTACAGCCCACACACTTTGGGGACTTAAATAAACGTGGCATCGCACCTTGTTGGACTTCTTTCACAGATCCGCCAGAGGGGGAGGAAACTTAGGTTTAAGTGGAAACGTGTGTACTCTGAAAGGTGTGGAGGGAGGGAGACGAAATCAAAAGTTGTTTGGAGACGGGGGAGGTGGATACGCAAATAACCTTTTGCGAGATTACGAGCACCGATATGCAAGCCCGCTTCTTTTCTGAGATATATTATTATTATTTTTTCTCCTTTTTTTTTCATACAACATGCAACCTCTCCGCTTCCATTGTGTTCCCAATGTAAACCTGCTGGGAATAAGGAGAAAATCCCGAAATACCTCACTCGAGGAAAAAGTCTTCCGTGGCGTATTGACGATAAATATAGAATGTGGAAATCAATTGCGAGGCTCAGAGCCTCTTGTAAACATACGAGTACCTATTTCGTTCCGCGACCTATTTTCTGAAACAGTGAAAAATGAAAAACTAATTTTTGGGGGTTGATTCATTATTTATTTCCAAATATCATCACCTTTCAGCTCATTTCACTTTATCGCTTTCTTCTACAACTTTTTCACCGTTTAAGAAAGGTCCTTAAAATGAGCAATTATGTAGGCAATCATTTCCTCATTCAACAAACAATTTTAGATCATTATATCAGAGAATAGAAAGTAGATAACATTCACAGAGAGACAAGTTTTATGAAAACGGCAGGCGTGGGAATATGTTTGTCTCCAATTCAACAATTATCACCTACGGCACAGCAACAATTGTTCAATGCCGTAATGCTAGAGTACTTCCAACTTGGCCAAAAGTAATTGTTCTCTCTTCGTCGCTTGCCTCAAGCACATAACTGTTTCCATTTATCGTTCGTTCGTCCTTTTGAAAAAAGGTGATGTGTGGTATTGACTATGCCTTCCAAAAATAAGATTCTTCGCAAATTTGAGCGTTTTTGGCTTCTTTCGAACAGAAACGCGCAGTTATAATGTTTCTTTTTGACCTTGGTGTGTAGTGGTGGAAACCCATGTTTCGTCAACGACTATGTATCATCGACTTAAAACTCACGAGCATTCTGGTGAAGAAACGCTAATGAAGCGACTAGAAAACGCGGTATCCATCTTTCAGATATTTCTTCAATACAAATTTTATCTACAAAAATTGATAGAGTTGACGTATGGAATGCTTATTGATTAGGTAAACAGTTAAAATCATAAAATGGATGATTTCTGGTGGAGTCACCACTAGTGAATATTCCAACCTAGGGTTAATCTCACTCACATAATTATAAATCGTTATAAACGTTGTTTTTACAGACTTGTCACAAACCTTATTTAACTTATTTTTTCGTTTAGTAATGTTTAACCACTGCCCCTAAACTGGTATATTTTCCGTTACTTAAAAATTAGAAACTATATAAGTTGAGCGAAGGTTTAGCCCTGTATTAAATACACAGGTTTAAGATGCAGCCAAAAGAAAAAGAGGTTTATAAAATCAAACTTTTTATTAAGAATATGAGGCTAAGATTTTATAGGTTATATGTTGGAAACCTGTAGCTTCTGTAGCACAGAGGTACCTTCATTTTCTTTATAAATTTAAGGATGTTGATGTATTGAAAAATATTACAAGCTATAAGCTCTAGAGAATTGTACTTAAAGCATTAAAAATATTGTTAGTAAAAAGCACTCACGTCTTACGTTTATCTTGGTTTTTATAGAAAGTATAAAAAATAAAAACAGGAACTTCCGACGTTATCTCTCAATCGTCTGAAAACTACTTTAATTTACACTAGAGTTAATAATATTAAAAAACTGTAAATAATTTAGTTTTCAGAACATTATGATAGATTCCTGTTTATATTGATTGTCATGGTTTCTGAAGTAAAAACAAATAACCCAAGGACAGGAGTGGTTTCTTAAATTGATTTTTCGTGCGTTTGTTCATTTTATTGTGCTTGTTATGTATCCGGCTATTTTATATTCTGTATTATGCCTACTCTAGTTATGTATTTAAGGATTTTTTGTAATTGATTACATGCTTTTTTATTTTATTCTTATGTAGGATGCCGTACTTGATGTAACTGGAGACGTATCCTATTTTCTCAACCAAGGACTAATGGAAAATGTATAAATCTAAATATATACACAGTACGATTCCATTCCTGATAACAACTGTATCGAAATACTTTCTATCTGAAAAACTACCAAAGTTGTGTTTTAGATTTTGTTTGTACTTGTCTTAGAAGTTTTATCGCATAGTACGTTTATTGGACTATATTTTCTGTCATTTTGTGTTTTATTTTCTACTTCAGACGTAAAAAAAAATTATGTCGTACTTTACGTGCTCTACCTCCCACGTTCCCCCCTTTCAACTCCATTCCTATGCTATTAAATTGGAGTTGCCCGTTTCAGGAATGTAGCCATTTCCTCCAACCCCTCCCAAAAAAGGGAAATATGATGAAAGTTGCTTTATTTCTCATAAAGATGAACGCACAGGTTTTAAAAAAAATTATTCTGACTTCCACGTTTGTCTGAATTGAGACATGAAACCATTTCCTGAATTTCTACTTTTATGTAATATAACAATCAGGTAAGAGTTATGATCAATTTATTCCTCCCATTCAAGGCAATCATAAGAAGTTTAATATTACAAAAATATTTCACAAAAGGATTCTGTACTATGCAACACCTAATTAAGAATAAAGTTATTTGAATGACTTCTATACGAATATTTCAAGAAGGAACGTTCAGGGTGATATTTTGAGTTTTGCCAATTGTAATTAGAGTTTTTTTATTATAATTACGTTATTCTTCTTTTTTTACCTAGATCACTTCTCCCAAAATAGTGTATATAGACCTATTGGAAATTTATTATACTTCTTTATAAATTATTCCCTCGTATATTTTATTCTACAGAGATTGTATTGTTTTTTCATGTTAAAAAAGGAAATGAAGTTTTTATGGTTACCGTTTATTTTGCCCTAATTTTAAGTTAAATTTTCTTGTCATGTAAATATTTACATGCTCAGAATTTCATGATATCGAAACTTCTGACATCAATTTATATTTCATGGACATGATATGAACGAAAAAAATTACGAATTAGGGTATTTTAAGCTCAACTCTGAAGCCGTTGAAAATTTCAGGAAGTTGATTCAACCAAAAACTTCAAATAAAATTACATGTGACTTTTATGTTAAATACCAGTGTCATTTATTTTAAAATTTCAAGGTTTCTAAACTAATTGTGACTGAATTATACCGCGATGCTGTGACAAGATGAGAGTGTACGTATTCTATGTTCAGTTGCAAACGTTAAAAATATTGATTAGTTTCTGGATGCTTGCCATATTAAACCACCGATGCGACTACACGAGGTCCTAAATTATTAGGCAGGCAAGTTACGTCGTCGGTTTGACAGGGATTTTCCCTACGGTACACATTACATGCTCGTACTTCCACCCTGTAACGCCCGTTCATACTTTATGCTAATATCAGTAAACTGTTATTGCGACTAGAACGCATTAGTATCTTTAATATCAGGTCTACTTTAATTTTACGAAGGTCATTATAAAATAATTGACTTTTGCTCGCAGACCATATTTCCAAGTTTTTGAATGTAGCCGTGTTACGCGAAATTTCCCGCGAAATCTCTCTCAAACTGGAAAATGCGACTCTTTAAATCATTTTATTTCATTTCTTACTCAGCGAGTCTCCGTTTAGTCTTTCTTCCCCCCAACTAAAATGTCAACTATTGTCTCTCTCCTCCTTTTGGAGATAAAACAACGATTCAATTTCTTTCTGCGAATAAAATAATGTTTCATAACCATGTTCTTTCTTTATGTACTTTAATTAATGTTCTTTATTTTCGTACTAGTTGGGTACCCGGCGTTGTTCTGATTTTTACTATCCAGCCGCTTTTAAGATACGTGATATTATAGCCTCTCGTAAATTTTTAGAATTCGCTTTGCGTAACGGGAACATTAAAATCCTGAATTTTCAGAAGAATTTGTGCTAAAAGTGTGAATCGTGGTACACTGTATAACAAAAACAAAAATAAAAAATAAACAACAAAATTATCCATTATTTATCATAAAAAATATTAATTAAGTCTAATGTATATAATTGTTTAGAATTCTCACTTCAAATCATTTCGTTAGTTTATTCGAATCTTTGAATCCTTTAAATTATATTCACTGAATTTTCTGTTTGTATTTAGTTAAATCTAATCAAACAAAATTCAATAAAAAACACACACAGAAAGCATAAGATGAGACTCAATAATTGTCACGTGCAACTGTATTATCTTTTTTTTTGTATTTGAGAACAAATGTATTAAATTATACTGATTAAACAGTCTCACCTTCATATATTTCCTGAAATGCGTATTGCAGTATATAATTAAGCATAAGACTAATTTGAAAGCCTAATCAATAATCTGGTACCGTGAAATATGTCATCTTAAAAGGCGCCTCTAAAACTGGTATATATAAACTTACGTAATGTTTTTTCGCCCTTGCATATATTTCTGGTATTTCATGATATAATTTATGGAATGTGAGAGTAGCATGATGTAAACAAATGGTGGATAGTATTACAAGAAATATATTGAAACTAACTTTTGAATAAATATTTTCAAACTTCTTTTTTAAATATCGCGTTTCTACAAAAATTTGTCTCTTCAATTCTTTATATATGAAGTTATGTAGCAATACAATATATCAATTTTATTATATTTTTGCACTTAAAGAGGTTCAAAAGACTAGAAACGATACTTAATGTTAATTTTTAATTTATTAATACGCACATAACTCATCACAATCGAACGCATGACCTAACAAATGTTGAACAACTAAGTGATGGAAACCCGTTAAAAGGATGCTACAGAACATTGCTACAATGGTTTTTATTTTATTTAACAATGAAAATTTAATAACGTTAAGTATAAAAAATTAAAGTAAAACAGTGATATGGAAAGTAGTTAATGAAAATGTATCTGCAATTACGTAAAAACATATTGCGATGTGGGTTTAATTTGAAACGCGAATAAAATTGTTCAATTTAGATGTTAGTAATTGGAAATGCATTGGCGTTGTTTTAATATACTTTTGTAAGGAAAGTAAGGAGGAACAAAGGCTGATGTGCGTCTTCTATATTACTAAACTTCAAAATAGGTATATTGCTTTTGAGTTACTACTTAGGCAGAAAAATCCAAGTAATAAATTATCTGTCATAACCAAACTTATTTCAGACACCAATATGAGACAATTCACAATTTTTAAATATATACAGATATCTAAAATCAAAATTCGTTTAAAAAATGCTTGACGTTAAACATAATACTAATTCTTTTAGTGTTAAAACCTCACACTAATTAGTTAAACAGTATTTATAATTGTTTTATCCATGAAACGTAATCTTCCAACCTCCACCTATTTGTAAAAATCGAATATCCTCTAGTGCAGGTGGTGGGTAACCTTTACTTATAGAGGACTGTATAAAAAATATGGTGAGTCATGGGCCAAAACAAATACAATAGTAGTAATACTGTATTATTAAAAAAGAGAAGGTACAGGTAAGTAGGTATGCATAGTGTTGATATTAGATATAATAAAATAATAGTGTTGCAAATGCCTAATAGCAGCTAAGTAATAATAATTTCTAAGTAATCAGAAACTTAGAATTTATTTTGCGAGGACGTCAGTATTTAGTTAAAGTGATGATGTTGCTAAGCGTATGGCTCTTTCCACATTGATAATTAACAATAAGTATTGCCGAAGAGTGATATCATTTCACTTACAATATAATTAGACTTTGATAATTATCTTTGGAATAGTTGTCGAACGGGGTGGTCCGTGTTAATATGCAAACAGAAAAATTCAGTAACGGGCCGGAGGAATTTCGCACGAGGACCGGATGTGGCCCACGAGCGGGGGATTGCCCACCTTTTCTATAGTATCTGTGTACAGTTGAATGTACATGATTCATAGTTAATCTGGCTAGAGTCCATATTCGGACGGAAACATGACGTGATTGAATTAATTTATTATTATTTTTAATTGACATATTTTTGCCTAATTAATGACTCAATTTAAACGGCACATACTATAATCAATTTATGTTTAAAATTGTACATATTTTAAAAATAGTATTTGATGACGTGAATAAAAAAAATTAAGAACATATAAAATAATGATTTTAGACAAATAAGACAGTCATTGATTGTTAAATTTCACCGGTCCCGTAAACAGTGTTAATAATCCTCAAACTGTTAGTAATTTTATTAAAGTAAATTTCCCCCCTCGCATTTAAGTACAACGGATGAATCAGACCAAATTTTTTTCGAGGCGTGCGTGTTGTGACTCGGGTCACGCTGCACTACTACGGATATGGAGTGCCCTCTTCCAGACACGTAGCCACGTGTTCTCACTTCATCTTACTCACCTTCAAGCTTCCGACAACACGCCCCCTATATTTTAGAGAAAGAGAGAGAGAGAGAAAAAAAGAGCGAAGAGGGGGCGGACTGTACCGCTGCGTGAAGGAGACGCAAAAATTCTTTAGTTGAGTTGTGTGGGAGGGTGGAAGAGAAAAAAAGGGGGTGAAGGAACGACTTGAGATATGAGGGAGTGCGGCGAGGCTAGAGGGGGTGGTTATTAATTCCTACATCCACGCTGAGCCAAGGAAAAAGAAGACTAGGGCGTTATTAAAGTCAGGAGGGAGAACTTGAAATGGTTCCTGTTCTCGAAACATGCACAGGTCATATTTCGTCCAGAGATTACGCGAAAGGAGCGAAGAAGAACTGACTTGGAAATAATTCAAATCAAAGAGGCGAAGGGAGGCGAGGGGTTGGTACTCAGAATTATTACAAACAACAGTGCGAGAGAAAACTTTGATAAAATTCACGAATTTTGTGTTCATTATTTTGTTATTTGATATTGTGGCTTTCCTAAGAGATGAAAATTTCCTCTCCTGTTTGCATTGGATTTTCAGGGAACGGACATTGCAATTAAATATTTTTACTGGAGATAAATTGCAAATTCTATAACGAAGAAAATTAGTTTGGGGATTGGGATTCGAAAGTAATGGGATAATCCGCCTATGTACACTGAAACAACAATTGACGGTCTATAGTAGCGGTAAAGTAGTTACAAATCTGCCGAGTACATTTTTACAATAAAAGTTTCCGTAAAATTAATTAAACGTACAAAGCGTACGGCCAGTGTTTTAATTATTTATAACCTGTTTCATTCTCTTTACATTCATTCAATTACTAAGCGGACTTCCTTGCAAATTCTGTAAACGTTATTGGCTTTCCAGAAACGTTCGCCCTATCAATTCTTGTTATCGTTTCTCTACTCTGATTCACCATTGGGCTGGTAAAATTTATATTAAATATGTCCCCCTGTTGTACAACAATTTCTGGTATTTAATATAATTATTAGAAAATAATGATTTAAAATAAAATAGCTAATAATGAAAGAATGAAATGAAACATCAAAATTTAACTTTTATTTCACAAGAGGGAGATTTATGAAACAAATAAATTAAATTAAAACTATAGATCACTCATTTGACTGGGTGAAGCTAAACTCTCGTCATGTTCTCTATTTATAATTCTGAACCCACTAAGCGCAGTTCCTGTATGAAAAATTATTTCAAAGAGGATCTGGTAAGGATGTAATAAATAAATCAATTTCATCATTTAAATGGAACGTCCATGACGTAAAAAAAACATTCCACGGGTGGAGAGAGCATCTTAACGAAAATCCACTGATTGCCTGGACACATTTCAAGGAAGATTTTAGCGTATTCGAGGATTGAAAAGTTTCTCAGAAGTTGCCAACACTTGTGTCAATGACTTATATTTTTTAATATACTTAAATTAATTTTAATGCTAAAATCGATGCTTTTGGAGATATTCGTTACACACACTCCATATTAATTCCTCCAGGTACAAGGATAATTCGTAAATAGATTGCAAACTTTCACAGCCAACGTCAAATCATGTTCATTATTCCTCTGTGTGATGTTTTCCAATGACTAACAGGAAGATCTGATTCTTAAGGACATTACCATCACCCGCATCTACTCGCTTCAAGGTTAATTAAATGAAGCGATTACGGCACCCTCTCCGAATCACAGGCTACCCTTTAACACAGTGGAAGCCGTAATTCATTTGTTCTGACGTAGCAACGTTAAGGGAGGTAAAAGGGAAGTCTGAAAAGAGGCTTTACATCACACGCAATCTGATTCTGATTTTCTAACGCTCGTATCTGGTGTGTGTGGTGGTTCATTATATACATAGTTGGAGAATGGAAGAGAGGGAGTAGTAGGGTAGTTATGTAGCAGAGAGACTGCAAGCCGCGCGCTCCAAACATCGATCCTTTTCGGCTCGTCCTCACAAGTTTCCGTGCCTCCTGGCTGGCACAACTCTACTGTTTATTTGACATTTGCCAGAGACTGCAGTCGACTAGCTCGGAAGCTGGATGCGGTTGAAGAGTGAAGGCAGACACTATTTCTGGGACGAAAATAGTTTCCTCTCAGGAAGGTTCTCTCGATAATTCAATAAAATGTTTGATTCAGTTGAAATTAAATCACAGCGAAGGATTTATTTCCTCAATAAACAAGTTATGTAATTTTAATATGCTATAACCGTTTTAACTTATGAAATATAGTAAGTTACTACAAAATACCAGCAGGCCTTGCCAGGGCACTTCTTTTCATTAGTCTGGTACAGTAATTAATTTCACAATAATGTAGAGTTCAGGAGAATTAGCTAGTCGATGCGCAGTGGACAACTCCGTCCCATATTTTAGTGGGGGTAGACATCAGCTCACTTATACTCCGGACTTTGTTGATAAAAGTTGGCAGTGTAAAAGCCACTCTGAAAATATTGACGTTGGGAAATATATTGCTGTCAGTTCTTGTGCAAACTGTTGACTAGATAAATTCATAGTGCTGCCTCGGACCTCACTTTGGTTAACGATTACAACAATTTTATAGTTTTTAACAATTGGATTTTAATAATAATTTCATTATAAACCAGAAGAAGGTGCGAAACGTCGTTTAAATAAAAAAAATAAAAACTATCCGTAAAAATCGGTCAGAAAGTATTTAATTTGCGATTTTATTAGCAGACGTTAATCGATTTAAAAAGCTACTTTACTATCCTTTTATATCATAGTGGCTTAAACTAGGGGCCTCTAAGTGAGTGAGTCTGTGTTGCTAGTGATACAAATTCAGAGAATTAATTTATTAAATTCAACCCTTCATAAATATATGATTTACTCATTTATAAATATTCAGTGATCCGGTAATTTGTTCTGTTTAATACGGCAAGTAAATAATTTTTTTTTCCCCCGCCGTTCGAGGTGGCTGTACCGCGGCGTACGAGCGTGGTCTATCTCCGAATTATCAGAAGGCCTACAAGACTCCCTTCCCTCCCTTCCTGCCTTCCTTCCGAGTCAATGAGTTACGCGTCGTCGTCGTGGAAGCGTCCATCCACCCCCTCCCTGTAATCATCATCAATCATACAAACCTCCGTGCTAGGTGGTGCTGGATTGCACGTGCTCTCTTCCAGACACGAAATAACGGACATCTGCGGCTGTCCACAATGTCTACCGCCGTGCAAAAACATATGGCGGAGGCGGTGGAAAACCGCCCCCGCCCCCCGCCGTTCCCGCAAATCGTGACTCATATTCTGAGCTTTGTAGTCATAAAGAAATGCAAGCTGTCACCGGTTAAATATTTTAGCGTGACACGAGATGCGAATATTGAGTTACATATAAATAAAAATGGCGCAACATGTGCAACAAATAAAATCTGAATTTTAAAAAAGCTTGCTTCACCAAAAATACAGACGTATGACGCTAAATGCGTTTATTTTAAACATCGGACGTTTTATCAGTAAATGATTCAATTTTACAGTAAAAAAAAAATATGGTCTCAATTACTGGTCCATAAACTACCGCAATATATTTGAGTTAATTAACGGAAACACAATAATTCAATTATCTGACATTCATAAACAAACAAATACACAATTCAGCGAAAATGTCAGAAAAATAATAATTATTCAAGTTCTTCTACAACATATCCAGATATTCCAGTACCTTCTGGTACAGACATATTATCAAATTCGAAATAAAGCAAACCACGACGAAAGAAATTTTAAAAAAATTATAAATTTGAACAGACAATATTAATTATTCAGATTTGAGTTAAAATCTTAAAACGATACAGACTTACATTTTGAATGCATAATATTAGATTCAACTCGTTGGTATTGTAGACCGTTAAATTTGAAGACTTACAAACTAAATTGACAATAAAAGGAAATTTCAGACTCAATGCATTCGGATTACAGGTGATTATGTACCTTTCTGCCGATCAGTCTTGAGAAATAATTGATGTTTCCCAAAAATAAGTTAATGTGCTTGGACAGAATATATGGCAGAATATTTTTAACATCACATTTTATGTTGTACTATGCCCTACAATCTGCCCCTCATAGTTTCACCAATAAAAGTGTCATAAATCTAAACAGTTAATTTTAATTTTTATTCCTTATACTTAAGAAAGCTAAAATTAAATTAAAATTAACTTATTTAATTGTATTATATTACTAAATATATTTATTTAGTTATATATATTATTTTTAAATTTATCTATGTATGTATTCATTTATTAAACTACAATGAGGCATACGTCCGATGGCAGTTACAACGAAAAAATACTTACTAAAATCTACTGACTAGTTAACTTATACTCTAACAATTACTATTATTTCACTGAATTTAGTAAGTTCAATTCGCTCAAAAGTATAAAATGAAAAATACTTTACAACTAATTTCTGCCCCCAAGTTTATATGTATGAAACTGCATTAATAATAACACTATTTCGTTCAATTTTATTTATTAAAATATATGATCAATATTTATTGTTTCATTATAGCTTAAAGGAAAATATCAAAAAATTGTTGAATGATTTCCGTATATATTTTTATTACAAGAGGACTAGATTTATTAAGTTTTTGTATAACGTAAAAATGTAATAAATGTTTATATTCATGCACTTATTAATTTTCAAGTCTGCAAGTGTTTTATGCGGCTCCCAGGTGTTCACGCGAAACAAAGAGAATGAAGAAGCCTACTATTTCCATTATTTTATGAACGATAAAAACTTTTACTTTCAACATATTTAATTGAAACGTTTTACAGTGTTTGCATTACAATACATTCACAGATAATACGTATTCAGAAAAAAAAACATCATTTTAACTTTCAGCTTGAAGGACTGCGTTGTCTCCAAACAATCACTTGAAAAACATACGTACATTTTACACGAATCTTCTCTTTAAAATGGAATTGCTTTTCCCTTCAGGGATGATATACGCGTTTACCGGAAAATCTCTCGTCTGCAATTGTGCATTTGTTCTGCCCATACACAAAGAGAGAAAGCTTTTTTTATTTGTGTATATATTTATAATTACTCTGTGAAAATGAAAGCTGAGGTACAAGGCTCCGGACAAATTTACTTCATTTGACAAATGGGTAAATATTTGCGTAACGTGGGCTCACTTCTTTTTTTTAATGTTGTTTAAAACAACCAATAAAATTGCTTAGCCAATATGACGCATTAATCGGTTGTTTAGATCCAAATTTATATAAAAATGTAATAAATTTACGGTAAAACGATGAAATTATTTTAATACGCTTCATGCGTTCCACTTTGGTATAAAGAGGATTGCTTTTACATTTTAAATCACTCTACAAATCATTCTTACATGCTAGTATAGAAATGACAAGTATTTAAACAACAACGATGCTAAGACACTGCCAAATAAAACGATCTGATCGGTTACATTTTAAGGGAGTAATGTTTAAAAATTCAAACACGATTGTTTTTGTACAAAACTACAAATTAAATTAAAATAATCACTGAGGGTTTCTGTTTGGAAATTTTAACTGCCTCTATGAAGTTAAAGATCGTCACGAAGTAAAGCTTAAATTTTTAATTGCAATATCCCGGAACTTAAGTCAGAGTCTTGTTGCCAGTAAGTACATTATATTGAATTTTGGGTTGTATTTAATAAATAAAAGTCTTACGTTTGAAGAAAGTTAATGTTTAAAAGTCAAGTGAAAGGTTAATTGAAATGCGAGTCCTTCAGTGAATACTTGAAATTGATTTCTATTTATTTTTAAATGATATATTAATTTTTACAAATAGTATATGAGACGAGTCTTAAACATACTGTACATAAAATTCTTAAGTATTTTGCTGCGACTGGTATAAATTTTCGTTGCGTATTTCATTTTACTAAATTAATTTACAATATTAAGCATTTTGAGCAGTGATTCAGAGGCAATGTAAACGAAATCCGCTTCCAGATGAATTGTCAGAAATTGTCAATCTGCAGTAATAATAAATACAATAAACCATATATAAACAAGCATTTGGTATGGGTTTTAATTATTGGTAGGAGGGGGGATGAATTTAAATTGTGACTATTAAAATTTATATCAATAAGGGATAAAAAAATTATAACGTTTAATTTTAACAAATATGGATTTATTAACTATATATTTAGGGGATCCTGCTTACTAAATCGGGAACATGAGTTACTCTTTTTCTCAGGGAAAGCTAATGCTCAATGGGTTTCTTAATAAAATATGGGAGGAGGGCGAACACTTTATAGAGAAGCGACCAGAGGTGAGAAACAATAAGGTGTTGTTGGCGATCCCCGACGTCCTTGCTGACTGGTTGTACTCCTTTCGGAGGCTCGGGATAAATACTTGATCTGTTTAGCAGGTAACAGGTCCAGGCGTCAGGTCAAATTTTCTTGTTCTCACGGCTGACCAGATGGATTCCTGGTAAATACCATCGTGTCATCCTACGTCTTCAGCAGCCTAGCCTTGAAGCTACCACGTCAATCATATTGTACCGAACCTTAATGTTTCCGTTTTCTGGCCGATAAGATGACTAATTCGTCATTTAATTAACCTATCAAGTTCATTTATGTTCCCGACTTCGTCCTGCTTAAATCTAAATACTTTTATGCATTACAAATAAGAATTAAAAAAATACAATTTAATTAATCTAATGTGGTACATGACAATCGCGTACCACAAGCGCAACCAAGACTAAATTATTTTTAATGATGATCAGAAAACCTAGGTTAAACCATAAAGTGCAATCGAAATTTTTAAATAGTTAACCAAATTAATATCTTAAATTCAAGTAATTAAATGAAGTATATAAGGACCAGTTGTACTGTCACAGTTGTTTATTTAGATTAAACGACGTTTCGTTACGCCGATCCGGTTCTTCTTCAGGTGTTAACTTTATAAATTTTTAATGAAAAAAAATTTAATTCCGCTTGAAGATGCCATGAATTTTAAACTTCTTGCGTCATTTTTAACACCTGAAGAAGTCCCAAATGTGGCGACGAAAAGTCGTTTAATGTCGGTAAATACTGTGTCTGTAAAAACTGGTCGTTCATTTATTTATAGGTCAGAGGATTTTCGTTGTAAAGTAAGGTGAAAATATATAAATAATACAATAATTCATTTTTCTTTTAGTAGTTAACGAAAAAGATCGAAAAGATCACAATGTAGTAACAGAAAATTTCGTAAATCTGAGGAAAATATCCTGAATTCATCATATTTTCTGTAATTTCTGCCGTTTCATTAAACGCGTATCTAACATAGGCTATGAGTGATAAAACAACATTTATCATCATTGTTATGAAGTTTGACGAATAATCCTGCATTTGCTTCGGTCACAATTATAGACCTCAGGTTTCCTGTTTTTTCAGCAAACTGTAGACTTACTGACAGAAATCAATTAATTATTCATTGCTTTTAATACCTTACGAATCAACTTCGTGTTTTGTTTGAATAGAAGCACAGCTTAAATTGAAATTTGTACTCCCAACATTTTCAAATAGATTGACAGCTACAAATTCCTAACCAATCCCTCATTGTTGTTCTTCACAACTTTTCTTTCGGCTTTCTAACTCCGTGATAATCACAAAGCGAGCTCCCGTTTTGACGAAACCGTGTAATTTCAAACTTCAGAAAACTCCTCCCTTCTCCCCCGCCCCCCGGTTCCTTTTTCAGCCCTTCTATCCACCCTGCATTAACAAAACACCACTGATGCGCTCTATCGGCCAAGGCCCCGAAGCAAATCCGCGCCCATCAAGGATTCTGTTTATTCTTAAACTTTTGAGTCCGCTAAATAGTAAGATTAATAATGGAATAGCTGGCAAAGGGACTAGGACTGGAAAATAGAAGGACAATTCGTTTTAATTTTAATGGCCCTTCCAGACAGAAGAACAATAGAAAAAAATTGTCCATTTCCGTCAATCAACTATCGACGATACCTAAGCTCGTCAGTTTCTTTTTTAAATAGAAAAATAATGTTAATAAATGCATTTACAAAAGAGAAAGAAATAATAACCCTCTGGGCTATCGTCTCATATCAGTCACTTATGTAACAAAATTTGAAAAATAGGAAAAATAAACCTAAAATTTTAAATATGAATTATATATGAATTACCATTGAAAGTCAGGAATTTAAGAAACGAATTTTAATTTTGTGAGACATTTTAATGTACACTCCAATATCCCATTTATTTTAAGAGCATAGAGTAACTTTAATGGGGTCTGTGTAGTCAAGATCGAGATTGAATCGTGCTATTTAGAAGGGAAAGACACTAATATTAAAATAATAAACGTAATTTATCTTTTCTATTACTATTTGGGTGCCCGGCCATGCCTCGGTACTTATTTTTACTAGCCCGATACAGTATTTAATTCTATAGTAATTAAAATTAATGTGATTTAAATGGTCCTAAGAAAGATTTTAGAAAATTTTTTTAACACGGTAATGTAAGTGAAGTATGTAAATCACTTCTTATTTTCCATTTGTAGATACTCATCACAATTCCAATATAAGAAAAAAAACGGAGATATCTCGATGCGACGTAACCACTCAATCCACTACAATCTCTAACCGTTTACATTAATCTCATTCAACTCCATAGATAAACTCTAACCTCAAAATTGTGTTTTTAACAACATTGCAATTTTATTATGTCAAAAGCGTAAATTTTTAAAAATGTAAAATTTAATATACCATCATAACCAGATATGCAATTGAATTTTTTTAAAATTAAAACGATTAAAAATTCTTATCTTTGATTTTATTAGTTTTCTCAGGCAAATGTAGTTTAAAATCTGCCGTGGTTACTTCAAATATGGGAAAAATATGAGTATTTAAGAAAATATTTCGTATTTATTATCATCGTCCTTCCGTATGTTCTTATTTTGGTTTGATATATTAAGTTTCAGTTCATAAATTAGGTTAGGAATCTACTGAATTTGCATTGCTAGATTTAAGGGAGTAAAAGTTTATACTCGATATCTATTTCTATAATGGTTTTGAGTTTCACTTCATGAAATAGGTTAATTTATATAAGTATATAATATATATAAAAGCAGACGTAACACTAACAAACTGCTTTTATCTAAAGTGTATTTCTGTACTGTGGTTTCTTTGATGAAGGTAAAGCCGGGCGTATCCGATGTATGCCGAGCGTTTCACGAAGAGCATTACTCAGGGGTGATATATATATATATATATATATATATATATATATATAGTAAGGTAATGAATTACTATAGAAGAAAGAGACTAATGGACGGCGAAATAGAGCGGATTGTGAACGAGGTTATGACTACGAGTCGGGGAATCCGGATTTTGATGTTAAAAATGAAGTTATGGTATTAAACAACCGACTGCAGCCTTCTTTTATGATTTTGAATGCTAATTAATGGGACAAAAACATGTATCCTTAAAGTAAAACGCCCCAGGGAAAATATTGAAAAGAATAGTTAAGTTTAAAAGCGTACGATCGTATCTGATACTGTTTGGGTATTTACTAGGGTTCCCTTCAAAAAATCTACCCGAGCGTTTCCACCCCTCGTTCTATACACGTCAAACCATAGATCATAATACAATCATTGTTATATTTGAAGCATGTTCAGAAAGCTCTTTAGAATTACAAAATATCGTTGTAAATTTAATAATTGTATAAAATACATAAATGATAAAAATGAAAATAAATAGTAACATTTTCGTAGTAATAGTATTCTGTACAATTCTGTACAATTTACTTTGATAACTGAGTTACAAGAGTTCAATCCTGTCATATTAACGAGATTACTCTATTAACATCTATACGTCCAAATAAGAGAGAGTTACGTAAAGCCAAAGGACGGTCAATTTTTCCTGAATGTAACATGTAATGAAGTACATACTTTCAATAAATATTATTAATGTTTTATTGAAGTGCCACAGCCCCCTTCTACATAGCACAATTAGGTCGCATATCATTTTAATTTAACATCTTTTTTTTGTAAATTGTATTCTGAAAATAATTCCGAAAATAAAACGTTTCGAGGATTCAAGAAAAATTATATTGGGATTACACTCAACATGTAATTTCTCTTTGTTGTAGCAATTAAATGTTTTACATTCATCTAACTAGTATGACTATATTTTGTGATAAGATGATTCTGTGGGTAGTAAGACAAAATGTGGAATACAGGATTTGAAACATTAATAAAAGGAGTATTGGAATGGCGCCCAAGTGTTCTATAGATGAAAACCTTTACCGTGGTAGCTTTATCAATACAGAATCTATTAAATTTGAATAGAAGCTAAGAATCTCTTACAAATATATTGCCTCATTAAATATTTTTACCGAGAACGAGAACATTGGTTCGACGTCTCGACCATAATTATATTGAATCGTTTTAAGAAACGTATAAGCGAAATAAAAAGAAGCCATCACAATTTCCCTCTAATTGACGACCTCCCACAGAAAAAAAAACCATTAGAGTACCATGAAAGGGCTTATGAGGAATACCAGTTCCATTAATTTGGAGCAGGGAAGTTCATTAGTCATCTTTCGGCGGCGATGCAAATAAGTAAAGACGATATTCTCATTAGTGAGCACTGTGAAATAGGAAATAACTAGGAATGTTGGTAATTGCAAAGAACAATTCTAGCAAGGGCTGAGGTTCGTTATGCACAGCGCAGACAATTTGCTACAAATTGGAATACGCCAGGACATGGATTATTTAAAATTCTTTTTTTTATAAAAAATAATCTGTGTATTATGTAAGATAAATACAACATCAGTTTTAAAATCCAATAATAATTAGGTATGAGCTGTTAATTTATTGAGAAGAAACACTACGATCGCATGTAATTTTATGCATACCAAAAGAACTAATATTTATGACGTACCTTATATTACAAATGCTTTCTTTTAAAGAATTTTTAATTTTGACGATCAACTAATTTACAAAGCAGCGTTATTAAACGAATCTCGTAAATACTGTAATTATTTCCCCCAATAAGATTTATCTGTTTTCTTGTTCTCCTTGGAATGTAGTTTACTAATTGTTAGTTCTCAAATTTTGTAGAACATTTATCGCCTCCATTGCGCAAAGATACACTCTATCGGAATACCAAAGAATGAAAACTCAAAACGGCGCGGAAAAATTAACATATTTGGTGAAGGAAAATTGTACAGTCATAGTAATTTCTCAGAGAAAGTAGTAACTAAAAAGGTGATATAAAGATGGTTTTCTATTTTCTTAGTTAGTTGGGTGTAAGTCCGGTGGCAGATACATATTTATATTTACTTAAATGCATAATACTCCCAACCTAGAAATAAACATTGTCTTTTAAAGTGTCTATACCTCTGAAAAATGGCTAGATCGCTCAAGTATGCTGCATAGAACACGCAAATATTAGATTTTTTAAACGCTAGCTTGCAGTTAAGAAATAAAGAATTATTATATACTACATGGTTGAATTATATATATTTGGTTATAGGAAGCGCCTGTGAAAGCTTTCTCTAGTAGGTATTTCTCCCCAGGTTGTTTGCTGGACTCACATTTGGGGATGCCTCATACTCTTTTTTTCAAGTTTCTCCCATGGCAAAGCACCTTCATCTCTTTTAGGACGTGCATGTACTGGAGTTGAAGACCTTTGGAAAACGGTAAGACCTGTCCCCTGATCCCATTGGATCAGGTCGGCCACGTGACTCATAAAATTGGTGTAGACAAGGAGCAGGGAATGCTGCGACTCCACAGAAAACTCATCTCCCGTCATTTGGAAGGGCGTGAGAATAGTACCCAACAGCCCGACCTATCTGATGCAGGTTTTATAGGATTTTCTCTGCGTCTGTTTTAAGGTGATACATCGGGTAGGATAATTAAATTATAGTCCGGGTGTCCTAGTTAACCCTTGGCAACTTTGCTCTACCTTCAACATCCCCCTTTTCAATACGTTTCCAGTGCTATTAGAAAAATGAAAGGCAAACATATTCAATAACATATATAAGATTATGCTTCATTTTAAACTTTTCTCCTAAAACGGAAGCGAGACTGTAATGACGTTAACAGTTTTGTGAGCGTCGGAATGTATTTGACATTTAATTCTTAACGAGTTGCGTCAGCGTTTTTTTTTCGTACGTGTTCCCTTGACTCCGTTTTTAACTACGCTGGCGTTCTGATTTTAATCTCTGATACACACACTCGCTGGAAAATATCTGAGGATGCGCTGCTGTTTGTACTGTCTGTGTGTTTCGTATCGTCCCGTTTGTTGCTCAGTTTTTATTCCTCCTCTCCATCCCTTTGCGCGGTCTCGATTATCGACTAGGTCTAGGAGGTATCGCAAAAGAAAAATACCATGACAATAGCTACGACACGCCAATATAGATAATGGTTGGCAAACAGTGAGACGGGATGGAGCACCGACCGCTACCAATAATCGATTTCCAGTCTGTCTCTCTTTCCCTTTATCTCCCTGTGAATGTGCGCGAAATCTAGAAGAGGCGGGGGAGGGGGGAAAGGAAAATTCTTTTACAAATAAAATTACACCTCGGGTTCGTGCAGTTGCTACACACAGAGATATGCAGAACGCTACTGACAGGATATTGGTTTCCCACGAGTCAATATCAATTTCTCATACGGAATTTCTTTGCATCCTTTTTCGTTCCGAGTACAATATCTGCCCACAGTTCTGTACAGGAAAGGTGAATTACTCTACATAACACCCGTGCGATCGATATATACTCTCAGTTACAAGAAAGGGACAGGAAACTGCTTCTCGTATGTGAGATGCATTAAATAAAAAATTTAATAAAATAACTTCTGATTCTTAGGTTCATAAGTGAAGTTTTAGTGGAATGGAGCCAATTTACAATTCTACAAAGATGGGAAGCGCAATCTGATTTCGAGCTGTCCGTACAGCAAATAAAACTAACATCTGGTTTTCCCTGTAAGAAAAAATGGGAAATTTTAGTCCATGTATAGGATGAGAGAAGTGTCGAAGATTAAATCTTTGAATAAGATCGACCGTTGATATTCGGGCTCTTGAAAAAATAGTGACTGACGAACAGTGGAGGAAGCCACAATGTCTGTTGAACAGTCGTTAAGAGAAATGTTAGTTCTTGGGAAAGGTTAAGTCTCGCGAACACAGCATCAAGATCATTAGTGCTGTTACCAGCGAAAATGGCTGCCTCTCCAGTTTGTCATTACACCGAGCTGGCTGCAACCCACATTGATGAAAATTGCTGCGCGGAAAAACGTTCGTAAGTAAACGCAATGGAAGACATCTCGTATATTGCCATTTTATCATCTCATTGTCAAGTCTCCCAATCCCTGTAGAGATAGAGGGAGGCGGAGAGAAGGTTGAGAGGGTGAGGGGGTGGTTGGGTGAGAGTGAGAGAGTTGCGAAGGGGGTGGACGGAAGGGAAAGGAAGGAGACGGAAGAGAGAGTGGTAGGGGTGGGTGGAAGGAGACGGAGAGAGATGGAGAGAGAGAGAAATTCAGTTTGAAGAACCAAGATTTAAATATTAAATTATTATCAACATATTTCTGATCTCCAACTTATTATTACTGTCCTCTCCATACATTTATAATATTAATAAATAAATGTGTCACATCAGTTAATGTTTTTGTTTCAATTTTAATCTTATTTTAATTTTTATATTATAAAATATCATTTCACTCTCCATCGTGGGATGTGTGACCTATGAAAGGCCTATTACCCATGCAGTAAGCATATAGTAACATCAACTAACGTAAGTTCTTCCGGTTTATTGAATTTATAAATGATTTCAAGTGGATTAACTGGGTCAATTGATGGATCATCACAACATTTCACGTGAAATATTCTGGCATAGTACCTTAAATGTTTTTCAATACCCGGTTTTTAAACCGAATATCAGGCATATAATTACACAAATAGTTTTCAAAAATAGATTTCAGTATCGAATAGCAGAACTTTGGAGCACGCGATTAGCGTTTCTCTGTAACGTAATACGCACATCGGATCTACATGGCACAATTGCTTGTTAGTGAGTGTGCTTTATGGCCTTGCATGTTCGCAGAAGCTAATAAAGACGGCAACTTTTGTTGGAGGAAATAAAGTTATAGCGTCATTGTCGTTTCTAAAGGGAGAACAGGAGGTACGGAAAGATTCTTCGTTATCGTAACCTTCAAAACATCCGGCTTTTACTATTGCCTCGCGTGTCCTGTCGTGAACTGAGGTGCACTTACTTGCATTCTGCACTTCTGATAACGATCTTAATCTATATTGCTAGAACATTATGCAGTTCATTTTGTGCTATCCAGGACTCTCTTCGGATAAGAAACTTGGTGGATAAAATAAAACACGATACAGTTCAACTTACAAAGTTTAAATCGTAGCCTCGGGATAATTAAATGTTGAGCCCAACTTATTATTCTGGCGGCTATGATTTCGTGACTAATGTAAAGTAGGGGTCAACGATCAAATTTCTTTGGCAAGTTTAAAAGCAGTCATTTCACCAATCACCCCTGTACTGTAGGGGACGGTTAATGTTTCAATTAAAACAAAAATATTCAATCAAACCAACTGAGTCCACAAAATATTTTATTCCAACGTCATTGATAAAATAAAGAAGCTTTCGGCATTTATGCCATAATCAACCATAAATTAAATAAAAGAGATACATTGAATACATCACGTTCTCAAAAATTAAACTAAAAATAAAAAAAGTTATGTCTTTTACTATCTGTAGAAACGATTTTAAATCATATTTACCTACAGGGAATGTTGTTGTTGTGGTATTCAGTCCTAAGACTCTTCTGATACAACTCTCCGTGCTAATCTACCGTGCGCAATCCCTTTTTTCATTTCTGCATAACTATCACATCCCACATCCTCACTAATCTCCTTAACGTATTCCATCATCTTCTGTTCTTACCCCACACACTTCCCTCTAATGCTAATTTTGCAAGACCGTCATGTTTGTAGGGAATATAATCCAATAAAAACTACAGTAACATTTAATAACATCAAGTCATTCCACATCACACTGGTAAAGTACTCGTCGCTGAATAAGAAAATACAGTCGAGTGGAAACGCATTTAAAGCATGAAAGCTACATTATTTTTACGATAACGTTGAAATAAAATATTTTCTGGTCTTAATTGGTTTTATCAAAGATTGAAACCAGACGAGTTGTTAAAATATCCCATTATTTTTTCATTTTATTTATCAGAGATAAAAGGTTTGGTTCAATGCGTTTAAAAAAACAATTTCAAGGACAGTTAAAAAAGTGCGGTTGGCTTAGTTTAGAAAATCGTAAGGGATTTATGAAAGGATCATGAAAATTGTAGGCGATGATGCGCCAGCAGGAATTTTCATCACACGCATCCTGATGCAACAGTATTGGACACACCTGAATGATGTATTTATAAGAAGCAGCAACATCACGGTTGGTAGGTATTTCCATGCATTCACCTCTGTGGACGTCTCCTCATAACTTCCTGACGGTACGCGATTACTGGGTGGATAAGGACTCCGTATGCTATTCACCTTCTTTGATGGTCTCACAAAGGGTTGACAACACATCCATGACAACTATCTCCAAATGTTCTTCCACCATTGAGTTTGTCCAATTTCATAATCCACCACTCTTCACTGAGTTCTCCTCAAACACTGACCTCTCCCCACTCACGTGTCCATGAATTCAGCTTTCTGTAACTCTACCATGGGTTGTGGGCCTAGGCACCTGACAGCGACTACTCCAATTAAATTCAAAATTCAGACGGACGGAGAACCATCCTTGAGACTTTCCCCAGGGTAAACACTCGATAAGTTATATTCTCCCAAAAGGACATCGCTGACGGCTAGAAATTTTTTCAGAGTGACTCGTTGAACACACTTCCATCCATTAAACATGAAATGGTTCATTCTTGAGATGCATCCTACTTCATCACAGTAGGTATAGAGGAGGAGAAGGATGAATATTATTTGTATATAATAGGGAAGTAAGGGTTTTTATGTTTGAGGCTGCTGTAATATGTACTTTCATTCGGCTTCACCTAATTATTAGATAGTTTAAAAAATAAAGGGGGGTTAATGTTTTATACTATACTAAACCGAGTGTTTCTAACAGCAGTAACTGTACATTTATATTATTGTAATAAAATTATTATAAATGGTTTGACAAAGTGTCAACAAATTTGTTCTGATAATAATATTTTGTTATAAATTAAGCTCCTTTTTATATAACCTTAACTTTTGTAACACACTGATAAATTACCATAGGAATTCTGCCTCATTTGCAAGAACAAATTTTACGTCAAAATACCAAAAAGTAATGAAATACCACAATAAATAAAAACCCCAATCTAAAGCTCGCAGGAAAGGCCTCTGATCAGCGTGAGACGAAAATAGCCGCCACTAGCTAATTCCTATACAAGTGACGTGAACAATTCTGGAATCCTCGTCCACTCTCACATGCGTGACCACTCCTCGGTTACGATTTGAAAGACATTCTTATGTAATCCCAACATTTTCAGGGAACTCTGTGTAGTATTTGTAGGGGGGATCGACAAATAATAAAGTGGGGAAAGTTGATCTTTTATTCACAGACGATTGTGACTTTACTCATTTATATTTCAATAATCGAAGCAGACATTTTGTTTCGTTTGGCTGTTGCATGACTGGTTTGATGTTTTTAATCGACTCGGTACATCGATCGGAGAGTAATAACAATTGGCTGTAGAAAGTCTTTAGGTACGATGTAGAGAGTTACAAGGTCATGCCTTCACTCAAATTACTAAAGAAAAAAAGGAAGCATTGAAATCAGGAATAATATGGCTCTATAGTAAAAATATAGAAAATTTAAGACGAGTCTTCGAAATAAGAAATCGTTTACAAGTAAAACTGACTTAAGTTAACGATAACAGAGATGTTATCAAAACTTTCACGCAAAACTAATTTAAAAAAATGGTAAATCTAAATTTCATTTTAAGGTTTAGTTAGACATAGTATAAAGTAAGAAAATGTTCAGAAAATGTGAGAGAATTTAGTTCTATGTGATAAAATTACTTATTACAGACTTCAATTTTTGTTTTAAACGTTAACTATTTCGTTGTTTTTTTACAATATTTCACTACAGCAAAAAAATGATTCAAAACGAGTGTTTCTAAATTTTTAATTTCTTTCTATCTCGCCAATTTTAGGTTTCGGTAAAACTGTAAAACAAAGTTATAACAACGATATTTTTGACTGTTTACGATCTTTTGTGAAACGTAGAGCGTCGATTAACATATTTTGAGACAAGGCTTTCTATTTTACGTTCGACCAAACGCCATCTAACACTCTGCACCTTGATAAAACTTTCCGGTACGGAATAACTTCGCAGCTTAAAAGCTAAAGGAATTCTGATATTATATTGATGAAGTTTTAAGCGTTTAAAGCAAGATAAAACCGCTTGGTTGTTGCGCCAGTCTTGTGTTAGTTTCTTCCAAGATATTGCAAGTTTCGTTTACGACCGCCTTTTGAATATTGAGGCCATGCTGTGGAATATTTATGTTCCAGTAGTAACAAAAATTACACGGAGTTTTCACAACATTTAATTGCTCACCGGCTCTGCGACTGGAAACTAAACATATTTCAATTTCGACATTTAGTCATTGAAATCACGGTATGGAAAATATTGGCATATCCCAATAAAATTATGAAGTAAATGTAAGATAAAAATATTTCTCCTGTATAATTAATATAAATACCGGATTTGTATTATTAATGTTAATGTTCGACATTGCTTCTCGTTCTGCAAGACGTAAGTTTCAATTTAAAAATAACACAAATTATTTGTTATTAAAGGGATTGCCTTGCCTTTAAATAAACCAAGGTTAAATTTATTTTAATAGTAGCGTCCCTTCGTCCGTGTTCTGATTAACGAGAGAAAAACGTATTCAGAGAACAATGGTCTAAGTGAACCATAAAACTTGTATTTTGCGATATGTATAATGTCAACGTACAAGTACACGTACTTAGTAAATGTTGATATCATCATTAATATATAAAAAATGGTAAATGTCTAAAAATTTAAACTATTTTCATATGTGAATTATGGCAAAAAATTAAATTATTAAAAATTGGACATGTCTTCTGGTTTTTAATACATAAAAACTGTACAAAAACTATAAAATATATAATAAGGATTATTGTAGTTAAAAACTTTAAATATTTTAAGTTTCTACTTCCTTGAATAATTTCTTAAAAATAAGTAATGTTATATAATGTTTTGAACAAAAACATCCCCAATTTCAAATTCCCTTCCTATGCTATTAATGGAGAGTTACCTCATTAAATCCCAAATGTTGTCAGGATTGTATAAAAACTAGATTTGCTTATAATTTATATTTATTTTATAAGTTTATTTAAAAATCACGTCTCCTTTTACCGTTTATTAACATAATATTACCTATCTTATTTGTGTACTAAAACAACAGAGAACAGGTTTATAAAGAAAGTAAGAAGGTACAGCAAATATTGAACGAAGAACAGTTAATTAATATAATTAAGACGTTTCATCCATCTTTGTGGGCTTTGTCAGGCAATCAGCTTTACGGCCGTAACCGTCACGACAGAAAAAATTACCCACATCTCTATTGAAAATATTTACCTGACTAAGTCCACACTGATGAATAAAAATGTTGCGACTATATTAAATAATAAATGGTAAAATGACCTATAAGTCAGAAGAATTATTAAATTTATTGACATCAGTTACATTGAGAACTCATCCGGTGTTTTAACTGCATTTAAATTTCCTGTTTCAGTAAGTAATGTTCATTTTACGAGTTACTGTGTTGTGTAGTTAAAACACCGAAACGTCGTGTAATGAACTGATGCCAATAAATTAATTGACCTTTTGACTTATAGGTCTTCAAAACATTTATTTTTTTAAATTTTTATTAATGTAACATCCAAGTAGTTTTTCTTAGAAAATAATTAATTAATAACAGACGTCCTGGCCATGTGAGATTTGTATTCACACAGATATTATCCATCTTTGATTTATTATATTGTGTGTGTTTGCAATTACGCTTTGGCTTCTCCTCCTTCCAGAGCAGTGGACTAATGGAATCGATAAATCTGAAACTGTAAAGATACGGCTTATCCTGAGCGCTACGGTAAACAATTTGCCGATAATTTATTTACGTTTCAAACCATTAAACTAATTAATTTATCAAAATATACCTTATTAAAGTCAATGATTTCTTTTGCGCACAAGTGACGCGCTATATTGTTTTTATACTGGCATTATCTTTGTGTAGGATTTTTTAATCGATGCTGTGTTATATCTCGTATAATATGATACAGTTTTTTTGGGTGTAGCCTTTTTAAATTATTAAAATTACCAAATTGACAAGAAAAGTGGATTATGTTTTGATAAAATTATTCCGGTACAATAATCTAAAATTCAAATGACTCCTGTTCTGCTTCAGAGACACTGAAGTGATATTTCAGTGGATGAAAACAGCTTGACCAACAAAATGCCACTCAATTCGCGTGTCGTCATAAGCCTTTTAAGGTCGAAAAACACGAAACGTGGTCTAAATGGTAAATTGAAATTAGCCACTTGATTTGTCACGTCATGTAATTCAGTTGTTAATGTGTTCTTTAAAGTGCGAATCTTCAGTTGACCCGAAAAAAAAAACATTGACGATGAAATTATGAGTTTAATTTGGGGAAGGACGCAAGAAAGGATACGTGACCTTCTAAAGTAAATCAGTCGATTTGAGTTAGTACCAAACGAGCCAAATTGGTTACAAATGACTCAAAATCGTTCAACTAAAATTTTACAATTTATGGAGAAGAAAATTTTCAGACTACTGCTTATCGATTGATGAGTTTCCGTTGATCCCGTTGGTCAACACTCAATGAAACCATTTATTTTTATTATTTTGGTAATTGAATTTAATTAAAGACATATTCACAGACAAACCAATATTGTTTTATTTTATTTGGTCTTCGTTTCATCCGTAGTCTTGAGACACCTTCATGTAGTAACGCACACAACTGAATCCCGTGAAGAGATCTTCTGCAACCAATTAATGACTGGTATTCAAACGTCAAATTAAATAAATTAACGACCAGTTTTTTTAGACAGGTATTATTTACGCTAAACAACGTTTCGTCACCACATTTGAGACTCCTTTAGGTATTACATTTCGACCAATGAAAAAAATGTGAAATGGGTAAAAATCCAAACTTCACCGCCTTCCAATCGGCCTTGGAGGCGGTCAAGTTCAGATTTGTACTCATTTTGCATTTTATTTTTTCATCAATATTGTACACCTGAAGAAGTCTCAAATGTGGTAACGAAACGCCGAATAATCTAAGTAAAAACGATGTCTGAAAAACTAGTGGTTAATTTATTTCGTTGAAACGTAGTATTGCTCAATTTTGACCCTATGGTGCAGTTCGTGTATATTTGCATCCGTTTAAAATGTGAGTTTGTATTATTTTATATTTTAATAATAGTATTTAAAAACCAAACAATTTATATTTTAACGCTTTAAATTTACAATTGATAGTAATTTTGTTCTGTCTGTAGTGATTTTTTGAAAAAATTCCATTGCGTATTTCTTTACCTAAATAAGTCTAAAATTTGTAGACGGAACGTCGTAAGACTTAAGTCAAAAACCTTGGCGTGTCAACAAATTTATCGTTAATTTCTTTCTTTTGGAAAGCAGATAAAAAGTGACGTATTATTTAATTTTTTGATTTAATTCAGTGGTGCTAGTCACAAATAAACAGATCTCATAATTTAAATGGTTTAAAAAATTATACTGTTAATCCAACAAAGTAAGGGAACACGGGCAAATTGTTCCTACGTGTACGTTCCTGCTGTAAAGGACTGAATTTCAGTATGGTGGCTTTTTTTTAGACCGATAAAATGTTAAATTACGTCCTGAAAAGTTGGTTGGTCGTCTGAGAAACCTTGATTTATAAGTAGAGTGGTGTTTGCGAAGTTATCGTTTTGGGGTGTGTGAGGAAAGAAATTTCGTAAGACAAAGCACTCTATCAGGACAAGATATTTAAGTTCGCCTGTCTGATATCACAATAAAATTAAGGAAAATTGGAGAATTATTATTTTTTTACCTTGGTGTGCTACTGAAGTGATCACCAGCAGGTGAACCAACATGGCGACTGCTACCAGGGACAAGCCCCACTGAACCATGGCGGCCGGGGTCTTGTAAAGCCCTGTACACGCCGGGGGCATCACAGCATCCCGAAGGACGAGGTGCTGTTTAGAGGTCCTTTCTTCCTTCTTCCGATCACTAACTCACTCCATCATAGTGCACCGACAAACAAGACAGCGAGTGGAAACTCGAAGATAGTCACCGAAAAATTACAGGACAATCCAGCAGCGCCTCGAACGGGTCTAAGACACTGGAACAAATTTTATAAGGGAATTTCAAATGTAGGATGTTGTCCACTAATCATTCCTCTAATGCATCTAACATCTTCGCCTGGTAGGCTGCGAGTCCCAGTTAAAAATTCATTCACACGTCCCTTGCGTTACTTACACGGGATTCACACACACACGAGCGCTAAGGTAGCTAGAGCCAATTTCGTGATCTCTCCTGCAACTGGTCCAGTCGTCGTATCGTACTCCACGGATCTTCCATTTGCAAGTTCCACTGCCGAAGCCCGTTCCCGAAATGAACGTGTCCTTAGTTCTTCCGTTGCCGCACTCTAAGAGTGTATATGAAAGGGGTGACAACAACTAACTACCACCACGGGGTGAGGGGGAACAAAAAAGCACCACACACTTGCCGAAAGAAGCACTCTTCCTCCGGCGACGGTGACTTCCGGATGTTGCGCGGCAGCTGCAGGGAACGGATCCAATAATATTACCCACCTTCCCTCGGAGCGCTGGATTTATTAACGGCTGGACAGCTGCTTTCACACTGAACGTCAAAAATGAACTATTAAAAAAAAGGTCCTCTCCACTCACGACCTGCTATTTCTGGTACTTCCAAGGTGAAACAGCACGGTAACGACCGTCTCTAGTGCTTGTTTAAATTGGTCGTAGAGCCCGGAAGTGCCAGCCGCCAGTCCATTATTACGCTGCTACACTAACTATATAATATTTACGTCAACTGCTTGATTAACCGGCTTGTTAAACAACGCAGCAGCACCGCAGAACCCTTCTGAAATTATAAGAATATTGTTTTAATTTATTTAGACTCCACAATGCGTTATAATCCACAGTAAATTATTGTGTGAATCAGAAAGACGAATCCACTCAAGACCACTGTATATGTAGCACTCAAATTACTGGAACAAAACGTCTCCTTTCTAAAAATTGGACGATGAATGACGCAACTTCCTTGAGCAACTGTTCCGACAAATCAAAGTAGCCTGTCAGTTGCACATCAACTGAAGCTAGACCGGAAACATTGATAAGTGCCCTGTGTCTCTGTAATGAGACTGCTTTAAGAGAAAATATCTTATCCTATTAACAAAAAACGAAATTCGTTAGGCCAAATCAGCTGAAAGATGTCACACGCGTAATGAAACAGGAAAACTGTAGACGGATCATAGTCTTCTGGTCGATCAAAGTGTTTTAAAATTCACAGCCGTCATTAGAAAACGCATAGAGTCAACTTGTTTCTTATTTGTTTGTTTTATCAACCTCTGTATACTTTTCTTTGTATTTGAAGTGTATGTAAAAAAATTATAATTCTTTTTAGTTCCGTTGTAACTGTTTTATTTTTCTGATATTAATAGTTGTAAACGGTATTGAAATATCCTGCACGAGTGACGAAAAACTGTAGTCTTGATTTAGTTTTGTTTTAGCACGGGGTAGGTAGGAGGCGGACGCGACAACGAGCTGGCGGAAGCGCGGTCGCGGTCGTGAAGCGGCGGCGTCGTGCGTCGTGCGTCGGTGCGCGGCGCGACTGACTGGCCCTTCGTTCGGGCGTCGACTGCAAACGCTGCAGTTCTGGAGAAGGCGCCTCTGCCGGGCTGCCCGGGAAGCTGTGAGGTACTCCCCGAGTCCGCGCAGAGGCGTTCTTGACAGGGGATTTCCTCCTCCTAAATTCAATTTATAATACGACACCAATTGCTATAGTACTCATCAGTTTAAATTTTTTCTTAGGATTTAGAACAATACAGATTCAAACAGCTAAATCAAATAAATAAGAATTGTCGCCCGAGTATAAACCGGGTTCTGCAATGTCTGATGTCCACATCAGATCTATAACGTGACATACTTGATCTCTTAATCTTCCCCTCATATTATTACCGGTGTAATCAAAGAATATTTTTATATACAAAATATCGGTGTGCAAAGTCCGCAATTCTCCTCCCAACAAGGCTTGTTATTTTTTTTCCATATAGGTGGCCACCTGGATAGTTGGATCCGGTAGTTGGCGCTGTTGAAGACATCCAATTTTCCTCTTTAATATTCGAACCAAACTTTTGTGTACCGCAGGGCAGTAGGACCACTCCAAAATTTTAGTTCATATTTTTACAACGATTTAAATTCAGAAAATTAAATTCAGTATGAATATTCGGAGACAGCCAGACAAGAGGTAGAAAGAAAGGGTTTAGAAAGGCGCCTGAATGTCGCTGATAAATCGTGTCAGCTTGAAAGCTCAAGAGATTAGAGCTATTTTGTCACGAGGGACGTCAAACTGAAAATTACCCAATTGACGATCCTTTCCTTCGTAAGTGCGAAATCCCGCACGTGAAAAAAAAACGATTGGTAAAGACACGTGACGTGGGGTGGCGTTTTCCTATTGAGAAGTTGACTGGGGAGATTGGCTGGGAGGTGACAAGGCGATGAAATATTGAGTGTTGCTCGGAAGTTGAAAGGAAGAGAAAGCAGGTGAGAAGTAGGATCATGAACAGTTAAATTGTTAGTGTGGGTTTGTAGCTAAAAGTAAGAGAAAGGAGACGTTTTCAATAGTTATTGGGGAGCGAACACCGAAGCAGAATAACAGCAAAATCCTGCCGAGACGGAAGACTGGTTTTTCCTAATCCAACGCGGAATCTCGTAAGAGTATGTGAATTTTTATTACACTTCGGAAGAAGAAAATAGTTGGATAATTCACCATTAGTAAGTAATATTAAAACCCTTATACACACATTAACAAAAAAATATTTAATTCTGTACCAGTAGGGATCCATGTATTTCTTTTCGTAGAGTAAAATTAAGCAATATCTGAATCACATACATTGTATTCAGATTCCGAATACAGCTTTCTACAGTTGAGCATAATCAACGAATCCACTCGCGTTTATCCTCGAGTTTCTTTATCTCCGCACGTGATTTTTGCTCAGATACCGTAATCTCGCTGTTATTAAGAGTTTCATTTCCTCCACGCAATATCGACAAGCAGATTCAATTTAAAGGAATCGCATTTGACTCTAGGTTTCAATAATTTTTCTGTCTCCGCTGTGCAGCATCTTTTTTCTGTCTATGAAATAAGGAGGAGAAAGCGCCACTAGTAAATTCAGGACTCGGGGGGGGGGGTGGAAGGGAGGCGGAGAGGCACAGTTATTGTGTTGCCTTGTGCCAGTCAGTACCAATAAGCCTCTGGATTCTAGCAGCTGGAGTAGATCGTTCATTGTCCTGGAAAGGACGCGTAAATAACGCATGGAAACAGCCTTATGAAGACATACGGTGCGACAGCTTCTCTTTCTGCGAAATGAATTCCGTTCCTTCCAGTCTGAAACAAGCTGGATATCATTCTGAATACAGTACCCTGTATTTTATGCTCAGAGGACTCTGAAAAATCCAGGCCACACCGCAGGCAACGTTAAAAGAAGAAAAAAGTTGCTGGAAACAGAATCAAATCCGTAGTATGTTCGCTTTTTATTCGCAACATCTTCCAAAAAAAAGTTGTCTCATAAATACTTTATTGGTAACCAGTACCATTTCCGTAATATCATTAATAACAGGATCTAGACTAGTATAACTTTTCTTGAAGTGGGATTAAAGGCAATAGCGTGAAATAATTAAGTTATTTCATTTTAGCAACTGTGGGAATATTGCAGAAAATATTGATAGTGGTCAACGTAACCTGTTGATTCGTTGAATCACTAATTAGTGTATTGATTTTCATAACTGGTGCTTCAATTATTTAATGAGTCACAGGTCAGAGATGTGATTCAGGCCTATGTAAAATTTATTTCCATAATTTAAATGGACTATAAATTGCTTACAAAGGTTTCCTAATCCCTAATGCAGTGTGCTGTAAGGGAATAAACGCTTAATGGTGGCTGTGTAATAGTTGTCTCCTTGCATTCTATTGTGTTTCGTACAGATGATTGGCAGCTCTATATAAATGGACCTGTTTCGTGGGCGTCTCTCAGTGAGGCTTAATAATCTCAGGCCAGCTGTCAACCCCACGTCAGGGATGGTGTTCATGGTGTGTCAGAGAGTTGACGCCCTTAATATCCATCCATCCAGCAATAACAAAAGGAGTTCCTGTGTCTGTGTCCGACTCTGCTACGAGAAAAGGGATGAAAGGGCGCGGCAGAGAAGGGAGATCGGAAAGGGTTACCCTTCAGGAAGTCTTTACTGCCTTTGATTTTCTTTTACGTTTCACGTCAGCCATATTATCCACGTCCTCAGTACTGTTTCTCCTGAATTTTCGTCTGATTTAAACTTTACACTAGCCCATGTAACATTTCTTCTTTTCAACTTTTCTAGCTTTATTTCACAAAAACTATTTATCAACCCTACTTCGTTCCCTTATCATCATAAAGTTTTAATATTCTTCTTTGACGTATTTAAACTAATTGGTGTTTAAATACTCAATGTAAAAAATAAATATTTTTATGATAAAAATAAACATTAAAATTTGTGTAGCGATAAAAATAACTACATATTCTATCAAAAAAATTCTTATTATTATTTTTCCTTTGCTCTAAAGCCAATTGAGGGCCTGGACCTACCGGGTCGACTGCGGACTGTCATTTTGCATGACACATGCAAATACGTGATACGTGGTCAGTGTTCCAAAAATTATTAAAAGCATTTTAGTTGGTAGTCATCAGAGACACATTGCAGTTATTTGTATTGGAGAATACACATACAGAAAAAAATATATTGTATCATGGAAATAATTATTGCACAGGATTCATTCATAAATATAGATAAATTTAATACTTGGAGAGTAAAGGGTCACGGGAAGTTAGGGCCCTCTTAGTCGCGATAGACGAGACGAGGAGGGATTAACACGCTTCTGTAAAAAATTTTGACGGACAACGACTAGAAATTTCCATTACCGAAACAAATTTTTGTTGTTCTGCCGAAGAACATTAAGATTGGCAGAAAACAATTTTGATTGTGTGGCGGGGAATCCTCAGGCTGGTTGGAATTTGGCGGTGCGTTGAAGTGTAAGACTGAGAGTCATTTAGAGAAAAGAACAATAAAATTCAGAAATTTCGTTGGCGCATTTTCAAATTTGAGGTGTTAGAAATTTGTAATCAACTTGAGGGCTCATAATGACGCGAATATCCTGAGGTTAAGTGGGGAGAATTCCAATTCCACGGACAGTGGTAATTAGAAGTGATGAATTCTTAGGAAAATAAATTAAAAAAATAATATTAGTCATGTGTAATCCTCTCTCGTTAATTTTTACGAATGGAAAGAAAAAATGGAGTCAAAAGAAAATGCATCGGTCCATGTCCCACGCGAACGCTGTCGTGGCTATAGCTCGTTGTAAATAAATGTTGAAAATAACTTCAATAATACAATTTAAACGCTAATTCATCCCATTTTGTTATTCCGGAAAGTAGAATCGCCATTTAATATTATTTTGTAAGAGCGAGATAAGTGTAGTAGAGTTTAAGACGAGGTGATTGGTATAAAGTCTGAATAGGAATAACACTGAAAACTTATGACGAATAGTTATGAAACCGAATTGGCGTTTTTAGATACCGAAAAAAGGTGAAAGGACGTCCTCTAAAGCTATGATTTACAATGTTATTCATACAATAAAAATAAACTAAATAAATTAATTATCATAGAGAATCGTCATTCCTCATCTGGTTTTTTTTGCGAGGGCAGGTGAAAATCTTCTAAAGACACTATCTCAGGGTCCGCACTAAAAACACCTCCCTTTCCAACGATGACTGTGTGTATCTTCCTGTGGGACCGTCGTTAGACATTACTTCACAGGAAGCAGTCGTAGCATCAAGCTCTCTGTCTCCTTTAAACATTATTATTTCTCTCTTTTTCGTAATTTATTAATCTTTGAATTACTGTACAGCATTCCTCATCTGTTAGATACCTAGGTAGTGGCCAGGAGTTAGTATTAATTTTAATGTGTTGGAAATAATGCGATTTCATTTATAGATGACGGCAATAAAGACTTTACAGTTTCTGATTCTCTTGTCCTGTGTTGCCCATTTCGGTATTTATAACGTTGACTGAATCTATTGCAGCGTCTCTCCTGTCGGCTCGTTTCCCATTCCCCGACGCCCTCTGTAATTAACCTAACTCTCTTCCACCACCACCAACCTAACTCTCTATTCAAATTCTTCTCTTTACACCCTTTAAACCGCCTCTGTGAACAATATTACCACGCTGAACGTACGTACGAGGATCCTGCTGCTGTTTACCTGATGTCATGAATTCGATCGCGGGTCATTAGACTTGCTAACCAGTGCCCGGTGCCTCTATGTGCGTAACATGCGTGTGAGTGTGTGTGCTGAATATGCGTGTCAGTGTATGGAGTATACACAGACAGACACATTCACACGCACCGGGTGTCGACTTCACACGCCACCACGTTTATGACGGAGTATGTGTGTGTGTGTGCTGTAGCTCGTGTTCAAGCCGCAGAAATCAATTTGGAAGTTAGATGGCTTCGCACGCAAAGGGGAAATGTTATAAACGGGGAGGAGGGAAAAAAAATTAAAGGGGTTGTGTTATATTCGTGATAGCCGACCTTCCCAAACAACCTCTCTCTCCTCTCCACGTGCACACCACACCACGAACTACCTTCCCCCGGATAACAAAGAATAATTCCAATCTATTGTAGTCAATTTAAAGGGTCCTTTAGTAATACGGGTAACACACAATGATGAATTTGCACGTTTGGTGTGGAAATGTACCGGCACACCTATCCTCCGCAAATACAGTGAGAAAAAAAAGTTGAAATTCAATTTCCAGCAAAAGCCTGGAAGGAGAAAACGTCGATAATTGCACTCGGTGTTGACACTGAAATTTAATGAACCTTGGAAATCGTTTTCAGGTGCTGCCGAAATGTAAGTTGATAGTAAAATAAATAACGTTTTCTAGAGAAGCAGCCACTCTATCCCTCTCTTCGCGATTATAAAAACTTCATACTAATTTCTTCAGGGAACATAAATTTAAAATTAGTACACTTAAGGAAATAGAAACATTATCGTAACCTGTAGTTTATAACCTCCTCATTTCAACAATTACAAAAATATTTGGGAAGTAATTTTTTACAAATCTTAATATCTAACAGTTTAAGGAAAAATAAATAAATCGCCATTCAGGTATAACAATTTCTAAATCAATAAAGTTTACAATTAACTGCATAGGTTTCATTTAATAGTATACGACGTTTTGTCATCATATTTTGAACTTCCTCGGGTAATTTCCTCAAATGATGATGATACCTTGTAATTGAGTATTATTTCTAACCTTCTATTTCATAACTTTTAAGAATTCATTGTTGTAGATATGAGATAAAAAAATGTATTAAGTTTAGAATATCTTATTTTAAGTTAATTATTTTACGATTGGTTAAAGCTTTTGGTATGTTGTGGGGTTGCAATATTTTATTTTTTGTTTTATTTTCAATATTAATTGGCCAAAATATTAACATGTAATTTCAATAAATACGACGTTTCAAGTTTGTGGCCTTCTACGGGTTAATTTTTAAATGAATAAACTAATTAGATAATGGGAAATCTGGTTTCGCGGATTACCTCCCGCGACGGTTATGACCAAAATAAATATAAATACGGCCAAATACTGACTAAATAATTCAATCATCCATTTAAATATTTACTTGAAGAAATCTACAAAGTTTTATTTTTATTAATTTGGTGTTGTATTCAGTCCTTAGATTGGTCTGGTGCAATCCTCAATATGATGGCAGCCTCTCGGGTAAAATATTCCGCGTTAAGACTACTCGGGAGGATGTCATCAAAAAATGCAGAGTGAGGAATTATAAACGAGAGCGTGGAATATTAGATGTTATTTGTTTGCTGACATATTTATTAATTATTTTTCTTAATTTCAGAAAATGATTTTATTTTCAATATGTTTAATTTTTACATTGTTTAGCCGTTAAGTGGACCTAAATTAAATTCCCAATTAACACAGTTTTGGATTAAATTTGCTATATCACTTTGCTCTGTATTCTAGTAGCACATTTCGATCGAAGATGCCGTAGGAATCGGTAAAGTTTGCACATTTGGTATGTTTTCATCAAAAATTTATTTCTAAATATTATTATTCCTTATGTTAATAATGCTATGATATTTGAATACTTTTTAATGTAAATATTTTGTAGTAACTCCTGACGTAGGATCAAATGTGGGGACGAAACGACGATTAATTTCAACTTTAAAAAATGTTTCTGTAAATGAAATCAAAGTTTGTAAAATGAAACATATGTCTCTGAATCGAACAATATTGGGGAAAGACACCTCGAGTACGCGGTTGGGTTCGTACAGAAGTATTGCACTTATAAGAATGGGGAAAATTCCGATATTATCGTTAAATAAATACTTTTGAACTTTGCTAGGTTAAATACTGTGACTCTCAAAGCTACTCCTTCAAAATGAAGTTGAGAATTTGAAGTTTCACTACTAAACTTGACTAAATGAAGTTAAAACCTGCAGTATTTTACGACATTAAACGCTCCCATTTAGATTTAGAAACTATTACAAGTGTCTGATATACCATTGAAAAAACTTTTTTCAATTATAGAAGTAAATTGATAGTGACTAGTTACATTTTAATTGACGTTACGTTTTCCGTTCGAAAACTATTATAATGTAGTTATAGTTAATTAGTATGTCATTAATTAATAAAAAAATTCAAATAAAGATTTAAACACTAAATGAAGAACAAAATCTGTTTATCTGTTGGAAGGGAAGAGAAATAAGTCAAGGGACAGAAGTTCATTTTAATAGAAACTTGTTTGTTTGTCTGTTGACAGTTTCCACGCAACTCCATAATGGCAAGAGAAGTCGAACTTTTTAGTAATGTCACATCAAAAAGGAATGGGCTGTGGATGGGAATAAAGCAGACACTGCACAAGATGCCAATCCCAAAAGCCTCGTCCCCTCGAAATGCTGGAGGAAGCGGTCAAACTTGCAGGCTGCTAATAATGAAAGAGCACGACGACTTCTCTGAAGTTTCCTTAATTACCATCCAGGTCTCTTTTGCAGGTTCAGCGGAGAGTAGATTGGATGGGGTATGAATGATACGACGAATTTTCTGGAGTGGTTCTTATGTGAAACCCAAACAAAGGAAAGGAAATCTACTTATGTCGGAAACAATGAGTGTGTAAAGTAATTAAGAAGCAGAACAACTGATCCGCTTAATTCATTTTCATCAATAACTTCCAGTTGGCAGAATACTACCACAAAAGAACAAATAAAATATCAGACAGTTGGAAAAATAATTTTCTCCAGAGTTTCACTTCAAATTTTTCCCTTTAAAAATTCTTAAATCATAAATGCCACAGTTATTGACGCATAGCAATTAAATACAATTAAAGTACTTACAATACTAACTACAAAATAATATATAATCTCTTATTTTAGAAATTTTAAGACACTATTACATTTGTTTCATATTTAAAATAATGATTAAGCATCATGTAAACTAATCTACAGTGTTATAGATCGTAGATTAACGTGAGTAATAATATTCTGAAAAAGGAAATAAACCTAATAATAATCTAAATTAACATGTTTTATTTTATTTCGGTTTGCACAATAATATTCTGAAACGTAGATTAACTTGTGTTTCAACGTAAAGGTTCCAGGACAGTTTTTTAACAGCTGCCATTTTAGCATTACCGGTCACATCCTCCACTCATTAGAAAGTCAGACGTCGCTGTTAAGCATCGTCACTTTGTACTGTACTTCTGTTACAGCGTTTAGAAATGTTCAACTTTGATTTAACGAACCGCCGACGAATCAGTAATTCGTTTCCATTTACGTCGGCAAACATTTATCGGCAATCGTGTGTTGTGTATGGGGGAAGGAATAATGAGTGACGGAATTGTGAGAAAGAGGATTAGACATTTTAATTATGGTCGTGAAAATGTGCACGATGAGCTGTAATGCATCCGACCGTCAGTGTACACAAGTGGCGGGATACAAAGACTGTTTTCCTGTTACGACAAGTGCCTGAATAACGTCGGTAACTATGCGGCGAAATTGTGTAAGGTAATAATTGATAATAAAGAGTCTGGAAAACTCGATTTTTTTATTCTTTAAAAGTAATATTTTGGTACGTTAAGAAACAGGTAGCATAAATCGTTGATGTGTGATTTGACTTTCAGTATTATTTCATATAACTTTCTGATAGAGAATGAAAAATATTACTAGTAAAAAAATTAATCTGAAGTCAAAAATAGGTTAAAATTGGTCCGAGATTATTATATAATTACCAAGGATATAATTTTGATAGGAGGAAGGACGTGAACAGAATCTTTCGAACTGAAAATAAAACCTTTTTAAACAATCCCAGATTCTGGAAGGGAAATTAATTCTTATGTTCCGAAATTTCTCATACCTGTAAATAATATAACTATGTATTTGTTATATATATTATGTTTCAATTTAAATTAGCAAAGATATGCTGACGTTATCTTGAAATATTTTATTGATGAGTGACAGGATGAAGATTAAAATGTCTAATAATAACAGTTGTTTACTATGCTGACGGTTCAAAGGTTAGAAATAAACCTACGTGGACCAAAATACTTGGAGCAGCTTCGTTGAAAGGGAAGACTTTCAATTTTCCACGTAATGAGAAAACGTAAGACTTAACAGAAAATAATGAAGTTGTTGTTTAATACGCACATCTCCTTTCCACCAGACCTACTTTAGAGCGTTATTAGAAATTTAATTAAACCTCTTAACGAAATCATTTGGCATCGCTCCTAATTACGCTGCGAACGAAGTGGGGCGAATAGTGGGGGGGGGGGGAAGGGGATGGAGAAGAGAACTGAGTGTTTGAGGGTGTGGGGGGATGAATGAATTGATGATCAGTTGGCATATTAAGGTATTTAGATGAGAAACACAACGTAGCTCTCTCTTCAAGGATATCATCAGACGGGGAGTGCCGAATAATTGCTTGCCAGAGACGTAATTAACCAGAAAATTGCTATTAAACCTGTTGTTGTCCTGATATTTCAGCTTCAGGCGGTTTCTTTAGAATCAAAGGAAGAACACAAGATGAGAGGGAGAGAGAGAAGGATGTGGGAGCGAGAAATTAAAGGGAAAATGTTGAACGAGTACAAAGGAATAATTCAGACTGTAACATTCAGCACAAAAACAAAACAGATATCTCATATATATTGTTATTTAAATCAGGCTAAGTGTCATTCCTCTATGTGGTTCCTTTCCAAAAACACAAATTGTTTTATTTAAAACTATATTCAAAATAATCTGAATTAGACGATTTGTTTAATTTAACCTTATATTCAGAAAGGGAAATTATTATTACAGTATAAAGTTTGAAAGAAGATAGTTCCTTCTGATCAAGTTTACTTTGCGAATCCTGGTCACAAGAAAGCATCTTCTTCGAGAGTTTATTCGGCAATAATTATTTCTCTGCCAGTGTTTTTTTCAATTGGACATAATATGGGGTTTTCAACAACATAAAATTTTTAACAACATATACATTTAAGTATGAATTTAAGTTAATTCAGTTAAATTTGAAACACACGCTTTCTTTTGTCCATTTTTGTTGAAAACAATTAGGAAGATATAGTAATTACAGTGCTTTTTAAACGGGAGTCTTTCGACCTGGGATCTCTTCTTTTAGCCCTCGATTCCAAATCATTTAACGTTGTCACGTATTTTTTTCCACGTAGCTGCGCCGCAGTATGGGACATGTCATTAATTGTTGACCTGTTACTTGTGGCGAAATTTGTCTATTCCTCTGCTCTCATTTGCTGAAAGTTATTTGAAAACCATTATCGACAGTGTCGTCTTTTTATTCATAATGAAGTAAATTCGAAGGTTCCGTCTTCTTTTATTTTTTAATTAAAACACCCCGGCAGTCTTATACTAAGTAAGCTTTCAGTCACTATGTCCATATTCATCTGTAATAATAAAATAAACAAATATGTGTAGTAACGAAAACTTCGTCCTCACAGCTGTTACCTCCCGTCGACTCTGAATTACATAGGTTTATTGGACGCCCGGTAATTTTGCCAATGAAAACTACCAAAAAGATTTTATTTGAGCAACAACCGGACATTTATTCGAGCTCTGAGATAATAGCTAATACAATAAATATCTTATGAATCTCGTCGTAGTCTAATTAATAAATCCTCAACAAACACAAATCCGTGGTGGCGTCTCACTACTTTGGTTCAGTAGCGTTTGTAGTCCCAACACTTATATTCACGGTCGAGCCTTCTCACCGACCTAAATTATACCATCGTGGCCCGTTGATTACTACTTTATCTATCTGCATTGTTAACAAAGTCCCGCATTCGCGGCGTGCTTTCAACAATTCTCGGAAAGTTTGAAAAGACGCCGACAACACAGGCTTCTCGCACGATTTTAATGCCATTAGGGACGGAGTCGTAAATTCATCTTACAAAAAATGTATTGCCGAAATTATGAAAGTTAATTAACATTAGAGTCTGAAAATATCACCATTCGATGAAACTATAAGTTGATGACGCATTTCCTAACGTAATGGCTCCCAAGTGTGGTGACTCATGACCCCTAAATTGAAGCGGTAAAGCAAAAATAATTTAGTTTTTGGTATTTGCGTACAGCAGGACGAAAAGCGAGGGTGGTTTGGTCAAGGCCGAGTAGGCGGGAAACGTCGCCGTTTACAACATTATTTATTGCCTGGAGTGCATTGTATTTGGACAGTTGGTCCCGGGAGCTGTCCTGAGAAAGACGGGATGAGAGAGCAGTGACTGAAGAAACAACATGCGTAAAAGTTAAATTCGACATGTTTCGAGAAAGAAGATTCATTTGATGGGAGTACGGAAAACAAAAAGATAACATTTGATGGAGATTTAATCTGAAGAAGAGGCGCTAGAGGATCTAGAAGACGTTATCCAGCAAAGGAACCTCCGGCAACGGCAAACCAAGAACGACGTCACCACGCAGAACATCTGGTAACGGCATTTTTACCCGGTTTCCACTTAAACCATTCTCGTTGATTCGCGATTGTTTTTATTTCAATTATATCATTCGTCACCCGCGTTCCCGGGAGCAGCCGTTTAGAAGCTGCATAGATTCTTTTTGCTTTTCCGACTGAGCCAATTTGATAATACATTTCACTCGTAAATTAATATTTTTACTAAAACTTAATTTGAGTTATATTTCTTTTGGAAATTCTATATTGTAATACCACGATTTCAATTATTATTATTATCATCAATTCAATATATTCAAATTAAATATACACTTTTTATTATTTAACAACTCCTTGTTATAATAATATTTTTGCGGTGTAAACAAAGAGTAAACACCACACATGGTAAAACATTGTATCTTTAAAATAATAGTTATTTTTATAAGGTATTAACCTAGTGAGCATTACCCAGGCAAAGGGACATTTCACATTAAGTTTGTCATTTAAAATAAGCATAGTGTCTTAAAAAATCTTATACACATTTTTATTTGAAGATTTAATGTCATGTCGACCCTGGTGATTGGTGACTGTCATTAAATAATTGTTAACATCACATATTATATCCACTGTAATCATTATAAAAATTATATGTAATAATTTAAAAACATTGATATAAATTTATTGCCAGGTATATATGAAGCAGTTTAATTTTTTTAAGAACCCAATGTTGTTTATAATATATTCCTTGTGACATTTATAATTAATTTAACAAGTTAAGAAAATAATTTTTGTGACTAATTACTGTTGACATACGGCGCTCTCCTTTGTCATGCACCAACACAAGCTGCACTCGCAAAGTGGTTGTTGTCATCTGCAAGCCACGCCACAAGATAAACTCAAGTTGTTGCTTGCTGGTTGCCTGCTTGTAAATCTCTGGGAAACCACGGAGAGTTTGCACGAGCGGATTGTATAAGCGCCTCCCCTGCTTAACTCACCTCTGGCTAACTTCGTCCAAAAACTTGGGGGGGTGGGGAGGGGGACAGCCATTCTGTCACCTAAACAAATTTAAGTGTTCCAGTACCTTCACACTCGTTGTCGTGTCAGTCTTTGGATACAGTCAGACAAATAATATTTAGTCGTTTGATACAAACTTCATTTTTTTGCATTTAGTGTTTAATAGATTATCATTTTTATAGTAAGTAATGTAAGTATACGAAAAGTAAGTATGCATTGTTTGTGAATATTTATTTTTCTAAAGACTGGCTTAATGTAGAGAATAAATCCGTACCCTGGAGGATGAATAAAGCTGTGGAGTGCATTAGTAGTCCTAGAGCAGACTGGTCGGCCACTTTGATTACGGCGGCAATTGCACGGACTGTGTGTAATAATCTCCCCAAAAGGAATGTAATCCCTTAAACGAGTTTATTAATTAGCGCGCTCTATTAACCAAATTCCCTCCCTTCGTGCCTTTCCTTTTTCACCCTTCATACCTACATGGCGGCATAGAGCAGCCTAGAGACATTACGTAAACACAAACGGCATGAGCGATACTGGGCTTCAAACATTCCACGAGGTCTGAGCGGGAATGTGCAATACACAACGCATACACACACAAAACGCAGAGGCCACAAAAGGGGGTGTTTGAACCTCTCCCCCCCCCCTACCAACCCCCCGCACAGCGCAAATGAGGTTTCGCGAGGCATTTTACCTAAATCTAACTTATCCAGCATGAGACCTGTTTAACATCGTCGAGACTAATGCAATTCCACCCCTCTGGCAAACAGTGAGATTAACTGTTTCGTAAAATATTCATGGCACACACACACGTATGTTGGCTGGCTGGAGGAGTAGCACCGCAAAGCCTCGTGTCATCGGACACATTATTTCGCCTGTTAGCAACAAACTATTGTCGTCGTTGTTGTCGGGTGGGGTGCACAGGGTTGGTATTAACGCAAATTAAACAGTCCTCTAACCCTTAACACCCTCGGACAACGCCTACCCTCAGTTGATGCACGCATTTGCAGCGTTCAGCTGTGTTTTCCCTGTGACGTATACCGCTAAAATGCTAAATAAAAAAAACGTTTTTTTGGTAATGGCGACATTTTATTACAATAATTAGAAAAACTGCGCTCCGATTTCTGTAATTTAATTTACATGTTACTTAACGTATACGTTAAATACTATGTTAATAATTACCTGCTATTTACCAAACCAAAGTTTATATTGATGACTACAAATGTATTACTACAGTATATTTTAAAACTTAATTCATTAGTTCGAGTTACGTTAACCAAAAACAAATTCCGCTAAGGATACATATTAGTTATTAATATAAAGAGGATTTTAGAAACTTTGGGTTAAACAGCCTGTAATAACGTCAAAAGTAATATATAACCACAGATCTTTATCTGCTGGTACAAATAATAATAGGAGCTTTCGCCCTGTTTCGAATATATTAATCTAGAACAATTCTAATCTATTCCGAAGTTGAATATCGTAGGATTAGAATTTTTAGTTGTACATGCCCGGAAAATAACGGAAGTTCGTATAATAATTTGTGAGAGCAGATAAAAATCTGTATTTATAACTTGCTAAATATTTTTGACCAGTTCAAAAGTTAAACGTCGTCCAATTAGATGCTTTTAGATCAATATGTCCGGAAAAAGGAAAATTTCGACGGCAATAAATTATGGTTAAACCAAGAGTAGATATTTATTATACACAATGAAAAACAACGTCTGATTGTGACATGATCTATAACCGACTGTCCTTACACTTGCACGAATCTTGGGCCCATAGAAAAGTCCCTATTACGGTGTACTGGACACGTTTCTTAGGAAGTAGCGTTACGGTAAGCAATAACAAAGAAGACTGAGACTGTGACTGTCTCCCAGAACATGTAATATCTGGTGTGGTTGGAAACCATCTCTGAGGAGACTTAAGTCGTAAAAAAATCACATAAAAAATTAAACAAGTAGAAGTCTTTATAACAATTACATCAATTTAATTTGAAGCTTATTTGGAAGGTATTTCGACTAATTGTAATCCTCTTAAAGTACCAAACGTAATTTTACCCTTTTAAAGGATCTTTTATTAAGGGGCTGGTGGAAATTTTTATTTTCTCAATCTTCCGAAGCATTTTCGGTCGTATAAAATGATTGGAATATGTTTTAATTTTTTCTACTGCATGGAATACTTTTATCCCTCCAGATATTGGGACTATATTTATATTGTGACGCTTTTGATTCCTGTGTAATCACGTGTGGATCAAGAATTAAATACTGTACCTGGCTGATGTAAATAAATACTCGGCCACGGCGTTTACCCAGCCAGTATTTAATGTTGCTGGAAATTTTTCCTACTCATTTATTAATAAAGATTTCGTTCCTCATGTGTGGATAATATTTTTTATTTGAAGAATAATTATTTTTATGTACGTTACATGTAATCATAATTAACTTTATAATATGTATAGAGATTAACTTGATAAGAATTTCCTTTGCGCGGATTAGCTATTGAGTCGGATTTATATTAGACGAAGAAATAATCATCTTGCTAAAATGTCGGAGTAACAGCTTCCTCGAGCGTGAAATCTCCCCTCTCCTAGCTTTTCTATCTCAGAGCAGCGCATTTATTATTCCTTTCAGGAAATGATACTATTCGTTTCTCGATAAGTAGAAAATTCCATCCTAAAAGGGCGTTTACATAGCGTTACTGAAGTGGCAGAAGAGTGATATATAGTGAGAGGCAGAGATAGATTGATAGAAAGAGAGAGAGGGAAATGATAAACTCTATCAGGATTTCAAAGGAACCCAGCTGAGATTCAGTTGCTTGAATGAATTTATTACTCGTGACATATTTATCTATTACTACTAAATCGTTATGGAAGCAAATGAAGCCATGATCGTGTTGTAATGTTCGGGTTAGGTTTTAAAAATGCACCGTATTCGCTACAATTTTTTTTGCTGTTGTTTCACTGTAAATAGTTGTTTCCCTATGTGCGTCCCACAAACCGGAAATTTTATTATTTAGAAGGGATATTTTGAAAATATACTTTCATAGGATTTAGAAATCAATCACCAGCTAAGGTTATATTTGCGCAAAAAGAATACATTATGCTATCAGTTTCACTGTTGCACTTAATTTTCGGTTTAAGCACAAAACAGATTAATGTTAAATCTGGTCGGAGACATGGGAGCTGTTCCCACACAAAGTAAAAGTTTCAGTCTGACTCCGCATATACCATCATAAAAGTCGTTCCGGAGGAACGAAGGTCAGCAGTAAGACCCTAGGGAGGTGCACCATGATTACCAGGGTCCAACTAGGGCGTATAAAACTACTTAGAAACGACTTGACACGTGAGGGTGGAGACGAACCATCAAGCAGTAGTTAAGAGGATCGAGACCACTGTCCAATGAGGGCGTGTTAAAATATGACACGTGAGGGTGGTGACCAATAATCAACCAGTAGTTCAGAGGGTTGAGACATCCAAATCATTCATTTTTTAATATAAACTATGTACACGTTACACAGGCGGCATGGTAAAAAATGTTGCGAAAAATTCTGTAAATAAAACGATGCTTCAAATAAAAACTTACAATTATATGTCACTGTTCTTGAGGACTATGTTTTCGTCTAGAAAAGCAGAAGAAGAAAAAAAGTAGTTAAAATGTTTTACAGGGTACTGGAAATTTAATTTCTCCTCTCATGATCTACTTCTGATCTAATAGTAAAATGTTACGCCACATCCACCAATGGTATTTTAACATCATGAAGAGCCGTCCATCAGGAAGCCTTTCCCATACAGTAGCGGATCCTGTGATTAATATGCGTAAAGGACCAAAGGCTCGTTTGTTAATTTCAATTACTGTCGTTAAAGCAACCTATCAAGTCGGCAGACAACAATGACTCACAGATGACAATGGAGGGAAACGACAATAATGCTGGAGGGGGATTTCCAACGAAGGCTTTGGTGGATGAGTAATCAAGGTAAATCAGATCGCTGGAATCTATTCATTGAAAGGGAGAGGGGTGGTCCCTTCGTAGTGAGGGAAGGACGGAGGGATGGAGGTACGTCTCATTGCATGTCAAACCTCCCTAACGGAGCGTGACTCGAATACTCAGACCCTTCGCCCCTTTTCCTCAGCCGGGCTGTCTAAATTACACGCTTCTTCCTATCTGTCTCTCCCTTCTCTACCCACCTTAATCTTTATCAGTCTTCGTGCTCTCGCGCCTCTATTACGATGCAGTGGGCATTGTGTCGGTACAATAAACTGCTGAAGGGGGTGGAAATTTCGATGAGTCCCGTCGTGGCCCCAAGGGGGAAACTAACTACCATAAGTCATTTCGTTGAAGAGCTCTCACAAAACAGGCGAGCAGTAGTACTTTTTATGTCTGCTCGATCGCGTTTGTACATCGACGAGTTCAACGCAAATAGAGCGTTCACTTATTGGGTAGAACAACCATTAAACTTTCTCATCGACTGAGGAGAGCGTTGATTTACACTTTACAGTCGATTACATTCCGATTCAATAACGAATTGTCTCCCAAAATGATGATACAACGACATGACGTTAAATAATTCAGGAGTTATAGTTTGTATGAGGGTCATGAGCATCATAAACAGTAAGGCCAAATATATGTGAAAGGGGGCAGGTTACGAAACAAAAATTTAAGGGCATGCATTATTTTGGGATTTTAAGCTCATATTTGCAGGTACAACTCGATTTAAATATCCTTGGGGCGCTCTGGTGGTGATAATCGCCCACAGGTCAGTTCATCAAGCGGCATTTCAAATCTAAATAAACATTACATTTCCTGACTACTTCGAGGATTTCTTTATTCTAAGCTATGCGAGTTCAACTAGAATCGAGTTGGTATTACGACACGATGTATTGAATCAGTGAAATTGTCGATAGTTAACTGGTTTTAGGAGAATGTAGAGGAGTGTATCAAGCCGCTGCTCGAACATACCGAGAGCGGTAACCTAATCTCCTACGTCAGCTTTCGTTTTTTTTCGAATAAAATTGATGGTAATGATATGAAATTAACTAACCAAGACGAAAACGTTTCGTAGGCGTGAAAAATGAGGCTACCATTAAATAAACGGACTTTGTTCTTGTAGCTTACTAGCATGAGCATGAGCTTCTACGTATGTACTGATCTTTTTTTTCGTTTCCCGCCACCCTTCACCGTCCCGTTTCATATGGGACACCCTGTATATTCTCATCTGAATTAGCTTCAACATGTGCGAGGTCATGGTAAAGGGAAAATTAGTTTCTCGTTTAAAGAACCAATTTGTCCGTCGAAACTAAAACGAAGTTGTGCCAAGCTGTATTTTTCGAGTTTCTCTCAGTGAAGAATTTTCCCCAATAGTCTTTTAGATCGCTATCTTTTATTTGAATTCAGATCCCATTACACAGATTGTTTTGGGAAATGGCGTCCTGTATACGACAGTTTCGTGTTCAGTTGCGATTATACCCGACAAATCATACGCAAGAAAAAGGACAGATATCAGGCCATTATCGGTGCCATTGTTGTGATTGTTACCGCCGCGAGGAAACAGGGCTGCCACCGTCACCAGCCGAACAAGTGTCAGCTTGCGGGCGCCGCTTAATGAGGTCGGTATTGTGCTTTGTGAAGAGCTCACGGTTCCGTCGTGTCAAAGGCCGCCCAGTAAACACACACACACATACATACATACATATATATATAATAGAGAGAGAGAGCACCCTACCCCCTCCCCCTCCCTACCTTTCCCTGGCTCAGGTGCGCCACACTTCGCAATCGAAATGCGAGGTTCTTTGACAAGTCGTCTGTGAATCTGTAAGCACTGCATTTCACAATTTATTCGTACAGACCGTACAACCGGCGTGTTTTTAGTATGCATGGAGAAACTCACCAAACATTCTACTCTACTCGATAGTTGGTCAGTAGTTCTTTTTCAAGTGCCTCGGACCTTTGTTCCATTTTCAATGAACAGTGCCCTCCACCAGAAACCCGAAAACATACGCTTTATAAAAAAAGTTAGCTTTCTATTTCAAAATTACTCACTGAGTAGTAATCCTATCGATGTTTCGGAATTTTTAGATTTTAACGGGCATAGACGTTATCTGCAAGATATCAAGTCTGGATCGTGTAATAATTAGAAAACATAATACGGCATTAGGTGTATTCAAAAATTAATTATTTCTTAACGATATTAATTTCATTTTTAAAAAAGTTAAAATTTCGTCTTCCCAGGGTTATTATGGACACAATCAACGTGAAACTTTTTGTAGTAACTGAAATATTTTTTTAAAAAATTGACAGAAGCGTAATTTGTGTCAGTCATGTCGAACAAGCAAGTCTGATGTTAAATAAACGGAATAACGCAGAGAATTCAGTCCAAATTAAAACTAAATAGAAATAAAACTCAAAAACATACTCAGCAAAGACCAACGTGTTGTTCTTTTCTTTGCAATCACTTCAAGTGCAAGAAAACAAATAAATATTAAACACCCTAAGAAAACTAGTTTAACATGCTTGACACTAAAAAAATATTGAATAAATCAATAAACTTGTAATTAAGTATCTTTTCGGCCGTAACAGTCGCTCGACGTAAGTCCAGGACTTAAAATTATCCATTTTTACATTTATGTCATCCATATAAAATTTACTTGATGAAGATCACAAATATGGACAAAACATCTTACGTATATTATTATTTTTGCCTGCTGAAAAATTAGATGCATTTTGTAATGAAAATAAATTAAAGTGTTCAACTCGTAAAATTTATCAGAATTTTTTAAAGCTATTTTAACCCTTTCGTGGACAATATGCAGACATATCCCAATTTATCAACGGAAAATTGACTGCTTATGCAATTCTATCAGCGGAAGGGTTAATATTCAGACATTTCAGCCAATATGACTGTTATACACAAAGTTTGAAATTAATAATGTATTTTTACATTAAATAAAAACTGACACGGAACCATGTTGTATTTCATATTAATTGTGTGGCATTCGTAGATCTAATGTACTGAATTTTGCTCATCAATATTGGAAAATATTTAAGTTTTTCATCTTAAACATTTTTCCAGTTGCCAAATATATATATTTTTCCATTTATTTCCTTAGTAATTGAACTGGGAAACAGGATATAATCATAAATTAATAGAAACCACAATTAATACTTCAAAGTTATGTTTCCAGTATTTCAGCTCATGAAGTAATATTAAGAAAATAAATTGCTGTTAATATTATACGTGTAACATTCTCTGTAGATGTTTGACTCTCGTTCACAGGTGTGACAAATTTTAACGAAGAACTGAAATGTCAATTGTATCGTATATAATTTTGAGTGTGTTTGATAGTGCAAAGTAGGCAAAAATGCTAATAGTATTAGAGATTTTAAGGTTTATTTACAGGAAAAAGATACCACCGTTGTTGCAATGTGGAAGTGGTGTTTATTTGCGATGAAGGTGTAACAGAACGGAGCCACTGTGTGTTTGCAAACTACACAAAAAACACTGCCGAGATCGACGAATACGAAAAATTCCGTCCTAAATTAGAAATTTCGGTAACAACGCAATAATGTTGCCGGTCTTTTGACAGACAGGAATGCATTTTCGGACCAATAAGTCATCGTCCGATCAGCCTACCCTCTCTTCTTTTCCCACCCTAACTTTCTGCCGTCCCTCTCAGAGGCGATTTCCAGTGGCATATTGCGTTCCGTAATTTGATTGGAGCGAAAGGAAGGGGAAGGCCAGATAAAAAAAAAGAGTAGCAGAGAGAAGATTGATGGCTCTGATTTTTGTGAACCTCGATGAAATTGCTGTTAAATGTCAGCCAGTGTTTCGAATTTATTACGCCTCTGTTCAGTCATGCGTAAACTATATGACTACCTACGGCGGTAAATTACGGCGAAGTCCCAACCGGTGGATATTGTTTCACGGAGGATTTAACTTTCATCTCAGATTATAATGTGTGTGCCTTCTCCTCATGACCTTTCTTCAAGTGATGAAGTTTTCTATTCCATGAATAAGCACTCCTCCATGCCACTGTATACGACCTTAAAATGTTAATAAATTAATTCTTGTATGACACCAAATTGAATGTATTCAATTTCATCAAAGATGTATACCGACGAAAATATGTAGTGGTGGTCGCCGTGATTCCTCTTCGGATTGATCAGTTTCTTCATTATTGCGATGACAGTTTGTGGTGATTCATGACCCTTACATTCATCGGGTAAAGCAAAAATAATTTAGTTTTTGTTATTTACGTACACAGGACATAAACGAGAATGGCTTGGTGGGGCCGAGTAGGCGGGAAATGTCGGCGGGAAAACGTCACCGTCTGCAACATTGTTGGCTGCAACATTGTTGATGGCCTGGAGTAGATTGTAGATTGAACAGTTGGTGCAGGGAGGCTGCCTGAGAGAGACGCTAGGGAGAGACGAAGCAGTGTCAGAACAAGGCGACATGTATAAAATTTAGTTTCTGCACGTTTCGAGAAAGGAGATTCATTTGGTGGGAGTACAGAAAATAAAAAGATAACATTTGATCTAAAGGAGAGGCGCTAGAGAATCTTAATATGAAGAAGACGTGACCCAGCAAAGGAACAACCGGCATAAAAACAAACAAAACGAAGAACGACGTCATCAGGCGTTAACATCCGGTAACGGCTTTTTACCCGGTTTTTTTCACACAAGCCATTCTCGTCTGATTCGCGATTTTAATTTTCAACTATATCGTTCGTCACCCGCGTTCCCGGGAGCAGCCATTTAGAAGCTGCGTAGATTATTCTTTTTGCTTTTACCGACTGAGCCAATGATTAAATTTATATTCGTAAATTTATATTTTTTCCACTATAACTTAATTTGAGTTATATTTCTATTCAAATTAAATACATTATTATTATTATTATTGTTCGTTTGATTGTACAACAATATTTTTGTTGGTGTAAACCAAGGAAAACCACAAGTTAGGGATCAGAACACGATATTAGTTCAATAAACCTTTTACAACTTGGAGTACTTTAACCTTCCTCGCTGCATACTGTAAATATTCTGTTTTTGGAAATTACCTGCGGATTGTCTTCCACTTCAATCACAAACCGTTGAAATAGAATATCTTAATATTCAACGCGATTTACATCTTATATACCTGAACGTTGTCCAGTTAAAAAGATTTGTACATGCAACAACGGTCCTCGGATAAGGCTCCTACGTGACGTAACTAATATAAATATAGGAAACCGTAACTTAACAAACCGCGCAGAAATTGAAGTTGGGAATTACTTCCTCTGAAACTGTAGCTTCGCGGACGTATGTGTCATTACAGTTGTATTAAATTTGAACTTCTGCAAGGATCAGACGAATTTTGCTAATTATTTTCCTTTAGAATTTTCCAGTTCTTTACGCATAATGCGTATTATATCATTTTGTAGTCTCGTCTTCAAATTTCCTCTTTTACAATTCTTAATTTGGTAAAACCGAAGCCCGCTTGGGAGACGTTTTTCTCCTCCCACCCTTCCTCCCTCTTCAAGAGTCCGCCTCAATAAAAACCCGCGTTTGTGGTTGAAATAAAATTAGGAAGCCAACGGAAATAATTGTATCCAGAGCAGCGTCTGGACGAGTGTGCAAGGAAGAGGACACCAACAAGCGAATTACAGAACGACCTCTGCTTCTCTTTTAAATTGGGACCAGACCACTTGACTGTCATTAGTCCCGCCATCGCCATTCAGAATTAAATATTCCAAGCTCAGTATTAAGGAACTTAAGAAAAAGAAATATGGCAGTCTCGTCCAACGAAGGACTGTCGAATGTAAGGAAAATATTTCAATTCTGATCTAATAATTTCTTGTGTTCGCAACAATTACAATTCATGAAAGATTACAATATTTGCTGTTAAGGTTATGTCTTTAGTAAAATAAAATGAGTAACACAGGCCAATACTCTATTATTAAATTTGAATGAAAAAATTTATGATATATTAAAAATAGCACGACTTAAAGTTCCTACCAACAATCATTAAAATGATTGTCGACGTTTATATGTATGAATCTACTTTGGAGATTCAAGGTAAAATTTCAACAATAAATTAATTATTAAAGTTGGGTATTTAATGTTTTACAGGAACTGTTTCAAAATAAATGCCTTTTTGTTTTTAAAATTAAATATTATTAAAAATTGTAAAAATTTATTCTTTTACAATAATTTAAAATTAATTTCATGCCTCGACTAAACGGTATAAATATTTTTAATTAATCATTAGGTAGGAGAATATGGAATTTGTTTTCCTTGGGAAGTGCCCTTTTTTAAGAAGTTACAGAGACCGAACTACAGAGAATTGTAATACTTATTTGACTTCTCCTCCAATACACACCAATTTTTCTATTATCTGGTGAGTTTTTCTTCGCGCTGGTTCTAGGAAGTTCTTCAGTGATCAGCTGCATAAAAATGTTTATTCCCGTTGAAACAAAACTGCTAAGTCAAAAAATATCCTGTTTTTCTTTTAAAGTTGAACTAGAACTGTCTGTTTTTTTTACAGCTCTGTCCGCCTCCACGTTTGACAAGCGTCGTCATGTCACTGAACCGATGACATTCGTCACTCGACGAATGTACCTAATTTCTTTTGTCGTTCCTACAGTTCCAGATAAATTGTTCAGTGAAAGGGGAAACAGGAAAAGCGGTTTTATGTCTTTCCCAGGTAAATGACCGACAACCCTTTAATCTCCAGACTATGAAACATTCGTCACCTTCACGGCGTCTCGTTTTATAGCATACCGTATAGTAATGATTGAAATTTCCATGTTAAGTCACGCTTAATTTATGTTAACATACCATTATTAGTCATAAGTGTAAAACCTCACAAGTACAATATCTTGAAGATTTTCTAAACGCACCAATTTCCCTTTACACAATTAAAAATACAGTTTCATTAATATTATTGTAATTAAAACAAAGACGAACATTATAATTTAAGAATATGAAGTATTTAATTGTCTCGACCAGTTTTAAATTAGTTTTACTAACTTTCCATGTAAAAATTGTTACACCACGAGATATTCGGGAACAAGCTTTTCCTTTTAGAAAGGATCACAATAATCTACTTCAAGGCCGAAGCATTGGGGATCTATAACCATCGTAGAAACTCGGATCTTCATTTCTGAAACAAGAAAGAGACGTTAAAACCTTTCGACGCCGATGTAGCTTTATTGTTAGACATCGGTTTTTGGGTTGCTGGGCAAAGTTTAGTGACGGAGACAGACAGCGCTGACAGACACTAATGTACACGCCAGGGACCTTCTTCCACCAGTGGTAACTTCTTTTCTCAAAAGTGCTGCATTTGGGAGTAAACTCTTTGACTTTACACTACTATGTTATGAGTGACCCCCATAATCAATTTATCCACTGGTCAACGCAAGGGTTGACCCTTTCCCAACTACCGAAGAAATCTTCCTTTCCAATCAAGAGAAATCGTTTCCCATTTCCCGTGATACTCGTTAAAGTCACACGACGGTTATTAAAAGTTCTCCTGGGCACTTAATTGGAAAGACACCATTAATTTCAAAAGAGATACAGTATCCGACCTTCACCCCTTGCGGTTTTCTTCTTCAGAGAGAAACAATGATATTTTTGTGAAACCTGTAAATGGGCCAGCTGACTATATAAGGAGACTGGTGAGCAAGGCTACATATCAACTGAAACGTTGGCAGAAACACTGAAACTAAACGAAGACCAACAGCTCAAAATTCGATGTCTAATAATGAAGAACTGAAAACACATTTCAAAATTTCTTCTGTGCAATTTGATGAGAGAAAAATTATTTTCGAACATATCATTTTGGAAAATGATTGATGTTTTCATGTAAGAATGGTAGTCAAAATTCTGCGCTTTATTTGAAACACTGTTACGATTTAAAAGTGTTAATAAAAAAATTATTCTAACCTGTCGCTCAAAATGGAGAAATCAGCTTCCCTAACAGGGAAGTCTGTGGAGCAGAAGTCGCCATCACGTCTGTAAACGACTCTGAGCACGAGCCCCGTGATCGCCGTGACAGAACCAACAACGACACAGGTCCAGAAGCAAGGGCCGTAGTGGAGCCTCAGAGGCAAGCCGTCCACGTAGAGGTACCACAATCCTGGCTTGTCGCCCAGTTGGAGACAATGGTAGAGAGAGGCGCAGGTGATCTGTAGCCAGCCGAAGAGACAGAGGGCGTCGGAGGAGAGGTGAGGCAAAGCGGCCAAGTGCAGGACGATGAAGGCGACCCACGACACCAGGGAGAAGAGGGCTGCGTAGGCGGCGAAACGACCGGCTCGAGAGGCTCGACGACCGAGGTCCGACAACTGGCACGTCACCGACAGCACGGGGGCGGGAAGGCCTCTGCGGAGGGCGGCGATGCATTCCTTACGTAAAGATCCCAAGCTCACCTGATAGAAAAAATGAGTTGCTATTAATATATGCAGGTTATGCCGTAAGTCAATTCATCAATTTTGGGTATTACATTCATTGATTTTCAATGGACCAATTATAAACCAAGGAACATATTTTCGACAGTATCCGTTTATTTTACCGATTTCAACCTGTTATTCACAGCAGACTCCAGATTAACTACTGAACAGATCATTAAATACTGTAAATCAGTCCACCTGGTGTTTAACCCGTGCAGCGCTAACCCAAAATAAATCGACCTACTTATACAAGCATATACAGACACTACTATGTCATTTATATGAATTTACCACAATTTACAGAGGGATGTGCATTTTATAAGCTCAATATAATTTTTTATGTAATTAAAATACTTTTCAGAGCAAGTGACTTTAACCTTTCAGCAGTCGGGTTCTTGATTCGTACACGCGGATGCATCGAGTCCCATTCCTCTAATATAACAAAGCCCTGTCGCAATTTTATTACATTAATATTTGTTACTATCTGGGAACTTATTTCTATTACTCTGGTACATCATTTAATTTGACACTAATGTTATTTAAGCGGTATAGGGCGCTTTGTAAGGTTCTAAAAACAATTTTATAAGAGTCTTATTAACAGAGGGAAATATATGCAACTGAACTATGAGAATCTCATTTTATTTGCCATTTGTAGAAAATAACGTCTAACCTCAAAATTTTGTTTCAAATAACTTATCAACATTATTGATAAAACATAAAACTTAAAATATATACATAATAAAGATTGTAGAAAATTCTCATTTACGAAATTGACAAAAAATTTATTAAATTATAACTATTAAGAAAACATCACATTACTGCAACGATATACATTTACTTGAACAAAGAATAAAAAACACACATCAAACTTGGGGGAGTTACTTTGGTAGAATACTCCAAATCAATTATCTACAAAAATTAAAGCAGGACTCTTAACGTTTAGGAGCAAAGATAAAAATCTATTAGTTGAATTACACTTTCCTTTAACATAAACGAGGTAAATTCCAATCTAAATTTCTTTTCAAGAGTATGTTTACATGCTTCTCCGTTGTCTAAGTGTATTCTTGATAATGTTTTGTAACGTAAAGAGTAACTGTAGTCAACATATTAAGTTACCAGGTGGTCTGACCTGTTCGTCCAGATACAGAGGGTTGCTCTGGTTGCCGTAGGGCGGATTTGTAAGGGTGATGTTGGCTGTGGTGAGCCCCAGTCCCAGACCCACACGTAGGGGTTGGAAGGAGACTCGTCCCGAGGCATCCCAGTAACTACCTGCCAACCCTCGGGGTAGCTCGACTTGACCGACCTGCCATTCGGGAACAATCAGGCAATATGCCGCAGATCCCCCGCTGCCAGTTAACAGCAGACCCTGAAATCACCGTACGAAAGAATCATAGCCGATTCTCATCATTCTAAATTACGACAATTCAATAATTTGGGATATAGATTCACAACAGATACGGTAAAAATTATAACTGAAAATTTAGAGAAGGGTGCTTTTACTACTTTCAGGATCATTATTTTAAATCACTGCATTTTGATTAATTAATTAATTAATCATTAAATTTTCTAGTTGATGTTTCAAACGAAACCAAATTTTGCAATCACAGAGTACCTACCATGGACTATCTAAAAGGATGAAAAGTAGACGTGGCAGCCATTTTGTCGTGCTTCATTCTATATTATTTCATTCATCTTTCAGTGATAATTTTATTACTCATGTTATAGAACTAAGAAATGCTTCTCTGGCTTCTTTTTCATCCTGGAAAACGATGGAAGCGACAGCCGTCGAAACGTCGCTGTTTAATATTAACTGGGTGGAAACCCGAGAAGCATTCACCGGAAAACCTTCCGTATTTATGTTAGGGAATTATCGTAAAATAAATGTTAGTGGAACGATATCTCGACAGAAGGGTTTTACGACGAACAGCTTACCATTAGCAGACTCCCGACAGGATGCTTCATCACAGGTAAGAAGCAGGTGAGTAAGACGACAGCGCACGTGACCACGGCGACGATGGCCATGAACCCCGGGTTAAGGTAGTAGAGAGGCTGAAAACTGTGGCTAGTTCCGTAGTAAGTGAAACTGCCAGGATCACGAGCCAACTCGAAAATGTGCCACATTGTCTGAAACCAACCTTCACATTAGTTATTTTGCTTAAATTTTCCGAAAGAAGAACCAGAAATTTTGGGTAATTCAATGAGAATTATTTCCCGGTCAATTCGTGCATAGCTGAACCGTTATGATATATTTAGTTCTAAGTTTTAAATATTAGTATTCGTTTCGGGTTACTGTAACAGCCAAAAAAAAATTAAACCTTAAATTGTGTAGTAAGGCTGATGTTGTAAGTAAGGTACTCTTATACAAACAACGTGCAATTTTTCAAAGACTCCGCACGCAAAGATATACAAGCTACAAAGATAAATTACCATTGCGTCAAAATCTTCATAGATACAACACTACCGAGTAGCAAAGTGCAGAAAAATCAGTTGAAAAATTACTTGAGCGAGAATAACCAATGGTATTGCTGACAAGGAATCTAACGTCAACTTGGTTTATACATAGACTAATATCAAATAATTGATAGTAAAATATTCTCTAGTTTCCAACCAGCGTAAATATTTAAAACGACGGGGACAGAATTCCAGAGACACGTTATGTAAGAGTAAATATTTAAGATGATAATGGCGGAGAACTCGATGCAATCGCCGTGTAATGGTAAATGTTTAACCCGGTTGGAAACACGGAGAATGTTTTATTCATAATTAACACCGAAACTCGTCGCTCCTTTACGGAAAAATATTTTATGTTTTAAATAACTAAAACACCATACACCAATCATGTCATGGGGACTGTTTTAAATTGACCGTACACTCGCTCTTAGGCCATCATCTTTCGAAAAACGCAACAGAAGAAATGAATACAATTTTAATGAAGCAGTAGTTTTCTGTCAATGCCGTAAGCAAACCGTCACACTAATAAACATACAAACCCTGCGTAACATTAGTGCTATCGATTAATCTATCCCTTACTTGTAATCGTCATAATTGTACATTGTCGATTTTATTAAAACATCTTAATACCACTGCAATGCAAAGATTTATTGTGTGTTAATTATGAAATAAAGGCATTGGGACTACTGTTTTAAATTGTTTTATTTAGTTATATAAGTTTGACAGGCTTCAAAATAAATGTTGTAGAAAATACAGCCCGTTACTAATGGCAAGATAGCTTTAGTTAAAAAAAGAAAAATTAATGACTGATTGCACTTTAATCTATAATATCGCCAGCTTATTACAGGAGTGCACACACATTTCCATAATTTTGTGCACTATTCTAAAAAAATGAGGGTATGGACGTGTTGAGGTACAGCATCGACGTCATACCATCCAAACCATGTTACATGCAAATTACAGAATTCACATTTAATTTAAGCTGATTTCAATGTACCCCCTCATTATTCCTACTTATTCATTTATTTAATAATATTAAAGTTTTTCTTCATTATATGGAAAAAAACTAAAAATAAATAAACGTAAAGATGTTATGGCGTCACTGGAGTATCTAAACTTGTCCAGTTTCTAAAATGGCAGTAAAAACCAAACATGTCATCTTCAGTTTATTAATTTTTGGCCTGTATATATTAATCTATTATATATAGGAGAGGTGAATAAGTTGTGAATGAATTAAAATGTATAAGACTAATCACAAAGTTTATGAAACGGTAAGCTGGGTTCGTATTCTCCGGAACAATAAAGAATATTATTATTTTGGTGATTTCGTTTACATGACAGTGTAAATGTAGTATGAAGTGATTGGCACAATTTGAAACTCTCCTAAAATTAATTGCTGCCGATTCTATGTAGAAAAATAAAATAACGATATGAAAAAACAAACAAATGTAATGTAGATTTTCTAATGCCTGAGTTATACATAATAATGTAGGGTTGCTACTACTCTAGACAGTTTTAAAGAGTATTTGTCAAATAAATGATAATTACGGAGATAGAAAATAGTACGTCATTTATGGCGCATCAGGGTATCAGTGGAAAGTGCTAATAGATAATGGGACTCATGGCCATACATAAAATAGAATAATACCCTCCCAAAGATTGTTTGCTTAAATTTTCTTCGCAATTGTTCCTCTTTCGTAATGTGTTACCGAAGAAACAGTCCGCACTCGACCCGGTAGGCCAGGGCCCTGAATGGGCTGTAGAACCAAGGAAGAAGAATTGTTTCTCGTTAAAGATTGTCTACTAATAAGATCGAACTATTTACACGTCTAATCTCAAGTCGTGAATGAATAAGTCAACACATCACGCTGGACGCACATGATTTCAAACTTCTGTAACATGAGTACATTTTTGATTTATTCTATACATATGCGTTATTTGTTTAAGTTTTCTTCTGTAGTGATATCATCGTGATGTCGTGGATGCGCATTTTAGTGTTAATATTCATTCATGGCGACGTGGAACACGAGTGTGGTAAGAGTCAACAACATTGTTGCAAACACTTCTTTAGTCCGTCCATTAACTATTTATTTACATTGACGTAAACGTTTCCATATCTCGACCGAGCCACTTACAGTCAAGGAGACGACATCGTGCTGTCATTAGGCATGCTTTAGTGAGCTATATACGCGAAATGATAGAGATAGGGGGGTTAGAGGGGGGGGGGACTAATGGAAAATCAATACAATCTATATTTCTGACGTCACCGCAAACATCAATATCGCGAGGCATTGATTTTAAAGCGAAAGAAAGTTTTTACAGAACCGGTTGTACGATATTACATTTATTCGCAGAGAAGACAGCGTTACGATAATTCCGTCGAGGATAACTCAATTTACTCGTCGTCATTCAACTAGAGTTCGGTATAACATACAACAATCGTCGTCATGTGCGTATTAATTGGCAATAACCGTATTTATTGGTGGGTGAACCTTGTTTGCCTACACGACCTCAATTAACGGGAGAACGGTTATCACGGTATCATTTAATATTCGTTTACTTACCAAATAATATTCCTGCGCTCCCAAATAACACAATATGCCTAGTTGATGTAGCAGTGCGCGCTACGACCATCGTAAACATTTACCAGTTGATTGGTAATAATCGTGTCGCTTATCATTTCCAAGGTTGTTAGGAAACAAAATTTACGCTGCTGCTACTGCTGCTGCTTGTGGGAGCGAGAGAGGAATAATTTCAGCGCAAACAATTCAGACAAATTTGTTGTTTTCCTTTCCCATTCCTCCCCCTTTCCGAGTTGACATTCAAGCTAGTGGAAAACTGTGCATTACTTTTGATTGGCGATGATACAACACAAGTTTGCATGTAATTAATTTACCGGACGGTGCGTTTAGTTTATTCGGTGAATTTGAATCGACCAAATATCAAGACACACAAAAACAATAGCGTTACCAACCTGTTAAAACATGACACTGTAACAAATAAGTAAGAGTTCTTTAAAATTGGCTGCAGATAAACCGGTCGACTTAAATGTCACAGTATATTTACATTTTAAAGGATTGGCAGTACTTATGTTTATAGGCAAGTAAAACGCCAAAAGGTACGGTTGAATGCCTAACGTATTTAAATGTAGTCCTATAGAAGAATGCTGGAAATTAGATGGGTGGATAGAGTAACTAACCAGGAAATTCTAAACAGAATAGGGGAAGGTAGAACAATATTGAGGACGTTGACCAAGACGAGTGATAATAGGCCACTTTTTGAAGCAAGTATTCACTGGATAAGGTCTACCAACTGATACAAGAAACGTTGTGTCAGAAAAGTGCTATAAAGCAATGACGTCACACATTATAATTTTATATTTCCGTAATTATCAGCTGTCTGCAGAAAAAATATTTGAAAAATACGCTTTAAAAGTGATAATAGACAACTTTAACCAGGTTTCATTTTTATCCCAGCCATTTTACATGCCATAAATATACGTATTTTTTTGTAAATAATTTAAAGCACCAAAATTATACACGGCTATCAGTGAAGTTAGTGTAAAAGGTAAAGGTTACTTACATCGATTTTCTTTCACCTCGTCTTCCCGCAACGTTAAACCTCGAACTAATGGAACCAAAACAATGTTGACTACGGATTCGTTGGTCTTGCTTACCAACGAAAGGCTAATTTAACGAAGACACCAGAAGGAAATTGTCGTTTTCACAGTAACAACTTCGAAACAAAAGCTCCACTATGCTAACGTCTTAATAAGTCTTATATTTCTTCACTTGAAGCTTCTCTCATAAGAATCAACAGTAGCTTTCGGATATGGCCATATTCATCTGTTGTTAGGACAAAAGTTAACATATAACATTTTATTTGTAAACCTTTGTCCAAACAGTAGATGAATACGGACATTGCCGAAAGCTTCTGTTGATCCTTATGCAATAAATTTCAAGTGAATAAAAATAAGGCTTATTAAGGTGATATAAAATGGAAAACAGTTCACTAAACAAGTTATAACCAAAAAGAAAACCACTTTCAAAATTCTTACAAATTATTTTAAAAATATTCCCAGGACCTCGTTCACGACATTTATTATGGTTTTAAAGTCTTCTTCTGACTCCCCTTGTACTACAATATCCTAGGTAAAGCTTAGAGTTTTTGTTTCTTCTCCTTGCAGTATCATTCCACTTTCATATTCCGTTTAAACATTCTTCATCGCCTGTTTTATGTATTATTTGAACAGCACGATATATTCCAGTCTTATTTTAATTTTAAAAGAATATTGCAGTAAAATTCTTTCGTGGACGCTTTGGAACTAAGCAACCGTCTCAGAGAATTCTATATATTTGAAATATTCTTCGTAGAAATGATAATGGAAAAATTATTGGATGAAATATATTACGTGAATCTTTTTAAAAAAGAAATAATTAAATCCTTGTTAATGGAATTTGAATACAATCGATATAGATGTAAACGTAAAGGGATCCAAAAACATTGTATCGAAATTAGGAAATCAGTAATGTTAAATTTATACTCCTAGAATAATAGTAAGTAGTTTTTCGGTTGGAAAATATGTTCCTGTTTCGTTCCGTTACTGGAAACTTGGGTCAAAAAATGCGTGGAATGTCATCAGTGTTGATTAGTTATCGCTAGATTAGTCGCAGGACACGGGGAGTATTACCTGAGCGTGACCCATTAGGCAGCGCCTCGCCAGACCCCATTACGAATTCCATGGTGCAATTTCGAGGAGGGGCAATATAGTGTGCGGTCACCTCAGACGTGGCATAGGATAGGCGAGGGTGGCTAGTCTTCAATTAACTCAAGGGATATATGCACAGTTAGCTGCTGCTGTATGACATTCCACTCGGAGAGGTCGGATTGTCCGCCGTCGAGCAGAAAATTGTATTGTCCTATTGTGCTGCTTAAAATTAAGCTTTGTTATTAGTACGACTGCTAATGGCGCTGCGCGGATTAGTTTTAGCTCATTGTCCTACAAAAGCTTACTTCCCGTGCTCTAAACAATACTTGCACGTTTTACATCTTTCATGTTCCTCCTAATCCTACTCTTATCTAAATTACATTAGATAGATTATTTTGCAAAATTGTTATGTTACAATCAAAATTGTATGTAAAAACTACATGTAACAGTTTCCATCCAACAATTTTGTAAATGATTTCTGCAAAGAATCTTTAAAGAATCCTTCAAAATGTAGTTTAAACGCATGTATGCACATTATTTTGCCAACATCAAAATTTTATTTTCAATAAACTCAATCAAATATAAAATAATCCACGGAAGTATCATAATAAATTAAACTTTACTTTGAAACTTATGGGATGAACACCGTCGTCATTTTGTGGTTGTTTCAATAAGCTTTTCAATCGAACGCTTATGTGAAAGAGCGACGATTTTGCCAATAAACCCACTCAAACGCAACAAATTCCAGGTAAAATACAGAATTAATTACTGTGAACAAGAAGAATAGCTACGCTCGTAGCAAAAAATATATATTCGTTTAATATTTTTGTATTGGTGGGCTGCGGAAAGATCAAATCTGGACGCCATCGCCTCTACAGCCAAAAGGAGCAGAACGAGTTAGATAACTACGGGACAAAAACTGTACGTTTGAGAATGTATTTAATGTTTATACTCATTTCTGAAGGATGTTAATTCACGTTAGTTTGTATACAGATCGCTTTTAGTAAATCCTGGTTGTCCGTTGCAATAAGCTGCCCATTTTACTTATGTTTGACCCTAAGACCTTCATACAGCCAACAGGAGCAAAAAAAGAGATTACTCAAGTACGGTACATAAAATGAAATCTTGAAAAAATACTCAACACTAATTTGTACAGGACATTAATGACTTAAGTTCATATAGAGACTGCTTTTCGTAAATCCTGGTTGTCCGTTGCAATAAGCCGCCCACTTAAGGAAAGAAAAATTTATGCCGGGCAACAAACAAATCAGTTTACTACTGCATTATAACGTTTAAGCAGACATTTTGATATTGGAAAATTTGCCTGTGCCGTGTGTAGTGTTACGACGTAATATATTGTGATACAAGCGATTCATATTTTACTGCGTTTGCATTTTCAGCAAATTCTTTACTTATTTAATTACGAATTTCTTTTTCATAATCACTGTGTCTGAGAAACTTACCCACGGCTATACGTAGTCGGTGAGACAGTGAAACAGCTAACTGCATATGTGTGTTCGTTTGAATATTAAAATATTTTATAATTGATTTTTTGTTCATTTTTCTTTATCCCAACGTGGGGCAATATAATCATCTCTAATTGTATTACATTACAACTTGTACTGTTTGTGTTTTTATTTCGGAAGAAACAGGCTACATGAGAGTTATCATGAAACAAGCAACTCTGTTTTAGTAGCATAGGAACATACTTGACAAGGGGGGGAGGGGTATGAGGAAGGTAGAGAAAGGTAGCGAAAAGTGCTATAATTTCCGTCATGCATTTGAAATAAATGCAGGGAAACCTCTAGAAAACATGCATATGGTAGGTCGGTTTATGGGGTAATATTCTCATGCCATTCCAAATGTCTGAGGGATCGCAGCAATCTCTTCTCCATGTCTCAACCAGTTTTAGGAGTCAGATGGCCTGCTGATCCAATGGAATTACCGAACAATTATTACCGTATGCCCGAAGTCTACGACTCCAGTACATACACCTCCTAAGGGAGATGAAGGTGCTTTGGCATGTGAGAATCTTGAAATATATATATATATATATATATATATATATATTGTGATAAAAAAGGCGGATTTTGTGAGGTTGTGGCGTTATGAGGCGCAGTTCGGCCAACAACAATGGCTAGTCGGCCGAAAGATGGTGATTCCCCGCGGGAGTGTACCGCCGAGCGTGTATAAAAAAATGACGATGGTGAACCCCCGAGGGAAAACCCCGCCGAACGAGTGTAAAAAATGAGGGCGGGGAACCCCGAAATTTTGTGAGATAGGGGAATTCCCGTCGGAAGATTTAAAAAGGAAGCCGATGGGTGGATCGTGAGCAGAAGTGAAACGAGTGGAGGAGAGGATAGACTTCGTCCGAGCAGATATCCAGAAGGCCGGCGAGTGGTGGAGAGGACGGACGTGGTCCGAGCTGTGAGAAGTGAGACGAGTGGAGGAGAAGAAAGACGTGGTCCGTGCCCCAGAAGGCAGGCGAGTGGAGGAGAGGACGTGGTCCGACCCCAGAGAGCAGAAGTGAAACGAGTGGAGGAGAGGACAGACTTCGTCCGAGCAGATATCCAGAAGTCAGGCGAGTGGAGCAGAGGACAGACTTGGTCCGAGCAGCCAGAAGCCAGATGAGAGGACGGACGTGAGCAGACGTGATCAAATCCTGCAAGACGCCAGAGAGACGCACAAACATTCGAGAGGTGGATGTTTTGTTTGCCCAGTAATTGTGGGTAAGCTATAAAAAATTTGTGAAACTTGCTCATTGCTCTGGATAAATAATATTTAATAAATTTTCTTTCTATTTTCAGCTACTGCATACTCCATCTCTTGAGAGACCCAAAATCCCCTGAGATTAAGCCCGTGTATTCACTTAAATTAATAAATGAAAATTTTTAAAATTGATCATATTTGTTCTGTTAATTAATAAAAGTTTTATACCTAAAAAGTATATTACAATATATATATATATATATATATATATAGCGTGTGTGTGCGTGAGAAAGAGAGAGAGAGAGAGATGCTGTCAATCTGAAATGATTGCTTTCTTCTGTGTCTGCTTGAAGAGTTTATCGCTGCCCTCCGTGTTACTCTTTGCTGCGTGACCTACAGCCATTTCAATTACTGGCGACTCTTCTCGCGGCTGCTTTAGGGCGTCACGAGGTTGCCTCTTCTCTCTCTCTCTCTCTCTCTCTCTCTCTCTCTCACACACACTTTCTCTTTCTCTCTCTCTCTCTCTCTCTTATTCTTCCCCCTTCTTTTGCAGCAACAGAAGCTTTGTAATGTATTCACTGTATAATACAACACGACGATATTAAATTTCCCCGGCTATCTATTCCCGACGCGTGCAAGTGCTTGTAGGAGCAATATCGCCGGAGTGATAGTGGCTGTTCCTACTTTTCCTGAGTGTGTCCCTTGGTGAGGTTTGGGCTGTCACTATAGATGTTTTAACACGGCGCACGCAACAACAACGTAGGGGAAATGCAATCGTGTTCCGAAAATACAGCGCAGTAATCGTAAATACCAGGTACAGATTTTTACGCGTAGCTCGAGGACAGTTACATTTGCGGAAAAGTCGTAATAGAAAATGTTAGTATATAGTATCCGTAAGTGGTTCGAAATTCGAGTTCTGACATTTATGCCTCGCATTCCAGAATATTCCTTGTATTGCTCACGCAACAACGCTTAAAATTGTTGCGCACCGACTTTAAGGAAATTTCATGGATAAACATAAGATTTGAAGATTCCTGTCAACCAAATACTGTTTCAAATGATCGATACATTGACATTTCTCATGGACAACAAATAAACAATGTAATAATAAATAATATCACGTAACAAACTGCGTCAAGATTTAAAAATATTAAAATTCAACGAAACGCAATTTAAATGTATAAAGACTTCAAAATCTCAAATTGGTAAAAGAAAATAAATTAGTAAATAAAATCAGAAAAGTAGCTTGCTTAATATAACAAGAACTACATCTCACGAAATTACGTAAAATGAAACGAACTCAAAGTATTGGTTCAGCTTTGCAACCTTATCGGAGAATCAATTTTTTAATTAAATTATCATAAAAACGTTGTTTAAGTTATTGCAAACAAAATCTATTCGTGATTTGGTTAAAGTAAATGAAGGTGAATCTATGTAAATGATTAAAATTATGTATTGAAAGTAGTTAAAATGTCTTTGAATTCAAATGTAAGTTTATTATTTTAATTAATTAATTTCAATGTTTGTATTAGTAAAACATTCTTTAATTTTAGAAATATAATTAATTTTAGAAGATAATTGTGAAATGTTGCATTCGGAAGATCTTCAATTAAAGCATTTCTTCTCTCCTTGATTTATAATTAATTCTGCTGTCGCCAAAACATATTGAACCATTATTTTGTTTATTAATTAAATGAAATTGTCTCTCATATTAATATATATATATATATATATATATATATATATATATATATTACCTGAACTGGGACGTACGTCTGGAATTATATAATATTTAGTTATAGTGCATAATTATATTTTACAATAAATTTATGGATAATTTATTTAATTTTAATTGGCTTCAAACGATATCTGTAAGTCTTTTGTGAGTCAGTTCCCTACTGCAGCTATCGAGAATTGATTTGTCCTACGTATTTTTTATTTTTAGTTAAACGAATCCATTTCTTTTTCAGAAACTTTTTATTTGCGCTTTCTGTTCCTATTTATGTTATGAACATGTTTGTTTCCGTTGCAATTTCCAAATCAGAGTCCAATTGTTTTCAAACCGCGTCGTTAATAATTTTTCTAAGGTTATGCGTGAAAAATTCTCTTTTTACCTCCTGCTAGGAACTTACCTACTTACCATTTGCTTATCACCACCGGAACGTTTTTCTCACGTTGAAGAAAGATGCTTTACGTGACTTACAAACAAGACGCTCCTTTTATCTTTTATTTTCATTCCATTAGCCATTGTTCTTTTAGATATAAAATTCTTGTTTTTTTTAAAAAAAAATAGGACCAGCAAGCAAGCAAGCAACCCCCACTACCCTCCATAAATGACCCTTAATGGATATTAAACGACGACCCCACGACCAATATCTGGATACGTGCCCAACTAGCACAGGGGGTTGGGTTGTGTGTTGGGAAAGGAGTGGGGTGGGGTGGGGAGGCAGAGTTTTAACGTCATATACGAGATTTACTATTCCCCCCCAACCCCCTACACATTCAGGCTACGCAAGACCACGGGACTGGGGAAACAGAAAAAGAAGACGATGGGAACTTAGTCATCTTACTGACCAGATAAAAGTTACTAAAAGCATTGCCAACAAATCACAAAGAAACTGGGTCGGCCATATGACTGCATTCAGTGGAAACTAAATATTAACGTCGGAGGTTGTTACGTCTGGTAGAATCTCAATGAGGTTTTGAAGTTAAATGTTAACATGACCTACTAAAATATCCGATTTAACGGAAAATTATCGTTTTAATGTACAGTCTACATTAGTATAAATAAGCTATAGGACGATTAAGAGTCATGTTAATCGAAGAAATTTCTCCAATCATTTTCTTAGCTAGAAAGGGATGAAAGAAAGTTTACAAGGAATTCTTGATTTTAAAATAGGGTAGAACAAATTTAAAACTGATTTCGGGAATATTCATTTTAAAATCGGACGCGAAATAATTGGAACAGTTTACCTATAGAAGTTTAAGATACCAAGGAAGGATAGGTAAGTGTACGTGATAGTGAGATGGAAGAGCAGCGTGACAAAAAATCTAATTAACCAATGAAAATTTGAATTTCAGTAATTCTTTTAATAAGTTTTTATTCGTATTTATTATTGTGTAATGTCAGTTTTTTATTAAATATTGAATTTTACCACGTTTCGTTTCTCATTTGAGACTTTTTCACGTTTAATAATTTTGTTGTTCATTGAACCTCACTCCATGACTCCTTCGGCCGATGTGCTCTAAGACTTTGTTTGTCCGTTCAGGTTATCTAAACCATTCAAGGGTTCTACCCTAAAGACAAAGTGCTTACAACATGAAAAATTGGCCCCCTCACGAAGTCTGCCAAGCGAGATGTTTATATCATGGCGTGCGTGTGGCGACAGCGACGCTCGCGAAAAACAATTAAAAAGTCTTATAACATTAATAAAGTGTTGGTTATATTTATGGATTATTTCACGGTCGTTAGGCTACGTCATGGTAAACATATTATTTCATACCTAAGTGAATCTATCAGTCAATTTGTCAAGCGAGATGCGGTACTTAACTTATACTAACATAGTAGTTAAGTAGTGATACGTGTAATAAACGTGCAAAATGTTTTATAGGGCACAGGTCAGATGATTCAGGTACGTTATATGAAGACTAGGGTCACAAACATAATTTCGCGAAGATATGGTTCAAGTGTCTTCTTCTTATAAATGTAATTGTTTCTTTGTATTTTTCTGTATGCCCTTACTTGAAGCATAAGAAGATCATCACGTGTTGAGAAAAAGACAGCTGTCGAGTAAAATAGAGTAGCGGTCTAGAAGAATTGAATTTCATGGTAACACTGGTTGCCTATACATAAAAGTGTAAGGGAAATAATAATGCGGATCTTTGAATTTGTTTTAAAAATTTCCTAGTCACCATATTCCGACATCCTCGTATTCTTGAGTCACCTTCCCCGTTCCTTCTGGGTGGATTTGGACTTTTGGGAGAGCTGCGTGTTTTATTGCAGGCGGTGTACTTGCGAAGGAAGCCTAATTTACCGTATATTATTGCCTCTTCCAGGGCGGAAGACCACGTTGCCTCTGCGGCGGCTGCGATGTCCCTCCGAATCCCATTTCCTAATCCGGTCGAACCCGATTCCGGAAATGCCTCACGCCTGAATGAAATTGGGAGAGGGAGGGATAAAAATAGCCGAGGAGTAGAGAACTGGCAGGGGGATGCAAATGGAAGGAAGAATACATGGGTACATGGCGAAGGCTGGGCTGGAGAAGAGACGGATATGGGGAAGGTGTCTATGTGTGTAACGTGGGAGGAGGAAGAGTGGTTAAGGTGGCGATGGAAATCCCTCGCTGAAGCCGTGTGCTTCGTCACACAAACGAGCTGAATATTTATGTAGCTCAGCCCGGCTGGGTGGCTGGAGCTTGCATATTCACATCCAGCTGGAATCTATTTGAATATGTTTATCCCAGTCTCGCACTGGTGCCGAATTGCGTATGTGCTCAGATCGTTGCAGCTTCATTTCTTGTTATTTAGCTCTCTCTCTCTCTCTCCCTCCCTCCCCCCCTCTCTCTCTCTCCCCACCATTCTCTTCCTGTCTGTGCTCCAGCGTTCCTATCTTCCTATTCACCTGCCACCGTTTCTCGTAACAGGCTCCAATACTCCAATACTGAGTAAGGTTTATCACAAACCTCTCGATATATCTTAAATTAACCGCATCATTTTCTCATAAAGAATGTTAAATTCTTACTAAATTAATGAAAACATTATTTCAATCATTAAGAGTAACAGGAAACGTCTTGAAGTCAACTGGTTTAGGCTTAGATATTCATTCAATTAATTTGAGGTTTAAAACAGAATTGAAACTATTTGTATAGACTATAAAGAGTGTAGTTATCATTATTTGTTTAAAATCTAAATAAATTATTGGTAATAATATCATTTAAATGAAAATTATCCCATTTAGATATTAATTGTTTTTGTATTCAGTCTTTAGAATGGTCTCGTACAACCGTCCATGCTAACCTATCCTGCGCAAGCCTTTTAATTTATACATAACAAACACATCCTCCCTAACCTGATCAGCGTATTCCATCCTTGATGCCCCTCGTCTGTTCGCACCCCACACACTTCCGTCTAATGTTAATTTTACAAGAACCTCATGTCTCAATACGTGGTCTATTAAGATATCCTCTTCATTAACGGCAGAGAATTTCCTTCTTTGAGTTCACTACCTTTTAATCACACATGATCCACAATGTAGGTAACTTGAAGCGGATCGTTCATTCGATCTGTTTTAAAAGACTGACTCGAAACCTTTTAGAACAGTTTCCACTTACCCAAATTAATTAGCATGCTGACAACTCACTTGAAACATTTGTGAAGACTTCGTGTTTAATAACGTAACATAAAAGTTGCCTAAAGAATTGCGGTAGGTAACACAATTCTATGAACAAATTAATTTTGAAACGATTTATGGATGTCTTTGAGTTTTCTGTCCAATGTTGCTTACCAAAAATAAGAAAAATATTAGTCATATTTATTTTGGGGCAGGGAACGTGGTGGCGTTGGTGGAGGTGGGGAATGTTCTTTTTGGTCCATTATTGTGGTATTTGATACTACCCTGTATTCCGATTATCTAGCTTACAAGGGTGCAGTTTATTTCTCTGCCCTTAAAGTGATTTAAATTTCGGAGCTTGGGAATGTGTCCGGAAAATGAGGATGCTTATCGATAAAATAAACCTATTCGTTTGAAACGTTTATATATATGCTATGGGGGAAACAAAGAATAACAAGAGGATATCGCTGTGTGTGTGTGTGTGTGTGAGTGAGAGAGAGAGAGAGAGAGAGAGAGAGAGAGAGAGAGAGAGAGAGAGAGAGAGAGAGATTATAGGATTTGACAAGACAACTCAACATTGTATTGGTTGTGCAGGATACAAATATTTATAAATTTTGAAATAAAGTTGTTTGATATTTAAACGTGAAGCGTATAAATAATTCGGAAAGAAGAAGGTGAAAAGTTGTTCTTATTCAAAACTTAGAAATATATGAATAGAATAATGACTAATAATTTAAACCCAAGTTGGAGGATTGTTTACCTTTTAACTGCAATCGTATGAAATATTTAATGAGCAGTAGTAGGATAATATAAATAATAAAACCACTGCGCGAATGTAATTAGGGAAACGCTACACACTGCCGAGATTAAAGAGATCGTTGCACTATCTGCTGATTTACGTCTTTTACAATTGACCTGAATAAATGTTCTCGATTGTATGGCGCTCAGATATAGAATAATAACTAAAGTTAAAGAAAGGAAAGAAGATGGAACTAATTAAATTTTAAAAATATATTTTAATGATAATAATAATAACGAATCTATGTATTTTTGTTTATCTACGTGTAGTTGGTAGAGATGTCTAAAGTTCTTAAAAAGTGTGATGTTATTAGCGGTTATAACCTCACCATAGCGAACTAAAGTGACAACTTCCTCGCACTGTTAGATGAAACTGGTATAAATAAAACTTAATTGTTATAAATTTTGTTTGTTCGAGAGGTGAGTTTGAAGGTATCGGGCATGCCGATTGAATAATCTTGTACAAATTAAGAAAGATGTTTGAAGCGGTCGGAGTGTTGTTACACGATGGAATACAAGAGCTAACTAGAACTAGTAATTTTGGATACGAAAATGGAATACTTGAAACTCAAATCCTAGATAAAGGCTGTTTTAAATTTCTTTAAGAAAAAATTATATCTCCTTCAGTCTTTAATTTTAAAATGTTCCGATTTGTATTTTTGTCATAGACACAGAACTTAAAGCCCCATTTTGTGCATACATGGCAAAATTTCTTTTTCGTTTCCTTTCGATTCTTACGTTCCCAAATCCAGTGACCGCAAAACATGATTAAATCCGGACGCACACAGACCAATACCTGAAATAGCACTGGCAGAGTTGAAGCCACATCATTCCCAGTTGCGGCTGAACACACAATATGCAGGTCACACCCCTCCACCCCTGTCCGTCCAACTCGGCGGTTTTCGGGGGTGAAAGTAACCCCACGTACGCTTCGACGGGTAATTTGATGCGACGTGCGTCAGAACTATTACCCCCTCACGTCACGCCTTCGCAATTCTGCTGTCGCACAAAGAGAAAGGCAACTCCCAACACCTCTGTGTTGACTAATGGGATCAGACATTTCGCATTAACCGAGGGAATTACCGTAACGCGGTTTCGCTACGCGGATGACATCAACACCGTGGCGGTGCAAGGCATGGGAAAACCGAGACGGCCATGAGTACTAGCTTGCGGTGGCTGAAATGTGATTCCACCGCGTCATATATCATCGTTCACTAATCACAGGCACAGCCGAGAAAATGGCGGCGACTGCCACCACGTAAATCAAATGTGACGTCGGGTGAAAATAACTGTCATAAATTTAATCAACACATGTTTATTTATGTACCCTACCTTACTGTCGTAAATATTTTCAATTATAGAATTATACACATTACAAAACTTAAACCATTAAATAAGTAATATCTTCTTTCTGCACTTGGAATTATGGACTGAAAACCTTGAAATCTCATTGACTTAATAAGAACAATCAACTTTCATATATAACACGAATAACATAAGAAATAAGGATCCGTACAACATACAAAACAATAAAATTTAGTTAATATTAACTAGCTTAAATAATGACAACAACCAAAAGGGCTGTCGAAACTTCTAATTTTTCTTAATTTTGACTTTGTTATTGGTTTATAAGAACAATTAACGTTAACCCAAATAACATAACCATTAACGACCCGTACAATTGCCAATACATAAAATATTGAACAAATTGAAAAGACTTCAATATTCAGAAGGACGACAAGGGAAATTCGAAACGTTAATTTTTTCTAAGTTTTGATTTTATTGATTTATGAGGACAGTTTATGTTTGTGTAAACCTTAAATAACATAAGAAACTACGAGACGTACGAAAGCCATTGCAATAAATTTAGAACAAAATGAAACGGCTTAAATATTCACAAGGACGACAAGGGCTATTAGAAACATCTAATGATTCAAAATTTGATTTTTTTTATTGATTTATATGAAAAATTAACGTCTGTATAAAACGTAAATAACATAAAAATGGGTGACCCATACAACAGACAATTCAATAATTTTTTTAACAAAATGAAATCGTTTACATATTCACACTGAGAATAAGGGAAGGTAAAAGTGTCTAATTTTTAAAAAAAGATTTTATTATTAATTTACAAGGACAATTAACATTTGTATAAAAATTAAGTAACTTAAGAAATAACGACTCGTACAATAGACAATAAAGTAAAATTTTAAACAAAATGAAATGGTTTAAATGTTGGAAAGAACCACAAGGACAGATCGAAACGTTTATTATACCGAAGGCTACTGTTTTAATTGGGCATGTTTACATGTAATTTAACATTAATATTAAAATTAATTTTGACTGAAGAAAGGCTTTATCTATTAATGTAATTAAATATTAAAAAATTATGTTAATTAATTTAATAAAATACGTTACCACAAATATTGAGGTATTTACTGCACATTTCACAATAATAATTTTTTTTCAAACACACAAACGAAACCATACCTGTTGTAGTTCCTAAGGTAAATTATGTCATCATAACTGTTTATGGTAAAGGAAAGAGCATCCTGAAATTATATTCCAACAGTAAACATTTTACAACGAGCAGTGACCGTCATCGAAACGTCGTGGCCAATGCATACTTTCACCCGGTTGGAAGCCCAAGAACTATTGAATTGTATTCCAACTATTTTATCTACCGGACGGACACTACTGTGGTTTCAAAATTATGGGTACACCAATTATAAAATTTATTTCAGACAAACCTACTCAATATAAGAAAATATTGCTGGTTTAGTGGCTAGCGACACCGCCGCCCACTTCTGAGGTCCCGGGTTCGATTCCCGGTGAGGGCCTGGGTGTTAATGTATGTATTAAAATTCTCTGACTGAGTATATCCGAGAAAGGAAAAGAAAATACGTTACCTAATTAGCCAGTCGATAATTTCCTTTATGTTGGTGCGAATATAAACAAAATTAAAAATAATCGTAGACACTTAAAAATTCACCTTTTGTTTTCAAAAATATTTTCCGGAAATGAGCAATTTGATACATTGATGGAGGAAAAGGAGATAAAATAGGTTCAAAATTATCTGATAAAATGTTATTATATACAAAATCTTGAGTGAGGACTAGGGCGAGGTAATCAGTCTACTCGAATGATAAGTGTGTGACACCACATGGTTGCGTTGACCGTGACCAGAAAAGCCACAATTTCTCTTATTTAGAGCAGCGAGAGAGACTGTAGCAATTAGTGAGCGCTGCACAGTAACGAGGCGATGGCGGTGTCACGTAGCACGACGTCCATGTGCACCAAGATAATTATAACTCCGCGGACGTAACAAGCCAAAGGCGAAACAACTCACGCGCATTCGGCTTATTTATGCCTCCGTGGACCGTAAATGTCTCCGCGTGGAAATAGATCCATACGTGACGTAAAATTTCAGATCTGAGAGGTTTCCACTAGATTACATTTAACAAATTTAGAGACGTATTTAAGTACGGAATAAAAAGCGTCCCGGCGCTTCTTTTAGGAAGAAACTCTGCAACCGAGATATGTTTAAATATTTTCTAAGTTGTGTCTATTGCTCTTAGATGAAGTGAAAGTTCTTATTTACAGTTAAATTTAATTTAATATTTCAAAAATAGAAATATTTATTTTTTGAATGGTTTATCTGTAATAAGTAGATGTCATAAGAGCAACAAAGTCGTCATATTCCATGAAATTCACTTTATCTGTAGACGAGGCGGCAAACCCGCGAAACTCGTTAAGTGGACGTTAGGATTTAATTTTCTCTAATCTTTTCCGAATGATGAATTTCAACGCTGTTAATTTCATACCACAAGATCTGGCTCATTTTTGGTACATATTTACATATATAAGCCAAGGAGTATTAAACTAAAATACGCTCCACAGGAACATCGTCTGATTCAAAATTTTTCTTGTTATTTAAAATTCCTAAAGCATATCAGTTGCTTTATGAATAAAAATATCTTAAAACATAAGACATAGGATACATTAAACTTTTAAAAATAAACAACAGAATGGATTTAAATGAAAGGGATTTCAACATTTCGACTTTGGAAAAAATTAATTAAAATCAATGCACTGTAAATATAGAAGGCAATGTTTATGGGATGAACATTATGTAAGAATTCTTTAAAGTTTACTTGTTAAACAGAGACAAGGACAATTAAGAATTTTACTTCTTGAGAATTTAGACAGATGAGTTGAACCTTCTGGAACTAAGCATCCCTCTGATACAGGGAATACTTTCTGATTAGTAAAGGATCATTAAAATGCGGGAAGGAAAAGTGAGAAAAAATCAGTTGAATATAGGAATATTAAAAAATGTATAAAAATAGGTTAATTACATGTAAGAAATCCTCCACATTTCTTTATAGTGTTTGTTGTGTATTAAAAGAATATGATGCTAAGATCGACGGAGGATTTAAATTTCTTTTTCTCAAAAAGGAAGATAATTGTGTCAGTACTGGGAAACAATCGTGAAATGGAAAACAGTCTTCTTTCCTTTCATGAAATAAAATAATTAATTTATTAGAGACTCCCAGGTTTCAGGTATGCATAATACAGGTAGGTATGATCGACGCTCCTTCTGAAGTAGTTCAAGAATTGAAATTTCAAGGAGTATCGATGATGGACAGTGAAAAAGCTGGTATGTGGGTCGAGGTTGATGAATGACGGAAACGTAGGGGGCGTTTCTTAAAGCACCCGTCCCTTGCAAGCATCACAAGAATTCCGCAGTTAGCCAAGCAGAAACTCGGAAGAATGCTAACTTTATGAGGAACCTATAAATAACGTGAAAGGAAGCGATAGCCGGCTTCTCTGTCCCGATGTCCCACACTAAATTCTTCGAAAACTGATGTTCAAAAGGTTGGAGGCGACTACGAAATAAAACCTGAAGATAATAGAAATAGGAGCATGAAGAAGGCGAGAAATTTTACTGGATCTTAAGGTATTCCGAATTCCAATTTTTCTCTGAAATGAGATGCGTGGGAGAAAATGACGGACAAAACGATTTTTTTTGATTCTGTTGAAATGAAATTTAATTTTATTCCATGCTAAAATTACCAGTAGAAAACTTTTAATAATGAGTTATAGGATACTATACTTAAAATAATAGATTTAGAAAGAAAAGAAATTGGAAAAAAGGAAAAATTCTAGCAAAGGCTGTGTAGCTACAAAAAAAATCTTTGAGGAAGGAAAAATTGAAAAAGCGATCACGCATACGCAAATGAAGCACAAAATCTTGTAAAACGATTCTTAAAATGAATTTGATTGTAATTAATATAGTTAAAGAAACTCCTGTCCAGTTCTGGTCGTAGGGAGGGAAATTTTTAAGTTTATTTTCAAAAATTTATAAAAATCCAAATACGTTGTTTTAAGTTATACTGATATTATATTAAGTAGTCCTTAACTTTAATGAAATGTTTTTTCTTTGTTCATATTATTACAAAAAAAATTAACAATAGTTGTTCCGTTTCGCCCAGAATTATTCTATGACAATGTATATATGTCTACTTAAAGACTTTATTTTTAATAATTTTGCTGATTGGTTACATGTTTTAATTACAAACTAAGGGCAATAAACTAATTCATTGAATCCCTGTGAAAACCCGGGACCATAATACTCCCGATTGGTCTTCTAAGTTATAGAGATCTACATAATATAGTCCAGTGCTTTTCAAGCTTATAATCTCTTGTCGTGTTATAGATCTACTGGAACGGATTCATTAATGTAACTCTATACATTGGCCAAACAAAGCGTTCTTTTAAAACCTGTGACAAATACTTTTGATAGTATAATTTTAGTATAAAAGCTTTCTGCTTTAACAAACACAGTCATGTAAGTATTCATATTTTTGACTGGAGTAATATCATAATATTCTGTGCTTAAGTAAGCTATATTTCGTTCCACATTCATTTTCATACAGGACTTTATGCGGAATCTATACTGTACTTAAAATCTTTGCCTTTCTATAACTGGCACATACGCCTTTTTCTACATTACATTTTAATATAAAGTTGTACTTGAGCAGATCTACCAATTGGGATTCATTAAAACTTAGTCTGCATCTAGAGATACATGAATTTCAACATTGCTTTAACCGCACTGTTTTGTTACCACCTTTGCTATAAAACTGTTTCACTTTTAGAGATTGGGAAAACAAAGATCTCCTGTTTGTTAGTGTGCATGGGAATCACCATCATCAACAGTTTTCCGTTTTACTTGATATAATAATTTATTTCATGTTGATATTGATATTATAAAGCATGGTTTCAAATTAGATAATTTTTGTAATCCTCAATAACCCATATATTATGTTCTTCAGGATTCATAAAAGTTTATTAAGTCTGATTTTATGAATAATAGGGTGATGTAGGAAAACTGACAACGGAGATGACTGTTTCAAATTTCTGTGACCATATACAGTGCAATAACCTTGAGTAATATAAAATAGTGGTTTTCCTAAAGCACCTGTCATAATAAATTTGTATTGTGTGAATTTAACTCACATCGTTATAGAAGCAGAAGCGAAAAAATATCTGAATGTTTATATAAAACACGAGACCTACCCTCATCTGCTCTCTGGCGGCCACTACGAAGAATTACTTGAATGTTCGCAAATTCCTCCACACAGGCACAGATGGCATGCTGAGCGTTACTTTCCAACGTCATTGATTTGAGCTTATTATTTAATAAATAAAATGATTAGTTAATTGTATCAGAGTAATGAACCACACTGTCTTAAACGGAGAAGAATTAATGAGCATTCATGTTGCAGGAATAAGGAACTTGATTCTGCTCAAGTATTAGCAATGATATCATGTAAAATGCATTTAAATAATAATAACATTAAATTATTTAAAATTGATAAGTATTATATTTTCATTTATATTGTTAGTGACAAAAAACAGTTCTAATAGGAGAATAGGGAAAATAAAACAATTTTATTACTATCATAAACAGAATATTTTCGATCTTATTGTTCATGTCACACAAAATTAAAGAACAACAAAAATAAATATTTACGGTAAGACTTTAACCACCTCTGTTTTTAAAAATGTGTCTTAATGTTACAATTTGGTTTTCGTGTATTAACTAGAACCTGTCAGTGTAAAATATGAAGGCTATACTAACATAGCTGGACATTTGAAAAAGTAAATCTTTGTTTTGAGATTAGAAACTAGTGAGACAGAACTATGTATTATTTTGTAGCTTATATAAGGTAAGTGTAACAACCGTATAAAACATTTAAAAGAAAGGGATAGTTAAATAGCTAAACTAAACGTAAAAAATGGCACAGTACGTGAAAGAAACTCTCAAATTATTTTTTAACTTTGGAGAACCACCGTCTACCAAGTTTCGATCGCAGTTGTATAAAAGTTTATAGATTTGGACCTTCTTTCACATTTCCACAATTGATTTTTAAGTAAGGAGAACAATTATCCTTATCTGAATTTGTTTCTTTAATAAAAATGAAATAACATTAGAAGATTTCCAACATGTGAAATAAAACTGAAATAAAGCCATTCAATTATGTAGTTATACAATCGTCATGTTATTTCATATACTAAATTTTTTCCGTTTTCGTTTCAAATATTTATTTTTCATTTGATTTAATCCTGTGATGTTTTGTACATCTATTATTCATTTAAACTAAAACAGAATATACTATAGTTCTGTTAATGGAATTATATTCAGAATCCATGCAGTATTACATCACATTGTGTGCATTCTGTTTATTAATGGAGAGAGAGAGAAAAAAAGAGAGAAAAAAATTAAATCAAATTTCAATTATATTAGCTACATTAATATTGTAAGTAGAAGTAGTGCTTCAGGAAATTATTTTATTGTCCTGGAAAAGAATATTGATTTATTTTTGTTGAGCACCTTATATAAAAAGTTCAGCAGAATATTGTTTAATTGATATAAAATGTATATTTTCACAACTGAAGAAACAACATTCTTTTTATATGGGGGGAATCTATTTTTTACGAAGTTGATAATGACTATGGAAATAATGCATATTTTTGGTATAACCGCTTTAAGCCGATTTGCTCTCGTGTAATGCTGTGTAGGTCCACAGATTAATCTTACTTCCCCTAAGCTGTGTATTGAATAAGGGTTGAATGATACGTTTCGCGGAATGAGGCACAAACGTCCATCGCTACTGTCAAGAGGAGGTTTTTGTTTGTTACAAATGAGAACGTAATATTTAAATTTTCATCACAGCCGATATGTTCTGCACTAAACGGACTCATCGACTTTCACATTGACGAAATCTGTACGTATTTCAAGAGTGGTAATATTTAGCACACAACTAATTACTTTTGTTTTGTAAAATAGCTGTTTGTGAAATAAGTTAAAAATGGGTATTTTATATTCTCTTTATTAATTTGTTTATTCTGTGAAATTGGAAAAAAATTCTGTTTTTGTTTATTGTCACATTGACCATCATGACCACGTTTAATTAACAAATGTCGGTATTATAAAGAATTTTAGTCTTGTTTTTATATATTCTTTCACTTTTTAACACTTTGGCTTGATAATAGTTTTCAATTTATTTCTCTCCGACATGAAAGAGATAATATAACTTTTTAAGAACTCTTGGTGTAAATTCACTTATTCCACCTAGTTCCTATATTTATAACGTAAGTAGCCTAGCTAAGGGAATATATATTTCTGACTTGGGATGCAAATAAAAAATTATTTTCTACTTAATATTAAATATTTTAGTGATAATTGTAGGCAAAAATTTCAGGTAGTTAATTATCTTATAGCGTTCGCACCACTACAGATGAAATATTACAGCTTTCACTAGCTTCTTCTCTTTCGTTCTTCATGCAGACCACGCATCCTTTTTTTCCTGAAGTCGTAAAGCCTCACTTACGCAGCACAGGGAAGGATGCAGAATCCGAGGAAGGGACCAAAAGAATTTCATATGCGACAGAAGGTCATCCATCGATAATTCTCGTCAACTTCTCACAGGAACCCCTCTTTTTCTCCCTCTTTGGGGGGTGAATAATATGAGGTGATGGTGGGAATTGTAATCAGTTCCCAGTTTCTGTTCGTTTCCTATCGAAATTACATTCATGAATTTTTTTCCTTTTATCGACGGGAAAAGATTTTCATGCTTCCATGACGTAATGACACCTTATTCACCCCAGAAATGGGGAAAATTGAAAATTCAGTATTTGTAGGTTTATTTGATTCCTTTTTAACACTATATTTTGCTATGTCAAATATCACAATTAGCACTGTAATCCATCTATAATGATGAAGAATGAACTAAATTAGTCTATTCATTTTTATCTTTGCAAACCAGTGTAAATACACATTTAAAAAAATCACAGTTTTTTAATAAAAGGAAATAACGAATATTTAATTGTAATTTGAAATTTTTTCTTTAGAACACATCTTTTGAAGATGCACCAGATATTGAGAACAAACGTAGTTTTTTTACTTTAGTAACTTTAAAGTGCAGAATATAGGAAACACCTTAATATTTCTTAAATTTTGATATTATTAATAATAATGACGAATTTGTGTAATAATTCTTGAGCTACGAACTGGGTCAGTTTAGGTTTAGTCCAGGACGTTTCAATGGCGTTCACTGCCTTCTCTATCAAGTGAATTCCATTGTTGGGTTCGCGTCTCTTATATAACTTCCGTTCGGCCACCTAGAACGTGTCACTCCGTCTCAGGTGATATCTGCCCTCCTCATGTTCTCCGCCACCCGCTCCTCCGTTCGCTAACGATACTTCTTAGTGTAAGCGACGCGAACCCGACCTTGACATTCACTTGATAATGATGGCAGTTAACACCATCGAAACGTAGTGGCCTATGCCGTGGAGAAGGCCCAAGAACTACTTACACAACATATTCATAGTGAATACCTTTAATATTTAGTGAATAACGGATTTATTTAACATAGAATTGCTACTCATTACTACAGCATACAATTTTTTGTAGTTTACATTTAATATCCTTAGGTGCTTATATAAACTATTCTTAAATTTATTAATTTTGCAATTTTCTATTGGTGAGTGTACGTCTTCTTTCATTTTAATTATCTGCCTAACTGAAATTTATGTACTTCTTGGTTGATGGTTTCATTAATTCTGTGAATTTAATTATTCTTACTGTTTTTTGACATCATTTCATTATCAGTAAATAGACTATTGACAGCACGAATACGTCATCATTTACTTTTATGAATTTGTTTCAAACTCCGTTACAATGAGAATCTTTAATTGAAAAACAAATTCTAGAGAATGTGTGAACTGAACGTTTGGTTGGAAAATGGGTTCTATGTTCGACCAAGATATATGAGAGAGGATTTGTACCTAAGCGTTTTAGGATTAAGATTTGGATCGTCGATTTTCTGCAACCACAGAGTCTAAGAACTCGATCTGGTCATAAAACGTAGATCTACCAAGAGTGATTATGGAGATAATCCACGCCAGAGTGGAGTAAAGGGTTCACGCGGTCGTTTCAAATCAATTACGGTGAGATGTGACTGGCATTCAATAATTGCAAGAGCTAATGTAAAATTTGGATGAACACAGAGGATGAAAAGGTCAATTGTTTGTAATACTGTTACTCTTTATATAAGAATAATTTAAAAAATTAATGTGATACAAAACAAAACAATCGTAAAACTTTTCAAAGTATTTTCTAACTAGTTGCAAGAGAATCAATAATACGTTTGTACCATTTTGCCATTCATGCATAATTTTTTATGTCGTTATGTGATACTCGTAGCTTTTTCGTCAGATCTGCCCTTCAGAAACGTCGCTACTGAATTGAATAGACTTTCGTCGTGTTTGTATTTCTATAAATATCGCAAACTGCCTCCGTTGATTCGTCGACCTGTTTTCCTTATGCACTTCCGCGAAACTACTTTCAATCTATTTCTTTCTAGACCGTTAAAATTTATCTAAACTGAAACATATTTTTTATAACAAGCAAACAATCACGTACTGTGTAATGTAAATAATCTACCATCAGTTTATACGGTTTATTGCTTCTAAACTTAACTTTGTCGGTAGAATTGTATTTACAAGCAATATTTTACGAATTGTGTGTGTGTGTGTAGTGTACATACATTTAATACATTAAATAATTTTTTGAAACCAAATTTCCTGAGTTCCGTAATTCGCGGGGTCATTGTACTTAAGATATCGAGGGTCAAGTCAGAACAAATCGCAGTAAATCAGCGTTCTGTGAGAGTTCAAGCGCCGCCACTGTCCAGAAGGTTTTGTTAATCCTTTGGGAGGAATATCTTGGCTGTCACAATATTAGGAAGCACGAATAATTCTCACAGGAAATGGGAATATCTTTGAGCATAATGTTTCCTTTTTTTTATAAAAAAACGTATTGTCCCATATTGAAAACTTGTGGGCTAATTTTGGTTCTATTTAATAAACTTATTTTATTATTTATCCTGCTCTATTTATTAAAGTAAATTCAGGTTTCCTACTTTATAAACTATATTTCCGAACATTTATGAATATACTGCTGCATCAGTACGCACTAATATTATTAATTAAATCAATATAGTAGAACAAATAGACATGTGATATTAATATCTGCTGTCTTAACAAAACAGAAATAATTATTCATATTTTTCCAATATCTGTAATCAAAATCCTGGATGGTTCTTTAAGAAGCTACAAAGGACTAATTCGATACCTAAAAATGGACAATGGATGAGGACATCCCTAGTTGGCAACCTGCCGTTGTCTGTCTCCTTTGCCACAGACATGATTTCCCCGAGGTGCTGTGTACTTTAAGAACGGAAGAGTTATCTCTGTCTGCTACAGACGAATGAATGGCTTTCAGTGGATCATGCGACCTGACAAAGGATTAGAAACCAGAGAAAGAGGCGATAAAAATTTACTAAAAGTGACTGGAATGATTTACAAAGATAATTAAAGATGTCGTCTTAAGACGGAAGGATGTGCTAAGCTTTCTATTTTGTAGAAAATAAAAATAGAGGGACAATAGCTCATATAATTTAATATGAGACATGAGTGAGTTGCAATTGTAATTAGAATGCATCAGTGTTTTGCTAAACATGTACCTTTCTCCTAAATATTATAGTTTTCTGGTACCATTCCAATGGCATCATATAAAGGTATAAGGGAAGCTATTCAATACCAGAAAAATTCTTTCAACAATGGTCATCCGTAGAGACCATGAACTTTAATGAAACTATCAGTATGTAAATTTCTCGATCTAGAATTATGATTCAGTTCTTTGTATGTAATAGATGGAGAAAACTCGTACCGGAATTTGGAGTCGACTCGGATAGTTCAGTAGGAGAAAAATAACGCCTACAAAGGAAAGGTCCAGGGTTTGACTCATTGTCCGGTCTAGATTATCTACCTTCCTCTTATTCCTATCGGTCCTTAGCCACATCTATTGCTGTTCTCCATGCCTTTCTTCTCCATCCTCGCATCCTCAGAATAAGGCGTGCGTCTTTTTGCACCAAATCGTCCCATCTCGCTCCAGGTCTTCCTCAACGTCCTCCTTCAAATCTGTTATTTAATAGGTTTTTTTTGGTATTCTGGACTGTTCCATTCCAATTACATGGCCAGCCCATTCAAGATTATCTACCATGATACATAAGAGAAGGATTATATTTTACACGTCTATAAATGTGTTACAGATACTTTTACAACCCTCTTAAGCGTTTCATAGGAAATTTCATTGCCTCTTGTTTACAACAGACATATTTTTATTCATGGAAACGTTAATAGATATTTTTGAAGTAGTTCTATTTTAAAAAATTAATAATGGCGAAACTGAAAGAAAACGTGTTATAATTAAAAATGTAATTCATGTAATAGAAAAAATGTCAATAGATTACGTTCTTTTCTCGGGTCTTCATCAAGTGAATACGAGAAGTAGACGAAACCCACAAACTCCCAAATTAGGAATGAGTCTTAGTAATATACTGTTTTAATAGCCATAATGACCATCATATTTATTGTGTAATTTTAACTATTAATATTTTTTTGATCACAAAATAAGATAATTTATTTTAAAGATGGGAAACATTTTTATTTTGAGAATCTTTGCTTTTGGTACTTCTAGAACCACGTTGTTATATATTTCAAATTTATGTCTGAATTAACCGTGAACAAGAAATGATTGTACGTGGCTTTAAAATGGCGTTTTAGAGGCTCGGATACTACTTTACTATTTATTAAATAGTTATGAAAAGAGTTAATAGTCTGATTTCATGTAGTAAAGTTTATGTTATATCATGGGAAATTACGTCCACAATGAACAGATTTCATTTATGTTTAAAATTAAACCAATACCACTGCTACAGTCTGACAGAATTAATATTTAAACTTTGATTAAAGAACAAATTATATTCTCGTTTTTTCCCTCTCGTTTGGTTATAACACAAACTGCCAGCGTAAATACTCGTACGGGTCCTGAATCTTTAATAACTATCCCAGGCTCTGTGGCGGACGTAGTAATTTTTTGTTCTTTTCTCTTTGAATTTGACGGAGAGAAACTTAGTTGTAAAAATTAAGTTTCACCTAGCATTGTGAATTTAAAAGGGAAAGAGGGAGGAGGGTGTAGTACGTATTGATTCCTTAACACTATAATTAAACTCAATGTAACCCATTTACGGGAATTTGCCTCTCTGTCATCATTATATAAGGAAAATTTAAATTTTTTATAAAGCTGACAAGCTCGCTGGACAAAATTCTACAATTCTATTGGTGTGAATTTATAACATGTGTCTTTATCTAAATAACATAATTTCTAGTATCAACACGTCAGTGTTCCGAGGAATATTTAGTCTCAATTTGAGAGAATTCTCCAACGCGTTGAAATGTCTAAGGAGAGCAGACGATTATTCAAACATAAATAAACCATACGCTGAGAATATTTACAGCTGTGAAAATAAACTTTTGTGTTACTGGAAGTTTTATGTTCATACAAAAAGGGAAGTTCTTTTTTTCTTGCAAAAAGTCGTCAAATACGCACAGTAGGAAATTGCAACAGCCTTCTGTCAGAACCATTAATTTAAAATTTCTATATCAACTAAACGTCAAGAAATTAAGGTTAATTATGGTTCACTGCACAGGAGAATCTAATATTAAAAGTTCTTTGGTAGATTGAGAGTGTTTAACAGCTTTAATATATCTGTTTACTTTTATAAAGCCTCATTAATCGCTAACCTTTTTAAAGTAAATGTTAAAATAATTTATTTTACTGTCATTTATTTCTTATTAAATTATAATTGGATCTATTAACAAAGAATGGTTAAATAAAGATTGTAAATTGTCTTCCCGCGTGGAGTTAAAGTAAATGTAATAATTTAAAAAATATTGAATAAAAAGTTTTCGTGATTTCACCCGGGTTATATCATTTGTAAAATGAAGACTATGGCGGAGTTAGCTGTCGAAACGTTGAATTTTCCAAATGATATAACCCGGGTGAAATCCCGAGAACATTTTATTCATTCCATCCACCGGGAAAACCTACATTCTCCAAAAGTTACTCATCATGTAACTGATTAAATGTAAAACTTAAACATTGCGTAGTTTCAGAAAAAATATTGAGATAAATATGCCTTTCTAAGTAAATGATTTCAATTAATATAGAATTCTTACAAATACCGTGGTGGTTTTTGTCGCTATTATCAAACTGTTTCAGTACTACAATTTCATTTAAATATGTTATCTATCACACTTATAATACAAATTCAAGAAAGATATAACGTAGGTCTTACTAGACAACAAAATCGTTATTTTTTTAAAAAAACTTAAAAATGATTTTTTTAAATTTCATTTTATTCACTTTGGTGATTTGTGTTTCGAAACGTACCGAGACGACTGTCAAAGTCCCATGAGTAAGTCGTTATTTTATTATTCATATTTACGACACTACACTTCCCTCGTTCCAATTCATAGGAATCTTCAGTATAACCAACGTGAAGGACAAGAAGAAACACAAACTAGTCGACGAAGAGAATTGATGAAAGCTTATTTCGGAATTAAATTAGACTCGGAAAGGCAATTACGGCGGAGGTTAGGGGGCGAGGGAGAGGCCGGGGTGAAGGGAGGCTCAATTGCGACAGACACGTTAACAAATTATCTCGTTAGTAGCACGTAATGCGCGTACAATTGTGGCACAGGGATCGCAGACCAGACGTAATTGCGCGTCTGCGGGGTGAGATATTTCAACTATACATGGTTTCCGTGGGATGCGGACTATTCAATAGGAAAAGTCACTACTAAAAACGGGGGAAATTGTAAGCGTGGTCCATCCACCTAAATATTACATCTCCTGAACCAGACCCAAACAACCCGCGAACAGAACCGAGTGGTCTCGTTATTACAGGTTTCCACTTAGAAACTAAACCTGGCGGATTCACGCTTCTGACGTATGAGGTGGTTTATTGATGCAGAGAAAATGTTTTATTAATGTGATAAGTGCTCTCTAATGAGCAGATTTTCCAGATTCAACATGTCGGTCTATGAGTAGGTGTGACGATTTATTTATAGGCGAGGGATGGGAATAGAACAAAAATTACTGTCAAATACATATGTTGTGAAGGGACAAGTTTTTTTAAATAGAACCCTACTTCAAACTACGAAAGCATCGTAATGAAGTTAAAAAAAGAAGTATGTCCAAAAGAAGTTAGACTATCTTTATGCTATGAATTAATTAAAATGAAAAAAAAATCGTATTATTTTGGAAAACCCCACGGGTGAAACGACACTGTCAATTTAAATAATTTTATACACCAATATTGAATTTTGAAACAAACTCTAATGAAAATAATAAAACATTGGCTTACAGAACATGCCTAAATTAATTACTCGTAAATCTTCATGGTCCAGATAATTCGTACTGTGAAATAAATTAGTCATTCATTTATTAAAGAATTATAACTGTTGTTCAAATTAAAATACCATTTCTTCATTCAGATTGTTCTTTTAAAAAACTGAAACCATTATCAACAATGAATTTTTTAGTAATAATTTTCATTTTCTGCGATCTGTGACACTCTTCCTTTAATTTAGCATTATCAGCGTTAAATACAGTATTATAAATCTTCATATTTATTAGTGATTAGGTATTAAAGAGTGTCATTTCTCCAATCCCAATTGGATCATTACATTTATACAAACTGTATAATCCGTTTATGAGTACGGAAAATGGGTAAACAATAAACAGATGGAAGTTTTAAAATTGAGTCTAATAAATGGGTATGGATAAAAGCATTTTCCTGTTAAAGGGGTTTAAACCTTCAAAGAGGCTTTTAAATACTTTAAGCCCTTACATGCCTCTTTGCAAGAAGGAAGTTGAAACGATAATATGGCACTTGGTTATTTTTTATTGGTAGACTGCACAAATATTAATAGATATTATTCATAAAGATTTATTTCTACTTGGCATTTACCAAATTGTTGACCATGATGAAGAGAAATTTATAGTGAATCTGAAGTACAGTGAAATACCCGAAGATTTCACAGAATCAAGATGACGTTCATGGAAAGATTATGAATCGTGAACAACGAATAGTCTCATAGTTGCTTCTTTTAAGATTATGAGGTTGAAATTAATGAACTCAGGAAAGAAGCGATTGCTTTCACCCCCGCTGATGATGAAATGCAGGTCTCTGCTACAGAGGATCCCTGGAGGCTGCAGTGGCACGCACTTTCCGTGCACTGTCGAATGTAGATTGCTGCTTGCCGCTTGCCCTTTGTGTCAAAGAGGTTTGTGTGTGTCAATGGGTCGGGAAAGGATTACCATCTCCAATAGCGCACGCTCAGCTAGGACCTATAACATCCGCCTAGGGCGTTCACTTTTACCCACTATCTGTAATTCCCTAAAAAAATTTGAAATTTTCTTATACAAATTGTGTTGCATTAAATTTGAAGATTTTTATCCATTAAAAAATTCTTCTACCGTCAATTTTCCTCAAGTTAAATGGTTAACAGCAAAAAATAACCATCACGGTTTCGTGTGTTGGGTCTTGCTCGAGTAAAGTTAAAATAATAATTTTGAATTTATTTGTAAACATTAAGAGACGAAATGATAAACACGAGAATTATACAAGAATTATGTATTTTACTCTCTGATGTTCCGAAATATAAAGCGTTATAAACTGGGCAGTAGATTATAAGCTTCTTTCTAAGTTGTGTTGTTGTCTCCATGGTTGCAGTTACTTCTAAAGACTCCACGGAAAAATCGCCCCGTCTCCAACAGTTAGTAATTTAAGAGATTCTTGAACCTGTCGCCATGAGGAAAGCATCTTCAAACTCAGCTTTTCTAATCCTCACAGAAACGCAACTTCATCGTTTAGAATTATTAGCAATGAATCGTTATTTACTTTGGAAAAAAAATTAAAACAGCCCTCACAAGTCGATGTCCAGTGGATAAGTATTCTTAGGCATGCTTTCTTCTTGAAAGCTTCGAAAAAATCGTTTTTCAATCTAATTTTTCAACATGTATCCATGATTTAGAACTATTCTATAACAAATATATCTGTCTGTAGTGATACAAACTTACTCTGCCACGCATCCCAACTGACTGACAGGATAACGTCAATAAAAGCCTGGTAATGTTATAGTTACCTGGTTAATTACGATTGAAATAATAGTTATAATTAATTTAATGAGGGAAATTAACATTAAATACGATACTTTTCAATAACAGAAAATTTATCTCCGAACAATCTTTCAGGCTCTTGCTACGTTGTATAAATTTGTTAGTATCTGAGGATGTACTGAAATAATAGGCGAAAAAGTTTATATAATTATATAATACAATGAAAATAATTAGTTTGAAACAATTATGCTCGCAAATTATCAAATATTATTATATGTAATTGTATAAAATTAGAGAGATAAAATGTAGTTGCTGAAGTGTTATTGGTGCTTCCGTAAATTAAATTAGTACGTAAACGCCCGTATTCTAGATTACTCTTCCTTCACGATTCATTGCCTCCTTCTGAGAAACATATGGATTGGAAGGATGATGTCATTCGCTCAAAGCGGAATCCGCTCCGTTTGTCTGACTGCAGCGACAGATTGTATCGCTCCGGTCACTTAGAAACAACCCCCTCCCCATTTGGTTCTCTCACACACATGCAGGGGACTCCTCCGTCTCTCTCACCAGCTAACGCCACAATTTTTATCTGTGAGACTGAGGCTTTGTGCCAAAGCCCCTCGAAGCTCCATAAAACTCGGCAAGACTGCCTCCGCCGGCAGGGGGCGAAGGGGTGGGGTTGGTTGCGTGGGTGGGTAGGGAATGGTGCGATAAGGATTCTCCGACTGTAAGACTGGATTGATTGCATCGTATTCTGCCAAAGCAATCTCCTACTGTATCACAAACAAGAGGCCGGCAGATCACATAGTTCTTGGGGGGGTAAGGAACAGCGCCAGATGTGACAGCGCTGATACGGAACAAAGGGAAATATGATTTTTTCGTTATTAGCTTCCGTTCCGTAAATAGCCATGTCAACTTCACGTTTCCTTTGGCTTCTATATGCGGAAGTATAAACTATGTATGATAAAAAATACCTGGCTGAATGAATAATACAAACAATAAGGAGGCGACATGTAAAAATACTGGCGATTTAACTCAGAAAAAAATTAACATAATTACATTTTCATCTTAGAAACTATATTGTATTAATTACCATTTTTCCATCTTAAATGAGCCTACTCAAGTAATAACCATAATTAAGATAAAATTATTTTATAATAAAATGTTTCATTCCAACTTTCCGGACCTCTTTGGCTATTTCTAAAAAAATTAATGTAATTAAATACACATACTTGAATATTAATAAATAAACTTTGTATGAAATAGTTACTTACAATTAAAGTCTTATTGAAATTTAGTGTTGCAAACACCAGGGAGTGGTTGGACTGTAAAGGTTGTTATATTGGTCTGACAAAACGCAATCTTCAAACCAAAATTAAGGAACATTTTCAAATTTTAAAACAACCTTTAAATACAATATTTGTGTAAACGTATCATATGTATTTAACAAAATCACAGGGTTGATTGGAGTGTTGAAAAATAATTAGATGAAGAATGCACGACCACGAAAATAAATAAATTCTGTTATATTCAGTTTGAGAAACAAAATATTGCAACACAAACATATTACATTTAATAATTTTATGAATACCTAAAATCGCCAATGAACAACATTGGGTTAGAAATAAATAAATGAAAAGACGGCCAATAAGTCAGAATATAATTTAATTACTATTTCTTCAGGTGAAGAAGTCCACAGAGTTGGATGAAACGTTGCAATTGTATTAATTTTCATTTATTTATTTGAAACTTAAAGTCAGAAATTGATGTTTTACCGCAAGATTTATATTGTCAACCGGTCATATTACTTTTAAAATAAAACTAAAATAGTAACAATCTGATAATAAATTTAAAGAAAAGAATTGTGGAGTTAACATTCATGTAGCACAGTCAATTTGCAGAACTGGTTTTTTATTTGATGGTTATGCTTTGACTGTAGTCCAACGCTTACTCTGAAAATTTTATTAAGGGTTAACGAGGAAAAAATATTATTAGTATCGATTTAAAATGGAGGTAGGTTTCTTCATTTGAATAACTATTAAAATATTAGAATCCAAGATTTATTTGGTCTTACAGAAAGCTATTGTTAATTATTTTTTAATTTTTAAAATGGAATCAACCTTTTTGTCATTAGCGACTGTTACGTAGTAATACAGACAGCTATTGTTGATTATAATCTTAAAAATATTGGTATTAAATCTTAAATAAATAATAAAACACGGCCAAATAGTCAGCAAATTAATTTAATTAACATTTCATCCAACTTTGTAAACTTCTTCAGGACAATTTTTAAATGGAAAAACTATTTACAAAGTGGGTAATTTTGGTGTCGGGGAATACCGTTATTAACCAATTGAGGGCCTTGGCCGACCGGTTCGACTGCAGACTATCATTACATAATTAAAAACTAAATTAATTGTAATTTTCTGTCTCTTGCATCAGTTATTTTAATTTACATGCACTTTTTCTTGAGGATTTATGATATACGGTTTATTAATCCGTAAGAATAACATGTCTGGTTTATCTTTTAAGTTCAACGACTATTGCATCGTTTTTACAGTTATTACTTATATTGCTTATTTCGGAAGTTTTAAGAAATGATGTAAGCCTATATTAACAAGTAAATACGTGACGTAATAATCGCCTCTGATTTTCTAAGGACAACAGTGTCACATAAGTTGAAAGTTTTATGTAGAAGACAACGTCGTAGACAGTAGGGAAAATAAAAATTAGACGAGAATTGTATTACCTTAGTAGAAACTTCACATGCTTTGACAAAAAGTTTATATTCTATGTTCGCTTCTTGTAAGCATCATAACGCACGCGGAAGAAGCAGGATACCGGAACAAAATTAATTAATATGGTAATGGAAGACGTAGCAGAAGGTACAAATAGTATACTGGAGGTTGTTGGGTGGAGACAAAGATTAGAATATATATGGCGGATTATAGAGGATGTTACATCCAAGTGCACTGAGATGAAGAGATTTGCGCAAGATAGGGGAAGGGACGAGAAAGGAGGGGCATATAACGAAGCTTGTCAAAAGACAGACTAGGGACTGCTAATAAATAATCTGCATCGTAATTAATATGAAATTCAAGATTTAAAAGACAAATTTACCGTTTTTAACGAAGTTGAGGTAAAATGAAGTTGAGAAAATTTGAGCATCCACATTTATAATTAAGACAGTTAGAGTATTTAGTTTAAGCTATATTTACAGATTTATTTGCAGGCGTCTGAGAACTTATCCAAACATTTATATCAAGATATTTTTTATGGAGTGTGTATGAGCCAGGATTCATTTTTACTATACAAAGCAAACAGTTGTTTTGGACAAGTTCAGACAAGAGAGAAAGCAAAAAAAAGGATTACAAGTAAAGTTACTGTGACATGAGATGTTAAATTATGTAAGTCAATAGAGGAAGGTCAAATATGTATTAAAACGTACATAAAATAATTTAAATACTTACCCAATATTTAAAAGATACAGGAAAGTATCTGAAACAGATATAGAATAATTTAGGAAGCTCCTATGAAGCTAATTTTTATATTAATTTGCACACTTTATTGAAAATGTTCATAATTGTACATATTATTATTTTTAAAAAACGACTAAGATGAGTTTCTTACTGTAAGTTTGTTATGTTATGATTAAATGTGCCGATTTTTCACCATTATAGATTATAAATAATTTTAATTAGTAACTTTTCTGTTTCGTGAAAATATTTCTGTAATTACTTGTTTATTAACCGCAGTTAATTGTGAGATTCTCCGTGTTGCAACACTGAATTATAATAAAATTAAGACTCCATTGATGGAATAATTTACTTTCATGTTTGTCAGATTGGATATTATGTATTAATTTTCTTAGTTCCTAATATCACCTTTGTTACAATTGTATCGTTATGTGTTGGAACAGATTATTTAAACGGTCATGCTAAAAATTGGGATCAAATGTCTTTTTTCGTGAGAAACCAAAAAGTATGTATAAATATAAAATTTTTGTATTATTTATAAAAAACATTTCTATCGGTTCCAATTGTTGATAAGAACCGTGATCACATAAATACAAGAAAAGAATTCAACCAAATCAGTTAAGCAGTTTAAGAATTCATAACACCGGAATTTTATTCATTAAAATGTACACCATGCATAATATATTTAGATTTAAGTCTACTTTTGCAGTGTATCATATGATATAACGTATTCTCCGATAAAATTTATATCATTATAATTTGAGTTTCTGATTATATTACTGAGTAATTGGTGTTATTTTCATGTTATTATCGTTAGTGGCGTTGACAAATGAACGTAAAACTTTCCCTGCAACGTTCCTCGTCTCCGTCCTCCAAATTCGCTTTCCGATGCTAAAAAACCTATTCCCTAATGCCTCCGACCTTTCCCTCCACTATAAACCCTCACGCCTCCAGCTCCCTTCTCTTCCATCCCTCATTTCCTCATCAAAATTGGACACAACAGCTGTCAGGAACATCACGCAGCGCATGAAATCAGAGGCGAACTCAGCAACGTAACACCCCCTCCCCTCTTGTATGGCGAATCTGGCTTTGCCAAAAATATCGGTTTAAAAACTTGACACGTGTGTAAGAAACATAATAGAGAATATTAGAGGCGCGATTCGCGTCCCTAAGGCCGCCGCCGCCGCCGCAGCTGTCGTTGGCAGAGGGGCGGCCACCTCCCTCGTTATAACCACGGCCTCCGCAGCGTCCCCCAAGAAAATTACTAACCGCAGCGTGCGTGCTTTTCATCCCTCATCCACCCCGCAACCCTCACAGCCGTAACACCATAATTTCAGAGGCATTGTTTATTTTATCCTCCAATTTAATCTGCTCCTAATTGTACTTTCCCCGTGAATAATTTATGCTGTAAAACACACGGACGAAATTCACGGAACTTGACTGTTACATTTTAATCCTGTTAATTATAACCTACTTACGAATATAGAAGATTATGGAATATCACAATAAAGTTTTATCGCAGACAAAGGGCTGATTGTTGTTAAAACATATTGTACTCGTTAAGAACTAAAACCTTAAATAAAAGACTTTATATCGACTATTATACATCATTAAAGGGAAACCAACATCACACATATTTACAAAATATTACATTAACCATGAATAATGATGTTAAAAGTAATATTTTGTTGATATGTGATGGATGCAGGCCAAAGGGATTGTGAAAGTGTTAAACCAGCTTAGATATTTAAAATCGGTGACAATAATCAAGTTTTCAACTTCCATGTACCTGAATTGTAGTACAAATGGAGGTTTACCGGAAAGTGGGATTATTTGGAAGAAGGAAAATAAGGCGTCATATGTTATACGGTTTAGAAACTTCAATTGTAATTATTTTTTGGATTGGAAAATTTTGAACCATGAGAAAATTGTGTTTGTTGATATACTATTGCATTTTTCAATATTAAACTTTATTTTAATGTAAACTCGTCTGTTATTTGTAAAAAATAAACTGACAAAGTTAAAGGCAAAATATGCTACTGTTCGAGAATATATTATACATTTCACCAATATAAATCATTACAGAACATTAATATTAACTTACACATAAGATTAAACCGAATGACTACTTTTAGAGACAATTCAGAAGCTTAGAAAAAATACAATTGAAATAATCTGACTGAAGTTACTACTATAATGAAAATAGTGACCAAAAGTGAGGAATAGAAGAATTTAATTTCAATCAAAACGTTTCGCACACCACCTTTGAAACATTTTCAGTTCATAAAGAAACAATTCGTGTCGGAGACGTAACGTACGATGGGGAGATGAAGTTTCATTTATAAATTGGAACTTTAATTTCTTCTACGTTTTTTTCGTCCTTAAATTTGGGCTTTATCAGGTGCACAGAGGATATAAAAAATTATAGTTTTTTTACAGACCGTTATAATTGCCAATGTGTTCACTCCACCTGTTTCTCGTGTATAATTACGTATATTCGAAAAAAATTATAAATTTGATGAAAATTGTTTATAATAAATAAATAAAAATACTGCCAAATAAATCAGCAAATAATTTAATTAGAAACACAACGTTTCATCCAACTCTGTGGAATTATTCAGGTCAATTTTTAAAATGGATCATTTATTTACATTACAGATATTTGGCGGTGTTGCGGAAAATCTCTAATGTAAATAGTTTATCCATTTTAAATGTACAACAAGAAGTCAACAAAGTTGTATGAAACGTTGTATTTATACTAAGTACAAATTAAATTATTTGCTGACTTTTCTGGCCGTGATTTTTATTGGTTTATTATTAAACTTTATGTGAGAAAAGTGCTCAAGTTTTGGACTCCTTTAAACATATTTCCGAACTTTACGTAGACTTGGTCATTTGGCTTACATTTATATAATTAAAATTCTTTTTACACCGAATTCAGTTTACTTAAAGTCTCAATTCTATTTACTTCATTTTCGAAAATTTGATGTCTACGATTGTTATTGAACATCGATTGCGCTCATTTAAGACTACTTTTGACATTTTTCGTGTATAAAACACTTTACTATTGTGATGAGTAATCGTGATTGTCATGTTTTGTATGTCATTATAATTGCGTGCTGGCTTTTTATGTAATTTTGAGTAAAAGAAAAATAAACAATTATTATTAATTTAAATCCATGCTCTTTATCAAATTGGAACATTTATATAGTAATTAAATTTACAAAAGAAGTGGTACATAAAACATTTTCTCTTCAAATATTGACAACTTGCTTCTATGAAATAAATACTTTGGTTAGTTGCAAGCGCTAACGGCGGTTTTGTTAGCCCTATATAGGGCCTTTGTTATTGCAACATTGTAAAATAAAATGAAATATTTTTTCGTTCAAGGCTGTAATGAATTTTGGTCTGTTTTCTTCCAAGCCTCATAGCGTTTCATTTTATATTAGAAATAAATATTTGAGGGATTTGTTAGTAAGGTAATGAAAGATACCGTTGATACACCAGTGCGGTCCCTATTTGTGCTGTGTTTACTTGTTTGTGGGCAGCGGTCAGCGTTTTAGAAGAAATTCTAGATTATAAATTACAGCGATTGTGTCTCTCTGAGGGGATGAAAGCCAAAGGTGGTAACGAACGCCGATAAGCTAGGTATTTATTGCAGTGGCGGTTTATCTTGCCCCTTATGGGCTTTGTCTTTGTGATTCCCCTCTTGCTAATCGGCTATTAATAATCACGACACGTTCGTTATTCTTACGCCTGTTTCCATGTTAAACTAACTCGATTTTTCACAGGCCAGGTCGATTAGCATTCTTTTAAAATAAGTTAGTAATATATTCTGTGTAACAATAATTTTCCCTATACTCCATGATAACGCATAACAATGTAATAAAAATTTTAAGGGCCTTCATGACACTAATATTAGTTGTTCGTATCGTTTCCATGATGAAAGATCCAGGTTACAAATTTTCGTAACGTTAAATTACAAGCCACCAGTCTTTCCACTCTTCTTTGTGGATTGCGTCACTGAGTAAAACTACAAGTCTTCGATCTTGCCTCTTGTTATTACCCATAGCACGCAACACTGCAGTATTTAGTTAGCTTAGGATCTTATTAGATAACCATAAAGGACGGTAAAAAATTATTGTTAGAAGAGCACGAAATTAATCGTTGTGATCCTCAGTATTTTGTGTCTATCAAGTAACATTTAATCGTTCAGTCTTTTTAATAATTTGCTTTCAACCTTCCTTGGTCTGATCCATACGTAAGTACGCGTTACTAATTTCTCTTCCAATTTATTTTACTCTTCACATCTGGAATGTTAAATATTAATAACTGAGCTGGCGAAATTAATTTTTACTTTGTAGTTATTCCAGAAAACAACACAGAATAATTAATTGAAATATGAAGCAATTTTTCCCATGCAGTTTACTCAGATTATATATTTTTCTCTTGCTGTTTTTTTAAATTCTGACATTCTTTTGTATCAATTGAAACACACCTTTGTTCCCCCAACCCTTACACGATACTTGTTTTTTTTCTCTCCTTCTCTCTTCCTCCATTCTGTTCTCTCTTACACACCCCCTCCTCATCCTCCTTTGTCGTTCTTTCAGCGAATTGGAATTAGTAAAGGCAAAGCACGTACAGGCCCTTGTTGCGGTAAGTTCCAACTTGTGCTATAAATTTCTTCTTGGATACGTCTTATTGCTTCCAGCAGGGCCATTAACTATCCCCTGCAGAATTTATTCCGCACCCTTTACATTGCGGGTGCTGCCCCTTTCCTCCTTTGCCGCAAAGTAAAAAAGATTTAATTTGTTTGCGTTAAATGACTTTTGAAAGTTGAGAGGAGAAGCGGATTCCACTCCCCTTCTCTTCCCCCAAGGAGTATTATTGCTTCGTTTACTGCTCTATTTTCTGTGAAACGCGATTGTATTTTGTCGCGTAAAGGTGGTCGACATATTGGGGATTTAGTAAATAGTTTTATGTTCACAGCACATTTCTCAGGAGTTTGAAAAATGAAAACTAAAATCAATATCCACTTTTAAAAAATAAGAATAAAACCCTGTCTCATTTTTTAAAATTTGTTCGATTTATTATACTAAAAGAAAGCTAATATAACGAGAAAAGTAACGGGGTTAGAGGCAACTAAAAACTATTTGTGCAGTTAGTCTTTAATTTATCATCGGTATGTATTAATTAATGTTAATTTAAATTTTATGAGTGACGAATCACCATTTTTCATTTATATTTAACGTCTTAGAACTTCACCTCTATTCTCCGATTATATATAAATCTAAAAATTAATATTCAACGATTTAACGCTCTCCGAATTAGAATCGTATCATTTACAAGAAGTTTTGAGTTTCCTCTAAATATCTCTTTTTTCTCTTTGGCAGCTGTCCCAACTGTAATGACACAAAGTTTTACTGAACATGATATCCTTATGAAATCTGGTCAAGAAATCACGTGCTTTTCGGCAGCTGTGACGCCATATTGCTAAAAATCCGTTTGCCCCTCGGATGCAATAATTTTACCAGGACGTGATGAAGTAAGAGATCCAGTTTAAAATAAGATACCACAGAGAAAGCGTTAAAACAATGTAACAATTGAATTAGAATTATTTATTAAAATTTATCCTGCTAAATAATTACAGCGAATTTTTTAAGTATATCTGTTCACTTCGACGTCTCTTTAAAAAATTGATGTAAGAAAGGAATACATTTAATGCAAGATGTATGGTGCACTTCTCTCCGTTGATTGAATTAGATTTTTCATAATATTTGAATTTATTGTGTCTTGAACAAGTTAACTGTTTGAGTGCCAAATCCAAGGTGGGGAATTTTATGATTGAGCTTCCCGGCTAAAACTACCACTCAACGAAGACGAAAACGTTTAAACTTCTAGAGAGCACGCTCATATATAGTCGGAGCGGAGCTAGATTTCACCAGTGAATCAGGGTATTGTTAACAGAAATGGCTGGTTGTGCTATGACGAATTTCCATCAATGGGGTGAATTACATAAAAATATAGAGGGTAGGACAGTAAAGCCAGAAAGGTACAGAGCGAGAGAGTAACTTTTGAGTTTGAAACGACGGAGGACACTTGGTCATAGAAAGTGGCGAAGAGGAGCGGAGATGGCCGGATGAACCAGAATTTTCTTAGATATCTTTGGGTGATATATTTTTATTGTTAAGCAGTCGGGGATTTCATATCCTTGATTTTAAAATGCTAAAATTATTTTTACATTTAAATTTTTTGAGGAGAGGAGGGTCTCAAATTTATATACCGAATCACGTGTAACTTGGGTAAGTTCTCATGTTAGTGCTGTAGGTTAAATTTATTACTTAATTGCATATATATTTTTTATGTGAATGAATGTAGAATTTTAAATTAAATTTTTTTAAGCTCGTACTAGTTATACCACGTGGCGACCTTAATTTCATTTACATTGAAATTTCCTATATTTCATTGGTCCATCCTCCTTATGCAGAACTACTCCATATATTTGTGGTAGATAAAAATAGGGCTATAATAGATTTAAAACAAAGCAATATATTAATGAAAGAAATAAAGGAACTTTACCTGTTACTTATAGAAATTAGGGAAGGTGAAATTAAGGATATTTCATTGAAACACCAAAGCTTATCAAATTAAAAATTGTTTTAATGCTGCAGAATTCAGTTTTATTCTGTTTCTAAATAAATAATTAATTTTTTTAAAGAGTTAAAAATAAAGTGTACGCAGCAGATTGTTACACGAAGATTACCGGTTCGATGGACTTTCAATATGACTTCAGTGTATGTAGGATTTGGTTCTCACGTCACAGATTTCGGGGTAATGAATATACTGCGCGTGCAATTACTTTCCTCATAAAGAAGACGTGAAGATATGAGGTTTCAGTTTACCTGTTCTCCGTAAAAGCAAAGCAGAAACGTGATAGTAACGGCGAAGGATGAGTAAGGCCGGGTAGCTTTACCGAGTTGGACAAGCTGACAGCATAAAAGGCCCTAAGACAAAGAAGTGGAGAGCCTTCACGCCGCTTCCACCAGTCGAAACGAAAAACGTCACAAAGCACCTGGAAGTGGGTGTCTCTTTACTCCACGCATGTATCATGCAAAGCACAACCGTACCGCGGCACACACCTGCGCAAAAGGACTCAAGGCGATAAATAATAACTGAACAGCTTCTCAGGCTTGTCACTTAGAATGGATTGTCAGAGGGAGTGAAGCAGAAAGATGCGCGCTTCTTTCGATGGAAATATTCTCTAAGATTAAACACAAGTTCCTTTGAACTCTTTGAGCGACGCCAAGAACTAGAGAGTGAAGTGCGTCTTTTGCCAAAGGATAACTGAGAAAGAAATTCAATCAAATTAAAAAAGTATTGGAAAGGATGAGAAAATTAATCTGAAGGTGGCGTTTGTACCGAACTAAATAAAGAAGTTACTTTTACAGTTCATATAAAATTAAATATTTTTCATGTAATACAATAAATGAACAATTATGAACTAAATACTGTTATATGATAATATATAAGGCTTTAACGTGAGTAGAAAAAAAACTTTTTAAGTACCATGGCTCATTTAGAAGTACATGTCATATAATATTTTCAATAAATAAAAACGGCCAAATAAGTCAGCATTAAATGTATAACTATTATAATGGCTTCCATACGTTTCCATATTTTATTACTTATGTAATTAAAAGCCATTATTAAGCCTATATGGACATTCGGAAGCAAGCTCTGCGGATGTGCTACTAATTCCAACACTGCCATAATACAGAGGACACAGTCAAAAATCCTCAGACCCATGGTTGATGCTCCATGGTATGTGAGCAATCAAACTCTACATCAGGACCTAGGCATACCTGTCATCCAGGACGTTATACAACAGGGAGCCAATAAACACCACAAGAAACTGCAAAACAATACCAGCCCTCATATACAATCACTGCTGCAATCCTGAAATCACAGAAGGTTAAAGCGATGGTAACAGGGGTCTAATCACTGGAGAGGTCCCCATCAAGACAAAAGTAGCTTATAGAACCTGTTATTCTGATTTCAGGTAAATAAATAAAAAAGATAAAAAAATGGTTTTTTAATATTAATATGGCATGTTTAATATTAACAATAACATCTTTACAAGCGAATAAAACAAGAATTTACAATGAATAATCATTTCCACAGGAATGTTATTTATTCAATACATTAATTAGCTTAGATTCTATAATACCATTATTTAAATTATTACGTTCACATTTCAGCGGTCAGGTATTAAGTTCCAAAGATCCCCAATTAACTACATGTTCTGTACACACGTGTCTAGGGAAAGTATGAAAAGCGCACTTACGCGCTAGTATATTAATGTCAGAGTTTCGCAGGCAGTGCAATTCAACACAAGTGCTTAATTTCTGTATCGCAACGACGTGGGTCTTCATAGAGTACAATCGAGCGAGCTCCGAAGTGTAGGATTCCCTGGCGTAGAGTTGAAGAACCCGTTGAGATGAGAGCAATTTAGCCTCTAACGGCTATAATGCGTAGGAAGACCATTGGCTGCATCCTGCGCCTTGCCCAGCACTCATTAGCTGCCTTCTACGCTGATTTACGCTCTACGTGTAATGAAATTGGCGAGGCCTGTGCGTCACAAGTCAACCCCCTCCCCCGCCTCATCCTTACCCCCTTCCGCTTTCTCATCGCATCATGTATTCCAGAACTCTTTCACGCCTTGTAATTATTTGCTTCGCAGGAGAAAAACAGCTCATCCGGAGTTCGTATAGCTTATTATGAAAAATGTCCATTTTAGAATCTCGAATAAACGTTTTTTATTAATTTATAAAACATCAACATTTTGTTGCACTAAGAAACAAGTTCCAATCTATTGGTATTTAGGAAATATTAAGGGTTTACGTTAACAAATATTTATTTATCGTAAAAAAGAAAAATTATTTTACAAAAAAATTTAAAAACTATAAAATTATGAAGAAAGACATAATGGAAAATTCTTGACCGGGCCAGAGACTGGAACCTCGGACCTGACGTTTCCCGTGAGGGCACTCTACAACTGAGCTAATCCCAGTCAACGTCTAAGGACCGATTCAACACTCTTCCATTCCTGTTAGTCAGGATCACCAACAATTTACTAATCAAATTCATCACAACTTAATTTCTAGGATTTTTGTGAAAAAATGGTCGTTGTATAAATTGATGAAAGGTGCATGGAATTCAAGTCAAAGGGAGTAGAAAAGCTTCTAATAAAGCTCAAATAGGAACGTATAGCTAATTTGAACCTCAGAATGATTATTATTCCGGAACGTCGACATAAAAATATGTAAGAAACTTAATCTTAAATGATAATTCCATGAACTGTTATTAATTTTCGTACCGTTTGTAACCTTGCATCGATATATTTGCTTAAAAAGTACAAATGTTTCATTTTGTGACAGGTATTTCGATTAAATTAACAGAAAGATACAGCTTGAGGAACTGGTTTTCTTTCAAATAAATGTCATCCTCATGCAATTAATAATTTCACATCATTCAACGATACGTCTTTCTTAATCCCGAGAGTTTTTCTAAATTTTAGTCCTCTTATTTATTTCATTAAAATATTAAAATATAAAAAATTAAGGTACATACTGACCCATTAATTTTTAACTTTCTTTTTATATTTACTCATTAAAATTATATGACAATGTTAATTAATGTCAAGTATTATTTTAAAAAATATAATATATGACGGTTTAAACTCCATCTTGCTCATTAGATTAATAACTGCAGTAAGTGTAATACAATTTTCATAACTACGAGTGGCTCTTGCAAACAATACTTACAGTTACACAAATTTCAGTCCCTTATAATATTTGAAAAACTGAAAAAGCGTTTATAACAAAAATATTATGAGTTTTATCTGAATATAAAATTTGCCGGGTTAAAAATCTATATGGGTAATAATAACAATAATGAATGAGAAATATTTAAATTAACGATTCTGTGACTTTCGATTTGAATTTCTCCCTTCTCAACCAGGTTAAAATTTATCATTAATTATTGTGCTAGCGACTTTACATATTAATCTTTTTATAGAAATATCTCTTTCCAGTTTTGTTAAGATATTCGATATAAAATTATATATATGAAGAAACACACCCCTTTCCTCATAAAAGTAAGACGATTGCAAAAAAAACTTTTTTTAAAAGAATTTTAAAGCTAAGAAATAGACTGTTCGACCATAAATTGCGGATATTTGTTACTAAATGACGATATGAAAACATATAAAAGTCCAAAGATAAAATTAACATAGACAGTTTAATAATCCATCAAATAATTTGTTTAATTTTTGAGTTTTATGTTTCTATTAACACCTAATTAATAGCAAAGTTTCTCGAATTATTTTCTTGATATAAATTACCTTATCCTTATCTTAATTAAATGAGTTATTTTGATAATTATTTTATTTTTGATGAGGAAATTTACTTCAAGAAAAGTATAATTTGTGGAATGTTGTAAATCAAATGTAACAAATTCACTGTTAACCTAAAAAATGTTACTTCAATATAAAAAATAAGTACTACGGATTATTAAGTTTTCTTTGTTAATTTTATCTTTGACCTGTAATTTGTTGGTACGAACTTTGTTTTTATATCTTCAGTTGGTTACAAATATTGACAAGGACCATAATTTTAAAATTTCTTCAATTTCGTTTTGTAAATTACTGATATACTGGGCGTTAATTCTTAATTTACTCAGACTTTATTTATTCTTATAAAATTGCCTTGAATACAGACACTATTAGTTTTCTTCCCGTTTCCCTTTGTCTTAGATTTTTCAGCTAAAAATGAAACAAATCCTCTGTTTTACTGACTACAACTGTAACTCAAAACCAACCAATAACCTCATATTACTTAAAGGAAACAATCATGCTTTTTTTCTCTCTCTCTGTCGCTCCCTTGCTGAAGTTTCTGATTACCAAGCAGCGTAGCCAAACTTAATCTCATGCCACTCGTAAACGGTATTTTTGATTTTAACAAACATTGTATTTGGTAAGGAAATAATTACATAGACTAACTTAAAAGTGTAACACTTTCAGAACAGCAACTTGATAACTAAAGTGTTTGATAATTGGAGTGTCAATTTACGTAGGGCTCTGTGCGTTTACTGTTACAGGTTAATAAGGGAGGATATTCAATATTACAAAATAATTTATTCCTTAATTAGAGCTTATTTTGGTATTTAATTTCATTCAATTATCTTAGCTATAATTATTCTTATTTAAACTACAAAGTCTTGGTAATGTTTTGTTATAGAATAGATTACAGAAAGTATTTAGAAATTACAACCAATTATTATTTAAATAAGTGACCAATTCAGCCACATAAGTACGTCTGTGGTCCATAAGGATCCTGCTGGCGGCGCCCAAGGATATTACATGCTTAGACCAACAAATAAGGTCGTTTCAATTCAAGCGTCCACCTCTGTTAGAAAGAAATTCTTCTTAAGTAATATTCCTTCTAGAAATTTAACTTTAATTACATTCTCCACTGTGACTACTAAGTGGTGTCTAGTCCGGCTTTCTGGAGCCCTATTTCCTTCGTTCCTTACATACTTCCTAAATTTTGTAGGGATCATTATGCTTTAATTAAATGAAGAAATGCAAAATATTTCAGATTACGTAAAAGATTTAATTAATTGTAAAATAGTATTGGTGTTTGGATAACTGTCCAAAAATTTTGAACTACAAGTTCTTTTAATGAAAAAAAAAACTAAATCTTTATTTATATGCGTATACAAACAATTCATTTATATAAGCCTGCTGCAATGTTTAATTCGAGAGTAATCTCTTTGTCAACTACTGATTAAACCTTCAATAGGTCATCAAGTCGAAGTGGCACGAATGAACGCTGAAAATAAGACTTAATAAGTTAGACGGAATTCCTCCGAATGAACATGTTATTGAAATAATGGACTTTTCATATTAGGAAAAAATATTACTTGCTCAATGTCGAATTAATAGATAAATAATTAACACAGCGTGCACACAGTTCTATGCGCGGAATGTATCACAACTCAGCAATCCGAAATCGAAATGGCAAAACAAAGGCAAGCTACGTCGCAATGAACTTGCGAATGTTTGATACGTAAGTCAAATTTCACAGATCATTTAAAAGGTCATTCTAACAATTTGTAATTTTGATACGTGAGAAATCCTAAGGTAAAAGCCGGAAATTGAATAAAATTTCTAGGTCTCGACAACAGCGCCGCCTACTAGGCCCAACTACGGCTAAGAACCATCCACATGACTCCATAAATACAACAAAAAAATTAATCAAAATCGGAAAATTTACTAACACTCTCACATCAGGAATTTTATATATAAACATGACTTATTCATGTACACTGTTTAACACAAAGTAATCTACTGCAAATGAAGAAATTCAAATTTTCGAAGGCTAAATCTACAAGAAGAAACAGTTTTCGAACCTCAACCTTTTTCTTACATTTACACAGCATCGGAAAATAACTTCATATAAAAAAATTTCGGTTAATGTCATAACATATACAAATTACACCCCCTTAAAAATGAGATTATTTAATGTTCTTTTCCCCCAATGTTTGAATTTAAATACCTCCGTTACGAAACTAGGTAGAAATCTACAAGTTGTACACCTAACAGTTCTGTGTAGTGTTAAAGTACTTTAAGATTTAACTCAAATGGGATGTAAAGAATTATTAAATATAGCCATAAATGCTTCATTTTTACGTGAAGGATCAGTAGGTATATAAAAAATACGTAAATTATTTAGACATGTTTAGAGCGTGCGATTTCAAATGAAATATCAACAAATCGAGTAACAAGAGCAAGGCACGGACAGCCACGGGGAAGTAAACGGAATAAAATCACCATTAAGCTTCTAAGCGAAATCGTATCCATCCTTTGAAACGAGTTTCCGTTTCCATTTCCTATTCCTGCTTCGTTACATGTTTAAGCATTCAATGTTTCAGTGTAAATTGACCTAAATTTCACCTGAAGGTGTCCGTGGATATTTTCGCACGGCGGTCAATAAACCTGGCGAGAGTGATCTCCGACTCTGGCCTGACAGTCCCAAATCTGTCCCATTGTTGGCGAGCTCACGGCGCACTCGTCCATTATAGACTCGCACAATGGGGGTGGAGAGAGAGAGAGAGAGAGAGAGAGAGACAGAGGGAGAGAGAGAGAGAGATGGCGCGGTGAAATGTATCGTTTTCTCCGCAGCCAGGACGCGTGGGTGGAGGAGGGACATTGTTGTGCCAAACAGTATTTTACAAGCAACGTCCTTCCTGCTCCACCGCTACGACTATTGTAAAACGTGCTGAATGTAGCTCGGAGATAAACTCGCTGCACACGTGAAGGAGTCTAGGGGATGTGTGCCCTAAGGAATTAATCCAGGTTTCCCGAAATACACTCACTTAGATTTTGTTTAAAATTCAACTGATGGCTTTCATTAGTTACAAAATTATTGACGAATCTGAAACGCAACGATTATAAATGCTCTAATAAATATAAATCTCGTGCACAGATTTGTAAGTATTTAATTCAATATTAATGAATAAAACGTTTGCAGTTTATGTAAAACGTGAAAAGTACTAATTTTGTATTTTTCTCTGTACTAATAAACATGAAAATTATAATCATTTCAAATATAGAAATTAAATTAACTTACTTAATATTATAAATAAAACAAAAATAATGGCCAAAAGGCACAATTGAAATAATTTAATTTGAATACGTTTCGTCCCCCCAAATTTAGAGACTTCCACAGTGTAATGTGGTAGTTAAGTAGAAATAAAAAGGTCTGAGCAGGATTGGTTCGTATGGAGGGTTGCATCAGACCCGTCTTAGGACCACAAAAACAAAATTATTATTTACTTAATTTCAGAACAAAGGATGTAAAATTTTACCACAATCAAGTCGCATTGCCAGTAATTTGGGGACCAATCTATTACCAGTAGAGCAATAGAAAGTAATAGTCTATATTGCAATCTGAAAAATTACACAATCTGCAAGGCCTACATTATACTTAAATTTATTAACCACTATGGCTTCAGGCGTTATGATGTTCTCTTTCTTATAAATTTTTTTGTTAAACTTGGTTTATAATATTAATAATGTTATGTGCTTTTCCTCAGAGAAACGTATTCCGGACAATGGATATTTAAGTTCATTTTCTTCATTTCCGTTTTTAGTTATAGTTTATTGTAACGTACTTGCAGATTGCTTCCTCAAGGCTATGGACCAAACGGTAAATATTCTGTATCGCTCCCGTATTTCGGGAGCGAAACGGATATGAAAACTACTTCACGAGCGAGTCGGGAAACGCTTGATCTCTACATTTTGTTAAAGGAAGCTGTTCAAACAATTTCTATCGTGTCGAGGTACTTGGAAACTTGCGTGCAACATAACTGAAGCCGCCCTCATTCTCATCTGAATTAATTATAAATGGACCATTCCACCCTCCGGGGGGTCGTCTGTTCACAGATCTTGTAATGCAATTGGATCCATTAGCAAAATTACGTCATCGGTCTTATTCGCACCAATGTGTCAAGACAAGTCAAACGCGGGGGTGTAATAGGGTAAGGGGACGGTTTGCAATTGTCTTGCTAAGTGGATGCCATTCTGCCCGTGGTATAGTCAATTGGCAATCTGTAAGCAAGAGGATTACTGGTCTTAGGGATAGAAAAGTACCGCGGCGGAATATTCGGAAAGTGAGAGGGGGAGGGAATGTCGGAGGGTAGATTTACGATCGAAGATTTATGAGCCATTGTTTGCAACCTAGCAAAAAAAATAAAAAATGATAGTAATTAACAGGCTTATGGCATGAATCGAAGCGACGTGACGATGGAATTAACGCCGTAGTGGGGTGTGGGGGTGTAAAATGTTTTAACTGATGGCTTTCAGTATTCAGAGATGATAAAAACCCTCCACCGAAATTACAAACATTTATACGCAGTACGAACTTCATTGAGAAAGTTAAATAAATAAAACGTAATTAGTTTGAAATTACTGCAGAAATATTTTTATAATACTTCAGCAGTCGTCTGCATGGTTCGGAAGTTTGTAATCGCGTGAGATTTCATCCAGTCCCACAACACTTTTATACTAATATAGCACTTTATTGGATTAAAAAATTATATTTACAATAAATAAAAAGACGGCCAAAAAATCAACATACAAATATATCACTATTTACTCACAAAAGCGACGTTTAATGTCCATTTTGAGGCTTCCTCAGGTTTAAAATTTTGCAATACATCACATCAATTTCATGAGTTCCTCATCCCAAAAGATTATTGAAGTTACATGTGAAGAATTTAGTGTCGCGCATGGATCATCTCTAGCGACGGTTGCAGTCGAAATGATTAAGATTATTATTGGATTTTAATTTTCATCTGCGTTTCATTAAATTTTCAAGTTTTGATTTTTCATCGTGAAAATTTGCATGCAATAATGACTATGTAAATGCTTTTCAAAATATATCTTACAGCATTATTTGTAAAGAAAGAAAAACTACTGAACGGGTATTTCGTGAAAATACGTTTATAACTGTATCTCAGAACGAAATACCTTAAGAAATAGCGCGAGTATTATAGAAGAAATGGGGGTTCAGAAAATAATAACTGGGAAAATTCAAGTCCGACAAGGACTTAACCACTAGAAACATGGAATTCGAAAGAAGGGAAAGAGGATGACCTTGAATGAAATAATACGACGGCATCCAAGAAGTAATAATAAAAGGAGACCTTGAAGAAGACGATGTGTTTAAACAAAGAAAAATGGCGAAAGAGTTCAGAGAAATGTTCTACACGATTGTAAAAGTCCTGCTGAAATTAAAGAAAGACTAGATGTACACAAAGTTGTCAATTAGTTTAATCAACCTTTCCTCAATATTTTGGGACTTCCTCATGCAATCTTAAAATTTGAGTTTTTGGTAAACAAAAGATGTTAAATAGAATTCAATATAAACATTTATATTGAAACTACTCTTGTAGGCACTAAAGTTTAGAATTTTTTTATACATTTGGTATAAATTTGGTATCCAATCATTAGATTATTTATTTTCATCTTGGCGACGTTAATTGATTTAATACGTCAATAATCCTTTGTAATATTTTCCTTTTATACTTAAACTGTTAGGAAAGCACTGATAGTTGTAATTTCATAGTTATTATTTAACAATTACTGTAGGCAAATATATATTATTAGAAATAAAATTAAAATAATAATTTGAATAAAAAGTTACATTTATTGAGTGATATATAAAAAGTCAGGATAATTTTGTGGGGCTGAATCAGAACATTTAAATTACAATTTATGGGCCGACTTAGACCTTGGCCATGCGAGGAATTAATTGAAACACTATGGATATGGTCGATAGCTGCGACTTCTGGTTTCTGAAGCAGGTGAAATGGAGAAGACCCAGTCGGTAAACATCAGATGACGTCCCTCAGATCCAGACTGAGTGGGAATATTTTCGACTCATCCAGCTCATACCACTTACAACCTTTCTCTGTTGAGACTCTAAGCAATAATTCATCACAATTGAACTAATTTACTCGTCTGCTTCCTCGAATACTCCTTCAGTCTTCTGGTTACTGGTATCTCAAAGCTGGTTTTTGTTTGGTGTACCCCAAGATACATACACAGAGAACTTTTTGTCGACGCAAACTCTACTACAGTCCGTTTCCAGAATGTGTGGCAGACAACCAGTAACTTTGCCGATTTAATGGTTATAAATTAGTTGTCGAACAAAGACCTCAACCCGGCAGTAGCTCCAATCCCGCTCAGTCCTCCCACACCAATTTGTAACATTTATATGAAATTGTAGTGCATTGCATACATGCACTACACCTTGTAATTTCAGTAACGCATAACGCATTACATATTTACATCTCTTTTAACATATATGAATGTATGAATGATCGTCGAGGTGTGGTCTTAGTGAAGCCCTCACTCCATTACTTAACACGTTCACTGACGATGACGTCTAAAATTTATAATACTAAATTCGTATCGATTTTTAAAACTTTAATTGAATTAGTTATGTAAAAAGTTTGTGAATTCGTAATTACTTATTAGAACATAATAATGACTGAACTCATATTTGATATTTGACGTGAATTTCGTTGCTGATCAGGTATATACCTATGGTGGTTTTGTGATTATAAAGCCTAATATTGTGGTTCACGGTAAAATTCTTATAGGATTTTAAATTTCATTAGTAAAACCGTCGTTAGTGTCTTTGGTTAATTACGATTTGCCATCATTCAGTAGCTTTCGTGTCTGAATGGCTGGCCAGCGATAAGAAACCCCTCTGGGAGACAAGGTTATCCGATAGACCGTCGCCCAGTCACGTCTCCGGGGTCTGTGGAGACATGACCGCTACAGATTACAAGCCTCTGCTTCCTTTAATTACAGTAATTAATCCAGGTACTGTTGGGACGGTCCCTTCAGGACTTTACGCCAAATCTGCACACTTAAACCTATTGTTATAAATTCCTTTACGTGGTTCTGAATAACTTTAGTTTCAAATAACACGGTGGATTTAGTCTTTAAAATGGTTATTTTTCCTTAATCATGAAACAATTTTATAAGCACACACCTCTGAATGTGCTGGCCATCTGGTGTACTTGACAATAAATGGCCATTTTTGTAATTATATACGGAAAGGAGAAATTAAACAATAGATGTCTGAAGCCGTTTTCTTAGCTTTTGCGAATACTGAATTTTTTTCTTGTCTTGCGGGAGCTTGTTGCAATATTTTTCTCAAGCCTATTTATAAACATAATAACTGTTACAATTCTAACCGGAGATAGTCAATCTAATTCTGTATTAAATAATTGTAACTTAGGAGTTGCCTATTTTACGATCACCCTAAAAAAATAACCTGTTAACCCCTAAAAAATATAATGCACCTCTGGCTCTTTTGAGAGATGTATGTACTCCGGTCGCAGACCTTGAGCATGCAATTAAGAGTTGTCCTCTTACCACATTGGGATCTGTCGGTCAGCTGCCTCCGAAAACGTAGTAAATGTTGTGCTCCCACAGCAAACTACTCTCCCCTTCAATAAGAAGGTCGTGAGACAGGTACCCAATAGTGCAAAAAAAAATACACTTGAAGAAGCCAGCTTAAACCCTCATATCCTGGATGCCGGAAAATGAGGGAAACCGGAATTCCGGAGCTGGAAGTACAACCTGTGCTAGAGAAGTGGAGATGCAGGAAGGGTGGAGGAAGCGAACATTGAAAGACTGTCTCCTGCCTCCAAAAGGAAGCCCAGGAGACAAGAATAGAGCAATGGCTGACCTCCTGCGTCTCCACACATCTTTTACTGGTAGAACTTATGCAGGGAGAGCGTCTGCATAATACACAGTCTGCTCTACAGACCCCCTGCAAAAAATATACTTCCATATTTGATGTATATATATATAAGTATTATAAAAAAATGTTAAAAAATCTCAGTCTGTAATGTAATGTAAAAGAAGATGGAAGCAGATATGACTTAACATAGTTTTCCTCTCCCTTCAAATTAGAGCGCCCGCTCTTTCTTCCCTTCCATATTCCGCCAGCTGTGATCTTACAGCACTTTCCCTTCAATCCTCCCACTCCCACTCCCATTCACCCTATACCCTTCTGTTTTTAGTTTTAGTTTATTAGTTTTATTATTGTTTAAGAAAATAATTATTTATAAAATAAAATAGAATAAATCTGTAAGACAAACATTGTAAGAAATTAAAATAAGGCCTGTTATAGATACTCAAGAAAACAGGTTATTAGTGTAATTAGTGAATAAAAAAAATAAAAGTGCAACCTACCTCTTGCAGGTTTTGTAGGGTTTTCCATGCATCTATTTCAAGTGAATCACTGGGTAGGAACCTTAAAATAGTCAAACCTTGTCTGTTTTCCTCTCTCTTCCGCAGTCCCCTTTTTAATTTCCGTCCTATGTAATATTAAAGAGGAGTTTTAAGTTTATGGGTAACCCTTAACCTATTACGAAAAATCTCTATTCCCATTGTATTTGTTGCCAGGTCACAAGGATCATGACTACAAAACTTTTGAATAAAATACAAAGAATTGAGAAAAGTCAGAATTAGAAAATTAAATTTGAAATGTTCCTCGGTATATTTATTATTTACAATATTATAAAATTTTAGTTAATAAACTGAAGATGTCCCAAAATTTATGGACTAAATATTTCTCAAATGGCTTTTAAGGGAAAACTCGCCATTTAAAAGTTGCTATTATTGCATCGAAACGTTGGCTTAACTTTTTCAAATTACTTCTCCCTGATTTTTAAGGTTTATCGTCTAATTAAGGTCTTTTCTCTTATTATTTAGTTTTAAAATTCTGTATACATGTTATGATGTCTACATATTTTCAGAAATATTGTCAAAACAAATTTGTTATTAATTTGTAGTTATTTCAAAAGTTTTATCTCTTTTATTTAGCTAAATAATTTAGTTTGTAATTTTGTAAAAATAAATCCAAAGAATAATTGACAATTTTACAGTCGTGCATCATAAAAGGTTCATGGATGTTACAAAATAAAGTAAAAATATTGACGAATAAGTAAATAATAAGTGCAAATTCTATAGGAAAAATAATAATACGTTATATAATTCAAACTTATAACGACATGCCTTGATTAATTGCCCGCTCGGTTAATTTTACTAGTATTTTATTTATTAAAACAAATATCTTGATAACATTTGTATAATAACACATTATTTTGAGTAGAGTTAAATACAATTACATTTAAAAGTAATTCTTCTCGAAAAATAAAACATCTAGTTGGTTTAAGCCTTCAAATTTAATTTTTGAGCATAATACATTTATGTTTTTGCAGATTAAATCAGATCTCGCTATTCCCAAATCTCCGCTTGCAGCTAAAAGGCTTATAAAAAGTCGTTTCTCCGTTTAATTTTGCCTGGTAATTCCCTTGCGTCCGTCCATCTTTTGTCTGACTGACCTGTTGTTGTCGCTACATCCATTTCTCTTAATCCGGAATGATACATTTCACGAAATCCCCCCTCTTTTTTCCAGTTCTTTTCACTTGTCGCGTTCTCATATTATATGTATTGCCGCAATTACTGTCCCTCGATCCCCTTCCTGAAAAATCATCCCTGAAATTTCGCTTTCCGTCTCTTCGGCAACAACAGCAAAAAAAACGCTGAATGTTATCCCTCATTTACCACAAAGGCTGTTGCACATCACATCCTATAAAACTCACCCCATCTTCTCCCTCGGCCTCGGGTGATTACAAATGATTCAATATACAATGTAAGCAGGGATGAAAGGAACCTGTTACCATCCGATAGATGACTTTGTTGGAAATAAATCGATAACGTAAAATGGTGACCAAGATTATCTCAAAAAATGAAGTCTAACTGTAATAATTCTTTACTTAAACATACTGATTTCCAAATGTATAGTGACATAAATTATCGACGGATTATCCCGACCCGTGTTTGGTAAATATTTAATAATTTTTTAGATCCAGGTCAGTTATTTCAAGCGTATATTGTTTCTGTAAGTAAAATTATTTTTATCAAACTAGAATAAATACCGTTCATTTTTTCACCACGATTCACTAGCGGTAAACCTTATGTGCCATATTTCTACAACTTCCTGGAATAAACTATCTTGATTCTTTACAAAATATCTTTCTTTTAAAATTAATGTCTTTGTTAATACTATACAATAATTGTGACTCAATATATCCTTTCGTTCTGTAAAGGATAACTAAATTACTTTACCCTATTTCCGTATTAACATCACATTTATTTCAATATACCATACAATTTCTCCTGGCTCAATGGTACAGTTGTAGATATTTTAAAAATAATTAAGACCCATAATTAATATGGTATTGTTATTTCTGAAATAATTTTTATAAAAAATAGTAGTGCGCTTTATGGAATAAAAAGTTCTTGCTTTTCAACCTGGGTCATATAAGAATTGAAAGAGGACGTTCCCAAAAATATCCCATTCATCTTTTTCTTTGTTTTTTACTTAATAAAGATGAATGAAATATTCATCAAAACGTCGCATTTCAATTTTGATAAGGCCCAAAAACGTTTTATTCAATAAATTCACCGGGAAAATCTACGATCTGCAATATCGTTTATGCAAACACCTTACCTTACTTGTTAAAATATTGATGTTTAAAGTTAACGTCTGTTATATATAAAAATAATTTATGGTTTTTTACAGATTTCATTTTCTTAATCTACTTAATAGTTACGTTTTGGCGTATTTTCGAGTTGTCTTCCTACAGAATAAATGTTTACAACATTTTAAAACTATACCTTCTTGCTTTTTAAAGTTTTTTGAATATATCCTCTGTAGGAAGAAAATCTTTAGAGGGAATTAAAATATACCAAAACATTGTGATTAATTAGATATAAAAAATAAAGTCTCTGAAAGGTCATAAATAGTTTTATAATTTACATGTTAATTTGAAACATATATATAAAAAATTAAATATTGTCTATTAATTTTTAATTGTGAGGCCTGTAGAACATTCAAGTATTTCCATCACCAAGTCCAATATCGCGTTATGAGAAGTTACGGAGTTAAGGAATTCTTTAATTGGACGGAGGAAGTTCTGTGAGACGGCCAGGTTCCGTTCGCTGAAGAGTAAGGAAGTGTAGAATGAGGATATGAAATCATTCAATTTAACTCAGTCTAAAATTCCCCATTTACTGAAAATTAAGCTTAGCAGTACCTAAGATACGAGCCCATGGGTAATCATTTTCATAGAGTAAATATTTAATGAGGTTTAAACTGTGGCCAGCTGGGTATATATCATGAGAAATTTGAAAGTCTAAAAACAAAATTTTTACCACATTCAAATTATAAATCATATGGATTATACTCCGATTATAAAAATTGCTGCTGTACAAATTATACAAGTGTTATTTTACAAATTATTAAAATTTTGCATTTTTCTATCGCTTTTAAAGAGAAAATGATTGATATTTAAAGTCATATTCTGATAATTTTAATTTCTTATCCAAGGAAGTGTCTGCAATTTTTTCATGAAATGTATGATCTTTTATTCAACTCTGTGCGGATAATACAGTTTCTATTATTCAACGTAGTGATAGAGATGTTGAGGATTTATCATGAATAAATTCCAGAGTTTTATTGCATATCAGACGAGTAAAATTAAAATTTTTAAATAGTTATTAATATTAAGAATTTGTACACTAATTACAATATCACAAATTAAATAATTATAATTTTAGTATTGATAAATGCATCACATTGTTTAGTTAGATAATAATTTTTATTCAGGTCTTCTCTCGTCGACATTGAGGACAGAAATCCTCTCAGTTGCTGTAATTAAACAAATTTAATTAAACGGGATGTAAAAGTGGAACTCATTTTCTTATATCAAATTCTCCTCCGCTCATGCCTTGTTTCCTATGTCTATTATGAGTTGTGTCATCAAACAAGTCTTTCATTTCAATTAAACGCTTTCTAGACGTCAAGGACGAGAAACACTTTCACTACTATTTCAAGTAACGGCTTTCCTGTTTGAATTATTAATTTTTATTTCAAATCTTATTATTAATTTATATTAAAACGGAAGGAAGTAATATATCATTATAAATTTATTATAACAGCCTATTTTGTCTGTTTTATTTTTCTCATTTGAGACTTCTTCAGGTACACTAAAGTGAAAATTACAATGGATTCTATTAGGTATTTTAAAAAATACAATACATGGTTTTAAAAATAATATTAAATGTCCTTTATCCTAATAGACAACATATCTGTACTTCTCTGAATTCACAACGTTTCTTCAACCAATTGGAAGACCTTATGAAGTTAATACGAAAGGAGAAATTGGTAAGGTTTCCTTTAACCCGTATATAACACCGAAGAAATAACAGTAAAGATATTATTTAAGCAATAAAAGATTGTAGATCTAACTTAACAGGCCACAATAGTTTTGAACATTAATTGAAACATGATTAAATAATATTATGTTGATCATTTATAAAATAATTCTACATTTATAGTTTTCTTAGATGTTTTCTTCTGTACATTTAAAATTATGATCATTAAAGACATTAATGACAGAATCTTTATCTCCCTGTAGTTTATAACTCTCCTTGTGTTCCCATAGCCTGGTCTTTAAAGCTGACTTTGTCTGCAATGTCATTGCAATCAATTTTGTAAGTTAGATAACGAAGTGAGTAAGGGATCTTTACCATTCTTGACAAAACAACACAGGGAATTGACAGATTTGTAGATAATGCCAATGTTGAATTGGTAAAAAAAATTGCTATGACATAATGTAGACCATCAAAAGAATGAAGAATAACGTTGATATTTGGGATATTCTGTTTGGGTACGTTGGTTGATGAATGCTATAATTTCTCGAGTTTGTTACGAATATTAGAGATAGGATAATAATCGGCTAAGAGAATGTCATTCAGTGATAATGGATAAATTTATAGAATGGTGCGTCTGATCAGAAAGTAAATGGGCCCTGTGCACGTCAACGTCCAAGGACCGATCCAACATCTCTCCATTTCCGTAAACCTAAGCTATGTCTCACCTACCTACGACTCGGATTAGCTCAGTTGGTAGGGCACCAAGCTGGATATCGGGAGGTCCTGGGTTCGAGTCCCAAGTCCGCGTGACATTTTTCCATTCTTGTCTTTCTTCTTATATTTGTTATATGGTTTACTGAGCTATAATTGAAGTACATTACCAAATGTTGTTGCCAGTATTTTAGATTTATCCTGACCACGCGTGGAAACGCGAAAGCCCCAGGACCCTATTACTGCCAGTCCACAAGAAATGAAAATTCGCAGTTTCTTACTAAAATTTCAGGAAATATAAGAGTAATGAAAAGCTTGTATAGTAGCAATATTAGCCCTTTTTGCGTTCTCGCCGTGCGAAATTTCCTATTTTTATTCTAGTGATGATAAATGAGTTTATTCCACTGATCGGACAAACTTAATTTAACCGATTGCTGTGTCGCTGCTGAAAGTTGAAGCACAACCGTCACAGTTGGCAATACGCCTATAGGGTAAAGTTAGGAACTATCACTTTCGAGAGAACGACGAACAAGTGGCAACGAGGACCCTCAGGATGTTCAACTGTACTTCTCTAACGACTCGTCGCGATTTCGATCGAAGACACGTTAATTACAGAAGCACTGAGGAGGAGGCAAGTTCCTAGACGGACTGGAGCTGTGTAACGACGACGACGATGACGACGCCGACGACGACTTGTTGTCGGCTCTATTCGTCCCCTAACGAAGCCTTAATTGCACGTCCGCCTTGCTCTCCCAAAGAAGTGACAACTTGATTATGAGGTCCCGGCTGTTCCTGGGTCCGTGGTATTCAATATTCTCGCCCGACGGCAACCTCACGAATTGAGTTAACGTCCTCATTTCGCGCCTCGTATAAGGCGACGTCCCTTCCCCACACAGCACAGTGTGATGTCCGAGACTGTCTTTGCCGACAAAGCAACGGAATACTCCAAGTGGCTACGCCAACTCTGAAGAAAAAGCGAAACGACTGGCTTTTTACCACGTATTTTATGATACTATAAAAATTAACTAAGCAATGGTATGCTAATATTATAACCAATTTAAAATTAAGATAAAATATTTATAACATATAAACAAACCTATTTCTATCCATCAGTTGTTTTCAGCGTACCCCAGTGATGCCAACCAAAGCCCAGCATCTCCCCGTTCTATTTTCTACCTCAGTTTATAGTTTTAATTACTGAATATCCCTTATATATTCTAGATTATATATATTGCCACAAAATATTATACACTCCAAAAATTTCCCGTTTTGCAGTTTCGTCATTTGGGGATATGAATAGCCAAGTCAAAAATATGTATTGATCATAGTAGTAGGTAATAAGAAAGAAAAATCAATGACACTCTTCTTTGGCTCTGCAGCCCACTCAGTGCCTTGGCCTACCTGGTCGACTGCGAACTGTCCGCTTACATGACACATTTCGAATTTGGAGTGATACAGGGTCACGCCTATCGATTCACCAGAAGTCTTAATCCCAATCACCGTGACCAAGACGACACAAACATCCATGGCTCGAACCCGGGACCTCTGTGTTGTGGGGCAGCGACGCCAGCCACTAGACCACAGGAGATCGGCAAATTAATTACAAAATAACTGTGTATCAAATTAAAATATTTAAAATCATATAATTATATAAATTGAGCGGAGTTAATATTTGACAATGTATGTAGAAAAATATGTAAAGGTTAGATGACATCTTTAAGATAAAATATGGTAACTAAAAACATGAATGACAACAAGTAAAACAAATCAAAAGTATTTGAATACAAACCAAATAAAATTTTTAATATTTCACTATGAATTATTTCTGGAAACAAAGGGAAGCTGTAAGTTCGGTGTCGTATTTAATGTAAACTGAAATGAAGATTCTGGATGGAAATATTCTACCAATCGGTCGGGATGAGATTTTCCTCCTTGATTCATCATTATAATTTAATTTAACTACGAATCTGAGCGTACTGCTTCTCTTTGTTTCCTGACGTAATCCTTTAACTAGTCCTGAAATAATAACATAAAGCTGAGCCTGTGCTTGTCCTGAAAGGATGGAGAAATCTGTACTAGACCAACTCGAGTTGCTCATTCGTTAATACAGGCCGCGTACGTATTGCGGTACGGTTTTGATTCTCGGTCCAGTCGAAATTATTCCACTCTGGTTGTTCATTTTAAATTGTTTAAGATGTCTGCATGATGTACCACTTTTTCAGTACCTTCATAGAATTCACCTTTGTAGCAAAGATCTGGTGAGAAGATAATCGTACAACAGGAGAAGTAGCAAAGAGTTTTAATACTGAAGAAATAATGGCGTTAATTCTCCTGGTTTTCTCTTAATCATTAACAAATGTTTGTGGAACAAGTTAATCTATGGAATATATTAATTTTGTATAAATGGAATTTCTATCTTTGATTCGTTTACTTTTATTAGAAAGCTGTACAGGCAATACGAGAATAAGGAAAGCATTGCATTTGGCGATGCGTAAGGACTCCTTAATTGCTCTTTTAGATAGAGTCCCTCGGAGCGATTGGAGACTTACGTCACGACAGGAGACAAAGTGCTGTGAGGTGCGGTCTGGAGACGCAGAAAACGCCCCTTAATACCGATATCTGTCTCTTCCGAAACATTGCACCCCTTCTCGACAGTTCCGTGTCACAAACACACGGTCCACTACCGCAAGACGACAGACAGAGAGACAGACTTGTGGCTGCCTCAGCAAACCCCTCAAGCTGATGGGTTCCACAAGGGGATAAGACGAGGAGAGCTTCCGTTGCCCTGGCAACAAGTAACACGGTCTTAACACTTTCAGTCGCGTAATACCACGTGTTGACGTGAAATACACGTCAGGACATGAACTTGACGAACACTGCGGAATATCATGAAGTTCAGAAAAATCTGTGACACTATAAGAGTGCAGTATCTGAGATGCTATATTTTTGAAGGAATATCAATATGAATTATTCCAGTTGCTAAAATATTTAATTATTAATTTATTGTCACATTCCATGACTTTTCGTATTTATTATGGAATTACACCTATTAGATGGTATGAAAGTACAATAAAAATAATTAATTATAAATGATTAGTCAAATTCCATAAGGTTTCATTTGTTTCGAATATGTCAGTTTCAAGGTATAAAACTGTAAAAGAAATTTAACTAGGAATTTTTTTGTCAAATTCCATGACGTTTTGTATGTTTTGAAATTATGCCAATTGTAAGGTAAAAATATTTAATTAGGAATGTTTTGTTAGACTCATTGACGTTTCGTGATTTCTTGGAATTATGCCAATTGCAATGCATTGAAGTACAATGAAATGTTTAATTAGGGATTTTTGTGTCATTATAAGACGTTTCCTATTTCTTTTGTGACACTTGGTCAACGTAACTAACTTTCTCCAAGTTCCGTGGCTTTGACAACAACAACATCTCCTGTACGTGCGGGGATTCAATGAAAGGCGAAGATGCTGATAGTTACACAACAAACAAGTCTGCTTAAATTAAAAATTACCAGCGAGTCTGTTACATAATTAAATTCATAAAAGTGAAACTCAAAGTCTTACTTCAAAGACATTGAGAGACTCGCAAGCAATCAGAACCTCCATTGAGAAAGAAGAAAATAATTGACGGGTTCTCTCGTTTAAAATTATTTTCTTTCGAACCAGGAAAAGCAGGGATTGAATATAGTATTGCGGGATAGCCTACATTTATGATTTTTATGGTTTTCCCAAGTGTTCCGGCTGTATGTGTCATCCCCTTATCTCTCTCCCTAACGTCTCGTATGATTTGGGTTCCCTTAAGCACCCTCGAACTGTTCCCCTATTTCTCACTAAAGCTCCTTCCGCAACCAAGACGTAACGACTGACAATCATCATTAATATGCCCCTTCTTTTGATATAAGAGGTAAGTGGGAAGCTTTCAGCTGCAAGTGTACTTGATACACCATCACCACGACATTTTTATTCCTGCCATAGTCACGTAGTGGTATATTTGGAAAGCAATGTATTATAAAACGGACTTCCATTTCCCGATCTAAAGTTACAAATTTTAATTAACGATCTATTTTGTTATCACATGGAAAAACCACTGTCTATTAATAACTTTTGTTCTTTATTTCCACTCTACACTAAAAATTAAGGCACCAATTTCTAAACGGAAAAAATGTCACCCTGTAATGATTATATGGTTACATAAAAATTATTTTAAAGTTTTTTTCAGGTGACAAGATAATTTAAGCATTAATTACAATGCTTTAAAAAATTACAAACGTACAAATTAAGCAATATGTCAGCAATTCAACATACATTTCTGACCTTTCGTCCAAATTTTCCAACTTCTTTAGGTAATGATATATTATCAAATTTAGGATTTTTGGAAATAACCGTCACTGGATGCAGCCCAGAAAGCAAATAGTTCTCGTTTAGTTTATTATTATGTATTTTTGTCAATAAAAAATTTACTTCATTTATAATTTCACAACTTTTCTGTACCTAAATATGTGCAAAAATCTGTAAGAAACGTCGTTAAAGAAATTAGGAAATTAGTTTCGTGCTGACAAATTGGCTGATTTGTTTAAGAGTAAAGCATGCCAATTACATACGGACAGAAAAAAAATTGAGGAAGAGCCACTCCCAAAATCATTACCGAAACTAAAATGTTCAAATATTTTCTGACATAAATAGAAATACGGCCGAATAAGTCAGAAATAAAATTTAATTAGTTTTTAATTAGCCATTAAGGGAGAGAGTCTGCGACACCATATTGCTCACAATGTTAATTAGTTCATCTAATTAAAAATTTACCTGAAGATGCATCGCAAAGTTAGAAGAAACGTTGTATTCATATTAATTAAATTTATTTAGTGACTTACTTGACCTTATTTTTATTTGTTTATTACTTATCGAAGCCGTTGTTCACGAAATGCAACTCGCTCTGTTGTTGTGAGGAATAATGCCGCAGTATAATAAACATGTTGTGAGAAGTTCGCCTAATTTCAGGAATATAAAATTGACCTTAATTGATTGGAAGGTTAAATGGTGTTAAGAGCGATGGACACTAATCTGTGGCAATAACTGGAGGAGAAGAATGCCAAAGTATGGATATTTCATTGGAGTCACCGGAACATTAGGACGATAAGAGAGGAAAAACAGAATTAGGCGAAAGAAATGGAAATACTTCGTTTAGTTTGTTGATGAGTTACGTTATAGTCTCTTTTTGAAACAGACGCATCAAGGTACAACAGAGCTAGTATTTTTATTTCACCACCAGAGAGACGGGTGCAATTTTTGCCGCGCGACAAGTGATTACCGCTGATCGTCTTTTGTGTTCTGTGTGTGCAGTTCTCCTCCTTCCTTTTCAGGAAAAGCTGCCGAGCCGGGACAGCTATTTCGCCGCCTGTGAACGTACTGTACGCAAGGAGCACCTACAGTAATTACAACCTCCTCCCCACCTACCCCTTCGCCGCGCTTCGGCGAGCTTCACCATTCTCGTTTGTTCGCCATAGTTGACGGCGACGAGTCTGCGATGCTCCGTTCGTTAACGGCGGACATTTGTCCGTCAGGCGACTGGATTTCATTCCGCTGCTCGCACTGGAAACTCTCTTGCTCACGCGAATCCCATTCCTCGCTATTCACGGAAGCCTCCGCTGTATTGTGACCGACATCTGGTGTGATGCGGAGCAGTACGGTGGGAATATAACAAAGCCGCTCGCCTTGAACAATTAACCTACTCATCACTACGTTCCAGCCCACGTTAATCCGCGTCGACGCACTGCAGTTTACACAATTGAAGCTCTCGAAGACAATCAACATACACTTGATTACACTAAACGGCGATCAGGTCACAAACTTTCAGTAAAACGTTATGTTTATACTTTAACTATCATTTAATAAATGAAATGTTCATTGTTTCCAATATTTCATTTAATAAAGCTTTTTGATCCATGAATTTATCATAGTAGGCAAACATTAAATATTGTAAGGAAAAAAAAGAGAAATAAATATTCCTTAACCAATTGTTAGCATATAAATTCTTCTTCAACTACACTCTCCACCATAATAGTTGAAAACCTGATACTCAGTTTTCCAAAAAAGCTGGTACATCCTCAAACCACAACGCTCTGTTTCGTGGTCACTCATCGTCTTCACATAAGTGGCTCCTTGAACCAGTCAAAGATATTTATGTCTCTCTAACACTCCAAGACGACAATATTTAGTAATATTTACACTTTTAACATTTCTCTGTTTTATTTCACAGCGCTCTAATTCAATGAACAATTACTTCATACACCTGTTTATTATTTTAATATAAAATATAAAAAGAGATTGCAAAAAAATATAAATGTAAAGCAGTACATTTTTAAAGGACCAAAAAACATTTCAGGTTAATTAACGGTAAGGAGATAAAATTGGAAAAATTAGTATGGTGGCAAGATATGAATGTAATTTTCGTAAAATTCTGTATAAATTGTGTTTTCTTAACTTTTAAAGTCTAGAACAAGACCACAAAACATTCTGGGTTAGGAGTTTATGTTTTTACAGTCACAGTATTTTATTTAAAGAAAAATCATTGTACTTTGCTTTCACTTTCTTGCTCACCTAGGACAATTCCAGAAATATTACTCCCTGTCCGCTCAGCTGCTTGGAAATTTTCACAGAAAAGAAAAATAGTTCTAGGGTTTCCACTCAGGTTAACACAGAGATTAAAACGCAACGTTTCAACTACCATAAGATCTATCTTCACGTCCTAATCGCTGTGCTTCCCGTGTGGAAAACAACTCCACCGGGAAAGCCTTTGATCTTTAATCGTCGAATGGTCACCTCGGGGAATAAATTATGTCAAACCTATCCGCCTCAGAACACAACTGTTTACAGAGTGTGGCCCCATAATATGTTGAAAAATACTCCACTCTGTCCAGTCTTTAATTTCCAGACAAATATTCAGGGTCTTCTCAATTTTCCGTTATTATTTACAGGTAAAGTTTCAGGATCATTTTGCGCTTTCAGCAATCCTCCTCAAACTGTCCACTAGCTCCCATCCTTCCCAAATAAATATTCTCCTCTTCTTACCACATCCCCAAACTTCACGTGGCATATTTTGTGGGGTAGCTTTGCTACGCTATTTTCATTAACGTTCTAAAATTTGTAAATTTGCTCATTAATTATTTAGTAAAAATTATTTCTTCTCAGCCAGCTTCAAGACGTATTCTCAAGTGAAATAAAGAAGCTCCATACGTTATACTAAAACGAACATAATGTTCTACATATATACTGAGAAAAAACTACGGAACAAAGTAATTGATACAGAAAAATACAAAAATTTCGTTTTGGATTGGAAAGGAACTAAAATTATAAAATATGTACTAAACCAAAATTTAATAAATTGGAGAAAAATATAAGGAGAAATTTTAATGAACGAGATACATACAACTCAGGAAGTATATACTACAGCTCACAATATTCCAATATACTAACGCCAAACACAAGAAACTTGATATAAATAAATGCTTATGTATTATGAAGAAAGTTTTGCACCAGAAATATCCAAGTCTCAGATAAGACTCCCTGGACTCTTTATTCATCAATAATGTTCGGTGTAGCACAGAGACGTTTCATAATTAATTCATATCTGAAGATAATGCAATGCAAAGACGAAACGTCGTGTATGCCTAACATACTTGAAGAATTTGATATTTATTAATAAAACATTTATTAATCAGCCATTTATAATTATATTTCGTACATAAATATTGATCCGTTCTCTCTATAATTTTTATTGTTACTTTTAATTTTTTTGTTTTCTATAGGTGAAAATAGATTGCAGTACTGTAATATATTAAATTCTGTTGATTTGAAATGACCATTTTTGTTGTAAATATATAAAATAACTTTTAGTTAGGAATGATAGGAATAAAAGAGTTGCTTGGTTTTGGAGGCACATTGATGATAATTAAATTTTTTAACTGTTTTAAAAACGTATAATTTGTGACTGTTTATTTCGTTTTGTAAATTTAATTAATTATGTTACTGAAATACCTTTCTGTCATTCTCCTCAGTAAATCGTTTTTTTCCTGTTGGGTAAAAAAATTAATAAAGCGAAATATCCTCTGTTCCTCATCAGGCGGTTTATGCGTGAAAAATCTGGTCCGCATGCAGCGTCAGATATATCACCCCCAACCACCCAACTTCTCCCCTGTCCTCTTCTTCGGACTTGGGGCGAGTTTAATATAAATCTGGTGGTCGCAATCCCCTGCAGAGAAGGCTCGAGATGTCGGTCGCAGCTGGCCGGGTAACCCCTCACCCCCTCAACCCTGCAACCCTGCAACCCTTGTTAGACCAGACCACTGGTTAACGCCGCTGCCACCACCGACGACACAACCACCCTAGAAAAACCGCAGGGAAGAAGAACTGCCGTTCGTCTATCGATTATCCAGTTGTTTGTTTGGGAAAGTACGTGCTGTGTTAAGGGATAAGAATCTGAGCGACTTAAGAGTATTGTTTACATTTCTTGAGTAAATTATCACCCCTTCCCCAGCCATAACCCAATCAAGCTTAATTGCGAATTTAATGTTTCTCTTCTAGATATCATGACTGTTTTTGTCAGGAGTTTTTAAATTACTGGTAAAACGTAACTTTCATTTCTTTTTCCCAACTAACCTTCCGTCATAAAGAGCAGTTGGCAAATGTACATCCTTACTACGTTTCGTTATTTTGTCCTGTTTACTCTCCTGTTGATTGAAAATCTCTTCTTTTATAATAACGACTTCTCTGATTGTTTGCAAAGCCCACTGTGGTCAGCGTCAGATTCCCTCTTCATTAAATGTTAAATTACAAGTTCTCAGAATGATGTTTAGTTATAAATGGGTTATAAATCATAAAACGAATTTATTTATTTAGATATTTTAAATTACGCCTCCAAATTTGAAAGTAAATTAATTAATAAATCACAGTTAAATTACCTGACGTTCTTAAAATAAAGAAACTATAAATGAGTCAATATGGAAGAAAAGCACTACATAATAAACAACTTTCAAAGTTCATTTTAGACGTTTCGTCCTCAGACGAATTCCTGCTGAAGTTAAAATTTTATTGAATAAAGGTACGTGAAATAAAGGAATTTTCTCCCTGTCTGAGTCCTATGACAGTTACGGCCGAAATGTTTGTCTGTGTTGATGAACTTCAAAATAATAAGTGGACGAAACATCGTTAACGAATTTTGTAAAGCTTTAAATACACAGTATCTTTTGGAGACATTTGCTGATTTATTTCATTCATCTAATAAATTAATTGATAAATGTTTCTTTATTTTTGTAATAATCCGAGTCATTGTTTTGAAATGCAAAATATAAGCTCAATCTAATTGTTAGTAAATCCTCAATCTTGTAACAGCAAAGGGAAAACATCAATTGAATTCCATTTCATTACAAATATAATTAATGGAATATTTGTGGAATTTACTTACATAACGTCTGCGGCCGTTGTGGCAGCAACACGAAATTTTAAAGTATTTTAATTAACGGCTTGAGGAGGTCTCAAAAGTTGGGAACGAAGCATTTTAAAATTAAATTCTCTATTTCTGACTTGGAACATTTTTTCTATATTTTATTTATAATAAGTCAGATTAATATAGCATTATATTTACATTACTATTTAATATTTACAGTTTTCACTTAAATTAGTATGTTCTACATTTGACAAAATAATCGTTTTATACAGCACTGGTCGCAAACTTATTTCCGTCCTTATTTCCACGTTATCACTTTTTATGGAATTGTAAGCGAAGTAACACGACTTCACTATAAAAATTTGTTTCACTATCAACTAAATTGCAAGTATTATTCACATGAAATAAACAGGTCTAAACGAATTAATTTCACTAGAAAAGACCTAAAAATCAAATATTTGACAAAATATACAAATTTTATTTACCGGTTATTTAATAGAATTTTTATTAGGTTTGCAAATTTTATGTATGGGCTAAATAGGGTTAAAAATATCTTATTTGAATAATTGAATATTTAAGTTAAGCGGTTTTGTCTTCTAAAAATTCTAAAACCTATGAGATGACAGGTAATTACTTCTAGAATGCATCATGAGTATAATATGATGAGAATATTTTGTCTTAATGAACTCATGCTGTCATCTCGTATGGTCGGAATTTTAAAAAAATTCTTTGAGATAAATGCTTAAAATTGATGGGAAATGAAAGAAAAGTCAGGATAAGTAAATCATTTAAAAGCCTTTATTCGTTATAGGCTTATACTGGAGGCAAAGGAAACATGCAGAAAGAAATTGCTCTGCTGCTAATTTATTTTGTGCCTAAGCAGCTTTAAGGCTCCCACCTTTACTCTCGAAGGAGGGTTCCTTCTTGGAAAGAAAGACGAGAAAAAGGGAGATGAAATGCTGGAGTGAGGTGAACAGATGGAAGGGAGGAGTTGACAAAACGAAGAAGACCGAACTTAGAATCTTGATGTGGTCTCTGGAAGCGAGGGAGCTGCCTCACAACGAAGCTTGTCAGCCTGATCGTTAATCCTCAAGACTCGAGCTTGAAATGTGAACCTCTTACAAGCGCAAAACACTTAAAAATAAATGTGGTTACTGTCTTCAGCTCAGCTCATATTAAGCTTTCGACCAATTATAAGGGCTCGTATCATATAACAACAATGACGATTACTGGTGAAGATTTCTCTGTCTTCAAATACTATAATCATAATGATGATAATTTTAAACAATAATTCATTTCTGCAACCAAATAGGAGACGGATTACAATTGACAAGTGTATTTTAAAAATTATATCCGAGCTCATTACAAGATGCTAAGGATAAGTTAATAAGTTAATTAAAAAGAGAACCATTACCTTTATTGTTCTTCTATGTAAAACATGAAACTAATTGTTCTTCAAAAAAATGTAAATGAATAGATGATCCTTAGGACAAATCGCCATGTACATTTGTGTAAAAAAGGTGTTCCAAACCTGTTCATCGAAGGAATAACAAAACTTACTTAATCATTAGGCCAACTTTTTTGAAATAAGATATTAAATTACGACGGATCAATGGTCGTTAGGACTTCAGACTTCACCCATGATCATTTAACTTATACTTACCATTTAACAGAAGTCGTATGAACAGCTCTTGAATTCCAAGTATCTGAAGAACAATACTTGAACACGATGAATAATATTAATATTGTGACGTTTCTGTAGGATCGTGAGATACAGTAACACACAAACCTAGAGGTTAAAGGCGTTTATTTAACACGAAATGCTGTACAAAGGCTCGTGCTGCATAAGAGTGACTCCGTTTCAGGATCCAGTTCAATTTAAACATCCATGGAATATTCCAGAAAGATAACATTCTCGAAACGGGAAAATAATAGAAACGAAAAGTAAACAAATAAAGAGGGTTGCATCGAATGGGACTCGAACACGAATTCACATTCCTGCAGTAAAGCTCTATACACCTCAGACATCCCTCAAAGTTTACAATTAGGAAAATGTATCTTATTTCCGAGGTTAAAGATATCCTTGCTCATTTGTATTTGCCAATTGGTCTGAAAAAGTGTTGTCAATTTGATGGCGCTCGTAGGATGAATTAACAAAAATTAGCCGGGCTCTGTGGTCCAGCTACTAGCGTCACTGCATCGATTGAAGGAATCCGTTCTGACGATTGAATAATGTTGCATATATAGACAAAGACGCCCTGTATTTAATCGTAAGTGGAGGGGAAGGTTGTTTCACGTTCGTCTAAAATAAACTTAAGTAATGGAAAATAATTGAAAAATAAGAAAGTTTTTCAATTATCTGCCAGTCGTACACTTATAACAAATCAGCCAATGTGACACTTTCTTAAACAATATTCATTAAATAAAATATTGAGATATCTCTGACTGAACATTGTAAATTACTATTTAATAAAGTTCTCTACGATTTTTCGTGTTGGTATTCTTCGGGGAAATAAAATAATTAATTGACAAATCTTACTAAGTTATTTAATATTTGGCTGTAGTTAAAAAATTAAGCAATATTCATAAACTGTTATACACAGTATTTGTCTGCTAAAAGTGAAATAAAACTGTGAACGTATTTACTAATAAAATGAATAATATACAGACTTTCATATTATGTGGACAAAAATGTGACTCCCAACTTGTTAAAAAATTATTAAATTAAAAATAGAACAACAATTTCCTTGTTTACATTTCTGTAACAGTTTGTATACATGTGCTGAAGACCTTTAATGGTAGAAGAATGTTTTCTATTTATGTTAGATATTCGAATGAATTTCTAGTGAAAAATATTTTATTATTCTGAGAGGGCCATTAACAATACTAGGATATACGATTAAAGAATTCATATTATGTGTAATGAAAATAGGCATGACATGTGGTAGGACTTATTTATGTATTCGGATCGAACAAACCATTACATTTGTTGCGAGATCTTGATGACAGTAGCGACTTTATAATTCCGACGGCAAAGCTCGAAAGAGAGATTGGTGGTGTCAGAGAGGCGAGACCTAATTTAGAGCTTTGAAGTCTTAGTCCCAGGAGTATTTGCCGCCTTTCCGCAAAGTAGTCCTCGGACAGACCTCGGAATCCAGCCGTATTCATGTCACGAACTCGCGTTCCAGCCGATAGAGATCGCTCTGCCAGCAGAAGTCTGACGCTGATAGTGGCTACGGTAGGGATGAGGAGGGAGGGAAGGTAGAGAAAAGAAAACCACTTTAGCGAGAAATAACATCTCCCCACCAACACCATTTTGTGACAAGTGACAAGACGAAATTGCAAATCATTAAATCTCTGAGGACGGATGAGGAAACGGCTAATTTCAAGTTTGTGACACTAAGAGCTCACAGTACGCAAGAAAGAGATATCTCAGACCATATACTTAGACCATATGAATATCATCTTCACTTTTGTGGATAATCAGAATACCGCATGAAACAAATAATTATGGGAATACATTGTGACAATAATTTAATAGAATCATCTTAGATTTTAAAATGAGTCTCAATTTTACAGATTTATTACAAAGTAGGTTGTATTAATATCGTTATTTTTTTAAAAACGATAGTTAAACTTAATAACGTAATATTTCTCAATAAAGAAACAAATTTATATTATAACAAAATAGGTTGTATTAATTCGTTAATTTTTTTAAAAACGATAGTTTTAACGTAAGATTCCTCAAAAAAGAAACAACTTTATAATATAACAAAATAGGTTGTATTAATTCGTTAATTTTTTAAAAACGATAGTTCAACTTAATAACGTAATATTCCTCAACAAAGAAACAAATTTATATTATAACGTTTTGTAGAGAAACGTCCTATTTTAATTTGTCAACTTATTATATATTTTAAATATTAACAATAAGTTTTCTCAATAAAAAATTAGAATAAATATTTATTGTATTTTACACACCTTTAATTTTGTCTCTAATTTTTTTAAGGAAAAGGGTGGACTATATTTTCCTGGGGTACATATAGAACTTACAAAAGTGAAGTAAAATTAAACATTTTGAAAAAATACTATTTCACGTTCATTAAATATTCTCCTCGTATATATATGAGGAGATTCTAATTCATTATTGTAAAATTCATTATCAGTCATAAAATTTATAATCTTTGAAGTATATATATATTACTTATAGTTTGTTTTGACGTTCATTTTGAAATTCCCAATATTTTTTCATTACATTTATGTCAATATTTTGTCCTTTCCTATTTTAAAATTTGTTTCAGATAATTTTCCAAAGTGTGCTAAAATAAATAATATTATACATGATTTCTAAATTTTATAAATGCAATGTTAATAGATTGTTTAATATTTTTTTTGTTAACTTTGACATTTTAAATACTATGAGGAAAGAATCTTATGAATCTAGGTATAAACAGAATAGAGGATGTGATCGGACCGAGACGTGTGCGTGCGACAATGGGATGATAACAGTTAAAAAGGAAACCTTTCTAACACTGTATATTATGTATTCATGAATATAACTTGTTGCAATTATTATGCTTAAGACGAATATGGCCAAATCAAGTCTAAATCTTTTGTGTGTTTTTGATTGATTATGAGAGCAAACCATTTGAATAAATAAAACGATAGAGTGAAAGTTAACTTATTTAATTTCTAAATATATTACATTTGAATTAAATTTTTTGGAATAGAAAATATTCTAAAACCATCCAAATTGAGTTAATGAGTGGGAAACTAAAACGTAAAGGCAACACAATCGAGGCAACGTAAAATGTTACCCAATGACGGTGGAGTTCGGTACGCTGAAATAATTTTTCAGACACCTTGTTAAACGTGTACGACATCAGTTTCTCTTTTCACCCCCCCCCCCCACCACCACCACTCCCTGGGGCCAGAAAAAACAGCAAAAATACAACAATACAGGTCCGAGCAATTAATTTCTTATCACAATAGACGCTGCGCTGAATTACCGCCGTTGTTGCAGAATCGCATTTTTTTAGCAGGGGTGGAGGAGGTGGCGGAGGGTAGGGTGGAGGTGGAGTTATATAAGGGTGAGGATGGAAGGGGTTGAAACTTCATTTATTAGCTTAGCAGCAGGACCAGGGAGGTCGGGGGGATAAATCGTAATGCTCTCAGTTTTTTTTCCGCTGTTTGCGTCCTTTGAGCCCGGCTTTGGTATTCGCCCGTGGGACAGCATTGATTTGTGTGTTTCGATGTGGAGGTCCATTGTACTTGTTAGACGGTTCAGTTCTAGAATGGTAAGATCTGGATTGTAGTAACCCTTCCTATCCACAACTTCCCACGTGCTCGGGAAAACGGAACAAAATATCCCTTATTAAATAAGAGTAATAAACCTATCAATAATGCGTTTTACTTTCAAAATAATTTCAATACTCAATTTTGTTCATGTGAATGATATTTCGTAATTATTTTTGGTTTTGTTCTAATTTGTAATTGTGAAAAATATTATGTAAATTGGAATTTACATGCCGTTTAATTTTTTTCAAACAGGTATGAAACAACTGATTTTAATGTTAAGGTACAGTCTAGGTTAAATAATAAATTAAACGTTGTATTAACAATTTAGATTGACAAAATGTAACTACGTGCAGTAGTTTAAACATTTAAAACGTTTTATAATCAAAATTACATTTTATAATGTACACATTTAGTAAAAATTTTGTTTTAGTAATATTTGAATTAGTCCGTCTTAATTGTACAAGACTATGGCATATGCCGAAAGCTTCTTGACAATTTTTTAGTAAAATTTGTGAAAATATTAAAAATATATTTTTCCATTTTCATAGATTTTGAGACTGATTTAAAAGAAAGAGTTTTTGACTTGTGTATCAATATTTGTTTATAGAAGAGACAATTTCACTTATAAAAATTAGAAACATCTATTCAACTTAATTTTATTAAAATAATGGAACTTCATTAAAATTTAAAATGAAAACTAGAAAAATGGAGGGTCAAGAAAAATACTAAAATATTGAAGTAAAAAATAATTATACCCAAATGTAAAAATAATAATTAACGAATGTGCTAAATCAGTCTCTTTTTTGATCATAAATCCAAGTATTCATTGTCTAATACATTCAAAGGTTTTAAAATAATGATTTTTCCTTACTTAAGTGTTACTAGATAGGGCAGATAAACGGGACATTAAACGCGTTTCTAAGAAAATACGTTCAAAATGAACATTTATATTTTTTACTTCAAAATTTGTGTTTGGTGTAATCCAAAAGTTTTAGATGTTTCATACATTCCCGTTCGTAGAACAATTTCCGAAATGTTTTATGTAAAATATTACACTTGGATATTTATAGATTTAAGTAATAAATTGAAAATTGCTACAAGTACGGTATAATAATTTACTTTTAATATAATTTATTTACAAAAATCTGAGTAGCACGTATTCAAGTTTATGGCTGAGTTTCAATTAAAAGCGTATTTTAAATCTTTGAGATCTTAGTACCTTTTTTATTCATATTAAAAACGCAACGACAATCAGAGAGACCGACATATATTTATTTATACCATCTCATTTATTTATATTTATTATAAAATTCATTAGTTCTCAGTTAAGAAAGTAGGACGCGTAAAATATATGATTGCAAGAAACGAAAAACGCTTTACTATTAAAAAGTTGAAAGACATAACAGGAGAAATGAGTACAAATTTCATGAGACAAAAATAATAATTAATTATTATACGTATTATAGAACCTGCAGAGATATCGTGAATATGAAAAATAAAGTAATATAAATTTAAACAACGTTAAGATGTTAACATAAATGAAATGATTAATTTATTGCTTTATAAATTTTCAACATTTTTGTCTACTTTATAACTTTATTCAACTAAATAAATTTTAAGTAAGCTGAGGGATAAATTTTTAAATATATGTGACACCTATACACATCACAGAAGTCTTACACATTTTATTTAAAAATTGCAAGGTACAGTAAAGTATTTCCAAAACAATTCACCAACATACTGTAAATGTTCTATTTTTAATCCTAACATTTTTTTACTGTCAGAAACGTAACTAGTTTCCTTTTAGAACAACGAAATATATTTATGGAAAGCATTTTTGAGGATTGCTAAATGCAGTTTTTAATGCTGTATAAATATTTATTAGATAAAATTCAGTACTCTGTTTACTGCTAAAATTCTCATAAGACGTTAACAAAGCGATTTAGTATAGGATGACTAGAAATATATTTTAAATATCGTGAAAATCAGGTATTATCGGTGAAATGTATTATAGTGCAATGGAAAACCTCTACATGGGATAAAAACCGGATTATTAGTTCACTAATTACAAAGGGTCATTTAATGCATTTTTATTATTAACAGTAAAGTGAAATTGGTCTCTCCTCTCATTTACAGTTCTGTGTAAGTAAACTAGAATTACTGCAGCAGTAATCGGTGAGGGCGAATTGTTAGCCGATAACATCCCATATAGGTATTTTCAAAGAATGGAGCAATTTAAATGATAAATAGGGTTTTAAAAATATTTTTCGAAAAAAAAAATCGGAAATTTTATAAATTATGAAAGGATTAAAATGATACAGATGAACTTCCCTACAATAACCCCACGTAACTAGAGTAAATGATGAATTTTTGTATTATTTAAATTGAAATAAACGACGGAGTAGCTGATTTTGACTAAGGGAAAAATGGCCGCTGCCACGTCCCCTTTCTTTCTTTTTTACACACAGAAACCCCGTGACTAAAGCATCTTGTTAGCACCTTCAAGGACGATAATTTACGGGGGATAAGCGGGGAAAAGAGGTCTTTCCAGCAGAAATTCTTTACTTCTTTAAAGACACGCTGTCGCATTTTCACCTTCAACCACTTTTCCCGCTTCTCCTGTCCCTTGTTCACGGTCTCACCAGAAATTTCCGGTGGATAAGGGGAGAGATGGGGTTTCTGGGTGTCAGACAGGTTGGGGGATAATTGCACAGTAGTTGGCAAGGGCCGTTACTACAGCAACGACTAATGAGACAGACGCCGGCAAATATTCATTAAGGGATTCTGAGAGGTCTTTGGTGGCACCTGCCCTTCCGACAAGAGTCAAATAAATTTAGGTCAGGAGGTTCAACAATCTAGAAAACGACCTCGTGCATATATATTTTGTCCCTCATTCTCCTCAGCTTAAATTTAGACGTGAAAAAGATCCGGGGAAATTACTGCGTATAGATAGAGCTGTCGTTTAAATGACGACTTTTGCAATTAACTAAAGGAAACCTGGAAATTGTCCAAATAAACATTAAAAAAACAAAATTTCCTGACAGTTTAAATATTAAAAATAAATTGAGTAATGGATATATATAGCCAATAAAATCAGTGCAAGGAATGAGTAAGGAAGGAAAGCGCAGAACGAATAATTAATAGTTTAAAGAGGCAAAAGATAAATTTAAATTAGAAAACACTTCATCATACTACTACAAAGAACTTTCAAAGGACTAAATGCTGACAAGTTTCCCAAAGTTCTCATTTTCCCAATTTATCTTTTAGTCTACGTTTTTAAAAACCATAAAAACTATAATAATAATAATAATATAATTAAAATAATATTATTAAATATATTTTGTATCTGACGGGGGTGTTAATTTTAAGGCATTATTTTTGTTAGTACTGCCAGTGGTAATATACCCCGTCTTCCATCTAACAAGATGTACATCTAACATCTGCAAATAAGTTGTTATTTACTTTGTTTTGAAGAGTTTAATACCATAGAAGCCTCTACCAACTTGCATCATGCACAGGAACCATAATATATAGAAGTTAAATATATTTATAATATTATTACAACGATCACTTTTCCCCGTTTAAAATTTAGTTATTATTATGATAAATTTTAATCTATGAGCGCATCTAACTGCGATCATTTATTCGAACCAATTGGAAAACCTAGAAATTAGCTGATAGAGCAAGGATCACTTGAACCTCGGTAATGCTTAACGTTTCCCAATGGCATCCAAAAAATTCTTATATTATTCAACAATTACTCGTAAAATACTCGAAACTCAAGAGTTTATTTACTGTCATACGATTTCAGTTAATCGGTAAACATAATTTCAACTTATGATTAAACCATCATTCATTATTTCATGAACACATTTCTTCTTTATAAATATACCAAACTCTCATGTTATTTCTAAATTGGTAATGAAATTTACATTTCAATATTTAACAAATCTATTTCAACATTTACAAATATCTAAGTCAAGCATAGGCAATACAATGTTTAGTTGCCCTGACAACAACCTTTATAAACTCACTCCTACTCTACTGCTTCGTTTGTCTCTCTCTGTGACTTTCAGGGACATCCCCTCCTCATTCTCAATACCTTTTCCCCACATACAACATAAAATTATTTAAACGAAAACTAAGGTGGCCATTACATATTTTTTTAAACAAACTCGTACTTTCTTATTCGAATTTTGTCTCTTCTCTTTGGTGTAAAAATTATTGTAATGTTTATGCATACAAGTAATAGTTAAAAACTTTTTCCATGCTAAGTACTAATATTTTGATTTCGGTGTATATTTTTGTAAGATAAATTACTACTACTGAACCTATTACGCACTTGGCTACTGCAAAGAGTTTCTGTAACTAATGAATAAGACGAGTGGAAGGAGTTCCAGGAAACAGTAGCTTAGCTGTGCACCAAAGGTTTTGCAACCTGGGTTATGGTGAAACAAAACAGGTTGGGTTAATTAACAGGATACGATTTCCGGATGACGTCAAGGTTCCTTATTGTGTAAAGGAATTCTGAAAGCTGTATTTCATCAAGTATCTCACACAATTCCCGGCTTTGTAAGAACGAACTACTGTTCATCACAGTGACAAACCTAATTAAACACAAGCCTATTATTAAATGTTTATTCAAGAATAACAGAGATAACGTCGTTCGTTTCAAACATCAGATACCACAAAAAACTAACGTGTTATGTTTGCCTTGTCGCTAACGAGAAACTCGTTCGAAAAAGCACATTTAATTTTGTTTTTGTTTAGCGACGTATAAAATTTTGCCGCTTCGCTACAGACAGGAGTATTATGATTATTTCCTTGACAAGCCGCCCGAATTAATTCAGGAGTCGGCTATATTTCATTTCGTTACTCCTTTACTCGTGTCCAATCCCATTGTCTCAGTTCCAAACCTAGTTAAAGTTTTAATTATTCATCCCGCGCCTTTTCCTCATTTCTCGTCCTTTGCAACAATTTTATTAGTTTACTAAATGTATGCAAGACTCAAAATTAATTTTAATCGATGACACTGCATTGACGTCACACTTTCAAATAGAAAATATTATACTGATGTGTTAAGCATTTCCTAACAATTCAAATTCTAAACATTTTGTCTGAGACTCTCTTCTAACGTATACCTCTAAAACATTTTTATAAACCAGGAGAACTTTACGAAAAAATGAAATATTTACATGTTAAGACTTTTAGAAAAACTTGGAATAATGAATAATAGAGATGATTTATTAATTAACTTTGCCTTTAATTGGGGTAATAAATTTGTAATGCACATATTTTATTTTTAAGTTAACTTTTATTTCTTAATTTATAGTCATTTTTCTCTATTGTGTTAAATTGATATAGCTTCCCCCCATATTACCATATGATTTTTTTTTAAAAATAGTATTGTTTACTTTCCTCTATCGGCTAAACTGAGGGAATAATATTAAATTTATTAAAAGTTAAGATTTACTTTGTTAAACGTTTGATTGTTTAAAGCGTCAAGAAGCCCAGTTGGAGAATTTTATCATGGAACTATCCGACTATAAACAGTCCGCAATAACGAGGCAGATGCACTGGGTTCCAGGAAGTTGTCAGAACCCTGACAGAGTGGAGAAAACATGACTCTTGACAATCAGGAAATCGTTAATAGATTTGGATGGTGGCTCTAAGACAAATTTACAGCAATTAGGTGAACTATACAAAAAATATAGGAGGAAGTTCAGTGATGACAGAAGGCAGAGAGAATGTGGGAGTAACTTTTTTGTTTGGATTGACGGAGAACAGGTGGTCTTGGAAAGACGGAAAGGAGAGATGGTTTTCAGTTTCTGTACCAAAAAACAATAACTTGGGATAGATTATCATGCTAAAATAGTGAGATAAATGATTAATCATTCATATTTTTTGTACACATTTTAATTTTTTTATTTGATTATTGTTAAATTCTAATTGAAATTGTTTTTAAATTCGAGGTAGTTCAATTATTTACTTGGTCCACTTAATTACACTAAATTATAATAAAATCTTATATATTATTTATTAGTTTCCCTCTACCCCCATATGCAAGCCACTCTATGATGGTTCGACCGTAAGATGAGAAAAATATAAAATACAGTGGGGGCACAGACAACAATTTCATGATTATTAATTTTTTCCAAAACTTATAACATTTTGATGTTTGCTGCAATACGAATTTATAGATTTATTGCATATACATTTTTATCCTGATACTCATATATAGTATAAAAGATTCCGGGAAACAGTTGTGATTTGAAATAGTTTCGTCATTGACGTCACCAACACATCTTTGAAAAATTATGTCTGTGCAACTGTATCCTCAAACAATACCGTACTGATGACGCAGGTTAAATTCCCATCAGAAACACGGAACCGTATTCCTGTTCGAGATTTTCGCAGAATTCTAGATCACAAACGCAATTCAACGAATCAATTTGCGTTTGCGTGAATATGTCACAAGAAACTGCGCAAGGATACAGGGACATTTGTCTCTTGGTATGGCGAACTTTGGTCGGTTGGCGGCTTAATTTGCATGCCACCATCAGCTCTTCCAGTTTACATAACAACCGGCAGGACCCGCGTGCGATAAATCACGTGTACACAACGTGGCCAACAATGAAATTATTGTTACTGTGCTGTCACGCCGTCACGTAACGTAATAAATGTGTGCGAAAGCGAATTACTAGAGGCGGGGGCGACGTTATCAACTGTACTCGTCCGTTATTGTCAGGATCTTGTCTCTTCCCCATCTTCAGTACTTTTTTTTATTTTACACCACAGAGCTGTTGACTAGGATGTCTGAATTACAGACACAACCAGACCAAAAAAAATTCCAAGGACATTTGCACAGTAGGCTTCTAGTGCAAACCCTCAAATTGGACCAACTTTTCCATTAAATTAAATGCTTATTAATCCTTCATTCAAAAATAAAAATGTTTATTTATTGAGATTTACCTCAATTTAGACAATAAAAGATTGAAAACTCAGTCTCAAAAACCAAAGCAAAGATGTTTAATCTTTTTTAATCACTATAATATATGAGAATTTTTGTCAATTGCAGAAGTGAGAATTTTCTATAAACTTAGCGATGTGTGTATTTTAAATTTTATTGCTTTTAATTGTATGCTTTTGAAATGATAATAAATTTGAAGAGTTGTTTAAAACAAATATTGTGATGAATGCGCATAATATAAACGCCTTGAGATTGTAGCGGAGTGAGTGGTGACGTCACAGTGAGATATCTCCGTAATTACAAGTAGGAATCGTAAAAAAAATTACTGGTATTGGAAATCTTGATGAGTATCTACAGATGGGAAATAAGAAGAGATTCATACAGTACATTTATCTCGCTCTATTAACAAGACTTTCTAAAATCGTTCATAGAACCAGGGTAGATAGGGAGGCCTAACAACGCTTAAATCACGTTAAATTACATTTGTGTCAAATCATAAATTTTACCCTGAGTTAATAACCGTAAGTACCCGGAAATGGCCATGCACCGAGTTAGTAATAAATAAATACTAATTAATTGTTCTTCGGACAAAGTTGTCTGTATTTTTTATTTTAAAGTTATTTCTGTGTTTCTATCTCAGACGTTAATCTTTTTTACACTGGCACATGCAAATAATAAAATTGGTTTAACTCTAAGAAATTAGTAGATTACACAACAAAATTAATACGTTTCTGTTTATTGAACCACCGCGTAAATTATATTATTAAAATAAATCCGCTTTATACCTATAAAATACCATCCTACTTAGTGTCCGTTTGTAGATCTAAGACTTACTAATACCTTTGTCCTTATGTGTGTGTTTGTGTGTGTTTTAATTCAAAAAGTCCTTTATTCCAATCTTAATGAACTACAGCTGTTACCGTAATCATTGTTGAAGTCTCGGATTATAGGAAAGGTACAAATGAACAACTGACATCCCTCAGGAAATCATTTGTAGTTCCGAATCAAAAGGAAGGGTACAGATGATCAGTCCCTTTCTTCTTATACGTTCCCGGATGAAAGGGTGTTGTACCTGTGGAATGGTTTCTGTTCAAACAGTATGTTGAAACAGAGCGCTTATTGACGAATTTTGCTAACGGAGAAGATTAATTCCTTATCTTACGAATTATACTTATTGACGAAATATTGTAAATTTTTAACATGTTTCAATAAATTCCCTGTATCGATAATAGAATATTTATTTGTAGAAATTGCTTCGATATATTTTCCTACATATATCGTTTAATTAAATAAAAGATTTTGATTTATAAAATGAAATTATTATGTTTATCCAAAATGTTTTATAAAACAACATTTTGTTCACAGAATTATATTAAAATATTTTAATATTATACACGGGTAAAGAAAATCCAAAATCTTATTGAAAGTGTCGTACGGTAATTAAGATTATTTTTTGACTGAAGGAGGGGACTGATTAGGTAGAAGTCAGATTAATAAAGTAGTAATGATTAAAAATGTTTTGGTTTAATTTTTTTCCTTGTTCTTTAAAAATCGTTTGTATATTCAATCATTTTTCAAGTTATATCTTTGCTGAAAAATAAACTTTTCCTTATATTTGAACATTGAAGAGAATTTTCAACTGTCTTTTTATTATATGCAAATTTTCTCGCGTGTACATTTGTTAATGTTTTTTTTGTAGAAATTTAAAGGCGTAAGTCATTTTCCACCAAATTGGGTGCACATGTTTCTAGTAACCTGATAACAAACACTTTCGGGGTAAGATAAAACTACGATCCCTCAGGGTATGATTTTAAAGTTCTAGAACATGCATAAACGACTGATATTTGCGTCTAATATATGTATGTCAATTTGGTTGATACGGTTTTTCTCTATGTTGTTTATGTTTAATCTCAACCCCATTTGGCAGGGGAGGGTGGCACTCCGAGGAGAGCTGTTGGTGGGGAGTTACATAAAAATAATGTGAGAACGACCGAGAATTAAAACTACGCTGGGATAATGGAAGTTTATTAGTTCAATTTTGATATTCACAGTCCGGTTTCTGTTTGCTATTAGATGTAAGAGTAGAAAAGGAATCAGGTGAAATATTGTTGCATATTGCACGTTGATTTAACAGTCATGAAACAAATTTTGAAGTGTGATACAGCTTAGAGAAACATCCCTTTTTTAATATATTATACCATTACTCAGTGTCTTTTTTCCAGCAATATTTAGAATACTACAGTAAAAAGCTGAGTAAATGTGATGGGCTGTACATTTTGTGGATATAGGGCAGTAGTGTACCTTGTCATCCGCATTCTGTTGCATCAACATTAGAAAGTAGTTTGAAACTGTGCTTTTGGAACTTCTAAATAATTCCTTCATGAGTATTAATGACTGCCTCACTTAACTTTTAAAGAGGAAACTTGCAACCAGCAGGCAGGTAACAGAGAAAAGGAGGATTAATTTCTATATATTTTCGTTGATTTTAAATCTGAATTATCATCTCTACGTCCGTATAAATTTGTTCTTCTTTTTAGAGAAGTGGGATTAAGGGTTCCTAGTAATATACATACTAATGTAATTTGTAAATGTTGTACAACTCATGTAATGGGGCTCTACACATAATTAGTTGGTCGGCAGACACGTCGACCAATAATAATTAGCATGCAGCACAAGTATTTGTGCAGAATCTTGTGGTCATTGGCAACTTGGTCGGTCGGCTGTGTTAATTGGGAGCAGCGTGGTCCTCCTACTTGAGCTCTCTCTGCCCGTGGTCCAGATGACGCTCACGCCACAAGTTGGCTAATAACCGCACGATATCATAGCAAGGATCCTCCTCTCCAGCCTTGTCGCTTATTAGAAGTGGACACAAGTCCTCAGGAGCTGCGTCTCCGAGCGACGACGAGGAGGTTTCGCTTATTTACTTGATGACGTTTCCCTTCTCCAGGGCAGTTTCTATGTAAATAGAGGCGCTCTCACGTGTAGCAGTTGCTAAGCTGCTGTAGCGCTTCGCTAGAGTTCAAATAAGTACGCTCACATACGGTGACCGCTTACAGTTCTAACTTCCCCAGCTGTTGAAGTTGTTATCTTAAGCGAAACACTTCCACGGGCTTGCTGGGTAGATGACTTGCCTCCACACGACGGAAACTTTTTGAAAATTATTCCCATCCCTTACTTCTCATCTTCTTTAATATTGCCAAAGAAGCCATGTGCTTTCCTTTTTAAAGATAACAAACTGAAATAAAAACACAACTAAGCAAAGAGTTTTATAGTAATTACCTAAAATAATGTTAATATCACTGACGTAAATATGAAGTGTATATTTTATTACTACGACAGACAAAGGTTATGGCGCATTAAATAATACAGAAGTGAAGATATTTATTAACTAACACATGTAAAGCTAATTAATAAAACTAAGTGGCAACATTGTTTATAAATGATCAAAGGAAATAATGTAAACTTTATTTGTTATTCATTATGCACTAATTTAATATTTTTTTTGAAAAGGGAATAAGTAGCATAATTTTCCATTTCTCTTAGAACCAGTAATTTTTCTTTATAGAATCCTTAAGACAAATCAACCAAAAAATAAAACACAAGACGTTCAATATGCCACGAGGGAAAATAAAAAACATTTCAGGAACTTAAAAATATTAAAAAGTCTGACAAGGACCTTTTAATAAACGACTTTTTGTTTCTTCATAAATTATCAAGAAAATATGAAACAGATTACCGGAAAAAATAAGTTTGTTTTAAAGAAGTATTTATTTGAGAAAACTGTATATAATTTACGTGAGCATTAACTATATTGTTGGTATTTGAATCAATATTTCTCTGTATTATAAATGAAATGCAAATACCAGAAAAAAGACGGAAATAGAAGAATTGAAGTTGAATTAAACGTTTCGTCCCCGCCCTTCGGGAGCTTTTCAGTTCATTCTATAAAAATTATATAATTTGATATACATAGTGGGAAATCAGTAAATTTATAAAATAAGCATTTTAATTATATCATTATTCAAATTAAATTATTCTATTGATTACTATTTTGTTAATTGTATGAGTTTTTCTTTTCCTTACATACGTAAAATTGACCTTATTGGTAGGACGAAAATTTTCTACTTATCTTTCATAACCTTGATTGTAACGTTAGCTTTCTATGCATACGTACACATAATTATTGGTTACCTTTCATCCATATTGTAATATGGCTGGAAGCAAGGGGAAGCTACAATCATGTATTCTATTTCTCGCGAGCATGCAACGCTCATAGCATGATGGCAGCCTGTCGGGTATAATATTCCAGAGGTAAAATAGTATGCCATTTGGATCTCCGAGTGGGGACTACTCAGCAGAATGATACCCGGCACATAATAAGTAAGCATGGAGTGTTAAATCAGACGAGTCTAAGGAATAAGAAATAAAACAATAATTATTTGAATGTAAAAACACTGAAATGTTAAATAGTAACTTCAATTGCAACACTATAATTGAAATAAATTAAAATGCAGAAAAAATACGATTCCTTCCTATTTTTAGATTTCATCAAGTGGCATGGGAAACCCGATGATGGATTTTTGTTTGCCGTTATAATTGTTGTTGCAAATAATGAATGACTCTTCATTTCAATTTGTTATATCTTTCTAAGAACAGCCGAAATTCGTTCATTTTTTAGACGAATACGTAAGAACGTAAATATACGTTTATTGCGTGTGAAGAAGAAATTCTCAACCGTTTCCGATTCTTCACGAATTCCTCCCAATCAGCTTCTTCTCCTTCATGCGTGGCCACGCAGCCTTTGTGTCTTATTTTGTATTCCGTCCAAGGTTTGTATGTGTTCCACTTTATAAGGATCCCAACACACCGTCCCTTGTTACAGAATCAATAATATAAGCAATTGCGTTTAGGGTTGACTTGAGACTTTCTACGTATTTACTACTAGACACTACTTACGCAGAGGAATGTTCCACGCTCTTTCATGTACGTTCAATTTAAGAAGATCAAGTCAAAATAATTTAATTTGGGTCACTTCCGTATATTTAAAAGGTATCTACATAATTTCAGTATTTATTTCCGGTGATCAAAACTGTCTCACTATTTTTGGAGATTTAAATATTAATCCTGTTTTAAATTGTCTTGATACATCCTACGCCTTCGATATAATTAATGTTCATTCACTCATTTAAAAAACAGAGAAAATTATGTTACAATACATAGGTACGTTTATGTGTAAATGTAATGTTTATATGGCTTCAGTGAATATGAATTTGTAAACAACCTAGGTAAGCAGAAATAAAATTAATTTTAATAAGAAATTTTCAGTGCAATACTTGGAAAATTCAACAATGTACAACCACTTGACCTTTCTTTACACTCAGTAGACTTTGTGAAGAAAATTGTAATGACGAAGAATAAGTACAAAAATATGTACTGGAAACTTTTTCTAGGAACATGTTATTTTATACAAATTAACTGCCCTAAAATGATTTCTAAAGACTTAAGCAAATAAAATCGTACGTATAAAAATTACGTGAGACTAAATTTGATAACATTAAAGTACATTGATAAATGTATATCTATTAATAAAGAAAATAGATAAAATGATAACGTATTTTGCTTCGATTGTCCGACGTATATACTTTGCATCTCACGAAAACTGTCATTTGTGATCAGTTAAGCTCACGGCTTCAGCTTTGGGTGTAGATTCATTGTTGCGATCTCGATTGTGGTGTTTCAATAATGGCTGTATTTAAATTTCTCTATAGACTTCAAGCAACTCCATATACAACCAAATTCCAGAAATCAATCACACGATAATGCACTTAATAATTCGTTGTATCCGGGCATTCATCATTTAAATTTATCGTAAAAAAATTGATGAAAGTCTTATTTCAACGTTAATGGTTATCTGAGAATGAACCTGTTAACGGAGGCTGTAAATATCTTTCCCCTTTTACTAGTCTGTAATTATAAATGTAAATATACCCATCGACATGTTATTGTTTGGGTTTAGATGTGAGTGTAACATCATTCACAATGTGTGTTCATATGAAAACATAAATTACAGTTAATTAAATAACGTGTGACAGATAAACGTGAATGTAATTATTGAACAGTGACAAACCGAAATGTTTAGTGGACGCTTCGTAATGTTTAAAGCTACAAAATTTTATCCTTAAATATTAACAAACAAAATTTCACGTCAATCAGTACTCAATACAGCAAGAAATATTTTCATTTGAGAACAACAAATTTAAAACTGATGATTGGGTTGCGTATACATAAACATGTGTAAATATTATAAATATATAGCTCAATGTTTACTTTCTTCTAGTTTACTTACATAGTGGAAATAGAAAAGACAGAGAAAACTGAAATAGGAAAATTAACTGATTAATTAATAGAAAAATGACAACGCTTGAATCTCACTAATGTACCAATAATAAAGGTTATGAGCTTAGGAGAAATTTATGAGTATTAATATGAGAGAGCGCGAATGGAACAGAAATAATAAATTATATGTTAAACATAAATAAAGATTAGTAAATTGAAACAAGAAAAGCCAGTTCGCAAACAAATAAACATCCTGAAAAGTAATGGACGCTATCTTTAATTGTAGGTAATCAATAATAAGTGGCAAAGTTTAATAAAAATCATAAATAATAATAAAAAATCAGAAGAAGGATAAAATGTGGTGTAATATTTAACGAAGAACTGTTTGGAATATAATATCGTTTCCAATATTTCAATGTCACCAAAACAGAAGTAATAGCAGTGAAGTCAGAAGAAATTCACTTTATAATAGCCTATTTACAATAAGAAATCCGATAGAATCATTGAATCACAGCAACGTTGCTTGACGATCCCGTTTATTAAGAAGGCTGTAATTGGATTATTCAAGGTCACACCCCTCTGGCGCTTCCTTAACGGGCGTCAGACTTCTTAATTTAAACAGTCTATAGTTGCTAATTATTTTCTGTTTCTTACAGTGCGAAATAAATCAAAACTTTCCGTCCCTTATTTTGATATTTCTTTGGAAAATACATTTTAAAAATATATTTATGCTTTAAGAATCAATTTCTCATTTGATGTGAATTTCTTTCATAAGATTCTGTGGAGTGTAGAATTTACAAATTTTTTGTTGGCAAAACTGGTGATTTTGGCCGTAGATGTCGTTCATAATCATGAATAAGTGAAGGAATGCCTACATAAAATCAGGGGAGAAAGATTTACTGAAAGAAGTAAAGATATTATTTCTTATTTCAATTTAAATCGAACATTGTGTTGGTGTTTCTCAATGACTAGTTTCGTTTATGACTATGGAATATAATTTTATCATAACGGTCAGTATTTAATATTTCCATATTTAAAGGGATTTATATAATACACGACCAAATTCCAAATTAAAGGGATTGATTCATACGGTAGAAACTACCCAATGCAAATTGAGGGAAGTGAATGTATCGGAATGGGCTTGATGGAGTGCGTATAAATAGATAAGTGAAAACGCGGTGCATTTGAGTGAACAGTCGCTAACTGTCAGTTCTATTACAGCAAATTACTGCTGTCAGATGCACTCATACAAGCATATCTCTCGCCAACACACCAAATTAAATATATATCTATTGCGGTTAGGTTCGCTAACGGCTGGTAAAATATTAAGCTCTAATGTACTCTTTAATGGCTGCAAATGTTTCTCTTTTTTTATCATTTCAAACATCCGATTTGATGCACTGCACTCTGTTACATACTTATTAAATTTTTTGACGTATGCTCTAATTCAGTCCTACAGTAAAATCAAGAGAAATGTCACTTTATCTCGTAAGAAATATATTAATGAAGAAGAAAATAAATATTTTAACGTTATTATTTCTCAACTACTGCTTGGTAATTCAATTTTAAATAAATTAAAGGAAATCCTATGTTTTTATCTCACCATAGAACAGCATAGTTATTAGGTATGGTAGAATTATAGTAGACATAAAGAGTAGGATTGCCAAGGCAAGGAAGGATTTCACAATAAAGAGGAATTTACTTACGGTTAATACAAGTGTGAATATTCGGAAATGATTGCTAAAAATTTTCGCACGGACTGTGGCGTTATATGGGTGCGAAACGTGGGCGGCAGGAGTCGCAGAAAAGAAAAGAATAGAAGCCTTTTAAATGTAGTGCTATAGGAGCATGCTGAAAATCAGATGGGTGGAAAGAGTAACTAAGCAGAATAGGAGACGAGAGATCAATTTGTAGAACTTTGACCAAAAGAAGGGATAGATTACTAGGCAACGTTTTGAGACATTAAAAGGAAGTGTGTGGGATAAGAATAGAAGAGGGAGGCCAATGATGGGATACGCAAAGTAAATAGGGAGGATGCGGTATTTTTGTGGAAATGAAAATGTCTGCGCAAGATAGGTTAACATGGAGAGTTTCTTCAGACCAGACTGAATAACATGAGAACCAAAAAACCGGAGAGCATTTAGTAGCTAACGAAGAAAATGTTTTAATTCACTCAAAATACAAAATTAATACATTTAAAGAACTTAACATTCAGTTAACGCGATCTTAAATATAATAAAATCTTTAATTCAATTTATTTATAAATTAAGTACAGAATAAACGTTTACGAGTAATTATCTTTGTAGGAAGCATAAGATGTAACGTGAAACGTAATGAAAAATTTATTAATCATCATAGAACTGACATTTAATGGTAAATACTTCTTGGCGAAGTATCAGTTTCTTACTATCTTAGAAATTAACGGAAAAAAACTTACAGAATCCAGGTCAGTTACTTTGATTTGTGATAAATTTAATTAATTAAGGAATTTAATATGGAGTAAATATAGTAATTACATGTTATATATTTTTCACGAACTATAGCTTACATTTGTTTTGGTATTATTATGTGGTTCTTCGTCTGTTAAAATGTTCATATGCAGTAAAGGGTCGTGAGCAGAACCTGGTTAGATGATTTCCTATCGACATGCTTCATACTAATCGATCCGTCAAGCTTAGGTTTGCTATCACAAGCTTATCTTAACGGCTAACGGCGGAACTGTTGCCAAACCTCTGGCGAAACATAAATACCTTCCATATATGTCATTTTGAAACTACCATTAAAGGGGAATTCATATTTAGAAAAAGTTATAACTTACCTTAATTATTATTTACTTTTCTATCGTGAACAAATGCACCTTTATTAATGTCCTACTGTGAGTTGTAATTTGAAAATTCGACTTATTCCTTTTTGCGGTAAAAATATTCATTTTGTCACTAATGGAGTAGCTTTGTTACAGTGACGTTAAAGTTTGAGTAAAATTCAATTTAACAAATGAATAACAAAACTAAAATGATTATTTTGTAATAAAATTAAATAAATATGTAGTTCATCAGACAAATAAATAATAAAGTGAATTATAAAAAGCTTTATGTCAGTTTTTGTTTTATTTAAAAGACGAAATATACTGCGTTTCGTCTCCCATTTGAGTCTTCTTCAGGCATAAAAATCTATCTTTAAATGGACCTCACAGCGTTGCTCCTTCGGCCGAAAGAGACGAAACGTAGCAAATTTCATCTTTCAAATGAAATAGAAAACTGACAAAGAGGCTGTTATAATTCATAAAATTAAATATTATTTCATGCGTAATACTAGATAGTACCCATAATTAAATTATTTGATATTTATAGGTTTATAAATAAACTTACAACAATAATAAACTCTCCTAAAATTAGACGCAAAAACATTATTTAAAACGTTTCGTCCATATTTTTGAACGTCTCAAGATACTAATTTAAATTCTAACTGAAGTTAAATTTTGAAGGCTACAAAAATATAAGAATAAACAAAAGTTTTCTTCCTGGACCAAACTTTCTTTGACTTCACTTGGAATTTGTTTAAATGTCAATTTTTTAAAAAAAATTAGGACCGAACTATGTTAAAGAACGTATTAAATATTGTTTTGCTGACATATTAGCTTTATAATTTATTTGAAATATTTTTTCTCCTAATTATTTTTGCTATAAGAATATCGTGTTCCAGAATATCTAAAAAAACCAATTGAACTTCGTTAGGATGGAATTACTGGAGTGTTGCGGGATTGCCTTCGTGGATATCAGCTCCTTCTTCATATCGTTGTCTGCAGGTCGGTTTGTTTAGCTGTCTGATGATGCGTTTTTCAAACGTTTTCGTATTTCATATAAATAACAATTCATATATCAATGAAGTCTTGAGCACTTCGCACTCTCACTGTTTCAGGCTACACGTCGGTCGCCGAGTGCCATCCAGGTCTTTTTCTCTTTCCCTGGAGTTACGCTAGCCTTTTTTTCTATATAACTGAGCCCCAAACTTTTCCCTCGTTACGTTTTTAGACTTCTTGGCTTAGAAAATGGCCTCAAGAACCAGTTAATTTGTTGAAGGATATACTGAATATCGTCTCTGAAACATCAAATCTTAGTCGAACTATGGCGCTGACAATTGTAATTTTTACTGCGATAAAAATTGCAAAGAATTTAAATGAATCGGTTTATATTTGTAGTTTTAGCACCGTAGCTTAATAAGAAAAATTAGAAAGTGGATATTTAATAGTTTCCATGATTTGAATGAAATTAATACAGGAACAATTGGTGAATTTTGACGAACCTCGAAGATTATTTTAAAGATTAATTGAAATTTAACCATACCTCAATATGTAGTTATTTTTGGTAATTAAATGATGGCTGTTCTTTGAGCAAAATCTGTCATTCACAATTTATATAGTTCCAGCAGTTCAACCACCTGCTACCTACAGTTACACTGATATCGAAAGAAAATCTAATAAATTGGAAAAGTTCAACAGCCTCCTACTCAAATTCGTGTAATGGCAGAGAAAAGCAATTTTCAGAACATCGACGAAGGAAAGTTTTGCGTTAATTGCAAGCAGTTAAAGCTTGGTAGCTCCCTTCGTTAGATAGATTAGATCGCTTTCAACCACAGCACCAGGCTCTGGGACGCTCGGAATTTCATCTCCAAAGAGGGCTCCATAACTTTGTCTCAACAAATCCGTATTAGTTTCTTGTTATTTTAATATACAATAGCTTATAACCTCCTGTAAGAACGTCGCTCAGCGAGAGGAAATCTTCTGTCAATGAATTATTGGATATCATGCTATACTCATATATTAAAAATTATTGAAAATAACTGTAACAGGCCGGCGTCATTGTCTCACATTGCAGAGATCCAGGATTAGAATCCCAGAACGACTGTCAAAATGTGACCAATATGTTCCGGTTTCTTAAATTAACGTATCCAAAAATCTGTAAAATTTCATTAGACTGTTACCAGGAAGTGGTTGTTGGGAAATAATGCCAAAATAACAACAAAGGTGCCTTGTTTCAATGAAACATTTGCAGAATTAAAGTGGCGTTCAGTTACAAAGATACACTCGCATAAAAAGGGATTCAACTAGTAAAGTAGAAACCCCTCACGCAACGCGTGACTATATTTTAAATTGCGATTAGCTACTCTTCCATTTTATTTCATTGACGGAACGGAAGGGGTTGCCAGCAAAGAATTTCAGATGTCAGTCCGTGTTAGGACTTCCTTCTGGAAACATGGCTAGGCTCCTGGGCTCTCTTCAGCTCTGTTTATAACTTATTAAATTTCTTCTTCAAAACCATTATTGCGTCTTTGATTCATTTCCGGTTTTCGTGGCTTAGTAAAAGACCACCACGTACCGAATCGTTTCTATTATATATCTTGAACTCTCCTTATGCCGAACGCTGAAGAAAAGAAGATAAGAACTATATTCTGATCTCTAACTCCCTTTCAGTCTGATCACTTCCTGTCCTTGGCTAATAACTTAAATTTTAACATTCACCTTATTTTGGTTTTCTTAACTTTTAGCCAGTAACATTTCCCATCGATGTTTATCTTACCAATGTTCAAGAAAACCTGGGTTAAGAGAATCAGTTTCATGCAATTCCAGGGAAAGATCATAAATGTGCCATGTAATTTGAGAGTGTATGTAAATGAGAAAATAATTATTAATCCAGTAAATAATGTAGATCGATGCTGTTATAATGGAGGACAATTCATTAACGTTAAAATATTTAAGATTCATGAAAAAATTCGTGTAACCTTATAATTACACTCTTCATCAGTTATTTAAGGTAAAATTACTGTTAACAGAAAATTTAACTAATTATCAGTATCGATGGATTGACGATAAAGTTCTTGAGATGTGACCTAGAGACAAACACAAGCAAACTTTCTCTCACGAAACTTTTCCAAAACTGGAAAAAAAACTTTTCTTGCCTCAGAGGAACTGTTAGGAGAGACGGTGAGAGAGTGAGAGGGGGGGGGGAGGAGAGAAAAACCATGCTACTACAAATCCAGCGATTCCGCTCTTCGTTCCCCCACCCTCCGCTTCAATCCCCACAACACTTCAAACCTCAAGAAACATCCTCAACCACTTTCAAAACTAAAGTCGTCACACTCCTCAGTGTCCCTCTGTCCCTATCAAACGAAATCGGCGCAGGAAACAGCAAGAAAGCAAGGCTGAGTTTCATTTCAGAAAAAAACGTTATGCGAGAACATCCTACCTTCACAGGCTCCAGGATTAAACAACAATTTTCTCTACAGCTCTTGAAAAGTTTATTCCTGAGCTTGGGATTACTGCAATTCTCAGAAAAATACTGACGTTATTTGACTTATTAAACGTTACTGTTTTATCAATAAAATATTATTAATGCTATTTATAACAAATTTTAAAGTTTAAATGATACCAATAGAATATTAATAACTATTATTCCAATGGTTTTATAATTAAAGCATTAAAATGTAAGATAATTTCTTCAAGGAATTAATTAAAAATTAAATATTTGATTTTTAATTTTGATTTAAAATTTAAAATATTTTTAACGCAATTTGCTTTTATACGGTATATATTTAATTTATATTATGTTTTGTAATTTTTTAAATAATTTATTTTTAAAATTGAAGATGAATATGACATAAGCCGAAAGCTTCCTGTAAAACATGTAATAAAATTTACACTAGAAATTAAAATATATATTAATCATTGTACCGGATGATTAACACAAAACAGAAGCTGAGAAAAATATGCATCAGTTAGGGTGGGGCTGTAACTTTCTCAAATATTTTTAGTGAATAATTCGTAAATGAATAGTGAGAAAGACTGCGACTTTAAACCAACTTAGTTTCTGTTTTAATAATTTAATAACAATTAATGCTCTGGGTCTGAAGTTACATTGCACTAATAATTTTGGGGGGACAATAATTAGTTATCATAAAGCATAAAACGGGGAAAAAATTTTACGATTGTGGAAAAGAGTTGGCTTGCAGCAGCCGAGAACTGAGGTTCATAAAAATAATTGAAAGATTGAATTTACAAACAGCGATGTTTGTCACTTCAACTAGAAGTGCACAGCTGTAATTTAAAGTATGTTAAGGGGGAATAGGCAAAAACGGCAGTAAGTATTCTCTTAAATGTTCTGCCTGGAGTACAATTTCAAAAAGATTGTTAATTTAGGGAAATTTATGAAATTATTCTCACTATTTTCATTTTTTCCAATTCTAAATCATCTGCCTGCAGTAGAAATTCAATTGATTGTTAATTTGGGCAATTTTCTGACATTTATCACTATTTTTATTTTTTTACAATTCCAAATCATCTGCCTGGAATTCAAATGATTGTTAATTTTGGTAAATTTCTGAATTTTTTTTCCTTTTTTTATAATTTTCGTATTTTTTAAGATGTATTACGCATTGTTCAATTATTTTAAATATTACATGTTTTGTTACTGAATAGGAAAATTATTATTGTTAATAATAACTAATTAATAAGCAGCAGCATTTTGTTTACTATTTGAGATACAAATAATATTTCAGTGTTACACTGCTTTAACTTTAGGATTCCTTGCGCTGTGATTTTTTTTTCTGTAAAGGGTCTCTAGTGCCATACGTGAAAAAACGAGGTTACCAACGTTCAAACAAAAGAAAATATCCAGTAGTTGTTTTAGTTTATTTCCTTGCATATGTAGAATCGGAGACCCGAGGTTTAAATATGGACACACGAGACCTCGCTGATATATTCCCCGCCGAATCCCTTCCCGTTTCGCACGTATGTGTGCACTATTGAATTCTCATCGTGCAGTGATAGAGCCAGAACTCCACGTCGAATAATCTTCGCATTGTACACGGCCGCTCTGTGTGTGTCCCTGCAGCCATTGTAGCAGCTCCATAATCTGAACGGATACGAATATTAAATACCATCTCCCGCCGCGATAAACCCACCTGTCTCTCAGATGACACAGATAAATACCCGCACAAAAGATATACGGGCGTTTTAATTACAAATCATAGCCTTTCTCGTTTATCGGTTTATTAACAAAAATGTTTTTTTTAAAAAAAAGAATTACAGCGTGAAACAAAATATCCAAAAACATGTCAAATGTTCGCAATTTTATATTCAGCTTATATAAAGTAGTAACTATTGGAAACGGAAGTTCAGTATTTAAAATATAGTCTTACTTATACACTTCTAGTTAAATTAATTACTCTCCCACGCACCTGACATTAAATAAAAATTTAACAATCTAATTTCGCGTGACTAATCTTTGTGATGACAATGTATTATAATAATTTTGATTTTTCTTTTTCCACAGCAGTTTGTTCAAATCAATTAATCAGATCTCATTTCCCCTATCATTTTTATAAATAAAATAAAACTTAACTTTGTCCGTACCTTTAGAAAATGAATCGTACTGCAAGGAGAAGAAATAAAAACCCTACGAAGACTTGGAAACCGTAATAAATGGAATAAACGTGGTCCTGGATTCAATATGAGGATTAATAGAAGGAAAACCAAGGTAATGGTGTGAAGTATAGGAAATAGTGGAATAACGAAGGGATATTTTGAAAGAAATTAAGAAATTCAGCTACTACTCTAGTACTTCTAACTAGGGATGGTAGGAGAGTAGTAGATATAAAAAGTAGGTTAGCACAGCCAAGGAAGGCTTTCACAAAATAGAGGAATTTACTTACGATTAATATAAGGGTGAATACTAGGTGATCATTGCTAAAAATGTTTGAATGTAGCGACTTTTATTTTAAAGATAACAGAGCACATTTTTTTATCAACAATTGACATGTACGGTCGAGTCGTTTAAACAAATTAATGTATCTAATATACATACATTAAAATTATGAAAATAATTTCATGTGCTTCAGGAAAAGGTATATTTCATAATAAAAATAAAACGTAAGGAAAAATAAATATTCTTGTCTTTCTTTTAAAATTAGCTACATACTCTACTGAGAGCTTCGTTTGAAGCATTTCCACTTCCCTAGTCAAATAAATAATTTTCACCCCTTTAAGGTACAGGAAATATTAATGACTGTTATTTTAGAATGGTCATTATTCACTTCCTTAAGATTATCGGGAACACTACTTCCACACTTAGTCACCAGGTACTTGACGTTGTAGTAATACGAAATTTTTCAATTATTTCACCAAAGATGAGTTACGGTAATGTTCTTGATCACTTCCTCACCATTCCATTACTCACAACTGCTTTCCGCATACACCTCACACGGTTGCCGCTGGTAAGCACGAAGTAATCATTCTTTGCATTCAATAAACGAATCACTGATCTAACTCCATAGTCGGCAGATATTTAAAAAAATTTCTTAGCACCCAGAAACACTGTAAGAAGACGAAAAAGTAAACTGAGAATGGTTTGACTATCTGGAGATGTAGTGTGACGTAAAAGGTAACGATTGAAGCATAAATAATTTTTTGCTCTCTTAAAGTATCAGGAATATTTTTGATTGTCTTAACTCATCCATATTATTTATTGTTTCTTAGGATAAATTAAAGTATCAAGAGAATCATTGACCGCCAGTCATCTTTCCCGTTAATTTGAATTTAACCCCCAAATTTATATACGCCGGGGTTGAAGATCAAAAACGGTAACGGTATCGATGTCAGTTTAATAAGGCTCTAAATTATTTTCCGGGCCAATAGAAGTAAACATCTGGGAAAAGTTGTGCACTTAGTCAGAATTTGTGTGTTTAACCCTGTCAATAAATTCGTAGACGTATACACGTCATGAGAACGTACGAATAAGTTTTTGTTGTCTCATTGCATTATAAAAATATAATTAACCGAGCTTGCGTTGACAAAATATTACATTAAAAGAGAGCAATGGTATCTGAAATTATATAGTTGTTACCAAGGTGGTTGAACGCTTTTTTCTGAGAAGAATATTAACGAAGTTCTCTCATAACTCTAGATCAAACGTAAAGAGCTCTGTGTTCGTTAAGTCTCCCGAGAGGATTGAACGCGGAGTAGCCGCAGCAGAAACTTAAGAAGCGAACAAGCGATAGGGAAAGCGAAAAGAAAGGAGAAGTAAAACCTGAGTGGCAGGGTGGCGGTGTCCGTTTAGGGTATTCGATCGAAATGAATGTTGCAGGGCTGGTGGCCGAGAAACTTTTCATCTTGAATAATAGAAACGCTGACCAGGTGGAAGGATTCACCCCTCACTTATTTTTACGCCTCTCTGTGGATAGTCACCAGCCCTTACTTTAAGGGCGCAGATGCTGTAGAGAAGGTTTCTGTCTCCGAGGCCCAAGAAGAGGAATTTCTCAGATTCCTCAGTTATTCATCTACCAATAGACAAACACAGCGGAGTTTGTTGTTTGAAAGCCAGAGAGAAACTGTTAATGCTTACACTGGCTGCACTTCTCGTAGACTTACTTGAGTGACGTAGCGAATTTCAATTACGAAACACAAATATGGCAGACATGAGCCTTGTCTCGGCAGGCTTCCGAGGTATTCTGCAGAGACGAATGACATTCCTCCTCGACGGTCGTCACCATGAATACCAACAAAAGAATTGAGGAGGCAATCTTCTTCCCTGCATTGTCGGAGGAAGATGACAGAGAAGGTCTTCTAATTAGATCCACTGCGGTGTCAGTAATCCACCATTCTTGAAATATGGACGAAATAACGTTTCGGTAAGAAGAACAAAAGCCTGAAGTTTTATTTCAGGACCACTATTACAATATGAATAGTTATATTTATCTCACTTCATAGAAAGTAAATGAGCTTAATCGGCCTAATTTTTCAGAAATAATTTAAAATTAATGAGAAAAACTCAGTTCATTGTAATGTCAAGAGGACGACGGATCCCCTTCAAATGCCATAATAAAAAAATTAAACTATAAAAATACGAATAAAGCAAGAATTTATAAACATGATGTATTAAGTACAATTAGATGAATATTTATGAAACATTAATTACGATTTATTTAACATAAAAAATGATATGTTGTTCAATCTGCTTAACGTAAAAAACATTGCTGCAGAAATGTCTGTAAATCTGTTAAGCATTTTGTGTTCAAAGCTTAAAAAATACAGATACTTCAATCAATAAATTATGTGACAATTAATCATAATACCAAGTTTATTTATTGTGTTATCAATTTAAGAATTTACCTGATGAAGTCTACAAATATAGACGAAACGTTGTAACTAATTATCAATTTAATTTTTTGCTGACAATTTACCGTGTTTTTATGTATTCGATTGAGAAGTTAGTAATAGTAATTTAAGGGCTCATGAATTTTTATTTATATTGTTGGTATCGTTCTTATTATTATATTTTTTATATAATTGTAAATATTTACAATCAGTGGTAAAGCTATTTAACTTTGACGCACTTGTCAGTCTTCCTATTCAACATATATTATTTTAAAAAGTGGGATAAAAGTAGAGTTACACGAAAAGAATTTGGTGACATGAGTTCTTTTAATAAGAGTGATATTCACAGACATTTGAAAATTTTTCTTAATTAATAAAATACGAAGAATGGCCAAAGTCAGAAATGGTAGAATCTAATGGAAACTACGTTTCGTTCCCACCTTTCAGGACGTCTTCAGTTCACTGATTAAATTAACGTTTGTGTTACTACTGCAACATCCTCCGTGGATCTGGGGACGGAAGGTCTTTTGTAATTCTAAATTCTACTATTTATGACATTTGGCCGTTGTTTTTATTTTCTTATAATATTATTTCAGACTAATTTAATTATTTTGTTTACATTTTTTGATGTTTAATTATGAAAATATATGAGAAAAAAATTATTTTGGCCAATTGAATATATAACTGTGTATTTTTATATATCTAAGACCACGGAAATGAACAGTTATAATTTTTAATCATTAAAAAGACTCTCAATAACATTTTGGCAATATATTTGAACCTTAAAGCATAACTTAATCTACCATACCAATTTTACTTATGAATTTAATCGGTTTAAGGTTACAGTTCTATTATTATAATTTTTTTCAAATATCTGTACTTAGAATGAATTAAAATTTATAGTATTAAAGTTCAGAACTGTATCAATATTTAATGTATTGAAATGAATGGTAAATTTTCTTAATAACTGTATGAAACTTTTTCTGATTATCTTACATATAAGGCACACTGTAGTTATAAAAATGTCTCTTAAAGCAATTACAACTTTTTTATCTCTAATTTTCTAACATTTTGTCATATTAAAATGAAGGCAATCGTCTATATGTGACTCAATACGATCGATTAATGGCATGTAATTTACAACACTAAGCCAGAACACTGTTCATTAAGGAATCATCAAACATGGTGCAAAGCCGTGTTCAGTGTCTGCCGATAAGTCCTCGATTGGGTTTTAGCGACTACCGTACCCAGAACTCTTGTCAACGTTTATCCATGTTTACGTAAACCTTGTTCAATAATATTTGACAGAACACGATAAAAAGGCTTTGATCAAGCGACTCAATATTTAAATGTTTCTTTATTTTTTGTAAGAAAATTACTAGCATTTATTGCCAACAATTAAAATTCCGAATCCCATTTTTTACCAGGTGTTAGCATAACAGTAACAATGCAAGTTATATTTCCATTATTTCAGTAGATATTATTTTCGGGTTTTCTATTGCCTAGATTATTTGAAGTTAGAGGTTTTAAGAATGAACCGAAGTAGAAAAGGATTTATTAACTGGCAAAAATTTAATGAGTGACAACGTTTGTATTGAAATAATTAAATATGAAGAAAACATTATTGTCAGTTGATTATTTTATTTTAAAACTGAATGTCCCGACCGTTTTCAGCATTTCCTTATAGTACCACTATTCATAACTTTCTATTCTTTTCCTGTCAGCGTTTCGCCACAGAAAAAAACGAACATTTTTTATAAAGTTTTCCTAACAGCGTCTAATTACGTATATTGTGATACTCTGACGCTAGGTAAATTATATCTAACATGAAAGGCTGTTGATGATGAACACTACAAGCTTTACTCACACATGCAAGCGTGCATATAGAACCTCCTTTCAACGTGACATAAGCCACGAAATAATTATGTAACTTCTTCCTTAGCCAAGTATATCTTGCAATATGAACTTACATAAACATCAAAGGGTCATAGAATAATTAAAAGTTTGGAAGTTTTTAATCATTAATTCATTGCGAATTTAAGTGAGATCGCTTGAGAAAGGTAGGTTGTCCGTATAACGTCAATTTTGTCTGTTTACAATTGAAAAGATTGACGTAATAATTTCAAGTGAAAATTATTGAGAATATTAATTAATTTGTGTATTTTTACAATAATTTCATTTCAATTATAGTTGAGTAAGAAAATGGGTTTCAACAACTATATTTTCTAGATATTTTATTATTATTGTGTTAAGAATTGGAAGTCAGAATTACAAACAATTTATACTTTATACGTACTCTTATCTATTTAAGAGTAGACGATTTTTTAATTTGTTAGTTTTTAGTCTTCTACGTTCACAGGATTTATAAGTTTACACAACGCTTTGCTTTTCACCCGAAAATAAATGAGACGCCCAATTTCACGTTTCTGAGGAAGTACCTGTAAAATTAAATTATAACGGAGGGAAAGTTTTGAAAGTCTAATATAGCAAATCTTTGGGAAAGGTTGTTGTTGCATCTTGATCGTCTCCCTGATCTCGCCTTGATAAATCTGGAAATAAATTTTTTAAGTAATTTATTTTTTGTGATTAATAAATAAATTATTCAGGCCACAAAATTTATCGAAAAATAATAACGAGTGCAAATACGATGTATAAAACATTTAAATGAATTTAGGTGCAGGGTTACACTGTACACACATAAACACAATGGTGAACCATCTTACTTAAACAGACAAAGACTGAGTTGTTTCATGAAAGGCTGAATGAACATACGCGGGACCTCGACGTTCTTTAATTTGCCGTGATTGGTTTGACAGTCACAGCTGTGTTCTGTGTGACCCCGTATCAATCGATTGACCTCACAGGTCACTTACTAATAGGAGTGCACATTAGGGTCGGCGTCATTCGTATTGAGAACCATTCCGATTACCTCTCTGTGAGTCGTCGCGCGACCTGAAAGCACCGTTCTCTACTTACATGGCTCGCGTTTAAATGCTGCTAATTTGCAGCACACAAACGCCCAAACCTCCCCGAACCATTATTATTCCACTCCAATTTGTTGCAACTGCATACACACACACAACACAACACACACACACACTCATTCACGCCAACACCATTGCAACAGTAGTAAAAAAAATTCAGCCAAGTACCATAAATTATGTTTGAACTCATCAGAGTTATTTGAACTGCTGGATTACCCACGGTACACTTCACACCAATTTTTTTGCATTGTTGTCACAAACAAAACAATTATTTTGTGACCTGGTTAAATGACTTCGTGTTTCCACAAATAATGTGCACGGTGAGTGTTTCTTTGCAAGCAAGAAATTTTCAATAAATTATTCACCTACCATGAGCTGATGAGGATCAATTATTTCATAATAATTGATTGATTGCTTTAAGAAACTATAAATTTTCGTTATTCTGGTTTTGCTGCGTTCATTTTCATTAACGTACTACAGTTCATAACGACCAGAATACTGGTTTTAAAATATCTTGAATTTTGTCACACTTTCGGTCAATGTCATAATCTCTCATTATCCCATCACAACCCCGCCTTTCACTATACACATGAAATCTCGCTGTTTTAATACGGTATTCTAAGAAAAGGTACTCAAGAAAAGAGAGAAGAAATAAAAGAAAGGAGTAACAAAAGGATGCAGTATCTCATCCATGCTGTTTAACTTTTATATAGGACAGGTGAAGAAATTTAAAACGGGATATGAAAAAAGAATCAAACTGCATGCAGTAGACAGAAAACTCCTACGGATTGCCAATGATATTGTAGTATTAGGGGGGTCAGACGAAGAATTGGAAACCATAATAAATGGCACGGACGTGGTCCTGGAGAAATAGTTCAATATGAGTATTAATAGAGAGAAAATCAAGGTAATGGAGTGTAGTACGGGAAACACCGGAATAATAAAGGGTGTTAGATTGAGAAGGGATATTTTGACAGAAGTTAAGGAATTCGGTTGCTTGGGAAGCGTAGCTACTAGGAAAAATAGACATAAGGAGTAGGATAACACAGGCAAGGAAGGCTTTCACAAATAAGAAAAAATTTCTTACGGATAATATAAGTGTGAATATTAGGAAATCATTTCCGAAAATGTTCGTATGAAGTATGGCGTTATATGGTTTAGAAACATGGACAGTAGGAGTTTCAGAAAGTAAAAAAATAGAAGCCTTTGAAATCTGATTCTATTGGAGAATTCTGAAAATCAGGTGGGTGGATAGGGTAAGTAAGTAACCAGGAAGTTCTGAGCAGAATAGGGGAAGAAAGAACAATTTGGAAGATTTTGACCAAGTAAAGGGACATTTTGAGACCTGGAGGTTTAAATTAGCCTTAGAGGGACATGTGTGGGGTAAGAACTGTGGTGACTCATGACCCCTACATATAAGCGGTAAAGCAAAAATAATTGAGTTTTTGGTATTCCCGTACAGCAGGACGAAAGACGAGGGTGGTTTGGTGAGGCCGAGTAGGTGGGAAACGTCGCCGTTTACAACATTAATTGTTGCCTGGAGTGCATCGTATTTGCACAGTTGGTCCGGGGAGCTGTCCTGAGAAAGTCGGGGTGAGAGAGCAGTGATTGAGGAAACAACAAGCGTAAAAGTTAATTTCGGCATGTTCGGGAAAGAAGATTCATTTGTAGTACGGAAAAAAAAAGATTTAAGCTGAAGAAGAGGCGCTAGAGGAGACGTGTTCAGCAAAGGAACATCCGGCAACGGTCAACCAGGAACGACGTCACCAGGCCATTGTTAACATCTGGTAACGGCATTTTTACCCAGTTTCCACTTAAACCATTCTCGTTGATCCGCGATTGTTTAAATTTCAATTATATCATTCGTCACCCGCGTTCCCGAGAGCAGCCTTTTAGAAGCTGCATAGATTCTTTTTGCTTTACCGACTGAGCCAATTTGATTATACATTTTATTCGTAAATTTATATTTTTATTAAAACTTAATTTGAGTTATATTTCTTTTGGAAATTTTATAATGTAATATCATCATAATTAAATGGAATATATTCAAATTAAATATACTCTTTTTATTATTTATCAATTCCTAGTTATAATAATATTTTTGAGGTGTAAACAAAGACCAAACACCACAGAACAGAGGATAGAGGCCAATGTTGTAACACGATAAGTAGATTATGGAGGATGTGGGATGTGCTAGTTCTGTGGAAATGAAATGCATGTGCAAGATGGGTTGCATCAGACAAGTCTCAGGAGTGAATACCACAAGAACATTCGAATGTAAATAATTCAAATCTGTAATAGTTTTATCGATTAAGAAATGTACCTAATTAATTCCCAAAGGAGAATAATGTTTTAAATTACAACATCTGTAAGAGTTTTGTCCATCATATTAGGTACACAAAGAAGGAAAACAAAGTTACATTCTACATCTGTAACACTTTGTTCCATTGAAAATTTGTCCCGTTGAAGTTCACAAATATGGACAAGCCTATTAAATAAATATTAACTAATTGTTTCTGGGAAATTTGGCGGGAATTTGTCATTTCTTAATGACTTAAAATGAAAAAAAAACTTTTTTGTCCGAACATTTCATTTTACATCAAGTGCAAAATATGTTTTATATTGTTATAGACATGTACGGAAATTTAATTGTTTGGAGTTTGGTTGGATATATACAAAATTATAATAGCTTTTTGCACTTTTTTTTACAATCTGTATTACTATTTTGTCTCTGTGTTAATTTAACAGAAATTTTGGACAGCACAAGTCACAATGTTCTGCTATTGTCATTATGAAATAAATAAATAGGCTAAAAATGATGTTAACTAACATTACATTTAAAAACCTCAGAGTATTGATTGGAATAATGTTCAAATGTTAGACGTAGAAATTAGTTATTATCATAGACCGATGAGCAAAATTATCTACATTAAATAAAACCGGACTTCTTGACATGTAAATATAGATACACACAACTTAAATTCCGTATAAAATTCAATAATTTTGTGATTTCTTGTGCATGCTTGATTCTTTGAAATGTAGATCTTGTGGTTTAAATTAAACAATTGATGAACTTTTACAGACTTTTATTATAAAATTTACTTTTAACGACGTTTCGGCATGTTTTAAGCCTTCTTCAGGTTTTTTCCTCCCTGTTGAGGAAAATGTACAGAACGTTAACATTAGGGCGGTGAAACTGAAACAGATTTTTTAAAAACATACGGAAACAATTACCACAACAATGTCAAAACATAACAGAAATTTCATCAGAAGTCCAACAAATAGAAATCCGAAGTAACACTTTAACTCATTTCCCACACGTAATTATTGCTAGACTGAATGTTGGCCAGGAATCTGAGAATTTCCAACCTACCTGCCAGTGGCAAGGGAGTGACAAAGAGTAACGGGAAGCGTCAAATCTCAAATATTTAAGTAATCACAGGGAAAAGAATTATAGATAACACAGTAGTAAATGAACCAAGTTAAACTAAAGCAATACAATAAAAATTATATATATGAGAATAAGAAATGAAGAAAATAACGTGTTTTAAGTATAACATAAATTACTCGTGCCATTTTGCGAATTGAGCGTGTTTTTAGTGGATCTTATGTGTATCATTTCGGATAAGTTCCGTTTGTATAAATTGTGTTCAACATCAAGAATTTCAACCTTTTCCTAGTCAAAATAGTTTTTTCCTGCAGCCTACGTGTGGTGACTACATTATGGATAGGCAATTTGTAGTTGTTCTTATGTTCCTTAAATGTAGTTCGCAACGCACGCTTCGTTTGACCTATGTAACATTTTTGGAAATTGGGCGCACTGCAATTGTGGTTTAAAAATTGCTGTTGATGCATTGTGAGTTTTCGACCGGTTACAACAATGTGAGATTTCCGATATGTTTCCTGGCCATTGTTGTGACTCATTTCGACCCAGGACGCTGCAGCAGAAACATGAAAGTTTTGTAATTTTTTAAAATTGTAAGTAAAAAGTATAAAATTTTATTTATTAATTTCTATTCAAGCATTTATATTTAATTACACAATTTTATTTTGTAAAATGAACTGCGGAGGTCCGTAAAGTTACGAAATGTTTTCTAATTAAAATAATTCATTTATGACTTTTAGTCACTGTTCTTATTTTATTTATAATATTAATACACATATTATAATTACGTTTAAGAGCATGTCATTATTTAATTCCGTGAAAATATCGATTTACGTCAATAAATTACCAATTACACCGCTTTTACGCAATATTGAAGACATCCCGAAACCTCGTACGCGGAATTAACTAATGAACTGCAATCTAGGTTTTCGCCATTATAATGAAGAAACCCGGAGAAGATTAATGGCCCAGACCCTTTTTGTCTAGACACGAAAACACTTTATTAAAGGTTTGTATGAGAGAATGGAGTTGCTTTCGAACAGCCTAAAACAGAAAGGGAGGAACTTGTAGGCGAATACGAGGGGGAGGCAAATGCAGCATCACATATTTTCTCAATTTTCAACCTCTACCCCTGATATTTTTCAGTTTACTCCTTCCTCCCGCACCCCGTCTCACTATCCTACTCTCCTCAACAGTCTTGATTACCCCAACTTCACTCTCACGTTAATTAACAAGAATTGTTGACTATAAATTCATTACCGTGGTGCGAAGGAGGCGGAGGAAGAGGAAAAAACAAAATACAGTGCTGTGAGGAAGCAATTTATTATTTGTCTCTTCACTCCTCCCTGTTCCCCAAACCAGACACCTTGCAATGAGACGTGATTTATAACAGCTTGATGTCTTACAGCGCCTCCCCCCCCTGCCCCCTCCCCCCTGCGCCATCCGTGTAATCAGCTGTTATTTTGGCGCTGTACCGCAATTTGGAGTCTTCCCACACCAAACTTGGAGGAAGGAAGACACCCTGTGTGTGTGTGGGACTTAATGAACGGTTTATTAGCTGCGATGCCAGAAAACAATCTCTAAGCAGGAGCGTCTGCTGAGGCACGTATTTCTCAAGTGCTTCGGCATTCCAGGGCGTCGCGACGGGAAATGTGCTGGGGAATGTGGTGACTCAGGAGAAGGGGTGCTTTGAGGTGTACAACGAATTTGCATTCAGTATATCTCCTTACTTATTACAGTGAAAGTAATGCGCACCGCACGCTCCACAAGACACAACGACCTTATAAAAGATTACTCTCACGGTAAGAAGTTTGTATTGACTTCAAACTAATGAATCCTTTCCTCACTTCATCATTTATTATATAGCTAAGAACCAGTTTTCAGTCAACAAGTTAAAATACACGAAATGAAAATGTTGACCGCTTGTTGAGGGTGTTTTACGTGCTTCGATCTTTGACCCATACCGGTCCGATAATTTTGAAAATAACGGACGTTTCAAAAATTAAATTCAATATGAATTTTATTGTCTCTCATAAATTTTCTCATTGGCACCGTCTTCAAGTAAGAAATATTTATCAAACGTCGCAAGTATTAAAAATTAATCTTTCTTGAAATTTAACGGAAATTAGTCAATGCAACTGTTACTACACCTTACTTATAGACAAATTAATAAACTTCTGAAGAATTAGGATTGTGACTTTCTTTTAATAACCATCATTTTACAATACGTCATATCCATTGGTGAAAATTAATTGAATGAAGCTCAGAAGAGTTGTAATTTAAACTAAATATATTAATTACTGAATAATAAAACAACCATAAATAAAAATACAACTAATTAGACTGCGTTAAGAAGGTTAAGGATGGTGAGGGATTTGGTAAATACAACGTTTAAACCAACTTAAAGGACTTGTTCAGGAAAATAATTAAATGAATGAACTATTTACCTAAGTAGAATTTGGTGTCATGGACAATCTGTAAATATAAACAGTTTATCAATTTAATTAATAATTAGTATTAGGGGTATATGGGTGCGAAACGTGGACGATAGGAGTTGCGGAGAGGAAAATAATATATACTTTCGAAATGTGGTGTAACAGGAGAATACTGAAAATCGGATTGGTGAATACAGTAATTAACCAGGACGTTTTAAGAAGAATAGGGGAAGAGAGATCAGTTTGTAGGAGTATAACCCAGAGAAGGCATAGATTAATAGGCCATGTTTTGAGACATAAGGGTCCTCTAAAATAAGCATTAGCGGAAAGTGTGTGGGGGCAAGAACAGAAGAGGTAGAGCAAGGATAGAATGCGCTAGGCAGATTGAGAACGATGTGGGATATGGTAGCTATGTAGATTCTGAAAAGGCTTGTGCAGGATTGGTAAGCATGGAGGGTTGCATCAGACCTGTCCTATGAATGATCCAACAATAATAACAACCTGAATGAGTTCTAAAACTTGTATTTGTATTAACTGAAAATTATTTAATTAATTTCTGACTTATTGACCGAATTTTTAATTATTTTAAATTTGTATTATTTAATAAGTCGTTTTTTAAATTTTCGGAGTCATTATTTCACCCCACATATAATCTTTGACATCTGTGCTACTAATTTGAGTTAATGGTGAAAAGAAAGCGGGTATTCGGAAATTTAAATGTCACTTTTCCATAAGTAGCTGAGCAACATAACCAGATGTTAACGTGTTTCATCATAATGCATATAGTAGTGTAAATAATTTTTGTAAAATTATATTATTATAATATGTACGAAATATTATGAAGTCCGTGTGTGGTTGTTGTAAAGTCATTCAATAAAAATAGGCACAAACTAAAGGAGTGAAAAACTGTATTAGGTGATTTTGGGTGCTAATCACAGTAGCGCATCATTTCGTTTGTGGTCCCGCTTTGTTTATAATAGAAGTGGCCTAATTGACGGTTTGTGTGGTCCTCCTTTATGTTGTTAACTATGGTGGCACGAGCGTAATGCCCCTAATTTTCCTACCTTCATAGTGAGTACTCACTGACCGCTCAGTCACTCTTCAATGCTCCCACAATTCCCTGCATCATTTATACATTCGAATTGGGCCCAGGTCCTCTTTATCCATAATTGTGTGCTTAGTCGGAAATCAAGTCGAATGGGAGAATATGGCACCTTCCATCGATTGAAATCAACTTAGACACCCTTAAAATGTATTTCCGTAAATTAACAATAATTTCTACTGTACTAACAAAAATTGTATCCATATGGAATGTACCTATGGACATTTTCAAAGGAAATATTTTTTACCTGGATATTTATTACTTTTTAAGATTAATATTTATACCGCTAGGGTTTAAAAGGATCCAATTTTTGGTATTACCTCCTGTTGTATTGATAACTAATACTAGTCTGACATTTTTATTAAACCGATATAGGTCTCTGAAGAGACTTCTATCCTAAAATAATGTACATGGTAAAGTCCCCTATGCGAAGAAGAAGCTCCTACTTTGTCTCGTATATAGTACGTTATAAATTATCTTAATTAAGATAACATTTTCGTTTTAGAGAAAAGAATTCTATTAAGCACAACAGTATTATTTTTATATAAACTTTTTAAAACTTTTATACGTTTAACATGGAATTTTGAGCACAAGTAAAATTACATATGGTAGTAACTTTGTCAGTAAAATAGTTTTTTATAATAAATTTATCTAGGAACAGTAAATAGGGAAAGAACTTTAATGGTGCTTCCCTGTAGCCAAAATTGATTATTAAAATCCTAAAAATAGTCAAGAATTTTTTTTTGAAATTCTGAAAATATTTTCAGCGTTTATTACGTCTTCTACATTGTAACAATGTTTAAAATGAAACAAGGTTTTTTAATACATAAATAACTCCTATTGGCATGTTTTACATTATTATTGGTTAGCGTATCACTTATAATGAAGGTAATGTTTCTTACTTTTAATGAAAATATTTCCTGTAATTAGTTTCCTGGGGCATATAAGGGCGAAGGTTGGAAACATAGATTCTAGAAAGAAAATTCTTGCTGAACCACAGTTTTGTACTCAAGAGGATTAAACATGTAGAGGGTGGAAGGGAACAGGAGAATAATTCAATAAGGAATTGTTGTCTGCTCGTAATGAAACATCTCTCCACGTTTTCCCACAAGCATCATTTCACCTCCCCACACAAACCAGTCACGTAATTCTATTAAGATCATCTCATCTCTTCTCCATTACGCCAGCCCTCCAAACAATTCCCCCCTTCCCCCCTCACCCTACTCCCTTGTCAAGTAATGTGCACATTTGAAATTCTCCCGCTGTCTCGGAAGTTCGTGGGACGATAGTAAAATAAAAACAGTTTTTACGACCTTAGAATCAATGTCTACACTTGAATAAAAGTAGTAGTGTGAGCTTGAAAGCAGTTGTGAAATTTTATTTACATTTTCGGTTCTCAGGGGATGATTCTCCCCTTACTGAACTTATCTGGTTTCTGCTTCCAATTATTCTCCACTTTAACGTGTGTATATTCGTGTGAGAAATTTCACTCCTTCTTTCCACCAATTTTTGCATTGTAAGAATCGTTTCAATACCAGATTTTGAATATTAATATTTTTCTTCGTTATATCGATGCTTTCTGACGTGCATGCGTGCACATTTTTTAATTCCAAAACTCCTTAACGTCGTACAACACTACCACGATGCGTCTTTCTACATCTCTCCTCTTCTTCTCATCCATTTCGAACTGTTTCCAGAGTTCAGGCTGCAAATCCAATCTCTCAAGGCTAATATTACTGAATAAAGTCCTAGTAGACTGAGGGCGAACATCTTGTCGCATTACGTTAGGAATTCAATAACATTCGCACAAATCAAATTTAAATCCTAAAAACTTATAAGGCAAAAATAAAAACATTAAAATAATATTAAAAAAAGGTTTTGAAATATGTGTATAGATAAACTATTACAACTTTATTTTAGAAGTGTGCCCTATAATTTTAGTATTCTATAATAACTAAGTAACAAAATCTGTATCTTAGAAAAATTATTTCGTACCTAGCGTTAATTATCTCACAATCATTATTGTACATTTAAAGTATTAATAATATTCTACTCCGGTCAACATTTTTCCAATTTTTATGTTCTAAGTTGGAATTGGTTATAAATTCATGACCTTTCGGACAGTATATTTTTACTTTGTTAGATTAAGTTCCCTATTACTTTTAGAACTTTTAGGGATCTTAATTAGATGCTTGGATAGAGTGAGAGTTGTTAGTATACTCGACAGGGATTTTAGCAAAGTAATTATTCATTATTTTTTGAGTTTTATTCCTATTCTGAATATTTTACAGTACCGAGAAGCCAAATTGTTGTGCCTGCTTTCTCGGAGTTGCAGAACTACTCCAATTTGTGGGTCCATTGAATACACCCCCGTTGACCATCTTGCGGGTCAACACTACACGCATTAAGAAGCCAGTGTGTGTTTGGGGGGAGGGGGACCATCTATCTAACCCCCTGCAGACACCGTTATTCTTGCACCCCGTGGTGCAGGCCTGGGGTTTAGTCGTCGCATTACCGTTAATAGCAGCGCGCCATTTGGCCGGCCACAGCACCGGACCCTGCGTAAACACGGCTAATGTGGCTTAAGCTGCGACACGCAGCTGGACGAGGTCCCACGCTCCAACGTCTTCCGACTCGGATGCTGTTGCTCCTTAAACCCTGCCTGCAGTCCCGCGGCACACGAACAGACGCCCTTTCACGTTAGAGCCTTTTTCTTTCTGCGGCTAGACGTTCTTGCTCAGTGTAGCTTAGTAGTTGAAACTACGCCAAAATAATGAAAATTAGAAGCTGAACGAGCCACATCTATCTAATTAAAATGATTTTGCAAATTATTATATCCAACGTCAGTGCCCGCAATTTAATAAATAAATTTTTATTCTCATAATGCACTGTATTGGTCTCTGTGGTGTCCTTATTTACTGAATAGGTTCAGTTAATCTAAAAATTGAGACAGGAAGACGCCCAACAATTCAGCTTGGATATAAAGAGCATACGAAACTTATTCGGTTTCTTGGAGCATTGGTTCTATTAACCGCACCTTTGGGTAAAATAATTATTCTTTCACGCTTCTATTAGGTCGAAATTCAATATATGAAAGACAGTATTTTCTTGGTTGTTGAAACATTTATAGAAATCAGTGAAATAAATTATTCAGAATATTTAAACCTAGACCAAGTACTCTATTTGATCTATTCAAAGATCCTTTATTTTCCGTAATTACACTGGCGGTTTTTAAAATATGTTGTTGTTATTGTTCTCTTCAGTGCTTAAAGTGGTCTGATGCAAACCTCCATGCAAACCTATTCTTTTTAAACTTTCTTATTTATAAATAACTAGGATATTCAAAATCCTCTCTACTCAGCGCATTACATCGTCACCATCCGTCTTCTGATCTTTCACCACACACTTCCCTTCAAATATTATTTTATCTATCCCTTCTCTTTGCCTAAATGCTCAAGGTTGTTCTCTCGTCTCTTATTGCTTAGAACTTCCTCTTTATTTATCGTATCCATGCATCTGATTTTTAGCTTTCTTTTATAGCTCCACATCAAAGGCTTCTGTACTTTTCCTTCCTACAACTTCATTCGCCCAAGTTTCACAACCATATAACGCCACACTTTATACCATAATTTTTCTTAATGGTTTCCTTATATTCATATTTATATTAGCCGTACGTAAGTTCCTGTTTTTTTGCTGTGATATTCAACACTTTATGTCTACTATTTTTCTGTCACCCCTAGTTATTATACTCTACAAGTAGCAGAATTCTTCAACTTCTTTGATATTATCTCTTCCCAATTTAACACCTTTTGTCATTTTACTATTACTCATACTACACTCTATACCTTGGTTTTCCCTCTATTAATCCTCATGTTGTACTCTTCCTCCAGAATCACTTTCATTCCATTTATTATGCTATCCAAGTATTTCTCTGACTCACCTAATACCGCAAAATTATCTGCAAACCTTAGGAGTTTTATTTATTCTCCTGGCAGTTTGATTTCCATATTCTTTGTAAATTTTTCATCGCCTATTCTATGTATATTTATATAACTAAGTAAGTAATATAAGCTTCTTTTAACCAATTTTCAACTAAGTTTGTTACTATATTCAAATTTTCAGGTAACTAAAAATCGAATATTAAGCTATGATAATTCTTTGGATAAATATTTTGATTTAATTTTTACTTATGTCATTATTGAAAATTCCAAGGAGTGACGTCATTACCACACTTGCAAAATATTCAATTTATTTATTTTTTAATATTTTATTAAAATATTACGACGCTTAATTTACTTAATTATCCATATTACAATATGGAATATTCTACTGCAGTTATAACCTTTTCACAACACTTTCCTAATTTCCTTCCTGATGATACTACTCCCGGGTTAGTTTTATTTTATTTCTCAATTAATGTTACTCGTCCTATTCTCACACGTGTTCTCCCTTAGTCGTACTGCGACTGTAACTGTTTACGTACTGTCGTCGGAGTTTGTAAACATGGAGCTTCATTATGCGACTCTCCAGCAGCGTTAGTGGATTGCTAACGTCAGCTTAAGTAAGCAAATAGAGGCCAAACTGACCAATTTACACAGAACAATCACTATTCTGCAAGAAAACGTGACTGCATGATACATAAACATATAGACAAAATTTGTGACCGGTTTTCATGCTTTTAAAACAAGCGTATTTTCCTTGAAATCTTTCTATCTTTTATAAACATTTATCTTAACCTCTCTAATTTCCTTATTTCCTTATGTTAATAGAGATTCTTTGGTGGAAATGTAAACTTTTTATATTGACTCATGCATTACCAACAGGGAGTTCTTAGTTCGGCTTAATTAGTCATCGTAGTGAGAAATATATGACTTTCCTAAAGATTATGTTGTAGAAAACTATATTTACATGTGAAATTGGGGAGTATTTTCGCTTTAAAGGAACTACGAATTATTATCTCTTTCAGACTTAAAAATACGCAATTATTATCTTCGTCTTTTCCATCCATTTATCTTGATTCTGGGTAACTTCTTAGCACGCCTTCGTGATTTAGGGTACAGGGAGGCGAATGACAGGTCTCCCTACCCACACTCCATAGCTCCACAAGGACAATGACTGTCCGAAGGGTTTATTCCGCTACACAGCTTCGCGAGCAAAGAATTCATGTGGAAAATGGAAATATGACAGAGTTGGAGGGAGTAAAGGGGGTAGATGGATGCAGCCAAAGTCTGCAATAGAAGGGATGGGAATAAATCCTAGCAATGTTGCCGTATAGCTCAAGGGATTGAGATGTACAAATATATTCTCGTACCCCATCGGACAACCCTTCCAATTAAAAGCAGCTTAGTGCAAAAATTAACTGGGTCTTGATTTCCTAAACCCCCTCCCCATGGAACAATGGCATTTGCGGTTGCCACCACAACATAAAATTCATTTTATTTTTTAATTCACAGGGCTTTCTGTTACGACAGTAAAAGAATGCTGTTATTAAAAGGCTGCAAGATTTTTTTTATTTGATGAGAACTGTTGACAGAAAAATAAAAACAGTAATTTTAAAAGAATTATAATTTTCCTATCACTTACAGCTGTAAATTGCACGCATAAATCCGTATTAATTATAAGTAACTGTTTCGGCGCATATTTGCGCCTTCTTCAGGTTTATAATCAAATTATTGTTAAAATCCAATTGTCAAAAGCTATAAAATTGTTGTAATCGTTAATTTCTTTCTACCAAAGTCAGGTCCGAGGCAGCACTAAGAACTTATCTAGTCAACAGTTTGCACAAGACTCGGGCAAAGAAATCGCATTCAAAGCATATGGTAAATTATAGATTTACACAAATAATAATAACATACATACTTGATATTTATAGCTTTGCTCAAGGTGGTTGAAGGTACGTGTTACTTAATACTTCTATAATCATAACACATGGGAGAAGACGAATAGTAATTTTTTAACTACCGATTTTAATACCAATCGTTTGCTACCATTAAAAAATTAGTTTTAATTCAATATATTCTAGACCAAAAATGGATGGATAAATAAAAGGAAGAAGACGCACGCTAATGACCGACTGGCTATATTCAGAGCTAGACAATCCCTGAATAGGATTATGTATAATCAAGCGGATTTATTGGAGGATTCTATCCACGAATTAACTCGTTTCAATTTGTGTAAATTCCCAGTTCATATGGAGTCTACTCGTTAATGTGTAATACATATTCACATATTTCAAGTATTTCATTATCATGAATTTTGGTAAAAGGAAAGGTACAAACTTTGAATGTTAAAATAATACGGTCGATTAAACTTATGTAGTGCAGAAAGGTAAATTTTAATTGCTTCCCATTGGAGAAAGAAAATTACCATTTGCAAGCCAACGTTAGCCGTATTAAGATTCCTCTCCCTTCTTTGCCATTGCAGAAACAAGGGCACATCCCTCTCTCGTTCCTTCAATAGCGATTTTAACAAAATAATAGACCTGACATTAGCCTGCAAGGAAAAATGAGGGGGAAAATTTATTCAGAAAGGTGAATATCTACCGAGAGTTCGTGAAATGGAACAGGTAATTTGTATCGTTCTTTGGATGTTACCGATACAATGATAATATAAAAGGGGTTGCTTTATAACCTGTAATATTTTCCATGGGCATACAAAGTAGTTACGGAAATGAGAAATTCAAATGCAAATGGAAATCAAGTAATTTTTTTGGCGAAATATTATAGCGCACATAAATTATAATCCAATGTTTTTTCTTAGTTTCCAGTGTTCTCCATTTTATTTTCAGAATGATTCAGGTTAAATTTCTTGTTAAACTGGAATTCACATAGTAATTCATTGACTCAAAATATGGCCTTAGTTCCTCAGTTCGTCTAGTGATAAACGAATAAACATTGACGATTGTATCTTCAAAAATATAACAGTAATTTAATTTAAATTTTTTTTCTAAATTAATGCAAGTTTTTATCAAAATGGTTTACCAGTAAGAAATATACCGTGTAATACAAAATATTTCATTTCTATTAGGTTAATTTTTTTCTTTGCAAAAAAAAATTATAATTACACAAGTTTCTTCGATTAAACGGTTAAAATGAAAGATACACAATCATTAAAAGCATAATAGATTAAATAACAAGTAAACATTTTAACCACATTCAAATACTAATAAAACCTACACGATAGGTAGGTACACGTTTCAATGGTTTACAGCTCCTAGCTTAATATTATTCGGTTACATTTTTAGTTTAACGAGAAATTATGCTATATGAACTTAATATCATGCTGCATGATAAAGACACCCTGAAAATTGGTTAAACGCAGAGAATATTTTTTCCCTTGTATTTTATAACAGTCAATTATTATCTCATCTGAGGTTAAATAATAATAACAACACGTTTTATTCAATACGTAGGTATACATTTAAATAAAATTGATTAAAATTTAGTCTGACCATAGGAACATGTGAATATTTTTTGAACCGCCAACATGACGTCACAGAGCGTCCATCGTGGTCCTGTCTGCGGTTTTGCGGCTTGGATTTCGGTGAAGTGGGGTGGAGGTAATGTGTGCTTCTAAAAAATTGTGATCACTTCAAAAGTTATCCCTGTATAGGGGGGAAAACGCATGGGCTCAGCCGATATTTCCCTATTTACGGTGTACATATTCTAACAAAGAGAAAAGCACTACGTATGGAAACATAAGTCACGGAAAAAAACGTATTTTTCAGCCGGAATTGCTATTTAAAATTCGATATTTACTGCATAATGTGACAGGTATATGTTTCAATTAATTGCCCATAAATTATAATATATATTAATTTATCCATACATAAACTAAAGCAAGTTTGAAAATATTTAACGTTTCATTATTTTTTAAACACAATAAAGAAATGCACAATTTAAAAAATAATAACTTAACTTACTGTATTGCACATTTCCTTAAAAGACTTCCTGGTTCTATTGTGTTACAATACTCATATAACCACAAAATATTTATGAAACTAGAGGAATTATTTACGTTTTGGAAATAAATAGACGATACATAAAATTATATTTCCTCGAAAATAAAAGATAAATTAAAGAAACGAAATAAAAGTATTTCCGGAATAATCCTCAGTGAATCTAAATGGAGAATCATGTAATTTCTCTATAAATTTATTTAGGAATTACTGTACTGTAATTTTAACACAAATTATACCATTCAAAATTTATGATTAAAGAATTATTTTCATTTTTAAATACGACTAAACATTATATTGGCGTAATAAACTAATACCCAGTGCAGATATTTTATAATGTGGTGGAAAGAGTAAGGACTTGTAGATGAAAAATTTATTAAAACTCGAGGTCTTGAATATAGAACTTTCGGCAAATGAAAAAAACCTTAATAAATAAAAATACCAAAGATTTAATACAAATATGTGAATATATTTGTAGATGCTCATCATGGTTTATAAAAGCTAGCAAAAAATTATTATTATCGATTCATGCTCCGAGATACATTACTGTGACGTCACCAACCACTCCGCTACAATCAATTCTCAAGATAACCTCTAACCTCAAAATAGCGTTTTAAACAACTTTGAAATTTTATTATTCTGCAAAAAGCATAGAATAAAAAAATTAAAATACGTATAACCAACTATCTAAAATTCTCATTTAAAAATTGGCCAACCTTCCATTAAATTATAATGTTTAAAAATATTTTCGGTTTGGGTGTATAGTTTGTCTTAGGCCAATGAAGTTTGAAATCTGCCGTGGTTACTACAAGCAAATATTTCGTGTATATGATCATCATCTTTCCGTGTGTCGTGTTCTGGTTTGAAATATTAAATTTCAGTTCATAAAATAGGTTAAGAATCTATTGAATTAACACAGATGGGATTCATGGAAGAAAAGTTTGTTGTTGAATTTATTTCGATGGTGGTATTAATTTCCTGTCTATAAATTTAAATTAGTTATATAAGTATTTACTTTATAAAAATTGGAATAAAACTAACTAATTTGAGATCAAGGGTACCACTCTGCACCGTTATTCCTTTGACGAAACTAAAGCCAAGAGTATCCGATGCCTCCCGAGCGTTTCAGGAAGCGACTGTTATGCATATAGGGATGATTAGGACTAACTCGTTATAGTGGAGGAATAGAAATGTAAACAATTTCTTCTTCTAAGAGAATAAAAATAGAAAATTCGAACCTAGTTTGCAGAGTGTTAAATTTAGTCAGTTTAATGGAAATAATTCGTTAATCCATTGATAAATTGAAAATAAACGACTTAATGTGTTGAATTTTGTGTTGGTGAGTAGGGAATAGATGTAGATAAGTATAACTAGATAGCAGTGATTCAAACACGTAGTGTAATCAGTTACTTGTTTTTGTAGGATTACCGGTCGCGGGTCATTTAAAGCGGACGCATCACGACAGAATGTAATCAACTCCGAGTCACATGCCTATTGAGGGTTTTAACGTTCTTTAAATCACCGTAAAAGCCGAGCAGAGTGCCATTAAAAACAACACTGAACCAGTGCTTACACGCACAATTTTGTTCCCAATGTGTTAATGGCCTCTACCTCTTCCCATCCCAATCCCCCAGGTGACTAATTGGGCAGGAACCCCTTCCCCCATTTCGGAGGATCTGTCAAGAGCGTTCCGGGCGATAACAACGTACGACCCTGGCGTTAATAATAACCTTCATTAGGCTATCAATTATGGCTTGCCACCGGAAGTTACGGGGTGAGAGTTCGCCACCCTCCACACCCCGGGGGTTGCAATCGGCAGCAATAAACTTGACCTCCAGCGGCCATTCCGTTTCCCCTAAAAAATACTCTCTCCGCTCTGGCAAAGCCTCGACCCTTCTAGCTGCGATATTAGCTTAAAATTCAAAATAACACGACTACAACGCCACAGCTATTACAAGGCCCTCAAGAGGAACAGAAATAATAGTAGCAGAGGTTAAAACTGCCCCCTGGTGGTGGCGTACTGTGGGCGACGTATAAAACCCATTAACCCCCACAGCTGCAGCTGCATAAGAGAAAATCGGACTGAAGTTTGAGAGCTGCGTGTCCTCTGCTAACGGCATATCTGTGAAGCTCATTTCTCATTCACGTTCGCGAGAGGAAGGGAAACAAAAATACACACCAGAGCTGCAAGGGACCCGCGGGCTCCGGACTCTACTTGTAATGCAAGCTTTTTCCTAGCGTCTGTGTAAGATAAAATCTGGCTGTAAATTTCCACGGATCTTTCTTTTTAAAGGCTGTATATAATAGCAATTGAGTTAAAAGCAAAAACATTTCAGTATACGGCCGTCCAAAAGTGAAACTGCAACTTCGTTACGTCACATTTAAAATCATTCTTTACATATATAAATAAAATAGGGCGTTAAAAAATTATTAAATAAAATAAATTAACAACCACATTTGTCTCTTCTGCTGGTGTTAAATTTTGAAATTTTCATGAAAATATGCCTTTGAAATTTCACACATTTGTCATCTTTTCATAATTGGGAATCATAATTACCCAACTGAATGATACAGACTTTAAAAATATTAAATAATTAAAGGAAAATAATTCACAAACAGCTTTATTGACACATTTCTTCCATCACCATATTTTGGACTTGTTCAAGAATTAACTTTTGAAGTTTTGATAAAAAATTCTAATAAATTAAATTATTTACCCACTATTTTCACAGACACAGGCTGTGTTCATTAAATGAAGTTTCATAATTACAGTTTGACCTCTTCAGATGTTAAAGTTTTAAATTTGAAAATATGCTGCCCTTGAAGGCGGTTAAATTCAGATTGTCACATTCCGTATCTTTCTAATAAATTTTAACCCCTAAAGAAGTCCCAATTATGTTGAAGTAACTTCTTTTGGTCCAAATTAAACCTGCTCCTGTGAAATGGTCGTTAATTTGGTCAATTCATTTATTTGAGTATCAATTATTTGAAATGTATAAACAAATAAATATGAAAGTAACCAATAAGTCAGAATATGTTACATTATTCAACACACTAGATTATTCCACAATTTCAACACCTTCAAGAAAATAGAAACTGACCTCAAGCGTTAAATTTCTCGAATTGATAACAATATATGTATTGTAATGTACACAATAAAGTTTATTATAAATAAAGTGTGATAAAATGCGTTTTTGGTGTTTCTCGGGAGAAAAATTGTTAAACTGATGTCATTAAAGTAATAAGCGATGAAATTAGGGTACAAAACGAGGGAACAAAACGAAAATTTGATAATTGACTTCTGATGGCGATCGAGGGGTTTCTCTCGATGGCGTGAGCTCTCGTTTTCGTCGTCGCAAAAGCCAGTAGACGAGAAATAGTCGTCAGTAAGGACAACTGGTCTGGAGCAGATTTCTCCGGGAATTTGAAACAGACAGACGTGGAGAAGTCATCCACATATTCAATTATAGTTGGTGATAATATCACGACGTTTTTCCTTACATTGGTAGCAGACGTTGAATGGTGCACACGGGCGAAGCTGGCGATAAAGACGACACATTTTCACCTGAATTGTAGTGCTCCTTGTGATCCCTTTCCTACAGTCATTGTTTGGTGATTTTTGGTGAAAAGTTAATGTTTTTTGTGATTGTTGCAAAATGCTATAGCCTCTATTTTATTTGACAGTGAAAAGTGAATGTGAGTTGAATGAGTACAAATTATATAATCAAAGTTTTTATTATTGGATACCATAAAGAAAAGAGGTATGTTAATACGATTATGTAAACTGTGTCAAAAAATTCTTGTGCCATCAAATTTCAAGGTCAATAATTTCGATAGGATTAAATATTTAAATTGCGTGAAGGTATTTCAATAAATATTTGTTGATAGCATTGTGTATTGTTTAAATTTTACAGATTTATGATAATATTGAATTTAAGTGCCAATAATTTATCGATCTCAATTTAATAAATAATAATATTTAATTGAAATTGTTAAAGTATAATTCTCTAGTAATAATTAATTTGTTATATTAAAAAACGAATGTCCGAAAGGGAAAGTTTTACCTTCTCTACTTCTTTCAATGACGGTTGCAGCCGAAATATATTTTTCGGCCCGGGGAAGTAGAAAGAACATTGTCTCTGATATACTGAATAATAATTTCAATAATTTTGATTGTTATTTCCATAACTGTCATATTGATATAAGTACTTTAAACATAAAAAGCTGTCATTAAGTGCTTGATGTAAGTCTTGAAAATACTTTTAACGATTAAATTATGTTTATTAACATATTAGGTATAAAAGTATCTGACTGTATTTTCCATTTCAACGTTTCTAGACACGTCAGGTGTATAGAATAGACAAATATTTCCTAGATTGTTCCAAGAATGTAGTCGCCTGTAAAATCGATCGCCTATTTTGTTCCCTACAATTATCCTTCGTGCATATTCAATTTGTTCCTGCACACAGGAACTGCTTTAAGAAGTTTCAAATAAATTCACAAGTGCCTCCTAAATACGAGAAATTCAAATTGATCTTCAGTTGGGATTACGTGTAATGTAAATTAAGGTGATTACTATGTATTAAGTAAGGAAAGTGAAATATTTTTAAATTGTAAAAGACACCACAAACTTTACACAAATTACTCGAATATTGTAGTTGGACGTGAGAAACTAGAATGTAAAATTGATTTATAAAACTTTTTAGTGTTTTTGAAAATTTAAAAATATGATAACTTTCTTAGATAGTACAAAGTCGTATGTGCATATAAAATAGAAAATACAGAATAATTGTATTTCATTGAATTGTATTGACTCATTTCCAACATGCAATCTGACTTTATTAAAAAAATTATTTACGTATTACGTTCATCGTCTTTCCACTATTACAGATGTTTGTTTCCCAGAATATGATTGGGAAAACTTAGGAGTATGGTGGTTTGTCCAGACCAATATAACAGAAAAAAGTTGAATCATGATTAAAACCACTACAAATAGATTGTAATAAAATATATATGTTTTAGCCGATACATAATTATTAGAATATATCATGCAGCTTTGGTTTATTTGTTGCAGGTTCTCATGTATCATGACTGTTTATTTATTTACGCTAATGTAACGCCGTATTATCTCGTGATCAGTAAACTTCTGTGCACGTCAATGTAATGGGGATCAGTGGAACGAAAATAAACCCGCCTGTCTGTCCTTTTGGCTGTACTCAAATGACATTAGTCGTGCATAGTGACACGCGTGCGTGATACAAATTCATAGTTACCACATGGAGGCCCGATTTACTGTAACATGTTACAGTAAATTAACTAATTAATTCACCAGCGACCGGAATACAGACTAGGAGCACATATGGGGTTATGAACTGTGTGCTTCGACCTCGCAATTGTTTTGGTCAAAATGATACTTTAATTTACGTCGTTTTTAATTTATACATTTTGAACACAGAGGTTTGTGTTTTAATTATTTCTACATAATTTTATAGTACACTTATGTGACTATTTCTACTTATTTTGTAATATTTACTAATTGCATATAATTATTATGCTTTTATTAAGGTTTTTGTATGTTATTCAATGTGAATAAAAAATGCTGTCTTGGGAAAAAGAAAGGAGGTTATGAAAATTTCAATATTATTGCATTCCAAATACTTTACCCAAAGGGATTCTTTTTATTTAAGTCCAAATTAATATCTTATCCAGTAAATTTTTTTCTACCTTTAATTATAAAATATGAGACCCGCCTTAGACGTTCTCACAGCGCACTAGCAGACTCCGACGTCGCTCTTTAATTATTATTAGTTAAGTTTTTCCCTTATTACTGTGAACGTCAGAAGGCGAAAATGGTTTAGATACGAATATAAAGCTGAAATGCAAAGACGTCTAAACTAAAAAAAGAGATGTAAGCATTTTTATAAGGTAGTATGCGTATCATGTAAATTTGAAAATTTTAGGTTAGCAGTCGGGTAAGCACGCGTTAGGACGGAAGTCATAAGGCAAACTCGAAAATGTGAATATAATAAATTATTGGTCTTTACATGTGATATAACTGCGTACTGAGTCTTCAGAATGTGAATGTTTTTTTCTTACAGGAATAGGATTCGTCATTATAAAATAAAACAGAAAAGTGACATGTAAATTAAAAAATTGTAGGCTTATCTTTCGGGAAAAAAATCGGATTTTATTATTTGGAGACGTTTTATATTTTAGCAAATCTTGCGTATGAAATAGTAATTTTGAGATAGACTAATAACCTTAAGACTCCAAGATACAAAAGAGGAATTATTCCGGTAAAGTCACATAGAAATGACTTTGACATTTTCATATAAATTATACTACAAATAATTATATTGTACACCAATATTTTACTTAACATCTCTTGAAGTACACGAAGATAATTTTACTCTGTTTTAGTCATCTGAAACGACGTTTCATTGACAAACGTGGAACCTCATATGGTAAAAAGGAGTAACAAACAAAAATATATATTTTTTGAATTTTCCAAATGAATTAAATTGTAACTTAACCGAAAACTTAAGTGTCTCAAAAAATTTAAATATCCTCAAATAAAACGATACGTAAACAAATGTCATCAGTTATTAAAAGTTTCCCGATTCATCATCATGGCGAAGTCAACGATTGAACACAACGTTTCGACGAAATTCGTATCCGAAGTCATCAGATGCTTAGTGCATTAATCGATTAATCGACCATTGTCGGTTATTATGACATTAAACCGAGAAAATATACGCTATTTCTTCATTGTTATATAGTTTCTCGTAATGTCATATACATTGAAAAGAGAAGTCATCTGCGAAATAATTAGCTTTAAATTTCAACGTCAATGAAATAAAATTTAATTAATAATAAATAAGTTGAAACAGTCTTTCTGTCAGTTTTTATTTAAATAATGACTAGCCTACGTTTCGTCTTTCATTTGAAACTTCAAGTATATTGAAATGAAAATTACAATGGATACACTAGGTAATATGTTACAAAAACACCTTTTTAAAATAAAATTCATGGTTTAAAACCTACGGATAATCCGGCTTAAGAGAGGATTGGAGTGAACTTCCACTACAAATTTAAACAAACAGTGGACTACAACAGTAAAGGAACATATGTACTAACAGTCTACATGATGGTGATCCTGAAAGAGGCAAATCCTATTTAATAGCATAAGAAGGGAATTGAAAGGTAGCCAAGGGTTTACTAGGAATACCGGGCAATAGTTTAAGGATCCTACCCGCTGTTTCACCTAAAGGAATGCAGGGAAAAACCTAGAAAACCTGCATAAGGTAGGCCGGGCTATTGGGTACTAATCTAACCCTGTCCATGTTCAACCAGTTTTTGGAGGTAGTTGACTGACTGATGCAATGGGATCAACATACAACTTTTACCGTGTCCCAAAGGTCTTTGATCCCATTATATACACGTTCTGAAACAGGTGAGCCCCACAGTCAATCTATCGAGAAATAACTGCGAGAGAAAACTTCCATTGGCATCCTCTATTTCTAATTAAGTCGTTGGTGTCTTTCTTTTATGCTAATAAAATTAATTTTTTAAATTGAGACCTGGAACGTAGTATAGTCCATGATTTAAATTAAATAATAACTGACAGAGATTGTTATAAGTAATTTCAAATTTATTTAAATGTGAGACAAAATAAAATAATTAACACCATTAATGTTCTTTTTATAACTTGTTAGCGTATAATTCTGCCATTTCACTGTAAGTAATTTATAATAAGTCTAACGAACCTAATTAAAAGTGTCGTATAGTCAACGGATTATGAAGAACACCTTGCAATTTTGTTAGTTATTAACATCCTAACTTAAAAATAAAACGATAGAAGTAGAAAGCTACATTTATCCACCGGCGTTGACACCTTTTGCAACTGAAAGGAGAATTACGAGTTTCTAATTACGCTTAACTCTTGCCGTGAATATTTTCAAATTTTGTAACGGTAATGCGCCACGGTAAGCTGAGAAAGACACACACACACACTCACATAAAATCCCAAAAGTCATTACGAGGCACCACGGCGGCTGCTTGGTTGAAACGAAAATGAGATTATCCAGTCTGCAGTCGAAGAGCTTTCTCCACGGAATTACTCGTTCGGTCGCTAAGGGGGTTCCACCGAATAAATAAGTAATAATAAAATATCGTAGAGGGAGTAATATCCGAGTCGCACGCTCGCATTGGATTTTGGACGAGTTCGCGGAATTCTATGGTTAAGCAAAATACAGTATCTTAATATAAGTCCACTTCCAATAATTGAATATTAAAAGATGTTTTCAGGAATTGTTATATTTTCAGGATCCTTATCGTAATAAGTAATTAAATAATAAATTTACCCAATATAAATGGTTTATAGTTTTAATTAAAGATTTACTCCCTAAAGGGGTAAAAGAGCGGTAAGGATAAACTGTTGTGTTAGTATCTATGATTCTCTCCCGACTTCCAGGTTTAACAGGATTCGTCATTATAAACTGAAACAGAAAATAGAAGCAGCATCAGACATGTAAATTAACAAATTGTTGGCTTATCGTTGGGGAAAATATTTAATTTTTGTTTATACGACGCAAGGATTTAGAGACGTTTCTTCCTTTAACAAATCTTGCATATGAAATAGTAATTTTGAGATAAATAGATTAATAATATAAAGTGCCAAACCACAAGACTCCAAGATAAAAAAATAGGAACTATACAATATCTGAAAGTTTATAAGATATATTTTTCACCACGGGGCAACTTCCGTCTGTTAGCATATGAAATGATTTTAAATCGGCGGAAAATAAGGGATTGTAAGGAAGCCAAAGATTAACTAGGTCCCTCTACACGTCAGTCGTCTAAAAGTGATGGAGAACAAATCTTAAAATGTCTGAATAAGGTAGTTCGGAATCTTAGTACTAGTTACTTTTCTGTTGGGAGCGCTGCAATACCTAAGTTAGTAAATTAATTACTTTTTTTGGGGGTGGGGGTTTAACAGGCTACATGAGGGTGATACTGAAACAGGCAACTCCCCTTTAATAGCATAGGAAGGGAATTTAAAAGGGGGGGATGCGGAATGTAAAGCAAGGTAGCGAAGAGTTGACTAGGGCCCCCGGGATATAATTTAAGGATCCTACCAGGTGTTTCACCTAAAGAGATGCAGGTAAAACCCTAGAAAACTTGCATCAGGTAGATCAGGCATTGGGTACTATTCTCACGACCTTCCGAAAGACGGGAGACGAGTTTGCTGTGGGATCGCAGCATTCTCTTCCTCGTGTCTCCACTACTTTTAGGAGGCAGTTGGCCGACTGATCATTATTATTATTATTTGATCCATTAGTCCTCGGTTGAGGAAATAGGATCAGCGGACAACTCTTGCCATATGCCTAAGGTCTTCGACCCCAGTGCATATACCTCCTAAAATTTGATTAAGAAAAATCAGAGAGTACGAGGCATTCCCGACGTAATCAGGTGATCCCCGCAGTCACTCTGGGGGGAGATGGAGGAAATGCCTGCGAGAAACTCTCACAGGTCTTTGCTGTTTTTTTGGGGGTTAGCAGGTTACATGAGGGTGATCCTGAAACAGGCAACTCCCCTTTAAAAGCATAGAAAGGGAATTAAAAAAGGGAGATGCGGAAGGTAAAACAAGGTTTTTGAGGGGGTTAACAGGCTACATGAGGGTGATCCTGAACAGATAAATCCTCTTTAATAGCATAGGAAGGGAATTGAAAATGGGGGATGCGTAAGGTAGAGAAAGATTTATTTTTGGGTTAACAGGCTACGTGACGGTGATGAATTAAAAATAAGACAGTTGTTACAGGAAATTGGGGCAATGAAAATTATTAATTAACCCGGTCTTAATTAGACGCATGCAATATAGTTGCTCCAGTATTTGCTTACCGATTATATAGATCTGAGGATTATTGAAAAGGTCTTATTAGCAGCTGGAATGTTTGGCTTATTGCTTAAGCTAAGATAACAAGTGTGAGCGAGAATATTTGAGAGCGGAGGCAGAGGATTAGAGGCAGGTTGGAGCAGGGTCGACGAGGAATCTAATAAAGTCTGGAGGGCGACAGCTCTGCCTCGTCTCCTCTGAAGGCGAAAACTGGCAAACACATTTGCCTGCACCGTCTGGGCAAAGTTGTGTGTGCCGATTTTTTTTCCCTCTCGCCGTCGCACACCTCTGCTTGGTTCTTTTATTGGTTAATTTTATTACCGTCGGCATATCTGCGGCGTCTCTCTACACCTGCAGAAACACGTTCAAAGAGGGAAACACACACACACACACACACACATGCACGCACTTTGGTTCACAGGTTCCGTGAAATTAAGCGCTTTGTGAGACTACGAGCTTAGCTTTGTTAACAAGGCCTCCTCTCTCTCTCTGAACCTCCCTTTTGGCTGCTAATCTGCTTTGCTGTCACCGCGAAAGTTTACTAGATTTTTGTTTAATTGTTTTAGAGCAACGGACGGGTGACGTAACCACGGAGAGATGGGAATATGGTTTGTTCCTCTTGGCTACGGTACAAAATGTTGTTAAATGCAGAAACTTCTTGAACTCGTAATTCTTTTGAAAATGACAACAATATTCTTCAATATTGTTAGGCTTATTCTATGTAACTATTTACTTCTATCTACAACATACATAATACTGAATACCACCGTTAATAGCGCATTAGGAGAAGCTATCAATATAAAAAATGGATTCCAGGTACCACGTTCCTACTTTCAGAAATTCCACAGCAGCGGAACTAACGAAACCGCTTATAGGGATTATTTGAAATAAGAGGTAACGAACTACAACTATTTTTTTTGAGTGAAGTAAATATATTTCAAAATTGAATGAAAACAACATTTGAACTACTTACCGAAACTGAAAAATATATTCCAGTGGCTAAATCATTTTGTTTGGATATACAGATTTCTCTCAGCGTATCTTTGGACAGGATGTTTCACTCAAAACCTCAACACGATCCATTGTCGCAGTGTCCTGAGAGAGAGACAACTAATGGTTTTTAGACAGACTGGGCTGTCAGTGTGTAATGTAGTCTCAATAAAAGTCCTTTATTTTCTTGAAATATCTCAAGCTAATTTTCTGACAATTTGTCCCGGTTGCATCTGTACAAGTCACGTTTCGTACAGACCCAATGACAGATTGACTTCTCGGGTTTTAATTTTAACCGTAAGTTCTACATTTAATTGTAAACTGAACAATATGAAATGTTAAATTAAACGATAGTAACGTACATTTAGTGCTTATAAATGACTTAAAAATGGGTCATCACTTCATTGGAAAGAGCAAGTAATATTAATAATGAATAACAAGACGGCCAATAAGCCATCTTATACATTTATCACCATTTATTCAAAAGCCACGTTTCGTCTCCATTTTGAGGCTTCCTCAGGAGTACTACAAATGTAATGTTACAAGAAATTAAATATGGGTTCTATGTTACAATTTTTTAATTTATATATTAAAAAAACATGGTCCAAACTTACAAATTTATCAATTCATTATATTTAATCATAGACTCCATCAGTGGAAAAGATTATTGAATGTAAATGTGAAAAATTTAGTGTCGCGGACTATCTCCAGCGACGGTTGTGGCCGAAATGTTGTAGTAACAATGAGTGCTTTCGGCAGTTAAATTTTAACACTGGAGAAGAACATTAAAAAGTTAAACTACTGTAGCAAAAGTGTATCTTAATTTTGTTCAAATTATTCGTTTCATATTAGTAATGATTTTAGACACATAACGTGTTTATTATTCACTTGATGAACTTTTACTTTAAAGTAATATTTCATGTTCCAAGAAAGAACAAAATAACCACCTGTTGATTGTCTATTAATTTTAAACATTCTACTTAGTTTACTCGGGGATGCTGTATGGCAATACAATCAAACCAATAATATTATTGTTTAATTTAGTAACAGCGGTTGGAAAACAGAGGTAATACTAGTTTAAGCTATTAAAGTAAATATATAATAGTCTCTGATGTGGAAGTAATGTCAGAATAAAATATCCCAGTCAAATATAGCATTACTTTTTTTAAATTTTCTTACAGAAAGTAGACATTTCAACTATGATTCTTGTCAATAAACTAAGTCAACTAAAAATACGCAAAGAAACAAGGATGACATTAGAGGGGAAACATAAAAAAATTCATTCTGTTGTAGGATTCGTTACTTAATTGTATGTTTTTAATAGACAGACGATAATTGTTCCTATGCTATTGCTTGTTATTACTACATATTTTCAGTCAAACAGATAAGGTTTCTAATACTGTCTTAATTAGTAATGTATCTTCATAACTTTATTGCAAATTAAATATGAAATAATTAAAAGTAAGAAAAATAGTAGCTGCTTGCCTCCAGTGAAACGAATATCAGGACACGTGTCGTTCTCTCAAAAGACTTCCAAGTGCATATTTTCCGTTCCCTGTATAATCCCTTTGTCGCCCTCAAAGGCAGGAATCAAATTCTCCCGTGACGAGACTGAAAATACAGAACGACTTAAATGGTTAGGACTAGATAAACAGATGCAGGGCCCATAACTAATGAAAATATCTCCCTCCGCATTCCTTATATTCAAGGGATAAAATATTTCTTGACTACTGTGAGAAAAATTGCAAGTCAATTAACTTGTGTTACTGTTTACATAAACTAATTATAGTGTAATAACACAATTGTATTGTATTTAACACAATTTAAAATTTTTATAGCTACCATATCAAATGAAAGTGCCAATTTTGACGTTTAGGCGTAAATTTTTTCATTATAAGGATAAAAACGAACCGATTGATTTTTGTGAGAGCAATATACCTGCAAATTAGATTCCGATTCCTTTATTCCTTCATAGAGATATATGCCTTTTAAAATGCCAAATTTGACGTTTTGGCACATATTTCTCCAATATCAAAAAACGGCTCGATAGATTTTCACGAAAATTAAACCACATATAGATCTCCGTAAGAGAAAACAATCTGCATAATTTTATTGCGATTCCTTTACTCTTTTCTAGAGATATTTGCGTTTGAAATGCCAAGTTTAATGTTTCAGCACAAATTTCTGCAATATCACGCAAAAATCGGCTCGATAGATTTTCAAGAAAATTGTACCACTTATTGATCTTAATAAGAGAAATAAACTTGCACAATTTGATTGCGATTCATTTACTCCTTTCTAGAGATATTTGTGTTTGAAATGCCAACTTTGATGTTTCGGCACAAATTGCTCCAATGTCACGCAAAAAACGGCTCGATAGATTTTCATGAAAATTGTACCACTTATAGATCTCATTAAGAAAAATAAACGTGCATAATTTTATTGCGATTCATGTACTCGTTTCTAGAGATATTTGCGTTTGAAATGCCAACTTTGATGTTTCGGTACAAATTTCTCCAATATCACGCAAAAATCGGCTCGATGGATTTTCATGAAAATTGTACCAGTCAATAGATCTATATAAGTGAAATGAACCTGCAAAATTTTATTGCGATTCCTTTATTTAATAGAGTTTTTGCTTCTTTAATTTAGAATTGTGTTGGTTAATTACTTTTCATAGTTTATTATTAACTCTTAATTAAAAATTTATTATTAAAATATTTGTTTTAAAATTGAAAAATTTATTAGAATTATTAATCCTAATTATTATGATATTAGCAAGTTGAAATATTTTCCTTCCAATATTCATACTAAGATAAGATGAATTTGTTTTATAAAAGCGTTAAAAATCTTCATGTAACATTTTATTGAACAACGTTTATGGGGTACAGCAACATGGAACACAAAGTACATGGGAAAAACACGAATGTAGCATACTGTCTGAAATTCTGAGTGTAGTCCAAGCGTTTGTAGTGTGTCCATATTTTAAATCTCAACCGTGGTGGACAGAGGGCACAGAAAACGCAACAATGGGAGCCAAATGAAGTGGAGGAATTCTGCCTTTGGAAATATTGAGGGTGCAGGACGTGATGCGCAATATATGTTGCATGAGAAACTTCTGTAGTTAGGAAAAATATAATGCGACGTCATGATTAACATAATTTAATCCAGCTGTTAATAAGGCCCAAACAGACTATTAATTTTCTTAATTACTTAACGTAATTTAACAACAACATACTTCTGTTCAAATACCAAAAAAGTATTTGAAACAAAGGCTCAAGAAGAAAATTAAGCATTATAAAAAACAACATAAATAAATTACATTTGTTTGGAGATCACTTACTACTTCAAAATATAATATCGTTATATTGTTTCAAAAAGACAAACTGTTAATGTTTTGACATAATATTTGTATTGTTAACCTGATACAACTATGTGACTGGAAGGAAACACGAGGTCATTACGGATGATGAGTATCTGTAATTGATTTATAAATTTGTGGCTCTACACAGCTCGTCTGTTATACTTTCAATAATATTTTATGTATTAAAACAACTTAAAAAATTTTCATACTGAAAAGTGAAGTCGTTTGTTCTGTGATCGATATTCAGAGACCGATTTCAAATCGAGAAATAATAGCAGTAGTGAGATTAACTGAGATATGAAAATTTGAATGTAGGTGTATTCAACGTCTATTCACACACAGTGACGACGGGAGTTACATAAAACTTTTTAATTACGACGTGAGGGCACTTTCTTAACTCTTGGCGAAAAAGACCATTGAAACTCTACCCAGACAGTGAAATGTCATTAACTCAAGCCCATCTTTTTTTGTCTGAAGTTTAATATAGCTACTCCGAGAAATGAAGATATCAAAACACAAAGCAGAATAAAGTCCCAGAGCCTTAATTTATGACCTTAAAATGCTATACTTGTTACTTTATAGCACACCTATAATAGAGGAATATTATTCCTAAGATAACTATTATCTTGAAAGTGCAAAACCGTAATTGAATATTAACAAACATTTTATAGAGATGAATAATATTAAATTAAAAAGAATTAAATAAAAACTTAAAGTCATTCCACAATAATTCTGCGATATTATTTATCAAACTAAGAATACACTGATGAATAAGAAATTTAATGTGTACTGAATTTTGCGGTCACTGAACGAATTCTTATAACAGCTGTTTACCAATTTTATTTTTAAAACAAAACAGTTCCTGTATAGATACCAACTTTCTTCAGTATTTTTTTCAGTTATTTTTACATACAAAATAATTATACTCAACATATTTAATAATTTCACAACTTTCAAAAAATTTATATTCTGGCAGTTTTCGTCTGTGGGATCATTATAGTAACCTGAAGAAGATTCCAATATATAAAGAAACGTCGTTAAATGTAAGGAAATTCTAGGTCAAATAAAAATGAAAATGAATATATTTTACGGCTTACGTCAGACATTTTTCGTATACCTGAAGTGGTATTTGTAGAACCAACAATTTTTTAAATAATTCGTTTGACAGTAAATGAAAGTGAAACTAGCCGGGAAATAAAATAATGTTATACATACTACCAGTCAGCAGCTTTAATTTTTAAATAGATGTTTAAACCAAACAGAATTCGTACCCACATTAGTATTATTTGCTAAAAGTTATTTTGATGACAATAATTAGAACTTTAGGAGATCCAGTTACAATTGCACTTATAGCTTTCCTTTGAAATACGTAAGGGAATCTCATTGAATGGCAAAGGAAGTGTTAACGTGCCGACTTTTGACTTGAAGACCTGACCGGCACAATCTTGCAAATGGTTTGCCAATTCCTATCGCGTTGCATGCAGTGCCTAGTTGTCAGCGTGGAGTGGTCTCAGACCCGTGTTGGGATTGGTAGCAGGCGTAACTGTACGTTTCAGACCATTCCCCTTAAATGTATATATTTTCTGTTGAATATATTTTGATCTGGTTCACTGAAGCTTCAGTCTCCTTGCAACAGTCACCATTCTGATCATTTAATGACACATACGTATGGTGGGTAGAGAATCATAACAGACAATCGTATGTCTGTTGCATTTCGTGTCTGTAAGGACAACGAATGTCAACATTTTACTTAAACTGACTACATTGTCAATGGAGTTTACATTTGAACAATATTTCCATACGTTTTAATTATTTATGTACATGAAATTTTTCTATAATTTATATTAACAATTAAAAGTGAAAATACTAAATATTGTCAGCTCAAAAAACATAGATGGTGGAATTGTTTAGTTCTATAATAACATTACATGAGGATTTACACTTCTGGTTGGTATAAGTCTTTATCTTCGTCGTTTCGGGAAAGCAGTAAAATGAAAACAAAGTTGAATAACCCCATGAAATAACTAACATTAAACAATTATTACCTCGTCCCGATTAATATTTAGCGAATTTTATTCTCTCATTTAAGCTTCTTAAATTTTATTAAAAAAACGGAATACCTATCTGCAATTTATTTCTCTTGAAGATTGCAACTAAGAGGTATTGATTTCCCCACTTCAGAGCCTCATGATGAATCAAAGGGTATTTATCACTTCTTAAAGCACGGCATTAAGCGGCTGTAAATTGCTTAATGGAGATGACTACCGGGCGTTTATTATTTTAGACTAATTAACTATAAGTACTGAATTGATATAATAATTAACTAAAAGACTTAGCTCATATTAATTCACCAGTATATCAGGATAACTTTTATCAGTCTGAAAGTTAATTAAATAAGTAAATTTTGTAATTAATGGTTATACTTATGAATATCATATAATCAGTAATTACAAAATGAAAACTTAAATTCAGAATTTCTTTAAGAAATGTAGCACTATGTTCATTTACCTTATAACATCTTCAGATGTACAGGTATTTGGTTGCATTTATTCAACGAAACTTCGGGTTTTAATTCTAATATGACCCGGGTTGTACCACAAGAACTCTATTCAAAAAATTCAAGGGAAAAACTTACGATATTTCATTAAAAGTGAGAGCTGTAATTTAAAGATTGGAAGCAACACCTGCTATACGCCGAAATTTCAACTTGAGAAGTAGCAGGTGTTTTTAGAGGATAACCCACCAAGATTCTTAGAGAGATACAAAGGTTGCTGAGTGAAAGTCTGCCTATTAATTTTTTTAGTGCTTGGACTTTGTATATAATAATCGGTTTGGATATTAATCACACGGCTAATAGGACAGTAATACCGTTTTGAAAATGGCCGCAAACTTAAATATGGACATGGGACTCATAAACCAGCTATTGTGTATCTATACAGCTCATAGTTCACGCATTACCTTCCTGAGCTCCAACTGGTTGTGAAGCCCCGGCAACACGAAGCACTGAAAAGGTTAATTATTCGGCGGTTTATATCACCAATTCGGGAAACGAGGAGTTATACTCAGTGCTTCGCAAGGTATTGAGATGCGTTAATTATTATCCGCCACACACATTCAGCACAGAGCTCTCGCCTGACAAGAACGAAACAAACCACGGCGTGATGCATTGCTTCTCTCTTTCCCTCCCCCTCCCCCTCCCCCTCATTTCACCCAGCGCTAGTTGCGGTATCTGTTATGCATATTGTTGTGGAATGCGAAGCCCATCGACGTGGCGTGGGTTATTATGGAGCTGCAGCCGCCGTTGCTGCTGCCGGCTTGCGGAATATAATTAATCTTTATTGTGACGTACCGCGGTGCTGATGGGAGAAAGGATTTGATCCCTAGCGGTGGGGCTTAGTGATTGAAAGTGACGTTGGGGGCTCACTCAGACTAAAAATATACTATAGGAGCGTTCCATTAGTTCATAGTACCTGGAAGGAACACTTCTATCAGATATTCGAAAGTCGTGACACGAATTGTAAATTACAATTACACAAGCCAAATAACAATATAATAAACACAACGTGAAATTATCTGTTACCAATTATATTTTTCGTCATCATATTTATAATAAATACACTATTCTTTTTATCTTAATGATAAATATAAAAATGATAACGTTACTTCTTTAAGTTTCCAAAGAAGTTAATACATTTATTTTTTATTTTGTGTGTATATTCTCACCAACATCGAGGCCAGTAAACATTTGATAATTAGATACATAATTTTCTTCTTTCTCTGTAAGGTATGCTGAATCGAACTCGGGACCTCTGTGACTCTAACCACCATTTGTGCGATGCGGAGAGGATGGAGAACAGTGACACGGGTACGGGGCGTTGTCAAGTTATTCAATGGTGTGAGTTGATGTTTCGAACATAATGGGAGGAAGTAAAATAAATTACTGGTTAAAAGGGTTGTTTTTGGGTCTAAAATATTTACAGATATGAATAAATAATACCTTCTTCCTCCGTCTTACAATAACCCGAGATGTGTTTTCATGCTGAGCTCCCGGGGTATAACTGATAAGAACAAATAATGACGTGGCGGGTACCAGGCTACATGAGTGTGATCTTGAATCCCCTTTAATAGCATAGGAAAGGAGTTGAAAAGGGAGGATGTGGAATGTAGAACCAGTTAACTAAGAGTTGACTGAGGTCCCTGTGCTATCATTTAAGGATCCTACCGGTGTTTCACTTAAAGAGATGTAGGGAAAACCCTATAAAAACTGCACCAGGTAGGTCGGGATATTGAGTACTACTCTTCGCCCTTCTGATGACTGAAGACTGGATAGCTGTGTGAACACAACTAATCTGAATCCATGCCTCGATGAAATATGAGGGGCAGTTGGCGGACTTGTCCAATGGGATCAACGAACAACTCTTGCCGTATGCCGAAAGTCTTTGAAGCGCATGTATACACCCCTGAAACTGCTCGAGGTCGTCTCAGACCTGAATTAAATACCTTGGCCTTGGGCCAAGAGGGGAGGGAAAGGGTAAATCCAGGAAGGATGACGTGAGTCCTGAAGAACGTCCCACCTGGTTATTTCCCATTCCGTATCCTAGTAAAAAAATTAACAAAACTCAAAACTATAACTTCAGTAGAACTGACTAAAACACATAAAAGAAAAAAGTAATATCTTAACTGCAATAGGAGCATGCGAAATGTGAATTTGTTATATATTAATAATTTTTCTTTAATTTCCTAATAGACTCGAATTATCTTATAATGAGCGCAACAGGACAATTCTATTTTTATTCAAATAACTGGAGTTCATTATATTTTCGTTTATATTTTACTTTGGAAGATTCAAAAACCGAGCCAAAATACGACGTTTTGATATTATAGTTATTATACAATCAAACTAACATTAAATAAATAATCAGTACTGATATTAAATGTTGCTGCAAAAAGTATTCCACTCGTATTAATTTTAACCACCATATTGTACATTGAATAAAATATTGAGTAACAACGTTTAGTTATTTTTACGCTCATTACGTTGCTTTCCAAAGATCTGAATGGAGAAGAATTCAGTAGCGCTGAGACTGTTGAAGATGACAGCACGGTGGATTTATTTTGTTTTGAACTTATTTTAACTGGTCGAGAGACACTTGCGCTCCAGTCACATGGCATTTTTTTCGAGGAAATATTTATGAATTCTTAGGCTCTAGTGAAATGAGACTAATTATAGTTTCCATCATTACATGTTTAGCGAAAGGGATGCACGGTGTGGAATTTCCTGTGATGAAACTAGGTGTACGGGCGTCGGAAAGTCTAGTGTAAGAATAATACTTCCGTCTGGCCGTAGCCACCCATAGGAAATTTCCAAAGCTCCAGATATGTGACTTACGCTCGGGGTTTCCGTCGTTATATCCGCGACATTTGGTACACGCAGACAGCTGCTTATTTTAAATTTTCTCGTTAAACTCGACATTTTTTACGCTTATTTTGTATCCATATATTACAATTATTAGTGTTACCGTTATTAGTAATTAGCATACAATGGATTCCAACTAAGGTGTTGAACTCTTATGGACCTTTGTTGACCCATCGTCGCAACAGCTCAATTAAAATAAATGTCAACGTACGAATTTAAGAGGGAGAATGTTTATTGCAATATAAATATAAATCACCTTTGCGTGTTCGGATCGTAGGTGCTGCTTTGATCTCTTCAAACTGTATGAAATACGGCACTTGATATTTATGTAATGCCTTTATATTCCCTTCACATCACAACACACTTCTCCACTGAATCGAATGTAGAAACATCTCACTCCGTGCACGAAATACCAACCAGCTCAGACGGATTTTGTCATAAAACTAGAAGAATCTTTGTAAGGAACGTCTGTTTATTTTCATTCCCTTTATCCATTCATTTTTTTTGTATATCGTCACACACCGTTACCGATATTGGCCTCACGTACCTTATCCATTCAAATAAAGCAAATACTGATTGATGAATTTAATTAACTATTAATTTATATATTAGTAATGTGTCTTAATCGTTTTCTGAACGAATCACAACAAAATTCTTCTTGGCCACAATTAAAATACCTAACTTATCATAAGCAAAGCCTGATTGATGCTTGTATAATCTTTTACATTACATTGAGACAAAATTTATTCGTACTTTAATTATAAAAATCTAAGTTTTCGGACAGATAAAGTTATATTAGTTAGTGCGGTTGTGATTTTGAGCATGCGCGACCACATACTTTGTGACGTCTTTTTGTTAGACTGATTAGAAAATTACAAAACATTTGAATTACCGTCTCAGCTTTTAAGCAAGGTTAGTGTCACGTAATTAATCTGTAAATGAATGAGGTCTATAGGTAAATAATTATTATTGGTGAAATGGTGAGGAAAAAGACTAGACAATTTAACGATGGTGGCAAAAGTATGCACGGGTTCAGTTTTAAATCATCCTTGTCTCTTGACAACGTTGACTCTTCGTCCCCGGTGCAGCGTGTATGCATGAAAAGAAAATATTAGGGTTCTGCAGTACCCATGCAGCAGGAGCACTTCAAGAGTACTTCTTCGGAAATAACTGAAAAGGGAGAATAAACATAAGTTGAAGGTCTTGTAGTGCTTACATTATACCTCCCCTCGAAATCCTCTTTCGTTCATACCAACAGGTTGATTTTTAAAGTTTTCCCGAAACACAATAAGGCTAAATTAAAATTAAAATAAACGAACGCGAATATATAAAATTTTAAAACCCCATATTTTTTGAAGTTATGTAAATTATTTTACGATAATCATTTTTCAGGTCTATATAGAGTGATAAATGAAAGTAAGAGGAAGGCAAACTAATGACTTAAAAATCACTACTCTACTCTACACTAGAGAATGGATCGATTTATTTGAGTCCAATATAGGAATGAAAATGAACACACGTTAGAGATAAGAGAAGGTAGCGCTCAATATTCCAAACAAAGGGGTGAAGCAAAGATTTTATTTCAGACAGGCCAAAACGGGAATTATTTAAGGAATACACAAATGAACCGGACAGGAGAGAAATCAAAAATCAACTTGAGATACCAAATTTTACTTCACAAAACGACCTCGCACATTAAATTAAACACAAATATTGAAGCACAGGTGTTAGGAAATTGCTTTTTGTAATAAGTTTTCTGAGCACTGTTAGCTATATTTTTAAAATATAAAATTCATTAAAAATAAATGAAAAATACAGTCATTATCATAAAATGAAACACTGGGAATATATTTTGTAAATAAACTTAAAGGACTCGAATAATTAACCAGCATGTTTGCTGAAGACTTTTGTTATAATGTCAATAATTAATTAAAGGTAAATAAAAAATATAGCCAATTTGTAAATGAAAAATTTCATAAAAATATATTTAATATAATTACAACGTTTCGTTCATCTACGTGGAATTTGTCAAATAAATTTCTGATTGGTTAATCTTGATCTAATTAATTTTTCAGCCAAATTTAGCCAAGATTTACATCTTCGGTGTACATTACACCAATGTTATTATTTAATGAAATTTTATAATGTCATACTCTGTGTATATTTCATGTTTCAATTATCTATTTGTATGCAAACTGTACATTGGTTACTGTTTGATATAATGTAACTACTTCCGTTGTTGTGCCTTTTTTCAGTTAAATTTAATACAAATTATTACAAAATAAAATTTTAATATGTAAAAATATAAGAAATTATTTGCAGAATATAATGTACATATTGAAGGTGAACTAAATTGAATGAATTGTGGAGAATGATGGTGACGTGGAAATTTAAGTTTCAGAAAAATTTCTGCCATTTTACGACCAGTACAGCATGCCCACCAATTACAACAAATTACCCCATACTTCGGGATAGAAAATATACAAGGATCGGAGTTTAAACAGCCATGATAATGGAGTTCTTCACAGCGTGATGAACACAATAGCAACCACCACTCTCTTTCCCCGCACGCTCGTCTTCCCTCGCGATCCTATGATTATCGGATGGTTGTGGCAGCGTCGGCGGTCGCCGCCGCGATAGTGGAGCCCTCTGCACGGCGGGCTGAAGCAGCAGTACAGTCGACCGTCACCATTCGCGCAGAGCGGACGCTCGAAATTATAAATCCTTCGTATCGCGCGACGCACCGCGTGTTTCTCGTGGTCACAAGAGGAGGGTTAAAAAAGTTTTTTAAAATACACCACACCAAAAAAATTATCAATTTCAGCTTTTACCTTATTTTCTATCTGAAATAATTTTTTTAATAAAATAATTGTGCGTTATGGTCCTATTAAAATATTTTTCGAGCAACCCACTGAAGTGAAAAGTCGTATCTGGTGACTGTGTATGTGCTTATTTAAAATTCTTGGTTTTTGTTAGTTCATTTTAAAATAAAGGTTTTCGGCCTTGGTGAAAGGGTAGTGCGTTTTTTGTGATGTGCTGTGTGTGACGGTGTTGTTGGTGGGTGCGTGAGTTCTACTGTGTGGGTGTAGGGTTGGGGGTGAGGAGGGAGAGAATTGTAACAATGCACTCGCCAACTGGAGGATCGGCTATGCTGGCCCGCAGTACAAGGATCCTCGTCGTGTTGATGGTCGCGGTCCTGCTGGGAGCCTGCCACGAACAAGGACTCATTCGCCATCACAGGAAGAGGGGTAAGTACTCAAAAATTGAGAACGTAATCCACTAAAGCGATTCCTATTGTCAATGAAAATGGTGACATAATTTTCCAGTAACATAGCAGCAATCAAAGTTCAGCGAAACATTCAATAAATGTCCCATACAGAAACACGAAACGTTCTCATTCGTGTGTCAAGGTCTTAACAACTTCGCCTATTGCATGTTTCAAAACTAATTCAGAAATTACAATATAATTTTCTGACTTTCAAATTTACAATACATAAAGTGACGACCAATAAGTCAGCATATAAATTTATCACTATTTATTCATAAGTGACGTTTCGTTCCCTTTCTGGCCGAAGCCGTCGCTGGAGATGGTACATCTTCGGCTGAGGGAGTCAAGGAGTAAATATGATGAATTGCTAATTGTATGCCTGAGGAAGTCTCAGAAAGGAGACGAAACGTCGCTTTTGAATAAATAGTGATAAATTCATATGCTGACTTATTGGCCGTCATTTTCTTAATTGAGAAATTTAAAAGCATATTACCATTAATGATTATCGCTAATTTCACATTATTCTTTTTTTACTTAAATCAAAAAAATACCAGCACTATAAAAACGCTTCTAACTTAGTTCCTTGTCATTGAATGAAGTTCTTACAGACAGATTATTACTTATAAATCAATAATTTTAATTTTTCATTTAAAGCATTAATAAGAAATATCCCTTTAAGTTTTTGATCATAAAGGGTTTCAACGTAAATATGTCACAACTCAATAACTATATTAAATTGGAGTCTGCATAAAGTGAATATCTGATCATTTAAATTATATTCCTTGATGACGTAACCAGATAACTTATACAGGTATAGCAGACAAAAAAATTAAATACGATTATACATTTATGATAATAAAAGATGGAGTGTTTAATGGTGTTAGAAATGAAAATTACAGTACCCACACAACTACATCCTCAACTAGACACGGCTTTAGCTGAAAACACTACAAAAGCACAACAGTGGCCAGGTAAGATTTAATGAAGTTTGAGTCACATTTAATTGAATAAATATTAAAAATCACGAAACATATTCAATACGTAATTTTTTTTAAAAAATGAATATTTATCTTACAATTCACACAAACCATATTTCATTAAACCAATATAATAGCGGAAACAATATTAAAAAACAAAATGGAACTTGAACACAAATATTTTACGATTATTTTTATTTATTCTATGAAGCTAAAGGGAATGGGTTTTTTTGTTTCATTTTTTGCTGTGTTTGTTATACTAACAATATAATTTTATTCATTTTTGTCGTAGTTATTATCAAGTATGCAAATATCTACAGTCCAACCGTAATGCTACAATATGTGTTGACTACGGTAAGTTTATATTTCCAAACAATTCAATTTTCATTTTATGGGAATAATCCCCACAATGCTTGAATGTACTGACTAGTTTGGAGTAAGTGAAGTTTTTATGGGAAGCCGCATTTATTTGATTAAAGAAACTATGACTCTCACATTTCTGAAGCGTAAATTACCAATTATAGACTCCATCTTATATTAACAGACAAATATTAGAAAAAGAGAAATGATTAACAAATTTAGATATTCCGACGTTTTAATGCTGGCTTTGCTAGTTAATAATACGTTATTAATTACTTAAAGAGCCATTTGTATAAGATGCAGCATCAAAACGTCGGCATATAAAAATTTTATCTTTATTAGTTCCACATACGTTAATTTTTTTTATTAGTAAAATAGAATTTATTTTATATCAAACTAAAGTCAGTATTTAGAATACTAAAATTAAGATATCGTATAAATAAAATTTAATTATTATAAAAGAATATTTAATTTCAGATCTGGCATAAAAGGAGAACCGAAATCTCACCTATAGGCAATGGAGTCTATTATATTAATATTTTGCAGATAATTATAGAGGGTATTACAGGTGGTGTATAAATAAAGAAACATAACACAATGTCATAGAGATGTAATGAAGTCAAATATTTATTTAGTGGGTAACGAACAGAAATTCATAATTTTAAATAATATGTAAATAAATATTTGTAAAATAATATGTAAATAATTACCATTATGGTCGCTAATGACCAGGCAGTCGATGCGACCTTTATAAGTAAAAGTAAAAAAAAATATCACTGAGAATTATTCAAGATTGATTAATTTTCCTTATTGAAAAAATATATTACTTTTTAAGGTGGTTTGTTATAAATAATTTTTACAAAAAAGATAGTTATAAATAATTTGCTGCTGTTGCTACGCCATTTTTAGATTTCTTAAAAAAGTAAGCTAAGAACACTCTTCTCCAGTTATAAATTAACATGAATTTCCTTGACAGTGTCAGTAAAATTACTTCATAAGTGTGGCAGGTGTTTTAAATTTATATTAATTATCTTTGTAAATTAGGTTACATTTTAACACGATTTTCCATCGCTTCCCTGTAGATAATGTCCCTTAATACTTAATTTCATAAATATGCTCTTATATAAATTTTTAAACTATATTCAACTTATTACCTTGTAAACCACGACAGAATTTTTTCTGACTTTGATTAGTACCAAACACAAGTCGAAAAAATATATTTTCATCAATGGTTTTCTTTCAGATGGAATGTTTTACCTGCGGAATATGTAATTGTTAACGAATAAATACAATTTACTTCTTGAATATTGAATAATTAAAATTTACTTTTATAAGTCGAAGGTTTGACCTTAGAATTATTATTAACTATTTCGTCAACAAATAAGTGCAATTATTACCTACAGCAGAAATCTATGTATTAAAAAATAAGTTTCACAGCTTATTTTCAACAAATCTCAATATTTTCCCTGAAATTAGACAATAGTAATCTTACCGTTCTTTTTATGCAGATTAGTTTTTAGATTAAATGAACTACTTAAATGTTTATGAAAAAATTAATAAAAATACGTCCAAATAAGTCAGAAATTTTTTGGTAATTAATTTTTGGTGATTAAATATAGACCATTTTAATAATCAATGCCCCAAACACCAAAAACCTACGGGTTTAATACTACCAAATCATTTTGAATTCCCATGAATACCAAAAAGATATTATTAAATTTGAAATAAAAGTAAGATAATTGTTGGAGTTTACGTATATTGTGTTTTAACACAAAAAAAATTAATCTTTGTTGATGAAAATAAATTGACAATATATTGTAATGTATTGCTTTATGACCAGTTATTCGAAACGACTTTGCTAAAAAAAATTAAACGTGTGCTTGAAGTAAGAATTATATTAACATTTAAATTCCGTATATCGGATAATAAAAAATTCGGAAAGGAATATAATTTTTTTATATTGCCGGTATTCGGTTCACACTTATTTTTCAAATAAGAATAAATTTTTTAGTAAAATATGTTACTATTTACAGCAGATGGTGTTGCTAAATACAGATGTAATATCGCGATCGCAATTAACGTCAATATATTACAAATCGCCTCCATTCATATTTTCACAATTCAGTCGAGAATTATTAAATACGCGTGATGAATTTTGGTATCGCTGTGTCCAATATTCCCATTAAATTTTATTTCTACTTGTAATTAGCGACTTTTTAAGTGACCGTGTTTCAGTCCATTTAACGTTAATTGCCGCTTGAAGCACATTTAGTTTTCATTCTTTCTCAAATCGCCGGGGAGTGATTGTAGTTTCGTTTCAATGATGCAATTTGCGAAGAGAGAAAATTTTCTTTTCGTGATAAAAAATGAGACAGTTTTATATGGAAAGTAATTATTACTCAGTTGGATGCTTTTATGCGTTACAAAAGTTGTATGATGTCAACCTTTATACTTTTAAGGAGTTACATATTGTAAAATAAATCAATATAAAAATTTTTGGAATACGTACTTTAAATTATTGACTTACTAATTATAATTTAGACGATATTTTTTAACAAACTATGTTCCCATACGAAAAAAGAAACCTTAGACTATGAGATAAAAAGTGGTCACACTTCCTTGAATTTATGATAAATAATCATAAATTTATTAATGTCAATGGAATTAAAATCATAATAAATATACATCGAATAAGTCAGTAAATTTATTTAATTATTATTTAGTTAAAATAATTACTGCGTTTCTTCCAGATATGTAGAATTCAACAAGACCAATTATATATTAATTGTGACACTATATTAGGTTAGTTTGTAAAGCATAATTTTCAATTACATAAAAAACAGATTTACATGATTAATTATTTAAATTAAAATTATACCTTATTTTTTAACATAATATTATATTCAAAATAATATTGATTTTTTAAAAAAAATTCTGTCTACTTAACGGATTGATCGTAATTATGCTATCTAAATATTAATTAAAATTTTTGCAACCAAATTTGCTGTCTTTAATAGAGAACGTAGATTTTCCTGACGAAGAAATTAAAATTATATAATATTCTTAAAATGAAAACAATATTTTATATTTTAACAGAAAATCATGTATTAAAAGGTAGTACTGATGTTGTTGTCTAATTTCCGGATAAATATAGACGAAATATCGTAGTTATAGTATCGAAATATTAATTTAAAAAACTTTTGGATAAATTTTGGTTTTTTATATGTGGAAAATATTACTTTTTTAAAATAAAAGGATTTTGAATTTATAATGCTTTGGATATTTTATATTTATTTACATTTATTTCAGAATTTATCTGAGCTCCTGAATGTTTGTCATCTAATAAAACACAAAGACAGTAAGAGGCTAACCTAGTAAACGTTTCATTAGTTCCATCATCATGCAAGAAACCTTTGTTGGTGCATCAATTCAGGCTAGTTAGGTATCATGTCTAAGTTCACGGAGTGTATGTAGTTTGAAACTTTGAGTTGAGCTGAATAGACTGACTGATGGTAGCCGGATCTTATTTTTCACCTCAAACTACACGCCCTAAGGACCCTAAGGATCTTTTAGATTCCTGTGTTGGAGAAATTTACATTGGATGTATAAATATTTTTCCGGTTCCAGTACGTCACGAATATTTTATCACAGAATTGAAATGATGAAGGTGTGCATATAGTTTCGGAAAGTCGAAAAATTCATCTGTAAAGCATTGGAAGCCACCCTGATTTAAATTCAGAACAGAGCTTTTAAGCTTAACCGAAATTGCTGTTAATGAGAAACGTGACATGGCACGGCGGCGGGTTTGTCTCTGTCCACCAGACGTGTACGTACCCCATTCTGGAAAATCCCAATTTGCGTGATCCACCACCTCTCGCTTGGATTTCTGCAAATTGGCCCCAGCAGCTGCAATGTGTTGGAATGACTAAAGCTCCTTTCCCCGTCCTCTCCCTTACGTTTCTAATTCGTTCCAATCCGCAGTTGATTGGCGCTAATTACCGAACGTGTAGGACGTGCTCCGAAACTATAATTCGTGGATGGTTCTACTTTCATTCTAGAGTTACTTTTCCTTCGCTCTTGGTGGTAATACCAATCTATGAAGCCACGTTCGGTGCAAACAGATTTTTCAAGCTTCAGGAATTAATTTAAGATCAATAAACAATGTCAGTAAGTTAACAATGTATATTAAAATGAGAAGTAAATTTATTACATATTTATCTACTCTTGATTCAAATTGGAGTGTGTTGAGAAACTATAACAAAAATTGGTACATATATTAAAAAAACCGGCGATAGACAATGTTGCTATAAACACGGATAAAAATTTAGTTAAAACAGCTTCTTCGGAAAAATCTCCACCGTCAAATAAGACAGACAGATATTTAAAGGATTTACGCCATATTTAATGGCGCCCAGTATGGCAACTAGTTGTTTACGTACTGTTGTGCATTGGTCAAGTGAATATTCTAAAACTATATCCTTATCAGGTATGTTATAAATAAATAACCGATCAACGCTGGATTCCATGTAAAACTGATGTAAAAAATAATTTATTTTAACTGCCATAAAACCATTTTATATATTCCTGCTGATTCACTAAAAAATATAAAAGTGCAAGGAAATAAATAATCACCAACTATAATTACCCAACTGATACAATTGCAAAATGTAAACGAAGAATCAGGGCGATATTGTGTCTTCAACTTAAAATCAGCGATTTGCATACATGTGTAATAATCGAATAAAAATTCAAATAAATAATTGCAATGAAATTGTTAAAATTTAAATACTTACAGATGCTCGAAGAGAGAACTGTTGTCAATTTTAGATATGTAATTATCCTATTGTGGATCCCTTAAAATGGGAAAAAATAAATGGAAATAATTTAATTTCAAGTGATTGACTTTCAAGTACAACATTTAAAATGTATGAAAATATTTAATAGAGTACGTAAAATTTCAACCTTTTCCGTTCTGAGACCATGAGTCTAAATTATAGACTTATTTCAGAAAAAAACGTTTTTTTACTTAAAAGTAGGGTCATTGTTTATAACTTAGATAATAGAGCTTTCATCTTGCCACCAACTGTTTCCGACGTATTTTATTTATTTTAACAGAGCTCCGCTACTAGCTTCGTCTTCCCGTACAGTGATGGATTAAGACGGAGCTGATGAAGTATCCAATCAAGAAAACGGGAAACGAACTACTTGAAGGCAAGGAGAGGGGGTGATGGTGGCAGAGGAATTTTATTCGCGTGGAAAAGTCAGGGGGAAAACAATAAAATAGTTGAAGACAAAGAGTGTCGCGCAGCTGTCGTACCGCATTTGTACGGATCAACTTTTGACGAAATTCAATTTGCCCAGAACTCACGAGACTGATTCCTCCTAAATCGAAAGACATTAAAAATTGCTACTTAATTGAAAATCAGTGCTGTGAGAGTATGTGTTGTTAGTAATTTGTAATACATTATTAACTATCAGTTTCTGGTTAAAAATAATATTCATAGACGTGAAGATTGAATTCGAAGGTACTAAAATGCCACCCCCACACCCTGAACTCTACTATCTATAAATAACCCAGCAGTAAATAGAATTTCTTTTTGATTCCACAATATTTGCTGAATCTGAAATATGTTGAAAGGCAGAAAAGGCATCTCAAAGAAACGTTTCAGAGTGTATTTTTAAAATATATTTTACCAAAAATTTCCCATAAAGTAAAATTCAAAACTAGTTTTCCTGGAGTACACAGCGTTAGTAATAAAGGGCAGACTGATTTTTTTCATCTTAAATATTTAATGAAAACCGAGTGCTTTAACATGTAGTATTTTATAACGGTGACAGAGAAATATGATTTTAGAGAATTTTTTTAAAATTCTAAAAAAAAAATCCAGCACTCGGCTTTTTAGTATTTTAGCATTATTAATTTGGAAAGAAATATTTATTTTTCTTAAGAAAAGAGTGTATTATGTCTGGTTATTCGTTCCATTGACTGTTTGTTTTATATTTTTTGGCATTTTATGATAACATGTAAAGGGTTGATCCATGTATGTGAGAATAATTGAAGCAAAACCAAAGACAATGACAATGTTGTACGTCGCATACATTTACCTTTACAACATGAGTGACGCAACGAGATTAAAGAAGATGGTAGGCACCACCATCGAGGGTGGAACAATCTCTTTTCATCCACAACGTCCCCCTCTAGCAACCAACTCAGCTCTTTCTACGTCAATCTCTTAGAGATTTCATTACATTTGCAGGGTCTCTGCATGAGAAAAGATCGGAGAAGGAAATCTGAATGTAGAGAAATGGAGAATTAATTCATGAATAATAAATGTACGAATCAAAAACCGGGGTAGTTATTTACACAGGCAAGTTCAGAGACATTGTATGAAAATACGGTCTAAACGTGAGACAGACAGAAACATAGAGGAGAATCACTGACTTGTTAACTTTACAGTGTGTATTCGTTCATTTCCTGCGCCTAAACGACTTGAATGATTTAGAAGAATTAATTTATTTTATTCATGGGGTCACCTGGATGGTTCTTAGCCATGTAGATGACGCTATGTATAGTTATTTAATTACTACATAAAAGTCATATTCCAAAATTTTCAGCCTTACAGTTTGAATAATTTGTTGCATTTGACATAGACATCAATACAAGCGCAAGTTAGTTACTTCGTAGCATGGAATTGTTTTGACATTTCGTATTGCCGAGTTCTGATAAATTCCGTGTATTGTAATTACGTTCATCATCAATGTTTTCTTTAACCAATTAAATCAACATTATGAAAACGAGAAATTTGCATTGATTGAATTACTATGTATACAAATCGTCATTCGGCGACATTACAACTAACCTCCTAAATAAAACAGCGTTCATTTCTGCGGTTTAGTTGCTAGAGGGTGGGAAATGTAAAATTTAGTAAAGGATGTGACGCTCTGTCTGATGGTTTAATCAAGTGTCGACAAAGAGATTACAGTCGGAATTAAATACTGCAAACGGGTTAGTAAAAATAAATTACCGGGCGTCACTGGGAACCTAACAAGTAACAATACATAATAAGTTAAGGAACCGACTCAGACAAGGCAGCCAGTCGGATGAAATTATATCATTATGAGCACACATCAGTCAGCAGCCGTTAACTGAAAATTATAATAATCAATAAAATAATAATTACATGTTTGCGTAATCCTGAGTGAAATTGTTACTGAAATAATTTAATTGCCATAATCCACAGGAATTAATTAATAAAATTAACTGTTCAAATGAATGTAATGTTTTTGGAGGATATTTAAGATATTTTACGTCTTGTACCTCTTATTAAAGTTTGTAGCTCGATTTTAACGTGCCATAATAAAACTGGGAAAAAAATATTATATATATATATATATATAGAGCCAAGAACATGAAATATCTCAAATTTGTTTAATTTTTTGTCTGTAATTCTTAAATTTTATTTTACTTTATTTTACCGTCAACTGCAAACGAGGTAATGCCCATCGAGAGTAATAATTATTACGGTACAATAAAATTCCCATCTGCATTCCACGTTACATAATTTAATTATAGCTTAAGTATTTTACAAAATAATTTAACTAAAAACTTTGAAATGGCTAAGCGAATGTAATTTTTATTGCTATTTTCTATATTATTAATACAGAATTTATTTAGACTACATATATATTTTTTTCGTGTCATTTCTTCTTGATATAATACTACTTCTTGAACCAATAAAAAAAGAACAAACACAATTTACACTTTTTTTAATTCTACGAAGGAGTGAAAAAGTCAGTACATATATTTTTAATACAATTACAAAGAAACATTGCGACGTTTCTATTTTATTAAATATTGAAATATACAAGGTTTCGTTTCCCATTTGAGACACCTTCAGGTATAAAATTTTATCTATTCATGGAACGTCTCCATGATTCGTTAGGCCGATTTTGTTTATTCATTATTTATTAAAATTACAACTGATAAAGAAGCTGAAAAGTCATTTAATATATATTTTATTGTCAGGTAAACTATTTATTTATTACGACGTTTCGTTCACAATTTTGAGTTTTCTCAGAATAAAATTTTTAGTTTGTTAACAGCCAATGGAGCAGTCCACGACGAAAAACGTTACGAACTAAGTTAGTGGGAATGCTCAATTTCAGCCCAGTATATTTAAATTTTTAGAAGAAAGACAAGAATGGAAAAATGTCAACCGGACCAGGGAATCGAACCCAGGACCTTGCGATATCCAGCCGCATGCTCTACCAAATGAGCTAATCCAAGTCGACGACCCAGGACCAACTTAACACCTGTCCATTCCGTAAACCTAAGCTAGGCTCACCTACCAAAAGAACTAACATATTAGCGACTTAAATCGGGATGTTTTGAAAATGCCTTATAAGGCCTGAAAGCTTTAACGTAAATTGTTGGTATTAGACATCAGGAAAATCGACGGCATTTTGCGATACAAAAATCGTAATTTACAGCGACAGGGAAAAGGGACGGGTCCATCCCCTCCAGTCTGTCTCCTTTTTATCGTCAGGTACCATTCCATAGACTGTAAATTGAATATCTTTTCCCCATTTCTCGCCGCGGGGTATTTCCTCTGTCAACATACATCACTTTTTCACCTCCCAAATAAAAAATAACGTCGTCTGCAAATATACATTCCTGTGCGGAAGTACTTGACTCGGAAAAATGATGTATACATAAAAACTCCTACAGCTATTTCAAGCTTACGTCATAGCTGGGAGTTTAGCAGGTAAAAATAAATTTTTGTCAACGTATCTCCTTTAAAACAATTTCAACTTTACTTTTGCCAATATTTACGTGGTTTCACTACATTAAAAACTACTAAGTTCGCTCTCTGCAGAACTTACATTTAATTAATTTTAAAGTTTCAAGCAAAAATATGAAAATATAATTTCACAAAATAGCTTTAGTAAAACATGTTTTTTACAAAATAATTCAGTAACAGTTAATAGGTTTAGGTAAAGAGACAATTCAAGAAATTCTACAAAATTATGATACGAACAGTATGTAGAAATATGTAAGCAATAACTAAAATTTCCACATGTAACGTTTAGTAAATAGGGCCAATTTTCGGAAAGTGCCCTTTATAATATTTTCAGAGGAATTTTTATGACATTTCATTACACGAATTTAAGTCAAGTTAATTTTTATGTTTGGATAAGGTTTGCGTAAAAGAACTTAACTACCTTTAGATGCATTTGTATGTCACCTTAATTTTCGTTACTCTTTTCTACCGTCTCAAAAAGCGTACTTTAAGAGAGAAAATAATTTCAGAACAATATTGGCGGCTAATATTTACAAAGGTCAACAAGAGACCAAAATATGAATTTGAGCTATTACGGGAAGTCTTTAATCAACAGAATAAAATATTTTCCTTCTCGGATTGGAAATTTGCTTATTAAAAAAATTGAAATATAAAATCTCGTCCCAGTGATTCAATTAAATGTATATTGTTACGTTTCTTGTAATCTACGAAAAAATTAAAACTTATTTTACTGTTAATTAAGTGGTGTATATCCCGCTAACGAATATTAATTTTCTTTTAAGCTACCTAAAATCCACCGTAAATTTTTCATATACTTTAAGAAGACGATGATATAAATATAGTAATCAAAAATTAATTATTTGAAATGAATCTGGTCCTGTTCAGCTGAGATAATCAATTCCTCCGCTGTAATTAAATTCCATCCCCCATGCTGTTCCATCTACATAGTAACCTTGTCAACTCACAGTTGTGCGTCTGCTCCTTCCTCACGCAAATCACGATTCCAGCAGGTTTATTTCAAACTTTCTGTCATAAATATCATTCCTGATCATTGGCTATATAGTGAAATTACTAATTTGTCTGCATTAAGTTTTGAGAATAATTTACAGATGACTGTATGTCTATTAATTTTATGAATAAATGTTTATAACTTTCTGTTAACGTCATTCTTATCAAAAGTATTTCTTGACGAAGGACTATAAAAAATGAGTTACAAAAACTGAAAGTAGTATAACCAAAACCCCTGAATGCAAAGAGAGTAAATTTAATATTACGAGGATTTTTATGTCACTGCTATGGCACATTAATTTAATACTGGATTTTACTAGTTCAGTGATTGGGGTTTCCCAGTAATTCGATTGTATTACCTCTCTGTAGTATTTAAATCGACAGTAATCTAATTTTAAACACGTGTTTGAACCATCAAATAGATCCCACCAGCTTTAAAAATTCACTTTTCACTGCCACTACAATCTAAATCTCACAATTTAACGCCATAAAAGAAATTTATTTAAGAGTTTAGATGGAATGCCGCCGAATAAACATAAATGGTAATTAAAACATAACGACTTTCACAATTGCACAAAATGCCATTTCAACTAAAATTAACTTTTTCAATGATGAATTAATCTATAAATCATTCACGCAGTATGTACTCAATTACGATTCACGAAATATATAAGAACTCAAAATGTCAAAGCAATGCCAAGCTACAACTTATATAGACCCTTTCAAGTCATAATTTCATCTGCTTATACTTGATTATCACATTTTCTCAGCACGGTAATCGTATTCATGTTCCTTTTTAACGTAACTACTTTGTGCTCGCTAAAATGAAAGCATTATTGTTTTTTATTTATTAATTATTCTACCTTGTCTGTCTCTTTTAGCCATAAATGTTGTCGTATCCTTTGGAACCGTTGGTCAACTTTCACTTTCTAATCGGCTGCTACGTTCATATAGCCTTTTATGAGTATATTTAGGAGTTCGTTTAAGAAGAGTGATAGATTTTAGTACAATTATCCTTGATACTTCTAACAACTTTAGGGTGTCACAAAATTTCGGTCTGGTATTCTGAATAATGACGCTTTTAAGCATACCTTAATAACGACCGTAAAGAAAAGAAAAGAACCGGTATGATTAAATATTCCTTCATGAGCGTTAATGTCGTCGAAAACTAAATACGAGAAACTTATCTCACAAATTTTTTATTGAATACAATGCTTGGACATTTTGACATAGCGGTAACCCGCGTGTTTGTAAGTGACGTATTTCGGGCACCCATATGTTATGGGAAAAGAGAGACCGACAGACTAATGCTCGTATGGATAGACTGGGTGACAGTGAAGTACTGTGCGGTATGCGGGAGTATGCTCCGGATTCCGCACACCCTGTGGTTTCTGCGTTAAACCCAATCCCGCAGCCATTTACCAGCAGTTCCAGAGAAAAGAGAAGGCGTTGTGTGTGGGAGTCCAGGTCACTTTGTCTGGCTGTAATTGTAACAAATTCCGGGTTCCGCGTCCCGCTTCCCATCCAGTTTGATTCGTCAGTTTGGACTCGGCTAGTCCTTGTACGTTTTAACTCGAAATTTTACCATTTTATTAGAGAAATTTATAATAATTATTCTGATATACTCTGTGGTGTTAATATTAAAATTAATAAGAAACGAAAACACATCGCAAAAAAATAAAGTTGTTACATAAATGGTGTTGCCTGAAATCAAATCATTGAAAAACTAAAAGCAACAAGAATAAGTACATACGTATTTCATAAAACATTCATTTCATTCCCAACATCACGTCTAGTTAAATTTGAATTATGTCACATTTACGACATTCCTCAAGTACCTTCACCACGTCAGGGAAACATGATCCCAGTTCTTATGAATGTAATCGCAAGGGCGAATCTTAAATTGTCCCTGAAAAAATGGAACAATTTGGTAAACCATATAAATGTTCTGAATGATAAAATATATTCTTAAACTTCTAAGTATTGTAGACTCTGGATTATCGGATATAAATTAATGGTTATGAGCATTGAAGAGGTTATTCAATATCATCGGACAAAACAAAGTACACATAAACAAGCCAGATGTACTGGTATAGAATTAGCAACTTTTATTTCTTACGACATAAAAACTTTCTTAAGCTTACCGTTTGGTGATACAGACCAATGATACACTTTCTAAAATTGCTCACAGAATGTTTTGCTTAGATTTAATTATAAACAACGTTTACATATATTTCACGTTTTATTCCTATAATATAAATATCCTTTATAGGAAGGAAACCTAAAGAAGTCGTGAAAATATGCCTAAACGTTGATAATAAATAACTAAAGCATGTGAACAGCTCTAAATCATTTTTATCAACAATGATGAGTTTCACTGATTAATGGAAACAGTTTCGTAAATATGAAAAACTTTGTTTTTTTAAAAAAAATTGTCCTACAATTTAATCCTACCTCTTTGGCGCCACACGTCCCCAGGGAAGTCGATCCAATTTCCAAACAGTTATAATAAAAGTGCTAAATGAAATTATTTCCGTTTTGAACAGACGAGCATTTCTTATGGATCAAAGCAAGTAAAGTTGCATACTCGTAGTTCCAAACTCACAACTGGTCCTTTGACGTAATTAAAGCGCAAATAATTGGAGGGGGGTAATCCGAATTCCCGTTCTTACACCCTTTGACCGATTCCCAATACAGACTAATCGATCCTCTACCGTTCAACGCTGTAAACCGCAAACTTGCTCGTACCTGAGTGGCGCACCTCATAATATGGGGAACGTATGACTTCTGTTCTTTTAGAGCTTCTGATAAAAAAATTGAAATATATTGTCGGAGCTTGGTCTCTTTCATTTTAGCCTTATATTTAATGACAAAAAGTGGAAAAGTAAAACTATTTCCGCCAATATTTCATTCCTTATTTGTAACCTACATATTGCGCAGTTAAATGATAATTTTTATTTCCAAAAATTTAATTCCTTCAAGGAATCTAGCCTATTGTTCAGGAATAGACTATGTTTCTGAGGACAGATAGAGAAATTAATAATATAAAAAATTACAGATTAAATCAAATTAAATTCAAAAGTGTGCCATCCTAGGAATTATGTACCTGCAAGAAATAAGTATTTCCTAAAAAGAGAAAAAAGATATTTAAGTTTTTTAAAGCTGTTAAAATGTTTATAAAATATGGAAATAAGCCTAAACCTGTAGGTCTAAAAATTGTGTTTTTTTTATTATCTTCAGAATTGCTTTTAACGACTGAGTGCCCGCTTATTGTTTTCACATTATGTTAACAACATTCATTGGCACGATATTTTGTCTGTGAAGGTGTAAACCTGGCTACTGTATTATCCCGAATGATTTTACAGGACTTTAAAAGCTATATCGAACGTGGAATACTGAGTAGATATGTTCAAAAAAAGGTGGAACCTCAACGACTAACGCGCAACGGCCTGCCGGGTAGTTGAAACTTGAAACCCCACATAAATAACATCATTCGTGAAGAGCGACGTATAATTCTGCTGAAGATGTAATGAAAAGTTTGCAAAAGTGTAATAAGAAGCTCAAGTAAAGAAAAACAACAGTAAAGTGGGTCTGGATGCAACAAAATCAAGAAACAAGCATCAAAGTGTGTGAAGACTTGTCAGAACGCTATGAAAAAAAGGGTTTAACATTTCGAACCAAATTCCGAAATGAGTTAATCAACAACGAGGTGGTCAAAGCTTTTTTGAGAGTCTGACTCAAACAAAAAGACAAAGAGTTTCTTAAATTAGGTATAAAAATACAGTTCATCGTTGGCAGACGTAATATAGTTCTCATTTTAGAATAATACACTCGTTTTTTAATTATTTAATGTCATACAGTACTTTGGGAACACAAAATTCAAACCTTAAATAGGTCTATGATAATTTAGCATTACTGTAATGTAATTATTTATTTATACAAAAGATTAATGTACTTAGGAGACCACAAACGTATCATTACCGACGCTTTATGGACAAAATTCAGACCACAGTTGTATTTTAATTAACAGTTCATTGCTAGAATAGGATCGTTACCAACAATAACAAATCTCGTTTACAGAGGTTGAGGATGGATTGCATTTTGTGAAGCGGAAACGGTACACTGGGAGGGTGTGGAAAAATAGGTTTTAAGCCTTAAACACTTCGAGCTTTCCCAAAACTGCCGCGAGGGAGGGATTGTACATAACCACAGCTAATGCAGCACATCCACTAATGATAACCACGGTATAAAACCACTTTCATCCCTCTCCCGCCCCCCTTTGGTACTATTTGGCCTGCAGGTGATCAGTGAATGAGGGCGAGTAACGGCAGGTGGCACTGAATAGTGATAAAGGCCAAAAATCACACAGAATGACTGACAGTTTTAGTCGTCAATGCTGTTCATTGTAACCGAATACCCATTATTAAAGCCTTATCCTCGCTCTATCCATTCATAATTCTCCATTCAGCCTCAATATGTAGAATTACTTTGATTACGCAAACAAAATTGGAAGTATCTCATAGTAATTTACCAACAGCGTGTGTTTCTCCCGCAATCACCAATCAAATGCAGCCGTGCTTGGACAACCGTGAAACAATATCTAAATGAATCTTTGCTTGAAGATAATTGATCTGATACAGAAAAAGGGCCCTTTTGAAGTTTGATGATTTTGTATTGTATTGTATTTACTAATAATCTACAATTGGCGCAAGCCCGGTGGCAGACACATAATTAAATATACATAATTATAAACTAAATAAAGATAAACATGTTCTGTGGATGCCCTGAAAGAGAAAAGAGAAACACTTCACTTCACTTTAGTTATTTATATTCGGAAACACATTTATATTAAAAAATATCCACTTCACTTCACACGTTTTTTCAGATTTGACCTAAATTTATTTTCTTGAAGAGGATTTCCTCCAAACACAGGTAAATTATTCCAGTCGTTGATAGTCCTATTTAGGAATGAGAATTTTCCAACATCTGTTTTTTGTTTTCTATATTTCACTTTGAATTGGTGATCCCATCTACCTATATAACTGGGCTTTTGCATTTTGTAGCTAATTCCAATCCATGGTTTTTGCCCCGTATAAGCTTTGAATAGCAAATGCAGTCTTGCTTTCTCCCTCCTTTCTGACAATACCTCCCAACCTAGCTGTTTTACTTTTTCCTTCATATGACCTGGCCCTACTTGCACAAAATTAGCAGCCCTTTTCTGAACTTTCTCTAATGATTCTATTTGATTAATTCTGTAAGGATCCCAACAAGCCGCCCCATATTCCAAACTTGGTCTAACTAGAGATAAGTATGCCACCTCCTTTGTTTTTGAACTTCCCTTTTTTAAGTTCCTCATAATGAAATGTAAGGAATTCCACGCTTTTCGGGCCGTGAAATTCACATGTTCCTCCCACCCAAGTCTGTTGTTCAAATATATCCCCAGATATTTGCAGCTCGTTACCCTTGGAATTAGTTCCCCACCTATTCTATATTCTGTCTCATTTAACAACGTGCGTTTAGTAAACGAGATTGAGCTGCTTTTCTTTCCATTAATTTTCATTTTATTTTCCAGCGCCCAGCTATTAACTTTATCTAGATCTTCTTGTAATAATAAAGTGTCTTCCTCGTTTGTTATCTTTCTGTATATGATACAGTCGTCAGCGAAAAGTCTTACCCCTGACTTCAAGTAATTCGGTAAGTCATTAATGAATATTAAAAACAGTAAGGGGCCGATTACAGAGCCTTGGGGAACTCCCGATGTTACAGCGCCTGAATCCGAAAATTGTTCCCCGATTTTGGCTTTTTGCGATCTGTCGCTTAAGAATTTTTCTACCCATAGTAACACTCTTTTATCTATACTTGTTTTATTTAATTTATACAATATGATATCATGAGGTACTACATCAAATGCCTTAGCGAAGTATATGATAACGCCATCTATTCTACCCCCATTATCTACTTCATCTGCTAACTCCTGAAATAGATTTATCATTTGACTTTCGCACGAGTACCCTTCCCGAAACCCATGCTGACCATTAAAAAACCACCCTTTTCTATCGAGTTCAGATCTAACGTAGGTTGATAATAAGTGTTCCATAATCTTACACACTACTGAAGTAAGACTGAATAACTGAAAGTTTACATCACTGGGATGAGCTGAGAATGCATGAGGATAGATTGTTTGGTTGCTTATATAAACAAACGTAATTAATTTAAGTAATAAAATTTTAACTACATGTAATCTCTATACCACAGGAAATTAAAATAATTTAACGATAAAACTTTAAAAAAGGTAAATTTAAAAATGTTACAGGGGGAAGAAAGGACATATGATTTATATTTTAAAATATTAAGAATGGATAGTAAATTAATTTTTTGATTTAATTTAGCAGAATAGTTAATTTACTTAATTGGTTCAGTTAGGTACAGTAGGACATTAATACGTAGAAACTTTCCAAGTCAATTAAAGTGTCCTAAGAAATTTTAAGGAGTTAATTTACTTCATCGTCATTTTTACGTGTGTCTCCTTGTAAGGAAGTAGATTGACGTCTTACGTTTTTTCATATTTACAGAGAGTTTTAAATTATTTTTCGTTGTTCAATTAGGCCGAAAGCTTTTGAATTTAGGTATGACGATCCCATAAATTAATTTGTTAAAATATCTGAGGACACATTAATTTGCTTGAAATTCTTCTATTTTTTCCTTACAGTTCTAAATCATTTCATACAGTTTTCTGCTCACAGGAAATCTAGGATATCTGAAAGTTGAGCTTTATTGGATATTTAATAATATACCTTTCTTCGTATCTCAGAGTAAAGTGCCAAAGAGCAGATCATAATTTCACTTTGCAAATAACCACCGCCATTTTTTACTTCGATATGGAATCAACTGGTCTGCAAGTTTGCCCCCCAATGACGCAATACATTTCTACGCGTGAAAGTCAAATATCGACGGCTTCGCCAATCGATAGTCATACCTGTGTAATTTTGTGCTGTAGCTGCTTCTAAACCAGCCTATTTGCCACCGACGAGGCGTAATTGTCTGCAAGAAATGACAAGGGAAGTGAAGGTGTGAGTGAGAGAGTGAGTGGAGAATGAGCAACGGGGCCGCGAAGTAAAGTTGATGAATTGACTTGCCAGAAAGTCGCCAACTAAGGTCATTAGTCGTCTTTATCTCGCGCCAAGTCTATTCGGAAAAGGCTATTTTAAATTGCACTCTTTCGAGAACCTTCTATTAGCTTTATTCCGAACAAATAATTCGTATAATATTATCTAAGCATGATACAACAGATTCATATTTTCTGGAACGTTTACCATACTATTAAATATTTAAAAGTCCTACACAATAGCCTCAGTATAATCTTAATTATTCAAAAGATCATGTATTGTTTTCTTTGACGATTGAGCTCCAAATAAAGTTGAAGAACGTCTTTGCTTCTGGTGCGATTCTTTTTCTTGTCATCGATCGGCCATTAAATCAGGGGGAAATCAACATGGACGGCTTTGTTAAGCACAACAAACATAATTAAGATACAACACTCGTAACAAACGGTCCCTAGACAGTTCATTCGTTTATTTTAATAATGATATTGCTGAAATGTCTGAATGAAACGAAGTTCTCCAAAGATCATAATCCCAATTGTGACGTAAATTAAATACTTATCCTTATATAAAAATTTCGTTGCCAAATTATTAATCTCTTCATTACGAATTTATTTAACGATTGTGTAAGGTTGGAGGGATTATTTAAATTAAAAATTTTTGACTACTTAACCTTCATAGCACCAAGGTGAATATCCTTTCTCTAGGTATTGAAAATTATTTATCACAACATAGAAGCGATATTTCCCACATACTTAACAAAATAATGTAGTATTTAGGAAAACCTTAATTAAAATTTAAACAAAGGAATATATTCTCCAAAATCATCTTTTATAAAGAAACATAAAGGTCTGAAAGAATCGCTTTAAAATAATTTAAATTTGTTTGAAGTATTATTTTTGCTTTCTTCAGTTTACCAGTTATGATTTTATCCATTTTTAAGTGGTATTATTATAAGGTAACTGATATAATGTTTATATATATATATGATAAATTAATATTTAAAGCAGTGAGAAGTTGTACCAAACCTTTGAACAAACATTCTTAAAACATAGTCGTAAATCCTAGGATTGAGGGAGAAACCTCTAGCACAAGGATAAAAGAAATTATAATTTTATAAGCGAGCATGTCAGAATACGTCCGTATGTGACATCAGAGAAACAGAATCTAAATAAAGACACCATATTTAATTGCCCCAAATTTGCCAATTGCAAAGACTTACGAAATAGTTTTAGTGAAAATTTTTAAATATTACATTAATTTTTTACAGCGAACCTTAATTCACACTTTAACAACAGGTCACGTAGGATTATAAAATTTGTGTTGTGCTATTCATTTATAAATAAATTTACGCGATGACAAATTTTGTTTTTCTTCTAAATCGGGTTAACTTAAATAAGTGTCCGGCACCCAGATAGCAAAATATTGAAATTTCGCGATAGTGTTTACCGTAAGTTTCAGCACCTTCTAAATAATTATTTAGCTTGTAATTTAAAGCATAATGAAGGTTCAAAGATTTTAGGTACGGTGTATTGAAATAGAATAGCAATGAGACAGTTAGCTAAATAATGAAAAACAGAAATAAAAACAATATTATGAAAACACCAGTACAAAGTAAAACTTTTTATGGGTAGTACTAATTATACTACGTGATAAAATAGGGTTTTTATTATACTGATCTCGTTTTCTGCATAATTAAGTAATCTGTTCTCTAATAAAGCAAGAAAAATATGGATAGCCGGTAAATAAAGCAAGCAACGTGTTTCACGTAATATATTAGACACCAGGGAACACTTTTTTTTACATTTTCCCCGTAAATCGTATAACTGTGATAAAGCGAGTGTTTTCTAATTTCACCCCTTAGGGTATATTAATTTCGGCTCAACGGGACAGTCAAACTTTCAAAACAACGTCGTTGGTGTTTTGTAACTCGCAACGTTCTCTTTAATGAGGTTGTTATCTTCATAAACAAGAGAGCTAATACAATAGAGAACCTGCTTCTGTCTCAAAAGACTATACATTAAGAACATTTATATATTTTCTTTTGTTTTCAAGAGCCACTAATAAATTATATTACCATAGTCATTAAGGAATGTATTATACAATATTGATATAGCTAAGTGGCTTAAAATTTCAGTATGATAATTTTATTTTCCTTCAATGAAACAGTTCTTAAATTAAAATTAAAACAGGAAAAAATAATTTACGACATCATCCTACATAATTATTTAACTAAATTATTTCCTGTAGTGCGGGATTCAACATTTGCAAGACACAATTTAATAAACATATTCCAAATAAGTTGAAATGAAACATTTATACTATAAAAACTAAAATAAAATAAAGGTAGTAAATTTATCACTGAGAACGTTTTAAGCATCAAGATAACAAACAAAATTCAAATAAAAAACGCTTTAATTAGTTATGGCGCCCAATGGAGGGGCACCATTATTATAGCATACCTATCTTATTGGGAGGAGGAATATAATAGTAAAATTGAAAATGTCTACAAAAATTAAAATATAATCGAATTTTGTACATATTTTATACCATTTTGTTTAATTTCATTTCTCAGTCACATGGAACACCCAAATATATTTATAAGAAGTGTCAATCACATTTTATAAATTCCAGATATATTTCAGGCTTAGCAACTTTACTTTCCGACTGGAATCTGCATCAAGGCTGATGACATGCAGGTTCCGTTGGCTTTTACTTTCTGATGAACGAATTAAGTGATGCTATTATCCTCTTTCATACTTCATTTAATCCTAGTCTGACACCCGAGAAAAGTATTTTTCTCCTCTCCGTATGAGGGAAATATACCATGCAGGTTTCACCTATTACATCACAGCTAGCATGCGGCAATAAAAGGACTTTCGTCGAAATAAACGGCATAACGTATTTTCAGACTAAAGACATTTTATGCCTGCAACCAAAATGAAATTCCCTGTCATTTCAAAGAAGACTCGCATGAAAAATATATATAGTGTGACTATTGGATTACATAAAGGAGGGACGAAAAAGAGAGAGACAGAAAAATAAAGACAGGGAATAAATACAGCGGTTGGTAAAATAAATAAAGATAAAAGAACTAGAAAATTGGTATTTTTCAGGTTCTTTACATTTGATTTATTATTCATGACGCTGGATTTATTTTCTCTTTATATTTACTGTCTCTATTCCGCTTCCTTCTTTCTCTTATTTAATATTCACTGTATGTATATATCATTTGGAATCCATACCAGTGCAATTTCTACACAGTCTCTTGAGCATAGAGAAAAAAAAATTTTAACTTATTAAAATTTTTGAGATTACGGTCTTTTTCACATAGAAATTACTATAGTTTTTTTTGCGATCAGAGTAAATACTTTTAGTTACAATTTGGAGAACACGACATTTAATTACTAAAGGAAGTATATTTTCACAAAATTGTAAATTGAATATGTTTTCAGGGATAAAAATCAAGTGAAAAATATTTAGCCTTATATATCAATTATTTTATTTTTGATTGCTTCTTTGCATTTAAGATTCATTATTATTGCCACTTTGTCTGCGTTTATATCTGCTTTGTAAATTATGTAAATTATTATAATTTACAAGGACTATAAACCCCACGTTTGCCAAATTGAGAGATTCTTTAGTAAGTAAAAATTATAGAAGTATGGAAGTGTCAAAGATAATAAGTGTATGTGAAGTATGAGGAAGAGAGTAGATTAGATCGAATCTGATCATAATAAGCAAGTGAACGTGTTTAAAGTAGTATGTAACTTTGGTACGTTTACAAAATAGGGATATAGGAAGTACATCAAGGTATCCAAGTGTTGACTAGGACCTCCGGGTTGTAGTGTAATTATCCTACTCGATGTTTCACCTAAACGTGATGCAGGGAAAACGCTGGGAAACCAGCATAAGATAGGTCCGGCATTTTGTACTGCTCCCACATCCTTCTCATGACGGAAGACTGGATTGTTGTGGGAACGCAACAAACCCGCTTCCATGCTTCGAAGAAATATGAAGGGCAGCAAACCGTCTGGTCCAATGGGATCAGCTACAACTTGGACGCAAAGCGAATATGATTGACCCACATTCACTCAAATGTTTTGGGTAACAGGCTACATGAAGATGATCCTGAAAGAGGCAACTCCCGTTTAATAGGATATTAAGGGAATTCAAAACGGTCAAATAGGGTTTAAGGATCCTACTCGGTGTTCCACCTAAAACGATGCAGGGAAAACCCTAGAAAACCTGCATCACGGGCTTCAGTCCTTTCATATCCCATCCTGCTCGAACACACTGAGGTGTCTCATTAGGTGATCCTATACTATTGATTCAACTGCCGTGAATTTTTTGTTTTCTTCGTAGATCACCCCCAAAACAGCTAACCACAGATCTTCCGACGATTTTGTTTTCTTCCTCCCCCCTCCCTTACATGGCCAAAAGAGATCCCACGTCAATAAACAGTTCCTCGACTTTATGTCTATCCATTTTAATTGATTCTTACAGATTAAGTTTAAGATTTAAACTCATTATTGCGTTGTTTAAATTCGAATCAACATACACCATTCTTGGCGACTGTGAATACAGTAAATATATAATATTGCTTATTTCTGACAATCAGATATACTCTTCCAGTCCATGTATTGGTGAGGAACACGAGCAGGACGTGGATCGCTCCTGACGACGAACAGGAAACACTTCTTTTGCCACAGTTGAAATATAGACGTGTGGTAAAGAATTATTTGAAATTTGAACCAATATAATATACCAATAATGCTCAAATAGTCCTCAAACTACACGAAAGTACTGGGGGAAAGTGTGTACTTCAAAAATAATAAACTATAAGTATATAAATATACAATAAAACGTAACTGTCTAAATTGCACAGTGTCTATGGACCGAAAAAAAATAGATTTTTCTCCAGGACCTATTTTTAATTACGAACTGTAATTGGTTTCGTATGTCAGAGCCCTTTTCGTGGTGAAAGATAATTGTCTGTCACGCATCACCAGGGAAGCTGTGTGTTGGTGCGAGGGATAGGGATGAGAGGGTGGGAAACATATAAGGGAGAGAGAAACAATTTTCCTGCCAATGTAGGACTCGCGTCATGTGTTAGTGGGGGTGGAAACAATTTCAGCCTTTCTAGAGACGCAAAAAAAAAGGAGTTGTAATCCGGATCAGGGTGGCCGTCATAGCATTGTTATATTAAAATGAAACTTTTCACGGACTTTTTTCCCTACAAGACTTGCTAAGTTTTGAGAACATACGAATTTTGGACATGTTGTTCAAGCCTGAATATTAATTTAGATTCTGGATATCGAAACTTACATTTTTACTAATAGCACAACACATTTGTTTTTTTTTAAAAAAAAGGTACAAACTATTTTACTGTATACTGTGTCTTAACCGCGAAATAAATAAAGCAGCAGTTGTAATATTATTCAATTAAATATATTTGTTGTTGTAGTGGTAATGTCGCATGTTGAGCTGGGCATTTTCATTTGTACATTGCTACCACAGCCCACATCCTCTCTAACTAATTAACGTATTCCATCCTTTGCCTCTCTTTTCTATTCTTACTCGACACACTTTCCTCTGTTGCCAGTTTTAAATTAGCCTCATGCTTAATTTATTTTTATCTCTTTGTATATCATGAAGTGTGAAAGTGCCTTTAAGTCTGACCAAAGTATTAGATTTATTGGCACCAGTTCACTAAACGACGTTTTATACCATATTTTTGGACCTAATCTGGGTTTTTAACTGTAAATAGAAAGGAATATTACAAAAAATAAAATTATTTTCATTATAAAGTATACAATAATACATTAATCATATTTTAAAACACCAGATGAAGTCATCTAATAATGAACGAAACGCAGTGATGTCAGTAAACTTAAAAATTTCCCTGACTTATCTCTCATTTAACCTTTTTTTAAAATTTCTTATAAATAATATTTTAATTTTAAATATTAAAGCATAGCCGGTATAGTGGCTAGTGTCACTGGGTCATACCACAGAGGTCTTGGGTTCGATTCCTGCGGTGGACCAATCCTTAGAATAAGCTCGAACTGATTAAAAGAAAACCTGGACACCGGTAGATAGAAGGGTACGTGATTAAGAACGATAATAAAGTATATAATACGTTTGCCATTTGATGAATTACCATAATCATTAGATTAAACATAAAAATATTTTTGTAAGCTTGCTATTATGTTTTCAAAAGAAATATAAAAAAACTGTTATTCTGTTGCATACATTTCTTACTTTAAAAGAGGTTAATCATTGACATATGTGTTTGAATGACGTACGTAGTAAACATTAACTTGGATTATGGGTCATAAATAACAAAATATTATGTATTTACAGATTTTATGAAGAGTCGTTTAACTTAGTAGATTTCATATTAAGGGTTATTAATTACTAAATAATTCCAAAAACCTGTTATTAATGATATGAATGAACTAACTGTTGTAAAATAAAAAATAAATACAACTTGTAGGCAAAATATTCAGTTCACTTAATTATGATTTTTATCTATACTTGTGGACGAAGTGCAAGTCCACATTTTTAGTAGTTTTATCCATTTAAAAATGCAAGTTTGTTATTTAGTTTATTATATTTCAATGAAAATAATAGTTTATATTTTCCGGGATATTTTATACTGAAAATTAATATTTATTTTTACTTGTCTGGTTAACCTTATGAGGTCTACAAATATTGACGAAATGTCGTAATTATATTAACGAATTATGAATTAAAGTTTTTGCTCATAAATTAGCTATATCGTTCTTTCTTATTACTTCTAGTCGTTAGATAATTGATTTATTGAGCCGTCATAGACATATTCTATATAAATTTATAAAAATGTTTCTGACTTGTATCTCAATTGTACTTCATAAAATTATTTTCAATGCTGTACTACCAACGTAAAATACAAGGGTAAGTATTTTATCATATAATAAGATCGTATTAAAGGAAGGAATACATTTAATTTGTATCTAATTTCAATTTTCAGTATCTGTATTTAAATGTTATGTGTACCGTAAATTAATTCTCAAATTTTTTGCTTTATAAAATATGTATTTAAGTGTATAATTAATAAGTCTTAGTATTATATCAGAAAATATTTTATATTTGTATGCATTTTATGTAAGATTTTCTTTAATGTAACTAGTTATTTTAAAAGTTCGACTCAAAAATAATGAATAATTCACAAAATGTAATTTACGTGATATTTCGATAACACTGCGCCATCTCCAAGCTTCTTATTTATGTATACACCATTGATCCGATAACTCAAGTCAACTTAATTTATTCCACGTTCTTTCTTCGCTACTTTTGAAGTTTATCTTCCTGCAATAAGATTCTGTATACAGGACGAGTTTACAGAATCTTCTTGCTAATCTCGTCGCCTACGGCTATAGTTCAAGTAAAAAAAATAAGAAAGTTTCTGGAAGGGCAGTGAGTGAGTCCCTTTTCGAGGGAAGATATATACGATTCCGTCATCTAGGGGGGAGGATAACGTTAACGAGCTCAGGGCGACGGGGGCGCATCAAAAGTCGTCGGGCTTAACATTCAAATCTGATCTCTGGAGGAGGAACAAAATCAATTTCCTTCCCCGCCTACTGAGACTCTCCTCATCCGTCCAACAGATAACATTTCTAGAGCTTAATCTTCATGACGCAACAATGGATGTGGAGGTCCTCATAGGGCCAGAAAAAATATTCATTTCTCAACAGTATTACCCATCAATTTTGCAAGAATAATTATTACTATCTTAATACTAAAACTGTGAAAATCTTCAGCAGATTCTTACAGACGATAAATTGAAATTAAAATATCAATTAAAACAATTTTCCTTTTGATTTAGGCGCTTTCTATGGACATTTGCAGCCTCCAATAAGATCTAACCAAATAACAAAAGATCAAAAACAAAATTTATGCAGTCCTTTTAGTTGAATATAAAACTGAACCCTTATGGAATCTCTAAGTTTTGTCTCATCAAACTGTAATTTCTTTTCTAATTCATATTTAGTAGGCGACAATAAGTAATATTAATTTGAGAACATGAAATATATATCAAATTCTGAAATTTAATTTATTCTACAAGGAGGAAAAAACATTCTGAAACTATTACTGTGCTGGGTATCTCATATTCTCAAATATTTTGTGATATGATGTTCATACACGACTGTATTAATATATTTTCAATGCTTTTATATACATCCCTTTCCTTTCATAAAATGTAATTTCATACGAGAAATTATGAGAAAGAGGAACTAGAATTTTAATATAGGAAATGATTTTAAAACTAAAATTGTTAAGGGAGTTATAGTAGTAATAATTCAAAGTAAGAAAACTTTGGTGTTTCTAAGGTTTCTTTAAAGTAAAGTGATTTTAATAATAGAATCGTGTTATTAATGTTTTTAAATAAAATGGTAATACCATTACTTTTTTAGTTCGGTCTATAAACTATTTTAATAATCCAATTTGTCAGGAGAGAATTTAATTAGTATTTATTTAATATCATTGTCGTTTCGTCCATATTTGTGGACTTCATCGGGTTTCTGGTACGTCTTTGTAATCCCAAATAGAGTAACCCTTACAAGAAAGATAAGGTCCCCTAAATGATAAACTAGTCGTTAATGACCTTGCCTTTGGCGCGAAGTAAAATTATAAAAAATCATGTACCTTAATATAAGAGGATATGTGAGGTATTTAGAAAATTCCAAAAGAAGGGAAAGTTATTTAAAAAAATTAGGTATAAATTATTATCTGTACTGTAAACCTCGCTTCTCGTATCTAACTCCTCATCGGTCTTATTTACCGTATTGAGGTTATCTCTACACAATACATCGGAACTATGTCGGTTTGGAATAATTATTTTCACGACTGTATGATGCTTATTTTTATTAAAATATGGGAAATTAATTAAACCAAAAGTCAACAATAACTACGTAGGGTCATTTTTACGATTTAAAACAAAATAACTTTATAAGAAACGATAATATAAAAAAATGAGGGACTTGATTTAACTTTATAATAAATTCATCGTTGTACCAGTTTCCGTGTACCTTCTACGGTTTCATGATCATTGAGGGTGTTTAGTATCGCCCGAGGAGAATTGTTGTATATCAACTCCCATACAGAATTATACCCTAATTTGGTAACTAACAATGACAGAGCCAAACCCTCTCACTTACGGTGTTATGTGATCGCAATACAACACTGCTACCAGAGTGGAGTCCAATCGTAATTAGTCACTTCGGCTTGCTGCATAATTACGAGGCTGATAATTATGTTATAAAGGCAGTAATTTGGGAAAAGAATACGATTGCATTATTTTTATGAGGATAATCAATATTTCTAGGATAGTGGCTTTAGACGTAATCTATAGGTAATATTTGAAACGAGTTTAAAAGGTATGTTAATTGAACAACGTTAAAAATAAATAAGTGAATCCATAAATTAGGCAAATATAAAATTTTACTTGACAAATACGGAAATTTTGTGTTCTTAATTCTATTTTCCTACATAGTACAAACCTTATTCTAAATCCAAATTCACTCTTTTATTTAAACAGTATTTTTAAACTCTAACGTTAATTACAATAGCTCTGCAGCATATGTTACACCTTACTTCTTTCTTTGCAACTTTTTTTTAAGTTTACTAAATGCATAGGTATGTCAATAAGAAGAACTTATAAAATCGATTTCATTTTATATTTTGGCAAAAATTTCAGTCCCTGTTTCCCTTAAAACGTTTTGAAATACATTTATACTTTTGGTGTTCTGAACAGCTACTGGTAACTCATTGTATCATACTAAAATTTTAATTAATTACTAAACAAAATTAATCATATGGCAGTTTATATTATGATCATAAATATGGAAAACGTTATATATAATTATTTAGCGTATATAAAAAGGCTAAGATTGATGGTAATATAACTTTAAGGCCGCGTAACGATTTTCTGAGTTATTAAATCCGAGTCGTCGCATTACCATTACGATTCCAGATTTCATCTCAAATTGCAGTATGGCGGACAGATCTATCAGATACTGTCCTTATGGGACTGTAATAAACTGATAATTAAGGCAGTTAACACTTAGTCAAATGGATTCTCCGACGTACATTTGTATAGATTGAGTGATTACTGTCCGAAATAGATTACAGATCACATAAAAGCAGACACAAAGAACAATTATAGTTAACACAGTGAACCTCCATTATTTTCTTTTCTTTGTATGACGGTTTACAGAACTGAAGATTTATTTTCAGAGCTTAAGTATCCCAAATAGTCTTTTGAAGAAAAAGTAGATTTTCACAAATGTGTCTCAGGGCGTAAAAGAGTTAATCGATTATTTTGAATACAGCAACTTCTAAAAAATAATTAGAAATATGACATGCAGCGTTAATTTGTAAACTGGTGTGTTAAAATCACCAGTTATTAATAGGATAAATATGCCAACTAATAATAATTCTTCGAAAGCGTTAGTGTTACCGACGATTCCTTGGGAGAAAAAGCCGACCAACAATAATTCGTCCACCAAGCACGTAATGGAGAATAATTCTTAAAAGCAAAATCATTGAAGCCAACTTGGCTTCAATTTCTAACGGGAAATGTTTAAAATAAATTAAGTTAATATGAGGAGGAAGCACTCGCGCGTAGTAACAGTATTACATGGCAAAATTGTGTATAACATCCCTCAACATGATACAAGTCTTCAAAATGTCGCATTTTATTTATAATAACTATTGTTTCATTAAAATAAACCAAAACTCAACTCTCAGTAATTGTTTTATTAATTTGTTGAAAAAAAGTATCCGGATTTGGCGGTCTCTCTTTGTGTTACAGAATGGCACGACCCGCCTTCCACGTGCTTCTTTACCGATAGGACCAGAAAGAGACCGTTTGTGGAGATTTACGGGTGGCGCAGAACAAAAAACAGAATGATACGCATGCGTAATTTCTTTCAGGGAGAAACTTCGCCGCTGGCTGGACAGTTCAAAATATTCGTAATCGAACAATAAATTCATACAGTTCAAAATATTCGTAATCGAAGAATAAATTCATACAGTGAAACCGCAATTACAGGCGCCGCAGTTGACCCTCAGTTCTTGAGGGGCTTTGTGAAATAATTATGGTGGGAACCGAACCAATAAATAAAACATTATAAAAATAAAATAGCAAATTATTATTTCTACGTTAATTTACATTTTATAGAACATCAGCAACCTCTGAATAGATGAATAAACGTCTGTTTCCGATGTCGAATAACTGAACCTTTACTGTCATTATCAATCCACCGAATAAAACGTTTCGTACGATTCGTACACTCCTCTGGCTTTATATATTTTTAACTCGCCACACTAAAGGTTTATTACCTGGTAATGAAACATTTGTTCCTGTTGTTACAGACGATACTGTATTATATCAGATTAAGAAATTAATAGAAGACATGGAACATTATTGTTGAATCTGTGCTCAGTAACGTTTATTAGGACATATTGATTTGGTAGCCCGACATTGACATTTACGATTACGGTTACAATCAACGGCGGCAAAAACTCGATTTTCGCACGCAAAGTTGCAAAACACAGGGTAGTAAACGTAAATGTCTCTTTTATTGGCATATAGCCCTCCCACCACCCCGTCCCCCTTACTGTATAACAAATACACTCAGTGGCCGAGCTTTATGAGTATGGATCTAGACGTACGTGGACAATTGATCCATCTAAACGCAAAAAAAAACGGTGCGTGGGCGTCCTGTTTCTCCCCCCCCCCCTAGATTCCACAACCCACGTTGTTTGCAGTTGTTGCAATACAAATGCGACGCCGCTGCCCCAACCGAAACTTCCGTGTATCTGTGATTGTGTGTGCTTGTTTCGCTCTGATATGAAGCGAGACCTGGGCCATGTGGTGAAAAAAAAAGGAAAGACTGATTGGAAAGAGGATGAGGAACAGCTGGAGGACGGTAGGTCATTCTGACTGTGATGTAGGTCAACAACACTGTGCCGGGTAAATCCCAAGGTTTGTCGAGTGATCGATTGTGGTAGACAGGCTTCCGCTTCGGAAAACTTTCAGGGGAAACTTTATTGGAAAGGGGAAAAACCAATACGGTGGTGCCCCCTAACCATACAATACCGCTTCTTGTGTGCACAATGAGAAATTGAGATTACGTCAATATTAACATAAAATTCATACAACTTGCAGTTTCGCTTCGTATGAGCATTGAAATTGGTTTAACTTGGTTTATTTTCTTTGCTAAACTGTAAAATAGTGGCACATATTTTATTAATTAAACACAGTATATTATTAGATCTCCATTAAATCTTTACACCCATATTCATTTTTTTTTAAATTTACCTTAGTTATGAAACAAAGGAAAGGAGCCAATGAAGTAAATATTCCTCCTCTAAAAGAGCGATAAGGGACTAAAACACTTTGATTTCTTTGGAAGTAGAGAATTTTACTAGGAATCCAAACATATTTAAAGCAAAATCTAGAAATACTGTGGTCAAAATTTTTTTTTAAAAAAAGGACATGAAATATTCTATAATTCCTATTTTGGTCTGTAACTCTTCCTTTTAATTATATTTTTTTGGTATCAAACATCCACATAGTAAATTCCCAGATGTAGGAAAACTAAATACATACAGACAAATAAACAATTAGAGAAACCAGGCTTAACGTATGTTGGCTGGTAAAAAATATTAAGCTTCTTATTCATTACAGTTTATAAATATTAACAAGAACTGATTACATTTTACGTTTACTGTAATAACGTTTCAATGATAAATTTTACATTTGAATATTTTCAATAAGTTACAGTAATAAAAAAATATTAGGAATGTCTAAGAAAGAAATGGAGTTCAAAGTTGTTTAAACGCATAGAAAAATTATTACCGTCTATTAATAGATAACATTTAGATCGTAAATATCAGTGGATTAAATCCAAGACGAAAAACATATACTAACCCATAATTATTTCGAAATTTATGTAAAATTACAAAAAAAGGAAAAAATCTGTATATGAAATCTTTATAGCGTTTCCACTCGGTCAAAGCAATTATAACACGACGTTTTGTCGATGATGACGACACTGCCTTCTTTACCGAAACGTAGCCTAATAATATTTTGACCCGGGTTGAGAGTCAAGTAAGGTTTCTATAACATTTAACTCCGGGAAACCCATAGTTATGTGAAAAAAATAAGTCTATAAATTTATAAATTTTAATAATATTAATTCAAATTTGGAAATTAAAAAAATCATTTCTAATTGAATTACTCCTAATTTTCCCAATTTTTGTCTGCAAATCCAAAATAAGTTTATATAATCGTTGTACCGGATAAATTACGTCTTGTGCAAATATAGATCCTGAGTTTTCAGTAAAAGTGCTTCTTTAGAATTATTCTTAGGTTAATTGAAACTGTAAAATTCTAAAATAGGAATAACATTCCTACTGATTTTCCTATATTATTCTGTAAGTGGCTATACTCTATTTCTAAATTTTTGATAAATCAATTACTTATGAAACTAGGAGACTAACATCTGTATAAAAGATTAATTATTTTTCAAACCTTATTATGTTATTTTAGGTTAGTAAAATTTCACTCAATGGTTAAAAGAGTAATTACTTTTTAAATTTTATCATGTTATTATAACAACTATTTTAGGTTAACAAAATTTCACTCTGTTACCCACACGAAAGTTCCTGGAAAAACATGGAAAAATATCCAAAAATGTATTTAACATAATTTGAAAGTTATTAAAAAAATATAAATTCAATTAATTATTGAGGTTACGAATTTACGGGTAAAATGTTCTGATAAAATAAATTTTTCAGTAAAAACAATTTTAAATACCATAAATATGTGACATATTTGCTAAAAAATAAAAAAAATATATATAAAAGAAATGAAACTTTTACGTAACATACGAAATAATGTTTTCAATTATTTGGAATCTATTAAATTCGTATATTTGCATGTGAATGATGCGAACAAAGTAAAATAAATATTCAGTGGTACGAAGTGGTTTGCATTTCAAAAGGACGAACGTAAAACGGGTGGAAAAAACAACGTTTAACTGTATAAAAATGTTAGATAGATACATCAGCAGAATTGCACTTATTATTACAATTTTGTGATGATAAAAGAAATTTTATATTTCAGTCCTTGAAAAGTAAGAAATTAAAATATTTGAAATAGTCTTTATTTCTTTCATTCTTAATTTTATATACCTTCTGATGATGATGATTTTGGCAAAGGGATCGCCATTATTTTAATGTTTGAGTTTCAAGTGTTCTGGGGATCTGCCAAACACCCAAACATTTCACGTTTTATATACAGCTTGAATGAACTTTTTTTTGCAATTTTAATTACTTAAAAATTATTACCAAATTTACGTCAGGAAAGAACTATTATTTTTGATGTAGAAAGGTGAAATAATTGTACTAATATAGCCGGATATAATGTTTATTGATGTTATAATATGTTATTTACATTTAAAATCAGATAGTGAAGAAATTATACCGAAAATACACTCCAGATATTAAGCAAATTAATTACTGTAGTATAAATTAGTTATATTTTACTATACCGTTCTCGATAATTAATTATAATCGTGGTAGAATTAGTTAATTAAGCTTTTATTAATTAGCTTGAAGAAAACATAATAGCAAAAACGAAAATATGTGTGTTTACGAAATGTAAATTAATTTATTCTCCATTAGCAACAAAATGTACGAATGATAATCATTTGTTCAATACACGTTAAATTGATATCAAATAAACACATGTCAATGTGATTCGTCGTAGTCCTTATTTGTGTTCAATTTTTATTGCTGGCTAATAGAATGACAGGAATAAAGAAGTAAATATTTCAAATGATTTTTATTCACATACAGTTTTAATGAGTTCTGATGCTGATTTATTTATTATCTTAAGTTTCTGAATTAAATTAATCTAAAAAATTAAAGTGAATTGATTGTCATTTTTGATATTTTGTTCATAAGGAAGGAACAAGGTATGTTTAGAAAGATCTTTCCGATATCTCATGTAATTCTTTTGAAGAAAATTTGCGAAAAACGTGAACAGACAGCCATTCAGTGAATTGCGTTAGATGATCCATCAAAGTTACGAATTCCACAAGAGTGGCACTGACGAGCTTTTTCATTACCTTCACTTACTCTTCATTAATGTATGTGAGCTTTGTGTGCATTTGTAATAGTCTTCTAGTCACAAAGTAACAAAACGATTTTTTTTGTTTGTTCCACGGTCTTTGAGCGTAACACACTACTTCAATCTCTCTCTCTCCTTCTGCAAATGAATAAACAAAATAATAAAAAATACAAACATTTATAGTCGGTGCAGCGGGTTTTAATGAGCCACTTCCGAACCTCCGTCGTACTTGTATAGTGCTTTATACTTTTTTTGTCACAGAGTTTTAATGTATTATTTTAAAAAAATGGTTGCAAGCGTACAAGAGGTACTTTAGTGTGTTCAACCTTTACGATAATCCCAACGTGTGATCTTGTGATGAATTACAGAGACCTACGAAACAATGAGAAGATTCACATATAGACATATTAATCAATATCACAAATCAGAAATAGAATAATTTTGAATTGAAAACGTTTCGCCCCCTAACGTTTTGGGACGTCCGCAGTCTTTCAATTAAAATATTATGAAATTAGATGTTTCTGCTAAATAGTCAGGTCAAGTCAGGTAATTTAATTACTGTACTTATAATATCAGAAATGTTTTAAGGCAAAATAAGTTCATTTAGAAAGCAACAGATAAATGGCACCTTTACAACTAGGAACTGATTTCTGACGATCAGTATTCATTAATAGGAAATGAAATAAGAAGTTGTAAAACTGAATGTATTAAAAAGAGAATAATAAACCTGAAGTTTAAAAAAGGTAGTTACGACGAGCACGGAGGTAGCGTGTGAATGTTTTGATATTGCAAATTTTTTGTGTTTTCAGGAGAGTAGAAATATAAATCCATCCACATGTTTCTTTTTAATGTGAGTTTCTCTCCTTTTTATGGCACTGACGAGTAATTAATGTCTTATGGGGTCAATTTGACCTGCACCGCTCCTGGAATCAGCGTTTGAGCAACTCAGTTATTTGTCTCACGCGGATTGCTATTCATAACTTGAGTATATTATAAATTATGTTCGAAAAAATTAAAAATGACTTAGGAAAGAAATCAGTAATTTTTAATTGAACTTGTTTTATTTGAAGATACTGAGGTGGGAACAAGCAAAATTAAGATAACTCGTCGCTCATTGCACTTGAATCTCTGCATTGATAGATTTTAAGTGATGGTGCTTCTGGTAGTGGAACACATTTATGATTGCAGGGAAAATACTTCATGGAGGAAAGAAACTGGAGTCTCTATTTGAAACCGTGAATAGATAAAAAACTTATTCAATACGATTACTGATTTATCCAGAGTAAATTACATGGCTATTTATTTCACTGCTTCATTTCTGTAAATAATTTAAATAATTACGAGTCTTGCAACTTTTTTTCATCAAGGGGATTGGACAAAACGGATGGTAAATTGAAAATCTATCGACAGCCACATTACTATGTGTTTAATAAAGTTTTGTACTCTAACACTCGTAACAACAAAGAAAAACAGCGGTTTCTAAGATGTATCGTTTGTCTAAACCAAAAATTAATAATTTAAGCACATCATTATACAGAAAACGTCTACAAGTATTCGTTAAGAGTAAAAAGAAACTTGAGAATATTAAAAATAGAGTAAATTTCACTCAGACGCCATCTTTCGCGGTAATATAACACCTACCACTGTTCATTGGTTAAATAATAAAAGTTAAAATCAACTATATTTTCAAAAGACGTATAATTAAAAGCAAGGTTTGCAACTATAAGAGGGACAACGGATACTAAAATAAATGAAAGAAACTTACAGAATCAAAAGATAATGAAAAACTGTAATGTAATCTGATATAGGGCAAAGGTCCACTCTTCACTGAAGGTTGATAGGAATGTGATTGTTAAACTGAAAGGACCCTGAGATTTAGGGTTTAGAGAGTGGAGGAAATATTGCGGTGGATCTGGAGTAGTTCAGATGAAGAGCAGACACTCGGTAAGCAGGAGGTCCCAGGTTTGATTCCCAAGTTCGGCCGCGATTTTACATTCTTATTTTATAAATTCATGTAATTTATTTCTGTATCTCAATAGCAATCGCAATCAAAAAATATAGTTGGATCCATTTATAGTCTGTATTTACCGTTGTAAATTATATCAAAACATGTTAATTTTTAAAGCATCTATTAAAAATATGGTTCTGTTTGAGATTGATTGACTATGCAATAACGCTACATCCGAGGCATATATAATTAATATTTCGTACATACAAACATACATAACAGTTACTCAAAGGTCAGACCGATAATCATTTATTAATTAATTTAAGAGTCAGTTGGAATAATTTCATTACTATTTAATCAAGTATGTATTAATAACTATATTGTGACGTTTAATTCAAGCATGGAAACACCAATTAATTTTCCCGGCTTGTAAATACGATTTTATGTGATAATTTTGTTTTATTTTTAATGCCGCCGTTAATTTAATGTAACAGACAATCCTTACTTAATACGCATACTTAATAACGGTAATGAATTATGAATGCAATTAAAAATTTATGATGCGATTACCAAAAATAAAACATGTTTGTCCGCTAATCTCGTTTGAAGTAAATATATGTTGTGGGGTACATAGCAATATTGGTAATAATTCACAACAAAAATGTTTAATAATTAATTGTGTCCGCGAAGGAAAAGGTTTAAAATTTAGTCACATAAGCATATTATGCAAAATTTCATTGATTTAATTTACAGCAGTCCGTCTTCTAGCGAAACACTTTGTTTTGTGTAAGTTTTCTGTGAAATTATAAATTTGAATTAAGTAAAACAAAATCATTTAAATTTATTACCTCTAATTCCCGGAATTTTTTGCTTGAGTCCTTGAATTATTTAGAAATATTAAATATAATATTTCACATAATGCCAATAATTATCTTTAAATTTTGATAGAACGTATTTTATTTTAAGAACTTGAATTTTATTCGGATAAGAAATATATTCTGTAATAATATTATATTAATATAAATTAAAACAAAAAAATTACAGATGAAATAAAAGTTTTATTCAATTACAAATACGTTTAGTCCTTATATCATAAATTTCTTCCAAATTTTGAAATCTTGACAAAAAATAAAGATATATAAACATCACATTTCGATTGTAACAGTTGATAATAAACATTCCAGGACGAATAATTTTTTATTTGGACCTATATTTTGTCATGTCTAAGATTATTAACCTACTACAAAACTTTTAAAAAATTAAGAAAATAAGTTTTGCCTGAAGAAATCCAAAGTGAAGACGAGACGGAGTAGAAAATAAATATAAATCATCTATTTTGTCTGACGATTCGTTTCCTTAATATAATTATTTTAGGAAGGCAGATGCTAAATGAATAATTAATAATGCTTTAATTTTTACACTCACCAAAGAGGCTCTAATTAAAATGTGTGACATCGTGTGTCCGTTTTGTGTTTATATTGACTTTTGACTATATACATTTTCTTATATTTATTTTTAGATTATTTGTCTTTAATTATGTACCTTATTTTGTTCATTTGTATCCTATTTCCTCAATCAAGGACTAATGGACAACAATCAATCAAAAATAATGAAAAAATAATTGTATATTTATTGTTGTATACTTTTTCCTCAAGCAAGGACTAATGAAAACAATTAGAAACATAAATCATTAAATATATTAAATAAAAATAGTCAACTGCATCAGCAAATAGTTTTTAATTAACATTTATTTTATATAATTACGACTTCATAACGCAAATTTTTAAATTGACAAAACAATTACACGTGTGTATAATTTTATTAAGATGGCCGAAAAGTTAAATATTAATTTGAAATTATTTCTGACGAAGTTAGTTGCAATTTTTTTACTTTAGCTGAGTTTTCTTTTAATCACTTCTTTTTAACCGTAAGAAATTTTGGGCAATATGATGTTTTGTTTTCCGTTTCTTAATTATAATACTATTTGAAACACAGAAAGATTTTCTAAGTACTATAATAAAAAATATTTCTATATTAAAAACATCCCGTGTTAACAATCAGAGCATTTCTAAGTAGCATATTTAAATGAATTAATATTAAAATAATTTTTTGTATCAAGAAATTTTTAATCTGTGAATGAGATTTCTAGGAATATTTAACTAATTTATTTGAGGGAGAAAACATCAATTCTAAGGATAAGAATTTGCTTTAGTCCGTAAAAAATTAAGTTTTTTTAGTTTTCTTTAACGTCCCATTAATAATTAAAGTCACGAGGGAGTTCTATACGATCACATTGCTGTCAAAGACATAGAAGAGCAACTAATGAACTTGAGTTGTAGTTCCAAGAAAATATGAAACATTTATATATTTTCTAGTAGCTTATAATGAGCCTATAACATGGAAAGAAATTTAATGACTTTATCCGAATGGGTGAGTTCCCCCTCTCTGATTAGTTGAGCACCAGGTTATACAGTTTATCTTTATTAAGTCCCCAAAAAAGAAGGTTTTGATGCACCCAAAAACTTACTGTAATAAATTCAGGATCCAATATTTATTTATATATGTAGTTCCTTTTATCACAAGATGAGAAAATTTCATAAATTGTTTTAGACGTTCTGTGTTAAAGGCTTCATTAACTACACAGTGGTTTGAAGTTCATCTATTATACTTAATTATTCTAGATTATTTCCATTAGAGACGTCTGAGTGATCAAGAGACCAGAACAGAAGGCATTTAAGCTAAAATAACAATAAAGCCTGCTGCTACCTCAACACAAGTTTAAAAACAATTGCCTTCTGCCTCGAGCACCTTCCAGTTTGCCGTTTAAAGCTTTGATAAAATGCAGGAATATAGCTTTCAGCGAGATTGTGTATCCAATATCATGACGTATTTGTTTCTGGCAGGTTATTCAGTGTGCCGTGAACACCTTATGTCTCTACTTCATTTATCAAACTGGAAGCCATTTTTCGTACTACATACAGAATACACATGAAATGTTTTGCAGTATATATATAAATTATTTAAGGTTGCCTCAACTATGAAATTATTTGCGACTAACAGAAATTACATTAATATATAAAATCACCACATAGTATTGTGATAAAAATCTTACATAAGGTTAACAGTTTAGTTACGTTAAATTGTATAATTTGTCCGGAAAATCGAATAAGTACGGGAAGTTTACAAAAGTAAATTTAAAAAATCCCCGTGAGGAAGTAGAAAAAATTAGTCACTATTTTTAAGTCTCCTATATATATATATATTATACTATGTTCAATTATAATCCTTGTCTATTTGAAATATAACTAGTTTCAAATATATATTACTAAACAATTGATGTTCTTAATTAATGCTTTATTTTAGAAAAACTTTTATTCCTGGATTTGACAATGTGTCAATAATTTATTTTAAATTATTAAAATTCGTTCTGGAATTTGGTTGTAATTATACACCAAAAAATTGGAGAAACGCAGTCAATCCCATTGGGCTAGAGAATTGTTTATTCGACACAAATATCGGCTTTTATCGCATATTTTTAAAATTTTCACATACTTTCACTCCCGCCCCTAAAAGGTCGTAATCGTTATTTATCCCTGTAGTGTTTGTTTACGGGTCGAAAGGATGCCAAGTAAAAATCGCTCTATGCGGAACACACACATACATACATACATACATACATACATATATATATATATATATATATAAACGCTCAATTTGTGCACATACACAAAACATTTATTTTATTTATAACAAGACGAGAATCATTTTATAAAGAAGAACCAAGGTTACATATCCTTTTTCTTCTTTTTCCTTGCCTCTACAGTACATTCAGGGCCTAGACCTACCGGGTCGTCTGTAGACTGTTATCTTACACGACACATTTCGAGTTTGGAGTGACACGTGGTCAAAGTATCAATACTCCAGCAGTCTTAATCTCAGTCTCTGTAGACATAAAGACACAAGCATCCAAAACCTTGCCAGGAATCGAACTTGGGACCTCTGTGCTGTGAGGCAGCGAATCTAGGCACTAGACCACAGCAATTTTATTCATTAAGTTGATTGGAAAAGAGTCTTACCGTATTCAAATATTTGTATTAATTTGTAGATCAATTTTTTTTGTTTCCCGATCCTCTTATTCTTTAAAATATAAGTTTCTATAAACCTATTACATAAAATTAAGGTTCAAAACCTTCGGAGAAACGATTAATACAACATAATAATAAAAATTATATGAAATGGGGCTTTCTACCAGGACAATAAGCAATTTGCGATTTTCAGAAAGCTAGGTGTGAAATTTGAAACTATGATTGTGTTTAATTATTTTTCTATAAAGTATGAAGCAAGTTCATAAAAATAGAATCACTTTAATTGAATCCACTTAAAGGAGTACAGAATTAAATATGCTAGAAATTCTGAGTATTCATCCTGTGAAGATTATATTTTCAATTCACAATGACGTTAATGAAATTAAAATTTCGAAGCACCTTTTCTGAGAAACGTTTCAACTTTGCATAATTTTTTTCAGATATGGAACTTACGTCTCTTTTTCCATGAATTGGAAACGGATTGTGTTACTGAGGTTGTACTAAACAAATTGATATATGTCAAGACCGTTAGTCTACCGGCTTATATAGATTTCCTTTATGTTTACTGAGTTAGCCTTACATTTTTGTGAAGCCTGTAATTTTGTGTACTTTGAGTAAAGTTGGGATCGTTCGCCATCTCGTACCAAATAAGTCCGCATAAATATGTTAGCAGGTCCTGGATTAGGGATCGACGGATCCATTATCTGAGAACATTTAGTTAATGGATTCTGTTTGCCGCAAAAGCGAGGGACAATAATCGTGAATGAAGGACAGTTTGTTCGCTAATTATGTTTCTCATTACTGCGTTAAGGGGAGGTCGCGAATTATGTAGAAAGGGCGGCATGTACGCCTCGACGGGAAATGAGCCGAGGTGGGGAAACATGACTCAGGAAACTTTCTTAACAGTTTATCCAGGAGAAAACGTGTTTCAGAATAAACAGAATTAAGTTCTGAATGAAAGAGGGAAATCGTGTGCATTCATGAGCCTAAAGAAGCGTTTCAAATTATACTTGAAAATAATTTACAATTACCATAATAAACTTGTGAAAATTTACTAAAAGATTCATTTTATTTGTTTAACTTAAACATTTTTATAAGAGGAAACGAAGAGGAACATTCAAAGGATTTATGCGAATTGGTCTATTTTATCAAAATAACATCGAGTCAACGCCAGAAATATTCTTCCAAATTTTTCAATATTAAATACGAAAAAAAACCTTTATTTTGCTGTCTTCCTTTATATCTTAATTAATGATCTTTCATTAGAATCGCCTGAAAGGCTGATAAGTATTAATGAATTATAACAGCATCCTTCGTTGCAAATATATATTCAAATTTCAAATTAAAATTTCCGACGTTCAACTCCATTTTTGGGACTTCCGCAAGTGCAAAATTCATCAGTTCATGGATTCATGACCACGAATTGCTATATTTTATGCACGCGGATGACACAAAACCGAGACTAAACGCCACAGCTTTTTACTTACAAAGAAATATACTGACAAAAAAGTTGATCCAATTCATATAATTATTTTAATAGTCACATGCACTGTTAATTAATATGATTTATTCTGTTAATCGTTTTTGTTGCCAGTATATATATTTTCAAAGTTGCGACGTTTCATCTCCCGTTTCAGATTTCATCAGATTTAAAATTTAGCAGTCCATGGAATCAAGATCCGGAACTACTAAATATTATGCATAAGAATGTCACAAAAGGAAGACGAAACGTGGCAATTTTTATTTTGGAAACAAATATTCTGAAGACAAAGGCTGATCAAATTCATCTAATTATTTAAGTGACACGAATTATTATTTTAATATGTCTGCAAAACTATTTAACGTAATTACATTTCCATCAAATTATAGGTAACATAATTAATGTCAACATATTTCATTCATTGTAAATCCTATTATTTGGTGCTGAAGTATATATTTTTTATTTATATGACACAATTGTTTTCACATTTTATAACGAAAGTGTTACGTCTTTCAGCTACAAAAAAAACAAAATCGGAGTAAGTTCTTTAAAAAATGTAAATAGAATACTAGTTATGAAAATAAAACACATCTTTAGTGTGAATCATTTCAATAAACTTTTGACGTGTTTTCTCATTAATTCCAAGATTTGATTAAATATTGCTATTTGAAAACATTTAATTTTACATATATACATCTTTATAAATAGTATAAACTCATATTTGTAGTTTTAATGATATATATATATATATATATATATATATAGAAAGAGAGAGAGAGAGAGAGAATGGGAGAGACTGTAAAGGGAGGGGGGATGAATAAGCATATCCTCTAAGACAAGAAAAACACTGTAATGCTTAACGTGTATTTTTGAACATAATTATGGAAAATTAATTAAAACTGACAAATTAAGAAAACTCCGAACGAATATTCAACGTTTCGTTAACTCATTTAAGGATTTATCAGGTTATTTCTTCAAAATTATGAAATATATAGCTAAAAACACCATTATAAATAAAAATTGAGACCCAACTTCAATTTTTTTTCTTACATTCCATATTTATTAACTTAATTTTAAAATTTTTAGTTTCAAATTATGTTGCGCTATAAAAATAATTAAATTTCAGTAATTTATCTTCCATTATTGGTAACGTTTGAACAGGTCTACTAATGTCACTGAAAAAATTGAATGCTGAGTTCGAAAGTATGGTAGAAGCCGAGATTAAAACATGAATGTGAAGAAAGTGCTTCAAGAGTTTGTTGATGTGATTTTAGAGGATGGGAAGCGATGGGCAGAAATTGAGACTAATGGGATCCTTGGTAGAGTGGACGGGTAAATAATCAATACTGAGATCTACGAAGGAAACCGAATTGCGTTGAGTGCATTCCGAAAAGGAAGAGTCTGCTCATAGTCCAACGGAGGAGAGAAATGGACGGCAATGAAACTTAAAACGTCAAGCCTATGAACTTATTAAAATTTGACTAAGAGAATTTATATATTTTTAATCGAAACTACAATAGATTGCCTTACGTAACAGTTGTACGAATTAAATCAAACTATTATTCGTTTCTAAAGACGGGACATTAAATTAACTTGAATTTAGTAATTTTAGTAATCCATTCCTTAATAATTTCTGAACACCATTGGAAAGAAATCAATTTTGATAAATGTAATATCAAAACCCAATTTTTCCCCAGTAAATCATAATAACTATATACCACAATTAGAAACACAAGGATATAAGGAGACATTTAAATATTCACACAGACAGAGAGACTTTTAGGAGCAGTAAAAATTAGAGAGAAACGGAGGGAATTACTATTTATACTATATATGCACACAAATTATAGTCAAAATTGTGACAATGTATCGCCCCTGCAGTTTGAAACTAGAGTAACATTAATACTATTCTCCCACATGGACACCCGTAGAACTGTCCTTTGACAGAGGTCAGCCAGAGTCGTGTCTCTAGTAGCCGAAACCAGGATGGTTCTCGAACCACCTATTGTGGAAACAGAAATTGCGAACTATATCTTTATATTTCTCAGAGGTATTTAAGGCTGCGTTCCACCAATAAGGGACCGTTCTGACGTTTATAAATTTCAAATTTTGAAAACAGATTTTTGTGCTGACCCGTACGCATTGATGGCCAGCGGAAAATTGTCTGTTCTTTTAACCATGCTATCCTTCCAGTCTTCCATCACGATCCAATCTTCTTTCGGAGTCCATGCTCCGTCAAACTTAGTTTTTTCACCATCATCCATTTTAAATATTCTTGGCAACAGGGCTTAAAAAATATGTCCAATTAGTTTAGTTGTTTCAAATAGTATCTTGTACATGAAAGTTGAAATCTAATGACGATTACAGATGCACTCCACTAAACTAGATAGCTTTCTCCTTTAAAAGTTTTAACATAATAAATAAATAAACGAATTTATGACAATAATAACATAATTTACAGATACTAATAGTTGTTCACTATTATATTAAATCTAGTTTTTGATGGAAGATAAAAGAAACACAATATTATTGCTTTCATTCAATCACAGCTAATTAATATTTTAGTAAACGAAAATATTTTATTAAGATAATAATAAATAATAATTTGTTTGGCATGCAACATATCACACGCAAGGACAATTCGGCTCATACAAAGCCAAGAGAGGGTTAATGACATCCTCTCTAGCCTACGAAGTTAGGAATGTTAAAACGTAAGGGGGAAGATGGGAGCTGAGGCAGGCAGAGAAAGAAAGAAAATTGCCTATGTTACTGGGGAAAGGTGGACAAAGCAAAAGCGACGATATACATGCAGATTTGCCTCGGTATTAGTGTTGGGGAGATGGATGGTAAAAAGGGGTTTCAGGGTTGGGAGACGGTAAGTGAGGAGGGGGGGAGGGTGAACAAAGGGGGTTGAAGTTTAGCAGTGGTGGAAAGGGATGGAAGGCAAACATCTTTTGAAAGGCCTTCCTCCTCTCCTCTTCTAACCCCTTCCACGATGGCGTGTTAGCTGTACGCAGGGGCAGTTTAATTACTCAATCCTTGCATTCAGAAATGCAACGCAGGGAGTATTCGTACAAACGCAATTTTAAACAAGACACGCTTTAAAAATATAAGTGTTTACTTCTAAATTTTAAACGTCAATTATGGTTTTAATATACTTAAAATATAATCAATAACTTCTAAAAGAAGAAAATGAAACACTTTCTTTCCATCGTATTGAATTTATTTACGTGTATCGAGTATTTTTACTATAGAAAATTCCAAATTTTTAAATAATTACTTATCATGACTATTTATCATAATTACTTCTTTCTCGGATTCTTATTTAATAATTTAGTAATTTTCTCCTTCATTTATTTTATAAGTTAAACGGAACGCTCTGATATGTACTCTAAAAGCATCATTTACGTGGCTATTGATATAATCCTTTTTTTTAGAAATAACTTTTAAGTAAACCATTTGCAGACCGATATTTGGCGCGTATCTTCATCAATCAATAACAGTTTCGTTACCGAGTTTAAATCGTTTCTTGTAAAAAATTCATAGGAGAACTCTTCAACTATCCTATGTTTATAGTTTTCTGATTGCAACGTAGTCATCTATGTGAGTCTGGAGAAATTTGCTACCTTTGCTAAGTTTCCTCCTATGCGCGTGTAAATGTCCTTGTTTATGAATAGAAATAATATATATATTGTTATACTAGATAGGTATTCCAATTAGATTTTGTAAATTAAATTTATTAATACAGAGGTGTGAATATTCATAATAATCATTCATAATGTTTTCGGTTTCTTTTCACCAGAATCCTGTAGTCTGAAAACTGCTGATTAGTAAACTATAGGGTTTTCTCAATAAGGGCAATGAAAGTTGAAATTAAAATTAATCATTTGTTTTCTTAAGCCCCAGGTATGCCCTTTCAAATAAAAATTAAAATTGTAATATCCAAATTTATAATTGATCACCTGTTAAAAATCTATCTAAAATTTGTTGATGAAGCAAAAGAAACGGTAAAAGAAAATATCAACAATATTGTGCATGAGAATATACCAGGGCCTAAAAAACTTAATTTTACCCTAAATTGTAATTTATAATTGCATATCAATATGTATATTTAAATTTCACAACTGAATACTTAAATGCCAAGTTGAAATTGTACTTAAATTAATTAATGGTGTGCAAGTAGTTGTTAATATAATATTGTGTAAGTTGCTAATGGCTATATTGCCGATGCGACAAAAAATAGAAATAAGTCAAATCGTTTCAGCATTGACCAGCCATATTTTTATTACATCTTGTATGTTTGTTCTTTTTATGAATTTATCTCGTCGATGCCTTCTATCTAAATTGATAAAAATGCAGGCCTGTTTGGAAATTGATATCCAACATATTGTGGCGTGCTGACAGATATAATCAAGAGAAAGGGTTTGGAAAAGAATTTCTAAAAAAAATTATTAAAAGCAACTAAAGCCCGCGTGTCAGTGTGACATAAATTTTTAAATTGAAATCTGTGCCAAAGGCGAATAAGAAGCAAGCAAATAATTTATTTATTGCAGAAGTGAGACAACTGAAATTATTCATTACAAGGTCCGAAAAAGGACAAACGTATTGGGTTTTGTAATAAGGGCGGGTCGTTGTTGAAATTGAATAAAAAATGCACTGCTTGAAGTATTAACTAAATTATTTTTATTTTATTTAAAAGAGCGTATAAGGGCCTATTCATGAAAAACTAAATTTATTTAATATCTCACACAGCTTGTTTCATTCCATTCCAACATCGACCCACCCTTATTGAGAAACCATATACAAGTTGAAATGAATTGCTGACCAAGCAAATACTTTAATATTTTCGGAATATATGATTATAGCGCAGGTAAAACAAAAGAATTGTTAATAATTCGCACCAGTCTAATACTATTCACAGTTCTGTATTTCCAGATCTGCTAAATAATTATTGGCATATTTGCGACTCAATTATACGGTGAGAGAATCAAGTAGATTCTTTGATAATTTTCAGGAACATTGCGGAAACATACCACGATAATTTCATTTAACGCTTCACAGTTATTATCATGGAAACAATATGAAATAGTTTGGGACCTACAAAATGATTCCAAACCATACTTCAGAATGTAAACATTTCCTCTTCTTGTCAGATAATTATTTTGGAGTTCTGTTTCGTCACACGGAAAAATAAATTAGTTTACGTTTATTTTATTTTCATAGAAAAACGTATTTATTTTACCAGTATTTACAACAAGTGTGAATTTTAAATATGCACCTTCCAAATTTCCAACACCCATCCAGTTCCCTAAGCTTATTTTAAAATTAAATAAATATTGAAATTCTCGGCCTCCGATGTATACTGGGTTGATCAATTACGAATTCCATAAGAGGTTTTTGCCACACGTTTAAATTGCTTTTTGCGAAGCTAACACGACAGCAGTTCCACAATTCGCCTGGAGTGTATTTTGAAATGCGTAAAAATTTACATACGCTGATTAAACGAACTTACTGCTTAGAAAACTGTCAAAGGTCTCCCGTACTTTTTGACCAAAATAATGATTCTTGCATGTGGATTAAAAAAAATAAAGGTTTATTGTTTTTATGTACAAGTACACTTCTTCATTACTGTGACGAGTTTTAGTGGTCTCGTATAATTTTACACTTTCATCAAACTCCATGTTCAACTGTAGATCGTTTTCGTTATCTTTAGTCGAAAATTCTCTCCAATACTACGTGATCAGGTTTATTAATTTTTAAAGTCTCTTAAAAATGGTTGTATGAAATAAAATACCAACCAATTGGACTGAAAGTTTCTAATTCGATTGAATGACGTTTCGTTACCACATTTGAGACCACTTCAGTTACTAAATTTTATAATTTTGATAAAATTTATGCCAAATCTGTAAAAATTCAAACTTGACCGCCTCAAAGGTAGATTAAACCGAAATGAAAATAATAAAGGTCAATTGAGGGAATGAAGAATGATAGTGATAAGGATTGATCGACTGATAATGTTCGTGGATGGAGGAGGCTGACATAAATACGTAAAATTTAGCTGAAATTAGAAACTACTATTTCACAAATTTGCTGTATGAGTGAGAACCTATATATTTCCAGTTGTGATATAATAGTATTAGGGTTGCAGATTATAATTAATTGATTAAATGTATGTCCATTTGCAACTGTGAGGGATACTGTGTACTTCAGAGCAGATCCAGGAAGCATATTACGTGAATGCATTTGTAGGTCACTATATTTCACTTTAAAAGTCTCCAAGCAGAGGGAGGCTTTGTTGGCACATAGAAAAAGATTGTTGCATTGCTCCGTCGGACATATCCTACACGGAACATATTTTCGGCAACACTGCTTGGCCCACTATTTTTGTCAAGCGTTATGATTGGTTCATTCAAATCGCATCATCGTTGTAGAAATACTGCGTGGTGTACCACCTTGGGAGAAATGTTATAATCATTTACTATGTGGCAAAAAAGCGTCCTTCTACGAAAACACTCTGGGAGAATTCTTATTTAAAATATACGGTTTATCTGTCTGTATGTCAAATTTATTTTATGAGTTATTATTTGAATATCCACCACGGAAAATTCATGCCCTGTAGATTATCAATACGCTGGACAACAGGGCTGTAGGTTCTTTCACAGGCCATGTGTCACTCAGCTTTTAATTATTAATTGATTCATGAGGATTTTTAGCACCGTTTGCCATATACCTTCTGCCAACTTACTTATTGATCCCATATTGTAAGGAGCTTATCCACTCTCCTAATAACACGCTAAAGTTGAGGGTTCAATCAAATTTCCTTTCCTGCGCCTGCCTCATCTCCGCGAATTTATTTCTAAAACGTTCAGCATCCGTAGCAGAAACAAAATTCCAAAAGAAGGTCCACATTCTGCTCTAAAGGAAACACAATCATCAGTTCGGCATTGTCTAATTACTTTTTTCTCCGCGCACCGAAAACTTTTACGAAAATGAACGTTACTCTAATGACGATATGAAATAATATGCTTCAGGTTTTTCAACATTTCATATATACAAATAAATATTCAATATTCTATTAACTTCTTGTTTCTTTTTCAACCTTCTTACGTATTTAAATTCCACGATATATGATATTGAAAAGACAAGACTGATACTCGACAATAAAAGCTCTAAAATCAGACCGTGAAGAAGGTAATTCTGTAAATTGTCAATGAGCCTGAGATCAGCTATACAGGCGGAGAAATCTCGTACCTTACGAGTCTACTCGGTTTGCTCAGATAGATAAGAATCCCTTGGCTGATCCAATTCCATTCAGTTAGTTCTCTACAAAAATTATTTCATTGAAAACATTAATGTTATGTTTCCAATATTTTATATTTACTTTAGAAAGTGAAATGCACTGCTGGATAAATGCGAATATTTTTAAAGACGATAAGAAAAATATATAGTTTAGTTTCTATGCCCGTGGAAGGATTCCGATATTTTCCCTTGTTTCTAGTATGCCTTTTGATTTGATTCATTGACGTTATAAATTAATCTTCCCGTCTATTACGAAAATCGTCAGTGTAAGACGCAAACTGCGGCTGGCAAATTGAGGTATATTTCGTTGGAAAATGGCGAGAGTTGCAACTATTATACGCTGCTACGAGCTCAACTAATCCCGTGCCTCGATAAACCCGAAGGCACTTTCTCAGGGATCTAGAGCTACTTATCATAAACACACACGCAGCATGCTCGTCCCCCCTCCCTCCTTAATTATTCCAGGTTGAAGTTGCAAGCCAGTAAGGAAATTCTGTTGAGTTCGGAAACGTTGTTTCGGAATAGTCTGCTATCATTTGGACGTTTATTTTACTGCGGCGGTTGAGATCATCTTCTAGATAAGTAATTTACGTCTAACATATAAAATAAAAACTATTTCTACAAGGCATTAATAAAATATACAAAAACGTTCCTGTGCATTTATTAACACTAATTAGTTACATTATAAAATATTTCAAATCAACGAAATCATATTAAAAGGTTTCCCTCAATAAAATTAAATTTACGTGCTTATTTTCGTATTAATAAATTTAATCAAACAAAAAATCTATTATTAAATCTATTATTAGTCATGAAGCATAATAAAGGAAAATACGGCCACCATCAACCATCGTTCGACACGAAATTATCCACATTGCGTAATATTTTCTTCGTATTGAAAAATTAAAAAGATTTAGCCCACAAAGTGGGAGGAAATGTCGTAATTTTATGAACTTGATAGCATAAATTCTTTTTTCCTTAAAAATTTGGCTCTACATTTACTTATTATTCTACTTATAATTATTTTTTATTTAACTTTATAATAAATGACGTAAAACGAACGACACAAGCAACAAATTACAAATTTATTTAAATATGATTAAAAGATAAGGAACAAGTTTTCTTTTCTATAGTCAGTAGAAGAATGGAAAAAATAATTTTTCAAAACGAAATTTTATGTAAAAGGTTTTCCTCTGCTATAAATGCCATTACAAAGGGAAAACAATATTATCCGTGTAACAAATATTATTAGGAACAATAATTATTAAAAAATGTAGTGTTTAATATAAAATAATGTATTTTCAACGCTGTTTCAGTTTATTATTAAATTACATTATTCATATAAAGGTGGCGGTAATAAATTGTTGCAGTTAAAAATTTAAATCACAAATATATAAATAAATTTCAAAGAATATGTGAAAAATTGAAAACTCTAGTTTATACAATTAGTGTATTATAAATATTTGATAATTTTATTGTATCCTTGTGAATTGTGTGTATTTACAGTTGTTTTAAAAGAGACTACAGCCATAGTTTAAGGGTAGAGAATTGAACTGCAGAAATATGGCGTCACATTCGGGTCCCACTCAACAATGTTTGAAAATTTGTTTACCTTATTTACCTTTTCTTGCTAGAATTTTCTGTTTGAGGAATATTCTGTTTATGGATAATTCCACGAATGTATAAATTCTGCTGGACCTGGAAGCGGAGGCAGTCTTTCGCAGTACGAAGCATTGTACAGTACATTTTGTTAAATATAGGTCTATGACCTCTAGCAGTGTGTCTCACGATCTTTCAGAAACGTAACAATATCTAACATATGTGATAAATATCGTTTCAGTAAATTTTGACCAATAACTTAAATTTCAATAAAATTCATTGACTACCTCTAATATATGTAAGATGTCAACATTGTGATTTATATTTTTGTGATCGATGATTTGTCTTTTAACCTTGTTTCATAAAAGTAACAATGAATTAGTCATTAATCGAGTCATGAAATAATGAAAAATATGAAATATTTTGATGATTATATATTAGTAGAAACAACACTCAATAGCTTGAATTACGAGGAGAAACCAAAAATATTAAATAGTTTATGTGTACAATATTTCTCATTTCTCTGGATACTTGTCTTAAACAATGTAATACGCCTCTATAGGAAATCGATTTATACGACAGAATGTCCGTCGGGTTGTTTATCTTTCATGGATGTTTTCCTACCTGTATTCTATTTCAAAGTTTTCTTCTTGTCACTAATGTGTGTGTGCGGAATATAAATTTAATTTACAGAACTGTCTCACCCTGAATGAACTCATCTTCGTGGAAATTGAGCGTAATTGAGCTTGAGTATCTTAAGTGAATCTGCATGCTGAATTCCGTATTCTCAGTGGGTTTGTGTATGTGTGCGGTAATTATTAAGTTTGTTAGACAAGTTGTCGTGCTTCGCCGCTTGTTAGAGGCATCTCGCTATTCATGAGCTCAGGGGACGATAATGTGCTCTTAATTTCGTTGGCTTCCCGCTATTACGACATAAATTTATCTCTTGCAAACTACTTTGTATTTTAGAAGATCTCACAGATTGAAATTTCAAGAGAACTCATTCAACGTAATATAGAAATATTGGTTCCATAATGCGATGAACTTTGATTCTTTTACTACAAATGCATTGAGAAGAAAAGGCTGATTTACGTCCCATTGGTTAGAAGTGACCTATTTATGTTTCTAAGTGACGTTTACATGTTTTACGATCCTCTCTAATAATTTATCGTTATTATTACTGTAATACTTCTTTTATTATGTGTGAGTTCACAAAAAAAATTTATTCAATTTATTTTGTTTTAAATATATGATAAAATCAGCATTTGAGAAGCTTCTACAGACAATGCTGAACGGTCATTAAAAGAAATATCGAAGTTTCTGATCTATCAGTTCAGAATAATTTTATGCTGTTCAATGTGGTTGACGAGTTATGGCGTCTGCTAGCTTCGTGGTCAGGATGACGCAATAAATAGCACGGCAGAGTGATGTTCTCCCATGTTCCGACGAACATTCTCAGGCTGGCATCATAAAAGTATCCAGTGTTTTAAAAAAAGACTGAATGTCTGCCCTTTTGATTTCTTATATTTTATAAGGTCACATTCCCCAAAATTGAGGACTCTCTCCCAGTTATAAACGTTTCAATTAATAAATGATTACCCATGATCAGGAAACATCTGTCTGCCGATACCGAATTTATCCCTTTCATTTTAAATAAATTTAATCTTTCTCCGTCACAATTAGTAAGTGAATATAATTCTAAAAATTAATTTTTAAGTCATTAGAATACAATAATTTGGTAACTCATTTTAATGGCTTAAAATAAAGTAATCTGAAGTATCAAATGTGTGTAAAAATTGGCAAACAGAAGGAAGATAATTATTATTTGGGCATTATTTAAAACATACGCGGGTATTAAACCATAAAAGACGTACGAAATTAGCTAGTATAAACAATTTCTTGAGAGGAGAAATGACCACATAAACGATTTTCAAAAACAGGGACACTAAATTTACTGTTATACATCATGACAAGTGATTGGAACAATTTACCCACTACAATGTTAAGAGAGAATCTTCCTACTGTGTATAGGTAGAAAAATAACCTACATGTTTCTTGTAGTGTAATACAGTGACTAAAGCGGATTTTGGCTTTATTTGCTTTATTAAGTATTCTAAGCGAAGGCAATTTTTTTGGATAATTTCTTGGAAACTATTTCTAAACTCTAAATTCGTATTATCAACTATTTTTCAACATTGATTACATAAAATAAGGGTGCATAAATAAATGCTTGACAGAGTGAATGATAGCTGAAATAATTAATCCTTATAATATATAATAAAAATCTTTGAATAATTGAAAAAGTCCCTTAACTGGAACTGTCAGAGATTGCAAATTGAATTGCTAGTACATGTATTCCAACAGAATCTATCAAATCCGCAGAAAATTATGTAGTAGTATACAAAATTGGAAATTTATAAAATCTTTATCTCTCAAAATTAAGAAAGCAATCCAATTGATAATTAATTACTTCTGTTGAACAGTAAACTGTGAAGACAAGACTTAATAATAGAAAAAGGAAAAGGCGAAATATTAGACCTAATCATATTTGAAACTATTCTTTCATTTGACTTTTTGGCGATCTGAAGTGTGAAGAGATCTCAGAAATGAAGCACGTGAATTATCCCAGATTATATTCCGGGCTCCAATTCCACTACATTTATCAAGAGATATCATAACTGAATGGCCTCTCCTACTTCGGCAGGTATAACGAGAGGAGTTTGTTTTCTCACGTCACTACAGAGGGATGCCATTTCGGAGAAATCGACAGCCATCAACAGTGAAAGGCGTTCTCTCAACCACAAACTGATGTATGGGAGGAGTTCGTATGAGTAAAGAAGACTGTGACGACGAGAAAAATAAAAAAGTGGAGTGAGGAGCGTGAGAGCAGTATGCGGAGAGCGACAGCAAGAGAGAAAAGAGATCCGAAAGGTAGGATTACCTGAATGACAGCTACTTGATCTTAAATTCGCCTGGCACACAATAAAAAGAGGAAATGGAAAGGAAAACGAGAATCTGCGGTAATGGAGAGCGAACCAAAGAAATAAAAAGATTGTGGAGAAGAGAGAGGGGTTTAGGGCTAAGACAGACAACGAAGAAAGAGAGGAGAGAACGAGAGGAAAAATGCGAAAGGAGGTTGTGGTGGGGGGATGGAGCCGTCAGAAAGATTAACGATTCGCACGATTGATGGAGTGCTGTGGCCAGGACAAACAGGGCAGACGAGCTTCACGAGTCCATCTATCTCGGCCCGTTAAGCCTCATTATCAGATTACGTGCACTCGTCCTCGGAGAGGTGAGAAGAATAATTCAAGCTTGAGGAACTAATTATTAGAGAAGGTGTATGGAATTACCAATTATTTTAATGACTCGAACAAGTAACTCGAAATTTTCCCGAGGAGCTCGTGACGTTACGTTTAGAGTTTGGTATAAGGCAAATTGTTCATTAAAATTGTATATAAATATTGCGAAACCTCGTTGTAATTATGACAAAAAATATAATTTTAACTGATTATAAAAATAATTGTTTTGTGTACTCATCCATTAAACTGTATTAAAAGAAACTAAAAATGGATAACTTCTAATGGTACCAGTTACGTTACTTCAACCAGTAATATATTCAGTATTCAAAAAATAATAATTTACGTAAAACAGAGAAAGGTCATATTCAATTTATAACACTAGCACATAATTGATGATTATTACTTTGAAAGATTTTACACCAATCCACTGTATTTCCATTTTTACCTTAAAACATAGTTACTAAAATTTGAGTGTCTGTCGGAACTATGGGATTGAATTTGTTTTCCTTTCAGAAGAAAAATATATAACCTAATTCACTGAAACGTTTTTTGATATTAAACGATGTTTCCTTAATTGTCAAAGAATTATTAAATAAAATCGAAACCCCATTTAACGATATAGGGCAGATACACTCATACTAACACAACTGAACTTTATTACTATTAAACGGAAATAATTCAAGAGGAAGTGTGATTTTCTATTAGTTTTACTATTTACGGTGAACCTTAAAAGTGAAGGAACGAAATTGAAGTCGTGAAAGGGAAGGTTGTTTCATCAAACTGTATTTAAATTAAGCAACATTTATAAAGCGCTCATCTTTTAATGCAACTCTTTTCTTCGTAATCTTATTTCTTAATTAGTAAATGGCAATATTGTAGGAAATTTATAACTGGTCTAGGACGTTTCAGCGTGATAGTTTCGACGCGGGGACGAATTTTCGCTATAAACAGCAATTTCCAGGACACTTGTTTCATGCAACTTCCTTTGTACCAATACACTCGTAATAAGTACATTATTAATTGAGCAAATAATCAGTGTTTTATAAATAAACGTTAAATTAAAGTCGTGTGAATTCCATAACTTGTATAAATGTTTTAGTGGTATAGTGAAAGTTAAATTATTGTTAATGACCAGTGTATTCATTATATTCTGTTTAGCGTAGCTATGCCGGATAAATAATCCAGCAAACAGCCGCGCCGAGGCGTCCCATCAGATTTATAACTAAGTTGTCGCTCGGTTACAATACAACTTATATGTCACCCAGTATAGTAAATCAAATCGACAAAATGGATGTCATATTAAATATGGAACCAAGTTGCAACAAACTGTATTAAATTCGAATAAATGTGTGAACTTAACAATGTGGTGTACGTAACTGGTTACGAAAAGTAGCGAAAATCTGTACGGTAAGAATCCATGACTAAGTTTTTATGTCCGCACGAGTGAACAGAATTATTTGTTTTGATACTTACGTCTGACATAATAAATAGGACATGGGTCAAGTAAAACCGAAAAACAGAAATATTATTATGAATGAGTATTAATTGCCAAATGGCGAGGTTGATAACCGAGTGTTTTTTTTGTAGTAAACTCCCATAGCTATTCCGCCACGTCTGAAACCACTTTCAAAATTTAAGACGGGAAGTTTCCGACTAACTAATATTCCGCGCACAGAGCTAAACTTGTTCTTGAGATAAACAGGCGGCTGCTTCACTGTGCATTATCCTCGCAGTCTTTGCCGTGAGCTTAACTGAGAAAATTTTCGCCGGGGATTCAAGGAAATTTATCTCTGCAGTTTAAATCATCTTAATAGTCACTGATCTGTAAGCATAACCACACGTTATGGTATTCTGTTTCGGTAATTGGGTCGCGAATCAACCAACGCATTATATAATGATTTAGCCACTTTATTGACAGAGTGACATATCGCTCTCTGACGTCACTCCGACAAATCGTAATACCACATGGATGCTTTAGGGAGGAGCGCCGTGTTGAGCCAGCTTCACTGCAGGACCAATCCACTCAGCTTGATGCATACCCTACAATTAGCAGGCGGACAAACATCGTCCTTCCATATCGTGGTCAATTATTTGCATCGTTCCGTCATATTCATTAATGTAGGAATCATATATTTCATATCATAGTTAAGCCACAAGTTAATTCAACAATATAGATCAATCAGAAGGAAACGTTCACAAAATCCAAAATTTTGTTATTATATATATTTTTTGATTTTCGTATTAATAGTTTCTTATGCTTTCATCCTTATGATAATGACAACGGTCTCAGGTTGATGATGTGGGGCATAAAAATTAAATATTGAGATGCTGCCGCATTCACCATTAATATTTTACTATTTGAATGTTTAGTATTTTTATTATGATTTTATAGCATCAGAGATTGTATGCATACGAATTTCTTTGGCCATAAGGGCTTTGGATTGAAGCTTATCTTTGTAAAATTGTTGTCGCGAGCCAGTAGAATTTTTTTATACAATCCGTACTTTTGTACACTTCCATTAAAGGTGTATTTTTTTGTTAATTTTATTTTCATTGCTGTAATACAAGGAGCATATGAATAGCCTTCTTCCGCATTCTTTTTATCTTCATTTTGTAATTTAAAAATTTTCCTGATTTATATTACCTTAGAAGATCTTTCTTCAGCAGTTTTCTCTACATTACTTCAATTTATTAACATGTTTTTCCCAATTACAATTCCAGGTTTCTACAACTATTTTTAGTAAGGAATATTAATCAAATTACCCCTTTATAACTTGACTTTAATAATGATTAATTTTTCTTTATTTTAGTACAAGTTATGTCAGTAAAAATTATCTCAATGCTTACTGATTTATTCAAAAGAAATTCTCTTGCTTCTTTGTGTGTTAGGCGTATTATACCGTAATATTTGTAACTCATATGTGTTTTATTTACGTTCAGCTTTAATAATTTTGTATTTTTTAATATTTTTTGGTAGTATGTGTGAAACTAAAGCTAATTAGTATTATATAATAATCACTTTCACGAACAAATATCAGCAAGATGTGCCAAGTATTATTTTTTCATTAACAGGCTACATGAGGAAGATCCTGAGACCGGAAACTCTCCTTTAATAGCACAGAAAGGAAATTAAAAAGGGGGGGATGTGGAACATAGATCTGAGTCTTCAGATGAAAAGGATGACACAACAATAATGGAGTGAGAGAAAATTAATTTTTGGTTAAAACTATCTAGATTACTGTAACGCTTTGACTTTACTAGCATATTGAAATGCACATGACGTGGCACATTATTAAAATTTTTAATCGTGACACATTAATTATTAGAAAGGGCGCCTAGCTGAGTTAGTGGTTCCAACCATGACAATAATTCCAGTTGTAATTTTATAAATATGATTACTGTATTTTAATTAAGTGCTGTGTAGTGCTTGATTTTAATTGGACTTTTGAAGTTATTGGTGTAGTTGTTAATAAAACTCAGAACCGTTTCAAATAGCCTGCAGCTATTTTTAATTTTAAAAATATAACAAGCTTTTGTGCTCATTTCTTCATCAGTATAGTTAAAAAATTTACGATAGTTAGACACAAAAAATCACTACAAAAACTATTTTTTATAAAACATAATGATGTTAAAATTATATATACCATTTGTAGTAATTTATATGGTAGATTACTTACAGTAAATATTAATCACGTTCCGTTAGAGACCTGCGGCACCTTTCCTAGTTATTGCGCTCCAATTTGCATTGGCCAACTCCTTCATCTTTTATCACTAACCAACTTACCATCACTTTGAGTGCTGAAGGAAATTCATAACAGAGGGGTCCGCTTCACTGAATTACCCAAGTTTTCTTATATAAATTAGGAAAGTTGGCCGCAAAGCAACAGCCCTCCCTCCGACGCCGCACACCTCTTGCAACCCTCAACTTCTCTCTCGTCCGACCGTCGATATTTACGCAACAGGGAACGAAAAACAAGTCCCTGAGAGGTAAATTGCTCTGGTGGCCCGGTGGTGCGTACACCCCTTTTGTCTTCGACGTCGCATAGCAAAGTCTTTCTCTCTCGTTCCACCCCCTTCACCCTCTCCGCTGCAGCCACCCACACAGAACGGACCCGTACTCAAACACAGCGCCTCAATTTCCAGGAAGTGGTAGAGGAACAGTGAGGGTGGCAAGAGGCTTTTAATTGCAGAGTCTGTGTTGGCAGGGAGGGATAAAGTGAATTACAACCCTTCTGGACCAGGCGGGTACCAAGTACTCTGCCATCATCTGCCGAGATAACCATGAATCAGGGCTTTGGGGGATTGCCAATGCCTCACACCATTGCTTTCTCTCTCCACATACTTTCATCCCTCCTGGGTTGAGAGAGATAGAAGTGACTGAGCTGCGAAGTGGTAAATATCAAAGGGTAGGCAAGTATTGAAAGGACCACGAAACGTACAAGCGGACAATTTGACGGTAGGAGAGTGGAGGAGTTTAAGATTAAATGGGCTCTTTTCGAAATTGTCATCTCGTGTTACTCGCCAAATTAGCATACGTACGACTCGAAAGTTGGGGGTAGTGGAAATTAAACGTAGAGAACGGCAGATTTTCTTCCTCGGCCTTTCAGTGATAAACAATGAGAAAATCATCACTATGAAAGCTATGTGAGGCCACATCATAAATTGGAGAAATTTTATGACTATTCAGGCCAATTTCGTCGATGTTTAATGGTAGTGAGGTGCGGAGCACCAATCAGAAACTACTACGTTCAGCGAGTATATTTAAATATACTTCAGTTATTATTATTTCACTAACTCTATCTTAGCTAATAGAGTCATAGTAATCCAGTCATCCTTGATCCTAACACGAGGTTAATAACTTGAAGATTCGTTAGAAGCTGACGTGTAATTTATTTCTGTATACCTAGTTTAAGTGGGTTTATCATTATTCAGTGGTATTAATAACATGTAACTCCCTTTATAATCAAGAAAAAAATATAGTATACACACATAAAATTTTGTTTTTTAAGATAAAAACTCCTGCCGCTTATTTTTATGTCGCACACTAGTCAAGCAGTATTGACTCCAATTACCCAAACAAATATTTCAAATTATATATTAATTGATGTTTTACATGGATCGGTCGTGAAGAGATTTGATACTTTTTTGCCAGATATTTTAAATAATTTATAACTTAACTGAATGAGAAAAAAATTAAATGTTCACTCTCTTGACAGAAATTAAAATTAAATACCAATCGCTGTTTTAAATATCAGTAGTGTGTTAAAACTCTATGAAAGAGAGAGTCCTCGTTTTTTTCAATATTTTATTACAGCACCATCATAATTGTAAAATCAATAATATTTTAGAATCAACAATTGTCATTTGCTGACACTTTCAAACATTAGCAGGACTTCTTTATATTTTTGCAAATATGATCGTTAAAGCCGAAAGCTCTTGCTTCTAAAATTATCACCGTGCATAAAAGAACCAGGACCTTTTATGAACGGAAGTACTTTATTAAAATATGTATTTCTTGACGATTTTATAAGTTATGATAATTAAGTTTGTACGTTTCCAGGATATTGATGTTGAGTGCAAAATTTTTATAGTTAATTAACTGAACTAATCTAAATTCAAGCCGACTTCCTTTCGTATAAAGGACTGGTCAGCGTCGTCGGTGCTTCACATCAAAATGGTCCTGAGTTCAAATCCCGACGGGGGCATTGTTGATTGTGTTCGTCATGGTCACGGGAAATTCGAGGTTAAAGCTGAAGGAGAATCGGATACGGGACGACGTACCACTACAAATTCGGAATCATTTAACGAAGATGATAGTGTGCAGTTATCTCGGTGTGGAGAAACCTTACAAAGAAAATAAATATTAATGATCAGAATTTATTGTAGACCTTTAGGGGACAGTATGTACCGATATTTCCCGATGAATATGAAAATTTAAGTCGTTAGAGATATTTATTTTCAGAAAATTCAGAAATCCCAACTATAGATGAAAAATAAATTGGTGGACAAATTTAATGTTATTTAAATAGGGATTTGTGAAATACTTTTGGTACCAATTGACTCAAAAATTTCGTTGAAACTTAATTAAAGAGAAACAAATAGAATTTTAATGTCTGATATTAATGATATTCTCTTTTTCCAGTTATAAATTTGAAAAGAATCTTTATTCCTTAACATAACAGAAGATTACTCGTTAATTAAATTGATTCTCGGAATAGACGTATAAACAATCAATTTCAGCCTAAAATAAAAGAAAGAAAATTTTCAATCTTCAGTGAAATTTTCTTTATCTACAAAAATTATAGAAAAAGTGCTATAAATTGTTTAGAAAACATAATAAACTTCATTTATTGCAACAGATAATGAAATGAATTATCATTCGTCATATATGATTAATTTTCTTATTCACGGCTTCTTAATTTTAAGAAAAATAATTTTATTTAGGATTGAATTCATCATTTCTAATACAATTATTGGTAATTCCTAAATTTTATAACAGAATATTGTAGTTATTGTTCAACTCTTAATCGCTATTCAGAATATTTCAACATGAGCAGCTCTGTTCCAATATTTCCTCATCGCTTATTGAATCTCCTTGGGATTAATCCTCTGAGGTTACCGCTTTATGCGGTACGTACACATTTGATATGGAAATTTTATTTGAATGCATCGTTTCTGAGTATAAAATTAGCATAGAATTATTGTGTTTCACCCTGCCATTGTGCCGGTAAACATGCTTCAAAATATTATTATGCGATAAATTTTTCATAAATAAATTATGTAATAATTTAAAAAATCAAAATTATTAAGTAATAATGGTTCTACGAAGAGTTAAAAAGATAAATTATAAAGTAATTTAATAGTAATATAATAAATGTATGAGGTAGATGTCAGAAAAAAATAATAATTTAACTGTAAATTAACCTAAATACAACGAACGTTTCATAAATCTTAGTGAACTTCTTCATATAATTTTTTAATAAATTAACTAATTCGTGTGGTAAAACTACATAATTATTGTATTGTGATCTTTTTTGGATTATCCCTGTTATATATTAAAGAAAATGAATGGGATGAATACATTTCTTGAGAAACACAGATAGCCCGTTCATTTTGACTTTAATCTAGTAATTTTTATGGTTGCAATTTTAAGGTGATTTAGCGTAGTGTATTGACTTAATTATTAGAACCTTCTGTGTTAGGTTTATATTAGCCACCCTCAACTCCTCGTACACTGTGTGAATCTATCTTTGAAACCTTTCTGTCAGCACATTGTCGTGCTCAATTTGCCTCAACAGTTTAAACTTCGGTAGTTGTTTCCACCCTCCCTGCCATTTGACTTGTTCAATGGAGCTGGTGCATGTGTGTTTCATTCGTTTTGTGTGTAGCGGCACTGTTCGAGTGTGAGTATAGCTTAAAGCAGGAACTATTTGTCCACCCCTCCGGTGCAGTTCACAATTATCAAATCAACGTTGAATACCCCAGACACTACAATCAACCCTCTCTCGGGCTGTAAACCGCACTCAACTGCAAGCTAGCTCGTCGCCACGATCGACTGAATTGTTTGGCCGCAAATGGCTCCACTATTAATATTGTTGACCTGAAAATGCTTGCGTGAATTTGCCCTGCGGTGCACGTCGCAAAATGCAATTGTTGTGCACAATCCGCGACGGTGCTCCATGTGACCAAATGTTTGGCTCGAAATTTAATTTGTTCCGTTTGGATCGCTACCCTGTAAACAGCGGCCCTATACTCACAATTTTCACAACGTATTTGAGAAAACTGTTAATTAATTTATCCGTATAAATTTCTGAAACTGAGCAAACAACGGGGTAATTATAAGCGCACGTAGATTTTATTCATACAAAAACATTAATTACTTCACGTAATCCTTACGTCATCCCACCTCATCTCACACTCTTATTTAACCTTCGTTTTTAACGAAATTTCGTAATGTAATTAACATTTTTCAGTTATTTTATCCTACCACATTTTTTTACTTCCTCATTGCTCACTTCCTTTGTTGATATATTTGTTTCTTACACTTATTAAAGATACAGACAGGGAAATGTCCTCAACATACTTTATAATAAGGAAATTATTTACTATACATTATGAGCCAAAAAAATTTAAACAAAATGATTACATACAATTATCCTTCTACACGTTCTCAAATTTATTTTCAGAACCTGGATTCAGCTTTCCTTCGATAATGTTACCTTCTTGCACTTGAAACCACCTCAAAATCAGATATATAAAATTATCCACGTACTCGCTGTTTTTTTCTTTCAAAGTTATCAAATGCCGAGGATCCTTCACCTATTTTTGGAAGTGTATATACTGGCGTCGAAGACTTTGGACATCCGTTGATCCCATTGGATCAATTGGCTAACTGCCTCCTAAATCTTGTGGAGACACGGAGAAGGGAATTCTGCGACCCCACGTCAAACTAGTCTCCCGTCATTCGGAAGGGCGTGAGAATTGTACCCAATAGCTTGAGCTACCCCAAGCAGGTTTTCTAGGGGTTTCCCTGCATCTCTTTTCGTGTAACACCGGGTAGAGTCCTTAAACTATAGCCGTAGTCAATACTTACCTTTCACATCCCCCATTTTCAACTTTCTTCCTATTCTATAAAAGGGAAGCTGCCTGTTTCAGGATCACGCTCATTTAGCTTGTTAACCACAAAAGATAAAACAACAAATAATAGATTTAAAATGTTGAAAGAAAATAAGTGATTATGTTTTTAGGAGGATGAATATTTAGTGATTGTAAAATAAAGTGGTGGATAATTGACAGGTCCGGGATTCAAAGCCGGGTCCCGTACTTCATAGGTAGATGTTGTATCCAAACAATCCATTCAATTTTAGGTGAGGAATGAATATCTTATCTCTTCATTTATATACAGAGTTAATTAAATAATAATTTAATAATTTGTACATGAAATTCAAATAATGGCTCAAAAATTATATAAATTATATGATGGATACGCGACACAAAGTATTACATAAAAAATTCAATAATCGCTCTATTAATATTGAGAGTCACAAAGCAATCTTTGATAATATATTACCTTCATGACTTATTATATTGTTTAAAATTTGGTTCGTTTGAAAGAATTGTGTTAATTTATATGTTTTAGAAACCTTATTAGTTTTAAAAGCGGAAATTAAGAAAGTAGTAAGAAAAGGATGCAGTCTGTCGCCCATGCTGTTTAACATAAATGAAGAACAGGCGATGAAGAAAGTTAAAACGGTATATGGAAAAGGAATCATTCTGCAAGGAGAATAAATAAAAACCCTACGTCTTCCCGATTATATTGTAGTATTAGGGGAGTAAGAAGAACACTTGGAAACCATAATAAATGGCATGAACGTGGTCCTGGAGAAAGAGTTCAATCAATATGAAGTTTAGTAGAGGGAAAACCAAGTGTAATATGGGCAACAGTGGAATAACAGAGGATGGTCGGTTGGGAAGGGTTATTATGAAGGAAGTTATAGATTTATGCTAGTTGGGAAACGTAATACCTAGGAATAGAATTATAGTAGACGTAAAGAGTAGGATAGCACAGGCAAGGACGGCTTTCGCGGAAAAGAGGAATATTAGGAAATCGTTGATAAAAATGTTCGTATGAATCGTGGCGTTACATTGGTGCGAAGTAAGTTCGATAGGACTTGCGGAAAGGAAAATAATAGAAGCGTTTGAAATGTGGTGCTCTAGGAGAATGCTGAAAATGAGATTTGTGGATAGAGCATCTAACGAGGAAGTCCTAAACAGAATAGGGAAAGGGTGAAAAATATGGTGGACGTTGACTAATAGAAAGGATAGATTAACAGGCCACGTTTTAAGACGTAAGGGGCTTGTAAAATTAGCATTAGAGGGAAGTGTGTGGGGTACGAACAGACGAGGGAGGTCAAGGATGGAATACGGTAAGTAGATTAGGGATGATGTGCGATGTGCTAGTTATGCGGAAATGAAAAGCCTTGTGCAAGATAGATTAGCATTGAGGTTTGCTTCTGACCAGTCAGAGGACTGAATACAATAAGTACTTCGGTGTCAGGGAACATATATAAATTTTACGTTATTCTGACTTTATATGACTGTAATTTAAATTCACTTATCAATAAAATAGAGAATATATAAAATATCTATTACCCTTACATTTACGATGCATGTTTTGCCCTGCAGTAGCTTAATCTTTCTTGGCGAAATTTCGGGAACAACGGCAGTAAAATGTGGCTTCCAGATTCGAGGATGTTTGTGATCACATTAGTGCCGCCCCTAAATTTGTGGGCAGCAAGTGCTTTGCTTTAAGCTTGAGTGAGAAATATATTTTCTGGTCGACTGGACAAATGGCTGCGATTTGTTCTCCTCCGCCTCCTTGCCTCCTTGCCGGGGGCTGTAGCTGCACAGGCACAGCTGTTGTCGTTATTACCCCAGCATGTATCACCGCAATGCTGGTGCTGGTGCTGGTGGTGGTGTGAGAGACGCCTCGCCACAAGGCGCGCCTGGTCCTGGCAGACAGAAACACCGCACTCAGCAGGGCACGTGTCTTGCCCTAGCTACACTCCACGGAGACAGCAGCTCTGTGGCACACACAATAATCCCCATTATAATGTCAATTAATGTGCTTCACTCACGTCAAACCAAAATCTAGCAGAGAAACCAATACACCTTATCTCTTGTCTGAGCTGCAGAAAACGTTTTTGTGTCAAGATACGATACGCAACAGTCAGGTAGATCCAAATTACACACGAATATTTATTGGAGAAATTATATTATATTCAGTTCAGGATATGTTACACTTGAGAAAACACTCCGGATAAGTTCAAGCTGTAGTGGATATTTATTGGTACTGTCTGTATATTCTGTTACAAAAAATTTAATATACATATAAACATTCTAGCAGGCATTTTCCCTACAGATGTTCCTGCAGACACTCTGAGAATTTTCCATGACAAAGAGAAATGTAAACTTCAAAAATTTTGAAAGGTGAACGCTCCTTCAGCAAAAACAAGCCTAATCTTATAAATCCCCAGACAGGCGCGTCTCCCGTCCTGCAACCTGGCGCCGGGAAAATTCACATCTTACCTGCCTGTCACCGAGCCAGAATGTTCTTGCTGATTCTTTCAACCATTCAAAAATCCAAAAGTTCAATAAAATTATTAAGGGGTCCTACTGCGCTACAATTTCATAATTTTGTGAACTTTCGTCTAAATGTACTGCTAGCTTGGATTAAAGTATATCAATTAAATATTTTGCTGACTAATTGGCTACATTTATTCAATAAAGCGGTAAATTGTTCACTCAGTACCTCCAATGTTGACTTGTTACTGCCAAGGAAAAAAGTAAGAAGTTTTTAATTGCTTAACCAATTGATGGGCTATAAATAAATAAACAACTTCAGTGAAGTTTGACAAGCGATGAAAAGTAGATCTCTGCCGAAGTTAAATAATGTAATTGGATGGAATCTCTATAATTACGAAACACGAAATATGTACAACTAGAAGATTCTTTGATTAGAAGGTGGTACTATGTAGTGCCGAAAATGTCGCCACAATCCTGAAGGTATTATGATCTGAAATAAATAAAATAATATCTTAAAAGGAACTTCCACAAAAATTCCCGTAACATAATACATTAAACTCGTATTATATGTACTGAATAATTGAGGTCAGTAATTTTTTTAAAAACAATTATTGGCTGTCCTCTTTGTTTTCCTTGCGTCACTCTCTTAAGACAGATAAATCTGACTTGCGGCTATTTTACAGTCAAAAGCTTAGTCAGTAATTCGATTCCATCCACCGTTTTTGTAGCATCTGGAGTTAGTATTCATGCGACGAATGTGATGATAACATATTTGTGGTAATGCCTGTGGTGTCCTCTGGTATTAGTGGAAACATTTGCATCGCAAATTTTATCCTACAAACCTACGCTGTCAAGTATTACTCTACTACAAGAATATATTACAAGGTCATCATTACACAACCACCCTTCATTATATATTAATAACTTATACAATTATAAATGAAGTGACCACATCACAGGCGTTTTAAAATATGTTATTCAACTACAGGACGTTTCAGTAATTTTTTTGTACTTACGTCGGGTTGTTTATTTTATTACGACAGTAAAATAACTAATTAATCATAAATTTACTGTACATATAACTCGTTGACATGAGTTCTTTTACTAATTTTTTGTGGTAAAAATCCGATTCATGTTTATAGAAACTTCAATTTCATCCCCAGTAATTTTACAAAAAAAAATAACTATTATAAAACGAGATTTAATAGAGTCAGTGAAAAGTTCTTGAAATGGGAATATTTCTTTCTTGTGAAATAAACCTTGTTATAATCCTGTCAAAATTATCTCAGGTGCGTTAAGTATGTTATTCCAAGATAGAAAATGAATAACTAATTAAAAAGTATCATTGTCACTTCAAACCTTTGAAGAGAAATTTAGGAGATTTTATTAATAAAATGTGGTAATAATATGAAGTTTTTTCAGAAAATATAAGAATGGCCATTAGGATAAGAGAAAGGAACATTAGGACTGTCTTTTGGGGGTTAAGTCAGAAAATGGTTGGTCAGAAATTTTGTTTAACGTCCAACATCAAGAGAAAATTGGTTTAAACATATAAAATTTTTAATATCAAAAGGAAAAATTTACGTTGTTTACATACAGCTTTTTAGCTTTTATAAATTTGTTTAAAAGTTGTAAACCTAATTATGGACCCAGTGGAAAGTTTAAAATTAAATATTTTAGGTCGTACAGTACTACAAAAAATTATATTACACAATTTTCGCATGAGAGTAAGTTTAAGTTTTAACTTTTAACCGGATAATGTGATTGGGTTTGTGGTTTAATTATTCTGTTGAGTTAGTATTTTAACTATGTTCCAAAGTTAGGAACATTGCCTAAATATGAATGTTCGTGTTTGTAAAAGTTATGAGCACTTACATTTGTGTTAGGAACTGATGGGGATGATTAAATTTTACTGTTCTAAGTTATCATCATCACTTTTATCCTATTGTTTCTTTTAAAGTACTGGCTTTTTATAAATCTTCAGTCTCTTCCCTTTCATTATTTTCGAAAACGAAATAAAACAATAAATAAATATAAATATGGTCAAATAAGTAAACAAAAAATTTAATTAGAATTTAACTGTCATCTGTCATCTAACTGTCTGGACTATTCCAGGTAAATTTTTAAAGGACGAGCTGTTACATTATGAGTAATTTTAAACTTTGTATTTATCTTAATAAAATAATAGTTAAATTTAATTGCTGACTTACTTGGCCGTTATTGTTTTTTTATTTATTTTTAAAACAAATGTCAGAATAATTGTTTTTGAAATACAACAGTGTTATTTTATTTATTATCTAATTATTTCAAACAGAAACTGATTAAGTTTTGGCTTTGTATTAAACTATGGTTTAGAGAGTATTATATCGTTAACTAAATGTTATTATCCCAGTTTTATCGTAGAATGAACCACGTGCATTTCAGAGGCCTAGTGGTCCGTTGAATAACTACCGCGGCCTCCCCCCCCCCCGTCTCCACCGCCACTATAAAAACAATGTAAAAGCCTCATATCGTTTGTATCGTAACACTTAGTCGCTCCGTTATTTTAAACTTTCCCATTCAGATCCGTTTTATTTGGTTACGCTAGACAATTCTTGACGACCAAGCGCACTTTTATGACTCACAGCGTATTTTAACAGCGTTACGAACACAACAGCAACAACGAAATAAAATTGCCTCGTTTTCCTTCAGTGTTGTTAGGTTCGTTGTTGTCGATTGGGCGTTTTTCAAAACTAAATTTTATACATATTTGTGGCTCCTATTGTGTTAATGGCTGAGTTTACTGTTACAGCAAAAGTCATTCAATGTGAAAGCTGGGAGGGAAACAATTGATTGAGTACAAAGCGTTATTATTCATGTTGATCCAAATGATGAAACGTCCAGTAATATAGCTGTTAATAATTTCTACGCTAATAAATTAAAATGGACGTGAAGTCAAGTTGTTGATAGGAGTACTATTTAATGATTTTGATTTCTCGCGCTTCAGAAAACCTGAAACTAATTCCACATTCGTTTCTATGCTCTGTATTCTCATAAATAACGTAACCAGTAATACATTTTTCAACTTTAAATCACATTAGAATAAATAAAGTAATTAAATTTACTCGATTTAGTATTGCAAATAAAAGACAAAGTGAGGTTTGAAAGACAGAAATGGAATAATTAAACTTGAAAACGTTTCATCCCCGAACTTTCATGATCTCCTCAATTATTTGTGCTAAAAATTGTCATAATGAAATATACATAGTTAAATATAAATAAATAAGTAAACTTGGCATCATGTACTTACATTTTAAAGTATAAGAGACATTTCGTGTTGCTCTTGCTACGGCTTTATATTTTCAACAACTTTGTTTTGCAAGTTATGATGATACTTTCGGCATAATTCCCAAACTTCAATTGAATACTTTTGTTAATACTTTTCTTAACTTTCACCCTAATTAGAAATTAATCATTCTGTTATCTGTCTTGAATTTGAGCAGGTGAGAGACGAAACGTTTTCAAATTAAATTAATTCCATTCCTGACTTTCTGTCATTCTCTGTGTTTTACGAATAATAGAATGAACTTCATTAACGAATAAAAAACTAAGAGTTACAAATAAAAACGTTATGTATAAAATACATAAAAATTAAGTGTCCCATAGGAGTAATTCCAACGTACAGTACAGATATAGAGATTTTAAAAAATTCTTATTGTTTTCTTATCTATAATAACAGTTTGATTTACAACGGTGCTACTTGGAAGGGCCAATTTCAGACAATTCAAATAAACACATTAAAGAGAAACGAAAATCACGGAAATTTACATTTAGATAACTAACACAAGACGAAAAAGGAAGTACGTAATGACTTAATTTTCATGTCATACATTATTTTGTTTAAAAATAACTTTTAAATGCAGAAAATAAAAACAGCTTAAAACAAGGAAATATATTATTTGTTACGATTTTCAGTGTCATGCTTATAATTAATAATTTTGTTGGTATTTTAATGAAAAAAATCAGACTTAGTACATAATTTTCGAGTGGTTTAGATGTTTATTTGTAAGTCAAATAGTTATTTTTATCTCATAGAGAAAGAATTAACTAAGTATTAAAATAAATCCTCTAAGAGCACATTCAACTGCTTATGATTATTATGATTATTATTTTGTAATTAGTTTTTCATTAACTGGAGCAAGATACCCTCAGTTGCATTCCTGTGCAATGATTTCGCAACCCCTTCTCACAAATTAAGTGGGAGAGAAAGTGACAGGCTGTCAGTAGCCTCAATTGTCAGAGTCGACCGCATCTCATTAAATGCCTTTTGATGAAGCTCAGAAATTGACTGCAGCATCACCGAATTCCGCATATGGTATTAGTTCCATTACATCGTCCACTAATATCTCCACATCCAGTGTTAAACCCTACGGTACAGACAGTCAGAAAATTATTACAATATTTTGAAGAATGGAGTTGAACTTGGAATTATTGATAAATGTTAACAATTTTCAGAAATGTTAGAATTCGCTTTTACAATTAAATTTTGAAACAGGGCAAAAACATTTTCCATCAGAGTTTTTATAGGTCTCTGTTTTTTGGAGGATTTATAGTTTAAAGTTTAATTGGTACCCGAAAACTATATTTTCAGGTCGTGTATTGAAGGATTCATGTGATCATCCTGTTGCACAGAACCGAACTATAGTTTATTTATCATTTAGATAATGATTCTCTCTGGTTTCCTATTCTTGACTATCACATTCAAATGTAAAATATGTGAAAAATATTTGGATGACCAAGCTCTATCCTCCAGAATTTATTTCTTAATTTTTAAATTTAGATATTTTTAACAGTAGTTAAACTATAATGAGTTCATTGTCTAAACATACTGTGGTACTTTATCATTTAATGTAATCGATTTCTATAAAATGTTGCCCTTTTTGTTTTATAAGTCTAAACCATCTTTCGCTAGATGAAACAAAGAGCGTAAATTTTATAACAATTGGTTTTTTAATATTGAAGTAGTTTATGAAATTAATTGCCCAATTTTGACTGTCGTTACATCAGCCAATTTAAATGGACTTTGACATAAATTTGAAAGAAAATAGTGATCATTTTATCAGTCAAATTATAAACACAACATTAAAACTAAACCTTTCATTGAAATTAATCGCAGTTTGTAATTTCACAAGATTATAGCTTGAAAGAGGGAACCTCATAATTTATAAGAGAATAATTACTGTAATGTTGTACAAATGAAACCTCAACTAAATACAATTTCTATTAAGCATTACATTGAAAATCTTAAGCAATGTGATGCAATATTCATGTTGAGTCTTGGCCTCTGTTACAAAACAGCCGTTTTATTTGTTTAATATACTTCTACAGCTGTCCTTCAACATGAATAAATTAAATAATTATAAAGTCTATAAGAATTTTTGCTAATTATATAGGTCACTATTTTTATCATTCATAAAATATAAAAGTGTATAAAATTTCAAATTAACAGAAATATCTTTATGGAAAACTCATATTTTTGTTAAATTATATTTTACGTATCTACTACCATCTCTCACATTTTTTATTCTAAGCCATCAGTATTTAAAATCGACAAAGCAAGCCTTCTTAGCTCAAACTTTCGCCGTTTCACATGTGCTAATGGCCCATACATTTCACCAGTTTCCACTCTCACTCTTCTTCTGTTTTACTTCCTCCCTTTTTCTTAGTTCCCTTGCAAATGATGAAAAATGCGGTCTGGTATTGCGCGCTCTGCATAATAAATTTTGAGCTAAGAGCGGCGCCGCAATCTCAAACAATTCGTTGACTGGTTTTAGATTCTTCGTTTTAACTCCGTCACGATGCATTAAGATATTCACGTTCAGTTTTATATGTTCTGTACTTGGTTCTACAGACAGTTTTTTCATGTCTTCACTTCCACACTTCACAATAAATTAAAATATTACTTCCCTTCCTTAATTCTGAGAGTTAGTAAGTAATCCATTAGAATCACAGCATAATTAAAAATAGCCTGTTATCCAATTTAGAATAATATTAACACGTAATGTTTTCACAATAACAAGAAAAGTTAATCAGAAAAGTTAACATTTAACGTAATTGCTATCACGAAATATATATACGTCTAACCTCTCATACACATTATTATTTTATGAATATAACCGCAGGACGTTTATTTCCTACTGTAAAAAAGGATTTCGCTTTAATAATTTAATGAATTACACCGAGCCAAAGCTTATGCATAATACTTGTTTTGATAAAGAATAAATTTTAACTGAAATTTATTACAACGAGCAATACCAATTCATCTTTCCATTTCTCCCCAAACCATTTCCATATAAATCCCAGTCAGCTTTTTCTCAAGAAAAAGGCAGCGAATAGATTTCAATGAACATTCATTTTGTTTGATACTTTAAACTGTGGTAAGTTTTTTGAAATGTAATAAAAATTATTGACTTCCAAGAAATAAACAGCTGGATAAAATTCATTGAAAGTATACTAAAATTTCATGAACAACTAAAATAGTTATTAAGAGACAAAATGGAAGAAGTTATGATACCTGCTTTTTTTAACTTTTTGGAGCGTTGATTTTCATCACTTTCTATAAAAACGCCTAAATAATTTTCGGCCCACATTAGGAATAAATATGAGTTTTCCTTAAATTGTTCACATACTAAATTTAGCCTTCTCAAGTTAAATATTTATTTTAAAGGCTATTAAGTTAGAATAAAATATTTTCTCTTTAGTTTATAAGCGGATAGAGATGTATATGGTATTAATCAAATAAATATAAGCAAGAATTGCATAAATTAAGATTAAATTTAAAATTATACAATTTGTTCTGACTTTCATGCAGAGTTAATTGTAGTGTTGATTGAAATAATGTTACTGGACGATAATTACAATTGGTACCTAATATTAATATAAGAAGTGATCCACATAATATAAAATATATGTTACTAATTTTTAAAAGAACATAGATAATTCAGTTGATTTAGGATCAAAATATTTTCGTATTGTGAAAAGTTTTCTCTTTCTTCAGTTATGATTTAAAATCCACCACAACAACAAAAATTCTTTAAAAAAATTTGATTCTTTTAATCAAAATTTCAATTATAAAAATGATATACGATGACTTACATTATTTTTAACACACTATATTTCAAAAACTAATTGTGCAGTTTGTAAGAGAGAAGACCTGTTTAATATTTTGAAACTGTTTTTAAATTGTTGGAAATTATTTATAAATCCTTGATATTTTAAGAATGAAATGAAATGGTTTAAATTTTATTAAATAGCGAAAAATAAAGTGAACATTATTTTTTTCCAAATGTGTGAATAATAAATTTTATACTCAATTATTAAATTTAAAAAATGTATTTAAACACGACGAGCTTCCAGCCTGAATTTTTCCATATTCACAAGTACCACAATTACTTTTAAAAAATAAATAAAAAGCTTCAGAATTTTACAAATTATACTTTATGTGCAATAGTTTCCAACATAAATTATTTTATCCATTCATCCATTAATTAGTTTAGTTTTACATTAACTCTTTTTAACATGAATAATTATTAATTATCTGTGTCGATTCAATTGATTACACCTGTGTTGGGATATATATATTTTTGACAAATTGATAGTGTCTAGAATAATATAAAAAGTAGCCATTTTGATAAAAATAATTTAATGGTTGAGAAAAATATAATTATTTTTTGAAATTGCAAATATTTCTTAGTATTTATATTTGTCTAAATTTTGGCAGGAAGCTCCTGGTTTTCAAACTGCAATTTAAATAAATTGTATATTTTGAAAATGATTCGGAGAACATTTAAACGATTTTTTTTAAAATATTGGCATTCAAATTAATATGTAGTTACATTTTAGAACGTTCAGTAGCCCCAAATGTTTGGATAAATCGTTGTAATTTTAAATATACCCATTAAATAGTTTTACGATTTTATTGCATTAATACTTAAATTATTATAATTCTTTTTTCTTTGTATTTAATAGGTCTAAACTTTAAACAGAATAACTTGATGTCAATTCCATTGGGAAGTGGTTGAGGAATCTTACACGTACAGCTATGTAAGACTAAAGTGACGCATCAAGAATTTGACCCTGTCGAGATCATATCGCAAGCCAATATCTCGTTAAGTAGCGATACATTTAATTTGAATTAGTCGCTTTGCGTTTTGTGGTTCCAATGGAGCGTGTGAACGAACGTTTTCTAGGGCAGTGTCGTTCCGATCCATCGAACACGTTGGTCGTGAACCGTGAAGGCTCTCACACCACTCTGCTCAACGACCAACTGATTCGCATCAATTAAAAACAGTGACGATACCGGCCATTTTGAATCGATTGTCACTGTCCTCTTTTTTGACCCTTCTCTTTCACCAAATACTTTGTGCTGATTGATTGATTGTTGTTGCTTTTATTAAGTGTTCATCGGTTGCCGGGTGAAGAAGAAAAATAAATGACATTATTCATCTCTGCTGATAAACTACTCGGCCATGAAATTCTCGTTAACCTACATTTCCACAGTCAGAGATAACAAATTGTCAATATTTCATGCAATTATAATAAGGTTAATATTAAAGAAAATGGTTGGCCTACTTTTAATTAAACTTTACTGACTCTGTTATATAATACTTGTATAGAGTTTGAATTAATTTTTTAAGTGACAGACAATTAGAAAGAAAGATAAATCTGAATCTAAATTAATGTGATAATGAATTATATAAATGCACCAAAACTTCAAAACATTTTAGGAATAACATGGTCTGAAACAAACTTTAAAAAATACTATAAAATAAGAAAACATTTTATAATGAAAATATTTAAAGGATTAAAATGTGGTTTTATGGCCTAATCTAGGAACATGCTAACTAAAGTATACTTATGAGTTGTTAGAACAGAGCAGTGAAATCACATACCTAAAATATGAATTTTCTAAACACGATATAATTAATATTTATCTTGATTTAATTCTAATAAATTTCAATATCCCACTAAACTGAGGAAATTGTTTATTTTCGTGAATTCATCAGTATATTAAGTATCCAATGTTTACTACTTCATTGAATAATTTAATTACTTAATCTATACAGAACTATACCGAATATTTATTACGAATTATTGTAAGCCAATATTTTAACATTTTAGTATGTTTTAACATTTATTATTACCAACTGCATTTGTTAGTTCTGTATTAAACCTATAAATATTTTGTTTTTTGGTGACGACTCATCTTTATCATTTATAAAAAATTCATTACCCAACGTGACATAAAATTCATGAAAAATAGCTGAAATTAAAATTTCATGAAATTCATTTCTCAAAGCAACTTTGTAAATGGTTAATATACTTTATATTTTTTTCTTTTAACCTAATGAAACTAAATTTACATTTTACTCTATAAAATAAGTAATATAATAGACCATTCTAACTTTTTTGTGAATTTAATAGACCGAGAAGGATGAAAATTGAGAGATAAAAAGTCTATATTAAAATTTAGTTTAATTCAAAGTTTTGTTTCCAAATGAGACAAAAAGGTATTGTGAGTCTTTCTTAAAAAGTTTTATAGCTGTTATAGTAATTCGAAATTTATGAGTATCTTTATAATAATAAAATGTTATTCTATATTTGAAATTAATAGTTGGTTATTACGACTCGAATAGAAGTAGTTGAGAAAATTATGGGCTATGAAAAGTAACGGTTGAAGTTAGAGTAAATAAGATAAACTGTATAAATTATTCACCTCTGTACTGTTTAAGTTACATGGTAATTTAATATAAATTTCATAATCGTAATTATAATAATGTGAGTCCTAGGTGAGGAATTATACATTGAAATATATACATATATATGTATATATAACTGTTACATTACTTATCATATAAATACTATAACAACCATCGTCAAGAATCATAAAATTAGCAATAACATAAAACATTAAAAAATATTTGAAACTAAATATGTCAATAAATACGATAACTAAAATTCAAGAAATGGCCAAAAGTCAAAAATAAAAGAATGTAATATTAGTATCATTGTTTGACATTAAGTTAAATAACAAATAAATAAAACTACGGCCCAATGAGTCAATAAACAAATTTAATTTGTTATTAATTAATATAAATGCAACGTATCATACAGATTTGTGGACGTCTTTAGGTAACTAAACACACAAAAATTATAAAATGACTATTGCGACATGACACCAAATTACAATAAATTAATGAGTTCATTTTTTTGAAATGTCAGTTATTTATTTTACTTATTTGAATTTACACTTCATAGTTTTAAAAATTTTATCTATTCAAAATTATTATTAATTTTATATATTTTCTTGTGTATAGTTAACAGAAAAATTCTGAAAAGTTGTATTTATGGAAATTATATACTAATTAATTTAATTGAATGCAATTTTAATTAATTCTTTCGTTGCCGGTTCTCTGGACCTCTCCAGGTAATTAATAACATTTTAATTGAAGAATATAATTCATAATGTTAAGTGAGAGTAGTATAATTATTTTATAAGTAGGTTAACCACAAATTTTGGCGGACGCTACCTTAGTAAGGATAATTGTTACCTTGTGACTGTTAAAGCGGTTATAATTGTATATTATGTGAAGAAAATTAACTGCTATATTAAAAATATGCTTTTGAATTACTATGTATAGAATTCAAATGATTTGATTGTGATATTCTAATCAAAGAAAAATCTCATGTTTCCAGTGGTTGTTGCCTTGAGCTTTGATTCTCTGAGCACGGGTATAAAATATTCCACAGCGGCCCGAATAGTGCCTGAAGTGTGTACTACACGTTTTCACTGATGCACCCACGAGAAAAGAATGTGATGTGGCGAATAAAAACCTGAAATCCCTCACGAGCCTGTGGAGAGAGAAATATTTCCAATATGAAGTTGGGGGTCTTTTTACAGTTCCCCTTTTTTCTTGAGGCTTTTAAATGCGGTATGTAAAACGAGAACAGCTTTAGACGAAAGCAAATTAATTTCTTACTCTCGTCTCGGAACGTGGAAGACGGGCGAGTGAAAACTTTCTCGATCATCGAGCCCACAATATCCGTTCCGCACTTGGGGAAGTGCCCTCGGGCCGTTTTATCGTCTTGAGGAATTCCGACTTCCAAGTTCACTTAGTGAGTGAGGAGCACAGGAAAGAAGAAAGAGGAGGAGACCTTCCTTCCCTCCTGCTTTCCCCAAGAGACAACGACGACGACTCTGCACCAGAGCGTACAAGTTCTTAATTGGACTTCACTGCGTGAAGTAACGAAGTAATTGTTCCTAGTGAGGAAATGGTAAACAAGATCAGGAATTTGTACAAACGTTAGTCTTTCAGGCACGTAAAATTTTCAAATGGCTTAATTAGAGTACTAGCTTACTGTTAAGTAGATGATTATCGTTAAGAATCGAAAATATTATAAACTTATAAACAGACGTTAAATATTTTCATCTTGTGTCGTTTGTCGTCGGCTCGTGAGATGTAAAATATTCGTATACAATTTGAGAAAGTTTCCCAAAAAGTTTTACAGAGTAATAATATTATTCTAGGCGCAACTCCATGAGATATTCAAATATTATCTGAACTCAGTATTAAACGCTGAGCCTGCCTAGCTTTAGGTAGGTGACTGCCTACCGCGTCAAAATTTAGAAAGGGCAAAACCGGCAGAGTAACGTAACATAATGTCATATTCTTAGGCCTCTTCAATGAAGCAATGCTTCGAGGATATGGAATGATAAAAAACCCTCGAAAACCTCGTGAGACATGAGGACTTATAACTGACAAGCTTTGTTTCCTCGTTTTCAACAAGTAAAGACGATCCATTTAACGCTCTTAAAATATTTGCTTCCCTGAAAATTGGGCCAAATTTAGCAAATATTGTTTTTTGCTGAACATGACTGTTGCGACCGTTGAAACAACTTTTTTGAAAAGCATAATTACTATTTAAAAAGTATGACAACTCCAGTCTTGATATATTGGCCATGTTGGTCACTTAACGTGAATAAAATAATAAGTTGGACCCATGACACCCTCGGCCAAAATCTTTCGTGGATTTAACACAATGAATTGCTAAATTTAACAAATTTTAACGTTACGACAAATTATGTTCCACTTAATTTTATACCCTTATTAGAAAAGGTTAAATGAAAGATATAATTGAAAATGTATTTTTAATTTCATTGTAATGTATAACCACAAAGTTATAACCGTGAAGTTTAAAATTTTGTAATGGAAAAAAAGGAAACTAGGATAAGAGTCCATGCTAAAAATTATAATCGATATGAAATTCAAATTATATTTTACACCAATGATATTAAGAAATGAAATTTAAAAAAAAGTTTGTTGAAGCTACTGGACGAAAATTTGTAGGATTTGTATATGAATTTTGATTGTCTTTGAGTTAGTTAATAAAGTAGCTCAATAAAGATCATTTTAAAATCAGATGTTAAGAGGAAAATTGTTTCTAATTTAAATACAAAGCTTCAACTTATAAAGTATAGAACTTTTGCTGATTCCCAATTATACATATGTATTATTAAGGAAATACAAAGGCTTGCGCAAGATAGGTTAGCATGAAGGGTTCCATCAGACTAGTCTTAGGACTGAATACCACAACAACAACATTAAACATAGTAATTATTTGATTATCTGTTTATGTAACGTGAAAGTAAATATGTATTTTACTTCTGATATAAAAGCAAAATTAAATATTGAATAATTTTTCTGGAATTATAAACAGTATTATCTTTTATTGTAGTATTGAAGTCAAACAAATAGTTAAATAATTCGTTTGTTATGAATAATATAACAGTTAGTTTTCTTTCTTTCCTTCGTATGGAAGAGTCACGCCTAATAAACTCAAACTTGAACTCCGGCTTCTCTGTTTCGTAAGTAATGAAACGAAGATAATAAAGTTAATTAGTTCTTGCAAATTAAGTTTAATTCGTCCATTATTCGTAGTTTAAGTATACGCAGGAGTTCCGTCCGACCTACCCCGTGTTTAATGTAATTACTCTGCTAAGTTATTTTAAGTGTCATATTTTGTGATACAATACACCGGACAAAGAATGGTTAAAAGTTTCGTTACACTCCTTAAAATATGTTTTTAAGAAAATTTTGGAATCATTTAAAAGAGCGAAAATCTCTTGCATGCGTTTATAGCTAAATTTATAACCCAAAATCAAAACGCTTAGTAGGATCACAAACTAATAAATATGAGAATTGATAAATGCTTAGGAATATATTTTTCTCGTAAACTATATGGGAAAACTCACATTAATAAGTAAAATTAAGCTCGTCTAAATATTCTGTTTAAGAATTATGAACATCATGAAGTTAGTTTACTTTGTAAACTTTAATCATTACTATTAAATTGAATAATTTTTTGGGTTATTCTTCAGGAGGAGCCATATCTTTAATATTTGGAAAAGGGTTGTTAAGAGTTGTGTCAAAGTGTGTAAATAAAATCTGGAAATTTGGAAGAGCAAATTAAGTTTTATTTTACCTGCCCTAAATTTTAACGTTATTAGTCGTCACAAGTTTTAAGAAATAACGGAAGCATAAGCAACTTTTTAAATAAATTAGCAAACTGTATTTCAACAGCATGTTGGACGGACGACACAAAATAGAAGACGCCTCATGTGACGTTCAGACAACAGAATCACACACAAAGAAAAAAAAATAAAACAGACAGCGAAAGGGTCTTTCTTTTTTATTTATATATTCGGACCTATTGTGCGCGGAAATTTGATTCACAGCTTTATCTCTGGGCATATAAATCTCTATCCGTGATGAATGGAATGGTGGGTACTGAAAGTGGGAGAGACAGGGAATAGGACGGAATGAAACAGAAATAATGAAGGCGATACTTTGTAGGAGAACAGAATACACCGACAATTAGGTGCATACAGAGCAACTAAGGTCGAATGAGAGATTCGTGGCTATTGTGAATGAAATGAGGGGAGATGGTTTGAAAAACGATAGGCTGCATTCAACCGGTGCTGAAAAGTTGAACCATTTTCCGCGGAACTCTGCTACCCTAAATAAATATGCAGAAAACTTCAGTTACTCCAGAAATATCTATCTGTTGAGATAAACATTGTTTGTAAGTCAATATTTCCTCTATGTTGCAAGAACATGCAGGTAAACGTCGCAAAATGATGGCTTATTTTTATTAGGCATTTTAAATAAATTATAACCTGTACAGAACTATAATATGTTATTCATTTTCTTACTAATTTTCAGTTGATACTTAAAATTGTAACACATTGAGTTCAATAAATTAATGCAACATTCAGAATTAAATGTTGGCACTAATATAAAATTTTTATGCAGTCTATTAATGATAAAATGTAACAGTAATATAATGTATAATTGAAATGTAACGTATTTAAATGTTAAGAGCTTATTAATAAAATAGAAACCTCGGTTTATTTATGAATTGGTAATTAATTTAATTCTATTTCCGTAAATAGCTGTTTTTACAAATCATAATAAATAACTACGTATTTGGTACTTCGTCAGGTGCTACAAATTAAATAAAAAGAGATTTTAGGAGCATATTTTTTTTCATCAAATACCTTTTTGATATCATTCTGTAAAGAGACGATCTTTTGAAACAACTTCTTCATTGTCAGGGCTTGTAGCAACTGAATAATGTAGATGTATATTTTTTTAAATTTTTGTTTACTGCCGCATAAAGTACAAGGTCATTAGCGACTGAATGATTAGGGGAAACCTATATTCATGTAAGAGTATAATAGTAAATTTTATCAAACAACACAAACATCCAATCCCATGCCAGGATTCGAACCCGTAATATTTGTGGTGCGAGGAAGCCACGTCACAGGAGGTCAATGTTGTGTTAATCTGTCGCAAAATAAGGTACCAAAAGTTGTAATTTAGAAAATGTAATAAGCAAATAATGATGTAAGTCTTTCTTGTCTTCTTTCCTATTACTTCATTTTATTCAATGCATTTTTCTGTTTGATAAATTGTAACAGTTTCATTTAGGACATGTTGTCATTTTATAATTTCCGTCTACTAAAACTGTTATTATTCTTTCTAACTCATTGCTGTTACTGTAAAAACTTTTGATCGAATGTTTTAATATCCAGATAGATAATAATTTAAATAAATTGGGACGCAATAACCAACCAGTTTGTTTCTTATATTCGTTTAGTTTAAATTTTATATAGTTTGATTATATGTAATTAAGTGGTCTTCCATAAATTATGGTTTGATTCATAGCGGTTCCTGTCTGCTAATGACAGAGAGGTCGCCCTCAACTCCCCAGAACTCCGAAAGTGATTCATTGGGCGACGTCAGGATCTCTGAGTTTACACGGAATTGGTTGTGGTCTCTTTTGACCTAACTGATTCAACACTTCCATAAACTTGGCCAGTTGAATACTGCGAGCTTCGCCCTTTGGTCAGCAACGCCGAAAGGGGTGCATTAATAAGTTCACAAACTATTGTAAAATACCTCCTTAACATGACTTGCAAGTGTAAATAAATAACAATAACGTTAAGGCTTATGCAAACGTATCTACTACAAATAATTTTCTTTATGATTGAAATTATTGAAGTCCACTATAAGCAGAAATATTTGCTTTGAAATGGACACTGGAGTAGCCAATAGTTCGTAATTTAAAGCGACTCTCCACGAAAGCTCTAATTATTATTAATTATATGTTTACGAAATAATTTAAATTTTATTCAAGACAATCACATATGACACTTGAATATTAAATTTAGAAAAACTTAAATTTTAAGTTTTTAGTCTTTTATGTGAGTAAAAACTATTCTCTTTACATGTATACATATTAATTTTACGAATCATCTTGTATTCAAAATTATATTTTTTATAAATAAAGTAATTAATTATCTGACTGAATAATATTTATCTCTAAAATAAGCCCCGGACATTGCAGAATCACTATGAAACTTTACAATCATTAGAAGAAAGACAAGAATGGAGAAATTTTGACCGGACCAGGTACTCGAAACTCGGACCTCCCGATTTATTCTAAAATATCTATAGAGTCTTGCTTGAGTTTCCGGTGAAAGTATTTCTACTTTCTTCACAATATATTTTAATTAAAGATCTGAGGAGGTCCCTAAATTTTGGGTGTCCATGTCAGATATCACTTGATAACGATGACAGTGAACGTCATCGAAACGTCGTGGCCAATGCCTGCTTTCACCCTATCGGTAGCCCAAGAGCTCCTAATGCAATGTATAAAAACAGTATCTCCACAATCTGGAGGGAAAGAGTATAGTATTCACTTATTTTAATTTGCTATTTTTTATATTCTTTTCCCCACATTTGTTAGTCAACGTATCTATTATTTACTATTAGCCCCCTAGTTAGGCGTCAAATATTGTAATATGCACTACGTTTACCTACATTTAGAGAACCAAATAATGTAATATACTAATATTTCACCATATAAATGAGTATCAAATAAAGTAATACGTACATATGTCTGAACGAAATTTTTATGAATAACCTCTTTGCCTCTTAGATGGGTATCAAATAAGGTAACATATACAGTTAATGAGAGCTATTAGTGGTTAATGACAGTACGATTAAATAAAAACTCTGTGCAATATTTAAAAGATTTAATTAATTGTATTTTCAACATTTGAAAATTGATACAGTTAGACAAATCTCTTGCGGCTAAATTATCAGTCTTAAAGAGTTGATCTTGATGCCCTCTAAACAGCAGTAGAACCCTTGATATAACGAAAAATTATGAATACAAAATTAATATTTGACGGTAAAAAGTATGCTATACTTTATAAAAATTTACTATACATAATTCGTAGCAATACTATAGTTCCAATTATCAGAACACACGTGTAATTTATTGAAATTGATTGAAGTGATATAAAACACACCAACAGTCTTTATAAGAGAATAAGTAAAAACAAACGTATTTGATATGCAAATGTTTTGCCTCGTGTACTAATCGGTAGGGAATACATTCAGCTAACGAAGATTTTAAATTCCGTGATATTAAAGCGATTTAGCACTCTCGGGGCGCAGAGCACCTTTTGTGTGTGTGTGTATTCCCGTAGATCCTCTTTCCTGGTTAGGGAGACTGGCCTGGAATGTAAACAGCACTCGCGGCGGTACGGATCGAGCTCATGTTTATGTAGGTACCGTGAGCAGCTGGGTTCGTCTGTAGGACGTATTGGAGGATCGGTGGAGTGCAGAGGCGCGAGGGGGTGAGGAATATCTGCCAACCAAGGCAAAATTACCACCCATGCATTTCAAATTCCAGTCAATACTTCGTAAGCCGTTACTCTATCCGATTGACGATGCAATGTTGGTGAGAACGAGGGAGAGGTAAAAGAGGGTTGGAAATAAACTACCTGCATACCATCTAGAGGACGACTTTCAAAACTAATTACTATGGATTTAAAACTGCATCCAGAGTGAGAGAATCAGAGCGGTAGCTCGCCAAATAGGAATAATAAAACATTCGAATGAATTATTGCAGGCATTGGAACTTACTTCACTGGAATATTATGTGGTGATGGGGATGAGGCGGTTATTAGTTCAATAAGCCTAACCATATAACGCATTTGACAATCAATACCAAAGTCTGTTCATTTAAAGATTAATTGCCACATTAATTACAGAAAACATTTTTACCAATGAGAAAACTATGGATGTCAGAATCTTTATAAACATTGCCAATGAAAATTGCCAAAAGAAAATGATTTTCATTGGTGTCCAAATGCTTGTAGCACTCATTTGGTAACTCAAAATTAAATTTTAATAATTACATCTATTCCAAAAACAAAAAAAGTAGAAAATGATCTAAGTATTAAAAATATTACTGATTGCTCCAACATGAGAATCTACCCCCAGATTAGTGTGTATCCGTGTGTAAACTCGAAAGTAAAAACTAACTACAGGAAATAAATTTCCGACGGATAATCACTAAAGGATTTCAGCCACAGGGCTGAAAGCAAATTCCGGTTCATTCTGCCACGCGGAAATCCATATGTTTTCTCTCTTCGCGTTATCCGATCCTCAGTCCATCAATTATAAACAAGGAATGTTTTTTTCTCTTTCTCTCAATTTTTGTCTCGTTGGAACGGGTATGTGAAGGTATATTTTAACGTCCCAGTAGAAACAAGAACGATCCACTAAGTAAATGACTGATAATTTTCACTCAATAATATTTTTGCACTTCCTAATCACCTGTTTATCTGCAATGTCAAACTCACTTTCAAAATTGCCTGTCACATATAAAAAAATAATTAATGACAAATTATTTTGGTTGAAAAATGAAAATTATTGCAGATGGACATAAAGCGTGATGGTAGTCGCTGTATAGCAAGGTTATGTAGAAATAATTTTTTATATACTCGTATGTACGTGCTTAAATGAAAACATAGCATTTAATACGACTAGTAACCTCTCACACTATTAGACTCAGCACGCCCCACTCCAAACTTTGACATTTATTTTCAACCCGCTAATATTACTAATTACGAGGGCATGAATCACACAATTAATGTAGCTTGTAGAAATTTTCAACGTTCATACACTATCCAATTATCTCAGTATTGGGTGTTAAGTTCCGCTTCAAAAATATTGACGACGAAAATTTAATTATTCTGTAACTGTATTCCTAGTCAACTTGAATTCCTAATTGAAGAAATTTGGTAGAGTTTCCTAGCACTCTGGATTCCGAGTATCCAATTACCGTGAAGATCATATTTCGTAGAAGTCAGAAATATGGTTTGACACACTAACATCTACTTGGTGGAAAATATTATTAACACTCGAGTAAATCAGAAATACAATTTACTTATAATTTTGTGAATTTTTTGGGATTGAGTATGTTTTTACTGTATTCATCAACCGATTGAAATTGTAATTAATGCGATGCGATATCTTCAAATGCAGTAGCAGTTTGGTCCGTGTTGCTTATGATTCCGTTTCTCAGACTCCTTCCAAGGTTTCTTGTTAAGATGTGCCTTTATATTCACGGTGCGTTAGACGTTATTATGCATTGTTGCTATGAGACGAAATGTGTATATATATATTCTAAATTGGATCGCTGAAGCATTAACAGAATTGTCGGACTCGACTTGGCCGGACCCGCGAACCTGAAGAGGATGTTCCTATGCAGATTTACTTTTCTTGAGGAAATATAGGATACCTCAACTATCTTCTGTTCTATATTATACGAAATCTTCAGTAAATAAAGTTTCTGCAATTCTATAAAGCATGTATATTTGTAAACATTCCACAAATGCATTCCTTGTTAATAATAAACATGTAAGACAACTAATTTAATAATTAAAATTTAAACGACTATTTTGATTAATTTTTATTTATTAAACTCTCAAAGAAATATTTATTTTATTTGCTATCGTTTTGTTCAACATATCAGTGCAGTAATTATAGTATTCTGTTTACCATTATAGCAAAATGAGCTAATTTAATCGTTTCTACCTCTATTCCTGACTAACATCGATTGACTTTTTTTAAAATTACTAATAATTTCGTTCGTTACTTTAATAATTTAAGTTCATTCTTTAAATAATATTTTCACTCTATTTTAGAATATTTATATTTGTCGTCCTAGAAAAGTAAATTAATAATATTCTTTCACTAAAAATGAATGAATAGAAACAAAAAAGTGACACTAACTTCTGAAATTAGATAATAATTATGAAAACCCTAGATTATATCAGCCATATTTTAATTTTTATTACAATTTTTATTTTCCATTAGTTTTCGGCATATGTTATAGTCACTTACAATTTGAAACACAAATTATTGAAAAATTACAAGGCATATGGATTTACCTTAATACAAAAACCAATTTTATTGTTAAAATATTATCAATCTTGGTAACTCTTTTCATTTAATAATTTTCTGTATCCATAATTTCTAATAAAAAATTTGTGAAATGTAGTACATTAAAAACTCCCTTTAAGATAGCTTCTGGATTTTTTTAAAAAAAATTTCCTCTCCAGATGTGAAACACAAAACACTTATATGAGTTCATCGATCAAAAAGTACAAAAGATAATCCATGAAATTTTTTTCTCTTATATTAGATGTAATCTTAAAATGTTATGCCTTCATTTTTTTCTTCAGATACCTACCTGTTAGTTGCGGTGAATAACCAACCATATTTCTAAAGGAAGGCGTCGGAAATTTCATAAACGTCAGGCTCCCCGACGTGTATATGAAGATAGGGAAGCTGCGTTACTCTTTGCGCTCGAATAACCTAATATCGGTGAGAGGTTCTCATAAAGATTTTGATAGAAAGTTTTATGGGTATTTTTCTTCAAGAAATATGTTTTATACAGCGCCTTTGGTCTCAAGTGGAACTATCTGAAATAATACAATTTCAGTAATAAAGCCGAAAATTTTATACTTAGGAAGATGGTACAATTAAAATGAATAGTTTAATTAATACAGGGATATTTAAAACAAAATAAGAATCTCTTTCCAATTTACCGTGAAATTGCACTCTTCCACTGATGTGACCTGCTTTTTTTAATATAAACAAAAATTACCGCGAAACGTTTGTATTTTATAGAGTATGCAGTTTTATTTAAAATTTTCAGTTATTCATAACATTATTAATTTGGTCCTCAATAAATGTATCATATGAAAATTAAGTGTGATAAATAAAAATACTCCCAATGTTTCATAAGTGTAATAAATAAAAAATACTCCCAGTTTATCATAAAAAATTCAATTAATATCTAATTATTATATTTACGTTGTCTTGTCCATATTTGTGGACTTAATTAGTATTCATGTATCTAGCAATGGTTGCAGCGGTTAAAAAATTTACCTGACGAAACTTCGTTATTACATAAAACTAAATGTTAATTATTTATTTTCTGACAAATTGGCTTTTTTAAAATTTTTTAATTTTATCCCCATTCTAATTGCTAACCTACTTATGTATTAAATACTATTACTTTGTTAGCTCGATGATATAAGGATAATTCTCATAGTTTTAACTTACAAAATATTTCCATAATTTTCGTTAATAATTTTTGTTATTTAAATCTTTGTTGATGTAATTATTTTTCCGCGAGAATGAATCGTTGCAGTAAATTCTGAACGGAACTTAATATTCAGTCCATTTTGACCACAACACATGTAAAAGAAAGTTTTGATTATTTGTTTCTCACGTAGTGTAGCAGTTATTTAATTATGTTCAGACATGTAAATATGCCAATTTGATAGGAAATCTGTACTAATTTTAGAAACGATAATATTGACAGTCCGTCTGTTTTATAGTAAGCAACTGTGTTCGTGTTCAGGGATTAAGGAGCATCACCATTGAGGTTGGTCACACGAGTCCACTTCATGTATACTCCAGGCCCTACTTAGTCCGGTTCAAACTAGGAATGCGGCTCCCACATTCAGTATTAATTACACCGTAGTCATTTTATTTTAAATCCTGAGGTGGAAGCGACACAAAAAAGATGGCAGCTCCACTGTAGGTTTATAACATAGTCGTGTAAGCGTTGAAATTCAATACGAAGCAATGAAGCAACTAAAAAAAAGTTGTATTATCCAGCAATAGATCTACAACCGTAGTTGAAATGGTTTACTAAAAGCTTAGACTACAATAAAATAACCAATAATTAATCATAGATTTTAAGATGGGAAACGTCGATTCATTTCAAATTCCAAATTTTGGTAACTCTAATATGTTACAAATACCACATAGGCAGTTTAAGTAACAATGGGTAAATATTTCTTGAGATTAGACTCCTCTCCGGTCATTCGGATGGACGTAAGACAAGTATCGAATAGCAATAACTTCAACCGATCTGTGACACGTTCAATGAGAATCCCACGGTTCCCGTACTTAATCTAAGGCTACCATAAATTCATCCCTGAAAGAATGGCTTTCTTATCCATATTCTAAAATGAGGACTTCTACACTTCACGTAATGCAGTGTAGAGGCTACTACTGTATTTGGTCAAAATAAATTTTATCAATAGTATCTAATTTATCAAAAGTGTGTAGCATGTTGGAAATTATGTGTCACTACTTGTAAAGTGAGAATCGCTAAGAACCTGCCTACGTGATTCAGATTTACAATGGTTTTCTGTACATCTCTTATGGGTATTAACTGATTTACTGTAATTGAAAATTCACAGATCATATCGTAGGTGTTGCGAATCTTCCAACAATTACTGTTTGAAAGACCGTAATTTTAAATAGCGTCCGACTTGAATTGCGATGGTACCATTGGTCGGTTCCGAGAGCGTGTGTAGAAGCGCGACCCACTTCGTAGTTAACGTGGGCGACGTTCCACCCGAGGAACGCCTCGGAGACGTAAGAAATGAGGCGACAGAAAGAGGAGGGAGTGGTTGGGGGGGGGGAGGAGGTGAGTGTGGGACGCCCTGGAATGCCCTCAGCTTTAGAAACCAGCAGCACTGCTGCTAGAACTTTAATTAAATTTGTCTGCGGCAGGTCGACAGGCGTTCCCCGGGCTTCGAGACAGCGCCCCATGGGGAACCAATACCGGAGGGGTTCGCACAGAATTTCCAGACCAAGAAAACTGCTGCGGTATTTCTTGAGGTTGGCGCCGAACGCCCCCAATTTCACCAATCTCGAACACTGGAAAGCTTCATCATCTTAAGAACAACAGTAGAAAGTCAGTGGCGCTCCCATTGAGACCACACTGATTAACTTGTATTAAATAATAGTCAGCCCCGAAATACTTCACTTTAGAATCACAAACAGCAATTCTTTGAGACAATACAAGTTGTATATTTTAATTTAATATTGGATGTAATTGTCAGCCTTTCCAAAAACCATTCATCAACATCGGTTTCATTCCGCCTACTTTGCATACTGTATTGATATTTGACCGTGACGCATAAAGTGACTTTTAAAGTTTCCATCGTTAGTATTCATTGGCAATTATGGAACTTGTTACACTCTTAACAATAAAATATCACACATGTACAATTTTCAAACCAATATTTGGTACCTATTAATAACAGAAACAACATATGTAAATTAATTTCGAAAATTACTGCTGTAGACAAAAACAAGAGGTACAAGCACGTGAAATATCAAGATTTTCTATTCAGGCTACAAACAACAATTGGAGATAAATTTAAAATATTACTACTTATATATTATACCCACATGGATTTCTTAATCCATCGATACAATATTTAAAACTGCATGAATTAATAATTATTTTAAAAAATAAGTAATTTGGCATAAACAATACAGCCAATTTGTCAAGAAAAAATTTTCATATATATTTCATACAGCCACGATGTTTGTTCCATGTTTGTAGACTTTATTAGGTACATTTTAGATGTATAACATGTATGCATGACTGGGTAACTTTGCGTCGTGGACTGCGTACTGCTACGGTTACGGCCAAACTTAATATGGACAAAACGTTGTAGATACATAGAATCTATATAAAATTATTTGTCTTAAAAGGTTGCATTATTCATTTACGTATTATTTTTTTGATAAAAAAGTAAAAGGAAGCTTTTTGTCAATATGTTTAGCATAATCATCTATACAATATAAATAAATAAAAATTTTCAATTATTTACAGAATTAAAACCATAAGCCCACATAATTATTCGTATGCATTTTTAATTAATATTTCGTCATAAATAAATAAAAATACGGCCAAATAAGTCATAAAATAAATTTAATTAATATGAATACAACGTTTCAGTCACATTTGTGGACTTCTTCAAGTAAACTAAATAAATTGAGAGAAAATTGGTGTCGCGTACTATCTAGGCTTAATGTATTTTGTTCATCCATTTTACTTGACGAAGTCCACAACGTTAGAGGAAGCGTATGTATATTAACTTAACACTTTTTAAATTCATTTACTGACATATTTTTCGTTATCTATAATTAAATTAAATGCTATAAAATGATGTTTCATACATCGACAATTTATATATTAGAAGTTTTCAGCAATATAAACTGTGTAGAGAAAATGATTATGGTGCGAGTGACTGAAAGCTTAATGTATAAATTACAATGTATTAATAAAGAAAATATACAAAGAATTGTGTGGACTTCTTGTTTTTATATCTATAAACATTGAAAATTACAGAAAATGTGCTTTAAAATTGGGTAATAATTTTTTTTAACAAAAAACGCCTATAATACGCAGTCAAAATTAAAACTTTCTTCCGAAGACTGCAAAGGGAGCGACCGAATGACTTCCGAAAAGACTAAAAGTGGAATAATGTGAAAAGGGAGATATACCATTGGATGTTTCACCTTACATGTTTACTACATTTATAGGAACATCGATTTCGTCCCAGTTCATCGGTACTAGAAAACATGTTTTTCTTACGGACGTCCTATAGAAATAAACGACTACGTTGCTATGGTTACCGATACCACAATTCTGTAAAGCACCCTAACAACATCGCCAGATTTATATAAAATGTATATCGTTACCTACATTTGGTTCTAGTCAACCAAAAAGGATGTCACGTCTCAAGCATGTTATTTTTAATATATTTGTAATTACTACCTTTTGGGTAAATGTTTTATTTTTTGGATTAGGGACGTATTCAGTTGTCTCATGAGAGGACGCATGTAATTCGAAAGTAGATAGTAGAGAGAATGTTTCCTCGGTATTACAAGAATTTCAAAAAGTTTCGTATTTTGCAGGTACAAATGGAAATCTGTAAGGTGCAACGAGCAGAAGTACTTTGTCGGCGTTACAACTTCAGCGACACGCATTTCTCCTCGAGTTGCGAAAAGCGGAAAGATCCCTCCCCTCTTTTCGTCCTCTTCCACACCTTCTTACATTCTGCGCAGATACCTTAGTCGTAATAAACAGATGAAGGCTGCAGTACAAACTTTCCTAATACACTTAATGCAATTTGTAGATTCCCCCTCGCTGCTACGCCAGTTGCCCGTAGCACGCCACTGCCACGTGGAAAGGTTGTTACGTATGGTAATTTTCTTTTCATTTTCGGCTTGTTCGGAGCGTCTTTCTGGCACTGTGCAGATAGATATTCTCAATCTGGAATATGTCTTAGCGTATAATATTTTTTTATATTTAAACCACCCAGAATGATATATAAGAATATGTCTATAAATTATCAAGAAGAACTAAGTGCTACTCTGGTTGTTAGTGTAGGCTCAGTTATCGTTATATAGAATTATAATAATTTTTTAGGTCAAAAAACTAAATTGCTTTATATTACTTAGCAAAATTTATTCAACACATAACTTCAGGAATATAAGTTCACATAAAGAAATTTTTTGTATTAAATTAATGACTGTTGTTTAGGTGTATATAAAATGAAAATATATCTTGGTTGTTATAGAAACCAAAATTATAAATTAATTACGTTGATTTACACTTGTTTTAAAAATATATGGAAAAATTTCCAGTACACCTACAATTAAAACGACCAAGTCACTGAAACGTAGCAGAAATTATTTTCTTAATGTAAATTTTAAAATATAATGCAAATTAAAAAATATAATTTTGGTTTTTATTAAAATTAATATTACTTTTAAACCTTTTTTCAATCATGTACGTAATAATTTATGTTTTTAACGAAATATTTTGGCTTTAAATTACAATTTGTTTTGTCTACAGTTTATTTTATGTAGTTTAAAACATAAGGAATTAGATATGAAAGGCTTTCCCGGTGCAGTTGCTGCAGAAACATTACTCAGGTGTCAACATGAGTAACACAGCGGTTAATACGAAACATTACAGATGACTGAAAGTTCCGTCGTCATCTTCCAGGCGAAGTGTCGAGACGGTCTCCATCAGTAGTATATACATGAACATCTCCTGGTTCTGCCTCACCAGGAGATGTGCATATATATACTGCTGAAGAAAACTGTTCCGACACTTCGCCTTACAGACCTCTAAACACTGCATGTTAATCGCTGTTTTACCCGTGTGGAAACCCGAGAAATGTTTCTGAGAATCATAAGAAATTATATATATATAAAGACTTATAGAGTGAGACTCGGTTACAAGAAAAAATATTAATAAATTATATATTAAAATAAATTTTACAGTTAATTAAAAAGTTTGTGTAATTATGCCAATTCCTAAATTCCGTAAAACTTCTTAATTAATAGTAAAATGTATTTTAATATGTAATTTATTAATATTTTTTCTTGTAACTGAGTCTCAACCGAGTGAAGTTTTGTGCAAGTATGCCGATTTCTAAATTGCATAAAACTTCTTAGTGAATTGTAAAATGTATTTTAATATATAATTTATTAATATTATTTTTGTAACTGTGTCTCACTCTATAAGTCTTTACACGGAATATTATTAACTAATTAAAATTAGCAAGAAGTTCATTATGTTACGTGCTCACGCAGATTGACCCCGTTTATATGTAAATTAATTTAATACACAGACATAAATATCAACAACATTGCTTACATTGCTGTACGCACCGCTTAACTTAATTAGAACTAAATAAATCGAACGTATTACATAAATAGACAAATTGCCCCTATAAAACATACAGTATATTGAATGGATGTAAATGATAAACGTAAATATAACTTTATTATTTTGTTTGCTAGCCTAATATCACACTAGATTTTTCCTCTGTACATGTGATGTAAAAATTGTCCTAATTTGTTGCCCATCGTCTTAAAAGGAAAACTTGTTAATATAAACTCTTTAGATGCGTCCAGAAATCAAGATGATTTTTTCTCACGTTTCCAGTTATCCTTACGTATCATCTTCTCATTACTGGTAAATTCATCTAATGCAAAGGCTTAAATATCAACACCATTGCTTGCAATTAAAATGTTCTGCAAGAATAATGAAAAATAATTATGTAACTTATAGTACAAAATACAGTCGGCATTTATGCTGAGCATCATATTGAAAAACATAGAGTTGATACCATACCGAGGAATTATCTCTGCAGACTGGATGACCGAAAGAAGAATAAGTGAAACTAAATAGATAACATCGTCTTTAATTAAATTTTGTTGCAATTATAACAAATTGACGTAACAGTATTGTTTGAGGTGAGTGAGATGTGTATATTACTACCGTTTTAGTTTCCGTTCGGACTGCCACAACATCCTTAGTATTCACCTTTATAATTATTTCAGAATGTTTCCATTCTGTAGACTAGTTTTGTGTTAGTAGTCTAGGATAATTTCTTAAATTTTTTCTTATGTTTCTTGTTATTAAAACGGGGACATATTTGTTGGGTAGAAGGCCACATGAAGATGATCCTAAAACAGGCAACTACTCGTTAATAGCGTAGGATGTGAATTCAAAAAAGAGGGGGGGAGTTAGGAAGGTATAAAGACGAGATAACGGTTGTCTAAGGCACGAGAATTATAGTTTAATGTTTATAATCGATGGTTCTCCTAAAAGAGATGCAAAAAACCCTGCGTCAGGTTTGTATACGATCTATAGGAAGAAGGATTAACGTCTGTGAATAACATATATCAATTAGGAATTAGCGAGCCGTATAACAGACAATGACTTAAAAATGTTTTAAGTATTTAAAGTTAATCGTAACTTAATCCTAAACTTAAACTTGATTCTTATATCCTCAGTTGGTTGCAAAAATTTACAATTGATGGTCGAAAAGTCTATATTTTAAGTTTTATATTATTCAATATGTTTTGTTGTGCGACCGTTGTACGGGTCGTTGATTCCCAATTAATATGTATTGAACATTTGATAAAAAAATTACTTTTTGAAACAAATTTCTTATTATAACTTTTTAATATACGACTTAGGCTGTAAAAAATTGTGATTTGAAGTAAAGGTAAATAGCAGTTAAAAATGGGTTAAGAAAAACTAGTTTTTCTTCAGATTAATAACAAGTTAAGTAAGGATTTGTGTCAGTGAAAAGAGGAAAAATGCTAATGAGCATCAGAAAGAATAAACTTCACAAGATACACACATAGAAAAATTATTCTTCCTTACTTGATTTGTTTATTGAGGGTAATAAATAATAAATAAAAAGAGGGTCAATAAGTCAGCATATAAATTTATCACTATTTATTGACAAGCGAAGTTTCGTTTCCTTATCGAGACTTCCTTTAGAATATCCCTAACAATATTACAAATATATATATTATATATTACACGGTAGCCACCATAGTACGCCAGAAAACTATGTTGGTTATATATAATATTATTTGTATGTATTCTCTATTAAAACAAAATATCATATCACGGGCATTACGTCAAGATTAAGATAAGTTGTACTGGTTTTCTTTTTCGACCCCTACGCGACATGCACGCAAAAATTCCTTATGTTTAAATTCCTTGGGATTTTAGAACACCCGATGAGGTCTTAAACCAAGGGACGAAACGTCGTGTAATGAATTTATGACAACGAATTTAATAATCCGTCAGACGTACCGCCGTTTTTAATATTTATTATTCTAGTTACGTTCACATGTTGCAAATATAGACTGTTGTAACAGTAAATCTGCATTGTCAGTGAAAATTGGCCTGTTTGTAGGTTAATTAAACGTAATTATCGGGCAGTTTTGTTTTATTTGTGTGGAACAACTAATTTAATGGCTGGTGTATATAATTCTATGGCTTTATGATTCAGAGTTTGTGAACTTTTAGTAATATATCATCATCTGTCGTACCTGCTTACGTGAAGAATGAAATTTTTTCTGACACAGTTTCCATATTAATTTTATTCACAAAGCTTCGGTGAAGCGTTAATGGAAGCAAAATGTCTTCCAAGGAGACATGAAAACCTTTTACCGAGGTCTGTAATTCGGCATCCAAAATTGAGTTAAGCGGTTGCCGTGCAGCAGAAGCAGAAAGAGAGAGAGAGAGAGGCGCGTCTTATTCAACGAAATCTCGGCCTCTAAAGCAGAATCAAATAAATTATTGCTCACAGCAACTGTCTCGGCTCATTAGCCTTGTCGTAGTCACTCTTCTATTTTAATAACGCATCTCTTAAGACACCTTTCACGAGGAAGTGCACACAGCAACAAGTGGTGCACGGAATAAACTTGCCGTTTGATGTTTTAGCGTCGGAGAATGAGATCGTAATCCCGGAGATAATTTTGGAAATTAGGTCTCGAAACTAAAAACATTTTCAGAATTAATTCAGTTCTCCCAAGTTGGAGAACAATTTATTATCAATTATTCATTTACATTACTGTATGAACCGCAGATGAATCACAGAGGCCTAATTCTTAATTGGAAATCAACAGTAGTAATTAATCCAAATGTACGAGCAATGTATATATATATATATATATATATATCAACCGACGTGGTTATTAATGACCACGTTTACTTGAAAATTATTCCTATACTTAAAATAATAACAATAATGTGCAATATAATAAATTATAATAGTGTTTATAAATCGTGGTTTATCCACGAGGCATTCTTTGTAGTCATCGGGATTCCATAAGAAAACTAATATTTTTTTCAGTTTTACTAAACCAGACTGAATAAATAATTTGGAAATTATTTACTAGAAAATACGTAATGAAAAAAGCTTAATGAAAGTATTCATATATACTTAAAATTTCAATTTATATAAGAATAGAAGAATTAATGTCACAGTGCTAAAGGATTTTGTAAAGTTTCTTACAATGATATTTCGTAAAAATGTATCTATAATATGTCATCGTCTTATTTTAATAACTATATAGATTATAAAGATGATAGGAAAACACGCATTGAAGTTAAGTAGAAGTAGATATACCTTGGTTAGAATTAAACGACAAATGTATATTTACAGAACGCATAAAAGAGTAAGCAGTTACTAATATAAATTAGAAAATATAGAGCTAACACATTTAAAAATAATTTATTCCAAAAGTTTACGAAATGTAAACAACTAAATATTGAATACTGAACTGACTACATTTATTTACTAAAACAATTAGTATTATTATTAATTATTTGAAGCAAGTGACTAACACTTGAACTTTAAAAAAACAATTAACTAACGTCCAGTTTTATTGAAAGAATTTATATTTAGATTAAATGACGTTACGTCACTAAATTTGGAACTTCTTCAGGTGTTGCTTCGAAAATTATTCAAAATATTTACTTTAAAAATTACAAAAACATAATAATAATAATATTTTACAAATATGAAATTTTTATGAAAATATGCCATATAAGTAAATATTCAAAACTTGACCGCCCCATTGAGAGGATTCAACCAAATTGCTCCTATTTTCATAAAAAAGTCAAAATTGTAAGTTTTGTTGATATTTATTGTTAGAAATGTTATTTAAATTAAAATATTTTAATATTTTTGTTGCAAATATTTTTTTTGTAATAACACCTAAAGGCGTCAGAAACATTGCGACGAAACCCTGTTTTATCTAAATGATATCTGTCATTAAAATGGTCTTCAATGTGTTTCGTTTAACGATTTAAATAATAGATTTACCATGAATAAAAGTATGTTACAGGCAATAGAGAGGACTCGGAATGAATAACGCAAATAAATTACTACTGAATTGGCTCCGACGCAAAACGTTAGGGTATTTAATCATAAAATATGCAAGATTCAGGTGAATTCGATCCTGACTCCATAACTTTTGCAAGAGTTCCACAATTAGCCGCTTTACTTATAAACTTGAAGCGATCCGTCTTCATCATCTTTCTACCAAACTTTGCATAAATTATTTAATTACGTCCGCCACACGTTTAATACCAGTGACTCTGAATAAATTAAGTTACCCTAATTAAGAAGCTGTAAAAAATTTAAAATAATGAAAACAAAAAATAAAAATATTTGTCATTGCATTTAATTTACTTTCTCTTGACATTCGAACCATTCAGTCTAACACGATTCCCTGAGAAGAAATTAATCTGTAACCCATATTCACTTCTACACGCCTAGTAATTAATTTTCAAGTCTTATTTCAGTCAGAAATACTTTAGTATTAAGATAGAACGTTATTAGAAAATCTATATTTATTTATTCCCCATTCTCTCCTATTAAGTAGGACCTTAATAGGAGAGAATGGGGAATAAATAAATATGGATTTTCTAATAACGTTTACCGAGCTTCATATGGCTGTTTCTTTTGTTGAGCATTAAACTCAATTGGAACCTCGGTAATGAACCACTGATGAAAAAGATATAGTTCCTTTGATACGAAATACACTGATGGTACGTGACGCTTGATTGGATAAATTGGTTGACAGTAACTTGTGCAGGGAGTGTGACGGGGATGGGGAAGTTTTCTGGTGACAGGAAAGCACGACTATGTCTACGTGAGTCAGAGAAGGTTGGTAGGGGCGAGGAAAAGAGAGAAAGATGTGGAGGAGGAAGAAAGATGGTGAATTAAATTTTAGGGAGGGGAGATGGCAGAAGTAGCCGAAGTGTCTCTGTAACGAACTTAGCTTTCTGGCCGCGGAATTGGGAGGAGGGAGTAGAGGGCTTGGAATCAAAGATGATGAAAGTTGCAGAGTGACGACAGGGCAAATCAGAAGCTGATCAGTATGAAAATCGTTAGTATTACAACTTCACAAACAAACTCGTAAACATTAAGAAACTATTTTGGAGCCGAAAGTAGTTTAATCCAGTGTTACCTATTAGAAAATGGACCCCTCAAATTAAAGTAAATAATTAATATGCTATAAAATTTTAAATAATTAATTATATTCTGTAATACAAACACCAGGAACAAAGGAAAATAAAGTAGAATACGAAACAAAACCTTCGATATGTAATTTTTATATTATCGTGGAAGAAATTGAATTATGCTTCTTAAAAAGTATTCTGAATTAGTTTCTGGTAATAACTAATTTTAATATTATGTTAATCTACTGATTTTGATCCCTAATTTGTTAACAAAAATTTAAGTAACTGATGATTTCCAGACATTAAGTGCGTTTTTTAGGACAATTAATTACAAATAAAGTTGACTACAATTAAAAATAATATTATCTCGTTTTTTGTTCATAATTTGGGAAGGAACTTATATTTTCTGAAAGAGTATTAAATGTATTAATAAATAAAATATTTTAAAAATTACAAGAAAATATAAATGTACAGAAACCTCTTTTTTAAATAGCCTACAACAAACTAAATTCTTATAAATAAAAATATTAATCTTTCTGGCACAAAAATAAAGAAAAATTACACTTTATAAATACTGTGATTATTTATGACTTACAAAACCGATAATTTTATTCCCTACCTTAAGGGACTGTTTGTTACGTTTCGCTACGTTACAGTAAATAAATCAGTTATAATAACATGGTTATTTTCAGTTTGTTTAAGCATCAGGTTGTTAAATTTCTCTTAGCTTGGTTTGCCTATTTAATGTTACAGGATAATTCTTGACTCCGTTAAAGTTCCGTCTTCCAACATTCCTGTAATTTAACAAAGTTTTCTCGGGCTTCCAAAAGTGTGGAAATGCAGCAATTCCACTACGTTTCCATAGCGTGCAGATGATAGCAATACCCGCCATCGAAACGTCATGCTTCACTGCATTTTCACAGCGATGGAAGCTCAAGAATACTTTGTTAACTATATACATTTGGAAAGACGTTTTTTGAATATTCCTGTTAATTTTAACCTAACACCCAACCTACATAGATTGTGTATTCATCTTTTTGTTAATGATACAGAAAAAAGTGACGGTCTCGATACCGGTTAATTGACGTTGCGACTAAAATTTAGAAGTAAAATCATTAATAATAATAATATATATATATATAGCTTACCCCCGGGCAACGCCTGACACCCAGATAATGAACGACTAAAACTCGAACATCAGAAACTTATTTTGAATTATTATTTGATATTGAATTCAATATTGTTTATATACTACACGTTTTTTAAATATTCATATTTTTATGATTTTAAATAATTGTAAGTGAATGTTAATATATAAATTGTAATGACTTTCAAATTATAACCAAATAATTGTGTAATAATTATTTGTATAAAATTTTAAATATATTTTGATTCCAGATTTAGTTTTTAATCATTTAATTAATTACCTCATTTTTCTTGACTAACGACCATGGTCAAAATTTCAGTTATAACCGATCATAGAATTCTCTTAGACAACATAATAATTTTGTTTCAGTTTTGTTTCGCAGAACATATTACAGGAAGATAAATTTGTATAGTGCACGACTGTAACTTCTAATCGGGCACTTAAGGTGCCGTCGTAATTAGTCCTCAATGTTTTGCTAATTCATATTGTATGTTCAGTAGTTCATTAAACTAGCTTGTTGTTTCTAGGTTGTTGGTAAGAACTCCACGAATATTATACTTAACGATACGCATTTACGAGTGTAATTCAAATTAATGAGCAACAAATGACAGTAATGAACGAAAATAATTAATTACGTGACAACCAGACAGCAGCGATCCTTGCCCGTTGCGTCCTGAAATGATTTATGAGTGGTTTCGCCAGATAAATCACTTACAAAATGGTCAGTTTATTTAAATGCGAAATTAATTCACACGAAACACGCTGAATAATTTATTTCTACTTTAAAATTCTAGTTTTCCATGAGTGATACCATAAATAGTTGCAGTATTTAATATTTCACGCCCTTCGAATAGCAAATGTTTACAGAACCTAATTAAAACCTGTGTCCATTAATTAATATCAGCACATAAACTCTGTGAAATATTGTGGAACGTTAGAAAAGCAAAAAAATAGTTGATTCTATTAATTACATCGGTTATTTTAACAACTATTAAAAGCATTATTAACAAGATATCAGAATTTAAAAATAAATATGTTATAATACAAACAAATGCCTAGTAAACTGATTCTTCATTTTCGGATGCAGGTGAATGGTGTATAGTTGACAATGCGAAAAAGAGGGGATTTAATTAAGATCATCCACATTTTACATTAATATAATCTACTGAAAGTTATTGACAGTCTAGCATTTTCTGGAGACTGTGTTCTTTGTTTCTCTCAAATAGCCTCTAACAAAAATTGTCCCTGATAATAAGGAAATAAATTTTATTAGGTCTTTGACGTTATATTCGACTCTTAATTCATTTTCTATAAAAATTTTATCTTCTAACGGAAGATTGAAAACGCTTATACGACAAAATAATCTGTCCATGTTCAATTAATTTAAATTCCTGAGGATTACTAATTTTATTTCAGTCTTCACTTTCATTAAATTTAGGAAACTGAAAAGCTTCTTTACCACAACCTTATTTGTGCTTTAAATTATTTATTAGTAAAAAAATTCAACTCCGAATGCATTTGAGTGCTCTTTGTTGTTTAAAAAATTAATTAGGAAGCGAACATTTAGACACGTTTACATTAAACGGAAACTTCTCATTATATACTTTGTGTACCGAGTTTTATTTATTTTTTATATTCAAGAACAGTGCCACGCACGTCCATGCCACGGAACTTTAGGTTTGTATATTTCCAGCTCGTATTGTTGATTTTTGAAATGAAGCACTGTAACAGAGGGAATGTAAGGGTCAGTAGGTGGAGAACAGGGTAAATATTAAATCTTTGTATTTTCCAGGAACAAAACTGTTGTTAACATGTGGATGGTTGTTCATTTATATTTTGGGGTTATTTTTTTTGTTTATTCGCTTATTATTACCTCTAACGATTTTTACTCAATTTTAAACAAAGAATTAAAACATAAATAATGGGAATCATTCCAAGGGCGCGGAATTATTCCTGGAAGGCACAAAACATTTTGTTTTTAAGATCTTCAAGTGTTGATTTAATTATTATACTGAAGTACTTATTCTTGGTTTGAGGTATAGCTTGGAAACAGATATTTACAGTATATACATAAACAAATTCTACTTATATTGTGAAACGTATAATTATAAATATTTTAAAATTACGTTTTTCGTTTAAAGCGTAAGTCTGTTTTATTTATTACGAACTTAAAAAATATCCATTCATATGATAATTAAACATTGCCTTCATAACTATAATTATTTTTGAGCAATTTTTTTATAAGGGAATTAGGTCCACAAAATATGTATCGGATAAAAGTATAAAATTTAAAAATCACATCATTGCTACTGAGGTTCGTCAAAAGGATAATTGAATTTAGAAGAAAATTGTTCTATAAATTCTCTAAAATTTGATAAAACATGTGATGTTAAATTAGGTGAGGCATAAAAGAAATATAAATAACATAATAAAAATAATCTGACTTGTTATCATAAATGAAACATTAAGACTTTTTTGACTGAATCTTGACCGTGCTTTGTATTTTATTTACAACTAGCTATACCCGCGACTTTGTTCGCGCAGAAATAGTTTTTTATTATTAATTTATTTATAGTCGCATAAACAATAGTCATTAGCGACTTATGCGATATTACAATATCCGTTACATTTTTGGACTTTAACAATAGTTGTTCTTATTTAGCCCAAAAAACGAAACAAGAAGTACACAATTATAATAAAATTGAAATAATTGAATATATAAAAAAGTACGGTACCATTTATATGTGATCTCTTCAAGGCGAACATAACAAATGGCAGTTGATTTCGAGTCATTATTAAATATTAAAATAAAACTTACTTGACGCGACAACTATAACCAATTTATGTATCCATCGTATCGACTATACAAAGACGTTTCTCATAGAGTTAGCTCTCCTAAAACAATACGTTAATTACTGAACGAATCCTACTGCAACAATAGATGGATTGAGGATATCCACCTTCCCTCCCCCTTACTCTCTCTCTCTCTCTTATGCTACAAAAATTTGATTTCTAATGACACAGTAATTGGGATGAATAGTATAGGAACACGTAATAATAATAACTCGCAATTGGTTTCCACGCCGCCTTTCGCGCGGCAATGCAATATGTTTATAAATATATACTTTCATGTCTTATGAATTCTGCAAAATCTAAATGAAACATACACAAAAATTTAAGTTGAAATTCAAGTTTCAATCCCTTATAAACTTGTTAGAGACAAACTTACAGACAGTCGGACAGATAGGTAGACAGACAGACACGTCAACTTTATTGATTGGCATAGATAACATGCAACAAAAGTTTAATTACTTTATTTATAGACATAAAATTATTTTCTGACAAATTGGCTGTATTGATTCTTTACTTATTTATTAATGGGAAATGGTTTTGTTTCGTTTTATAACATTAGATTCCCTTCTTCAAAATACTATAAATTTAAAAGGAAATATTTTGTTAACAATTTTTAAGTCTGGAGTTGAAATAATGGAGTTTAATGCTCTATTTATTATTTGCATCTGTCATAAGTAATAGGTTTCTCGCTTCATATTCCTTATATATCGGACGCTGCCCTCAACCGAAAATTAGTGAATATTTATTAATTAACGCAACTTGGAAAGCAAACAGAAAAATAAATACGAACTTTGGTTCCTACGTTGCGAAATCTGGTTCAATCAAATAGGAATTCGGCAGTTCCCACTGTTTTTATAAGTATAAAATATTATAAAATTCCATATATTCACATAAAATGAACAAATTGTCTTCAAATGGTACTTGAATTTTATTTCAGTTGGTTACAGCGTATTAAGAGCCATCTATTGGCCAAGGCAATACCGGATTCCGTGTGGAGCTACGGACCCTGACATCTTGCGGTGGAAAAGTGAACTACCGGAGAACTGCTATTTTTATCATAGCACTTAACGTGGGAGATAGTATTAAAGGATTAATGTACCTGCAACAAAACATATTGAAGATGAAGTGGACGCTGTTGAAACATTTACTAATACGTTTCATTATGTTTGTAACAAATACGGTACTCCTTTAAAAGGAAAACCTTGAACCCTTTCTCTACAATAAATGAAACAATAACGGCAATGAGTAATAAAAAATCTATAACATTGAAAATCATCTTTTAGGAGGCTTTATTAAATTTACTGTTGCTGTCGGATATAATCCAATTTTTTGAATTATTCAATTTCTGTATGCGACTGTAATCTTTATATTAAACATTGCTGACTTTCATTGTTACCTGACATTCTCACAGTCTTTCTTGTTTAATATAATACATCGGATTTATTATTATTATTTCACGAATTTATTATTTACACTTCTTTCTCCCACGCTCACTTTCCAATGATCCGTTGGTTTGAAGTTTATACTTTGAATAACAGGCTGTGTAGTCAATAACTTGTCTGGACGTTTCCTCTCTTAGATACTTTAATTTTACTTTATAAATTACATTATTCCTCTTTTGAGAAAATACTATAAGCGGTAAATGAAATGATAAATAGTTACTACAAACCGTGGTACGTTACCTTAGAAAGGCCAATTTATTTACTATCCACTGTAACTAAGAATACACTATAAAAATTACGAATTGATTGAAGCCTGAAAATACAATTAAATAACAGCAGAACCAGAACTTGGAATGAACATTACTTGATTATTTTGTGAGTACGGACTATGCTTATAATTCATACTGAGGTACAATATATATAATACAAAGAATTGCGAAAAGACAGAAGTATACGTGTTTGATTTATTACGTTTCGTTCCAAACTTTCCTGACCTCTTAAGTCATTCTACAAATAAATTTTATATACTTACATATACATAATTGAATAAAAGGAATCCAATAAACTTGGAATCATGTAAGTACTTATAATTTAGATTTTACAAAATCTAAATAATTATTTTGAAGACAACGAATACAATAACTGAACAAAATATATGTGGAATCTACGACCATACACACACACACAAATATAATAATGTGTCATACACAACTCAAGGCACAGTTTGAAGCACACACACACAGGGACATACATACGACAGAAAAATCACATATCTGAAATTAAATTGAAAAATTCATCATGGATAATTATTTATTTTCAATCATAACGGTTAATTCTCATAATTCAGACAAATATTGACTCTGGAAACAAAATACACGGAGAACAGTCGGTTATGTATGCTAATTAAATATTAGTCAAGATTAAAATCGGAATATCAGACGAAGTACAAATATTTTATCAGAATAAACAAGTTAATTTGGCGTACGGGCAAAATATTCTGTCACCGTACTTTGGCGTTTAGTAATTTACGTAATGAATCTATGGCTTCCTCTACTAATTTTTTTCTTTCGTAAATTACATTAATATTTTTTAAAATAAAGTATATTTGCTAATTTTTCTGTAAGCTCAATAGCGAGTGCTTTATTACTTTACATGTTACGGTACTTTAAATTCTTAGATCAGAATTAAATGCTAGAAAATATCACACTATTAAATAATTCTGAACAAAAAAGGCGTCTCATGATTTATTGACCATGTACATTGAAAGTTTTTTTTTAATTTTCCACATTTGAGTGAACCCAGTCTATTAAAATGATTTTTGAGAAAACATTATAAATTTTACTATAATTGAATAAAGTATTTTCCTTAAATATTGTTGTTTTCGGAGTATCAGACTACATGAATTAGTATATGGTAAAGTTATAAGTTTTTATATTGTTGGAGAAACGTTAAATATGTAAGGTCTACCGAATGTTTTATATCAACTTTCATTATTAAAAGTTAAATATAGATCTACAGTGCATCAAGCAAGATTGAAAAACTATGCTGTATAAATTCCAAGCATGAATACAATTCCAAGCAGACATAATCGGCTTCTGTTATCCAAACAATTCAGAGTTGAGGAACCTAAAGCCTGTTACTGCAGAATGTAGATCGATTATGAATGGAGTGTGGTGGTGTCTTAATACGCGTCCGATTATAATTACTATTAGAATATTATTAGTGTTTTTTATTTTCTAATAAACGTATTTAAAATATACTTTTGTTTTAAAAAGAAATAAAGTTACACTTATGTGATAATGGTATTTAAGTTCGACGTCTCTTTGCATAGAGAAATTCATTAAGTCATTACGTATAAAAACCTCCAGCTTCATGGTATTCAGTGTTATGACATTGTTTGATAAAAAGTGTCAACACTAAAAATAATATTGATTACCTCTATGGTTGTACATTTTTTATGTTAAATTGAAACGCGTACGCAGTCATTCTTTGGTATACGGAAATCATAACTGTGATAAGACAGAGCCACCACACTAAGGGGCGAGAGTGGACGAGGAGAGGTGATTGAGATTATTAAATATACAGAAATGGCCTTTATTTCCGTCACATTAATAATTTTCTTACTCAATAAGTTTTACAGTGTATCCCATAGTATTGTTTTGTGTATATTTTCAACCTCTCTCGGCATCGAAGGGAAGTATTCATAGGGGTAGGGCGTCACATAACACAACAATGGAAGGTGGTAAAACAAACTTCCGCTTACATTTTTTAAGGGACAGAACAAATTAGACTAAATTTTGTTCACCCACGTTTCCTAGGTCCCTGGAAAACCTGCACTGTCTAGATGAGACACAATCCATTGGGGTGGGAGTCGATTTTCAAATACACTTAAATAACCGTTACGTCATTTTATTATATATTTTTGTAGGGCAATTAATTTGATAATTAGCTAATATATGAAATAGAAGGGTATGATAATGTGAAATTTGTAGTGAACTGATAATTTAAGTGTTATACTGTTGAAATTCGCACAGTTGCCGAACAGGTTATAAAAGGAAAAATCTGAGAAATTAATCTGTATTAATTACCTTTCAGAATACTCGTATTTTGATGAGTCTTCCTTAATTTTTTTGTTTGGGAAACATAAACTGCAGATGTCCTGCGTGTAGCTTTCTTCTAACCTTCTTTTGAATGACGTGTTATTATAACCGTTTGGTAATAATTTAGTGTTTCCGTACAGATTAATTGTATTTAACCTGTACGTTAAATATTGTCGTAAACATTCTAACAAGTAAATCCTGTGATTAGATTCTCTAAATGGTATAATAATTACAAAATGACGTATTATTATAAAATCAATAATACTTAACGAAAGAAGAAGGCTATATATGAAATATGTCGGTTATAAAATAAAGATTACTTTAAGAATGGCCGCAGAGGGTCAAAATATTATCACATAAACTTTTTGTACTTTACAAAATCATAAACTGTTGAATAGCAAAGTTCAGGAATGATAATAATTAAATTTTAGGCTAATATTTTGTAAACACAAATGAAACACGTACATTCCATTCATAAATAGTAACGTACTATTTTCAAAAAAATTACCTTCACGCTATTGGTTAGTTTGCTTCTTCTTTGCGTGAGAGAGACATCTAGTGGAGAAAAGCTGAAGCGAGCGTCTGTGTTTTGTCGCTCCTGGCATCTGGTGGCCAATATCGAAAGTACGTTCAGTTTCACTTCTCGCTAACAGATGGCAGAGCATCCATTCAAAGAACAAAACCGGAAGCCTAGGGACGGGCCATGGATAACCCAAGAAGGGTAAAAAGCTCTGTCTTACATGAAGATGTTAACCTCAATTACTTAAAGAAGAAATATGCAGGCTAATAACAAAATATTCGACCGTCAAGGGAAAGCTTAGAAAAGCTACACAAACCAAAACATCTAAGACGTAAATACCGAAGACATACAAATATTCAAAAAGCGTATTTAAAAGAATAAAATAAAACAGTCGCTCTACTATAAGATCTTATTAGTAATATTTCCTATTGTTATAAAAAGGCAAAGGACTTGAGTATTTATTTTCCCCTCAAGCGCCAACATTCAAAGATCGAAAATTATTCAATTATTTTGGAAGGGAAAAATATATCGGCAGAGTTGTTTTATAAAGTTACAAGAAATCCTAGCGTCAAAAGAAAAAAAGGTAGTACGACATGATTTAAAATAATTGTAATATAATTGTATCATTACGTCATGACTAATTTGCTGCTGAAAGGATGAAAGATGAAAAATATGTTATAAACCTTCTGAATTATTTATCACGTTTATGTATCACTTGTAGATAATAATTACATCCCATTAGTTTATATCGATTACAAACTATTTATAGTTAAAGGTGTGAATTCTGAAGAATTTAGTTCGTAAAAATGAGTTCTTAGTTTCACTAACAGATGGCGGGTAACAGCAGGAGATTTTCACAGTTAGAATTATAAGTTAAAGGATTTCACTTAAAATTTAATGACAGGTCGAGTAATTTGAATTTTCATGAGGTTACCGCAATTTTCAAATATTTTAATATATTGCCATTTTTTGAAAAAAAATGTGTTTGTTGCTAAACGTATTCTGATATTGGCATCTTTTAAACATATTTAAAAAACCTCATTGGTAATTACAATCGTATTTATGCCTTTTATTGATTTTTAATCAGTTTTGAAATTCTATTTTTTAGGATTACATACCCTTTCCACGGCGGAGAATATTTTCCTGCTTTTTTGTTATTCCTTTTCATTTCAATTTCTAGTAGTGTTAACTGTAATGTTATTGGCGGCCACAGTGGTTAAATTAACAAAGAGAAACTTAATTTTGATTATTTGATAGAATCATGTTTTACAATTCGCTGGAGTTAAATTTTACCATCTTTGTTGAACACTTTTTGTAATTCTAATAGTGTTTTGGTTGTTTCCTCCGAAGGTATAATGTCCTTTGGTCCAGATGATCCTAGAGTAAATTCCGTCTGTAATTGCTGTAACTGGGACTTTACTTGTTTTATTAGTAATTTGTTCAACGCAAAAAGAAAGATTTAATCACTGCAATGATTTTGTATCTATGTAAAATATAGTTTTTAGAATTAACAGAATTCTGGATTGAATATTAAAATTTAGTACGTATACATTAATATTGAAGAAAAAGAATATACTATGGTTATGTTCAAGCAAACACTATACTGTAATCCAGAGAGTTTATAAAACTAATTTATGCTCATCTTAGAATATCTAGAAAAGTGGCTTCTCCATCGGGAATCTTTTCTTTGCCCTTCTCTGACCTGAAGAAGTGAAACACTGTGTTCTGCTTTCTGGATACATTAAAATTTTACTTCACGTTTTATTTATTCTAGTCGTAGCACAACTTTTCTTCTTTGTCTGTGTTGACTACATTTTGGTTTCTTAGTATTAAGATCTCTAAGAGTACCATAGAGAATTTTATATTTTCCTTATAATAAAATTTCGTCAGCTCGCACGCTCTGACCAATCCTACTTCTTTAAATTCCCGTCAATATCAGTTTTCTTTCCCTGTACGAAAGCTGTCACTCAATTTTGTATCGTAAAGTACGTCCTCAGACTCTCCACTACCATTCTGTGAGATTTGGAAATTGGCCAAAGAACATAAAATTTCAGCACTGTAATTATATAAAAATGTAACTATTTGTACCAAAAAATAAATATAATATATATATATATATATATTATTCGCCTTTAGAACTGCAGTCCATTCAGGTTCTTGGCCTGCCGAGCCGATGCGGAATGCAGTTCATTCGGAATCATTCGGAATTTGGAATGAAACGTGGTCCAGCAGTTCTGATTCCCTTTGTCCGTGACCATTATATATACATTTTTAAAAAATCATTTAAATTTACTTTTACACACTAAATATGCTATAATATTTAATAAATTTGAAATAAATATATATACGTTTCTTAAATAATTAGTTAAATTTATTTATTTAGAGAACTGTTCCTTTCGTATGAACTTTAATTTTTAAACACACACTAAATGATTTATTGTGATATAAAATTTAATAAATTTGTAATAAATGCAGACTAGTTATTGAAAAATATATACAGTACCATTATATGAATATATACATTTTATTAAATAATTAATTTTAAATTATGTAGTTTGGAGCTCTGTTCCTTTCGTATGCACTTAGAATACACTAGATGATTTATTATGCGTTTCAATAATTTTGATTTAAATAATCTCAACTTGAGCTCAAATTTTAGAATGTACTTTGTCTCCCTCAAATTATACATTAGTTGTTTATAATATCCTTCTGCAATCAAATGCAAGGGAAACGACAGGTATTGACGTTGATCATCCCTGGTGTAAATATATTTATATAGACGATCTTGTTAGACCAGATGGTGTCTACTGAATGGGGGATTCTATCCACTAACATCGATTCGGAGAGGCGAACAAGGGTCCCTTTCAGCGCCCACCAATCCAATCCATCCACTTACAGGACAATGAATTAGACACGACAAGATACCGAAGGAGCCCTCTCTGGCTCTTTCCAGGGAATTTAAATCTAATGAAAGATGTTATAGAAAAACCAGCTTAATACTTCGCTTTATTTCTATTGATTTCTATTGCTTCATGCTGTAAATAAATAAATCAACCATTTAACCATGAAACACACAACTATTTTTATTTATTGTTAAGTAACTCAGCAAGCTTAATATCCTTAAGGAAAAAAATTATAAAAATAAAAAATCAAATTATTAAAAATATTTTTTATTAAAGGTATTATTTTGGTTCTTTCCTACAGAAATATTCCCCCTAAACCGTTTTATATTCAAATATCTCCTGTGAATTTAGAAAAATTTCATTACATTGAGAATTATAAATAAAATAATGAAACGTGTACTAAACTTTTGAAACGTTGCATATTTGTGAAATTTCTATAAATAAAAACATACTTCACTATGGACTATACTATTCGTAATAAGCTGGCGTTATTTTTAAATTGTCAACGTAATCAGATATGCAATTTCGTTTATTATTATTTGGAACTTATTAATTAAGAAGGGAGCCTTACTGTTACTAATGTTAAATAAATTACAAGAAACTGGATATGTTAAATATTTAAAATAAATAGAGAGCCAATAAGTAAGCAAATTATTTGATAACTATTTAATTAATACAAATACTACGTTTCACCCACCTCAGCGGACTTCTGGTAAATTTCACACAAAATATTAAATTACACTAAAATATTTCATCCATTTAACAACGGGAGTTTATAATATATTTTACTTGATACTTAAGATAAAATCCTCATATTTCAGCAATATGTTTTATGTATTCGAAAATTGTTATGATTTATATATTTTTTGGTGTACCTCAAGAAGTCCACAATGTTGGATAAAACGTAGTATTTATATTAATAAAACAGTAGTAAAATTATTTTCTGGCTTGTCGGTCGTATTTTCTTTATTTTAAACTTTAAGTCAGAAAATCATGTTTAAAGTCAAAGGTTTATTACAAAATTAAATCCAAACAAAAGGTTTCAAATTTTTATGAAACAATTCTTTTAACCGCAACTTTTAGGAACCTTTTAACTTGTTTTATGATTAAAAAAGCGAAAGGAATCAATAAGTTTTGAATAGATAAATTTGAATAAAACAATTTTTTGATCTTAATGTAATTTTATTTACAATATATTGTAAATTATATAAATTGTTACTTATGTAACTTTAGGATTTATTATATTTTACTGAGATAAAAACTGCAAAATAACTAATTAACACTAAAGTTTAAAAATAAAATATTTGTACTGAGTTAATTAATTTAATTATCTATATTATTAATTCATTCATTTTTCATCGCTTGGCCCTTGCGGTCATTAACAACTGCTACATTTTTACGTCACATATTTACCTAGATATTTTAAAACTTCCTAATAAAATGTTATCTAATTCATAACCCTAGATTACCAGATTTTAAAATTTTCGCAATAACAAAAGATAACGTAAATTGTATCTTTGCAGCTCAAATAATAAATTTTCAATTATTGAAGACCCATTCCATTGTAGTAAAATAAACGTTCCGAAATTAATTTTTGATTGGATTTCATGCTAATCACTGAATTTAACACTGTATGGTTAAAGGTTTTCTACGAAATAACTGTTCCGTGGTTGAGCTTTGCATTTTCGTATCTAAGATCTTAAAATTTTAGAGGAAAGTAAGAATCTGTCTGTGGTCTCTTTGTTCAGAGCACAAAATTCCTTGTTATTAACGAGATAATGTCTTGCTCTTTTCGTGTTAAACAATAAACTTCCACAACTCTTTCGCAACTGTGGAGCAGTTCTGGAACCTTTAGGGAAAGTTGAAGTTTCCGACTGAAAGTTAGGGAAAAACAATTGCGCAAGAGGCGGAAGAGGAGTTCCTTTTATAGGCATTTACTTAATGGAAAGCAATTTTAAAAAGAACTTAGAGAGTTGTAAATTGGACTGCTTATATCATTCGAGATTACAGTTAAAAGTTTTTAGCCGGCTACTTAGCCAGTCTGTAAAATAAAGAGAATAATTTTACTTAAAATACGCCGAAAATCAGAATACAATATTTAAACTTGAGAAAACGTTCCCTCAGCAGAAGATGTGTATTTGCATCTTTTAAATGAGTCGTTTAAAACTTTTATTCTAACGTCGGGGGAAATGAATTTTTCAGTGATGTGAATGTTTCATAGAATTTTCCTGAGGCGTAGAAAAATTAATAAATTATTAAATATGTTACTAACCGTTTTGACAAACAAATTGTAAACCATAAAGGATGGTTGGATAGAAATTTGAGTACCCGTAAAAGTCGTAATTTTGAAACTAGTCAATATTCCACTACGGAATGGAGACAGGAAGAGAATTAAGGTAGTGAAATTATTTTAAATTTTGTTGCTTAAGTTCTGGACACATTTCAGTAGAGTTTGTCAATATATATGAAATAAAATGGTTCTTTGGCAACCAGTAGACTGAGGGAGGTGTTTTATGAATCATGCCTGACAATTTCCGCTAAAAATGGATACAAAAAATTATGCTTCAGTATATACCCACGGTATATATAACAATATTATTCCAGTCCAGGGTGTAATATTAGTTCCGCAGTACACTGACAGGTGGCAACACTTGGCAGAGAGATTGAGAGATGTATTGATGTTAAATATTGTTTATAATTTTAAATTTTTATTGAACATAAAGCGGTGAATATAATTTTTATACTAGTAGTTTTCAGAGTGAAGTGTTGATAAAAATTTATTCATAAACTCGTCCCATTCGAACTATTACACAACTTTTCTTGTCTGTATCTCCAATGTTTACTTTAAGCAATGAAAGTTTTTTGGTTATATAACTTTATGTGGTTGTTACCCAAATCGTTGAAATGTCAATATTACTATGTTACTACTGTAAGTAAGGAAACTTCACAGTATAATATGCTACATTTTAATTACACTCTTGGAAAATTCTTAACTCTTTAAATCATTATATCATAAATGGCATTCTAATGTGGTGATTCATGACCCTTACAGTCGGGTAAAGCAAAAATAATTTAGTTTTGTTATTTACGTATACAGGACGGAAGACGACAATGGCTTGGTGGGGCCGAGTAGGCGGGAAAACGTCGGCGTCTGCAACATTGTTGGCTGCTACATTGTTGATGGCCTGGACGAGATTAGATAGCAGTTGTTGCAGAGAGGCTGCCGGAGAGAGACGCTAGGGAGAGACGAAGCAGTGGCAGAACAAGGCGACATGTATAAAATTTAGTTTCTGCACATTTAAGAAAGGAGATTCATTTGGTGGGAGTACAGAAAATAAAAAGACAACATTTGATCTGAAGGAGAGGCGCTAGAGAATCTTAATATGAAGAAGACGTGACCCAGGAAAGGAACAACCGGCATACGAACAAAAACGAAGAACGACGTCATCAGGCGTTAACATCCGGTAACGGCAATTTACCTCGGTTTTTCCACACAAACCATTCTCGTCTGATTCGCGAAGTTAATTTTCAACTATATCGTTCGTCACCCGCGTTCCCTGGAGCAGCAATTTAAGAAGCTGCGTAGAGTATTATTTTTGCTTTTACCGACTGAGCTAATGATTAAATTGATATCGAAAATTTATGTTTTCCACTATAATCTAATTTGAGTTATATTTATTATTAATAATAAATACATTATTATTATTATTATTGTTTGTTTGATTGTGCAACAATATTTTTGATGGTGTAAACAACGAACACCACACTAATGAAATTGAACAGAATTTATAAACTATTCGTTTGATTTTGGAACTGATAATCACATTTCTGTCTTTCCCCATCATATAATGAAATGATTTTTTACAAAATTTTATTTCTCATTGAAGCAGAGAACAAATAAACAAATGTTGATTGACTTCGATAGTAACATGGTTTCACAAACGTCCAATTACGCCTTTCCCAATCTCAAAGAAAGCGCAGAAGTGTGAACTCGCCTGTGGCATTGATTATGGCTTTCAGTCAGCTTACAAAAGGTTACACAAGCTTAGTCTGACATGAATTGAAGTAACGAAAATATAACGAATTCAAAGGGCCTTCTATATTGTCAATTGATTAAATCAATGTGGAATAAAGGAAAGCACAAACCAATTATATTACATTAATCCGATAATAAACAAGCAGTATTGATTAAATTAAGAACAAAAGGAAATAGTTTAGTGTATTATTTTGTTATTTGTACGATCTCGCATTTTCTTCATCAAAGTAGTTCTTGAAAAATTTGATATAAAATTCATGAAAAGTACTATAAATTATAATTTTCTGTCTGTTTCACTTTTATGGCAGTTAAGTTTAGATTTAAGGGTCATATAAGTATAAATATAACGAAATCTTTGCTACAAATGTTCGTATGGAGCGTGGCGTTATTTGGGTGTGAACCGTGGACGATTGGAGTTGCGGAAAGAAAAAGAATAGGAGCCTTTTAAATGTGGTGCTATAGGAGAATGCTGAAATCAGATGGGTGGATATAGAAACTAACGAGGAAGGTCTAAACAGAATAGGGGAAGAGCGAACAATATGCAGAACGTTGGCAAGGGAAGGGATAGATTTTAATAGGCCACGTTTTGGGAGATGAGGGTCTTGTAAAATTAACATTGCAGGGAAGTGTGTGGGGTATAAACAGAAGAGAGTGGCTAAGGATCGAATACGCTAAGCACATTAGGAAGGATGTGGGATGTGGTAGTTATGCGGGAATGAAAAGGCATACGTAACATAAGTTTCGAATGGAGGGTTGCGTCAGAACAGTCTAAAGACTAACACAACAACGACGACAAAGAGGTTACTGCGCAATTTTGTAGATCTCGACGGGGAAAAATGTTTTAGGGCGACAGAAAGCTAATTAAAAATTAATTAAACGGAAACGAGTAAGATAGGGAGCATTATAGAAAGAAGGAACGTCGTGTCAAAGAAACTGTATTCTTACCAAACATGGAACATTATTCTGATAATGTTGAATCCAGTAAATGATGGGATCATCAGTTGCAGTTTTGAATTCGGAAGATACGTATAGTGTAGGAAAGTCATTTAGCCCATCCTGGGGATCAGGACACATTTTTGTAACAACTTTCCCCCGTTTCGGATTAGAATGTCATTCTATATATACGCAAGATTATTCAACTGCCAGTTCGGATGCCTTCAAGCAAACCTCACTCACAAACAATATTTAGAATAATTTAGTATTTTTTATACCCGTGACAGTTGTTATATGGCCCGACCTCCATCTGATAGTTCTCAAGGGAAATATTTTCCTTTTTTGGGGGGTGGGGGTTTGGGTAACAGGCTACATGAGGGTGATCCATTCACTACAATCAATACAAGTACAAATAATTTCTCCCTTTCCCCTGCAAGATTGACTGTCACATTAATATAAACTAATGAAACATGTGAATGCTTAATTCTCTTCGTGGACGATAAGTTCCTTTTATCGGCACTATTGACTGTGAACAAGTTGTTACTTTTGTTCGCTATGGCGTCACGACTTCAGACACTTGTCCTTACTTACAACACGAACAAAGACAACACTTCATGCGCTAATTATTATTAGTAGTAAATTAATTTTAAAAATATTATTAACTATATCTCCTTACCATGCTTTACCTTAAGCTGTTTTTATGATATTTTTTTGTTAATTTAATCTACGAGCGCCATCCTGATAGAGAAAGGATCTCTTTTTATCTCGGCAATGCATAGCGTTTATGTACTTACATTCCCTCAAAGTTGAATGTTAATCAACTTTGACTTATTAAATATTTGAAATTCAATAGCGTATTAATTTACGTTAATGTGTAAACATAACTGCAACTTACGATCAAAACATTATTCCATCCATAAATCCTTTCTTTTTAATTAAGAGAAACTTTTCACTTTGTTTATAGATTACTAATATGCTTTACATTTAAATATCAAACAAATTTATTTCAACATTTACAAATATTTCAATCCAGTTAATGTTAAGTTGTCCTGGAAACCAACTTCTTAACCTCTCTCCAACTCTTCTCCCCCCCCCCTCTCTCACTCATTGACCCATCTTTGACATGCATCCATATCCCGTATTTATTCTTCTTCATTCCGCAATGGAACAAGTACAAACATTTCAATTGAACCGTAAAGTGGCCGTTACAGTGCCGAGTTTTTTGGTACCACACTGGAAATAACTTAACTTACAGTCTTACACACTGCACATTCTCTTCATTTCCGTATTTATGTTCCTGAGATGAAGTGAGCATTTCCGGAGGTACTGATATGGAGGATGCTGTTCTCCATTTCAGGTGAGATACTGGCCAAGCCATGACAACAGAACTTCTGAAATCCGAGAGATGAATTGAACTATCTGCTAGGCTCTATACTGCACGGTAATCGATCAAATATTCATCAATGGCAATGGTATCAAAGGGAAATATCACTTTCCCCTTACTATAAGTTTTATTGATCTTACTTTAAGTGTTTTTTTTATTATGAAAGTTAATGAGACGACTTTTATGACCTTTTGAACAACGCATCCGTAGATTGGAAACTTGAATTGAACATTAGACATTAACAGCATAGAGAATATCAGTAAATCACAACTTTCCGATTTGATTTAATGAAAAGAAAAAATTCTGTCTGGGTAATATATATTAAAATTGAATTCCAACGGATTTATGGTTGCATACTCTATTGCGTGTGTGTGATTTGCTGTCTGACGATAATCCATCAAACACTTCGTCCAGTTACATCCGCTAATAACTGCAACAGGCCTTCAGGGGAGGAAGTGACGTGCAACAAACGGACAGACAAGCCAGGAATTATTAGTAGCACAACGTACGTACTGGATAAATATTACGGTTTACTATTGTGGTAGCCTGCAGTACCCACAAAGGTAAACTGCTTTACCTCTGTCGCTGTACGTGCATTATCACCATTACATCAAATCTGTCAACTGGAGTCGCGAAATGAACATGGGTAAGCTATTGACAATGAGGGAACCCATCGTTTAGCATTGCAACCTGAATTGAGAAGAAAAATTTGGAGATTGGAAAAATTATTCAAAACATTAAGTGAACAAAGATGTGCGAGTGTGCTTGATTCACCTCTTAACTGAACCGGATAAACCTCAACATATCATCACTCATCACGTGACCCTTACCCTTCATAAAATTGACGATGTGTGTTTGTTGGCGCAACATTATTTCTATTCAAGAAACTAATGACTTCAAAGTTACCAGGTTGTTCAGTTGCTCTAGTGAAAGAAAAACTTATAGTGACTGTGCTTCACAGCTTCATGCAAATAGAGATAGTGATCAGACATGCTCATAACCACTATAGCATCTTTGGAAACTGTATTAAAACATCTATGGGAAATTCTAAATGCATCGAAATTCCATGTAAAAACTCACAATTTGTAAATACCATATGAGAGCCAAAAAAATCCGAATCATTAAATTCATAAAATTGAAGAATTATTACTGACTTAAAAAAAAATAATAAATTGAATAATTAACGACTTTAAACAAAGTATAGTAAAGTTTAACTAATATAAGGCATTGAATTTATATATATTGCGTTTTTCTAATGTTCCAATTAATTTGTACATTTAAATTATAGATGACTATGGCATATGCCGAAAGCTCCTCAAAACTTAAATAATATTTTTAATCAAACTTGAAATTTAATTTTATTCTTTCAATACATTTTGTGATTGATTTAAATACAAAATTAAAATCATTCATTTCATTTGATACTGTAACCTTTAAATACTTTGTATCCGTGGAAATTCCGCGCCGTTTTGCTTATATTTATCTACATTACTGTACGGTTAAGAAATTGTAAAAGCGCAAATGAATCATTCTTCACATATAACACACTGTATTAGTAAAAAATATAATATACACTGTTTTTGACAACTAGTTAACAGCATATTTTAAAAATTTAAAAATAAATATCAATGATAGATATAAAATGTTTGGTCATAATAGAAACGTAAAATGTAACTGAGAAGTTCTGATGTTAAATAATAATTTCGTAATAAAAGAAACCTGTATTAATGACGTAGTTAAATATATTTTATTCCAAACGAGATTAAATAAAATATTATTCACATATAAATATATTGTAATAAAGAAAGAGTAAAGAATTTTTATGCAAGACCTGAAAATTTGCCTCTAACTTTGTTAACGTTTTATAAATGTTGTGATCTATTTAAAAATTTATTTCATGCAGTCCAGAAATAAGGACGAAACTTTAATATTATAATTCTTTTTTGCCGAAATATTGGCTGTGTTTATTTATTAACTAATAAAAATAATTTTTTACTTGTTAAAGAAGTGAAGTTGAAATATTTAATTAACGTTATGGTAATTATAACTTCAAAATAAATATAATTATGATAATAAGAGCTACAGTATACAACCTCCACATAATTTCTAATTTATTATTCAAAAAAGTTTCTTTTAATTACTTACGATGAGTAATAAATAAATTGTCGAATGCCTCCTGAATAAGAAATTAGTATTTAATCTGTATATAATTTTCTTCATCCAGTATATTTTGACACAACCTTTGTTTAACTAAATATTAGAAATTCAGACAGTATGACGCCTTTAAAATTCGAATAAATCTTTTTTAACTTCTCTAGCTCAAACTTCGTATTCGTAAGAGTATTGACGAAATTCTGATCTGTCCCAAATATATAGCAATCTGAACGAGGCTTTGGGCATGTTGTGAAGCTTGGTTTTCTTGGATGATGGTAACTTTGTTTAATCCAAATCCAAGATTTGGCCCCGCTCCAAGAACAACGACAACAGTAGTGCGAACAGTAACGAGGCAAAACTTAACTTCGGCTATTAATTTCCCTCAATTTGAGGATCTAACACCGCTCGACATTTCCATTAATTTTCTTGGTGGAAGGGTGTGGGGTGTGAGTAGAAACGAAGGGGAAGCTTCGGGACATTGTTGGATTTCATCCACCTCGGAAATGCGTTTACTTATTCTTACTGACGATATATCTGTCGAAAATTTAATATAATTTAGGAACTATTTTTAATATTTATATGTTTTCCCAGAACTACAGCAAAGACTTTTAGAACCTACAGCAGAGACACAGTATATGAAACACAGTTTTATTAAATTTGTGACTAATTTTTTTTTTTAAATTTTCATCATTTATCAATCATTACAATTTTTTTTAAATTAACGTTTATTAAAATACTTGTAATTCAAATGGAGGTATTTTTTACCTTCTCTATATTTTTTAAATATTGATAATTCGAGGGTAAAATGTTATAGTTCGTAAAAATCGTAAAATATTCTTTTCAACCCGATGCAACATAACAAAAATGTGTTGTGCATATTTAACCCAAAGTGAAATAATGCGGGTGTGATTACGTGTAAAATATGAATAAATAGGTAAAATTAAATATAAAATGGTGATATGTTTACAAATATATGTACAAAATTTAAAGATAAAATACAAGTGTTAAACTAAAATGAAAAGCATTTTGACGTGGAAAATGGAGGAAGTGTGATTTAAAAAAAGGCAGGCAATGTCTATTTCCTCGTGAAGTGAAATTTAGATCAATTCTAAAATTTACTTAATGCTCTATGTTGAAGTAGATTATAAAGTAATTTTCATTAAAAATACAAAAATAAATTTTTTTGCCGTTTCTTATTTATAGCCGTAGCCCGTCATTTAAGACTTCACAACTATACCTACTGACTAATATTAAAAATTGGCTTATATTATCTTAAAGTATTATATTAACTAATAATCAATCACTTCATGTAAAGAAATTGAAGAAATTTATAGACTAAAATTCATAAACTGCAGAAAACTAACGAGAAACTCGCCAATTTATTTTTCCCGCTTTTCATATTTCAGGTTTAAATGGTCTTGAATATATCATCTGGGTTTTCTTTTCTTCTCTTTTTAAGTCGCATCAACAGCTAAGGTTTGGAGATCTTATTTTCATTGAAAGAGGTACTATATTTGGGAACACAAAGACGCACACAAACACCTGAACCGTTGTCAGGAATCGAACCCGGGACCTTTGAGGTACGAAGCAGTGACATTACCTACTAGAATACAGTGACCGGTTCATTATCTGTGCTGTCGGTATTTTAGGATGAGTTCTCCTCTATTTCTATTCACGATTCCAGAGTCATTTCCAGGTATTTTTATTTATTTTCATATGACACAATGGTTCATTTTATGTTCAGAGAATTTGTCTGAGTCGCTCTTTCACTAGTGAAGTTAACACGACTGGACTTTATTTTGTTTTTCAATTTTTGGTCCACTAATATAGAATATTACTGCCATTTTTCACTAATTTATCGGACGCTGTCTGATTATGACCTGTTGCTAATCGGCAAAGGAGGCAAGTTTCATATTTTCTAAATTGAGTGTGCACGCGTCAATAAAACATTCAGAAGTAGGTCGAAGAATAGTTCCCTGCGGTACTCCTCCCCTTATTTTTGAGATCATTCAGCAGGGGCAGTATAAGCGAGATGAACCGTAGAATCTGGACATTTTCCATTGTAACGGTGAAATTTAGCCTACAGGACCACGTCCGCATTTTGCTTTCGAATTTGGCGGCGCTGGTGACGCCGTCTGGTTCCCTCGCGTTGTGAGTGGTTGCGCTTCTGGCCGCGCGCAGTGGTGCTGTGGCGTGCTGCGGTGGTGTGTGAGGTTGTCAGAGATGGCAGGGATGGCATGGATGGTGTGTGGAGCCCGGGGCGCCGCGCTCCTGCCCGGGTCTCGCGGCCTCGGGATCGATAGCAGCGCCCAGACCAGACCACGCCGCACCGGTCCTCCAGACTCACTACGCCAGGCATCATCAATTATTCTTCTGCCGATTACAAAAATGTCACAAATGTATATATGTGTTATTCATATGATGTCGTACCCCTCTCGCGATGACTGAGGTTCAAATCCCTTCTCTGCCAATCTGATACCCACTAGAGGTGAAGTCACAGAAAAATAATTCGTGGTAGTTGCAACCGCACTAGACGCCTTTTATTTCGAAATGTGCCATCCTACCTTACAAGAACTGAAATCCCCTAACATTACGGCTCCTTGGACTATATAAATACAGCGTTTATCAAAAATGTCTTTAAAACTTTGAAAATTCGTATTGATTTATTGTTTTAACTTACAGACATAGTTTTAGTCTCATTTTGCCAAAAAAGATATTTCGTTTTGACTGTTGTAGTACGCTAGTACCAAATATCGCCAAATCAAGCCGTGTAAAAAGAATAAATGGTTAAGTCCTTTTTGTACACGCGGTATAATAAATTGTTCTATAGATGTGAAGTTGCCATATCAAAAATACAACATTTTAAAAATGTATATAAAATTACTAATAGTCTTTCAATATTTTTTAACTGACACATTTAATAACATAATGTACAATTATGTTGATTAAAATGAGGCAGTCTGATCACAAGTTGAAATGGTTATTAACAGAAAAATGACTACTACAGTTTAGCCTTAAATTGTGAATATTAAATTTAAATTAATTAATTTTTTTCATTATTACGGGGTTAGTGTTGCTTTTCAATCAACAAATAATTTAAATTTTGTTTCTGAATACTAAATTAACATTGTGGATAAACATTTAACGATTTACAAAAAATTTCTTTTCAGTCTGTAATTAAATTTATGTTGGCCCAAAACTCGTATGGTAAAAACATCAATTGTGTTCTTCAGAAGAGTACAGTAGTGCCCATGTTCTTTTTTTTCAGAAAAGGATTTTCGAGTGGCAAAATGCCTATGTCGTTTATGAGAAAGTAAACTTGCAATATTTTAAACAGGATAACAGCAAATGTATCATTGAATCTTTAAATCTTGAACCTAATTTTTTAAATAATATAAATTATTCTGACTTATTGGCTCGTTCAGTTTTTTATTTTGTAATTGAATGAAATCTTTACAATTATTTCAATTTTGTAATTGTTGGATTAATTTAAAATACTGTCTTCAAGGAAATGTTTGTGAATTGTGACAAAATTTAAATCAACATAAAAGGAAAGTCTTTTACTCGCCATATCGGCTTATCCAAATTATATAATGCAGAACACTATCAAGTCTTTGATGAAATGGTTTTATTTATTATATCATATTAAAATAATGTATGCCTCTGGGTTGTGAAATTTCATTCATAAAATTGCTGCGTAGCATGCGGAATATGTATAGGTCAATAGTTTCATATTCTCTTACTGGAAAATAATATTTTTTTTCCTCATGAGGACTGAATTAGTGTTTGTTAACTGTTTGGAATATTTTTATAAGAAATAAATAAAATGAAATGATATTTATCAAATACATTACAACTGAAAATATATTAACAATACGCTTTTAATAAATTGCATATGAGAAGATTTTCCTTTATCATAATTTATTGCAATGTTACTCAGGAATTGCATCAGATGTAAGCGCCGCGGGAGCTGCAAAGCAACTGTGTGTTAGCTTCCCATTGCTTTGAACCCTTTCATCTGTCAGCATCACCCTCTGTAGCCTTTGGCACTTAGCACAATATCAATCATATTTCAGATAAGAACAAAGGCTTTCATTATTGAGCATGTCGATGGTTTGGAAAGATCAATGAGGTATATTGCATGATGAATCTGTATCAATTTAGATTAGTAAACATTTTGCCAAGTACACTAATAAAATAATTAAGCTTTATAGAGGTTACTTCCCAAAGTATTAATTATTTATAATAGGCTTTGTGCAATTTATGCGGTTAATTATGTTATTGAAAATTTAATTAGGAACAATTATTTACTAACCAGTTAAGGTAAGAAATCGAGTTAGGAGAAATTAAAACACACAACTAAATTTATTCAAAAAATTATATGAGAATATTTTACAGTTTTAAGTGAAGATGCTTTGAAATAAATTAATGTAAGACATTGGGACTCTTGGAAAATAAAAACGAAATAAGTGCATCACTTATATGTTTATAAATTGAGGAGAAGGTGAAAAAATTTAATTGGATATTTGAAATATGTAGTGATATTTTAAATAAGGGTAATTATCTTAAATTCATGTTAATTTTTGGCATTAGAATAAACTAAATCTTATGTAATTATAGTTATAAAGTTCTGTAATTCAAAATTAATGTTAATGTATCATTGTTAAAAACAAAAATGTTAATACAACCAGGAATACAATTCTAATAAAAACAGATTTTTTCTCCCTGTACTATATAAATTTCTCAGTTTTATTTTTATATTATTTCCTTAACGTGGGTAATATTTTCTTTAGAAAGTGCTTATGTTTCAGCTTTAGATTCGAAATAAATTTTTTATCATATTTTTTATTTTTTTCTCCAATATAAATGAGACAGTTTAGTTATGTAGCAGAATAATAACGAATTGTTTGAAATTTAACGCATTTAATAATTATTTGTGGTTTCACAAGCCTTTTCTATCTGTAGTGCTCGAAAATGTGATTTCAAAATAACTTTTTCCGATAAAGTAGTTCTATTATTTTAATGACCTAAGTAGTTACTTTTTTCTGCCGTTTAATCCTTTCCTTATATAGAGTATAATTATAATTAATTAGTTAATATTGGAGTTACAATTGTCATTGTATTATACCTCAATTTTAATTTTGTTTTTAAGTTTTTATCTCGCATTAACGTCTTAGTGTCAAAACATATTATGGGAAAACGGAAACTAATATTAGGTTTTCAACTATTGATACACTTAATAAATGAAACTTAATTCTAATAAAATATAAGTGAACTCAAGAACTTTTAGAATATTTCATTTAGCCTAAATTCTAAATTATATTCCCATTATTCAGTAGAAGGTGGACGAATCCATAAGAAGAAAAATCAGAACGAACTCGTCAAATTACATATTCATTATTATTGCAGACCTAACAAATGAGAAATATAATCACATTGTAAAATATGTATCAATGTTCATTGTTAAATGAAACTATTTAACTATGAATTTTAAAATATTAGCACAAGAAAATTCTAACTGGTAAAGAAGGGCAGTAAATTCACAACCTGATTGAAAAGATTCTGCACAAACAGAGAGCGTTTACACCGTTGAGGATTGGTGAGGGACGAATTGAACCCTTGAGGTGTCTGCTGATACACATTTAGACATACATCTAGAAGCCCATGTAGGGATTTCGATAGATGTTATAACTAGAATAACACCGATTTGGATATAATGATTTAACAGTTCCTCTAAAATCGATTTAATTATCTATACGTCATGAAACCGTTACGAAATTATCGAATACAACCAATCCATTATTTGAGCTTCGATTAAATTGTGTCCTTTGATACTTCAATTTGAACGTTATACTTTAAATATACTCTTATCTTCAGATAAATATTAGAAAATTACGTGTTTATAATTTAAAATTGTGAAATTCCTGAACGTATCAAAAATTATTTACTAATTATTAAACCATATAGTATACTCCTTCCGAAATTAAAAAAATTTAATCACATTTATCATCTACAAGAATTTAACGTATTTACCTTAAAAATTTACTTTTTAAAATCATTAAGCAGGAAAATAGTGAAATTATTTAAAATATGAAAAAGATTTCGTCAGAAGAGTCTGTTAATATATTTTTCACAAGTAATAGGTAAGTCAGAAATTTTGTAGACGAAACGTGTAATGTAGGCAGCGCAGCATTACAGTTTAGTGGAAATTAATTTCATGCATCCGTTCCTCGAAACGACTACTTAGAACTCGCTTACAGAATTATCTATATATTTTTATTTGATGAGTTTTTTTATGAAAACCAATTTGTAAGGTGCTCATGTAACGACTGTTTTATCGAAACATTACCCTAATGGTAGATTTATAACGACGTTAGAATTGTCCAATTTTCCGAACAAAGAAATTAATAACAGCAAATGTTTCAAAGTGATATATGTGTTTTAAATGATACATGAAATATTTTACTTGCATTGAAATTATTAATAATTGACAGATATATTCCATAAATTTTCCTGTTTCAATAATGTTGGAAATGGCTGTTCTTCCAGCATGTATAATCGTTGATGTTGGAAAAGAATTGGGAAAATGTCTGAAGGGAAAACTAGATTTTCTAAAGTAGCAAACATAAACTTGAAGTAATGGCTGCCATGAACTACTTATGGAAGAAATACAAGATGCGGAGAGACTTCGTTCAGAAATAAATCAGGAAATGATTTTCAGTACTTTTTACTTTATTCAGATATAAATTTATTTCTACAATTAAATACAGCGTAATAGATCCTGAAGTATTCTTCAGAATTACCAAAACTATATTGATTTGTATATAATATGACTCACTAAATCGTTTTGAAACTTTAAACCAAATACAATCGTGTTTCTCTAAACTTCAAGACAATTCATATACTGTAAATATACTCTTAGTTTAGGATAAATATGATATAATTAGCGAAAGGGAACTTTGTTCTATAATTGAAACTTGTAAGTTTCTATTCATGTTTCAATTACTAAATGTTATCTAGAATATTGTCTTTATTAAATAATTTACTACATTACGAAAACTAAAATTGTTTTTTTAATTTTTTTTCTTTCAAAAATATTCATATAGAAACTCGAAAGTTTGTAAGATGGAAAAAGTAAATCACATTCTACAATGAGAGGTATAATACTATCAAAATATTTTAACAATATCTTTAAATAGCTCTCGTTTCTCCAAGGTACGTCTACGAGTTTCTGTCAGTTTTAATTTATTGATAACTTCAACCTCATAAAAAATTAATTTCTAACGACGAAAAAATTTATATATAAGGCAACGTTGATTTTATAAATAACGTTACGTTAGAAAGCTAAGAAATAACAAGATATTTATCAAGATTCGTCCTGATTAACGTTCCACGTCAGTAAACAACACTTGCTGTGAAACGCTTGTTTACATTTTCTCCCCGAGTGATCCACCTTGTTTAGCCTGGGTTTCTCTTTGCCTTTAAAGCACTAAAGTTTTGACGTCTTCGCTTTGTGTTTCACAAAGGGTATATTTCAGCGTCCTTTGCGCCGAGAAAGCTACTTTTGACAGCCAAACAATCAACCTACAATGTCTTAGTTGGAAAACGAATTTCCATTCCAATCTGTCCACTTACAAGATAAACGCTTTGTTGCACACAATCCTTTCAAGCACTTCAAGATATATCTTGACGTATTCTTAATTTCTTACTAATAAAATATTAATAAGGCTTTGTGTCACGGTGATTCGATCTCAGACTTCATAAATTGAATTCCGGTAAATTGATTTCAGACCCATAATTATTTCTAAAGATGTTCAAAAGTTTTCCGATGAAATTCGGATAAGCATTTTGAAGGGAACTGGGGTCTAATTACCGGTATACAAATTTTATTTGATTTTACTGTGCATACTAAAACCTTAAAATACATTCAAGAGCATAAAAATGTATTGTTTGTATTTTTTTGTATTGAAAAGAAAAATATTGATTCTACTTACACATTTATTTTAAAAATAAAAATATATTTCATTCAATCGATAAAATGGTAACATAAATAATCACGTAAAATAAAAGACTGTTTTCATATATTTGAATAATTAAAAGAGACCATGACTTATATGATGAGAAAAAGGAAGATAAATAATAAAATATTACATGATACTAAATTAATATTTATAATTACTAAACACATTTTTAAATTTTTATGTCACCAATTATTGAAAAAAGTAACGTTATGAAGTCCAAATGGTGTCCATGAAGTATTGAGGGGACTGAATTAAACTTTTTGTTTGATTTATTTCTGTGGATATGATATTTTTAATTAAATTAAATGACGAGGAAACATTCCATTAACTTTAATAAATAGTTTACAGTATAACATATTTAAATCAAATTTAAATATTACTTCAATATTTCTATAAATGTTAATTTTAATTTTTATTCATTATTTGCACATCGTACTTATGTATATATGTAATTTTACTTATTTTATGCAATATTTTTCTATTTACTGTAGTAAAAAAAGTTTTAAAACTTTTTAATAAAAAATCGGCTTATGTAAAAATTAAATAATTTTTAATCGAAATTGATGTAAAATAATTTTACAAGTTAAATTTATCATATAGAAGAACAATAGTAGTTCTTGCTTTAATTGGCAATAAGGAGCAAATAATATAGAAATTTATGTCATATACATAAGTAAAAAAAATACTTTTCATAAAAGGAAAATGATCTAAAATGGAAAAACAATTTTTTGCTAAACATTTGGCATGGAACAATAATATTTTTAAAATTAGCTATATGCTTTATTGAGCTTCATTTTAAGCATTTACACTTCCTTAGATAACAATAGTATGTTTAAAGGCAATCGGAATAATTAGTTTTATATTGTCTGTGTTATTATATTTAATTAATTGTTTCGAGATTTACTTAAAGAGATCCAAAAAGTTATGGATGAAACGCTTATATTAATCTTAATATGAATTCTTGATAACGCCTGATTTTCGGCTCGAAAAGTTGTGACTTATTAGGAAAAAACTTGAAAATAGAGTATTATTTAATTAGGTAGTAGTGTAAAAATTTGGGGAAGCTGATTATTATAATATAATAATTTAAAAAACGGTTATCTATAAAAATAAATATATGATTAAATCGAATAAACTGTCGACGGTCTAGACACCATAGAGTATTATGTCTTTAATTTATTTGATATAATTGCTAGACAATTATTATTTGAGCGTATAAAATCTTGTAAAATACTCAGTTTACTATTAATGAAATAATAGAAAATTTAATAAAAAATAATGACAAAATTTTACGAAAGTTACTCAAAAACTGGTAAAAATATTACAATTATTCCCATTAATAATGTATGCAAAGTAGCCAGTAACATTAGCTTTCTCTTAGATATTCAATCAGTATTAATTCAGTAAGACGTTTGAAATTATAAAATTGCATTCACATTTTCATTTATTGGATATCTTACGTCTTCTTGTTTCACGTAAACAATGATATAAAGTTGTCCAACATTTTACTATCAATTATAAGTACTATGGTCATTACAGTTTAATCAGTGTTAATGCAAATAATTATTTTATCTTATGTCTTAACGTGTGAAAGCAATGCATTCCTCATTCATAAAATAAATTCAAACAGAAATTTTAGCTTAAAATTGTGTACGTTAATGACAAAGACCTCGTGAAATGCTCACTTTTTAGGAGTAACATTATGAATGACGTTCCACGAGTAATACAGACTGACAGTACGAGGAAATAAAGACTAATAGAAAGATACTTGCAATTTCCTGTGCCTAACGAATTTAATTAACGTTGAACGGGAAGGAATGTTTTACTTAAGTCAATAAATCAGGAAAACGCCATATGTGGAGTCCATGTTAACGACATGCTTTCAACTCTGCATCAGCCCTCTGGAGGGGTAAATATGATTAATCGCACTCACCATATACAATTTTCCCCTCCCTGTTTATTAAGGAGGTGCGGAAATTTAATTGGAGCAGGTGTCAAATGATTTCGAGGCGTAATACATGGACGCAATTAAAAGAGTAAACGGAATGACTACGCTGCCACTTTACATCCTAACCTTATTCTATTTTCCTCTCTTTCCAACTGAGCTCGTATATCACGGAAAGTAATTTCTGTTGCACCAAGCAGGCTTTTCGCGTTGTAATTCCTACCAACACACCCCTTCCAAAACTCACACCCTCCCTTCATCAACCCTATTCGCCGCTTTTTTTTACCTCTCTCGCGACCATCCGGCTTAATACTCGGCCCTCTCTTTCCCTCACTACTCCTTCTTTTGCGAGAGGAACAGTTAATGGTGTACTAAGGACTTGTATTATTCAAGCTAAATGAAACTGGTTTCCTCCAGGGGGTTGTACACGCGGAGTGGTCGCTTGAAATGTTAATAACGGGAGTAGACAACGTTTCTGTTGGGGTTGTGGAAGGTGTTATGCAACCGACGAAGAATTTGGTAATTGTACACCACCAAAGGGGCTTGTTATCGAGAGTTGTACAACACGGTGGGAAGGGACCAACTTCAGTACTGCCGCTAAGGGAGAGCGGCGGAATATGGAACCATATCAACATGACTTACGTACATATACTTCGAAAGCGAAACTAAATAATTTAAATGCTCAATTTGTGAATTATTTCATTATGGATTTTCGTTTACTAAGATAACTGAAATGTGTATTAATTAACATTGAAATAGTCATAATTTTTTTGAAATTTTCAATATTTTCAACATATTAAAATTGATAATGATTACTGTTGATAAATCACTGGTGGACCTCTGTAAGTAATAACCAATGTGAACTCTAAAATTCGAAGAACAAGGTGAGATACCAAAAGATATGTAATATAAGTAACCTATGCACATAATTCAATCTAATAAATAATCAATTAACGTCTAATATTTAAATTGAAATAATTTTCAGACAGTCATTATTTTAAATTAAACAATATTTCGGTATTCCTTCAGGTTTTTTCCCAATCAAATTAATGTTACAACCGATAAATTGTTAAAATTTAACATATTATGTAAATATTTTATATTTTTAATAAACAGCAAATTTTTGAAAAACAAGAGAGGTCCAAGGCAACACTGGAACACTTATTCAGTCAAAGTTGGTACAGGAAGGTGCGAATATGCATTAAAAACAAACTGTCTGAATATATATATATATATATATATCACTTAAATATGAAAGTTTTTTCTATACATAACGTGCAAACCGTCAAAGAAATACTATTTTATTGAACGATATTAGCCGTTAGTTTGTAAATGTCTTTTCCTCGTATTTTTTTATATAATTTGCTCTTTATTTTAAATGAAAACCACGCAATTTATGTTTTACAAATTTAATTTCCAAATATTTTCAATTCATTACTCGTCTTGTCTTCTGGAATTATTTTGATCGTTGTTGTAAAGACCAACTTATTTCATTCTGGAAATATTTATAGCACTTAAATCAATAAAAATACTGTCAAGTAAGTAAGCAAATAAATTATACTTAAGTGAAAACAATGATTTTTGAATTTTATTCTTCAGTACCTTTATGAACCCTTCATTGAATATTGTATCCATTTAATTAAAAACATTTTAATGATAAATATCCACATATTTGCTTTTATACTTTAATATTAAAATATATGTGCATCTATACGAAATTAAACTGTATGAATTTTCCCAAAAAAATATTTTTCCTATTCGTAAATTTAAGAAAACGATCACCGTCAATTCTTTAGTACTTCTGACGTTCTCTTCACTTCATTTATATTTTATTCACCTATTATGAAATTCAAATAACGTATTACATAACAGGCAGAAATTATTTTTCGTCAGTTTTACAAAAACGTTGACGGTTAGCGCTATCTAAGATTTTAAAAATAAGGAGAAATATTTTCATGTAAACAAGTTATTTGGAATACTATTCTGTTTATGTTGATATTTCAAAAGTTTAGGCTATAAAATTTTGCAGAACTTGTGACATGTTAGGTTTTGCCTCTACGTAGCTTGTCAAGCCAGATGATTATACATCATAAATATAACTAACATATTACTTAGGTACTGATACTTTTTAATATTAATCTTAAAAAAAATATAATAGACCGATATCACATCGCTTTTATATGGTGAAGAGTGAGCGCCGCACTCAAGAGATAAACATGTTTGTACACTTTATAAGTGTATATAACAAAATAATTTGTTACTTAAACAAAATTTACAAATAATTTTGGGATAAACAGACAAAACGTATCAATTTCCTGATTCATATCAATGAAATTCATTATTATGTGTAAAAAGAGCTCGAATTTCGTACTTGTGTTTGTTTATGTGTCTACATGTATGTTCCGCATATAAATCTGTTCACGTGGAGCAATTTCAATGAAATTTTGCACACACACATGTTCTTTGCGAATCGGAAATCAGCACTGTTGGGGTAGGACACGGCTACCACCCCTTAGGGGGGGGAAGTGGAATGGGTGGAAATTTTTAAATATGCAAAATCAGCCGATATTTTATCCGAATAAATAATTTTCGGGGTCAATTATTTTTACGATGTTTTCAGCGATACTATTTCTACCTGTACTACCCTATTGTCATATTGAACAGGATGCAGCATTCCATTACGTTGCCAGAGTGTATACGTGTGGAGGCGGCGACGACGACGTTAGCGGCTAACAAAAAGAATAGTAACTTAAGTAAAATGTCTGCTACATTTAAGCATTATTATCCCAGGCATCGCCAGGTATCCAACTACTATTACATGTATATGTCATGGGAGCAGAGCAGCTTAATCGTGATACGCACAAAAGGAACTTATCCTCATACGAATGTTGGAGTGGAGTGAATTACGTCGCCGCCTTGCAGTCGCAGCTTAGCTTCATATCGGTGGAGTAGCTGGGTATCTCATTAAAGAACCTCATATCCGATTTGGCCCGGAGGGTGGGACGAAGGGAGGTTTTTTTCCATTTGCCGTGAACTACTTTTCAGCGCCGAAATTTTACTTTCCCTTTCCATCCCCTCATCCTTCCCTTCCCTCTCTCTTCTCGCGCCGTTTCCTGAGGGAACAGCCTTTAGCCAGGAGGCGATACTGAACGCTGCGCCCGAGTGCTTCAGTGTAAAGACGCCGTGATCCATTCCTTCTTTTCACGGCAGGCAGACGCAAATCTTATTGCGTCAGTGAAGGATTTTCAAGGTAGACTTAAGAGCAAGCAACCAAGCGTGCTTACCGACCTGCTTGCTCGCGTCGTTTTCATTACATCTGACAAAAGTCGTGCGTGACTTCACCTTTATAGCACCGGTGAAATAAAAGGGCTCACCTTACCGACTTTTCTCTGATTGAGGTATTTCTTTGGCTAATAAACACAGTAGCCGTAATTAAAATGAAAGAAGAAAACCTAACCTTTAAGCCTACAAAAATTGCTTAGAGAAATATTTGTTATGCAAATTACTTAGAGTGGAAATTTATCAAAAAAAGAAAATAATCTTTTAATTACAGAAAATTAATTTAATTAAATACATAAGAATTTTTAATGAAATATGACAACTATTTTAAACAAAATAAATTAACAACTAGATACAGACAAAGTTTTTATGTAGTCCATTCAACGTCTCGGTACATATTCACACCGTCCTCCTTTCTGTATAGAAGATATTTACACACAAAATTAAAAATTTATAACTTGTGCAAATTAAACAAAAACAACGAAAATTAAACATATCCAAACAACGTCCTACATTAATATCCAGTCATTAAAAACTCATTGGAACAATCTACAGAAATGTAGAGAAAAACTTCTCGTGTGAAAAAATACACTTGAGTTTAAAACGTAGTCAATACAAGACTGGGATTTACAATACCATACCCATGACCTTGGGTTTTACTGGTTAACAATTTGCGACAATCCTTTTATTAAATTTTATTATTGAAATGAATGATTTAATTCGCCAAAACTAAAACACATAAGGGATAAAAGTGGTTTTAGAAACATAAAAGACAATTTGCTAACTATGTAAACATTTTACAAAAAGTATACGTAACTTATAAAACGATGAGATTATTCTGTCTTAATATTGTAAATAAATAGATTAAATTGAAATATTAATTCAAAGTAAGATGTTTCGTCTCCAAAACAATGAACTAAATAATAAATGGAAATTTTACCACTCTTAAACTTTATTCTTATAACAATTTTTACAAAAAGGAAAACTACATTTTGGTACTTATTTATGCCTTTTTCAATGATAAAATAATTAGTTTATTATGACATAAATAAGAAGTACTATTGAAAGCTTAATATAAATAAATACTGTATGATATGGTCTCTTATAATTAAAACTTAAACATAATTTTTGAGTTACTTCAGCAGTTTTCAGGGTCAAAATTAAGGAAAACAGTTCTCTGGAAAAATAATATTCAATTTAAATTATTCTACTTCTCACTTTTGATCATTTATTGTATTAAACTCATTAAATTTATGAATAATTAATATTTTCAAAAAGAAGAGGAAAGTAAATTCAGTACGTTATATCGCTATGATTAATAAATACATTTAGCAATCAGAAAAATAGGTACAAGATAAGACCATAGGTTACACGACCAGAAATTTCATGTCTTTTCTTAAAGCCATTTACCACGATCGCCTTATTTTGCTTTTTGGAGATGTTCCTCAAGGTGATCCCATTTGTCAACATTTTATTTCATTTTATGGGGATACTTAAAGTAGTTTGTTTATAAATCAGAACCTTGCACACTGTATGAGCTGAAAAAATGCACGATAAAGTAGAGTATAAAGAGAAATTTTCAAGAAAAACCCAGATTTTCAGTTAACATGGAAAGACATCAAATGAAATAAATAATATTTAGTCTTTCAGTTAAGCTTTTGGGAATTTTATAAAGTGTTTCTGTTTTTTAAAACAAAATTAAGGCGAACTTGTCAGAATTCTGCTTGTTTTATTTAAAAAATAATTCATTTCATTAGCACCGCCCTATACATCTCGTTTAGAATTTTCTGTGTGTAAATATATGGCTCCTTTAGAGTATCCTTTGAAATATTTAGCGTTCCTTTACTTCCAGGAATGTTTTATTGGAGAGGCTGCAAACGTTCAGCCAATTTATCTTTGATGAAATTACAGACCACGAAATTTCGAGAACCTTAGATTTGTATCATATATATATACATTACTTCCAAAGAAATTGTATATAATTTACTGCCTCATTAACTGAATGGAATGAATTAATTTATCAAATGCCAATGCGGAAGTATTGAGTCTGTAGGTTGGTAAGAGTAATGTAAATTAATGAGAGAGAGAGAGCGTATTTTACCAGTTTGATGCAAATTGGCGATTCTCAAGCTAATTTCATTGAAATACTACAGTGTTATATTATTTAGTGAAATTACCGTGCATTCAATTGTTACGGCATTTTTAGTATCGTTGGTTTGATATTTATAGCTTTACTTATCGTCAAAACGACTGTTAAATTCCCTAAAATTATATCTTAAATCGATTATAAAAGTTACTAGGTTCTAAGTTTACGTAACTTGGTTCTACTCTGGTCCGCCCTGAAGCGTTTTGCAGAATTAATATTTTGTCACTCATAGATAATTTTTCGATGTTGTTCTTATTTTAGGTCAATCTAAATGAAAGTTTTCAACGTCGTGTAAAAATAATCTGAATGTTATTAATAAGAAACCTGTGCAAATGATGATGCAAAACTATTTTAAGCAATGAATTGTAATTTGTTTCAGATCACCGCAGTCATCACAGTCGTCACCAAGGCGAAGACAGCAAGAGCCCCTGGGCTATTGGCAACGCCTTGCAACAAGACTCTCTGGAGAAAACGACGGTTCAGTCGCCGGCTGTGGAACACGTCTTCCTTTCGGAGAATTGCTCCGTTGTTCTGGCGCAGACAGGAAGCACTCCCATCCTGCACTGCGAGGTGGCTGACATCGGAGAGGGCACGGTAAGAGTACATCACGTGATACTTTCTTTCATTGCGTAAAAGTGTTTCTTATTTTATAGATTTAGATTTATTGTTGTTTCCATTTGTTCTCCTTTGATAGGATACGTCATACATTACAAATAACGAATAATTTTAAGGTCAAAATAAGGTACATAATTAAATAAAAATAATTTTAAAATATATAAATAAAATAAAAAGCCATTAAAAATAATACACGCACCCAAGAGATTACAAACACACACTGAGAAACAGAAACACAAACAATCGAGTTTTCACTACTTGGAGCTGCGCGACTAAGAAACTGGCCTTCCGTAGTAGCTTCAGGCAATACATGAAAAAAACAAAAGAGCACAAAAAACTGTACAGAAAGTTTAAAGGAATCTGGTGTTTTACTTAACATTTTTGCAGTAATCTTAATTTAAAATATTAGATGGATGATTAAGAAAATCCTGTACAGAGTAAAATGCGACATTTAATAGAATATTTTTACTCTGATTCACGAAACTTTTGTAGTTAATATTATTCCTAACCTCTGGAGGAAAGCTGTTTGTATAAAATTATCACGGTGTTGTGAATACTTTTCTGGTGTAGAGCAAGGCGGTGCTTGTTCGACCTTAGAGCTGAACGATTACTGGTCGCGTATTCATAAAATTCGGCATTCGTTTGAAACAAATTGAGGTTATAAACTTTAAAATTTCATGAATATATACGCTTGGTAAAGTATTTGCAAAATTTTGAAGAAAGGTTTGTAACTAGTTCTAAAATTCATACTACAAATTAATCTAATGACCCACTTTTGCAACTTAAATATTTCATTGCTCCTGGAGCAGTTTTCCCAATTAGAGATGCCATAGCACATAATTGAATGAAAATACGAGAAGTAAACCATTTTGACGTATTTTGTGTCAACGTGTTGCATTAGTGTTCTGAGAGGATAACAAGATGAACTTACTTTCCCAGCAAGTAGATCTATATGGTCATTCCACTTAAATTTATCATCAATCCGAAAGCCCAGGAAAGGCTGAAAATTTGTCACCACCAAATTGAATTAACTTTGTCTTATCTAGTTTGAGTGATAGTTGATTCACGTTAAACCAAATATTTAGATCGTCCAGAGCGCTGTCTACTTTCTTAATCAGATTATGGAAGTTGTTATTTGTAATAACTAATTTGTGTCATCCGCGTAGAGAATCGATTTTAGAGGATGTACGTATCCTGGAAGACCATTTGCGTATAGAATAAAAAGTAAAGGCCCAAGAAATGATCCTTGAGGAACTCCGCATTTTATAAATTCCTAATCGGATAAGTGAATTGGCCGTTTTTTGTTTCAATAACTACTTGTTGTTTATTTTAGGGTAGTAGAGAGGGTCTATTTGCCACATTTTAAAATAGGTACCTTTTTCCTTGGAAACCGTTATAGATACAGCTCTGAAATTCTTTTACAATTTATTTGTAATCTTATGGCATATCTGAGGGAGCAGATTAAAAATTTTGTTATAGGCAGGGAAGAAGTACCTAAGGGCATTAGTGAACCCTTGGCTACCTTGCTCTACCTTCCGCATCCCCCGTTTCAATTCCCTTCCTATGATATTAAAGGAGCGCTGCCTGTTTCAGGATCACCCTCATGTAGCCTGTTAACCCAAAAAAATATTTATTATAATCATAAATTTTAATTGATATATCTGTTTTGTTATGAAAATTAACTTATTCACAACAAATGACTTTTAAAAGATTCTGATTCGACACACATTTCATAATCAAAGTAATGTGTTAAAATCTCAATGCTGTACTTCAAGGATCTCCGAGAAAATAGAATATAAAAGTAACAATTTTAACATTGGCAAGTTAGGATCTTACGACACCCCTTAAGTGAAAACCACCAGTGGAGAGAAGCACCATAAGAGAAAAAGGAAACCACAATTCAAACTGAATTTAAATGTACAACCAAATTTAAAAATTATTAAAATAGTCTATTGGAGGGATTGTACCCTGAATATAAGGTGACGGAGGCTAATAGTTCTCATAATGTTGTATCTCCGTAAAGAACGAAGAATATAATTATTAATACCAATGTAGTGGTTTACGTTATTTTTCCATGTCGTGATTGTTAGAAAATTTCTGAAAATTCAATTCAGATGAGTATTTTTTGCTAACTTTATGTAAATAATGTTTTGAGAACTCTCATTAGAAAAATATTTCCTACAGAACTGAAAGAAAACGATTTTTCATAAATTGTTCCTAATCTTTGTCTACTAAAGATTCTACTACATTACAATTACACAGAGAAAATTATGAGAAGCTTTTTATCCATAATGTAAATTGTGCGTCTATGTATAAACGATTGTCCCGATTTATCATTACTGATGAAACGGAATTAGTGTACAACTGACCCCGAGTGGTCCCCGGGGACATACTAAATTATTGAACCCGCTATAGCGTGACCAAAGCAAACTAACGGCCACAGTCGTATGGTCGATTTTCGCTCAGTTTACCATTACAAACCTACCAGTATGTCCTACTCAAAACACACAATATTAAAACGTTGTTCATTCCCAGTCACTCACTGACACTGTGCGTTGGTGCATTATGTACTGCAATTAAATTTTCTTATATAACTTTGTTCATTACGTAACTTAGCTTAAGTATATAATAGAACGGATTTTGTGGAATTTCTTCTGAAAGTATTAAATTAGAAAAAAATTAATCCTTAACGTTTGAAGGAAATTCGTGTTGCGACGTCCTAAAATTTAAGTATTATGATAAGAAAATCATAAAGGACTTAAAAAACAACAAGAAACACAACTGTTTCTACGCTTTCGTTTGCCTCAAATTAGGTTGATACCAAAATGTAAATTTAATCTAAAACACAACAAAATATTTCATCAAATTAATTAAACAGACACTTTGCAATCTGAGCCAATGCGAAACATATTTGAAGGGGAAGTCTTCCATATATACAACAATAAGTGCGAAATATGTTGTCAAACTTCAACCGCACTTATCAGATGTAAATATAAAGTGAACATCTAAAATCTGTATTCTTCCAGGGTTTGAAAAGGGCGAGAAAAATAATATGTGGTAAATTCGTCGAGATTTATTTATTTTAATCGTTTATGTATATGAAATCTAAAGAAAATTTGTTTACTCTACTTTTATTTTTTTTTAAACTTTCGAAGTATTTAAATTTGTAATTTTCCATTTACGGCACTGAAGCGATTATTTACATATGACAAAAACGACTGTACATATTTTATAATTATTAACATAAAGTTCATGACTTATTTAATATAAAAATTTATTAATATTTATATACTGATTATTGAAATTCCATCACAGGATTATTTTCTATAAGTCGTAAAATTTTATAAAATTCAGTAATATACCAAGGATACAAATATTTTTTAACGTCACTTATTTTTGTATTTCCTTTCACCTTTTACTTCACGCAGAGATCGTATAATATATTATTTAATTAATAAATTATATTATTTTAATTTATCACTAGTAATCTATATATGTAATAATTTCTGAAAAATTAGGTCTTTTAAGGCATCAAATACAAAATCACTTATATGTTCATTGTAAACAATTTAATAATTATAAACATATTGCTAATGTATTTTTAATTTAGATATATGTGCACGTGTGTTACGTTCAGTGATTATAAGGAAGAGACAATTTATCGTAAACTATCAATTAACTCAGAGTCTGTAAATTGTTTTACTAAAATATATTAAATTTATTTTGTATTAAGAACTAAACATTTAGAATATTTCTCTGAAAAAAAATTGTGGACTTAGTTATGTTAGATTTTGTAATTAAACTGTGAAATACTTATCCGGTATATTAAATAAATTTAAGTAATTGTAAAACTTTTGGACTAATAGTTATATTTCTACGGTACCTGTTGCGCTTTTTGGCTCTAAAGAATACATTTAAAAATGATCTGAGTACAATACGCGATATGTTATATTTGTTATTGTAACCATAATTGTAACATATACTGCTTAAAAGATTTTCCTTAAAATAGCGTTAAATAAGATTTATTAAAGCTACTATATCAATTATATAAATAAAAACAGCTGAATATAAAAAATTGTAATGAGATTTTCTATTAATTTGACTTACAAGTTTCCTACAATTATTGTTATTAATAATAAAATTTAAAGGTAATTTTTATAGGCGTAAATAAACATAAATTAGTCACAAATTGTAATTTGAAACAGGCTTACCAATTTTAAATTCAAGATCTTTGACTTATTACACAATTTCCGGATTGATTGATCTTTTTGAAACGTTATTATTTTCATTCTAACGTTACAGCAAGAATTGATGCCCAACCGAATTCCCCCATGTATGAAAATAAGTCAACGTGGTCAGAAATTAATGAGCCAAACCTTTCAGACCTTCATCCATCAATAGCGGTTATTTAGGTAATCAATCCTCCGAGATGTGACAAAACAGGGGAAATATGTAAATGCGTTTACACTTTGCATGCGCTGACAATAATTAGGTCAGTTGTGAGGATAAATTACCAGAATCTATGACGTAAAAACAACTCTTATAGATGAGGGGTTTTAATGGTAAATAAGGGGCCAGACCTTTATTGTGTAACTAACGTCACATTTATCTCAGTATGATAAACCTATTGAAATATATTAGACGTGACTTATTATCATATTCTAAATAATCTGACATCTTTTAGTTACCGAACAATTTGACGAGACCAGTCAACAATGAGCCGTTTTCAAATATTTGTCTCAACATTTATATTACATGTTCATTAGCAACCAATACCAATATTTATAATAGCGCTAAGTGACGACCTCGGGTCATATCGAGTGTGATCGCCATTGGCTTTGTGAAAGGAACTACGGTACATTTAAGTTGAAAGTAGTTAGTGTTAATTCTACTTTTATTAATTATATGCAAATATACTTATATTCTACTATGAATAATAGAGAGCCTGACAGCGCGGTCTATATGACTTCAATTACATAAATTTATATTAGTGTCGAACGAATTACTGGGTTAATATGTTACATATTAGTAATATATTTACACTCTTTCAATCCTACAATTTATTGGTCCTTTCTAGCTTCTGTAAATCAGCATACATTGCAATGAGGGGTTTCTTTTTTATTTTATTGTTAAGTAGTCTCTAATGTTAGTCTGATACTATTTTGATAAAAATAATTCGTTATTACAAAGCTGATTGTTTTTTACCAGGAACCTAAATACATACGATTAAAAAAGCTGATGCTTTTTTTATTATATGATATAAAAGATAATGAATACGTTACTGTGTTTACTATTGTAAATTCAGATAATGCCAGGTGCAACAAGTAAACACTATTATTAGCGTTCCTCGACAAGTAATAAATGTTGTGACGTTTTCATTGGTTTTGAAAATTAGTAAACGTTTTATTTAAAACTCGTATTATACAGAAAGAAGTTTTGCGCCAGTTTGTATTTTCTGTCTGCTGTAACTGTCATGAACTGGCAGTAGGAGAGTGAGCAATGTTATCGCCGCATAATAATTAGGTTTGATATCAACGGCAGCAGTTTTCTTTCTGAGACCAATCAACGGACCGCGATTGGTATTATGAATGTTAAATAGAGCGTCATGAAATATGTTAATCGAAGCATGGATCACTCATACAGATGAATGACAATTGTTGCGTCACTGCACTTTATGCTGAATTAAATTTTATCGGAAAATTTCAACTATGCCCTGATGTTAAAACAAAAGTACGTGGAGTGTAACGAAACTAAACGGAGTTATTATAAAAATTACTGTTGGAATTGTTGGATGGTGACACAAGTGTATGACGCGCGGGTTTGTGAGTTAACTAATGGACATTGGCGAAAAACAAATAAATTGTGACCTCATTAGCTGCACGCCTTCCTTACATTACCTTTGTAGTTTTAGGCACTTTGCGCTCTTTAACGTATATATTGTAACATTTTATTTCCACCATCGTGTTTAGTAAAGTAATGTAATTAAATGATATCATTGAAAAAAATTCTAGTCTTTTTTTAAATTTAATTAAAAAACCAATTCACAGAGAAACAAAGTTTCCAATTTAATTCTACAGTGTTCTTTCCTGACGTTTGTGTCTTAATCAGAACATGTTATTTAGGATTGTATACAGTACAACGTAACAAGGATTATTCCGTGGCTCTGCATATGATTTAGGATCTAGACCTATCGGGCAAACTGACACATTCCGAATTAAGAGTGAAACGTGGTCACTTGATCAATTCTCCATTAGTCTTAATCCCAGTCTCAGTGTCAATGACGACACAAAAATTCAAGCCCACGCCAGGATTCGGACCGGGATCACTTTAGTAAATATATAAACGATAATATTGTCATATAAAATTAAGAATTAACGTATATCATACAACCACGTAAAACATTTAAAGTATTTTACACGTATCATTTCGACCATCAATTGTGAACCTTATAAATATTTACAAACAACTGGAGGATAAAACAGCAAAGTTGTAAAAATTAAACAATAGCCTAAAATACAATTAAAAAACAATTAAATAATCCATCATATAATTGATTTAATTGTGAAGCATCAAGGTTTTAAAGTAACAGTAAATTTATTGCTTTCAATATAAACAATAGCATTATCAAAATTAAATGAGTGATTGTGCCCCAAACACATTTTTCTGTCTATACAAAGGAAAATTTAAATTATCTCTAAGTTTCTTAATTAAAATTTCAAAAACCTGTATGTGTAACAATGCACCAAAAAGAATAATTATTACATGGATTCTGTTTGAAAAAAATTAAAAACGTCTGTCATATAGGGCGATAATTATTAATCTATATATGTTATTCACAGACGTTAATGGTTTTTATAATTAAATTTGTTAAAGAATGTTGTTAAATAAATAAATTGTATTACTATTTTAAACTATATAAAATTTGCTATAGAATCATATTGAAAATTTTCTCAATTTTGAAATTTACTAGTCTATATTTTTTGTTTAGTTCCCGTAAAAAAATTCCGATGAATCATCAAATGTAAGGACAAAACGTTGTACCAATCTGATAAAATTTTATTTCTTTAATAGTAAGCTGTTTATATTTTTTTATTAATTTTCGGAAAAGCAGACGCTAAATTAAATATTAACAAATATCTTCCTCTCAACTCTCGATGAAAAATTTTGGACTACATAAATATTTATTTTTCTCTGACCGTGTTTAACAATTGCTAACTATTCTAAAACCTGATTTCCGTGCAATAATTTAGTTTACAGTACTAATTGTCATATAGTTTATACCAACAGAAACCCTCATAAATCAATACTTTCATGCTTACTTCGAAAGCTTGAGTCTTGGTTACTCAATTTTAAGAATAATAAACAAATAGACACAGATTAATCTTGAATTTTATTTTTCGCTTTCATTATGATCATTATTAAAAATTTTTATCTTCTATGGTTTAACTAAAATTATTGACTATATAAATTTATTTATTTAATCACAGACTGTGTAGTAAAAATTGTTAAAACTCCCAAAACTCGGTTTCCATAGAATAATATAGTTTACTGTGCTAATTTTTATATACTATAAACAGTCTTATAAATAAATACTTTTATACTTCCCTCTAAAGCCTGAGTTTTGGTTAATTAATTTTATGAAATTGGACACAGCTTATTCTTGAATTTTAATTTTCCTTTTTCTTATTATCCTTCAGGTTTCGTGGATTAGAAGAAAAGACTTTCATCTTTTGACAGTTGGACTCGCAACCTACAGCAGTGATGACCGATTTTTCACTGCGCATGTGCACAATCAGCAGGTGAGAAGATGAAATCTCAACTGAATATTTTGCCTCATAAATATATTGAAAACTATTATTTTTTTTGACTGTTTTACAAAATAGTTTTAAATATATTTGTGTTTTTAATGAATTGTTACTTAATTTGATGATAAAATTGCTACAATTCAAGTTATTTTGTGTTGTAAGGTTCATGTTGCGATGTATTCACATGCGTTACACGTAAATTTCAAAGTTTAAATTAATTTATACATAAAACGATTTTAATTCAATTAAATGTGGTATTTTAAATTATAGTAATTTCCTGCAAAGACACTTATGTAGTTTTCAACAACGTAGTAGTGAATTTTATTATATAAAAACGTATGACACGTTTTTCATAACAAAATGCCATGAAACAGTTGAAATTAAAATTTCCTCGCTCCGAGGATTCAAACAAAACTAGGCCAAAGTGGCACTTCTAATGTTGATTGAAAAATCTCTGACACAATAAAAGCTACATTTTGTGACATGGAATAGGTACGAATGACGTAATATGTGCCACATTAGAATTACGTAATGTATTTAATTGTTAACTCTTGTTGCGTAGCGAATAATTAGAATTGAAAGAAAAGGAAATAAAATAGAAATCAAGAAAAATGTGAGACAATGTTGTAGTCTTTCGCCCATTCTCTTTAACTTATATATTGAGGCGACAATTTGGAGGACTTTGTCCAATCCGCCCTTTGAGATATGAGAGTCTTGTAAAATTAGCATTAGAGTGTGTAAGAACAGACAGAAGAGTGAGGAAAATTAGTTAGGATGTAGGATGTGGAAGCCATGTAGAAATGAAAAGACTTCAGTTGGATACGTTAGCATGGAGGTTGTATCAGACAAGTCTTAGGTCTAATTACCATAACAACAACGAAAAGGTTTAGTGGAGAATTAATTGTCTAATTGAAAATGAATATTAGTACAATAATTAGAATTTTCTCCTTGTAGCAGACCTTTTCATACCAGTTTATATTCTATAATATTCTAACTTATAATTTTAAATAATGGTGGAATATTTTAAAAAAATGTAAGAATACTATTAATCACGATTAAACCCAACTTATCTGAGAAGTTCGTTTAAAGGATTAGGAAGATAAGTATTTGGAAACACAAGCCAATGTGGGTACAATAGGAAAAATTAGGATACAAACATTATAAGATTGAGGAAAATGAGTTGAACAAGAATAATTTGAATGAGAGTAGTTAATATTAACTTAAAGTAATTTAGGGTACATAATGAAAATTAAATAATTTAATTCTTCGAGAGTTATGATGATTAACTCTTGGAATTCAACGAGGACTCATCCGAGATTTTTAAGGGATGTGATGCAATAAAAATGCTCTGTGTGAGGTATTGCCGACATTATTATTTTTTCTTTGTAAGATCTATGGATGCTCTTTCGAATTAAAAACAATCGTAATTATCACACATGGAGCTTATTTGAAACATTTAAAAACATCTTCCGGTCCTTATTGAAAGATCTTACACAATGGGAAAGTGCAACAGAAAATGGGTAAGGAAATAGAAAAATAAATGTATGGAAACAATTAAAATGATGGGTAATGCAAATTTATACTATTTACCTTATACAAAAAGAATTTTATTTATAAAACATTCAAATATACAGTAGGGAAGTTTCCTCCGCCGACACGCTCCAACCTACATTTTCTCAAATTGTTATCGTGCCTCCAAAACGTAATTAAAAATTCCCTTTTGAAGAAATAGATATGGCACTGTGTTCTGATATGCCCTCGGGAAAGGAGCAAAAATTGTGATATCTGTATAATTTTTCAGAAAAAGCTTCCCTAGAGGGTGCTCAGGTACACAAGGGCCAGCGTTTGTCCCGGACAGGTAGTTATGAGCAGGATGGGGGCCATTATTTCGCTCCGAGGCACGAAATGCAGATTCAAAAGTTTCCTCAAAACTACGCGTTTGAACTATTCTACAACGTAAAGAATTAAAAACGACCTTTAATGTCACCCGGAACAAATTATACACAATTTTAACAAAACGTGAAAATGTTCATTACTTTTCTTACATTACAAACACGTTTCTCTTTACTTCCTGATTGTTATTATTGGAAGAAATTTTAATTTTCTAAATTTTCTTAAATTATTTTATTTATTTTATAGTTTATGGCACTACTCTTTACCGTGTAATCAATAATTTTATTATTCATATCGATGTAACTGAACGATGATTTTCTGATCAAAGAAATACCTGGAACATTTATTTATTAAATTTATAAGAACAATTATCATTTGTGAAGAACATAAGCAGGGTAACAATTAATAATACGTGTAAGAGACAATTTTAAAAATTTTGAACAATAATTTAAAGCTTAGTACACAACTTGTGATTCTTGTCAATGTGTACAGCAAACTGAAGTATTGCCATAAACGTATTTAAATTCACATATGTAATAGGAATTCTAAATTAAAAATAAGTAAGAGCTTTTTTAGACAAATATTAACAGTTTAATTTAAAAATTGTCACTAATTATTTCATTCTGTTTAAATATATATATATATAACTACAATTCAAATTGTTTAATATAAATGTGACCGTTGTATTTGATGCTCGCTAATACCTCCCGGGCTTAAGCGAAATTAAGCCTAAATTTAAAAAGAGGTAATTGAAATTAAATAATAACCAAAAGATGAAACTAACCAAGACATATTCATAAACCATCATTTGATTTTTTTAGAAGAAAAGTGTCATATTTTGCATTTATGTTCTTATTATTTCAAGCTATACGACAGAAACACAACTACAATCTCAAAGTTTAATCATGTAACAAAATTTTCAGGAACTATCGACTTTAAAAAATCATATTTATCGTTATTAGTTGTTTGTTAAGAACACAATTTCATGTAACATACGTGGTGAAATTTTAACAATCGACAAAGTTTTTAAAATTGAATTAAACAGGATGTTTTATAAAATATAAGAATATGGTCAGCAAGTACAATATTAACTTCTGAGCATAGAAGTTCCGAAAGACAATGGGTAAATTTTAACAATCAATAAAAATTAAAAAATTTAATTCAAGAGAACGTTTTATAAAATAGAAGAATAGCAAGTGTAAGACTACTGTAACACATAATACGAAACAAATGTATAGGATAATTGACAAACCGCCATGTGGACCATTTTCCGACATTATACAATACATAATTAGAGAAAATTGTTTTGTGTCTTGATCCACTGAATGATATAAGTACATATTATTTATAAATTACGAGATTTCGCTTGTCTGCTTTTACAATCACCTGTTAAGAAATTTTAGGAGCCTGAAAACTATGATCCATTGAATTTCTGTGGATTATAAAGACAGTTGCTGAAAAATAACACAGTAACATCTGTACTGATATTATTCTCAAATACAACAATTTAACCGTTCGTAATAAATTCTACAAATATCGCTACGTATTTGGTGTTTGAAACTAATTATCTCTTGAAGCGAGGGGAAACGTTAACGTATATATTTGTGGAAGTTTGACGGCTTTTTGGAGTCGAAGGTGTGGCTTGAATTCAGCAGCCTATTGACACAGATGTGGCGAGCTTTGACGCGTGTAAACAGAAACTAAAGCCGCAAACCAACCTGTTAGTCACGGACGCTCCGGTCAGCATCCGGTCATGATTGCACATGTGGCTTTCACTTTGCATCAATTTGATTTTCAAAATCTGTTTATAACGTTAAATTATACATAAAAGTTTTATTACATACGACAAAAACTTTCATACTAAAAATAAAAATAAGTCTAAGTAAAATTTATTTAGTTTTTAGCGGTTTCATATATTTTCTTATGTTTACTCAACCACTGATTTGAATTTTTATCATACATATAAAACAACCTAAAGGTATCTGACTAGGCAAAATATGTAGTAGGAATATTTTACCTTTGATTGCAACGGGATAGAATTGGCCATTTACGGACTCACTGACGACGAAGTGTGATACAATTTATTTGGATAGTTAATTGTCAGACAAAAACATTAATTGAAAGTATTTACTAGATATTGAAAGTTTTAATAGTGAATATAAATTCCATGAATCTTTGATCAAATTACACAATGTCCGTTTTTCACGAAAATCATATAAATTAGGTTGTGATGAAAGTGATTAGTAAATTTTAGGTGAGCCTGACTTAGATTTACGGGAGTGGAGGGAAGTTTAATCGGTCTTTGGACGTCAGCTGGGAATAGCTCAGTGGTAGGGTCAATCGCCCGGAAAACAGTAGGTCCGTGATTTGAGTCACTGGTTCCGTAAACATTTTTCCATTCTTATCTTTCTTGTTCGCTTTTCCCCTATTCTGTTTAGAACTTCCTCGTTACTTACTCTATCAACCCATCTGATTTTCAGCATTCGCCTATAGCACCACATTTCAAAAGCTTCTATATTGTTCCTTTTCCCTACTCCTATCGTCCACGTTTGGCACCCATATAACGCAACGCTCCATGCGAAAATTTTTATCATCGATTTCCTAATATTCACACTTAGATTTCCCGCAAGTAATTTCTTTTTTTCGCGAAAGCCTTCCTTGCCCGTGCTATCCTACTCTTTATATCTTCTATACTTCTACCATCCCTAGTTATTACGCTTCCCAAGTATCAGAATTCCATAACTTCCGTCAAAATATCCCTTCCTAATCTAACACCCTTTGTTATTCTTATATTTCACAAACTACACTCCATTGCCTTGGTTTTCCTTCTATTAATCCTCATATTGAAACCTTTCTCCAGGACTTCGTTCATGCCATTTATTATTGTATACAAGTCTTCTTCTGATTCCCCTAAAACTATAATATCGTCGCTAAAGCGTAAGGTTTTTATTTCTTCTCCTTGCAATAAGAATCCTTTTCCATATTCCATTTTAACATTTTTTATCGTCTGTTCTATGTATATGTTATACAGCATGGGCGACGGACTACAGCCTCGTCTTACTCCTTTGTTGATTACTGATTTCATTTCTTGATCTTCTATCAGACCAGTCTTAGGACTGAATACCACAATAAACAACATCTTTCTTGTATATAAAACTTTTTCAAGTAAACATTATGTTACGTTGACTATCTCCATTTTCAAAAATATCGGATGAAGTTTCTATTCAAGAAAACGATGGTAGGTTCGAAAATAATTAAATGCCTCACAATGAATAAACAAAAGGAATAACACTGGAAGAGTAGCTTAAACGAAATATAAATATTGTAGGCCCTACAAGAGGTATTGGAAAATTGAAACCTTGAAGGGTAAATCCGAACCACGAAACGGAGGTATTACAACCACAATCAACCCCAGAATGTGACCTGGAAATAATTACAGCGTCACGCCCTGGTTTCTGTGACCCTTGAAATTATTATATCACCACACCGTTCTGATCATTTTAAGAGAAAAAAATGATAGACCATTAAAATATAAATTTATAATACCACGCTTACTTCGACTCAATCCATACAGAGCGAGCTTTCTAGTGTGAGTGAGTGTGTGTGTGTTGAACCACTAACGAGAATTATAGGCAGCGAGTTCGACAATGAGACTCGTGTGTTAGGTCAAAGCGCGCACAAAGGGGTAGATGCTAAGCGGATTATTCGTGGTAGTCGCAAGGGCGATAATCTTGCCCCTACCCCAACCCCTCTTCCTGTGTGCACTCAGGTCCTCTGTACCCCAGTCACACAGGGTATAATGTATTAATCACGTGTGAGTTCGCACCAGCGCAAACGTGAGCTGAATTTCACTAAATCTCGGTGGCGCGAGACATCGTATGTTGCAGTACAACAGAAATGGTGTCGTCACCGAGTTAGAAAATCGTCAGAGTTCAAGGAAGTCTAGATTTGATCTCTGTTCCGTTTCTCGTTGCAACGGATATTCAGTTGAAGGATTGGAACAAGCGTCGGATATGAAATTGAGGTCGACTATATTTGACCAAACTGGAAGGACTTTACCACTTCCTAAGAACAATTTGAAAGGACAAACCGAATCATGTCCTCCATGACATTCTTTTGGTAATTGGGAATATACACATTTTATGAATAAGTTTATCAACCCAAAAGCAAATGGTAATAAGGTAGATGAAAGTAGCATTCTGAGTTATGGAAATCAACATATGTTTTATACACCCTCATTTACCATTTATTTTAAATATATTACTTAAAGAAACCACCCATTTTAGATTTTTTGGATACTATTCAACAAAACCTGAACGTTTTTAATAGTTGTCTCATTTAGAAACTCACAAATGTCCACATCCATTCACATTGTAGCTTGAACTGCAGATATACAGTCTTCACAATTCTATACGTTGACTTCTAAAAGCTTTTCCCCCAAATTACTGTGCTTTTACTATCTGTAAACCGTACGCGCTGTACACAAACTATTCACACGTGGACCACAAACCGTAATGAAAAAGAAATGTATGGGAAAATTCGTGTATGGCGGGGATGATGCCACCTGTAAAATTAGGGGTTAGCCGCAGAGAGCTCGATGAACTCGAAGCCTCTCAACGTTCAAATAAAGCAGATCTGTACACCACAAAATAAAATCAGAAAAGCTTAATTCCTGTATTTACTACAAAAGGCTGCTTTGTGGACAACCATCATAAATGGAATTTGTAGATAAATTTACATATTATAGTTATTGGTTCGCCTGATAACCGATTGTTGAGGGTTTCCTCTTCAATATTTATAATTTTGGGTCACCAATATACATTCTAACTCATTTTTTAACATAATCAACAACTAATTTATCCACAAATTTATTTGATAAAATTCACAACTGATACTCTCCGATTAGTTTAATCTATTTAATTATTGTTTTGCCACTGTGTACAAAATGAGTAAATTAGCTAATTAAAATTTAATATTATTAGCTAATATATAGCGTTATTTTTATATATTGATACAAATAGGAAAGAAAACGATGTGATGAAGCAACGAAGCATATATTAATACAGCGTTAACAGAGGCCTAGTTCCTTATACTCATTCATGATTGTCAAAGAGCTTCGTTTAACAAAGAACCATTATTTATATCTATTGTAACAGAAGTTACGGCTCAATCTGCAATTGCAATCAAACCGCGAGACATGTCGATCTTGTTTGACTCGTCGACAGAAGAAGCCGGAAATATTTGAGCGCGGAAATCTGGGCAATAGTTCACGGCTACGATGGTCGGATTGAGCTCGGTGAGAAATTGCGACCGTGAATATAATTGAAAGGTCTCGAACGCGCTGCGGAATCGAAGTAGTGAGACGCCAATATGGGTTTTTGTTTGATTAAGAATCAAGTCGACGACGAGACGCTTGGGATATATACACTGTCAATAACCAGGTCCTGTGGATTGTTTTAATTCTCATTACTCGAATAAATTAAATATTTTATATATTACAACTACTTTGGCGCTTAATCAATCTACGTAATTTAGAATCGACCGCAGAGCGCAGCCGTGGTTAACAAAATTTTTTGTTTCAATTCATTGATACTTCGGTTCTATATTTGTATGCAGCTGATCAAAATAAAATTTTTGAGAGGAAACGATATTCTGTGTATCCTTTGTACTAGTAGGATTACTGGGTTTTCTTCTTCTTATGTACGTTGCTGAGTGGTGGTTTGTTCTACAACTGGTGTGTTGTTCTCTTTTGTCGCAGGACTGGGCCCTACACGTGAGGTTCTCTCAGGAGGCAGACGCTGGTTTGTACGAGTGCCAAGTGTCGACTCACCCGCCCATAAGCCTCTTCGTGGAACTGCAGCTTGTAGGTGAGTGGACGTTCGAGCAAAAAAAGGGAACAAAGGGCGCAGACAGGAAGACAGACAGACGCTAGTTTCGCAAATTGCGTAACAAATTAAATATCAAAAGCAGCTCAGCGTTTGCCACAAAACATTAAGAGACAGATTAAATTTCAAATTCTCAAATAAATAAATATAATTTAGATCACTTGGAAAATTTCAAGACGAGCCGATATTTTGAGAGATACTAGTACTTAAATTTTATTTACAGATAAACAGTAACAAACACATTTTTCTTCTTCCTTTATACACAGAAATGTTACATACAGATTAGAAAACAGAAACAAGACTGTTTTAAAATACAACACAGCTCATTAATCATTTAATTTTTTTAAAAAAACTATTACTTTGATATTTTCAGTTCACTAATTCAATTTTCTACCTCAATATAAGTATAAATATTTTTAGAAGAGTATTGAAGGTCACAGTTGAATTTCTTAACATTTCAGTCAAGTTCCGTAATTTCAATTGAAACGTTGAAAAAACAATAATATTTACATAAACGTTTAGCTTTAGTTTTTTTATTCATATAAAAAACTTTTATACTAAATATTATCAGTTTTTGGACAATAATGATGCAGTATATACAATATCAAAGGTTTTCCCAGTGTATATTCTGAATAAACAATTCTTGGGTTTCCACCCGAGTTAAATGGAGTTTGAGGCACGACGTTTCGATGGCGTACTCTGCCATCGTTCTGAAGTGAAAGTGAGAACGATGAGAACTTGAGAACGATGGCAGAGTACGCCATCGAAACGTCGTGCCTTAAACTCCATTTAACCCGGGTGGAAACCCAAGAATTGTTTATTCAGTACAGCTTTCGTTTACAGTCCCTATTTTTAAAGTTTCACTTTTCCGTTTTGATGCTAAGAAATACAAACCTTATTCTTCTTTTTATTGTCCGTTAATTATTTATTTACTTATAAAACCCATCTTCCACACCCAATATGTCTCTGTATTACACAATTCTTATAGCGCGTATGCATTTCATTTCACGTAATTAAAGTCATAGTTTAGACGTCAATGTTACTAAATGACTGAAAATCCCGGTTTGTCAGAAGTAAAAAAATAATAATTAAGGAAAATTCTATACATCAAAACGTTGCGTTCTTTTTAATTATTATCTCATCAATTGCAATAAGTATAGTTACAAAAAACGTTATGTTTAGTGTCTCATTAACTACTAGGTCTGTAGCGAATTTGCAATTTAGGGAGCTTATATTCATTTCTTGAGTTTTCTCAATCTTTGAACTCAAACACTACAACAACAACCAGGCTCATACCAGGAATTGAACCCGGGACCATTGTAGTGCGAGTAGAGAGACAGCGAATAAATAAATTTGAGAGATACAAACTGATAATATTTTGAAAATGATTAATGAAAAGTTCTAATTTTTTATTTTTCCTTACTATATTGCCTCTGCAGAGGTACAAATGAAAGAAACGCATTCTCATGATGCACTAAATTCTTCGTATTAAGTTTATTTTAATTTCTGATTAATTAGACCTTTTACTGATTTGTTAAACTGTATTAGTACAATAAGACATATTTTATTACTAAACTGGCTACGAATTTTCGAAGAGACTAAATATTTATGTAACTAAAAATATCGTTGTCAAATGACGACAATACTCCGTTGATACGTAAGCTGCATAAACTCTACAAGTGCCACCAGACGCTTCTCGATACCTTTCATGTTGATCGCAAGCTTTCACTTATCGAGGGATGTGTTACATATGAATAGAGGGGTGAGAATCTCTAGGGAGAACTGGCTACCCTGACAAGACATGAACGTGATAAATTTTCTTTCGCCAGCGAACAGCATTATCATTTTACACCTCGCACATCTTTCGTCGTAAACGAGTTTTACAACATAATAAAGTTGAGACACTGAACTGAGTAACAGGGAAAAATATGGGAACGATACAAAACTCTCAGACACATAAACAACCACACGGGAATTTGCATTCATAAGCAAACAATGTGATGACTTGTATTTCTTTCAGAATGTTTTAGGTTCGTCTCAAACGGAACGAATAGGAACTTCAGTAGGAAAAAAATTAGATTGAGATATATTATATTTAAGAGAGAAGTTAAAAATAAATACTCGTTTATACATCAATCCAGAGTAATGGCGTGCGCTTAACTTAAAAAATGAAAACTTCCAACAGGGTGAAATGAATCGTGTTGTACTATTACTAATACTTGTCCGAAAATTTTACTTTACTGACTTTAAAATTTAATCAGTTTGTTGATTTACTAAAATGTATTTCCTTTGAAAAGGAAATATATTATTTTTTCTATTAAATATCAATATGAAACATTTGTAGGTAAATATCAGATAATTTTGAAGCCGGTATCTTCTCATTATTTATTTATTTTAATAGGATATATTGGCTGTTGCTATTTTCATCTATATTTATGAGTAGTGCTTGTTGTTTTTCCGTTCTGAAATAGCTACGTTAAGGGAATAAGAGTTTTTGAGAAGTTTTGTTTTAAAATACATCGTATTGTACGATATCTTCCCATTCAACACTTGCTTTTGAGTAATTTCTACAAAAACAAACAGTTGATATACAGTAATCCTTTTTGTGTGGTGTCATAAATATTTAAATCATTGGTTCATAAATGAAGCAGTAGAACAAATATTTTAAAGTATTTGCACCTTTAGCCTTAACATTTAATCTGGGAAGTTTTGTTACTGCATTGAAAAAAAAAATCCATTAAGCACACCAAATGGAATAAACACTTCCATTCGTCTCATTATTGAAGTATTTTTCCTGCAACCATAAATGTATTAACATAAACGTCATTACCGTTAACTACCATCGGTAGAAGTGGAAGATTCTTATTCTTTGTGAAATAAATTGTCTTCTTATTCACTGTTCTCACTTCCCACGTCAAATCTGGATTTTAAAAACGAAAATATCTTTAATCAACATTGGTATTTGTTACTGTTATTTTCTATAAACAGTCAAAAGGAAATAGTGTACTGTATATTGTGTAAGACAAGCTGTGTACTTTTGCTCAAATACTGACACTAGGAGTGCCTCGCAAAGGAAAAATTTCCCAAGAAGGTATAAATTTCTTGGAAATTCCAAGAAACAGCTTTCCTAAAGTGGAAATAAAGTCATGTTCCATTTCATGCTCTTTTTCAAAGTCAAAAAGTTATAAATAGAATACCTGGCGAGTCCAAAAGATCAACGTTTGGGTAAATTGAAAAATAATTGGAATGATATAATTCCTTTTTCCAGTTTGAATAATCTTTGTATGGTTAAAATAAATACCATACATCAATATATATATATCCAAGCTCGCATGATGAATAATAGTTAATCATAACATGTTCTCTTGGGTTTGTTTAATAAGCTTTAAAGAATGTATGAGAACAGTGATGTCTAGTCTTCTGCATGATTAATTGTTGCAGTAGTGAAATGAATATAAATATCTGGATGAACTTATCGTTGCATAATGTAAGGAAAACACTTCTGAATAGACCTTACCATTTTCTATTAAAAAGAATAACATCTTAATTGATTCTTATTATTCCAGAGGCCCGTGCCGAACTTTTGGGCGGTCCGGACAAGTTCGTGAAGCGGGGCAGCACGCTGCGTCTGGTGTGCGTCCTCAGGAAGGCCACCGAGCCTCCCGTCTATGTTTTCTGGTATCACGGAGGAAGGATGGTCAACTACGACTCTGCCAGAGGACTGCAAGTGCGTCACGGCAGGTTCTCCAGTGAACTCACGGTGGAAGAAGCGCAAAGGGAACATTCGGGGAACTACTCGTGCGTGCCTTCCAACGCACGCGCCGCCAGCATCGCTGTACACGTCATCAACGGTCCGTATAAATGATCTATCATAAAGAAACATTTACAATAATCAACAGAAAATTAGAAGATTAAATAAATAAAGTTCGCGGTAACCAAGAACAGATGAAGGTAAACGATGGGCAGAACATAAAGTAAATTAAAGAGGCACCTCATAAACCTCATTAAACAAATATCTGCCTGTCATCTTTAATAGTTATTTCTTTTAATATTTACATGGTGCCTGGCACTAAGTTACAACTTCCGTCCTCACTAAACTAGGATATAGGCTAAGAGGTGGGACGACAAGCTTCCATAGGTCCCATAAAGGGACCTACTTTTCATTCACCTGAAAGTGAAACACTCCGTAAGCTCAAAGTCTTTCGAGTACGGATCATATGGGCTTACACTTCTCTCGTCGTCTCGTTTTCTCAATACGATGCTGCCTGTTGAGACTCTTATCGCGTTGGTCCAATATATTTACAAGCAGGAATTCTGCAGGTACTCTAAAATTTTTATAGAAAGGGGCAGGCCAAGAAAAAAAATCTGCAACTCGTACGAAAAGTCAAAAACCATTAAAATATACTTCATCAGTTTATTGCTAGAAATGAATATTTTTGTAATGGTAAAATTAAATGCAGGAGATTTCTTTCAATAGAATATAATAAATGATGCCTCATTATGCCTTTTACATATCAAATTTACTAAACCAAACCTGTGCGACCCAAATTCAACAGTCAGCGTTTATTTCAGTTCACACAAACGCTGGTTCTTAACGTTTTATAAACATCTTCGCGTTCGCTATATAATATAACTGGAAATATATTATAAGAGCACAGATTTTTCAAGATTGTGACATGATCTAACAAGGAATTTTACCGAATTAAATTAATTGACCATCGCTACTCTGAAAAATTGGGTAACCTAAGCCTATCAGCGAAGTTAAGTATAATGTTATTGTAAATTGAAACAATTTATATATATATATATATGCCCTCATCGTCGTCGTAATTTAGTTCAGACCTCTCAGTTTCCACATGACAAACAGGGATAGTCAAAAACCAAATCCAAAATAAAAAAAAGTTAAAAAGCTTTATTCACGGGAACGACATAAATAAAGGAATCTTTTAAAAGCCCACCTTAACAAGTACAAATATAGTACACAGTTAAAGACTCGCATCCCAGCTCCCTTCCGAGGGCAGCACTGGACCAAGGTCTGCACACGACCGTCCAAGTCGACGTCCAAATTCAGAAGAAAGTTCAGATCAATGTCGTGCTCACACCACACACTTGCTCCTCCTGCGTCACAGGAGACCCTGGTATCCGGCCGCCAGAGCAATATCCCCCAGGTAATATCGTGTTGTATGCAAGTAGGTACCAGGTTAGTAGAATGGAATAAAATATTTGCATTCAAGCCGCAACGAGCCTGCTCACACGTCCGCCTTGCCCTCTTCGTCCACCATTTTACTTCTTCCTACGAACCAACTTGTCCAACAATACGATATTAACCAAGAGGTTATATATATATATATATATATATATAACACTCTTGGTGACGGAAATACTCCAGGTTAATATTTTTTAAAGTACGTTAAACAGTCATATTTTTATCACGATCGTCATGTAAATGAAACTTTTTATTTTTAGTTTACTATTTAAAATAAATTTCTTAATTTTAGTATATATACATCACAATTGATAAATATATTTTGTTTGTAAAACTGTATTTCCAAATTATACGTTCGTTTAAGAGTAATAAAAAAATATCATCGACATATTCAAATTGACTTAGCTTCAGCTCGTTGTGGCTTAAATGCAAACAAAATAAAGCTTGAATAATTTTGTATGTTGGTGAATATGAATCAGTTAGAGGACTCCCCATCCCCACCCTCAACAAGCTTTGCAGCTTGCTTGTCTACGGGGACATATAGTTCATTAAATTGTCAGTTCACGGCGGTATTCATTTATTGGCAAATGCCATTGTTTCCGATAATCTGCAGATTATTAAAGCTTTTCAGGAACAATCGCACAATCAGCTACCTCAATTTGTTCAATTAGAATTTGAAATGTAGCGTTGGAAAGAATAAATTATGTGCGTGTAAACGGCATACCAGCTGGAACTCGGTCTATTCAAACGAATTCAATAGATCTGACGCTTAAACTGGCAAAATAAGTAGTACAGTGCAAATAATTCCTTTTGACGAAAGTGATGTTACAAGAAGTAAAAACCAATTCCAAAAGTAATAATTGGTGAATAGTAATTATTTTCCATCCTGATCTTTTGAAATATCCTCAACGGTGTTACCCTTCCATGCTGGAATTGGTTGACGTTATACGCTAAAAGAATCTCTGGAAGACATCAAAAAAATAAATATTTGACGTAAATATCGACTAGTTTGAATTTTATTCATATAAAACTGACGCATGAGGGCTCAGTAATTAATTAATACCGTTGTCAGTTGTATTCAGTTGTTTCATAATCGGCACTCTATTTATAACCATTGAAAATTGTATTTGCGTGATATATTAACTAAAATTAATTTCCTTGTGTGAATATAAAAAAAAATGTTACTTCATTTTTATTTAGTTGTGAAAATACATTCTTAATTACTCGTACTCGTACTCGGAAGGAAAGTGTTTAGAACAAGTTTATATCAAAATGAAAGGTAATGAGATCATAACAATTATACGTTTCACTAAAGTCTATATTTAGAAGTGTGATATACTGAAGTTTCAATAAACACGAAGTAGAGAAAATAAGAAAAAAATTAAGGTTTTGTATTAAACCTGCAAATAAATACTGGAGAAACGAGACGCTACAGGAAATAATGATTTAGTCACAAAAGAGAATATAAATATAACGTAATTATCGGTTGTAGCACATTTGAAAAATTATTGAATTAACTAAAACTGAAGACATTAAAGAATACTAAGTCAAGTAGAACAGAGTGTTGAAAATGTAACATAAAAGGTATTTGTTGAAAATTGAACTGGAATGTGTTTATTACGCAGCGCAATAAAATTATTCGTTCCCCTTTGCACTTTCAAGTTTCCGAGTTCCCTCGCAAGTCATCTGTTTTATTAATGCTTTAAATTTGTATCGATTCAAGGGAGGTGGAGGAACGTTTATAAATTTTATTACTTAGACCCGGGAAAGTAGAGAGAACGAAATTGACTACCAAGTATGTAGATTGCGGGCTTCCGTTTTTAATGACCTTTTGTCAACTGTCGGCGAATGTATTTCGCCCTCTAATAAAGCGCCCCTCCCCCATCCTCCCCCATCCCCCGAAACCTCTCTCTTCTTTTTAGGCGGTGCTGCAGCAAAATTCACTCTGCCTGGGAGAGGGACACCGACAAAATCCAATTGCAGAGGCGTTACGGTCAATCAGGAAGGCTGCCCCGCCGAGGACAATACTTTTGATAAGAACGAAAAAATATAAAAACGGAAAAACGCACAAATATAATGGAAAACAAAGCGCAGTAGCGCAACAACCTAAAACGCAATTACGACGTTATTTTCATGGCGGACTTTTGTTTCCATCGGAAGTAACACAGAGTGGTGGAAGATAGTTCTCGAGTGCGTCATAAAAGCAATAGAATGTTTGATCCGTTCCTTTCCAATCAATTCACATTGTGAAGGATTGTCTAGGTGTAGCTAGAAATGTCCCAATGGAGATCTAATAATTACGTGTGGGTACAGTAGATGTTAGGTTTAATATCGTTGTAAAAATATAAGCTAGGAGCAAAATTTTGAAATAATTTGTTTTAATTTTAAAATGTGTATTACAATTAAATCAGTCACTAATTATATAACTATACCCATACCAAAGAAGACTGGGGCTGATAGATATGAAAAATACAGATCTATTAAATTAGTATCTAATGCAGGAAAATATTCTTGAAAATATTGTATATGAGCATAGAACGACAGATAGAATGCGAGTTACGAAATGGTCAGTTTGGTTTTAGGAATAATGTAGTATTAGGGTTGTCAGAAGATGACTTGGAAACTATAATAATTAGCATGAACGAGATCTTGAAGAAAGAGTTCAATATGAGAATTAATAGTGGGAAAACAAAAATGATGGAGTGCAGCATGGGGTGCAATAACGTACGGTGTAAGATTTCGAACGGATAGTTTGAAGGAAGTTATGGAATAATGCTAGAATGTGCAGAATAATAACTAGGAAAGTTAGAAGTATAGTGGAAATAAAGAGTAGGATAGCACAGACAACGAAGGTTTTCTCAAAAAAGAGGGTAGCATAATTGTGAAAATTAGTAAATTACAGCTAAAAATGTTCGTATGGAGTGTGGCGTTATATGGGTGCGAAACGTGGACGTAGGATTTTCAGAAGTTAATAGAATCGAAGCGATTGAAATGTGGTGCTATAGGAGAAAGTTGAAAATCAGATGGGTAGATAGAATCAGTAACGAGGAAGTTCTAAGCAGAATACGGGAAGAGCGAACAATATGGAGGACTTTGACCAAGACAAGCGATAAATTAATAGGCTACGGTTTGAGATATGAGGTTTTTGAAAAATTAGCATTAGAGAGGAGTGTGTGATAAAAACAGAAAAGGGAGCTAAAGGAAGGAGTCCGTGAAGTAGGGAGGTTGTGGGATGTGTGGTGCTTGCGCAAGATAGGTTTGCATGGAAGGATCTATCAGACCAGTCTTAAAACTTAATAGCAGAACACTACACAATTTCGGAATATTTAAATTTTATTACAGTGAAATTAAAAATTTATGTTTCATAAAATACAAGGTTTTTCAATACAGATATACGACAAAATTTCTAGAAATTCAGAGAAATTCGAAACCAATAAAAAATCCATATTAGTTGGTAATTGAGCTTGAGCAATATTTTTCTCTTTTAAAAAATTCTGTCAACAAAAAGAAGATATTGTCTGTATTTTGGTAATGAAGTACTGTTGTATTTAAAATACAATTCTCGGGGGTTGTCTTTGACCCGGGATGAAATCGAATAATTTTATTGAAACAAATTACCCGGGATACTCTTTGGTATCTAATACTGTTCTTTTGATTACATAGTTTATTATCATCAGTTGGCCTGTATTATATTTGAATAAAGAGTGTCTGAAGGTTTACACCTCTATTTAAATTTCATAATGGTTATAAGACATTGGGTTGTTTTGTTAACGTTGTTAATATTTTATCGTTTCCCAGACCCCTACAAAAATATACGTGGAAATGAAAAAAAAATTCTTTCGTACCACATAATTTTCTGAAACGGGTCGGAGAGAAATCTTGCTGTGGATGTTTAGTAATTGTATTTCTTCAGACAAGCGTTGTCGGTAGGCAGAAGTCTGGAGCCAATTTGCTGCGAGCGCGTGACGTCGGATCACGCTTCATTGGACACTTCCAGACGATGTTCTGGAGGGGAGCCTTCTCAGATTTCCTTATGACCAATTCCCCGACCCATGGGCTGGAAGAAGCCGCTGGAGCATAAATGGAACGTAGATAGATGAGACGAACGCAGCGGCAACGCGTTCTAGTATGTACCCCGCACCCCAACCCTCCCTCTCCTAACTTCCCTTTTCTGCCTGATATCGTCAGAGTGGGTGGTTCTTGCACTAATTTTATTAAACATATTTTACATCGTGTTGGAGGAGCGGTTAAGTTTTTGAAGGAGCAACCACGCCTCTGTATAAAGTACTTGGCCTAGAAAATCCCTAGCCGTATATCAGCGGCGCAATATAACATTATTCTGCAGGCTGAGCTCGCGATCGTTACCGTTTTATTATGCGTATGCAAACGTGCGCGGAAAGGTCAAAAGAATGAAATAACTTCTGCGTAATTGTGACCATAAATTTCATCTCTATGGAACGGAACGTTTCGCTATTTATCTCACAATAGCTTAACTATACGTAAACAATTTCGAATTAATTTCAGTTTGGTTAAAATCATTTAAAATTGTGTTATATATATCTAAATTGGATGCCCTATGTTACAAATGATATTTACCGGCTACCACACAGAATAAACTAATTATTTCCTTCAAGTAAATGTTTGTTATTTATCTAGCTTAATCACTTCCTGCTTTACTGTTTAGTTTATTAGATTTGTAATTACAATATTTCCAGACGTATTAATAGTAAAATGTCAAAATTTATTTAACCTATAATAGTTTGAACATATGTATTATGAATAAATATAATAAATGATGCCCGATAAGCGGTTAACTGCAGCGATAACATGGTACATAAAATCACATTTAAAATGGAGACCTGTGTTGAGCAACGTAAATCAGATCTATTTTTCCCTCCCTCGCAAAATTATACCATCATTCAAATAATATAATTACGTATATTTTACTTGAAATATAGAGATTACAATCCTATTTTATTAGATAATAAAGAAACACAACAAAAACCCTTTTACAAGCTAACGAGACCGTCCCAACTTTTTTATTGTTTATTACAAGAGGTTCTTCTTCTGAATTTAATGTTTAATTTTATAATTAAACTAGCTGGGTGCCCAGTGTTTTGCCAGTAATGGATATATATTAGCTTGCTGCAGTATTTGATTGCACAGTAATCTCTTTCCCAACACGGGATTAAACCATCAGACAGATCGTCATATTTCTATTTTAAATTTACCTTCTCACGCTCTCTATCATCGATATAGCAGAAACGAACGCTAAAAAACAAAATGTTTTATTTGGTAGCTCAGTAGCTGTCAGTTCGGTTTTAGGAAAGATTATTCTACTGAAAAATCTACCTACACTGATAAAAATTCATGAAGAAATAAATGCAAAGCGATATCTTTTAGCAATTTTCTGTGATTTGTTTAAAGTCTTTCATTGTATAAACAATGGCATTATATTAAGAAAATAATAAATGCTATGGAATAACGGGAGTGTATTTTACTTGGTTTAAATCGTATTTATCAAATAGGAAATCAAGAGTAGTATTGAAAGATCCGTTAACATAAAACGGTTCATTCTGAAAGGGCAGAAATAAGGGTGGGAGTTCACATGGTTTTAATAGGAACGAGGACAAAATTAGAGAAGGGAACAAACAAAATATTTTTATAGCTTCAACTGTACTGTGTCTCCTTTTATACATAAAGTAAAGTAACTTAACAAGTTTGTACCCAAAAATTTATAATTTATCATGATATTTTGTATGGTTTCAACTATTATATTAATTATTAAAATAAGAGTAATATTGAACATCCCAACAATTGTCTTAATTACAAGTGAAATAATAATTCATTCATCATTGTCTAATATATAAATGTTTTAATTATTCATACCCGTTTGACATATTTATGCCTCTAGATTTTATACAAGGAAGACGCCGTTTTAATTACTGTCTGTGATATAATTTGTTTGGATTTTTTATGCCTCTAGATTTTCTGCAAGGAACACGCCCTTTTAATAACTGTTTGTGATATAATTTGTTTGAATTATTCAATACTGTAGACTTTTCTATAAGAGAAACGCCCTTTCGGTTTCAGGTGAAGAACCAGCAGCTATGCAACACGGCAGTAAAGGTTCATCGGCAAATTTGTTTCCCGGCTCTGCTTGCACGTTCTGCATCACCATGGTGTCCCTTTGTTTGCTCACTCTTCAGGAGAGGTGACCGTGATGAGACAGTACATCCTACAAAATTTTGTGCGCAACGGTATCGATTAGACTTGAACATGATAACAGTACGTCCGTATTTATCACATACATATATATATACATAACAGAGACCAAGTGGTATTTCTTACAGACATGTTTTCTTAAAATGCCTAACGTTATATCAAGTGGCTTCATAACTAAAATTGAGTCGCAAGACGTCGATTAATCAGGCAAAATAAAAATAAATGTCGACTAATACTTAAGCTTTCACGATATATTTTCGGAAATCACGTATGAATTTGGAGGCCTGAAAATAATACCGAATATATAAACAGTAACTTATTTACCTGCTATACAATACGTGACTATTTATTCCACACCATGAAAACATAGAGACCCCATAATGTCTCTGTTTTTGTTTTCGCGGGAAGTGGAGATGAAATATAATAGCGCTTAAACTGTTGGATAAGTATCCTGTTGAGTATTCCAAAATCCAAGTTAGTAGGTATTCGATGGAAATTTTGCGATATTTTTTTGGATGGACTTGAAATATATTTTTAATTTAATGCTATAGTTGGATTAAAATCGGAAAGAAAAGTAACATCGCTGTGGATTAGTCTTGATCATTATCACTTATCGTTGGATGAGAATACTTGAAGGTTCATTACATACCTGTTAAAGGTCAAATAGAGGTACTAAAAAAGTTGATTATTGTTTATTATTTACTGAATTTAGGTCAATAATCAAAAATTAATATCGAATCAAACTTACAGTTTAAAGTAGAAACTAATGTTTAATTTTCAATAAGAATTAATTAAAGCTGAATTTTTATTTTCTTGAAGAAGCTTGAACTTGAACTTTTATTTTTTAATGAAACATATATAGTGCTGCATGTATAATTATGGAATTTGTATATTTATTGTGCCAAGTGTTTAGTGTATTTAATGAGAATATTGTTCCATGTCGACAGTTTGTTTTGTTCTGTTTATACGAGTATAATTTTGTTATCCATAAAAAATACATGTGATACAAATATAAAGGAACATTTTTATAATATGTCGCGTTTTGTGTATAATTTTTTCTTGTTATAACCGAATATTTATATTGTACTCTAAACTGAACGTAAATGGTAAAAACAAATATATTGTAAGACGTGTGGAAATGTTCTGTTTAATCATAATGAGAAATAAAATTTTCAATTGTTATATTTACAAAACATTTATTTACTGATGAACTACGGGTCGGTTTTAAAATGGTTGTAGTAATATTTTGTCTTTTTCCCTTTGCTTATATGAATTTTATCTACAATATTTCTTTCCTTATTGTTCATTCATGTATCTTGAGTTATAACAATTTTCTATTTGTTTACTATATTTTGATTATTTTCTTTTACATGGAATTCAAGTTTTTCTTGTAAAATGATGATTTAATGTGTAACAATCTATACCGGAAGTTCAAATGGAAGCCGAACACTCGTGAAGGCTGTATAATATTCATAGCAAGCATAAATTTATGCAGGCAAATTTATCTAAAAAATTACTCACGTAGCAATTTAAAAATCGACGGTTGTATTATTCATATGTTTCTTGATTTATAAAATGTAATTACAATTAAAATGAATAAGATTTTAGGAGAACACCTTTTTTTGATGGATCACGTCACTATTTTTCACTATGTTGGCCCTGCCCGATTAGCACCTGTCGTTCGTGAATGAGTTCCACTACCAGTCGAAAAATAGGTGTATAGATTCTCACATTTTTTGTTAGCATCTCAATATGTTTCCCGATCTTATCAGTGCTAGTAATTACACTGACGTGATTAAAAGTCAGTGACCACAAAAGTCTTACTTCTACTTTTTCTCTGTTCAAAATCCGAAGTTAGTCACACACAAAATTTAATGATAAAAATTTAGTACATATTAACGAGGGTAGCTCGACGTTCCCTTTCTTATTATATGAACCACTTCATTTAGGACCACAATGTTTGTGCGATGAATATAATGATTAATTTATCGGTTTATATCAAATGAAGTAACTCATTTATAATAATTCATCACCATACCCGAAGAGATTTTAATATAGTGCTAAATTATGGATGGTAAAAGTTACTTTTCCAAAAGTAGATGCCTCATAATTATTAATTCCAATTTATCCGTATGTTTGTTCCCATATATGTTTAAATATCTGTTTCAATTTCGCCCTAGTGTTAATTTTCTGTACATTTTCCTCTACAAGGAAGAAACACCTGAAGAAGGCATAAAAACATACCGAAACGTCGTTAAAAGTAAATTTTGTAATAAAGGTCATCAATTATTTAATTTATTTCATATTTGTGGACTCCTTCAGGTAAATAAAGAAAAATTTGCATATTATAATTTTTAATGCAGAATTTACTGACGAAACGTTGAAGAAGTATTAAATGGGTATAAAATTGTTTTATAAAAGAATTGAATTAATTGTTTAATTTTTATTACATAATTATCGATTATTTATTTATTTTATATGGCACAATGATTTGTTGAAATGACTGGCTACCACGTATCTCTCCAAAATATCCGGAATATGTCTTGAAAGAGGTCAGTTTGGCAGTTGTCTTAGTAGGTCAAGGAAGTTAATGGCCTGTATAGTTTCATATTCATTTCAGCATGACTCAGATACGCTGAAGAGAAATATTTTAGGAAATATCTGTATTGTTGGTCTCGGTTCCTTTATAAACAAAGTAGTTCTCTGATATCTGTGCTGGTTTTATAGTTTCCTTTGTATTTTCTACACACCCTGGCGTTGCTAATCTTACCGGCGTGCTCAGCTAAGAACGGGAATAACGCTTAAATTTTCTGCTCCTAGCGCGTTTCACGCATATCCAAGACCTTGGCTCTCGCACGTAGCGAAAGCAAGGTGCGTTTTATATTTGGATGGGTCCCTCGTCGTCGTAGTGTGTTGTTGTTCCTGCGATTACACCTGCTGCACGCCTTCTGCTCGTAGGCAGTCGGAGCACGCCCGTCGCATATTCAACATCTTCCCCGCAGATGCTTGAGTATTCAAGGCCCGGCTGCTCTGCTTTAGCGAGAAACATGTGCACCCCTCTCCACCTCGCAGCTATTTTATTGCGAGTCCGCGAGTCCCCCGGGGAGCTTAGGAGGCTAATACTACCCGCGCAATAAGACCAGCCAAGGAAACACTTTAACGTATCGTTGCAGGCGCGGCGAAGTAATTCCACATTAAGGGAATCAAATAAGGAGGGTGACCTACAAAACTCCTGATCTTATCTTTGCTACCATTTACTTCACGACGAAATCCAACTCCAGTGAACTACGAGCTAGGTAGAGAATAACTGCACGGTTGCACCGCGTCATCAATGTTTATTTTAGGTAATAATGTTAGCACAGACCCTTAGAAGGTTTGTGTCATGGGATGCATAGTAATAAAAACATATTAGGATCATACATAATTTTGTAACGCTTTTCTGTTCCCAAAGAAATTATATTTTCTAGGACCGACCCGGCTGACGTCTGTAAATACGATATCCACGTTCTTCAAGCAGAAAGGTAATTTACTTTTTAGGAAGATACGTGAGAAATTGCATGAGACTCTCTTAGAGATCAGAAACAAAAAATATTTAAACCACAATTAAATTGACAAAATAGGGTTTTATGGAACAACGACCAATGGCCAACAACAGTCCTTCTCAATGGTTGCTTCTTTTTATTATTAAACCTACATTATTACACTAAAAACTTATTTCAGTAAGTTCTGTTTACATATTTGGCGGTAATTTTTTACGTTTAGCTTTTCCTCAAGGATTACTACTGATCATCGGAACGAAAGAAGTAACCCTAAAAGACAATTGATCACACAGCAACAAGGGAGATCAAGAAAGCTTAAAGTTTTCCTATGGCGAAATGGTTTCGGATGGACGCAGTTTTTTGCCCTTGGTCCCTGCGACGGAGGTGGCTAGTTCCTGAACCCGCAAGGCCCCACGTAGAGAGGGTATCAATAACTCTCCGAATTTTACTGACCCTAAAACTGGCTTTTGTTTTCCCCATTTCGCGGCTCGACAAAATTTCCCAAAGTTTCGTAATTGTTTGAAAATATGTACAAGAAACTCGTTTCGATACAGATGTGTCTGCTATCCGCCTATTTTGTATGTGAATAAACCCCAAAATTTCGTATTTTTGTATATGGAGAATTTTGGCTAAAAATTTGTAAGCATATTCTTTCCAACCCAGAAACAAACGATGTTTACTTGACAACCGACTACCACTACTAGAGCAGGGGGTGAATGAAGCCTAAAATTTTTATGTATGAGAAAACGGACGAAATTTTTATCAGATGCAGATTGTTCAGTGTCCGTGAGATTAATAGTTTCTCACAATTTTGTTTTCGCTTAATTTATCCTATTTAACGTAATCATATGTATGAGGATGGAGAGGCGTCACGTAAAACTAATAGAAATTATTGTTAAAATTGGTGTATTGGGAGTCGCTGAGTTCAATTCTGACTTTCAAGATGCAACTTAAATTGTATTTGTGTCCCAGGAGTTTGAGTACGGAGCTAATATAAATAAACACCCTTGTAACACCAGGCAAAAAAACTAAAAATGCATAAATTGGTTTACTTTAAATGTTAAACAATTAATTTAAGACATGAAAATTCATTTTTAGAAGACGTATTTTATATTTTCTGATAAAAATTTGGGTAAAATAATCTCTGAGTCTATACTTTAATTTGACTTCATTGAACCTGTGTCGATTTTTTCATATTTATTAGGTTAGTTGTATAGGAATACCTTAGCAAAACGTTTGAAAATTAAGTTTTGGAGTACATATATGCCACACAATAAATCAAATTAGTTCGTGTCGTTTATGAAAAGATTTAGTACAATATTGAAAAATAATTGGTGCTATCTACTTTTCATCAGTACAATATTAATTTTTATTAAGAGACAACCGGAGATAAACGACCCTTTTGTGTCTGTGATGTATCACGACCGCGTATGGCTTCTCCACTCGTGACAGCTGCTTTTTTTCTCCCCTTCCCTTCAAAGTCGATGGGTAACTGTGACGTATTCTTGGAAGATGAAGACAAAGCAGCGAAGAGGAACACACTTATTTTCCGAGCAGAAACGTCTCCGTAGGGGATCACAGACACCTGAGGAAACACGCGAAAGGAGGAGCTTCTGCAATCACACGCTCTTGTTCCGCCACAAGAAGCTCATTAATGTGGTTGCATTCGTAAACAGTAGCAATCACCCAGACTCCATTACGCCCCGTGGTGCTTCAAATTGTCTCGAAGTCACCCGGTTTCTGGTTCCGTCTGCAAATTGCTTCCATTTCTATACGTTAATTTTGCAATAAAATTCGTTTACTTGCAAGAAAAGTTCTTTTAAAGTAAATCTAACTCTGAAAAATTATGCTAATTATGACAATTATAAACACTGTAAACATTTTATATTGATAATTGTTAAAAAATGGACATAAAAAGTCACTTTTCTTAGTCACGGGTGAAGGTCTAATTCACTGTAGTACTTTATGTATATGTCTGTGTCAAACATTTCATCTCTAATTACGTAAGACAAATTAAATGTTATATTTCTTGACTAGTTAACTCAGTACTACTGATAAAATTTTACAATCCCCAGTCAATTAAAATACAATTACCTTAAAAACCTTAAAACAGATTTCATTTGTAATGCAAAGACTAGAAAAAACCGTATATTATTAAAATTTAATTTATTTAATTATAATAAACATTTTTTGGAATTAAATAACACGAAGCTCTATAAATGTTAATTGATCAATTTTTTCAAATATTTTGAAAAGTTAAATTAATTGTAACAGTTTTTATGAGTATACTTATTTCCAAGTTAAAATTGGTGACGTTTCGTTCCCGTTTTCGAGTTGTACGGACATAAAAATTTAGCAATTCAGGGTCTTCACCGTACGATTTTCTTTCGACCGAGGTAGTCATGGATATTGCTTGATAAATTGCCTGAGGAGCGAGTTTCATCATCTGCCATTCTGCGACCTCGTTTAAATTAATTCATCCAGAAGTAAATGGTCTTCAATGCTAGTGCACATGATGTTAGTCAAATTTAGTTTTGTATTGCGCAGTTGTCCAACACTTCATATAAAAGTACTTATTGACAGGTCAAAGTTCCGTGTTACTACATTGTCTCCATCTGATTACACAAAGGTTGCCAACCATAAATTATGACTGGCATACTTTGAAACTATCATGTTAACCAACAAAGGGGGGGAAAGTGTAAAATATCCCACACCTTCATAAAAATTTACCAACATTTTCGAACAATCCTCGTGTAGAGTCCCATATATAATCCAGTGCTACAAAAAAAAGAGATATTATGGATAAAGGAATTCCTAAAGTGTGAAAAATAGTGGTATCGGATCTTGTGGTCGACCTGGACTAGTTCAACCGCAGTCTCGAAACGATTTCAAGTGAATTCGATCATAGGCTTTCTGTTCATTTCCCTGTTAGTTACTTAACAATCTTCTATTCCTTTCTCAATTTCTACATTGTGTAATATTGCCTGTAAGTATACAAATATAGTTAAAAACTACATATCTGTGTTTTAATGGTAAAATTTCCAACATTCCGATTCTTACCTGATCAGACTCTATCCTGACTTGTCTTGCATCTTTACAGACCTTTTAGATAATCCTTACATCTCATTTCCTTTCTACATTCCGAACCAGCATCGATTGAAATGTCAAGGCCAGACTATATAACTTCGAGAAAACTGAGGAGTCTCAGGCGAACACTAATTTCAGAATACTTGACAGTGAACCTAACTATAATGCTATATTCATCTCTGAAATCATTAATGTCATGATCAGTAAGCTAATTTTAAGTATTGGTATTCTTTATTATTTTAGCCTGTATCTGGCCATAGGAGCTCATAAACCTTTACTTCTTTCATAAGGAAGCCAATCTGGTTTGTTACGCTCAGCTTTGTTAGTCGAGAGAGGACGACGACCCAGAGCGCTTCCCCTTCAGCTCTTTGTTATATACCCATTCACGATTCCCTGCGCATATCCAGGGCACACTTTGAAACATGTTTCCGTAGTGTATTGCACTGATATGACTGTTTACCTCTCCACACCTCAACCCCCCTTCCCCTTCCCCGTCCCCGAAAACTCTCTCTCCCTGTACGCAATATCTAGCGATCACATCTATGGTAATCTGCGATTAAAGCGCAGAATATGAAGCATATATAAATAACGATTATCGTCGTAATATCTGCAATCAGAGTCCTCTGGTCTCCCGATATTTATGCGCCCGATAATCGTATCCATGCGATATCGTGATTCATGAGGAAAGGCTGCTCGCCTGCAAAATATAGCAGCACCTAACCGGAATTAATGAACAGTAATGAAGGATTGCGTAATAATTCGCAGCGCTTCGAATCGCTCCTATTGAATTTATACATAGCAATTTTCAGACAAAAACTTTCGTTATTATAATTTATCACCAATGATCTTATTTGATTAATAAATATTTCTCCATTATAAATCATGTTTAACGTATTAGTTATTTCATCTACATAAAACAGATTATTTCATAAGTCAAAAATGTACTTTCTGCATATGTTATAAACGTTCAGAATAATTTATAAAGTATAATTACAAACTTCAATTGTGAATAATATTGGTGTTATATTTTACTTAAATAATTAAAATAAGAAACAAAGGGATGCATAATAAATAAAAATATTTATTCATATAGTATAATAAAATTGCCAATATAAAATTAAAATAAATATTATTAATGAAAAAAACTGAATTTTTCTGACGTATTTTGAGAGTAATTTTGATTAACTGTTTCTGTGGTTCATATTTCTTGTGGTAATCAGTCCTAAGACTCGTTTCATACAACCATTCATGCTTAACTATCCTGTGCAAGCCTTTTCATTTATATATAGGTTCCACATCCCGCATTCTCCCTAATCTGCTTAGCGTTCGCAACCTTGTACTTCCTCTTCTGTTCTTACACCATTATATAATTATATAAGACTCTCACGGTCTATTAATCCATTAATTCTCTTTGTCTAAGTTGTCCAAATGGTTCTTTATTCTCTTCATAACTTCCTGGTTAGTTACTCAATCCAACCATCTGATTTTTAGCATTCTCCTACAGCACAATATTTCAAATGCCTCTATTCTTCTTCAGTCTGCAATTCCTATCGTCCACGTTTCGAACCCATGATCTGAGGTTTAGGTGAGAGTAAACTTTAGAGGAATGAAAAAACGTCGTCCTAGATTAGTTTCGTGGCCTTTGGCTGAGCTTCAATTGAAACCATTCTTCATTCTTTAAATGAGAGAAAAATTTAAATGATGCAGGTAATAATTTTTTTATTTGGCAACTGTATTATACTAATAAGTTAGCTGATGCTTTCGCGGTGCAGTTGATGCAGAAATAGTTCTCGGGTTTCCACTCGGGTGCAGGCGCGATGAAAACGCGACGTTTCGACGACCATAACATGAAGATCGGAAATATACCTGGATAAATTCCATCTCAGACTGTAAATTAACCAACACATTTCCGCTCATTAAAGTTTATAATTTTCATTCAACATTATTCATTTATATTTGAAGTATTGAACTCAGTAAACCTTGCCTTCGTTTAGGTTCCCCCCTTTTCATTTTTCGTTAAATCGTGCAGAAACAGACGACGTGTCTTTTTTCGTGTGTCCATGTAACGAAGCACTTCAACTTGAAGACGTTTTAACGAGTGCTACTTGAACTGGAATTTTTTTTCATCCGTTAAAGTGTTGCAAAAAAGTTTGTTTCTACAAACCCTCGTTTATTCCGAGTAAAGTCACCATTGTTATTTTTACAATCAAATCATGCTTCCTGAAAGAGACGGCGAAAATTTTTTTCGATCTGTACGGCAAGCGTTAAATAATCTTTGCTCAGTTGAAGTAAAAAATTATTGAATATGTTTTATTTTTGTTATAAAATATATGTATAAATAAATGACTTTAATTAGTCGTGGTGTAAGAATACCTCTTTGAAATACTTAAATATGGTTGATACTGTTCTCATCGGAACACAGTTTGAATAAGACTCAAATATTTAGAGAGATAATGTTTAATATACTTAACGATTTAAAAATATTTACTGTGAGGCGGGTTTAAACATTGTGAGACTAACTTTAAACATGTAAACAATTTTATATATAATATTCTCAAAATCAAAATTTTTTTAAGTGTACATTCGACTGATGTTAGACAGTTTTATATGTCAGTTTCAAAATACGCAACAAAAGAACCTTATAAAGTGACTGAGTGAGTATATATACTGTATATGGTGCACAATTAACCCCAATAAACTTAATTGGGTGATGAATGTGGATTTAAATCAAATTAGGTTATATTTGTAACTTTTTAAGTGTAAATATTTATCACGTGTGATAGTCTAACTGTTTTAGAAGAAGTCCCCATGGGGGACAGAAATTAAGGAACGAACAATTTATGACGAAATTCTAATATGGTAATAAAAGCAAATAGTATCAATGTATTACAGCAGATAAGAAACTTAATTGCTGCAAAGTAAAACTAGTAAGTACATTTCACGAAACCAATATATGGAAACATGTTATTCCGTAAGAAAAATTGTTTTATTAACCATTACCTTGAGTTTATTCTTGATTATTACAGTGTATATTCATGAAAATACATCCAACAGGTATTTATATTGGAAATGTCGAATAAATTCAGGACAAAGGTTATGGAATTCTTTTACAATATTTATTTTGAAATACTATAAAACAACACCAACTCGCAGGACGTAGAGCAGAGCCGCGGGTCGTATTTATTGTATGACGTACTCTTGCAGGAACATTTCTGTTCCAAACTACCGAGGTAGAAATTATTTTCTGCTGAAGTGTATGATTAAATTGTGTCGGCATTAACCACTCGGCGAGACTTCTGTAGGCCTCCCCAATGTAATAATTTCATGGGTTTCGCGCTTCATTCTAGTCGAAAAGCGTTAGGCCCACCAACATTCCAGGCCAAGTCTAGAGGCACGTTAAGGATATAAATACAAGGTTGTATAGGACTGAGCTTTTCATAAAGTTCAGATAATCACTTATAATAATTGATCAAGACATAGGAGAGAAAAGTACTGAATTTATTAAAAAAACTGAATGGTTAAAAGGACTGTTGTCTGAAGAATTATAAAACTTATTCTTTAAAAAAACAAAGTTTCGTCCCTAAGTTTAAATTTTTTAGTAATTGTATTGTACATATATTACATGTTTACTAGGAAAGCGATCGTCACTCTCCAATTACGATTGTTTATTCCATCTACCCTTATTAAAATATTTCATTTCTTTAACTCAGTATTTCTATACTTCAGTTAGGTACATTGTTTAAATTTATTTAAATGCTGGTCCATTAAGTTTCGTAAAAAACTATTGTTACTACCGCGTTTTATAATTTAAGTTTCTCTGACTCATTTTAATGTTACAATATTGTAAAAAATTACCTAAATCAATTAATGTATTTCAGAAACTGTGCCTAAATATAAGCGCCCCTTTTGAATGCCACATGCAACACTTTAGGATTTCCAACGGGTAGATCTCTGTTGTCAGCTTTACTCAATCTGATTATTAACATGTATCTATTGTCATTATTATAAAATATTACGTATTATTGAACATAAAAATATGTAACGGTGGTCCAGAGAATTTAAAACTGCAGGTGTCGTTTCCTAATTACCTTTTGGTATTCGTTGTGAACCTCTGTAAATCAACGGTAGATAATTAAAATCTCTTCGTCTAGTAAATATGTATTTCTTTATCCGAAAATATGTTTGGGTATCGAAATTAGTTTGCTGATTGAATATTTTAAACGCTGAATATTTTTAATGTCCTGAATGGTTTTAAGGAACATTATTGCTATAAGAATTTTTATTTGCTTTGGTACAGTTAGTAAATTTTTGAGGAAACGTTTATTGGTAGATACGTGCCAATGTTTGAAACCCATAACGCATAGTACAATGTTGTGTTTGCACTAGTCTCCAGATTGCCTGGGATGATTCAACCAAGCTACTACCCTTTTGTGGCAATATGTTAAGCCGCAGGCATTCCACCACCCACTCTCTGAATGCCACATCATTGGCCTGAAATTACCCATAAGGAAATGCTGCTGCTACTGGAGAATCCAGAGGGACGGTAAATTTCAAGTAAAAAGTTGGTTCCTTGCTCAATATTAACAACTCATCTCTCTTCAAAGTTTAACATTTTTTAATATTTCGTGAATTACACACAAGAAAATGTAAACGAATAATAATTTAGTCAAATATGAGGTGGCATAAAAATCATGATTAACAGAGAACGTGAGATGAAATATTATTTGAACGTCAAAAATATCCTGGGATAATATATAAAAAATGCAGCCAATTCGTCCTCAATAATTTTAATTAATATTTATTTGATATAATAACAACGTTTCCTCCATGTATTTGTGAACTACCTCAAGTAAAGTTTTGAACAAATAAAACTATTAAACAAGTGGATACTTCTGCGTAATAGTTTCATAATTTTAAAAATTACCTGAAGTTGAAAACTATGAACGAAACGAAAGTTCTCTTGTCGAAATAATATTAATTGAAACCTTTTGTTGTCAAATTGGCTGTATTATTTATTTATACTGAATTTCAGACTATTGATTTGTTTTTATATTCTAACCCAATGTTCGTAAAAATTTATGCACCTAAATTGAGGGTTAAAATCAGAATTTTAGATCATTTCGGTTAATCCCACTTAAATGTATTATAACAATTATAACAATTTTGAACTCAAAGATTAGCCAAAAATTAGGAATGAAATAATTTTATTTGGAAACGTTTCTGCCCGCTTCCCCAAGTTTTGGGATTGTCTCAGTTCTTTCTATAAAAATGTATACAATTAAATATTTAATATTCAATTGAGGTAATTACATAAAAAAGGAAGTTACGGTTCCGTTATTAATGACATCTAATTTACTCGGGACTGGACTGTTGGCTGCACTTTAGTGACACGCCGACAAAAGACTATATTATTGTGGTCCGCTCTACGGGGCGAAAAAGTCCAACACGTTAAAATCTTAGTAGCCAAAAGTGTAATTTTGAGGTGTTAATGACCACTCCCTGACGATTATTTAGACTCATCGCTTAAAATAAAGTTATTTTGTGTTAATAAAATATGGTAGTCATTCAACAAAAATACTCTGTAGCCCAAACAATCTAAATAAATCTGTAATCGATCACAGAGCATAAGCGAAGAACGAAAAATTGGCACTGTCCTGCCTATTACAAAATTTTATGTGTAAAGAACTGAGGATGTCCTGAAACGTTTCCAAATAAAATTATTTCATTTCTGTCCTTTCACAATTATTTGAGTTTTACGCATAAAATATTAAGTCGGATTTACTCAATTGATTTATTTATTTGTTTGTTTTATACTCTTGAACACTTAAGTCCGTCAATCATGTCAGCTTTCTTGTTAATGTAAATTGTATTTCTAATCTCATATTAAGGAAACACATATTTGTTGTAGGTTTTGAGGGAAGTTAGAATTGATAGAACTTATGAGATTTGGAAATTTTTATTCTTTTAGTTATTAAGATGAACTTTTCTTTAGTTGTAAATGTTAAGGCTTACTTACTTTTTATCCACCTAGTTAATTAGCAAGGAATTATTATCTAGTAGCCAAATTTAGAAAAAAAATAATGGAAAATTTAGATCGGTTCCAGATCTCAAACCAGAGTCTCCCGCTTTCTAGGCACGCAGTCTACCACTGAGCTGGTCCGAGTCGACGTCCAAGGACAAATTAAACAACCCTCCACTGCTGTAAACCTAAGTGAGGCATACCTACAATTCAGCATTAACATTCTTCACAACCTAATTTATAGAAACTCAGTGAAGAATATACATCGTGTAAATTTATCAAATGTGAATGTAATTCAAGTCAAAGGAATTAGACATGATTGAATTGAAGCTTAAGTAATGAACGTATAGGAAAATTTGTAAAGACAAGAATGGATAATTGTCGACCGGACTAGGACTCGAACCCAGGACCTCCCGACATTCCCCATACATAAGCTTCAATTAAATCAGTCCTAATTTCCATCGAGTAGCCCTCAAATGTCGTACGCTTCTGGGATCTTAATCACTGCCGATGGTAGCATAAAGCATTTGACTCAACGATGAATCTTCAATGCCATGCTTTAAATGCCGACAATATTTTCTTTGTGAGAGGGGAATCGGTTGTGTAGTCTGCGAGCAAAGCTAGGCAGCTACCTCCCTATTAAAGAATTAATTTTGAAATTCATGCCAGTGCGGCAGCGGCGGCAGTTATTTTATGCTTACACTCGAGGAAAACATTCCTTAATGAGCTCGACAACGTACGGCGCGCTCTGCTTGTTTCGTTTGTGTACTGCTAGCAGTGCAGGGAAATGACGTCGGTATTTTTTTACATGTTTGTGCACAACTGTGCTTTAGTTCTTTCCTCCCAACCCCATCCACAACCTTCCAATCTCCCTTTCCTCCCCCCGCCCCTTCGTAAAGCTATTCACCGGAGCGTGGGGCTGTCTCTCCCACCCGACTCCCCCCCTCTCTTTTTTTACGGCAGACTCCACAGGAATTCGTTCAAAGGACGCGAGACTGTGAAGTAGCTCTTCATTAATGACGTCGTCTGTGATACGCACTGTAGTTCTGACGTCACATAGGATAGGCGCGTTAGAGGCACATTAGAGACACACGCGGCTCCTGTGTTCAACAAATATGCGCTAATTAACAACCATGGCAAAGGAGAATTTTCTTAAGCCGTAGCTTTCTGACGGAGATGAAGTTTAAAGATAAGGGTTCCATTACAACAACTACCAAACTTTTCTTTCCGAGTAATGAATGGGAAATGAAACACGACAGCGACGTCTTGAAAAGAATTTCATTGAGCTCATAGCTGCTACATAAAAATGAATACTAATAACTACTTAAAAATTCTTGAAAAATTAAATCAACCTCAACACTAAAGAAATAATACAGTATCTTCATTAAATTAAAATACCAGTCAAACCAATAATATTATACTTTTATTATGATCCCATTAACTATGGCCATAAAAGTTTCGTAGCATCCACCGTCACATGTTTATCAAATTTTACGCTGAAACTTGAGTTTTCAAATTACCTGTATACAACCAAAGCAATCTTTCGACCTCGAAGAACTTCTCAACAGACTAAGAAAGTGGTGAATTGACTCAATAGCTGATTAATAGTTAATTGATGGAAGTCATATAGTCAAAGATGTAATAAATCTAATTAAGCTTCCTAAGGAAGTTACCAGCATTACTTAGATTAATATATGATAGAACGTTAAATGTGTTAAAAGTAATGCAATCTGCATAACAATTTGTGCTATTTTTATATAGTTGTTTGAATCAAATAAGGACTGCAGACTTCGAAATAACTACAAAGAAAGGAAAAATTAGACTAAAATTTAAACGATAGAGTATTTCATTAAAAATAATTTTCACTTACTAAATCATAGTAGGATATCTATAAATTTTGATTTCTTGCTTTATTATCGAACCATATAATGATAAGCTCTACGTAGGATAATTATTACACAATCATTTTCGTGGATTAATTGTTTTATAAGTCGCTTCTTATAGTTCCGCAGATTTTATCCCAGGTTCTTTCTGGATAAAATCCTCTTTATGGTTCTGCATTTTTTCCCCAAGGATTAGCGCCTGCTGTCGAAAGCGAGGGACGGTCGAATATGTTTGACTAAAGTATTAGTCCATGTTTCATGTATCCGCCAAAACAAAGCGTGCCTAAGGGAAGCGAACGTTCTGAAGCTAATATTTTTTCTATACGGGGTTTATGAAAAGAGAAGTAAGGATCAAGAGTATGTAGAAACCATGAATATGGAGATGAAAGCATAAGGAAGAACAGATCAAAATAAATGAAAGGAATAGAGAACCTGAAACAGAAGCTGGAGACCAAAATTCAATGTTATTTTGGTGCCAAGAAAGTACAGAATAAAAAATTGGGGATAGTTTGGTGACAAACCATTTAATTTTCCTCCTCCGACTCTTTATTACATAAGCAAAATGAATTAATTCAAGGATAGTGTTATTATAACAAGCTTTCATAATTTACCTTAATTTTTTTGCTGGAATATTTGACACAGGAAACCTTTTTCTCTATTTAATTTATTTCTGAAAAATAGAAACTGCCTTGAATCCGAATCAATTGTGCCGTATATATATATATATATATATATATATATATATTCATAATAATTCTTATTCAAGTGATTTCATCCTTCCGTTTATAAATTTTGAATTTTTATATATGTTATCCTAACGGTACTTTTTTTCAAAAATTGTAAAATTCGCTCAACACAAACAAAATATAATCTAAATAAGGGTAAAAATAGCTAAGGGATTTTAGAAACAAATATAATGTTTAAGGGATGATGAAACATACTTGAAACCCTGTTGCAGTCCTCTTATCATATATCTTTATTACATTCAGAAACTGAATATAATACAGACTGAAAAAGCAACAGGGTTTTAATTAGAAGTTGTTTGACATATATATATATATATATATTACATTAATAATAAATAATTTTCTAAACTTTCCTGGAAATATTTATATAAAACAAGCTTACACAGAATATATAACATAAAAAAAATTAATTTTATAAATTACTTTATTTTTAAATAAATGGTATCCACTTTCTCTACACAAAATAATAATTTTCGATATAACTGTGTGTTTGTTTCCTCGTATTTCTGCTTTTATTAAGTGTATACTTAAATCACAGGGGAACATTTACTTTGAAGTAAGTCAAAAATTGATATTCTCATAATTACCTAAAATATTATTACCTCCACGTGAGTATGAATTGCCTACCTTCTGTGTTCTAGTAGCTAGCGTTGCCGCCTCAAAACCTAATGGTCCATGATTCGAATCCAGGCTTGGGCTTTTATGTTTGTGGCGTCATGATCATTAAGACTGGGATTAAGACTGCTGGATACGCTGACCATGCAACACTCCAAATGTTGATGATGAATGTCCAGGTTAGCCAAGTCCCTCAATGGGCTGTAGACCTTCAATGATATGAATTTAAACAATCGCTCGAGTGGATACAGTTTCTTCCTGTAAAACATCACTCGGGAGCAACGATAAAAAATTAGTTCAGCTCTAGTTTAAATCCTAAATTATTACCATCTAACGACAAACTAGAATGTACGGTTGCAATAGTTACTGCTGTAAGTCCGAAAGTAATTTTTTTAGTCGTTGTGATCTAATTTATTTGCAGTTTCTATTGAACGTATGTCATGGTCAGTTATTTGGAAGCATGAGGCTAGGAGTTGCCATTTACGATGTTTGATAGTTATTCCAAATTCTGAGATTTAACTTTGGTTGTCTGTCTGTGATGTGCTGCCACCCGACATCCCGTCTCCTCGAATTTACGTCGTGAATCTGTATTACTAAATGTATAATTAGCATTCCTAATTGCGGGGAGGAGGGGGGGTTGGAAGTCGTAGGCACCAAACTACTGACACTAATGGAGAACCACTTCATTTAGCACCGGCATTAATTATTCAACGAAGCTTGTACACGCCCTCAGGGGTGTGGGGGAGGAAAGGTAGGTGCCGCTTAAAGTGGCCTGCTCACTCATTAAAGTTTTCCTTAAAAGTGAATTATTATAACTGGGGGCTTGTCGGCCTTCATCTGTGGAAAGCTTCTACTCTTTTGCGAATGGGTAGAGCTGGAGCTGGGTTTGGGTTGGGTTGCATTGCATTGGGAGAACCGTTGCGTAATTTGAGCTCAGCACGTACAAAAGCAATTAAGGCGTCCGTCCGTTCAACGTGAACGAAAGGGCTTGGAGATGAGGTAAATTGATCTCAAAAGCTGATGAACACTTATTTGATGGAAATTATACAAGCAAATATTACGGCAAGAAAGATGAAATTCATCTAATTAAGCTACGGGGAGTCTGTGCTCCTAAGGAAGTGAGTCTACAGCTACGCCACTACGCAGTTTAATATATTTGCAAAGTTCAAACGATATTTCGTAAAAGAAGGACTTTCATGTCTTTGAATTATTACTTACCTTATAAATATTATATTTTCTCTTTCACACCGTTCAATTTAAACCTAAAATTGTAATATAATAATTTCAACTCCTGAAATTTATATTAATTTCCTTTAACTATAACGTAATGAGAACTATACTGAAAAAAATAATAGTTAAGATTATCTCGTATAATAGCAAGAAACTGTACTTTATACAACACTACACTTTGCTTCTTGTCCTTAGATTGGTCTGATACAAATCGCCATACTAACTTATTCTTTGCAAGCCTTTTTATTTCCACATAGCTACCACATCGTACCTAATTTACTCAGCGTATTCCATCCTTGAACTATCTCTCCTGTTCTTACCCCACAAAATTCCCTCTAATGCTAAATTTACGAGATCATCATGACTAAAAATTGTGACCTATTAATCTCTCCTCTTGGTCACAAACCTCCATATTGTACCCTCTTCTCTCATTCTGCTTTTATCATTCTGGTTAGTAACTCTATCTACCGGTCTGATTTTCAGCACAGTTCTGTAGCATCACATTCCAAAAACCTATATTCTTTTCATTTCTGCAACCTCAAGCATTTACGTTTCGCACGCCATACTCAATACGAATATTTTTATTAATGATTTATTAAGAATCATATTACTAAGTTCCTTTTTCCCATAAACATCTCTTGCCTGTGCCAATCTAGTTCAGTTATTATGCTGCCCAAGTAGCAAAATTCCTTAACTTCCTTCAAATTATTCCTTTTCAATCTAAAACTCTTTGTTAATCCACTGTTTTCTATACTACGCCCAATCACCTAGCTTTTTCCTCCATTAATACTCACGTTTCATTCACTCTTTCCCTTAGATCACGTTCATCGCATTTATTATGGTTTTCAAATCTTCTTCTGACATCCCTAATTCCATTATGTCGTCCGGGCTGTGTGATTTCCTTTCCAGACTCCATTTTATATTTCATCATTGCATCTTCTATATAAGTTAAAGAACATTGCTGCAATACTGTATGTTTTATTCGCTTCTTGATTTCTGCAATATTTTTTTGCCGTTTAAATCTAATCACTGCTGACAGCCTTCTTTGAAGTGAATAACATGATTCCCATTATTTGATATTGTAAATAGTTATTACAATTCTATATTATTCGTCATATGTTCTGCATGCTCCAGTTCAAAAAATTTTCTGGTTATAAATTACCTTAATATCCGCAAAATTTTAATTATGTTTCACTGTGTCAAATGAGTATTTATCGTTATACCCTTTGATTCGAGTATTTATATTTGCAACGAATTTAAATTAGCACTAAATCAAATGAACTCCACACGAATAATTATCTACAAATTAATTGATACTGCAATAAAAGTTTCGGAAATACATCGATTAGTTTACATTTAACATCCATTTATAGGCTAATGTGGACCGAATAGATGAATTTGTGTTTGAAATGGAACCAGCTGATTTTATAAACAAATATGAATGTAGAAAATAAATTTTCTGGTATTATGCAAATAAAATAAAATACGACAGTATATATTAGAAAACAAATTTTATTACCATTTATATAGTAGAAAAACAACGTTTCATCACACTCAGTGATGGTTTTAATTGAAAAATAAGTTTACCTTGAACAAAATATAAAAAATCTTGAGATGACTGAAATTTGAATGCGAATTATTTACGAATGGTATGAAGGAAAATTGAGACTGAGAGAAATCATTTATGGACAAAATTAACATAGGTTCCGTGACAGAAATTTGAGAACTCTTGATGCCTCATACATCAGCAGTAATATCTCCTTCAAGAAGGTCACTATAGTCAAAATGTTTCCATCTTAAGTGCTTGTTACTTTGCCATATAATTTAGTAAATGTAATGACTTAAAATAATAGAGGAAAATATTTTTTTAAGGCAGCGTTGAAACTGAAAGAAGATACGTTTATTGCAGTTCAAAAAATTGTTACAATGATATTACTAGTATTTGGCTGAAATGTTATATTTTTTGAGTGGAGAAAACAGTCGCTTCAAATTTTAATTTGGAATCTGGTGGTGGGTTTTCATGCCGTGATGGTGGTTGGCAAACCTGGTGAGGTTTTCACACGTTAATTTGAAATGTATTGCTCGTATTGTTTTTCTGTATTTCTAATTTTGCTATGAAAATATTTGGGCAATGCTCTACTCAATTCCCAGGAGCATGTTAACGTTGTTAGTTTTGCGTGAAATAAAAAATAATAATTAGACATTTTGTTGAAAAATAAACACATAAGAAGATGAGTGGGTAATAGAAAACAGTATTTTTTTCATCTGGTAAGTCATGTGATTTAAAATGGCCAGTGAAAATAAATTGAACTTAGCTCATGAATATTCTGCGACTAACACAACAAACTATGGGTAAGTTAATTGGGAGTAGATACAAAGGTCATTGAACGCTACGTCAGAAAGTTTCATTGGAACGACAGACGTATCGAATATAGACACAAATATAAATTGACTGAGGCCAGAAATAAAGTTCTTCAATTAGGAAGACCTCTATTCCAGGAAATATATGTTTGTCTCTTACCCTCTCACTGGAAGCAGTTACAGAGGCGACCAGGCGAAGCAGCACAATCGCTTGCAAGCGAAAACAAGTAGACTGGAGATATCGATTTCCACTGGGATGACCGAGGATCGACGCTTGGATGGGATGAGGTGCAAAGGGATACGAAAGTTGTGTACGTCGTCTCAATAGAGACCAGATTTTTGTGTCGTCGGGGAAAATCTCTGAAAGAAAAACGTATGCTTTTATGCTTTAGACAGGAGACATTCCACTGAAAATGGAAACGGAAACTCAGAAAATCAATGTGAGGAATGACATAATTTAATTCTCTGTGTGTTTGTGCATTTCCTGGTATATAACTCAGAAACCGGCTGCCTTAACGATGCGTCTGTTTATTTCTACCGGATCCTCCATTAAATTCGCTGATTATTCCTAATTCATTTCGATCATTAAACATGTGTCTTCTTATTTCTTCTGACTCATCCATATGAAATAGATTTAGAATCTATTTAGTTAAAAATAGTAGATTTAATGGAAGCAAAAGTTTGATATTCATTTCGATTGCCCAAAGTGTATTTTATATGGTTGCCATGCGTCTTTTTCAATATGTTACGGCTATAGAATTATTAGGTAACATTAACCTTCAACTGAATTAAACAAAAAATAAATATTAAGTATTTGTGTTCATATAATTTGTAGAAATCTATAACTTACCACATACAAGAGAAGTATTATTTGCAAAAGAAGAACTTCAATCACGTTAAACTAAATAATAAACATTAATTAAACGTAATTGTTAATATGGAAAACTTGTTTGAAGCGTACTCTCGGTAACATGGTTTCTTTGACGAAGCTAAAGCCGAGCGTTTCCGTGGTGCCGAGAGTTTCACGAAGATCGTTCCTCAGGGCTAGTGATAGTAAAATAGACCTATATTCGTGTAAAATAAAGGGAAATTTATTTCCGAAATAACGCATACATACAAACTTAATAATTGTATGCGCATTTTACAGTGAAAAATCCAGTGTAACTGTACGATATGACGTCACGACCCGTCACCATGTTGCGTTTGCACCCTGCTTTAGTATTTCGTCAACATAACATCAAATCACTACATTATATATTACATCGCCCTCATAAATTGTCTTGATATTTTCTGTACAGTTGCAAAACCCATCGCAAAAGAGAATTCCTAAAAAAAAATATAAATAACGTTTAGACATTTCGATCCATAAAGCTGTTTCATTGATTCTCATTTACCACATACAACCTTTTCATCGGGTTTTCTTCCTCAAACCACAACGGATTTTCAGAATACCTGTAATCTCTTTTTCACAAAGTCACAATTAGTCACAAACGTAACTGAGATGAAGCTGAATGATTATTATCTTAAATAAACGACAGCGTTAGCTGAAAATTTCAACTTACAGACTTGTCGAAACTTTAAATTAGATATTATTATATTACTTTTTCCAATTTAGAAGGAAATGGGAACGCACTCGGGAGCAAACAGCTATATTTAAGCCATTTAGAGATTTGTGAATCTTCCCAGCTTTCAATTGCGTAAAAAATAAAGAATACACGAAAAAGACCATTTAATTTGCCATAAATAAAATTATATTTTAAATACAATACTAATATATGGTTCTAATGCATGAGGTATAGTGCCGTGGGATCCTTGGTACTTGTCTCACGAGTTTCCGATAACGGTAGAGAAGAATGTTGAGGAAGAGCAGCATTTCTTTGTCTCGACCGGTTTAATGTTACAACAACTGATTAATTATAAAATCTTCAGAAGAGATTAGTAAGACAAGTAATAAAATTAATTCACGCTATAAATATTTCACCAAATATATAAATGTGAATCATGGAAGCTATAGATTCAATAAATTCAGTCTCAATTCGTCCCAGGGCGTTGCTGCAGCAATATTTTAATTAAGTGAGAAAGTCATGAAAGTTAGGGGGTGAAATGTTTTAAATTTAAATTCTTCTATTTCTGAATCTAGACAATACGTTGCATTTTATGAATAATATTAAGTCACATTAATCTAATTACTTTTCTTACAATTCAGTCTGTCTTCATTTTCCTTTTAAAATAAATTTAACAAATCCACACTAGCGCCTAATAACTTCAAGATATTACTGTGTACTTTCCTCTGTACCAGATGAAATGATCCTCAATTTTAACGTAACTTTTAAATAACCAGGTAACCAACAGGCAACAGTAAATGCGTCTCAAGTAAGATATAAATTATATTCATCTAGGCAACAAAACTTTGGAGAGGTTTATTGTTGAAATATGTAAAGCAATTTCCAGCATCTGTTGCTGACAGTTTTCCTGTGACATTTCTGTTGTATTAAGAAATGTCTTTCATATTCTCCCCCTTCTCTTTTTCCCCTCCCCCACTTGCTGTGATATTTCCTGAAAGTCGCTTTAGTCTTTATTCTATTTTGGCAGTGAGATCTCGATATGTGTCGCGAGTAAACAAATTGAATGTAACGTAAAGCGATATTGAATTTCCAGAAGTCATAAAATCAGTCTTAAGGTACTATTAATAAAAAAGTTGACGTTGGAAGGCATAATGATGAATCTCGGCCAGATAAGAGAATAATATATTCAATTAAATATTTCACATAAAATTTATTAATCAGTACTGTAATATTAGCAAAAATTCGAATTTATTTTACCTGAATGGAGCTGTAGAAAATTTGTTAATCACTCATACCCATTTTAAATATTGTAACTATTTACGACGCTTATTTTAAAGTGACGTTAAGACATCTTCAGCTTTAATTGTGATGTAAATCGGTTCATTAATAGCGTCTGCCACTTATAACAAGCAATTAAGCCCCTACTTCAAACAAGTGTTTAAATATAACCAGTTATCAGAATAAGCAAATGGTTGTTGATGAAGAAAATAATAACATACACTGAAGTGTTTGAGAAATATACAGCATTGGATTGCAATCATATCGAGAGGCTTGTCGATTTCCAATGTCATTTTCACATTACGTAAGCAAAATAAACGAGGAAATAAATCCAAGTCACACAGATTCTGACTCATTAAGTTAGGAACAAAAGTCTTGTAGTAGTGTACTTAAACATATTGTTAGATATGTATGTAGGAGAACACTATTATCTCGTAAAAAATTACTGAACAAATGAATTGCAACGTTCAGGAATTAATTTAACTATCATTCCGTTCTGACACCTATAGCTAGATACATCTTCATAAACTACTATTTATTTTCTTATCAAACGGAAAAATGTTCAAGTACACATTTATTGCTTTCATAATTATCGGCTAAAATTTAAATTTAAAATTAAATTTAGTTTCTTAAATCACTGCTATTTAACTGACAGTTAACAATTAATAACGTACAATTGGTGATTTTTGTAAAATAATACTTGATTTTTTTATCAAAGTCTATTAAATATTACTTATTCTAGAAAAGGGTTACCTTATGAGCACGTAATGATAAAAATTTATTTTTGAAGTATATCTCAATTTAACTGTAAAAATGGACTTTAAAATAGTATTTTTCACTCATCAGTTGCAAAAGTATAACAAATTTATCTAAAGGAATATAAGAAGTAAAAATTGTTTTATGACAGTTCTTTTACCTGGACATCTTAAGATTAGTATTTTCGTGAAAGGGAAGGGATAATTAATATAATACGAATCTAAAGTGAGAAATTTATACTTTTATTAACGAAATTACAAGGTTTCATCTTCCCGTTTGACACCCTCAAGATTCTATCGACAATTACAGTTTCTGTTTGGAAAAAATATTTCTACTCTTCAGGTTTATATCTAAAGTTCAGAGGCATCTAATATCTATTCTTTTAATGAATTGGTGTCAAAAGTGAAATATATTGTAATAAATTGTATATATAATATATAAATAATGACCAATAATCGGAAATAAAAAGAGTTTAATTTCCATAACAAACGTTTCGTCCACAACTTTCGCGACCTCTTCAGTTCATTAATAAAAATGCCATAAATTATCGTGTTGGTGCTGCAAAGTCTGTGGCATATAATGTTATATAAAGAATTATATAATATCATAATAAACTATACTTTTCTGACAAAAGGCCGGCTGCTGTTTTGTATATATTCAATTTCAGCATTTTAAATAAAAAATAGATACTCTCAAAGCACTATAACTTATATTTACTATTCAAAACAATAACGTCAAAAATTGTTTAAAATCTGTTTGCGTAGTAATAATAATAAATTATCCTAAACTTAAGCTACAATCGTTTTAAATTGGTAAAAAGGAATAGCGTAAGTTAACGCGACTTCCCTAGGATTGTGACCCATAAATGCAACGTAAGTCATATTTTTAGCTGACCGTTTGTATTTATTTGAAATATAACCCCATTTTTACAAATTAATCTCGTATTTTCTCCTCAAGCGATAGAATGTCTCACGCAATATTTGAAATACAATTTCTCTTTTGGGTGCAAATCGTTCTGAACCAGCTCAATCGCTTCTCGATATCTCACAGAAGACATGATTTATAGGCACTGATAGACGGTCGGGGGAGAGGGGGAATTTCGTGAGTTTGGTATCATATGCATAGATCTTATTAGATTAAAATAAACGACGCAATTGTTCGCTCAGGGCGCAACAAAACAAAAAATCATCAAACTCGGTCGGGCACACAAATTATGGAGGGAAAATTGCCCCGCCGCAATGTTTCCTCTCTTGTTTGTTGTTAGACTGCCATCAATCGCCGTACACAATTGGCAAGAGTCCTCGGTCGATAAGGTTGCAGGGCTGCCGTGGAAGAGTGCCAAAGCGAAGAAGGGGCAATTCAAGTTGGCCACACTGGCGACTAGGTGACAGCTAGGGAATATCTCAGATCACTTCCTTCCACTGGCAGGGGGTAACTCAGCTCCTCAATAGACCATCGACAATGATTTAAGATGGAATCAAGTGAACAATCTGTCCTCTGAAGTTTGTTGTTGAATCGACTGAATTGACTGAAATATAATAGAGTTGCTGCTGCTGCTGGTTGATGCTTAACCACTAACTTTGATTTTCCCTGCATTGGTTAACCTGCTAATGTAAGGAAAACAAATTGTAGAAGGGAATTTGAGTAATTTTGGGGAAACTAAATTAAAATTCATTATATATTTAGAATGAAAAATATTTCCCTCAGTCGAAATTTATTTACGCTTTCCAGCATTATAATATGACAGCTCTTCTAATTGGATTCTAACCAAGACAAGAATGATAAGTACTGAACACAGCTATTCGTTTAACTGAAGTCAAACTCGTATTTAAAGCTTATCTTATAGCGAAAGTTCCTCTAATAACTCAAGCGGGGAAAGTTTGTTAAATTTATATTCAATTCAGCTTAAATAAGGTATTTTTTGCCAGTTAAAAGCATCGAACACCCCAAATTGAGAATTTACTGATAGTATTTTTCAGCTAAATAAAAGTCCACTTGTAAGCAAAGGCGCTCTCACTCCGACGTAGCGCAGCAGAATTATCTCCAGACAATCCGGAAATTGTCAACAGACTTTGCTGGCGGTGTTACGTTTCTACAAATTAGGTGAAACACACGAAAGAGGGGGAAGGAGAAAGAAGTGAGAAAGGTAAGCGACTGAAGGAGAACTTTTAGATTTAATAGTTGAATCATTGTTCGTCTGGAAAGTTGGCGAGAAGCGACGCAGAAGATTGGCTTGATAAACGAAACCTTGCATGTGATTATTTTACAGGTAAGCCGTCGGAATTATTTTACATCCTGGATGTTTATAAAATTAAAAGTATATTTTTTATATTTAAACATTTGGTGTATTCATATTTTTATACCATAACACGGGTAACTTGGTATAAATTATTACACTGGAGCAGTGGAAAAAAGGTATTAATGAATACAAATTTTTCGTACATTTTTTATTTCGTTTTAGTTGCTTTAAATAAATGTATAACTTAAAGTTTTAACTTAAATTGTTTTCAAATTCGTGGCATCTGTTCAACGCGGCGCCCATAATTTAAATTGTAATACAATTTCCTATTTATTAACTACATTTCCTGTCCCTTTAAAAAAGCCGCGAAACAATCTTACAATGTAAAATACCGTGAAACGAAACAAAATAACTCTCCCATAATCCGTACCAGGACCATGAAATGTTCCCTTATCCCTTCTCGTGGTGCTGCGATGTAAGCTCACAGTTTTCTCGAGTGGAAAATAAACGAATCAAGCGTCTTAAATTAAAATATTTGGAATACAATTACTAAGTATTATATAAAATAACTCATCAAATAGGGGTATTTAAATAAGATTGTCAAAATTTTTACTTTCATGTAGTTTCTGTATTTATATGATTATAATGAGAGTAATTAAAAAATTGTAATATATTGTATTTATGAAGTTTATCATTATGCTGGCAAAATATTTTAGCACCCACCATTGTTAGTGAGTTAACCAATGTGGAAGTTACTGTGTTCACCATTTTGAAGAGTCCTCGTCCTCTGTAATTAAATTTAATGACAACATTATTCATGCTATTGGTCTTCGAAAAGTTTGCTTTCTCTGGGCTCCTCATATTTCCAGTCGTAGCATAATGTTGTTTAAATTGTTTAATTTTTTCTACGTAACTGCTTAGTTTCGTGATGATATTCATAATAATTTTCATGCATCGAGTGTCAGTTTTGAAAGTTTTGCATTTTAAGTAGGGTTATAAAATAATATTCTGTCGTCACGAGCCTGTTTCGAATTTACTGAAATTCTAAAATTCATATTTTCTTTAGGAGCGATGAGTTTGTAAACAGGTTGAATATAAATCACCCACCCCGGACTCTCGCTGTTTTTTTATACCGAGCTTATGATGGTTGATAGAGGCTCCCGTCGGCTTGTCAGCTTTACCGCTACTATACCAGCCGCGGTATATTTTTGTTTAAATTGCGTGGAGTGCAAACGCTTGTTCGTGTAATGGTGGCAATCCGTGAAGCCTAAATGGATTCATCTGCGGGTCGCTTTAATGATAATAATAATGGGTGCTGCCGGTGGATGTACACTGGGGTGCGTGCGGATAGAGTGGGAGTTTGAAGATATTCAAGTATCCTGAATGCAGTTAAAAGATTAGATTTTAACCGTTTTATTTTTCAAAAAAAATTCCTGTTTATCCAAGCAATATTGAATAAGCATCTGATTGCATCTTATACGAAGGAGACATTCTATTTTCTTAAAAAATGTTCAATTATCTTATGACTTCATTTGCTAGAACAGAAATTTTCGCCATTAAGCTTTCATATTCATCTGCACATAAATATTAAAAGCCCTTATTCAATAAATTTTAAAAAATTGTTTACAATTTACGTTAAATATATCTGCTATTCTCATGTAGAACAATTTCGAAACAAACGTCAAATACATTCGGTAATACAACGAAACTTTAAGGCCCTTTCAACCTTACATAGACACCTGTTATCAGCGCCACAAGTGACAAAAAACATGGTACTATTAGACGCAAATATTAGAAATATGTCTTTCTAGTGATGCATAAAGAATAAAAATTCAATTAAATCATAATGCGGACAGGTAGGATAGGAAAGAACACTAAAAATGGTAACAAACATTATGTGCATAAATAAAATATTACTATAAAAGTCTTCCAACTATAAAAATCCCTCTTTTTTTACTACACTTTCTTTTTTATAGTACCACCATGATTATAAAATGAAAACGTTTTCTGATTTATTAGTCATAGTAATCTGTTTCTGCGAACAAAAATAGTTTTATTGTAAAACATCTGTCTGATGATTTTATATTTAACTAAATATTACTGTTTTCATTATTAACTTAGGAACATCATACATCAACCATTTCAAAGAAATTTATTTGGGAAACAGAAATAAAATTTACCCATGTAGAAATGAAGCTGACAACATAACGTTTAACAAAACGTTTCAAGTTTATGATAATTTAGTTATTTTCCCCTCCTTCGCATAGAGCACTAGCCATTAGTGTCGAATAGGAAGGAACTTGCTTACAAGATTTGGTCTAATGTTTTTACACGTTTAAGTTAATAAGTGGAAGATTTGCAGGTATCAATACTCTATTTTATTTTGATATAAAATACCATATTATTTTAGGTTATAATAATTCTCTTTACATGACAACTAATTCACTTACAAATATGTCACGAAACAATGTTTTCTTATGATATTAAATGTTCGACTTATCAGCTGAGATAAGACCTGTAGTCCTTTACTTCGGAGTAACGGAATTTTACAAATTAAATATAGAATTTTAATACAATATAATATTGTAGGCATTTGTTTTGGGACGGGAAGGACGTAGGGTTGATCGAACGTTAGCGTTATGAAAAGTAACATTAAATTTCAATGATTGGACAACCAGGATGGCAGGGTGGGATGTGTAATAATAAGAAGGGAAAAGTTCACACAGGTGACGAAGGTGATATTATAAATGTAAAATCATATACCGTTTACATCAGATAGCGTAGTAATATACGTAGGTAGCCGTGAACTAGGACCAGCGTCCTAAAAACAAACCATTTAAAGGAAGCAGAGTCGACGTGATAAATGCACCTGATCGTTAAGTCACCTGATTAGTTCATCGCACTTAGGCTAATTAATTCTAAACAAAAAAATTTGACGCATTTTATCGGTCTGTATAACAGAGAAAAATTTTGTGAAATCGAAGTAATAAGGAATTTTTTTTTGTTTACATAACCCTTACATAAGCTTTCACTATTTTTAAGTGTTTGCCTAAATTATCCAACGAACTGCTTAGCTGTAAAATACTCAGTTAGTGCAGTGCCTAAGGCGATATTTTAATATTATTAGCTAAGAATTAATTTCTTATTTAATTAAGCCTGGTAATTTGCAGAATGGATATAGATTGTAAATCAATACATGATAAATAATAAAAAATATTTTGTTTGCTTTATTTAATTGGAGTGGCAATTGGTAAGACAAAGCGCACGCGTGGGTTTTTTGATTAATCGTATATGAATATGAAATATTATAGTTTCATCTTCCGAGGCTTGGTAGGCCAATTAGAAGACTCCATCATCCGGCTCTGCAGTGTTTATTAGTTATTTACGCATGACTTCACATGCATGGAGTACGTGAAGGAGGAAGTGGGATTCTTAGAATTAAGTTTCCGTCAAGGGAATATTAAATGCGTCGGGCGTGTCGCTGGGGGTGGCAGGGAGGGATCCTGGAATTCACTTTAGGAGCTGAGTTTATCACCCGCCCCCGCGCTGTGTCAATCCCGATCGCTTCTGCCTGCCCGAGTCTTTACCGGGATTCCTTTCTATCGACCGAGCCGAGCTCTTCGTGATCTCTGCAGACCAATTCTGTCGCTAACTCGCCTCATCCGTATTCCACCCCGCCTTTTGGCCGAGCCAGGCGAGTTCCTCCACAGGGGACCCGATGTGCCCTAACTACCTATTGAGATCCAGAACGCACACTCGGGACTCCTACAGACCTGCAGTGGAGGGACAATATACTGCCCCATAAAGAAATCAAAAGGATGTGGAGCCACAACTTCTGAAATAATACGCGCTGACCACTGAGACGTTTCAACACAACGTGAACAATAACTAATACAGATATTAAAGGCGTCTTAAATACTTCAACGCATTCATTTGCATAGACCATAAATATAAAAACAATAAATAGCTGAAAATATGGACATATCTGGACATATCAGAAAACTGAAACGATACTTAAGGATTAATCAAATTTTAAAAGTACACATTAAAGCATTATTTTGGCAATATTTTTACGTAGATTGTTAGATAATTCAGTAGAAAAATGTAACGTAAACAGATTCCGTAATACATCTGTAACCCCATTCTTTAACTCATGACAGAAATAAACGTAACGAATGTGACTGAAATTTTCGAAAGCTAGCGAATACAATAAAAGAACTTATACTTGTAATTAAGTCTAAAAAAGATTTCGGCGTGGTGTTAAATATGTTAATAAATTTACAAGGAGAATTTGGAAATTTTATTCTTTTTAATAAGTGGAAAATTATTATGTGAACACAACACCAAGATAAAGTAATTCCCTTGAAACAATATTTAAATAAAGAAAGAATTTATGAGAGGAGAAAACGAACTTGTTTTGTGGCGTCAGTCAGATAAATGGTAAAAATGTCTAAAGGTCAGAATAATTTATAAATTTATTGGCAAAATATTACACGACGTTTCGTCCCTTAGTTTAAGACCTCATTGGGATTTCATAGAAGCAAGAAATTTAATCAGAAAAAATGTTTGGTATTCATGTCGCTCTAGCGTGCAGATTATTTTTTCTACGTAAACATTTTGCACTGATAATAATCTGTAGGAAGAGAAATAAATTGCATTCCATTCGAGAAATAAATTATTCTAAGAAGAGGGCAGATTTACAAATTTCAACGAAATTATTTCAACACTAAAAATTTAAGAATTTTTTTCAAAAAAAAATTCACTTTTTGCTTTATAATTTTTTGTCCAATTTTTCTGGTGTAAATGTCGTAGGTAAATAAATTTCTGAATTTAAAAATTTATCTTTACATAAAATTTTATTTTGTTTCCAAGTATTCTCAGGTAAAGGCTTAAAAGCGGTATCTGCAAGTTGTTGACATTAGATAAAAAATATTGTAGTTCAAGAAAATTAAAAATATTTATTATTATTAAATGGCGGTAAACAGGTGTCAGCAGCCTTTATTAAGTAGTTAAAGGATGTGTGTGCATCTATATCTAGTAAAATGGATTATAACCAATACTTTAATAATATTATTAAATAAAGATATCGGGTTGATTCTTTTCACATATAAAATTATATTAACCGATATTGAACAAATGTTCTACTTATTTATAAATTTCAAAATTGTGTTTTTAATGGATTTTGGTTCTGAGGGCAAAGAAGACATTAACTATTACATATGTTAAACATTGAAACTAATAACTGATGTACTATTTTTCTGTGAATAAAATAAGGAAACATTATGGCTTTCATTTTAACGTAGCCCCAAACAGGTATTGTTAATAATTCGCAATATTTCTTGTAAACTAATTATTGAATGTCTACAGGACGTATTTGTGTGTAACGGATTGAAAGAGAAAATGAAGAAATGTTATAAATGTTAAACAGTTTCCCAATCCGTATAACATTGAAAACCAGATACCGATGTTGTTTCCGTTTCAATTTACATTGATCTTAGCCGGAAGCAACCCGTTGTAGTATTCGCTGCAATAACAGTTTTAGCGCTTCCAGCACTTATAATCGCAAACGAATTAAACTACAGAACCATTTCCGCAATCTAAGTGAAGCCACAGTTTCCATGTCTCCGACAAAAAACATTCCGTGTTCCATTGTTACGCGTGCGGTTTTGCAACAGTTGGTTCCATTACGAAGTAATAATGAGGGTTTGTTACGCCTACTCCTCCCTCCCCCTTCCCCCACAATCCTATTTCATTTACAATTATTGCTTTTGCGAACAGTAAATTAAATTTTAACGATATTACCTCCATTTGTGGTAAAGCTCCATCAAGGTTCGTGCTATGCAGAGAGCGTACGTGGGGAAACAATTGTGGATTTTGTTTTTTTTTAATTTTGCTTTTTTTTCTTCCCCCAGCAGAACTCTTTTGAAAGCGAAACGAGTTTTTGTGTATGCTACGATTCTTAAAAAAAATCGTTTGACGCGGTTTATTTTTGGACCTCCACTTGTACCAACAGACCCATGTAAACTGGGTTAGTTAACGAACAGCACGAATTCTGCGGAACGAATCCGTAAAATATTATACAGTTTTAGAAAAATATAGTAACATAATGCCAAGAACTACAAACAGAAAATATTTATAAACTTAATTTCCCTGGCAATAGGTCACATTTCAAGAATTTCAAATATATCTTAATTAACCATCAAAGTTAATTTTTGTGTTGCATAAAATATAGTCGATTTAATCCAAATCACGTTTTATTTCGAATGAAACGTTTAAAAAACTCTTTAATTTTAAGTAAACGAATTCACTTTTGTACATGAACCATTAATTTTTTACTGAAATGATTAGTCTTGCAAATTCATATTAACGTGAGGTTATGTATGATATTAAGTATTAATAATGGCTTTATACGAAAATCTTACTTTACTTAATTTGAGATTACATAATTTTTTAACAACATTATTAATGCAGTATCTTCTATTTTTTTCTGTTTAAATACTTAAACTGCGCCTAGAAAAGTAAGACTTGTTTTGCCCAACAGTTATTGTTTTCTGATTGCTAGGAAGATCATTTAAAAACTTGGATGAAAATGCTCCACGCCATAAGTTTTACTCATAGAGGCTGAAATACAACTTGACTAGCGTGTTGAATGTAACAAATTAATCAATTTCAAGAACCTAGGAATTTACACCATTCTCGATGCTGTTCGCGTTAATTTTTTAAGGCTTTCATACATTCACACTCCTATAGGTACATCCGTCCCACTGTAAACGGTGTTACAATTACACATACTCAACGGAGAAGCACAGTATCACTCTTATTAAACACAAAAAAATTAATTCGACGTAAAACACGTCCCAATTTCATGTATTCCAATTTCCACCCTCGTCAACCCTCTCCCTAAGAAATGTTAGTGGCGACCACAGTGTATGGTTTCAAGTGGCATAGAACGCTTGTACAAAGTTTACGGTACAATTTCTCCGCGCATTAATATTTCAGTGCAGAAAACACATTTAAACACTTTGTGTTTCCGCTAATAATATCAATTTTACGTATGAGGAGCAGGCAAAGTAAATATATCGTTGGGCTGTATAGCGCGAATTCAACGAGCATTCCATTCAACTAATAAGATATTATAAAAAGAATAATAACTCTCCGACTGCTTTCGATTAAATATCGAACATCTCTTTTTATATACGAATGATTATTCAATCGTCAGGCGGGGTGACTTTATGCACACCTTTTATAATATAACATTTATAACAAGTATTAATTATACCACTACCAAAGGTCATATAGATATAATTACATCAAACGTGCGAGGAAGTTGTTAATTAAGTTCGCTTTGATTAGTATAATACCACAGATGACGTCACACTTTTCAGATACTTCAGAGCCATCTACAAGTTTATATCACGAATAGTTGACGAAAAAACATAGTTTGGTTATTATTATCTGTAAAATATATTTCAAATATTATTAACGCTGTCTCCTCTTCATACTTCTACTTTAGCTAATATTATGATAAAGTTTTATTTATTCAATCTATTAGTGTTATCCTATTGAGAATATTTAATCAGGCCAATTAGAAAACCTGAACATCAGCTGACAGAGAAACCCCTCTCTGACTGACAGCCATATCATCTTCTTATTCTTTTTTTAAATAGAACAAATATAATATATTTAAATTGATCCCTAAAGTGGTCGTTATAGCATTGATGAGAAAAAGTTTTCTAACTCACGTGGTCATCGTTCGACGCTCCATGTAAGAAGAGAACTAGTGATGCTTAAACTTAATTTTTTATTATAAGTTAATTTTCGTGACTTGTTTGAATTGTGGCTACTAATGCCTTGAAATAAACTGTTTTTACCAAAATTTCTGTGGATAAGAAAGTCTTCAATTTTGGCATACAATGAACTAATAATAAGACGTCTCTTAGTGCCACCTATTAAGTGTGACCCGTGGAGATTTTACTTATAATTATTTTTCTACCTTCCATTAATTTTGAATGTGCTTCTCAATGTTCCTAACATTTTAACATTCCATTGAGTAACATTGTTGAAGATGTTTTTCTAAGCCTGATTTGATATCTCTGTAGCGTATTTGTGATGGTATGCAATCCCGAAACGTTCCCCTACTATCCTTGGCTTCGTCTCCGCGCATCACTTTAGGAGATAGCCTCTGTCTTCAGAAAGACACTGTGGAAGGGCGCTATCTCCCTCTGAACGGGGTGGCTATCCATCAGACTCCAGTTGACAGCAGCCCTTCCCTTCCCTTTCCTTCTCACTTACGGCACCATAGCCAGTCTAAAGACGTGGCCGACAGAACATCCTTTTCCGAGCGGTCGCTGTGTCCTTCTACTTAAAATAAACCTCCTCGAAGAGATACTTATCACAACGAGGTCCTCTTTGTCTCGGCCAATAGGACTTCAGTAAATCCTATACCATACCATTATATAATTAGAATTTAATGTTCTTTCCACGAAAAACAATTACTCTTCGGAAATACAATAAGGCGATTTCTATAATGGAAACCTGTATTACAGAGACTAAATGATTTTAGTTTCAGGACAAATAGCTAATTTTAAACCCAAGATCCTACAATAAAGAAATTAAAAGCAGAATATAAAATTCGGAAACCAAATTTAATTACGCATTTTTTAAAAATATTTAGTAATGGAGAATTTGAAGTAATTTAATTTTGTGTGGTGTTCTAAAATTACTTCTAAATTCTGGATTGAAATGAATAATAGATAAGAATGTCTCGTAAACATCTACAGCTAATTATATAATAAGTTTGTCAACTCGCAAAACTTAATATGTATTTTTTTCCTTTTAGTGTTTTACATTACGTATGAGGTAATTAGATATTATAAAAATTAAGATAAGTCTGTATTAAATAGTTCATAATAGGTGATATATGAACACATAATTGTAGACTTTATTGTACTTACGCTTAAAAATTAAGGAAATGAATTATTACACAAATTAATCTATAAAATTTACTTCTTGAAGATCAGGATCAAAATTTGTAATTTAAATTCATAGTTATGAAATTTAGTCACTAAATTAATTTTATTAAACGAAAAATTAACAACCCGTATAACTGATTTTACTCAATGTTTATTAATATAAAATAAACGTTTTGACAGTTCATTGTGGTCCTGAATCGTTTATTGACAAGGAATTTAATGGATGTGCAAAACGTGTACTTTATGCAAAAAAATAATAAAATTTTTAATTTATTACTTCTTCATTTTATTATGTTATTCACAAACGTTAATTGTTCTTAAAAATATTATAAACTCCAAAAAAACTTTAATTGTATGCTAGAACATAAATTTTACTCTCGGAAAAAATAGTTTATAAAAGTACTAAACGATTTGGTACGATATAATATGGACCACAAAAATATATTTTAATGCCAAAGGTATTACTGCTGACGAGAGTTGGAAACTTAATGGTCATAAATAAATTTTTAGTGTAGCAGGCCACATGTCGTACCTTTTTCAAGTTGAGCCGAGCATGAGTGAAGGGAGGCACGTGTCCATGACAGACGCAGTGTGATGACGTGATATGACATGGGCGACCCGCATGACGCCATGTCACGTCCGGTCTGCTTCAATTAGGCTTGGAACCGCTACAGACAATTTTCCTTGTGACCTGGAAATACCTTTTCGGTAATGTCGGATTCACTTGCACTGAGGTGAGAAACAAGTCAAACAAGAGCGACGTGAAACGTCAAATTTATAAAAATTTTAAATAAAAATCTTAACTTTTTTGATACACTTGTTAGTACACGCTGTAAACCTATTTCACAACAGAACAGTGGAACTGATCATTAATTGTATTAAAACGTTACATAGAGGCGTAGAAAATTGTTTTGAATCTTTGACTGTCATGGTGAGAGAAACGTTCCATAATCAGATTGGGTAGGGGATTTTGTTAGACTTCAAAACAAAAAGTTTAGCAGGTTATCTATTAATAAATAAAATACTTTAACGGCATCTTACATTGTAATGATAAAACTTTAATGTCAAGGGCCTAGTAATGGTAACTAAACATTGTAAAAGTAAATACACTAAACGATACAGTTATAGATGAATCCAGGAATTAATAATTATTTAGCAATAAGAAAAATTAAAAGTGGAACCATGTGTTTTAAGGTTCCAATTAGAAAAACCAAATATCGTACCTTATATATATATCGTTCACAATATTTTCGTAGCAAAGATAAGCCATAACTGTGAAAAGCATGGTCAAATTCTGTTACAGCAAGGAGAATGGACATACAAGCACTTACATTTATATAGGGTTAAGCTACGTCAAGAAAATAAAATATATTCACTTTGATTATGATACTGGAAAAATGTATTCAATCTTAACCAGTTATAAAATAAAATCATGGTGAAAATAAGTCAAACAGTGTAGATCAGCTTAAATATGGAAATGAATTAAACGTTAGGAATCAAATGAAATTATAAATTATATAATACTGAAGGTACGGTTCAAAGAATTTACACAATGTTCCTTGAATTGAAGCGAGAAGTTTTGAAATATCCAAATAACAACTGCAGTTTATTTTCAATTATTATTTACATAACATTATTTTACTTATAGTATTAATTCTCAAATTTCATTATTTATTGTGTAACGTTAATTAATAATTATAATATTTCCACGCCTTTAATTCTATCAAAATAAATTTGATATTGCAATCTTTTTTTGCTTCAGTTTCTTCTTATCGTACTGGCAAGGATCAGTTTATTTTAAGAAGGAATTGAAATGGTGATAAAAATAATTAAATTTCATTTTAATAAAATGTCTTATTACCATAATAATGAATTGGTTTCACTCTACGAATTTATACAAAATAATTTGTGCAGATTGGAGCATACAGAAAGAGTGCGAATATAAATACGAATACACAGAGTGATTAATTTTAGCTCTCTGTACGACGATAAAAGAATCAATACAACTCATTGCACATAAACCTGAGAAGCAAATGTGGTACACTTAACTTTTGACTGAGCCCAGGTAATTACGGTAAGTCGTAGATTCTGTCAAAAAACAGACAATTTTATGGAGTATAATTAGTACGCTAGATTTAAAATCTTTTTCTTCAAAACGTTGCTTTAGCAGTAGCCGCCAAGTAAAATAATATAAATTTTAATGTTACCAACGTAATAATAAATTAAATTAAATTTTATTTTGTCTATAACCGAATCCACGTATAAAATTTAGTTCAAAGCTGCTTGAAGAGTAGTTCTACGACTTTGAAACTTTTATACTTTTAAAGAAGAACTGCGCTCTAACTTTTCAAAAGAGAGAAGTGAAAGGGAAATAATAATAGTACTTAATATTAAAAGGTTGTATTTTAACGTCTGATTCTGTAATAACAAGTAAAATTTCCGACCAATGTCTTGGAAATTGGTAAAAATAAAAATAAAGTCTGAAATTTGTCTGAAATGTCGCTTATTAGTACTTAATATTCTTCAAAAGACTTAGACTTTTAATGGTTTCAAGAACGTATTTTTATTGTTATTATACCATGTATAATAATATTATAGTTAATTAACATTTTGAATATTTTGTTATTACTATTGACATGGACCACAATTGCTCGGTCGAAACGTATATAGTTTAGTTTTAAAATTATTCAGTTTTTTTGGTTTGTTTCTGTTATACCGGCCATTAATTCTTTATTTATTTATGCTATTCTCAAACGTTAATTGGTTTTGAAGAATATTAATTTTATCCGGAATCGCTGAACGTTTTGGTGAATATATCGAAATATTTTTTTTGTGCGGCAGAAATATGAATTAGGCTTTTGGAACATTTATTACTAGAATCATTTAAGTTAGCTTCCATTAACGCCATCTTGTTTGCAGGTACCCGCATTAGGTGGAACCGTAACGCAAACCCGCAGCACACGTCTCCCAGTTCAAACAATGTTTTGTACAATTTACAGTACCTGTCAAATGATTGGTATTATAAAATTCATTTACGTGTTTCTATATTGATATCTCATAATTAAAATATTCTATCATATTGATTCTCGAAAGTTCTTTGAGGCCTATATATAAGGAAAGTCGGGAAGGAACGGGATAGCGCGGTAGGCCAGGATGCCCTACTTTTTATTCGATAGTTCTGGGGGTTACTATATAGGGGCGGAGCATTGTAAGTGATCAAGGAAGTCCTAGTTGCAAAATTAACCAAGTTTTTAATGGAATATATTCGTAATTTAGGTGTATTAATCTGCGTATAAGTACGTGTTAGTTATATATACTTGTATTAGGGCTCATCAAAAATATAAGTTCGTTATTTTAAGTAATATTGATGTTAGATTAAGTAAGTAATAGTATCAACTAATGTTTTATACTTTTATGTAGTAATTTTTTCTTTTTTCGTGATTTTACAAAAAAAGAGACTAATAGTGTCTTTTTTCTCCCCGACTTCCTCTGTAGATAATTATTTATTTTTATATGATAATTGAGTACAGTATTCAGCTGAAATTTGTATAGCTTTACGGCTTGATCACATTATATTTTTTTAATCTCTTTTACATTGGCCGGAGTCTAATAGTTTTTCACATAGTAATGGTTGAACATTATGAAAATATATTAAATGTGTATTTAAATGTGAATTAATGATATAAAAGGTTTCAAAATTACAACAGTCAATGCAATTTAGCTGTACAGTGTCATTAAATCAAGTATTAATAGAGTAGTGTGTGGTCTGGATGGCATCCCTCAGGGGTCTATGCTAGAGTCAGGTGAAAGTTCGAGCTTACACACACACACACACACACATCGTAACACCAACACCCGGGGATCGGCGTAATACTTCCCCAGCGAACAATTGCCCTGCTAATTAACTCTGGTATTTATCTGATGCATGGTTCACATAATGAGACTTCGGCATCGGCCCGGCCAATAGCGGTGGCTGTAAATCTCCCCCTGGAGGTGTTACCGCGTGAATAATGTCTTTCAGAACCCGGGACACCTTCAAAGACTATTCTTGAGACGTGTCGACCGTATAATTTAATTGAGAAAAATTATTGATGGAGTCTAAATAATCGCATTACGTGAACATTTATGTACGCGTTACTGTATCACTTAATTGAAATACTATAAATTTTACAAATTTTCTGTGTTACAACTTTTTTGTTATACTATTTTGTAGTATTAATTAGTCTTGATAAAGGTTAACACCCATATAATTTTATTTATCTTTTTCAATCTTATGATCTTATGATTTATATCAACGTTGGTAATCTCTATTAAATAATAACTAAAGTTACAATATTTCATTTTAAAATGCGTTAAAAAAAGATAAGTGATTAATATATCAAACCATAATTTCGGCCTTACCTGAGATTAGAGCCTGAATCATTGTTCTGTTGTGGTGTGCTCTGAACTTCAGTCAGCTACTAACCAATTTATTAGCGGCTTATACAGAGAATGGCGCTTCAAAGCAATCGATTAAATTTTGTTACCCCTTGTAGAGGGTGTACGTCGGTTCTTTGTGTATTGTTAAAGCCGATGAATCTATGACGTCGTCTATGACTTTCGAAGGCTCATACGAAGCCTTTATAGTATAATTTTGAAACCTTTGACGTAAAAAAATTAAATTTTCACTCATTTCAACCCCGTTTATTGAAGCAGAAACCTAAAATTTTAGTTTTAATTGTAATTATAACGTGATTATTTATATTTAATTATATAATTTCTGTATAAAAACTATGCAGGTCGCGAAAGTTTGGACACGAAACGTTTTCAGTTATAAAAAAACTTTTCCAGTTTTAACATCTCGTCATTATTTATGTAGAAATATTTTATGAATATTTGTGGTGGTTGGTAGGGTTTGAGTAAACTTGAATTAATATTTACTCATAACAATGCATATTTGCTTTTACTACTAAAACATGATTAATAAATTATTTCCACTATTTCTAAACGGCCAATAGTTGAATAAATGAAATTTATTTGTTCAAATATAAGTCACATACCTTTAAATACTTATTTAACCAATTTTCTGTCAATATAATTTGACTCAGCACACAGTACAATTTCAATTAATCTTATGTATACAACAAAAAATAGACATCCGTGACGTAAAATTATCACTTTTGGATCTCTAATTTGTAATTAAAGAGTATAATAAGAAAATTAATGAAAACAGACATTTAAACTGACTTTTCGGTATATCTTTGAGCCCTCTTCCAGGTTAAAATTCTATTCTCAAGAATATAATGTTAATAAGCAGTTCATACGTCAACATTAAGTATTCATTCCGAGAGAAAACGTCGTACACAGACACTGAACATCTTGTAGAGGGTACAAATTGATACTGAAACGTCGGTTTACATGAATATGTGTTAAAAATCTTCACTCTGTTGAAGGACGTTTTCATGTATTCTTTTAATATAAAAAACAAACATGACACATCTGTTAATCTTTTGCTCTACCTTCTGCATTCTGAAGTTGCCTGTTTCAGGATCACCCTCACGTAGCCTGTTACCAAAAAATATGATTAACCTTTCATTGGGACACAAAAATTATGCCAGGTTTTTTTCGTTTTACTATTTTATATGAATTGCATTTTTTTAATGTGACCTACTCATTTTTCAATTCTGATTATAATTTCTAAAATAGTTACAGTTTTGTCCTATTTGAAGTTAAAAGAAGTGGGATTTTTCACCATCATTAGTTTCCAAATTTCCTGGAAAATGTAATAACTTCTCACCAAATTAAATCTGATCCAGAAATCGTAGTCGAGTTTCAATAATGTATGTAATTGCAGTTACATTTTTTCAAGCGGACACCGAATTTAGTGGAAAACTTAGGGAATGGTTTCTCTGCCCTACTTAAATTGTGGAATAAACATGCGGTCACTTGAGCCCTGAATTTCTTTTTATCTTGTGGATTTATGCGTGGAGTTTACCAACGAAATACGACACGTTGGTAATTATAAATTCCGCCGCCTTCTTGAAGCCAGGTTGAGAAGGACGTCCCTCAGCAGACCGCAGTAAGAGGAATACGAGCTTCGACCATTGGATTCCAATCCTTTAGATGGCTGTTGACTGAGAGGGCGGTAAAACTTTCTACGCAGAGAACAAAAGGCGGTGATAAACCATAGAAAGATGCCTTTTGTGTCGTATCTGAAACTTTGTCTCTCTTCCCCCCCCCCCCGCCCACTGGAACGAAATGGAGATCGGAAGAAAAATCTGATGGAAACTAAAAGTTTTTTCTCTCTTTCCAGAAGTCCATAGCAAAATTATTCCGTTCTCATCTTACAGACAGCTTTATCTGAATAACAGAGATCGGGGGAAATATCTGTTTCTCGACGGCTGAGTTACACTACGACCTCCCAAAAATAAGCCATTTACAAAGGTTTTTCGTGATCGTATGACGTCATAACATCCTTTGTAAGACTGAAATAATAGTATACATTATAGTACTTTAGAAAATTTAATCTGTAACAACCAATTTTATAGCATTTAGAAACTGTACATCATAAATTTTTTAATGCTTACATTTTAGAGATGATTAAAACTATTAGAATTAAAAAGAAAAATTAGCTAGATAAATCAAAAGCTAAGGAAACAAACCAACTATAAGACAGTTATTCTTTGTTCACCTCTTTTTAATTTATGTTCCCTTGCTCTAATCATCCTCTATTTATTTATTTATATAAAATACAGATAATACAATACTTTTGTAAATATTTAACTGATTTACAAAGGTATTAATAGTCATATTTAAGAATATCTCTCATGAATCTGGTTTAGAAATCTGAGGAATATGACACGAAATTTACTTGAACACATCACCCCATATAAACAATATTAGTTATAATACCTCATAAATTAAGAACAATATTTTAAATGCAAAAATATTATTTCCAGTGGATATCTTTACTAATTAAAATAGGTCAAATAGATCATTAACGAAATGGAAACAGTGGCTCAGAAAATATTTATTTTGTTTTTATGAATATAATTATATTATTTTTAAATTGTGAAATATTTTATGAAACTTATCAAATATATAATGTATATCGTTTGGAGGAATTTGAAATGGTTCTTTCCTCAAATGAAAAAAAAAACTATTTCAGTTCAGAGTAGTTTAAACTTAAAGCAAAAATACAAATCATTATAATTACGACTCTTAGCGATCTTGAATACATATAATGGAGAATATAATTTGTATTCAATTTCCAGGGTACATGTTAGTCAGTATTTTAATAAATAATTACCTATTTCCTATTTTATTATGAAAATGTTGATTTTTCGGAAAAATTTCCATAATAACCTCTACAGAAATGTCTCCGTACACGATTATTTAAAACATTTTTTCTGATCAACAATGCAATAATCACCTCTTGTGTTTGGACTGATTTTAAAAACAAAATTTTAATTCACTAAAATTTCAATATAAAAAAATGACAATATAATTATCAGTTATCAAAGTGGCTTGTGCAATTATTTCTTTATACAAACCATCAAGGTGTCCAACTAATTTGATCTTCAGTAGAATTTAGAAACAGTATTTTAAATAAAATATATAATTTTAGTTTCAATGTAAACTAAATAAATTTATGAAGAAAGAAAAATATATTTTTAGTTAAAATTAAGTATATTAAACGTAAAATTTTGGCACTTCACTAAGTAAATTAAAGAATTAGAAATTGAGAGTAATATCTGAAAGACAAAATTATTTAACAGTATAAAAACAGGATGATTGATTTAAAATAATTGCTTATTCTCAAAGATTTTTAAAAATTAATCAGTTTCGTACTAAACACACATATAAATGATGTTTCGTGCACTTAGTTTCATCTCACTTATTGAAACAACTATCAGTTACTTGTGAGAAAATTGTAAATATTATATAATGAAAGTAAATTATTTGAAAACTAGATTCTAAATGACGAAAGTCGAATATGGCACTAAACGAGAACATTTTAGACGCCAGATGGCAGGTATGAATCCCCAGTTGATAGACGCACATTTCGGTGAAGATTTTTTTGTAAGTGGTCTTGTGCAGGGGTGTGTATCAATTCACCAGCAGGACTTTCCGACGACAGATGGACGTAGATTTCGTTACACGTCGCTAAAAAGAGCGTCGGCTGATGCATTAGCGGGGAAACAATGGCGCTCCGCTTTAATCCGTCCCGCTGTTTTTCATTCTTTGTCTAGAATCCTGCAGGTCGTTCGAAGCTCCGATTCTGGCGAACACGAGTTGATGAATTAAGTCTAACTGTACGGTGGAGTGACTCATTTTAAACTCTTATATCTTTTCGTTTATGTTTAAATGAACGTGAACTGGTTTGCAGTTTAGTTTAAAACAAGCAATGAATTATATTATGGACGAAATGAGGAAACTCCCATCCTCAAAAAAGCAAACGGCTGAGATAAACATTGTACAGAGAGGGCTTGGTGGAATGATGTTTGACTAAATCGAAGATTGAACTAGTGACGTCGGTTTTAATTTAAAAAAATTATTTTCAATAGACCGAAGATATTTAATAGATTTTTATATAGTATACGGTCTTTTTTCCATAAATACACCACCTTATAGTCTCACGGTGCGTCTCCAGCAGCCGAAATCAGGTTGATTCTCAAACCTCCATGGCCCAAAATTGCTTTTTTATTATCACAGTAGTTTAACTTTAACAGTTAGCACCACTATCAATCAAATATTAAGCTTATATTTTTTATTTATATTACATATTTTTGTTGCGAATCTCACACATTCATACCCAGATGATGTTTTATGGATACTCTCCCCGACGCTTCCTGTAGTGATTTGACTTCTTCTCAATTCGGCACATTGCTCATCTTGGAATTTTTACAACCATCGAATAAGATACCTCTACAAGTTCTGTGAAGAAAAATTTGTACAATTATATTAGTTGTTTCATATACATGTAAATGTGCCACAACAGCGAATAAAGAAGCTCTACACTACTTCCCTAATCCGCAAAACACAACGATGCTTTCTGCTCGAGAAATGAAGTGATTCATTTATAGACTTACGATTGATAATAAATTAATTAATTAATTAAGGAATATTCATTTAAAAATGCTGTACTCTTTTATTATACATGTACATTATTCTAAGGCTATTTATTATATCTACATTGATATATGAGTTTATGATTATAATAAATTTTTTGGATCTGTATAATTTCCGACCTCCTGTAGTCTAGTGGGTAGCGCCACTCCCTCACAACACAGAGGTCCGTGGTTCAAATCCTGGCATGGGCTTGTGGTTTTGTGACGTCATGACCACAAAGACCGGGATTAAGACTGCTGTAGAATCGATACGCTGACGACGTTTCACTCCAAACTCGGAATTTGTCATGTCAGAAGACAGTACGCAGTTTACCCGGCAGGCCAAGGCCCTCAATGGGCTGTAGAGCCAAAAAAAGAGGCAGTTATGTATTAATACAGTGTAGGTAGTAACATTACAGAATTATAAATAAAGTAATTGCAGTCTCGAACATTGCATTATTTAAAATTTAATTATAGAACTCAGGAGGACCCCATATTTTAAGAGGTACGAAACGTATTTTAATTAAATTCATTCATTTATTAATTTTGTCCATTTTTGTGTTTGATCATATTACAGAATATTTAGAGGAAAAGTTACAATACATATTTTTTGACGCTCTGTTCCAAATATTTTAAAATAACGATTTATTATCATGAAGTTTGTCAAAATAATGAAAAAATATAGAATGTAGAAAAGAAACCCTTATACTGGGATAAATAAAGAATAACAGATAAACAGATTAATTAGAAGCAACGACAAACAGTGCGTTTAAATAAAACCAATAGTTCTCTTCGTAGTTTCAGGATTATCAATAATATCATTCACAACTAATACTTTGTCATGTAATTGTTATATGTACAATGCGGCAGAAAAAAATGTTACAAGCGTATAGAAAAATAAAAAATCTTTCCTCCGTTACTAGATCGTTATTTTCATTCATAAAAAGCGGCCAAGATTTACTCATAAATTGTTTTATCATCATAGGACATCCTGTAATAATTATTTATCCAAAAAGAGCTCATTACATGGTGTTTATTTAATTGCTGCTATTTATAATATTATAGAAGTAAATAATTTTTAAGAAATTTATTAATGATTGAACAATAAATCAAAATATTCATGTTTCATAATTAATTTTAATGCAAAAATCCCCAGGTCTGTAAAGTTAGGAGCTTAAATCAAACATTATTTCCATATTGGCAAATAACCGCCAGTGGAATGTAATATTTTAACAAAAAACTTTCGTGATTGTTGCATTGTTTAACAGGACGGATATTAATCCACGTATTGTCTTTCTATAGAATTCCGTTGAATTGGCAGCATTGTGCAAGAGGATTTTTAAAATTTTATTTGTTAAGCTTAAAATGTTAATGATTTATTTGGCACAACAAAACGTTGCTAACCCGTTATAGAATTATAAAAGGGCTAGGTTTACATAATCAGTGCCTACAAAATGTTTATTCTGGTATAAAATATACTAGAAATGTTAAAGTTTTAATCAATCCCTATTTTCCGGGACTCGTAATTAGATTAATTATAATTCAATACGTTATCATGGTCTCTTTTTTAAGGAATTTATTAAATTTTGTTAAAAGACTTATTTAAAATAAGGAAAATTATTGTCATAAAGTTTATCGTAAACGCACACTAATACTCATACTACATATTAAACGCGTTTCTTTACCGACTCCACACAGTATCATTTTTTTTCTTTATTTAATAGAATTCAATTAGATCATAATATTTTTTGTAGCAATTAAACTAGATTAATTTCAGTATAACCTATTTTTACCTCTAGAATGATGGGTTATCAATTTGTTTTGAATCTAGTTGAAACAAAGAGCCACCCGTTTTCCCGTAATTGAAACAAAATATGTTGTGTTCTGTATACGGTAATCAATATTTGAATAAACGTTAATTAATGTGGAAGGAGACGGAAATTATTTTCGGAAGTTCTGGTGAAATTTTGTGATTCTATTACTGTTTGTGATGTAATGATACCGAAGTCTGTTTCATAATACACATCGAAAAATTGTTGATGTGATTGCAATTTCAATTAATTTACAGTAATTTCGATAATTTTTTCGTATTCAACTAACGAAAATTATAAATAAAGCCTACAACAAACGTAACTTATTAACACTGATTCAAAATTTAATAAAATCTAATAGAATCGCCCATGATTTTTAATCAATCTAAATTTTTACCAATTCTTTGATAAATAATATTTATTATTTTGTGAATTTCTTAGCAGGAGCTTCTGAAAAATGTGCCATAGTCTTTTATATCAGAAATAACTATTTTTAATAATAATTACAAATATTTAAAATCAATTTCCGTTATTATTTCGTAAAATACTACTGTATTTAATTAAAAAATCATTTTCAAAATAAAATGATGTAATGTTTATTTTTGAAAATATTAAAGATACAAAATTTAGATTGACTTATAAAATAAGTTAATTTTGAAAATCGTCTTCTTTGCATTACTTCTTCATCATTTCAAATATTTATTCACAATCGGCTATTATTTTACAGCTCATCGTAAATTGTAATTTTTCATCAAATTATTTGCAGTAACAAATCAGTTTAATACTATATTTTCAATGATTTTTAACTTTACCATTATTACCGATTCAATTTTTTCTTTTCATTTCTTGTTACTGTAAACGAGAAAAGTTTTTGGTATCTCTAAAGAACCTGAAAAATATTTTTAAAAAAAGTTGTATCGTGACAAAGGAACCTAACATGATGACAATAAATTTTAATTTGTCTGTTAATATGTCAAATAAAGAAGGAAATTTAGATGTAATTTAGTAGAAATAGTAGTTTGATATCTAATTCATATTGTCCTTCATTATCGAATTATTATTCATTTACATGTATCGAGTTATTAATTTTCATAATTTTTGAAATACTACGTATTTATATTTTATGAATTTTTCAGGGTTGTTTAATCTTTGAAGTTCATTATGACAATTTAGCACTACAGCGACAGAGAATTTTGTAACTCCTTATATCATTATTTATTAAGGTCACATCAACTAAAATATTCATTGGTAACCTACAGAAGGTAATAATATCATTTAAGTATGCTAGAAGGTATACTTTGTAATACAAAGTAAATAAAAATTTAACAATTTTCATTATTCAAAGAAAACAAAATAAAAGAAAATGTGTACAAAATAAATTGATCTACGTTAAATTAAGTTATTTGTGACTGCTCCAATATGGAATTTTACACCCAATTTGACATGTTTCGGAATGGAAAATCGAAGGGAATTTTGAACAAAAATTAATAAACTCAACATCGAAAAAACTTCAGGTAAGAAACTTCCGAGTGCTTACCAGAAAAGGATTTCATTCACAGGGATCGAAGAAAAGTCCGGTTCTTTCTGCCACGTGGACATCCATCTGCTTTCTCTATCTGGTGTGGTGATTCATGACCCTTACAGTCGGGTAAAGCAAAAATAATTTAGTTTTTGTTATTTACGTATACAGGACGGAAGACGAGAATGGCTTGGTGGGGCTGAGTAGGCGGGAAACGTCACCGTCTGCAACATTGTTGATGGCCTGGAGGAGATTAGATTGGAGTTGTTGCAGTGAGGCTGCCGAAGAGAGACGCTAGGGAGAGACGAAGCAGTGGCAGAACAAGGTGACATGTATAAAATTTAGTTTCTGCACATTTAAGAAAGGAGATTCATTTGGTGGGAGTACAGAAAATAAAAGGACAACATTTGATCTGAAGGAGAGGCACTAGAGAATCTTAATATGAAGAAGACGTGACCCAGGAAAGGAACAACCGGTATACGAACAAAAACGAAGAACGACGTCATCAGGCGTTAACATCCGGTAACGGCAATTTACCTCGGTTTTTCCACACAAACCATTCTCGTGTGATTCGCGAATTTAATTTTCAACTATATCGTTCGTCACCCGCGTTCCCGGAAGCAGCCATTTAAGAAGCTGCGTAGATTATTATTTTTGCTTTTACCGACTGAGCTAATGATTAAATTGATATCGTAAATTTATGTTTTCCACTATAACTTAATTTGAGTTATATTTCTATTCAAATTAAATACATTATTGTTATTATTGTTCGTTTGATTGTACAACAATATTTTGATGGTGTAACCAAAGAACACCACACTGGTATTCCCGATCATCGCTCCGTCAATTCTCAACCAACATTGTCTCCGTCACTCTTTCTCACAATTTTTTTCTCGTTCTTTGCCCTCTCCCGTTTACTTAAATTTCAACTAATTGGTGGAAAAACAGGTCTTTGTATCACAATTCCAATCTTTTAGCAATTTAGGTATTGGTCTTTAGAGGAGATTTCCCCCTCTACTTGCGTATTGGCTCTTCCGGAAACTGGGCTATTCCTGGCTGGAAGCTTCTTCCTGGAATTATTTACCTGTAGCTAGCTACTCTTTCGCCAGACGAACATTTAAAGCAGTAATTTACGTAAAATGTATATTTAACATAGTAATTAAATTAAGAACTTAAATATACTGAACATATTTGCTGAAAACTGGTTGACAGGTAAGAGGGAGTAGGATCTTGATTGGTATCATTTGATAACAGACTTTTTCTTTTGTGTGATTGGCGATTGACATTTTTCGTTATACTTTGTAACTTCTTAAGTGTTACTATAAGAGATGACAATGACTGAAGAAACTCAACGCCTCTAATTATGATATCATATACGGAATATTCCGATAAAATTGGTAAATATTGGTAGTAAACACAAGTAAAATACAGGCAGGGTGTTTTAGTTTTTAAATTGTCTTTACGTAGTAATCATTGTGATATTCATCAGTGGTGCACGTATCAGCCAGGAACACCTGTCCTGACACCTCCAGGCGCAACCATGCGCGGCTGACACATGGCTCTGTCAACAGTAGTACGCGACCTGACTACTAATTTGCGACACCAGGGACCATTTGTTGAGTGATGTGTACCTTGAATATTACACCTTTCCTTACTACTACATGTACTGCATCGCTTTTAGTAATGCAGGAAGTGTATGTACGTTCCATTCCTCCCGTCATATGAGAAGGGACGAGTTTTCAAATTATTAAGTTCAGCCCGTTTAAATTATTTCCAGATTTTCTCAACTTTTTCCAAAATTCTAAAAAATCCTTTTCCTATAGTCTTGAGAATTGACGATCTCATAGTTACACGAGGATTTATTTTTCTCTCTAGCTATTTTCCTACATTATTAAATAGGAAAAAGCGTAATTGTAAGAGATTTTGGGGATACTGTTACATCGAAAACAGTAACAAAATTGAGTAACGACGTTTTACCCTCCAAAAAATGACCAAGTGTGTTCTTATTCATTGTCGAAACGGATAATCGCTTTATCTGTGAATTTTATTTTATTATTTATTCGATAATACGATCAAATGTCACCCAATAATAGTCTCTATTTTCCTTTAGCCCTCCTTATTCTTAATTAAACGTTGTTAAAAATTTCACACACGTCCCCTAAACCAGTCGGTATCAGCTTCTTGGGCAACGTCGACAGCAGAACCTTTTCAAACAGTCGAGCAGTCTCATGTGTCCTGTAGCGTTTCTCATCAGACATTAGAAATCTCCGGTATAAATTGCTTAAGAAATGTGGTGATACAGAAGAATGAGGTGGGTGGATAGAGTAACTAATCAGGAAGTTCTAAGCAGAATGAGAAAAGAGAGAACAGTATGAAGGACTTTGATCAAGATTAATAGGCCACGATTGGAGACAAGGGTCTTGTAAAATAAGTATTAGATGGAAATTTTTGAGATCGAAACAGAAGATGGCGGAAATTCACGCGATACCGTTTATTCTCGACTGCGAAGGAATCGCGTCAACCATCGTACAGAGACTTTTCTTTGAAACCACAGTATTTTTGTTTTTATTTATAAAAGTCGCAATGACTGCCCTGGTCAACCACAGTTTGTACAAAACTGAAATTTGCGAGGTTTCATTCACATCGTGCCCTGCATTTTGTCTATAAATTTTTGCATATTCGCTTCCCCTTACACGTCCTAAATAATGTCCGACCCCGTTTAAACGCATTAACATGTCAGTAAACTAATCACTGTAAATACGTGTACTTATATTAAGGGAAAATGTAACATACACAGTTTCCTTGACTGTTAATAATTCTAATAGGAATAAGCTTTCTGCTAATAATATACAACCACAAAAGATCTTAGAATTAAGGTCTAACACATTGGACAGTGTTGAAAATTATTACCTGATTACCAAGTCGGTTGAAAGATTTTTCTTATTAAATTTATTAAAACTCAAGTAGATTGTGTGTGGTTTCTTTTCTCTGAAAAAGAACTGATTAAAACTCCGCGAACAGAACTTAATGTAAATTTCCTCTAGGTGTTTTAATTTTCAAATAAAATGAGAATTTCGCTGCCAGAATCATTTTTATTTGATAATGACGCGAAATATTTTCTTTTATCAACTTTAAACGGGAAACAAATAAGAATAAAGACGCAAAACATTTAAATAATTACAATATTAAAGAATTTCAAAAAAGGAAATTAATTATAGAAAGTTTCCAGGTATTATAATTTTTATTTTAAAAAATTTAATAGTTTAAAATCAATTGAAGATATGATAGAAATAAAAATGGAAACAATGAAGTTTTTGAATATACTTGTGTATAATATTTTAGAAACGAATAATTTCTCATTTGTAACTGGAATAAAGGTAACTATGATATTTGCTTAAATCGTGGCAAAAACACCAGATTCCTTTAAGGAAATGAATTATTTATTTGATTTCATTAACCATTATATATATCCAAATCATTATTTCCCGATAGTTTTCTCCTTTATGTCCAACATGTATCCGTTTGGGTCAAAAAAAAATTTATTAAAAGGAAAGATTAATGAAAATCTACTGGTTTAATTGCTTAAATAAAAATGTTTGAATGAACTTTATGAAATATGTGACGCTATTATCGTAATTATTTATGATGGGTTCTTCAATTACTGACCTATTTACAATGTTTTTAGCAAAATGGCTAATTTTACTTAAATAGAAACCTCAATTTTATGTATACATTCAACCGTGAAAATAAGGTAAATTAACGGTTTTTACTTTTGATGATATAGCATCTATGGATAATTTATAATAAATAAAGTTAAATAATGAAAAAATTCGAATCAGTATACAAAAAATTTAATGTTAATATTTAACTTTATTTTGTAAAGCATTTACTTCTTTTCTAAAATTCTGTACAGTAAGGAAAACATTATTCTTTCTCTTAAGAAACGATATTACTGCTCACATTTTTATTTTATGATACTCTTTAGAAATAATAAAAATCGATTTCGTTTGAAAGATAATTTAATTACGTTCTTCTTGAGCAATATTTAATACATAAAACCGTTTCAGATATATATTTCTTTATTATTTTGGTTATATTTTAGTTTTCCGTGTATTGTATTTTGCGACACTGTCGCCTGAATTTTAATAGCTGCAGCAGCATCGTTCACTTCGCTCCTAGCTGCAGCTACCCTGTTAATTACATCATCTAGTTTACTGCATCTCATCCTCGTTTATTGCGTCTTGCGTTATAAGTGTGAATATTTATCGCTCATAAAGTGCCGTTATTTTTGCTCCACCACTTATAATACTAATACAACTACTAGAGCAACTTCTACTTGTCGTTTACTTCCACGAAAACTTCGAAGATGTTAATTTTAGCTCGAGACGTTCTCTGTGATGCCTGAGATGGGGTGGACCGTTCCATTTCGCGTGGGGTGTTCCCTTTGAAGAAAATAATAACAATAATTGCATTTGAAACTTTTAACATTTTAATTAAGTGTAACAACTGAGAAGTCTGATGTGTCTCGTTAAAACAATGATTAAATTAATTCCTCGTAACTCGTTAGTGAAGATGCCAGTGATACATTCCTGGGAAGTTCTTTTGAAAATTTTCCTGTAGGAAGAATATTTTACAATTTTAATTTATGACAGAATAATTAAATTAATTGTTACGTAGGTATGTAATTATATCATTTTTTCACGCGTAAGTAACTTGTTTCACAAAATAGCCAGAATATAGTAAGTACGCGTTCTTCTGTATATAAAAATAATTATATTCAGAATCTATATGCGCTAGCAGTTCTACAACTTTATATTTTCTAATCTACTATCTCAATTTTTATGATTACACGGTTAATTAAAATGGGACAGATATTTTTACTAACCATGTCGTCAATGACTACTGTTTGATGTTAAATATAAATCTAAATATCATAACAATTAAGTCAACCCTCTTTCCCATTGAAAATAAATTATTTTCGACCCTTTGAGTTATACAATTTTTATTTTAAGCGTATAACAATATTCCAAAGAAAATTATAAGATTATGCACGGCTCGTTTATTTGAATTCAGTTTAATTCAAAATTAATAAATATGAAATAATTGTTACAATTAATTAATCAAAACAAAAATTAGCCCTACTATTTGTACCCTTTATAAATGGGTTTCAAAACAGGGTCAAATATTTGTTTACTGAAAGTTTCGATAGTCTACATACCGACGATGGCGGAGCTTGCTGTCGAAACGTTGTGTAAACAAATATTTGACCCAGTTGAAACCCGAGATTGGAACGAATAGTCACCAATGAACTCTTCGTTCTCTAATCATACCTATCTTTTGGAACTTTTCAGGAAGTAAAAATTGGTACGTTGATATGAACAACTCTGAAAAAGTTATTTGGTTGTAATATCAATAAATTATTAACATAATATGGTCAAATTCGGCTGCAATATGTAATTATAAAGCACACGCTATTTGAAATTCCTCGGAAAAATATTAATAATGTAAAAATTAACCACAACGTTTTTACATTCGTGTAACTGAAGAAATTGAGAAACCAGGAAACGATACAAGGAGCTAATATTTATTTTATTAACAAGTTCATGACCAGTTTACTGTTTCATTACAATTGACCCTAAATCACTTCAATAAAATAATAGATTTTAAACAGCTTAAACACAAATTAGTTTCATTTTTTCCATTTCTGTCAAAGACAGCCAAGAGTTTTAATTAGTAAACGAAACACTTTGGGAATCGTTCAAGTTAATTATGCAATTCTTAATTATATTTTTAGGCATTCAAAGTAATATATACGAAATTATTTGACATCAAATAGCGGGAAGATCATATTTAAGTAAGCCATTAAATTAATATTCAAAATGAAATAAATTTTAAATGTCTGTTAAATGATCTTTCAATTTTACATAATGGTTGTTCCAGGAATTAAAAGACAAGTGTTTTAATTAATAATGTCTTAAAAATACAGCGGATAAGTACGTATTGAAAATTAATGTTGACTTTAAAAAAAACTTTAGTTACTTGATAAAGTCCGCAAATATGGTCGAAATGTCGTATTTGTATTAAATAAATATTAATTAAATTGGCTGTATTATTAATTATTATGCTTTCAGACTTTATTTATTTTCAATGGCTTCTTCTCTGAAATTTATTTAGGTTTATGTATTATTCAAAGTACAATTATAGAGTGTGACAAACATTACGGTAAATGGCAGTACTGCTCGTAATGTGCAAACAGAATTCTAATATACCAAAAAGTTATTCCAACGATTTAAAGGTTTTAATGTGGTTTCTTTTATTTTATTTGTTCAGATGTGGCCGGGCCTCTGCTTCATACGGAAACTGATCTGAAATTTCCATTGACGCCTTGAGTACAGTAATTCTTTGACCCAGTTCACGTTCCCCGCAAATCACTTCTCTATTCTTTTTTCTTGCTGGATACAAAAGGGAGTGAGGCAAATAGAAAGCGACAGTAACTGCCTGCATCCATTCACGGTGAACACGTGCACACTCACACACACACACTCTTTACCATCGTTCAGCGGAGGAGAATACTGTCCTTTTGGCACCGTTTCTCTTGACGAGCAGCCAAATTTTCTACTTTGTGTATTCTAGATTAAAGTTTTGGGTTAGCTTTGCCTGTCTCCCGCTCACTTTTCCCCATCCTTCCGAACCTCCAGCCCTCTTTCACTTCGTCCTTCTTTCCCATCCGCAACAGTAGGACGTTAACTTAAACTCTGGAGTTTAAATTATCACTCGGGTAGTCCCGTAAGTTTTAGTCGAGTTTTATTCTCGGCAAAAGGTTTCCATGCTTTCGCCAAGTTAGCCACAAACGACGAACCTCCGTAATTACTTATGAGCTCAGTGGGACAAAGGGGGATGCTGGTGGTTGGTGGGGGGCAGGAAGGGGGCTTAGAGGTTACACTTTTCTAAAGTTCGACGTAAGTAACTTCGACGTAACTCATTGAACACAGGTTCTGAAATTTGTTGAAGTATGTCAGTCTTTTGTTTTCTTTTAGACGTTTGCAACGATTTCCTCATCCACCTTACTGAATAGGGTAAACCTCAGGTTATTCGTGACGTTACAATTATTTTTCTCAAAGTCTCTTTTCATATCTTACATAAGATTATTCGCCTGAATATCTTAAGTGAGGTCAAATACCAGGTAATTATTATCAGTCAACTTTATTTATAGTTGATACGATAAAATAAATTTTCGAGTTTATGTTACACCAATTAACGTTCTGGGTGAGAAATGGTTAAGTGAAAGATGGCGGAAGTTTGGAAGGATGGGAAAACGTGGCCCGGATGAACGGGAAAGCTGTTATTAACGTGATGCCCCAGTTAAGTTAAGCTTCTTCATATTTAGTACCTTTTTTTCGAACTGCATAAAATATATTTACTGAAGTTAAATTTTCCTTAATTCAAGAGAAAACGAACATATAAATTTCCAAACATTATCATGAAGGGCAAAGCTTATTTATTATTAATTTAAAGCTTATAAATTTTACTGCATTTAGAACCTATATTTGTAATATACAATACCCTGAAATGTAAGATAACATATTAAGCATTATATCTGGATAAGAGAAGTTGAATTAATACTTTCAAATAAAACAATTATGGCCTTGTTACTTAATATTTTTCATTTTATAAAATAATATTTTGGAATCTTTTCATGCCTTCTTTAAGTTTTCTTCCCACAAAGAAAATATTTACAATTCACTTAAATTGGATCAAGAATCAGATGGTGTTATAAGAACGAGAAAAAATTAGTCCTGTGTCAATATTTATAATATTTAAACTTAACGTCTGTTATGCATAAAAAATTATAACTTTTACAGATTTTTAAAATTTTAATTATGATCAACTTTTCGGCGTATTTTCATCGGATACTTCAGCGATATTAATTAAATTTCGTAAATATTTCCTCTATAGGAATAAAACCCTAAAGAAGACCTGAAAATATGTGGAGAAGTTGTTATTATTTGAGTTTTAAGAAGTTAAGTCTGTAAAAGGTCATAAATTGTTTTATTATATATATAACTGTCGTTAAGTGTAAACTTTATAAATATTTCAAGTTTATATAAATAATTTTATAATTACCATAATATACTTCAACTTAACTGTTTACACTATTTCATTAATATTTAAAGTCGGTGTATAAATAAAATTTATTTGTTGAGTATAAGTTTAAAACACAATTTTTTGTGTAACAGAACTGTTTCTTAATGTTATAATAACATTAGGAAGTTTATTAAAAGTTAAATATATAAATTTACTGGAAAACTAATTGAATTAACATTCCGTTATTATAAATACTACGTTTCATCCATATTTATGGGTTTCTTCTTCAGGTAATTAAAAAAATATAATGTATTAATAATAAGTCAATTTAATAATGTAAGTCCGTTATTTATAAGTGATTTATAGGAAGTTTCAGGTGCGGAAGTGCTTTGGTAAACGAAAGGATTCAACTCGGCCAGCTTATATATAGCTAAAGCCGCGTCCTCTGCAGTGTCCCAGGTTTATTTCCTGGTTATGTCAATATCTTTCCATCAACGATTAATTATAATTATTGTTTAGTAATTCAAAAACAAATAAATAAATTGACATGAGATATTCTTGATGTTATAAACTTTACCTGACAAATTATACTAGTTACACGCTATTTGGATGGAAGAATTTGTCTTTGTCTGTGGAGTTACATCTTCAAGAAACGGAAATAGGAGATACATCGTAATTTAGTACTTTGCCTGTCATTATATTATGACATACTTCTTACATAGTACCGATGGTTTCGATTGACATTTAATGTTCCATGATATTCTTTCAATTTGGATTGTATTTATGCTCAAAATATTTACCTATAATCATTTTATTAAGACAATTTAAAATTACGATTGCGTTCCATGCACCTTTACAATAATCATATAATATAATAACAGACAAGTTAAAAAATATAATATTATAATAAATAGTTAAATATTCTGCCGAGACTGACAGCGACTTTAGCGTAAAATATTTTTTCATCGATTTCAAGAAGTTTCTTATCTTCTGCTTCTTTATGGTTATTGCTTTTACGTTCAATCTAGTGGAAGTGATCTAACAGCCTTCAACATGATATATAAAACAAACTATAAGTAACGGTACCGGTTTTTTAAAAAAAAATTGTTATGAAACTAGAAACACTGTCGTTTTAATAAATAGAGGGCTTTCAGAAGATTTGGTTGAATGCTTTCCGACGTTGTGCAACAGATTATTGTATTTAAAAGGTTATTAAATTTTTTTAAATCTATTAATTACGATCCAAGATGCCTCTTAACAAGTGGCTTGAAATAATATACGGTTTTTTTGTTTCCCGAATATAAAAATTAAAATCACTGTAAATTGTCATAATATTGAACAATTAATTATTAAATTATATCACACCATACAGGTGCCGTTATTTTGCACAACGTCATTTAGAATTAATTATAAATTCAATGTAGACCAAATCAGTTAATTTTATTACACTGAAATCAGACAACAACAAATTGAATGAACGTAACGTTTTCAGAGCAATTTGCTGTACTTTGTTGGTATTAATTTCTGTATTATTTATATATTATATTATGTATATTATACACTTCTCATTTAATTCTGTTAATTGCTATAAATGTTTACTTTATTAAGAAATAGCAATAAGGTCATAAATATGGGGAAAAATTAAAATGTATTATTTGGAAAAGTGTGCAAATATTTTTCTGCTTTCTTTTTCTGTCCACTTACTGTGACGTATTGTTTTATATATCCTGGATTAGTTTCGCACATAGGAAACCAGAGTTTTGGTATTCCTTTAGTGACATAAGATTCATAGTTTGGATAATTCATAAATTATTTATAAGGTTAATTTTAATTGCTGAATATACTATGGTGAAAAACGCAAGAAGGAAAATAAAATTTCAATTTCAATAATTGAATAACTTTAAATAATTTATCATAAAAAATATCAAACGCCAAGTGAAAATAAATTATTTTTACTACAGGTACAATTTTTTTCCTCCCCATTCATGTACGTCAAGAAATATGTTCAGTTTTGGGGGTTCATCAAGCAAAATTTCTGCTCCACTCGCTCAAGGAAAATGGTGAACCACAGAGAACTATTTCTGCTCCTTTTACTGGATGAAAAATGATGAACCACAATATTTAACTTTAAATTTAATACCTGAGACATATATTAATTTATCATTACAATTTTATTATTGTTATTATGTAACTTACAAAATTAATTTTATAATCAAATTATATTTGTAATGAGACGCATTAATTAAATATTAATTAAACTTCTCAACATTATTCTAAAAGTCAATGATAACCATTCGCACAAAAGAAAATGAGTTTCATGGTATTTCACTCTTCAGACGTTTTATTTTATTTTCATGTTGTCTGACAAAATATGTTTGAAGGTTTAATAACAATAAAATTTTTATAAGTTTCGGAATGAAGATGTATAATTATGCAAATGACGCACTAGTTTCTGAAAAGTGCATTCTTTCCCCTCTCTGACAGGGGAATTTCTTTCCGCCGATTTGTATGCAAATGTCTCGTTTTAGACCGTTGTAATAAATAGTGGATTAAAATCTGTGACGAATGTTTTAGCTGTTCGTTCTATCTCCCCTTTTCATTTTTTCCAATATCCTTTAATTTGGTTTCCTCTGAAGTTTCATATTTGAAACGAGATAAAAGCTAAATTATTCGTTCTGTGATACAATTGTAATTATTGATAATAAAACCACTTTTCAGATAATATTTTCTTTTACGTGTTTACTGTTGTGTTCAGTATCATTGTTTAACGAAATTGATAATTATCATTATTAAAGTTACAAAATTCCTTTATATTGTTTTAATAAGAGGTCCTTCCGTTCAGGTTATTCTCAAATGTCAGGGGCATCAAGATAGCACAAAAGAGCACCTTGGCTCATCCCCTTTTTCCACCTCTTAGGAAACCCAGCAATAACAAAGACGTTACAGAAGCTCCTCCTGAGCCAACCAGAAGATTGATGGTTGCTGATGTCGCCTGCTGATTGGTTCTTGTAGTCTGGCTGTCCTGCTGCGTAATGTCGTCACACGGAGAGGAAGAGAGGGAGGCTTGAAGAATGATGGGGGCAGCTACAGACGCCCTTCACCGCCGCTATACATCATCTGTGCATTTTTCATTCTGGAACGAGGCTTCTGTCCCAGACGGATCTCTGTGACGTATTATGATACGGTGAATTCTCTAGGTGTTTTAGAGTAATGATTTGGTACCTCTACTCTAAAGTAACTTAACTGAAACAATTAGAAAATAATATCACACTGTAACAAGAATTTTTATCCACTATTTCATTTTAAAAAACTGTTCTTAAAATAAAAATAGGCCTCATACTTACTTGCGATATTTAGTCATGAATTTTACTGGCAGATCATTAAGGTCAAATTTTACAGATTTAAATATTGAAAGAAATTTACATTTTTAAATCTCGTAGTTACTACAATGTGATTTTAGTAGACTGTCAGAGTACTGGGTTGATGAAACCGTGAACGATAGCGAAGTGTTTATTAACGCTCAATATACCTACTATGTTGGAATATTGAACAGAGAGCATGCGATATTCAAATTTATTGCCAAAAAATCATTTTATGATTACAACATGATAATATATGTAATATTAATTAAATGTGCCAATCCATGCAAAGTGGTCCAGGAGAAAGGATATTGGTTGTCGTACCATTTCAAAACAAAATTTTGTTTGTGAATTTCCTCATATTTTGACAATTAAAAACTAATTTTGTTTTATTATTATTGTGTTTGGTTCAAAAATGGCCACCGCTTTTGTTTGCAGGTATCAACGAATTTCTAAATTATTCACGACTCTGTTTAAGTATCCTTTTCAAATTAACTTCATCGCACTCAGTACATTTAGGCTTAAAGACTGTTGCCACATTTATCAACCTAAAATTATTTTATCATGTAATCTCACGAAACTGTTAATTCCAAATTAATTTCGGAGGCTAATTTATCCAAGAAAAAACTTTTTGCGAACCTCAATAATTTTCGTGCCTTTCCACAAAATAGTTTAGTTACGCAATGTAAATTGTCAATGGTAACAGACGTTCCCTTTATAAATTACACCCCTGTAAAAATGGATTTTTCGATTTTCCTTTCCACAAAATAGTTTAGTTACGCAATGTAAATTGTCAATGGTAACAGACGTTCCCTTTATAAATTACACCCCTGTAAAAATGGATTTTTCGATTTTCTTCAATATTTGAGACGCAATATCTCTGTTGGGCATGTCGATATAAATCTGAAACTTGTTCGCATAAAAGGACACTATAGTAGCAAACTACATCATAAATTTGAACTCCTAAATTTAACTCAAAGGTAGCATAAATTTTTTAAACCTAGCAAAGAAGTTCCCAATATCCACAGATAAGTGTGTATATTAAAATAATACTTCAGATAGTTGGACAATTTTTTTTAAGTTTTATTTTATCAGTTGCCACAGGAATTCTTGAAATTTATTTCAAGACTCATGATCTTGAGGACGACCGCAACATTTTTACGTTACATATGTACATGTACAAAAATTAAGCATTTAATTTGTTGTTAGAATTTGTTACAATGTTTTATGTTGGTAATGCAGTTTACTGTACGATATATTGTGTTTATGTTGTTGAGTATGACATTTAGGTTATCGTTGAATTGATTTCTATTTCTGCGGACTTGTATTGAATGACATTCCAATATATGTTTGAATATGTGAGTTTAAACAGCTGCTTTGTCAGTTTTTATTTTGTTACACATTGTTATATACTAAGTTTCGACTTTCAAGTGAGACTTCATCAGGTATAAAAATATAGCTATTTTTGGAGTGAGGTCCAATGAACAGCTATAGTTTTATACCTGAATAACGTAGTATATTTCTGTATTTAATAAAATGAAAACTAAAAAAGAGACTATTTTAATTCGTTTAATGTACATTTAACTGGCAGTTAAAATATTTATGTTTTATTGTTTTAAGGCTATTACAGAATTCACACAAGAATTTTAATAAATGATAAACGCAATGCATTAGAATAACTAATTGGAATCAATAATCTACTTCACAAATTTTCATATCATTAATAACTAATCGCATTGTAAGCAATTATAAATAAAAACAATATAGCTATATTATTATGATTATCCGTTGAGATTAAGTGAATCTGTTCAATTCAGATTAATGAAATTTCAACCCATTTATTCTGAGTGACATATGCTGCAAGAATAATATTAAAATCAGTGATAAGAAAATCAAGAAAATTATTCTTATTAAAGGGGTCTTGTCAGTTATTGGATAAACATTATGTTAACTGTCACCCTAAAAATTCAGGATAATAATCTCTTTTACATTTATTTTTGTTACGTGGAATAATTTTTTCTGCAGAGAAAGACAAAATATAAATTCTTTAGATTGTTAGAATTAAGTGCCCAGTTTCTTCAAGATCACAAGAACAATTATCGTCTGTGAATAACATACATAATCCGAAATATATAAATTGGTAATTAATGACTCGTATATCAGGCAATTAAAATAAATTTTTTAAGTTTTTTAAACTCAAAATATCAACGTTTTGGCCATCAGTAGGGGTCAATATTTATAGCAAACTGAGGATATAAAAACAAAGATCAAACAAAGGAATAATAGCCAATAAGATAATATTAACACAGTAAATAAAATAATCTCACAAATATTTTAAGTTTATTGTGAAGTACCAAGTTTTATTTTAACAGTAAATTTATTTATTTTAATATTCAAAATTTCAGGATTTTATTTAAATATTAATATATGAAATGATTTATATTAAAATCAGTAGATTTAATATTAATATAAAATATTATACTTCAAAATTAAACAAATTAAATGAATAATTGTTCATTTTTTATTAATTCAATAATTTTCCTAGTCTTTGTTTCTGTGTTATTTAAATAGTGTATTATTATGAATCATTCCATATACTTTAAGCTCAGCGTCTCTGCAGGATTTACAGAATATAATATATTAATATACTACTATACTGAGAACGAATGATATAAACGGGCTGAGGAAATGAAGTTTATAAAGAATTCAAAGTTTAAGGACCTGTAAACGAAATTATAATAAATCTCATACTAAACAATACATAAATAAAAGAAGCTGTGTGTATTTTTTTCATATATTTTTTATACTAGTCCATCCGTAAAGTAATTTTCTTTTGGGAAAACAAAAAACCGTTCAGTGAGGCGGGACTGACGGCCTAACGCATTTTACGGACGAAATTGAGGAACTTCGCTCGAAGAGATTCCTCCGAATTGAGCCGTTCTTATCCCAGAGATATGAATCTATCACCTTACCATACATATATTTTCCTTTATATTATATTTTTACCTCAGCCGTCTTTTCGGTAACATTTCGTCGCGAATTTCTCCTCTAATGTTAGTGCTTCTTCCGCCACCGCAGTCGCCGTGAAAAGCAAATTTCTCGATAAAAGTATCTGAATATTGCCAGCCGCCAAATCCTTCTGCACCATCTTTCTTTTTCGCCGTCTTCCTCCTTCTTCTAGACATCTTCTTTTTTCGACGTTGCTCTGAGCCGTCGTCTTGTGCTCGAAATCCAGAAGCAATGCGTAATTCCACGGGGACTTCAAAGAAGCCAGTGTGTGGGTTGAAGAACGTACTTCCTTGCTCATTAATATTTTCTCAAGAAACGACTTGAAGATAATTATCATTAATTAAATACGTATTTATGGTTTTACGTTAAAATCTTAAAGAATACACAGTAAAGTGTTTCTCTATTTTTGCATGTAATCCCTTAACAATTAGCAAAAAGTAGTTTTATTATTTTCAGTATTTTAATTCAGTATGAAAGTAATTTAAGTGTTCATAAATTCCTGCTTTGTACGGAAATTAATGTACACTGGAGCATCAAAGTATGGGCTTTTAGAAATTCATAAATACACACTTTCGTAGTCAGTTCTCGATAATCACTGCAACCAAGCTTCAGCTTGAAAGGGTACATGACTGCTAATGTGAATAGGGAAATCTACACGTACTTACGCAAACTAATTTATGAACAGCCTTACATGTATATAATTTTCTTCACTGTGTTGAACACATTTAATTCGAACTCTTCGAAGCGCTATTATGTAAAAGATGGTTATTAATTAAGATATAAACAAATTTATTTAATTACCTTATTATTTATTATTGAAATTCCCACTTGACGTCTGTACTATAAAAGTCCAAAATTTAAATTAGGACGAATTATATATTTTTAATTATGATGACTAAGCGCAGGGTACCTATTTGTCAGGGTTATATCTGTGAGGAAAAGAAGTCAAATTGGTAGGTGAGTTCTTGCTCCTTACATTATGTCGGAAAACGAGCCTGTTTTGTTCTAAGCTCGGGCGTCTTAAGGAGGTCCTAGGCGGGTTCTGATAAGACGGCGTGGTCCCTTAGTATGGGACAGGTACGTGATGGGGTGATTTTCTTCCTCCTACACGTGCAGGTGTAACTTCAGTAGGCGGGGTCGAAGTATACCACTTTCTCTTCTCAGCCAAGAATTTTGGCTAAGATGGTACAGTTTCTGCTGATGTTGTTTTCTTGCTCTCAATTATATGATGAAAGTATCTTCTTATCTTTTCACAGCAGTTCTTCTTCTTTCGAACAACCGATATTACTATCTGTTTTAATATATTGTTCCTTATATTCCCTCGGAATTCCGTTTCCTACGCGTGAACTTCTATATGTACATTTTCCTTCTCCTCTCTTCCCTTGCCTCTTTCTCCATTCAAGACGAGTCTTGAACTGCCTTTTTCGTCTCCTTGCTACTATCCAGCCAATCTGTCACCTCTCTTCGTAGTAGAAACAACAGTCCACGTGTTTCCGACAATCGTATTGAATTTATAAGGTCGCGAGATCCCGTGGTTGCTGACCAACATTAATCCTCAAACTTTATTTATAGGCACGAATCTAGCCGAATTCACGACGCCACACTAATATTGGAAATTCCGCAGCCATTCCCCCTTATTTAAACGTATTTTGGCCTAATTGTCTCAATATTGTTTAAATGACCAATTATGGGGATCGTTTTTATGATCTACAATTAAGACAACTGGCATTAATACCCCGTTTAATAACTAAAAAAGTAATAGTGTTGATGGAGGCAGTACTTAATCTTTTTAGAAAGAAATAAACGCAAAACGGTCCAATTTTTACTATAAAATTTAATAATTTTGTAAGATTTGTTAAGTATTAAGATCTGTTTTGTTGTTTGAACATAAAGAGATGGTGATTGTAAATCTTTGTAAAAGGAACTACACAGGTCTGCAAGTAAGAACGTCGTAGGACTTCAGCTTGGTAAAAATCTAAAATAAATTAATAAAAATTCAATCTCTTAAATATTTTTGTAAATTTAGTAACTAAGCTAAAATATCATTATTCTTATTTTTATTTAAAAATATTATTAAAACTAAGTCTTAAAGTCTATAAATTAGATCTGGAAATTTTAGTAAATTAAAGGAAATAAATATAAATTTTTAAGTCGTAGATCGCATTTTTTATTTATTGAATCAAAGAATTTTTAGAACATTAGGATTAAATGTGTTAGAAAGAGAGTATTTCTCTTGGTTCTCACTATTAACCGTATTTCATTGATGGTGTATAAGGAAGTTAATATTTAATATTTGTTGAGCATGTGCTTTGCTTAAAATATGTATTTGAAAAGTATTATTTTGCTACCGTATTCTGGATTCATTTTAACAAGAGAGAGTAATCCGTTTGTTTTACATCATGTCTTACTTGGAAACGCACTTTTATCACACTCTCAGCCATTTTGGTCAAACATTATATAAAAAATTTCCCTTTGTAGTTGAAATATATGAAATCTCTCCTCTCTTTTTACTTTCATCTTTCTTGTGCTGGCCGCTATTCACCAAACCGACCACAGCACGAATTACGGTTCCTCTCGGTAATGGAAGAAAGCAGTCCCCGTCGAGACGAGCACCAATACATACATTATTCAGAGAGACCTCTAATGTATTATTCTTCTTTCTGTTGGCACTCCTCGTAAACATGAAGAGGAATCTGTAATGAAGTTGGTGCGAGCTGCCGCGTTCTCGTCCATCTGGGAAACGAGGGTGGCGCTGGTGGCTATCTGCGTTCCAAAACTTTTGTGCTGACGGTAATTAAATGACGCACTTAGCCGCAAGACTAAATAACTCAAACAATCGATGGGGAAACGCTCACGGACACACGCTCGTCGTGAAGACTCCTCGTTACGTAGACGAAACACCATTTCAAAACATTGACGATTGATATACTTCTTAATGTGATTACCCAGAGTAAAACAGGACTATGAAACTTTCAGTCACCTGCCACATTCACTGCACGTCTTCCGTTATTAATGATTTGCCGTAAAATAAATCTCCTCAAATTTGTAACAACCTTTTTAAAATGTAGTAATTATTTCCAGAGAATTTAATACGGTATTTTCCTCAAGATCATATCAAAATAAGTCCTAATACAAACATATTTTATAAATCGTCTATTTTGGATTCAGAGAATAATAATTGTGAAAACCTCGACTTTCTTGGTGCGGAACACGGACATGAATGATAACCATTCTATTATCCCTTTTCTCTGTTTTATTTTTAGTTGTACCTAGAATATTACTTTATTTGGCCAATGCATTCCCTTTCAAATAAATAAAGAGCTTCGTTAATAACTCACACACAGTTTACTTTAGTCCATTTCAACATCGACCCAACCTTATTGAAAACCCCAATGTTTAATATATTTTTATACTGTAGCCTTAGTAAATATTATAGGTTAGAGAGATTTTAGTTTTTTAATTTCATTTTGAGATATCCTATTTCCTTAACCAAAGACTAATTGAATTGATAAAATTATCAATCATTCATGTGTAGAATGTAAAATATAAAACTTAAAAATAAATAAACAGTCTGACACGTTTAAATCACAATTACAGCCAAAGTTTTCAGCAAACTAATTAATTAATATGATTACAAATTTTTCGTTAATCTTTGTTGACTTCATCAGGTAAGTATTAAAAAAGAAATTTGACTCAAGATTATTATTAGTTCATAATATTTTATTATTTGCCGTATTCTATTCTACAGTACTTACTTTGAATTAAATATTGACTGCTGTTCAAAAATTTTGTTCTAGTTTATTACAGTTAATTTAACTATCTGTTCCTTGTAATAAATAATCCCATATTTTGTAATTAGCCAATAGTACCTTATTATGCCGAATTAATTCTTCGTATTTTTAAAGAGAATATAGATAACTGGTCCTTGCAGTAATTCTTCCCATCTTTTGTAATTAGACAATGCCAAATAATCACTTTGTAATTTTAAAGAGAATATAAGTGTTTCATTTGTAACTGGTTCATATCTGGGAAGTGGGTTGAGTTTAAAAAATTAATACAAATTAGTGTTAGTCGAAAGTAAGTTAAAAATTAAAAAAATACTATATATCGTAAAAGGGAGTGTATCAAAGCGAAAGTCGCGGCCACGGCTTGTAGTTTACTTCTGTAGGTGGGTTGACGTTAGCGAAGTATTTTTTTCTCTATTTTTGGTCACAAAAATAATGGCGAAGGTGTCCAGATTTTTTTAACCTTTAAATTGATCTATGTATGTAATACTAAATTAGTTGAAAGTATATATATATATATATATATATATATATAACGAAGTTGTGGCATCAGGTTTTTGGAGTTTTGTTCTGTTAGGAAAACGAGTTTCAGGTTTAGAGAAAAATGTATAGGAATGCAAACGTAAGACGTAGTCCATTTAACAAAGATTTATGTAGGAATTTCAATATACCAAGTTTAATTATAAGGTAGGCATTTATAGGTATTATAGTGGACGGTTACTAAGACTGTAATAGATCCATAAAGACAGCTTGTATCCACATTTTTAGAAGTCGACAAGCACCGTAGCTCGTTTCCATTATAGATGTGACGGCAGCCGCAGGGTTGAAGTATATATACATTATTTTTTACCTTTTCGAATTAACTAGACAGAGAGTTGTTGTGACGGCCGCGCAGTTTCCTCCATCAACACCCCGTTAGCACCGCATCCACCTCTTCCCGTCTGCGCCTCGAAGGGCATGTTTTGCTGACCCCGGCTGTGAGAAGAGAGAAGAAGATGGGCGGAGTGTCGTTATGTGACCCACACAGCTTCCTGCTCCGGAAACAATGGCAATAAAGCGAAGGCCATCCGGCTGACTCGTAAAAATGAAGTGTTCCAGACCACCCCGCTCCTCGCTGCTGCAATGGCCGGTGTATTTATCACCCCTTCCCACTAACCTGTGGAGGAGAAAAAGGGGGTAGCTTTGACTGGCTTTTCTGCTCTTCTGCAGAGGAGCCGAACAAAGGCAGACTTCTGCGAATAAATTCGGAGAGGGTGTGCGCGTTCACAGAGACGTTGCCTTTTCTTTCCCCTGCCACGGTCGGACATCGCAAAGCAGAGTACTTTATTCCGTATTTCCGTGATTCAAAGTCATTTTCTCTGCCATTAGTGCCATGCAAATGTCACAAAGGGAAATATTTCATTACTTACACCCATTTGGAAGTGTGATGTTAGGTGACTAATTTACGCAGAAGCCTTCAAAGGAATAGCCAAATTTGGAAGCACTACTGGGAATAGGAAATACGTCTGAAAGATTGACTGTTCTACCTGCATTATTATGTTACTATTTTACAACCATTTATGTAAATATCTCTTTTAGCATCAAATATTTTCATTTTTCTACTATTTATCGATAATCTTAATCCATTTTCCAACTCCAATACAGTTATTATGAAATATTGAAATATTTTCTTATAATTTCTTCTCAGAATTTTCCTGATTTAATTTTCCTACGGTACACAACACACGATCCCTTTTTTCTTAAATTCTTAGTAAGAAAAATGGGGCAGACATAAAAAGGTAACGATTCATAATTTGAAGGTATTCGATGCTTATTTAGTCACGTGTTGATCAAGAGATTATCATCAAATTAAATACTGTACGGGCTAAATATAAATAAATACCCAGGAAATGTCGGGTACCCAGTCAGATAAGCGTAAAAATATTTAATGTTGAAAATAATATTTTATATAACATTCTGGCAAGATGCATTTAAAGTGATCACGGTCAAAGAAAGTCTAAGTACCTTTAAATAATAATTTCAAAACTTATTTTTTATTATGATATATATTTTTTACAATTTCAGCTATTAATTTGTTTTCAAGGTTTACATATACTCACTTATTCTGTTTGGAACTTATTTGTTATTTGGTATAATATTTCAAGCTCTCTCTTGCACATATCTGCGCAACTGTCCCTGATTGTTGCGTGTAATTTCGCCAATGACACGTTTCGCGTTGACTTTTACGACGGTCCTTAATAATACGCGATATCTTTCAGCACTGCTACTAAGCGTTTTACGTGGCGTGATAAACGTTTTAGAGACTTGTTAACCCTGTTTTCACGCCTCTGCTGCCGACATTAACGCGTTGATCTGAGTGATGAAGTGTTGAGCGGAGGAAGGGTTGGCGGTGGCTAACCCCCTCCTCAGATTTCAAGGCAAGTGAAACTCATCCAGAACAGCACAAAGCGACACGAACAGCCTCATTTATATTCGAAACGCTCCGGTCTGACCTTTAGCGCGCGATAAGAAACTTTGCAGACGTATAAACTGTTTCTTCTTCGCCTGGCCCTTCTCGTGTCTTCCTCCCACGCACATGCCGGGGGGTTGGGGGCGGGTGATATTGAGTAGAGCATTCAGCACGACTTGTGTCTGACAAGCAATTTCAACCTCGGGGGCTGGTTGGCGAGACACGCAAAGTGTTAAGCTGCTGGTCTGCTGCAGCTGTCATTTTACAGCAAACTACGACAAGTCCGTCAAGAAGTTCCACAAACTCGCAAAAAGGGAAACACGCATTTACTTTGCACGCCATACGGTCTTGACACATGCTGTGTATAATCAGTCCATCAAACTCCAGCAACGGAGTCGACATATTCCGAAATGATTAATGTTTCAAATCAATTTTTTTGCAGTTAACCATCAGTAAAATTTTATAGATAGTGAAAGACTAAAAAAATTAAAAAAGGAAACTAAAATGATACAGGTGGATTGAATTTAATTGTTAAAATTTTCGAATTTATTTAATTTTAAAGATATTAAAATTTAATGAACATAAAAGCGGTTTCAAACCGGATTTTTAGTACTTTAAAAATCTGAAAGTTACTTTTTTAAGATTAACTTTTAATTCTGAAGATTTAAAAGAGAAAATGAACCCTTTCGCGATATGTGGGAAGTATACTTAACATCTGTGGCTTAATTTCAAGAATACAAGTATTATCCACCCCTGTTTCCTTCTCTAACTTCTATATAGTTGAATGGAATTTTAGTGTCTATTTTCCTTATTCTTGGAATTTGTTACCGTTGGAATCTGTCGGTGTATTGATTATTTGGCCGACGTTACAACTAGTTTTTTTCTTAGTGTCGTTTCTTGTTATTCCTGCTAAAAATGTGCATTGTATTCATTATGATAGTTATTATCTGTTGGAAAAGAAAATTTCGTTTCATGAAACTTGTCTTATTTAGTTGTTGAGGTGAATGTTGCAGGAATTCAAAAGTGGTATCAAAAACAATTTTGTATATATTTAATATTAAATTTATTTTTATAAGAATGTGAATATGTTGCTAATACTTTTTTTGATGAAAGTAAAACCAAATTAAAAACTAAATATTTATTTTTCACTTTGTCATTACTTCCTTTCAATTCAAACAAAACACAGAGCGTAAAAGTAGCGTCACAAACCAAACAAACTATGAATGTTATGTACCGAAGTAATTCTTGCAGCAGTAATTGACATAAATTAATCTCTTATCAGCAAGCCACATCTACAGTCTGCCACTATTGACGCAATTACAGAGAGGATTTAACGTCAGTTTGTGTACTGTTAAGCTTCCTACTACACCTGACACATCCATCAATGCTTATGAACGCTCATCGGAATAGCTACTGCACGCAGTGATCCACTGACTGAGAAATTTTTTCTTCTTCTCTACAAATTAAGTTTGAAAATATTAGGATCTAATGAAATATCATGACAAATGCGCAGACGACTTTATAATATATTTATTAAAGAGATAAGGGTATGCTATTTAATTGAAAGAGAATATCTATGGGAACTTAAATCTCGTTGGTACTTTCCCAGAGAGATGTAATGGACTTCTTCTTTCGAGATGTCTCGCTTTCTTTATTGTTCTTTTGAAGCTTCTTACCTGTCAAGGCACCTAATCTCATTTAGGAGGTCTATGTTCCGTGGTCGCAAACTTTGGGAATACAGTAATACTTGTCCGCTGATTCTATTTGAACAGTCGGGCAATTGAATCTTAAACTGGTTGAGGCATGAAGAAGCGAATGGTGCGACTCCGCAGTAAATTCCACTCTCATCATTCTGAAGGGTGTGAGACAAGTGTTCAAGAGCCTTACCTACTTGATTAAAGTTTCCACATGTAGCCTGATACCCCAAAACAAACCTAGTCAACCCTTCGCTGCCTTCTTCAGCCTCCTGAATTCTCCCTTTTCAATTCCCTTACTATACTATTAAATGAGAGTTGCCCGATTCTTGATAACTCTAACAGAACCTTTTACCCAAAAAAGGAACGTATATTATAGATTTTTTGATCATTGGTTTTAATGATTTCAATTAAAGAATAGAGTACAGTTTTGCCCCATACTATTGGAAAAACTAATCAGGTAAATGTTTTGAAATTCATCGTTTAATGTGTTTTATACCTTTAAAATAAGTAAATAAATAGAAAGAACAACATATTTTGATTTTTTATAAAATTTTAGCATCATTTTATCAACATGGATGGCTTCTATGCTTCTCAAGGAAGAATTGGCATGGTATACCTTTAGCTAAAGTATATTGGATGTTTATTTCAGCAGGTTGTTTCGAAACCCTTTCGTCACCGAAGCGACTAAATGGATATTAATTGCATTTTTTTAACAAGAGACAGTATGCTGGCCTGTCACATTAACCACCATACATAGACGACATTTTGTGGGAGAGATGGACTCACTGCAGTGCTTTACGGTGCTATTGTAATGGCAGCGGGAGCTCTGCACAGAGTTTCGTGGTTGTGAAAATGTATTAGTCATTTACACAACATCCTAGACCATGCAAGGATTTGAACTGAGAATCTCTATGTCAACAGGCAGCCATTACACCGTAGGGGTCGGAAAATAAATTCGATCCTAAGACATTTAACATGAGCAAATTATTATCAAATCTGATACAAAAATTGAGTAAACAACAGAACGAGACGTCCACTAATTACTCCATATCTAAAAAATTGCCAAGGACAGATGTTGAAACTATGAATTGATTCAGCGACGCTATTAATACATCCCCTCAACTATCTGTCCTATAAATTTCGTAATATTAATAAATATTGCTTGAGAATATAGGAAGGAAGACAGAGAAATGCAGGAAACGACGAAATCAACCAACTCGTCCGGCCTCAACCCTCCTACACAAGTCGCGTACGCGGTAAATCGAGATTCAATTTATAAGCTCCAGTATGCCAGATGCTTGAGCGAATAAACGCTTTCACAGAGGGCGCGGAATTAAGTTTGCATAACTAGTTCCTGGGAGGCCGTGCGTGTGTGTGTGTGTGTGCGGGGGCGGCGGAGGATGCGACGGCTTTTGGCGGCGCTGGCACAAGTCGTGGTGGGGCAGCTTGTTCCGTTTTCTGCTCGGCGCCCACTATGCTGAAAATTTGGTTACCTTGTAGGAGGGGAAGAGAGAGAATAGGGGTGGAAGGGCGAAGGAAGGAAAATACGCTGGCTGAGGTCAGCAGCGAAATAAGCACTCCTGGAAACTACTTAGAAGTACGCTCAGTTAAACCAAGTTTCCTAGAACCCAGGAAGCCGCAACGAACAACTCTTAAAGAAAGCAAATTTAAACTCTTACTCGATGTTGCGTAAAGCCATATGGTCGATATAAAGGGAAAACTATTTATACATTGATTCATATCAAATTGATTTTAATGAATATTTATTTCGGTCTGTTCACTTAAAACTAATTGTAGAATACAGAGTTATGAACGCAATAATACCAATAATTGAGGACAGTTTCATAAATTAAATAAAATGCTTATAAAGTAAGATAAGGCAAAGAATAACGAAATCTATTCTATTGCATCGAGGTTAGTAACATATTCCTTCTCATAATAATTAAAAATTACCTCATTATATTATGAACATCTCTTTCCACAGTAATGCTTATCAGTATTGTAGTTATTTATAAAATATTTAGACATGCGCAAACTGTTTAAAGTGCTCCACTGGTTCCATTTAAAATTTACAGTTGCCCTTAAACATGTCAGTAATTATGTCAATTTTTGCTTCGCAGATTCAAATTAATTAAAATTTACTTATTTTGGAAACCACATTTTTTGAGTGGGACTGAGGAGGAGGGAGGGGGAGGGGTTTAACGAGCAAATTAAGTGTGGGGTGGGTGGAAGATAGACCGAAAGGTAACCAGATAGGTTTGAAATAATACGTAATGGTATATGATTGATATTCACTGGTTATAAAACGTGAATAGACGAAAATTTATCGTTCTTTATACGAGTCCTTTGGAAGATGTTACGATGTTTCATCTGTAATTTGTCTTTTATTGTTGTACAAAGAGAATCGATAACCTGTATATGTCCGTATATGTCATAAAACACAGAACTTCTTGCGTCTCCCTTCGAACTTAAGGGAAGTACTTTGAAACTACTTTGAGTCGAAATGATTGAATCCGGTAGGAGAAGTTTCCTTTAGAGTAGCGTAAATCATCCTTCATAAGACAATAACCAAAGAAAAAATGGCGTCGTCCTCAGAAGAATTAAAAATTTATTGAATATTAGATTTACGTAAGGCTCGTTACGACATTTTAGAAACGTATTTCATCAACATTTACGATTCGTCTTGCACGTAGCTCCTTTCCTCCTTCTGCTTTAAGACTTAAGCGCACCTTCTTTAGTAATTTAAATCCATCATCACCTGCTCATTAATGGTACTAATGACCACTAGATACCGACGAGCTCTTGAATATAATCAGGTAATCAATACCTGTTCGTTAGCGTTTTGAACGGCAATAGTATATAACAGTAGACTATAAAGGTTATAAGCATAATGAGCAAAAGAAGTCATTATTATTTGCGAAAACTAGTCTGATCCAACATAATAATATTATCAATCTGTTGACCTTTCAGGGAACGTAGGTTAAAATTTCAAACAGTCGAGGCATTTTATTTATGCATGTATCATATATTCTTTACATGAAGTGAAATTAAAATTATGAAATGACAAATTAGTAAAAGTGACGAAGGTTTAAATATATTCTGAAAAATTTATTTCAAGGTCCGATTTGTGTGAGGGAATAGTTATTATGATTAATAGTCAAGGGAAACTCGTGGTTAATAGAACCAATATAACTCATTAAATTAATTTAATCGACAAATTTCTGTTGGTCTTAAAAATATAGCGATATATTTCAATGCTTGTCTCCGATGCTGTGTTAACAACTTTATGAATAAAGTAATAGTATTAATCTGACTAATTACATGAATTATAACAGCCACTTTGTCAGTTTTTATTTTATTTAATAATGAACTATATTACGTTTCGTCTCTCGTTAAAGACTTATTCAGGTATACAAAAGTATGGAATACAATGGATTACATTACATAATGTTATAAATGTTTTAAATACAATCCATTATTTTAAACTTAGAAAATTTAGTATCCCATGGACTTTACTTCATGACAAACTGACTAATAGGCTGTTATAACTAATTAAATATTTATGTAAATGTCACATAAACTATTTATTTATACTCTGACTTATTATTATACATAAAACCTAAAGAATAGTCAACGTTCATATAAGAAAATATTTTTGAAAAACGTTTTAATTTAAATTAATTAATTTATTTGCCAAGTGTGGTGTTAGGGTAATATTTAGAGTTTCAAATAATTTAAATGTTCCAAAAAATTATAAATATTGTTTTAATAATTTTGATAAACACAATGTCGTGAGTATATTTCTGTGTTTTAGGCTGCAAAGGATATTGTATTGGTCAGTCCAAGTGCAACATTCAAACAAGAATTGGAGAACATTATGAATATTTAAGACAACCTTTCGATAAACAATCTGTTCAAACTAAACGTGTAAATTTCAAAAATCACAGGATTGATTGGAATAATGTTAAAATTTTACATATAGTTAGTTATTATTATTCCAGATAATGAGCGAAATGCTTCACATCAAATTAAATTTTTATTCTTTTAATATAAATATAGATACGCAAAATTTTAAATTAAATATATGTTTCATTATTATTGTAATTTATATTTGTAATCTGGAAGCTTAGAAATTTAAATCTTGTAGTTTAAAAATATTCTGTTACAACAATATGAGCTTTACTTTCATTTTCCTTGTCACTGTTTTCATTCACTTCGGCCCCGGACTTTGCAGCAGCAAGATGGAATTTTTGCTATATTTTTCAAGGTAAGTACCTGCAACATTCCAAATTTGTCTCTATATTCAACTATGTATTTTTAATTACATAAATTTTGTAGAAATAGCTAAGGTAGACCCGAAAGTTGGGGGCGAAACATTGTCAAATAAAATAATTTCATTTATAACGTTTGCCCTTTCTTTGTTTCTTCATTAAAACTTTTGTATATCTCCCTGAATGGTTCACATTTGTGTCTTCTTCATCCCTCGTCCATCTATTCGTGTTGTTGCCTCCAGTAATAAAGCCACTTACATAGTGACTCTTCTTGTCTTATCTTCTACATCTTATTCACAGCAGAGAGATTCGCCTTGACTAGTGGCTCAATCTATATTTCGATAACGAGGGGCCACAAGAGTAGGATTGGAGGGAGGTAAGATTCTTTTCCTGTGAATAACACTACACTGCTCACCGAGTCTTTGTTTCCCCCACTTAAGAGCTCCGTTCAAAGTAAACATTCATTCGTACTGTAAAATTTTACATTTTAATTAGTGAATCTCAGAATTTTTATAGAATGACTTGTCTCTTGTGTCCTTTTATTATAATCAATATCTTACGCCTCACATTTTTTCTACGCATAGTCACCGCACTTATTTTTATGGAAATTCAGATTTTTGAATGTCTTTGTCAACGAAAGATACCGCCTGTGTTTGGAGACGTTCGGTTAATTGTGTACACTATCATGACCTTGGTTAAACAGTTTAATCCACTTCCCTCACCTTTCCATCATCCATTATTGCTTCCCCCACAGTTCATGATGAATGTTTGCGTAACATTTCTAGCGTTCATGTAACGATTCACCGATGAATTTTCACAGTCGGCGGGTCATTAAATCATTTTTAACGTTTCGAAACGCTCTAACAACTACTACAGCTGGTATCTTATAGTATTAAAGTTGTTATTGTGCTTGCTCTAAACCGTAACTGCAGCGCCGCAGTGGCAAAATATTAAAACGGTACGTATGTTAGGAACAGGACTCGTAATTATATACAAAATAATATTTATCACTGATAAAATATTTATGGAAGAAGTTTATGCTATAATAAAACTGTCTGTACAACTAAGATTTTCCAAAAGATTCCTCTATTCTAAATTTTAATAACATGCAATTTAATTGTGTAATATGAGTGATACAATAATCAGAAAATTACATGAATTGTTACAGTCGTCAATGTCAGTGGTTTTATTTCGAAGTAACACAATACGACGTATCATATCCGTTATGAGATTTCTTCAGGAATAAAATTGAGCAAACTTGACTCCCTAAAGAAGCCTTAAAAGGGAGATGAAACACATTTTATAGTTTTGAAATAAATTCATAGACAACAAAGTCTATTGCAGATAATTTAATTTGTTAATTGCCAGACGAAAAATAAAGAAATGCAGGGAAAACACTAGAAATCCTGAATCGGGTAGTTCGGGCATTGGGTACTATTCTCACGATTTTTGGAATGAGGGGAGAAGAGTTTTCTGCGGGATCTCACCAGTTTTAGTTGGCCGACTGATCCAATGGGATCAGGGGACAGCTCTTGCCTTATGCTTAAGGTCTTCGACCCCAGTACATACACCCCCTAAAATACGTGAAGGTGTCTCGGCATATGAAAACTTTGATAATAAATACCCAGAGAGAGTGCGAGGCATTCCCGACATGATCAGGTGAGCCCCGCAGTCACTCTGGGCTGAAGCGCCTGCGAGAAAGAGAGTGATTGTGAAACAGGCAACTCCCCTTTAATAGCATAGGAAGAGAATTGAAAACGGGGGGTGCGGAAGGTAGAGCAAGGTAACCAAGGGTTAACTAGGGCCCCCGGACTATGGTTTAAGGATCCTACCCGGTGTTTCACCAAAAGAGATGCAGGGAAAACCCTAGAAAACATGCATCAGGTTAAACTCGCAATCAATTTAAAGATTTTAACATTTAAAGTGACTGTTGGTGGGACTTCGTGGTTCAGGATCACCCTCATGTAGCCTGTTACCCAAAAAAAAGACTTCATGGTTAACGTCAAAGTTCTGAAATTGATATTCAGACTGAAGTACTGAATTATATTTATGAACATTTAAATTTAAACTAATCGTTTTCATTCGTATTTTCAATCCTTATTATCTGTCTTGAGGGGAACACAACTATCAGTGTGGTATCTAGAGAGGTATTAAAATGAATCATACTACTTTTAAAGGCTTTTAATCCAATTTTAACAAAAAATAATATTAAAATTTTATTATATGAATTTAATTTACAGTGGAACGCGTTGAGGTATGTGACACTTGTATTTGAAAATATTCTTTAAATGTAATAATAATAAAAATAAATATATTTATGTCAGTTATAGAAATGATAAAGAAGTAACAAAGGACTACGGATTTATACAAAACCAACTGAAGACAATAGTGTTAAATGAGTCCTGGGTCATTTGCAGCGAGAAGTCGCCAAGTGAGAGAACATCTTCCCATTGAGTCTGGCTGTTGGAGTCAGCCTGTCCTTGTGACTACATTATGAAAGACATTGTACAGTGTTCTAAATGGAGACAGCTAGCTCACTTGTCTGGCTGAACCTCGCCTTTCACGTTGGTACAGACTAACACACAAAACGTGGAGGAGGGTTGGGGGAGGGGGAGTCGAAAACACAATGGCGTAGCAGACTCGATGCTCCCTCCCAGAGAGAGTGAAGTTCATACAAAACGCGAACCCAAGCCAAATGTCGCAATGAAATTGACTCGGATGTGTCACGTGGAGGACTCACAAAGTTGGCTATTTTTTAATACACGCGATGTCTGCAGCAGCTGTGCCTTTTGCTGCTATTAAAATCGTGCTCCACCCTATGCGTCCTTCTTACTGTTTACATTTTTGTACCGTTGCTTTAACTCCCAAAATTCCATAAAAATGTTAATTAAATTTCTGGAATCGTAAATTTTTTTCACAATAATCCTGTAGAGAAATATATATAAGGATCAATATTTTGTTTAAAATTTCAAGAAAATATACAAATAAATATGAATTTTTTACCTATATTTCTATTACTTTTTACGCTATACATTTTCTTTGTTGTCTCACTTCCTATTTTGAGAAAATCTATATTTTTGAGAATGAATAATAATAATGACTTTTAAATCATACTATAAATGGAACTTAGTTTTCAAATATATTTTTACACTCGCAGAGATATATGAAGGCATAATATTTCAATTGTAGGATTCTTTCTTGTACTGCCAAAAAAATAAAGATTGAAAAAAGATAAAAAGAAAAGCTTTATGCAGCGGAAACAAATTTATTTGTGTGCTTTTGATAAATGTACCGGTCAATCATGAAGAAATTATAGTCTTCATGTGAAATTCACAAAAATTTTCAATTACTGCAGTGCTGTGGTATTTAATTTTCATGTATTTCATGGATGAGAAAACTAGGTTTTCTTATCAGACAATCCTTCCAATGTGGTCACTACTTCGCAAAATATTCTCGTCATTAAATGCATTTATATGTTGAACCATATTATTATAAATGTAAATAAAACAAGGATTGTTATTTATATTATTAAAAATTTTACGTATACAAGGTATATTTTAATTATAGGCTATTCTCTAAAAATATTAATCATTAATTGAAATTCAACTCGTTCATCTTCACGGAATTTAACTAAGAATAAAGTCATAAATGTTTAAAATCAATAAATGAATAGATTTAATTAATACAAATAACAACGTATCATCCAAATTTCTGGATATCTTTAGGAGACTATACACCAAAAATTAGTAAATTCGTAATTTATTTCGAATTTGTTAAAATAGTTTAAATTTGATTTTATTATATTTTTGGTGTATAGTTTCCTAAATAAGTCCACATAGTTTTTCTTTTTGTCATTTATTTATTTTAAACTTAAAGTCAGAAAAATATGATTGAATTCACAATTTTGGATTATGAATTTGAATCCGAATCTGTTAACTTTTAATTGTTCTAATAATATAAATGTTTTATTTCTTCTAAAATTGCTAATGAAAGATAAATCATATTCATGACTTAACTTTGAATTAAAATTAACAAATTTTCATTTCTCATTTGATTGAATATAAATCTCAGCTCTGCGTATTATTAGACTGAAATCATTAAAACAGACAAAAATAAAACTCAAGTTTTATTTATTTAAAGATATTTATTTAATTAAACACGTTTACTATGTAAAACACCTGAAGCTGTTTCACATATCAAACCGAACATGTGTAATTAATAAAAGCATGGCATAAACTTAGTTAATTTGCTTGTACCTTGTACATCATATATAATTTTATATGTAAAATTTTTTAAACTGTTGTTACGTTACCTGACCTTTACTTCAATCAAACTAAAAATTTTCATTTATCAACATTTCAGAAGAAGTATATAATATGTTTCTGCAGTTAATAAAAGGGTGTGATAAAAAGTTTTGACTAGCTTCTTCTCTGGAAAACATAAAATAATGTTATCGGGGAATATTGCCCCGGGTACGTAAAAAATCTACCTGATGGTGGCAGGTTTGTGGCTTCTGATGGCTTCAAGCAATAGCATTTCCAGGAAATTAGCTTTAATTGAACTTGATACGCCATACGGACTATCGAGTTACAAATTCTGGGAGAACGTATTTGCCCCGGCCGGTTCCAGAGTCGCCTTTCTGGCCTGCCTATGGTTTGCGGTATGGGGCGAGGTTCAACTGAGCTCAGTAATTAATGAAATTAATTAATCGGGAACTGCCATCTCAATTACGAGGGAGGGCCACAGCAAGAAGAGAACTGGTCACCTTGTACTAGGATTACTTGATCAAATCTTCCTTAAACTAACTGGGCCGCGGGTATTTGAAGACGATGATTAATGAAATACATTCATTTATTGTAGAAAACATTAATTAACTCAATAAAATAGAAAAAGTATGTATTTTATATGCATTTTATCTATCATCACTTTCCAGACCAAGCCTAAAAGGAGATGTTAGAGACTTAAGTATCTGTATAGACACTAATGTAAGTCGTATTACAAATCTTAGACGAAATAAAACTGGCTGAAAATTTTTTCTTTATTTTCGGGTAACAGACTACATGAGCGTGACCCTGAAGCAGGCAACTTCTCATTAATAGCACAAAAAGGAAATGAAAAGGCGGGATGTGGAAGGTAGTACCAGGTATCCAAATATGATACAAAGAAAACCCTATAAAATCTACATCAGTTACTTAAAGGCTATTGGGTACTACTACTACCTTCTGATGACGAGAGACTGGATTGCTGTGGAAATTCAGGAAACCAGAATCCATGCCTCTACCAAATTTGAGGGTCAGTTTTCCGACTGGTCCAATGGGATTAGCGAACCACGCTGTTTGACCCTTGAAACTGCTCACGGTTGTCTCAGCATGCGGTAGACTTGTATTAAATACCTTGGTCGTTGGCCAATGGGGTAGGGAAAGGGTGAACACAGGAAGGAGAAAGTAAATACTGACGGACTTTCCAGAATTATACCTGGCTATTTCCCATTCCCTGTCTCTAACACCCGTTATTGATTTTTAAATATGCAAATTTGGCCGATATTTCCGTAGAATAAATAATTTTATGGGTCATTTTTTCGCTGTTTCCCGTGACAATAATTGTATCCGTCCTACGCTAATGAGATATAGAACAGGATAAATTAAGTACTTACGTAGCCTGCGTGTTGACTTTCGGGATGAACATGAAATACCCTAACGAACGAACTGTATATTTTTCTTTTAAATGTATTACTTTCTCCAGCATCTTCTGGCACACAGATCCCCTTCCTCATAAATGCGATAGAGTTGTGCAGTATAAGTACTACAAGGAAATATAAAATGAACATATATTTGCCTATTTCGAGGAAGAAGGGATTACTCCCTTTAGCCGCAGAGGGAAGAGAGTTTTCATCGCAGGGTGGCAGTCCTGGAATGGCGGCCCTACTGTTTATTTTAAAATGGAAATATTATTATTATTATTGAGTAAATTTGAATTTGTGGAGATTTACATGGACATTGATGTTTTCAGGAAACAGCTAAACGAGACGATTCTGGAGTAAGAATGTGTACCATTGATTTCAAATATTGGCAAAGAACTTTGATCCGTGCAGTAGTGTTTTATTTCTTCTTCTAAAAATATTGTGTTGAAAGTATGCGAACTTTATTCAGTTGCATATTTAATAATTTATTAGACTTAGGGCATGTTTTCGAAACCCTGAGAAAAAGAAAAATGCGAGACGTGTTATGACGTCATCGGCTTTTAGTTTACAATCGCATTGATTCTGGCATAATCTAGTAATATAGCAGCGAGTTATAAAAATTATTCCATTTTGGCGCCCAACGTGGCGCTTGAACTCACGACCCTAAGAATGAGTCGCACGCTCTGCCGACTGTGCTACCTGGGCATAAATTGGTAACATAGCTGTGAGAGAGAAAAATTATTAAAGTTCGCTGATATAAAAAAGATATTTCCTGAATAGATGTGACACGTCTACCTAATTTGGTTGAAATTCTGTAACACACAAAAATATAACTTAAGTCACAGTAAGTCGTGTATAACTAGTCCACTTATTTATTAAATATCCTGTTAATATCACGATTTATTAATTATAAATGCTTCTCTAGGAAAATTGATCCATCCGGATGTAAATCTGTTAAATACACGTCAATCTGGATAAATACCAGTTAGGAAAGCATCAGTCCTGATAATGTCGTGCATCGAGGTTTTGTACTAGACTATTTCAGACGTTCCTTTTTCGTATTTGAGTTTTTATGCAAGCGAGGCTTGAAATAATCGTTAATTGTTAGTTACATTTATAATTTGCATGTGCAGCTATTTATCTGAAAAATGTAAGTGAAGTCCTGACGTTTCCAAATATCTATAAAGTAGTAAAGGTATTTTAATTTTCTCAACGAAAAATTAACAAAAATTATTTACCGTATTACGCTGTATTTTTATTTAAAATAAAAACTGAGTATTTAATTAAAATATACATCATGTTATATTTTACTCTATAAAGAATAAACTCTTTAGAGGGTTCTGCTCTTTCCTTACGTTACACAAGTCTTTATATTTCAGTGATGCTATATATTAGTTTCATAAAGTTTGGCTGGTCGTCATTATTGGGGAAGTTGTGCTAGTTTGTTAGCCACTACCTGTCTACCGCTGGTTTGGAGGGGGCGGCTTCAAGGTATTAAGGAGAGATAGGGTGATTTACGGTGGCAACCCCTGCGGCTGTTTGTCCCAAAGCACCGCACAGGTTCTCCGGATCGATGCACATCCTAACAAAGGCAAACTGTCCCCGTCAGGAAGGATATTCCCTAATTGGAACAATTGCCTGCAAGGGAGAAAGTCCGTATGAAGAAAGGGGCGGGCTACACAGAGACACCGAAATATTATAGCATCAAAGAATGCCGCTAAAAGTGTTATTTATGGTTTAATGTTTGGAAAAATACATTGATTATTTCATAAATGCTATTAAAATTGCCAAAGTCAATAAATAACTTCAGATAGTTGTAACATAGCTTTAATGCTTCAGAAAACTGTATTATAAAGGAAATGGTTGGAAACACAATAGGCATACAGAGACATATCAGTAAATGTGTAAAGTAATGAGTAAGGTATGAAAAGTTTTATTTGGTTTCAGTTAAATTTACTTGAAGGTCACTCATGAATCATGTAAAAAAATATACAGGGTGACTGCTAATACATGGTACTTTGTGGGTTTGTACAGGACACTGTAACATTCACATTTTGTATAGGAATGATTTTCAGCATTCACCTATAAACCACATTTCTAAGACTTCCTGCAACTCCTACCGTCCACGTTTCGCCCCATATAACGCCACACGCAATAAGAACATTTATAGAAATGATTTCCTAATCATTTATATTTACCGTAAGTAAATTCCTCTTTTGCGAAGCGTGTGCTATCATAATCTTTATGTCTACTATACTTCTACCATCCCTAATCATAATGCTGCCCAAAATAGCAAAACTCCTTAACTCGCTTCAAAATTTCTCTTCCCAATAAAACACCCTTTGTTATTCCACTGTTTCCCATAAAACACTTCATTACCTTGGTTTTCATTCTCTTAATCTTCGTATTGAACTTTTTCTCTAGGACCACTTTAATGCCATTTATAATAGTTTTCGAGTTTTCTTCTAACTCCTCTAATACTAAAATATTATTGGAAAAGCATAGGGATTTTATTTATTTTCCTTGTACAATTATAATATTATATAATTGAGTAATTACTAATTATTTTATTGGGATCCCGATAGATTAACGTGTTAAATTTTAATGAATTGTAACTTATAGTTATTTTATATATTTTTGTAATTTATGAACTATTGACTAGTATATTATGGACCTTATATATTATTGTTATTACTATAATACATTACTAAAATTTTACGTGTTACTCAATGGTGTTGAAGATTAATGTTACAGATTCAAGTTTTTAAAATATCTGATACATTTACAGTATTTAAATATATCAATTAAACTTTTACTGTATATGAACCAGCTGTAAGTCTCTTTTTAATAATCCATATTATTGTGAAATAATAATAAAAACAAAAAGAATTCAAAGTTTGTGTAAGATTATAATGTTGTTATTAATTGTGATTTATTATCGAGGGAAATTTACTTTAATTGAGGCAAAATTCGTTTTCTTCGTTGAAGCAAATATTTTAAATTGTAAAGTTTTCTCATACAAGATACGACGCGTCCCTGTTTCTAGAGTAACTCCATTTTAGAATATTTCTCCGTTTCCCTTTAGCGTAAGCCTCTACGATCCACTTCCTTCCCTACCTCCTTCCGCTACGCAACATCCCTCCCGCGCAACCCCCCTAAGCTCAACACCAACTGGAAAGTATGAGAAACGGAGATGGGAATATTTACCTGGCTTTCACAATCTGTCACGTAGTTGCAACTTTGATTTTAACATCGTAAGGCAGATTTGTGAGGATATGTAACAGAAATTTAGTACAAATTAAATTTTTTACAACCTATTAAAGTATCATGACAGAATTATTAAATAAATATTTATATGATCCGAATATTATTCCAATCCGAAAGCCATAAGAAGTTTTGACGAATCACTGAAAAGTTACTTTTAAATGATTTGTTTGTTAGATTTAGACACGGAATTAAAAAATCAAAAAATATGAATAAAAACATATTGGAAATTTAATTTATAATTTGTAGAATTAAAATATAACTTATAATATTTTCTGAAAACTCAAGTCAGTAATTATTTTATGTCCCTCTAAAATTACTTACTTCTTTAAATTACTTTCTCGTAAAGTTTCTTCTTAATAGTTTGCAAATATGCTGATTTAGTTGTATTTTTCTCATTATTCTGAATTCAGAATGTTATTAAGTGAAGTTTAAAAACTTTAGTAGCACTTTATTGAAATATGGAATATTAGTTAATATAAAAGTCCCAAAAGTGACACTGAACAGTAACATAAGCATAAAAATCTGTCTATCAAATATTAATTTCAGTTTAAGTTACGTATTTCTCTAACTGAAAAGATTTTAGGTTGAATAGTTGTTTAAAATTTTAACTAAACTGAGTTTTTTTTTCATGCATTGAGAGGAGAAATTGTTTTGCGTACAACTTTATGTGACAAAGTTACAAAAATTTTAGATGACACGTTAATTATTGTTGTTTGAATCATATTACATGTTTTGATTCATTGGTTTCTTTATGTTTATTATATAAATGTCAATTTATTTTTGACATAAATATGTATTTATTTTATAAGCTAATACATTACATTTCATGACAATTTTGTGTAAAATATACTTGAAAGTCACTCACTTAGAATTAAGAATGCAATAACAAATATTGCAATCTCCGTATTGTTTCTGAAAAATACGTAGAAAATGTATGGAAATAGAATTAAAAGAAATTGTATGCAATTGTTAACCTGTAATTAAAACTATTTACTACAAATATCAGACATTATAAATATGTTTCAAAATTCTCAAAATTTAACACGAGAAGACATTTTATTGCGCCTTTTCTTACCTGGAGAAGTACAAAATTTGTGGATCAAACGTTTTGTGAAATGAGTTGAATAATTTAAAAATTCTGACTTATTGATTGTTTGATATTTAAATAGTTTTTTTACGTGCCACGTAACAGAGTTCCAAATAAATAGGTATATAAAAGTTATAATGAACGTACTCTAACGAATCGTTGTGTGTAAACCAATTAAGGAATTTACAATAAAAATGGAGTACAATTATCAACTAAAGGACTGATGTCATAATGGAAGGCTTTCGCACACTAAATTGGTTTAATGTTTTATAAAACTAGAGTAAAAAGCAACTACTCCAGAGATATTACCCTGTCGTCTTTAATTTACAAAAGAAATTATTTATGCATTATTTGCATTCAATACGAACAAGGTGTGCGGTTTTATTGTCGGTGCAAAGATATCGCGTAGCCCCTGTATCGCGACAGCTCCGGAACACTCACCGAGACGAGCTGTCGATAAAACACGTGACTGGCCGAGGTGGATGAGAGAGAGAGAGTGAGAGAAGGGGAGAGAGGTTGACGGGCACAGAGGTTGGTTGTCCCCACAGTCCCCTCGGCTGCCAATTAGCCCCTGTAATGAGCAGGCGTCACAATCGACTGCCTCATTTCACAGGAGGCTGCTCCCATTAATAACATCACCCCCCTAGACCCGGAACACGGCGGAAAGAACCCGCCCGCTACGTCCATCCGCTTAAAAGTAACGAGTTCTTTGGACTAATAAAACCGTATCAATTTACATACGATTTATTTACGCTACGCACTACCTGAAAAGCGGTACCCACCTCAACGATGTATAAGCGATAAAATGTCTAAGTTAAATAAGCTTCCTTGCACCGCAATAAATGTAAGCAAACATCGCAGAAATAAACATGCAAACGTAAACACACTATAAAATCCCCGCGCTAACACACGTGGGACGAAACAAATTACGACAAACATTGCAGAGTAAATATCAATGAAAACCGCTTTAACTGTAAAAATTAGTACAGTCCCCTTCTGTAAAATAGGAAAAATTAATATCTTATAACATGACGAATAAAAAGTTATCTTACAATGTTTTGTAGCTTACACTGTATAATTAATGTATACAGAGTGAACCGTTATGAATATAATAGTTAATTGACGCACAAAGAATTACAAATACGTGATGCAAGAAACTCTAATAAACCTTTTGTGATTGTTTACGTGAAATATTTTACCGAAAGATTTGTTTACATATGCTTATAAATTATTATTTAATACAAATTTTTACGATTTATATATTAAATAGTCATTTTGTGTTGAATAATATGATTCATAGATTTGACTTATTTTCTAAACACTAACTTGTTAATTTTTTGAATTAAAATTTTTATCAATCCTTACTGTTAGAAAATAAATTAATGAATATTAAAATGAAATAATTTATCATAGACTATATTTAAGTTGCACTCGAATTTATTAAATTTAATACAATTGATTTATGTTAATCGCAATGAGTCTGAATGTAAAGTGACTTAATGCTACCACCAGCGATATCGTTTATGCGACCAACGACTTGACAATCCAGTGAGGCAAAGAGATTATCAGCTCCTACGTCATCAATTTAATAATTAAATATAATTTAACTCTATGATAAAATTTTCTGTAACTGAGTAAGTATGTTCGTATGTTCACCATACGAATCTAAACGAGTACAGTAATTTCGACACATTTTGTACACGTGTTCTCTCTCATCCTGAAATAAGAACTGTCGGGGTAAGACTCCGCTGCTATTCCTAGGGGCATGGGTGGAGGGGGCATGAAAAGTTTTGAAGAAGCCAAAACAGACAATATGTTCTTAGAGACCCGAAAATGAACACTTTTGGAATAATATTCAATATAAAAATAAGTAAAAAAATATTTCCTTACAAGAATATTCTGTTGAAATTCTGCTCTTCAAAATTAATTATCAGTTACTTATAAGGAATATTAGTCATATGAGTACTTAAATAATAAATCAATTAACGTCTGTAATTCAAATAGTTAACGAAATAAATTAATTGACCAGTTTTTACAGACACATTTGTTTCAAGATTAAAGGATATTTCGTCATTGCATTAATTTTCTTCAATTGTTGAACCTTCTCAAGTAAATTGCTTCAAAAATTTACGAACAAGCCAATGTAAATACAGCCATTTCTAAAGGCCAAAAACAACATCATACACTATATTTAATGTCTCTGTGTCAATTTACAAGAATAATCGTAATTAATTTTAATGCTTTTAAAAGATCAAAGATTAATCTGGTATTATAATTTGGTTGAATGTCAAGGATGTTAGCATCAGTCTAGTCATGATTGTAACGGAACTTTTAAAACTGTGGATTAATAACTTGTGTAGTCACGTAAGAAGAGTAAAATAAGATTATTTCGTTGGAAGCAAAGAGTAGTGGTAGTGGTACGGTGGAGTTACCTTCTCTGGGGTTATTATAAATAATTAATGTGAGCTCTAAATGGAAATGCTGGAATAAATAGAAAACATGTTGAAATACTTATTATATATATATGTATATATATATATATATATAAATTTAATAGATTGAAGGGAATAAAAGGAATAAATTATTACTAAATAACGATGAATTACTTCTAAATTAACACATAAAATGTTTGGTAAAATGCATTAGATAACAAAATTAATAACAGATAATTAAAGTTTCATAAAAAATTGTGGACTTCTTAAGGTAAATGTTTAAATGAACAAACTAATTGCCTAATGAGTAATTTGGTGTTGTCGATTATCTCCTGTGAATGTTACGACCGAAATTCAGGAAGAGATAGTCTGTGACACCAAATTACTCACAGGTAATTAGTTTACCCATTTAAAAAATTACCTGAAGAAGTCTACAATCTTGGTTGAATCGTTGTATTTGTGTTAATTAAATTTTAATTAATTTTGTTTGTGGTCCTATTTGGTCGTATTTTTATTTCTGCTATTAATTAAACCTACTTAGAAGACAGTGAAGGTTAATATGAATAGAAACGTTAAAAATTATATAACCTCATAATAGGAAAGAAAACATTACATTTTCAGAAATGACAATTTTAATAATTCAAGTTAAACTCATCACAGAAAGAAACACCTGGCTATCTACGTTTGATAATGAGAACTTCTGAACTTCATATAGAGTATCTGATCAAAACAAACTTATTTTAATGTATCTAATTTGTAAAAATGTGTATGAGGGTGACTCTGAAACAGGAAAATACCCTTCTTGTGTTTGATATTTTGTAAACCGAGAGTTAGTAATAACTTTATGCGATGTTAAATATATGACTAAAACTTTTACCAGTCTTGCTATTAATGTACTCATGAAGAGGCGATAAACATTGGTCTTAGGAGAAAATTATTCAAAAACATTTAAGGAAGAAACTCTTGCCAAATAAAAGCTTTTATTTACCACTTATCAATTATGTAGTTTATAGTATAACTATGAATAAGACTCTGTGTAAGATTGTGATCTCACATTGATCTTTTTACTCAATTTCTCATAAGTTTGACTTGATTCATCCTCTATGATTCCATGATTAATTATTCAAAAACTTATTCAATTAGTTCTGCAATACTCGGTTAGAGAGTCATAAGCCCTGAGGTCAGCCCTGCTAAATATTCATCTACTGACAGACAAAACCTGCAGCTCGATTAAAAACACAGAGTTGATTTGTGTGCTGTGGTTGTTGTTTGTGTGCACCAGAAAAGTCAATGCCAACAAATAAATTCCAACAACTTTGACACGCAGTGGCTTATGAAACAACCCCACTCTACAACGCGCTTCTGTACCCAGGGTCTAGGGGACAAACGACTGTAGATAAATACGAAAGGTAAATGAGGCTTCGTTCAAATTTCCTTCCACCCAGAATTCATTAAATCTGTAAAGGGCGAACTGAACTTGATTGTCCTCCTAGGAAGTCGTGAAAGTCAACGAAGGGAGAGGGAAGCTTTGTAATTCAATTTCCATCAAACTTTCATTAATAACAAGCATAACGCTCATATCCAACCCAAAAATAATTTGTAATTCTGTGCTTTTGAGGGATGACGTGAGACGACAGCGAAGAAAATTTCAATAGGAGAGAGGGTGGAAAGTTTTTTGTGTTCTGAACAGCGGCACGTGTTCTTTACCTTGGAGAATTCTGCTGAGGAAATGTTTCCTCTCTAATCCAAAATTCATAAAACCTGCAAAGGAAACACGCATCCAATACATCACAAGCATCAAGTAATCCAACTTATCATTAATAATTACCCCTATCTTCAATGAGATTCACTTTCAAAGAAAAGAAATAGTGAATCTATAAATTATTCTAGGACATAATTTAGTGTTTCTTCCTTCAATTTTTAAATTCTTCCCGTACTATAAATAAATAATACGGCTAGTCTGAAAAACTAAATTTTGCCTTATTATTTAAATATTTAGCAACATCTCTCAAATAAATTACTTTTACGCAAAATATTGCGTAACTTAAGTAATAATTTTAAGTGTATGACGTTTGAAACTTGTTAATTTTGTGAGTTAAAATATTTATCAATCCTTACTGTCAGAAAATAAATTAATGAATATTAAAATGAAATAATTTATCATAGACTATATTTAAGTTGCACTCGTTTTATTAAATTTAATACAATTTTAATTTATGTTAATCGCAGTGAGTCTGAATGTAAAGTGACTTAATGCTGCCACCAGCGATATCGTTTAAGCGACGAAAGACTTGACAATCCTGTGAGGCAAAGAGATTATCAGCTCTTACGTCATCATTTTAATAATTAAATATAATTTAACTCTATGATAAAATTTTCTGTAACTGAGTAAGTATGTTCGTATTTTCACCATACGAATCTAAACGAGTACAGCAATTTCGATACATTTTGTACAGGTGTTCTCTCTTATCCTGAAATAAGAACTGTCGGGGTAAGACTCCGCTGCCATTCCTAGGGGCATGGATGGAGGGGGCATGAAAAGTTTTGAAGAAGCCAAAACAGACAATATGTTCTTAGAGAGCCGAAAATGAACACTTTTGGAATAATATTCAATATAAAAATAAGTAAAAAAATATTTCCTTACAAGAATATTCTGTTGAAATTCTGCTCTTCAAAATTAATTATCAGTTACTTATAAGGAATATTAGTCATATGAGTACTTAAATAATAAATAAATTAACGTCTGTTATTCAAATAGTTAAAGAAATAAATTAAAGACCAGTTTTTACAGACAAATTTGTCTCAAGATTAAAGGATATTTCGTCATTGCATTTTTGTCGTCTTCATGTATAAAATTTCGAAAATTTGATGAAAATTCCACATTTGGGTTAATGTTTCCGGTGAAGGTGGTCAATGTTTGATTTTTACTCAATTGTCACATTTTTTGTCTGTAAAACTGGTCGTTAATTTATCTAATTAAATATGGGAACGTATTATTTTATTTATGTCAACAGTTTAATAATGTATATTGTTATTTAACTACTGTTAACATAAGTTTTATCTTCGCGTATTTGCTAACACATATTCCTCTGATGGAAGTTAGTATTGATTAATGAATAACATTTGTTTGCAAACACTCCACCCGTTCTTAAAACAACGAACACGTCGGGGAAAGTCATTCGATGTACTTATCGATTATCGCTCACGATCGACACACACACGCTCATTGTTTGCCCCTCTGCCCGTTTAATATTGACTTTGAGCCTTTGTGTGTGTAATTCCAGTCCTGTCCCACTGTTGGTTTTAAAAATAGGGTTGTAAACAGATCTGAAGTAATACATCAGGTCCGTAGAGGTGAGTAGGGTAGAGGAGCCTCTACGACATGGATAAATTACGGCAACTCTGGCATGTTAAAAATAATTACTTGGATAAAGAGGAGTTTCAGATAAAACATTTATGAAGAGTGTTTTAGAAATACCATCACTATAAGCTAATGAAGAACCAGAAAATATTTTTTGATGCAATGAATATTTTACATTAATATATTTTTATAATGTACCAAGATTTAAGATTATTATTCTTTTCTCTTTATGCCTCCTTTTCATTTTTCATCATCTTAAGTGAAGCCATCACCACTCTATAGAGAAAAAATGTTCCTGTCTACCAAAATGACATTGGTGAGATAAGTAAAAACAACGAATGTATAAGTAAATAATGAGAATAGTACAAACCACGACTTGAACTCATTCGTGGGAAAATATCTCAGACCACGGAGGCAAAGGAAGAGATTAGTCATTAGTACTATGAAGGACATCCAGCAATTAAGAAGAAAAAATAATATACAAAAAAGTGTACTTTTACAAAACGAGAACTCTACAATTTCTTAACTTAATTCCCGTGAATATTAAGGCATTTGTCCTAATGATAGTAACTTTACAACTTATGCAAGGATGTTTTTGACAACTCGAAGAGAATTGCTTCATCTGAAGCTCAGCCAAATGGTTGAGAAGAAAATAATGGAAAAATGTCGACCGGACTCGGAATTCGAACCTGGGTTCTTCTTATTTTTGTTTTCGCCAGTTTCCTACAAATTATTTGACCTGCTCGTTGTTTATGAACGTTTTAACGTAATAATGTCTTCAGAGTTCCTAACAAATGAGAATCGGTGAGAGCGAAATCTGGAGAAGTTGAGGTAGTTGCTCCCAACCCCTTAGATTCAATCGTTTTGCTGTGCATGTTATTAAACTAGAATATTATTTCAGACGTGTTACACGTTAAGTAGTCCACCTGACGTCAACAGATGACGTCATCATCCTTTTCCAACCTCGAGTACTGAGACCTCAGAACCAGCAGTCACCCGCTGATTGTCATCTGCAATCCAAAAAGCATAGAAAGTGGGTTATGCGGCTCGGCTCATTCATCACTGCTACTGGAATAAATTTAGGACGGGTCAGCAAAGTTACAAAGAGTTCTAAATCAAGTGCACCTGAGATCAAAGATCGAAACTATGTTATTCGGTATTTAGAAAGTGTCATGAACTAATGACCAAATAAGAAAGGTTTATAAGGCATTATATGTCAGGTATCGGGTGAAGCTATTCGTAATTTTTGTATTTTTCAGTGAAAAAAACCTATTTGTGTTTTTTATTCATGTGACCTAATTTTTTGTACGCGTTCTCTGTAAATTATCAATTTAATTGTCACAAATACTTTTAAAGATTTTACATTTATTCAGTTTTTTTATTGTTTTATTATTTTAAGTTGTGTATTGATCTACTTCAATTTATTTTCCATTGTTCTAATATACAGTTTCTATATAATTTACTATTATATTATTTTATATGTATTGGTTATATGTTTACGTGTGTTGTGTTTGCTTTTACTGTGTACTGCAACGTTACATTTGTTAGCCATGAATGCAATGAGCCATTCGTTTGTCCATTTTTAGCAGTAACGTACTAATATATAAATCAAAATAATCACTCATAAATTCTCCTGCGACCGATAATCCTAAAACAATCACCTATATTAATAGTATTTCATCTTAAACTCTGTATTATCACAACAGGTTTATTCTCAAAATTGAATTATATATTAATAATATTAGATCAATACAACAATTAACTATGTAAGCATCTACGTACAAGCATAAACCATTAAGTTATTGTGGCACTAAGAGTAGTATACGAAGAAAAAAACCCACACATGAATTTAGCCCCGTTTGCGTCAAGGACCATTTCTGTGTGATTTACGAATTATTTCAGCTCGTTAGTAGCAAGTGCTACGCGTAAATCTAGCAGCATCGCGTTTCCCCCTCCCTATTTTTTTCCCAACTTCCCGAGAAATGCTGTGTTGTCACCTGACTCATTACTCTCTCTTTTACCTTCTTACTTTTGGCAAGTTTTTATTCATTTTACTTTCTTTCTAATCCGTCACTGTGTCACGTTTTATTTAACTCCATCTGCATGAATAATGTTAAAAAAATTCTCTTTATTTTTTTGAAAATATTGAGGCGAACCGGCTTCCCTTTTAAGTTGTATTTACGTGTATATATAAACGAACGTGAACTTCAAAAAGTATTTATTCTGTATGGAGAAACAGATGCTTACTCCTTCGCTTATATTTTAAGTATTTTAGAGGTGAAATCACACCATTTTAGAATTTGACCACGTTTCATACCCATGCAACGCCAGACTCCATACGAACATTTTTAGCAATGGTGTCTTAATATTCACTCTTATATAACCTGTAGCTAAATTCCTTTCTTGCCTGTGTTATCCTACTCTTCTTGTCTACTACACATCTACCATCCCAAGTTATTACGTTTCCTAACTAGCAGAATTCATTTACTTCCTTCTAAATTTCCCTTCCCAATATTACACCCTTCGTTTTTCCACTGGTTTCCTTACTACTCTCCATTACATTGCTTTTCCCTCCATTAATACACATACTGAACTGTCTCTTCAGGACCAAGTTAATACCATTTATTATGGCTTCCAAGTCTTCTTCTGACTCCTCTAATACTAAGACCACTGGAAAACCGTAGGATTTTAATTAATCCCTTGCAACTAAACATCTATAATAAAAAAACACTTTCGATTAGAGCAAAGTAAACATTTTGCATTTGAAAAGAATGATTATTTTCGATTGATGTGCAAAATGTTTCACATCTGGAATTTATAAATAAAAAACAAGCTACGCAAAATTAAAATTCAATGTACAACTCTATATTATTAGGATTTATTTAAGTGAGCATTATTAAACTTTGAAATGTTATTCTCGTATTTAAAATTCTTTCTTATAAGAATATACGTTTTCTGAGCTTTCTCTTTGGCATTTTTATCCCTATTTTATTCGGTTCATGATTTTGCAGTAGCAAGAATACAATTCAATAGCAATTTAATTATAATAGTAGAAACGTCATACAAATATTATTTTTATTTATATTACTTACTTTCATTTATTTATAAGTAATTATATTTAAATTTTTGTATAATAAAGCGAAGAGGTGCTGAAGCTTGGGAGACGAATCGCCTTATTTTAAATAAAAATTCTTATATTTCGGACCTTTATCCCATAATATATCGTTAATTGTTCTCAATTTAATTACAACGATTGAAAAATAATTTCGTATTTAAGTATTTCAAAATGCTTATAAAATTTATTTTACCCTTTTTTGTGTGTTATTTTAGGAAATAATTTTTCATTCTTCTTTGTTTAAATAAATACGATACTTCTGTGTACCTGCGAATTTGTTCGGATAACAATTTAATTGATCGGAAAACGGGGATGGGTCAACGCATACAAGTTTTAAGTAGTATTTTTAATACCGGGGAGTTATCGAAACGCTAACGTGAATATTTTACGTGATCCCCTGAATTATCATGAATAAATAAATAAATGAGGCAACAAAATTGTAGCATTCATTAGGTTCATAGACTTTCCGTCGATGTATAATTCAGGGGCTTTGCCCCGGTCAAATACGATTTATGGCATTACGAATTCAAAGCACTACAGTGAGTTGATTACCTGCTTCTAGCTGTCACTATAAAATTTTGACCAAATTCCCTCTAATAACAAATTTTACTTTGTTTCCGTGTTACACAACACATGAATCTGTAAATCCTTTACTTTGAAATCTCTTAATACAATATAGAATCTCTCTGAGCATATGTAATGACTTTCCCATACAAAAAAATACAATATCCTTTCATTATATTTCCCATAATTCGTCGTTTTATTACTCTTATAATTCGAATAAATGTCTTTTAAATTATAAAATCCTAAACCACATCATTAAATAAATATAAACTACTATTAACGATCAAAATCTTTTTAAGTCCTGATATATTATGAAGGTACATAAACTTATTATTACTTGTATATGATTTTTTATATTTTTTGTATTTTATGCCCCAAGGTTCTTTGATCAGTTACAATAGAATCAGCCGAATTCTTTTAATTAAAAAAATCTATTGCTTTCGGCTGATGTTGCCATATTTACCAGTATAGAAACATTTAAATTTAAAAATCCACATTTACGATTTCACAGTAATTTAATATATATAACTTTTAAAAAATAAAAATTTAGCATAAAAACTTCATACTTATTACTAATTTATAAAAATCTTCAATTTTTAAAAAGAAACTCGATAAAAAATTATCGTCCACTTAGGTTATATATTATCTCATTATGATTTAATTTACGATATATTTTTTCGAAAATGGGTTTTTTAAAACAGTGACGTTCTGAATTGTTTTCAATAGTTTTACAATTTTCTACCTTGGTAAATTAATTAGCCTCAGATATTCAAACAGTTGAATGAAATAAATTAGCGAACGGCTTTACTGAACGTTTTTAATTTACATTGAACTTCGTTTCGTCACCACATTTGGTATATTATCACGTAAAATATTTTTCAGAAAAATATGAAAAGTCTTGTTTGCTTTAAAGGGAAATTTCGTCAACGTTTTGTTAAATATTCTGTTTTTCTTTCAGAGGGAATCGGTGTGTATCTCGGTCGCAGGTACGTACAGAATTTATCTTAAAACATTAATAATTTCTACCTGGAGGACAATTATTGACATTTTTTTTGGATTGAAAAAATAACTCGGTCATTTGAAGAGTAAATGTCTGATGTTGTCATAGATTTTATTTATCCTTTTATCGTGGAATTGTTAGTGTTTAATATTGCAACATTGAATAAATTTCAGTTTTAAAAATTATTTCTATTAACATTATTAGGAGTTTTTGTATTAATTTTAATGGTGACTGAAAAAATTCCTTATCTGAACCGGAAAAGAATCTTAAACACATTTTCAACACAGTGACGAGAAAGGAATTGACAAACACTTTGTTAATATTTGAAACAGCTTTAATAATTTTAAAATTTGTATGACTTAACTTATACATGAATATAAAATAATCTTTATAATAATTCAAATGATTAACAATATATCACATGGTAGGTAAAAACATTTTGGAAACTGCGATTAAGTACAGTGATTACAAAGAAACTGGAAAAGTAGAGTAGGCAAAGGAAATTAGAAATATATCAAAACTATTTTTGAGATTATAGTTAAACATAAACTAATTTATAAATGTTGAATTTTCACGTGTTTTAGTGAAGTAAAAACCAACAAACTGTTTCTTTAATAATTGTTTTGAAATTTCATAAACACACAAAATATATTTCTTGTTTTGATCAGTATCCTACTATACAGCAATGTACCTAACTTTTAATTAGAGTTCACATCTGAGAAAAAATATTTAAGATAAAACTTCAATAAATAACTGTGATAAAACAATCATTATGATAGAGAAGTCACGACTAGATGGGTCCGTTTTCAACGTAACGAAAATATTAAATAAAAAAAGTCGACGTTCCTGCGGTCTATTAATCACATAAAAATGAACAAATTTATTTTCCTCTATAAACACCACAGTTTTTGTCCAGATCTCATGGCTTTTAACAATAACACCAAGAACTAAAAATTCCTTAATAGAAAATTTTTTCATATACATATTTTTTTTTGTATTTCCACATAATTGTTCTTTTAAATTTCAGTCACGTGCTTTACACACACAGAGTACATAAAATAATTTGTTTTTATGGTTCTACTTGTTAATGTCTGTAGTTCGATCCTGGCACTTAAACTTTTAAACCTTTTTATTCAGTATCAATCTGAGAATTTCACACACTTCACGATCCAGCATTAGCTGTTGAGTATTTTTTTTATCAATGTATATTAATTACTTTTGATATGAGCATAGTTAAACAACTGCAATTCGACACTGTAAAAGCAACCATTTCTGATAGTGTAGGATAATAATCTTACACTGGAAAAATTACTGTTGGGATTCTTTGGGAACGTCTCCTCAATTTCAATCATTCAATATACAACAAATTTGGACATTTCGTTCGATAATCCATCACAGACGTGTTTCTTAAAAGCTTGCACTTGTATTTTTCCCATATTTTCAAGTCCGCTATGGCCCGAAGGAAAACCAGGAGCTCCTACCCGAACTTAGAGTGGCCGTGATGCTTGCCAGGAGCAACCAGGCTGACGGGCATCGAAGCCAGGACAGGGCGCGCCCTCCATGCTGCATTGCCGCTGGATTCTCCCCTGAAAAGGAATACATTATTATTTTCTGAACAAAACAATTATACTATTCCGTTCATCCTGAATCCATTGTATAATACACTATATTACAGTTTAGTTGAATTATACAGAATTTTAACTGGGCTTCCGGGGATTCCCGCTTTTTCATTTATGCTAGCATACTGCAGTATTAATTTGATAGTAATCTCTCTTTCAACACTTTGTTAAATCATCAGATATATCGTCACTTTCTATTAATTAATTTTCCTCCCTACGCCCCTTTTCATCGAAATCACACAAACAAACGCTACAACTAAAATATTGTATTTAGTAAGTTAGAAGAAATATCATGTGAATAGATAGTTATTAATAAAACGTACCTTTGACATTTACGTAAAAATTATTTCATTTCTTTGTTCGGTGCGAATTAATCGATAAATAATACACTCAGTACACAATTACAATGTAGGGAATGCATTGGGAACCGAAATACAAATATCAACAATGCCAAGCTACGACGCATTAAACTTGAGCATGTACCTTACACTCCTTTACTTTTAATCATGTCAGACTACAATTAATGAACCTTTTGATGTTAATTCAATGTTGTTGAAGAAACTCTGTCAAAATTAGTACCTGTTGAACAGAAAGTCGGTTAATGTTCGACTTTGAAGAAAATATTATTTAATTAATAAAATGTAATATGATTAAATTTTTAATGTATGTAAAGAACAACTTTTAGTTTATTTTAATTTCTGGCTCTTATTAAATCTAATTAATTAAATATGTAGAAAAAATGAAGGTGTTCTTAGGAAACATTCTAATTGCAATATAAGTATAATTTTATGTTTTCGAATTATGGTCTGGAATAAACCTGTATTATTAAATTTCAGAGTAACACTATCACTTTACACTTAAAAGTTACATTTGACATTGGATTTAGTGAGATACAATTCTACTGAAACAGTCTAGTTAAATTATTAAAATTTGTTTAACAACCATTTTAAATATATAAAATACATTACTAAGCTCTCTTATGACAATAAGATGTTTTATATCATTTAAATGTATTTTATGTTGTGTTTCTATGTAAAAAAATCAAATTTAATGAAGACAAATAATTTATTATCGGATAAAGAACAGAAAATGGACATAACTAGTATCATATTTTGTAAATTCATAATTATAAATGATATGTAAATAAATAATTGTAAATAATGTCTAAATAATTGACACTGTGGTCGCTAATGACCAGGTAGTCGGTGCCACCTTTATAAATATAAAGAGAAATTTTTTAATGACAATATACTATCACTTCTTTAATTCACAAAAACTATTTTGAAATTCTCTTACATTTCCATAATTCTTTTCTATGAGTTTTCCACTACATAAACGATTAATAAATGTATAATTTTGCTTTATCCCTTTATTGTTTAAAAAATCGTAACCATAATTTCCGTACTTGAAGTTGGAAAAGCGAAATATTTGCATCTTATAGCCTGAAAAGAAAAAGAAATATTTCTATTATATGTAGAGTAGTATGAGAAATAGTGGAATACCCGAAGTTGTTACACAGGGAAGGGACTTTTTTACGGATGTTAGAATGTTAGGAAATGCAAGAAACCAACTAATTGGTTTAATGTGTTGTTATGGGACATTTGTTGCGCTGAAAATTCTTTTCATAAAAGTTGATTTGAATACAATAGTATATTTAATTAGAGAATGACATTCTCACCTTAATACGTGCGAAGCGAATAACTGACAAACAATTTATTCTGTTTAGATTTGCAATTCAAAAAATTACTATTTACGCCTTTGCACTTTTATTGCCAATTATTCTCTCCTCCTTTTTGATAAGCATTTCTTGAAGCACCACTTGAGTTTGGAGCATGGCGGCGGCTTGGTGGGGAAAACTTACCAACCCTGTGACTGGTCTGCCTTTCCACTTGAACGACAGAATATGCAAATAAGGTGGCTTGGCGAATTTCAAAGGCCAGCAGCAACTGGTTATCTCTCCAGAGTGCAATGGCTTCGCGGTCGGTCACTTGGGTCCAGTCACATGTAAATAATTCCATCCATAAGCAGCCTAACTACCCTCTCAAATGGTTTTGTCGACCTTCTGCTAAAGGATAGCATTATACATTTAAACTCTCTCCCTCCCTTCTTGTTCAAGGAACGGCCACAGAGGAACAATGAAATAACGATAACTGCAAATTATATTACATACAATAATTTATACACGTTTGAATGGAGTATGTCTTTAAACTACTCTATTGAATATCAGAATAAAATATAATAACTGCATAATAAATATATTACATTGGTTAATAGCTGTGAATTCACAACGGGACATTAGACGTTCAAATTAAAGTTTACCACTTTCTCGTTTTAGTTCAGAGTATACCATTTCTTAAATTTCCCTTCCTTAAACAAAACAAACGGTGAAGGAACGAAAATTGTGATGTCTCAAAATGAGATGTTGCCATCTCGATTCATACGCGCTTCAATCCGGAAAAAATATAATAAATAAATCATATCATATTACGCTATCTCAGAGATGGAAACAGATAAATAAAGAGTGAATATTTATCATTTTAGGGGGAGGGTCGAGAAACTCCAGGGCGCAGTCAATCTTTTCGCGTAGTGACAGTACGGGATTAAAATGTTGATGGAAGACCTAAAACCATCCATTTTTTCCTTTTCTCTTCCAGGAGGGAGAGATAGAGAGAAAAATGTATAGTTATAAGCTACCTTCAGGCAAATGACACCCAACTGCTTGGCTTTGGTGAAGGGGTGGAAAAATATATATCTGTGAAAGCGGTTGAACGAACGGTCTTCTTTCAGCGTATATCTTTCGACGTTCCCCTAACCGCAGGATTCTCGTGAAATATTCAGTAGGGTGCGGGAAAGGTAAAAGAAAGACGGAAAAGCGTAATAGGAAAATCTGGCTAAGGATGGAAGGATGAAAACAAAGACAAGCTCTTACAAGTTGACGATAAAAATTAGCAACAAAAAACGGTTCGTTATTTCTCTGCTATGATTAAATACCTATAAGAGGTACAATGCAAGAGAACTGAAAATGAAGAAAATTTAACTCTGCAATGATGGAGCTGAAACTAAGGTAATATAACACAGTGGGTTATGTTTCAAAGAGAAAATATTATTACAGCGAGGGGAAAAGAAATAAAGCCAAGTGAAATGCAAATGATTTGTTTCACTCTGGTTAAACGGCTCTGAGGAAAAGTGAGTTGCGGATATTAAACGTTCCAGGGAAGAAGAGAAATTCGGAAAGGTTTGTTAGACGGAGATACAATTCGCTGGGGTTCATATTTTATGCTACTAATTTGACGCCTTGACATTCGGTGGAAAGCCTGCACATTACGTCCCGGTTAAGAGGTCCCAGAGGTATAGCCAAGAAGTTAAACACGCCTCTAAGGCCCGTAGTGAAGAGAGGACGGGACGGGAAGGGTGAGAACTATTAGAGGAGACGGCGTGGGAGGAAGAAGGGATGGAGAAAATACACGTCGAGGAAGTAGTAGTGTAGGTAGATGGAGGGGTTGCGGAAGTTGGGGGGAGGTGAAAGAGTGAGGTTAATTTAGAAACAGCCAAGATACGCCATGGAGAAGAAGCATCGCAGCTAATGAGCTGTTAAGGAGGCCACTGATACGGTACATTTTAAAATGTCTCTTCCAACAATGCTCCAAGGAAGGCCTTGTTGCTATGAGAGCGTAAAACACAAAATTAATTCGTCTCATTTAAGGACAAAGTTATCTCGGATTTTTCGTTCCCTCTTGGAATAGAATGTCTAATTTACTGTCTTTATAAAATGTAACACAAATATAATATTTTCTTGCATGAGACCGTGCTAACTCTATCCCTTGTTCCTTCACTGAGAATTGATACATCTTCCTATAAATAACTCATTTCTGTTTTATTATTTTTTTACCCTCAGCTACTACTTATAAAATTAGTAGTACATCCATTCCACAGAACTATTCCTAGAGTTATAAAAATGAAAATTCACTGCTCCTTTAGAATCTTTCTTCACGGATTCAATTCCTTGACTATACTACTAAAATCTATCTGAGCCAGCATTTATATTAAATAACCACAGTGGAAGCAAACTCTTGGATTAAAGGATAAAATGTCAAACACAATTTTTTTCCTTCTAATTCCGAAAATCCATGTTCATTTTATTTGCATAAAAGAAAATTATAAAAGCCTTCGAAATTTGGTGCTATAGGAGAATGCTGGAAACCAGATGGGTGGATATGGAAAGAGCGAACAATATAGAGAACATTGACAAAGAGAAGTGCCACGTTTTGAGACATGAGGGTGCTGTAAAATTAACATTAGAGATAAGTGTGTGGGGTAATTACAGAAGAGGGAGGCCAAGAATCTAATACTCTAAGCGGGTTAGGGACGATATGGGATGTAATAGTTATGTAGAAATTGAAGGCATTTGCAGGAGAGGTTAACATGGAGGGTTGCATCAGACCAGTTTTAGGACTGAGTATTACAACAGCGTTTTAGAAAATCAGAATTGAAAATATTCGACAAAAACGGGCCTCAACCGGGGTGCTACAGTTCTCCAAGTGGGCGCTCTACCACCTCTTCTAAAAGAAGAAAATTTTAGGGGTTGTGCAAACCAGCCAGATTGCATCAGGCGGTAGATCACCCAAACTTTTCATTTATGATTTTTAAAATAAATATTATTTCAGTCTTTGTGTATTATAAGCAGAATTGTTTCTATAAACACAGTTTTTACTTTTAATGTTCATGACACTTGTCTTTAATTATGTCCTTCCTTTATGTGGTATGACAATATCCTCCCAATTACATTTATCCTGTCTTCAAATGGGTGGTTAGAAATGACATTAATAAAATTTATTTCTTAGTTTTTAATATTATTCTTATTGTAATACAGTCCTGTCAGTATATTCATAATAAAATTTCCGATATAAAAATTTTCTGCTTTTATAGATATTATTACAATCATATTTATATGATTCGTAGCTTTAATTGTGAAAATTAAAAGTAATTGCTGACTGATAATTATAAGTATAGTAACTAAATTAATCTGACTTGATATTACGAAAAAAATACGAACTATGACCAAAAGTCTTAAAAGGAAAGCGTTTCATTCCTCCAATTTTCGGTTTTTCAAGTTGCTGATAATAATGCAAATTCCATTTCGATCCCGGACATTTCAGCAAAAACATGACAATTTCCATGTACTGAGGAAGTCCCGAAAGTTTGGGGACGAAACTTTTTGTAATTAAATTTGTTAAATAATGGTATTAGAGACATTAAAGGTGCATGGTATATAGCTGTGCATTAATAGATATAAATATTAAGAAAATTTACGTTTGTAAATTTTTGTGAGACTTGAAAATTGAGTAATTTTTTAATCAATTTAATATAACACACATAAATACATCATGTTTTTAGATTACGCATTGTATGTGGCCTCAAATAGAAACATTAGCAAATTTTATAGAGACTGATCTATGAATGATTTTATTTGTAGATAATTAATGATAAAACTTCTGACTGAGCCGGAGGTTTCATGAACCTGCCTTACACGGTAAACTTCACTCGCCGAAACTTCAGCAGCCTCCAAACTAATCAAACTTTACTTGCTGCTGGATATCATCCGCCCTTGTAATCATTGCTGCGCGCAGAAGTGATCAGCTGATTCTGCCAGAAAGAAACTCTTCTAATTGGAATTGATTGTAAAATATCCCTTTTACAGTAGAAGAAGACGAGCGTTAAGAAGGGGAAACTTCATCTTCTTTGGTTGACTTCAACATGTACGTTCTCTACAAAAAAGCCAACCCCATATTGATGAAAAACTTTAAACAGAAATTAGTACTTCCACATAAATGTCGTCATGTGTCTTACAACAAACTTTAATAACTCTTACAATGCTATTTTTCTACGTTTCTAGTAGTCGATGATTTTTAATAACAATTTTACTTAAATTTCACTAACAAATTTCATATTTTTCACCTGTATATGTTTTATGCTACTAATTAATAGAAAAAGGAACGATTGTTAGAATTTTTACCTATTGATAGAAGTTAATCAAATGTTAAAAATATTCAGAAATAATTTGGATGAAGTGTTATAGTGAACAGAAAACGAAAGCCATGATTAAAACCTGGGAAATAATAATACTAAACGTAATCACAGATGATGTAATAGAGGCATTGGAGGGATTCGCCTATTTTCGAATGTTAATTCAGAACCATGGAAATGAAGAGGAAGACATATAAAAAAGGATATCCTTAAGTAATCGTTCATGATTCACCCTGTTATACAAAATCTGGTCAAGAACTGTACACCGAGAAATAAAGTGAAACATGGGTACTCAATGAAAATATGAAGAACATAATTATCATATTTGAAAGAAAAGTCTTAAGACGGGCCTTCACAGATTTCAGATTGTCAAAAGTACGAATAAATGTTTCAAGGTTAATAAATCGCTCTGAAAACAGATTATCGTAGAAATTAAATTGAAATAAGCGCCTTAAAAAAATTCTGGAATTTTATAAAATAATGAAATATATTAAGTAATGTAATGACATGTACAAATGTAGAAAAATTATTGTCTAGATACAGATGAATATCATCTAAGAGGCCGAAAGCTAAAGTAACGATCAATGAAGAAATGATGTAAAATAAATATTTAATGCATTTTATGTATTGGTAAATAAATACAATAATAAATCTAAAAACAGCGAAGTAAAGATTAAAAATATTTAAGAATGTGGATGAAACTTAAAAGTTTAGAAAAAAATTGCCTGGAACCATCGTTGATATATTTCTTTGAATAAAAGTAAAAATATACAATCAAAACTAATCTATAAAAGCAAATCCTCTTTTTAATTCTATTAAGTTTTCTGGTATCTTTTTTAATAATATTGGAACTATTATTTATTTATCCAAATACGTAAAATTTTGCACATTCAACTTTTTCATTAGACCTGATTCCAGTTTATTATGGAGGTGTCTAATTTGTATAGGTTGATAAAACTAAACCATTCAGCGCACTACTTGAAATATTCTTTAGTATTCTGAAATAGGTTCTTTTAATAATCTTTTCGTTTGACCGTTAGACCGTGGTTTTTATATGTTTAATATTTAAGGTATTTAATAGTAACCATATTTTGAACTCAATTATTGTATAATATATTGTTAGTTTTTAAAATATTACGTGACAAAATCAGGAAACATTGAATGTTATATTATATTTGAGTAGTAATATTTATGTTAGATATTTTCTGTACATTTTTTTTGTTTTCGTTGTTCTGATAATCTGTCCTATGATTGGTATGATGCAACTCTCCATGTTTAACTATTTCATTTGTCGAAACATTCTGAATCCTCCTTGACCACCTTAGCGTTTTCCATCCTTGGCTTCCTTCTTCTGTTTTTACCCTACAAAGTCCTCATTTCTCAAAACGTGGTCTACTATTCATCCCTTTTCTTGGTCAAAGTCTTCCAAATTTTTTTATAATGTTTCTAACTTTATTTTGATTGAAATTGTTAAATAAATTTCAGTATCAATTTTAGGAAATGGGTAACAGTCACACTGTGAATAGATAATTGAAACGCTTACCATTGAGAATGTGCACGTACGTGCTGGCGGGCTGCGCGTTGTTGGGCACACAGGAGTAGTTTCCGGAGTGGTCGCGAGTAGCACTGCTGACGTACAGCGTGCTGGTCTTTGCCGCTCGCTCCGTGGTCACGTTTATGCCCCTGTCGCCGTCGTAGTTGACCATCCGGTTGTTGTGATACCAGAACACGTACACCGGCGGCTCAGTGCTCTGGCGTAGTGTGCACACCAGTCTCAGGGCACTGCCCAGCTTCAGGTACTTCTCCGACGGACCAGCGATCTCTGCGCGAGCCTCTGCCACAAGAAAATGCAAAATTCCTTTTCAGACTCCATCACTTCACACATCCTAACATTAGAAAAAATTATTGGACATAGGAAACAATTAATTGTCTAAAAAAAATTCCGTTACTCTAACACAAAGACCTTTCACCATGATATTTGACAGAAACATAATTAATAAAATGTTATCAGTTCCCTAATAAATTAATTTCCTCCACTACTCATATATTGGCTCTTATTTAGTGTACACGGCTGATTAGAGGCTTTCAAACAGGTTACTAGAGTCGTAACCAAAATATACGCACTAAATACTTCATGTATCGTATAATTTCATGAAATTTTAAAGTTTGTAAAATGGATCTTTTACCTATTTCGAATAAATAGCGAATTTCAGGAATACGCTATAAGAAATCACTCAGCTAAGGTAGACCATGTTCTTTACCAGAATTCACCATAACCGAATAATTTTATCTAACAGCTTTCCTTAAGAGGCTGGGAACAATCAAAATCAGGAAAGTTTCGTGAATCAGTGTAAAATTATTCTATTAAATGACGCATTTTACTCTGTACAGGAGTTTCTTGATCTTTCACCCAATAGTTGAAGCTAATTTTCTAGGAAAAGTGTTGAATTAGTTGCTTTGTAAAATTTTCTCTGACATAACTTTAAAACTATTCTGTACAGTTTTTCCATCTCCATTGTTTGTCTGTTTCATATATTGCCTAAAGCTGCTACGGAAGGCTAGGTTCCTCGTCGTGCAGATCGAAGAAGTGATATTTTCATTGTTTACGTGTGTGCTTGTTCTTTTCATTGTGCGTAACGTGTATCTAGTTATTTTGTTTTGCTTCTTGTTTACTCTGGATACGTATTTAAGGGATTTTTGGCAGTTCATTACGACTTATACAAATTTGTTTTTATAATTATTAGTTACTGTAAGTATCCTATTTCCTCAACTGAGTACTAATGGAAATAAAAATAGGAAGAAACAAATATTTACCTTATTTTCTCTTTCTTATTATCAAACTGGAATACGCTAATCAGATTAGGGAGGATGTGGGATGTGCTAGTTATGTGGAAATGAAAAGGCTTTATCAAGATTGGTTAGCATGGAAGGTTGCATCAGACCATTAGTAGGACTGAATACCCCAACAACAACAACCTTGTATTAGAATCATACCCAATATAATTCCCGTCACAGCCTTTACAATTTTAATTAATTATTAGGGCTGATTGTTGAAAATACATTGGGACGTAATACCTGGAATTGTGTTGTACATCGAGTAGAGGCGAATTTAAATTTACGAAAAAAAAGAATTAGTGAGGAGAAAACATTATGAAGGACACTGACTAAAACACCGAGAAGCCAATTAAAGAACATTTTGAGGTACAAAGAATTTGATAAATTAGTATTAGAGGGAAGTATGTAGGCTAAGAATAGAACAAAACGACAAATATCTATGTACGAAAATTAGGCTGAATGTGGACTGTAATAATTTTGTGAAACTGAAAATATTAATACAGGATGGATTAGTCCATTTAGTATTCCTAATGGTTACCACAACAGCAATTTCGTATGGCGGAATGCTACCATTTATTTCCATATAACGCAAATTTCGTGTTAATATCAAGGTGGCCCCTCTCTAATTGAGAGTTGATGATAAAAGTTGCCACAATTATTTGGAATATATTTGTTCCACGGGACCACAGAATAATCAGAATTTTTTTATTTTCACAGCACTCACGCCACAATCCGAGAAGCACGTGTAAACGATTATTAGAAGCGAGTTGTTTCGTCACTGAAACTGGAGTTCCACATTTAAATGAGTGTTCGCCAGTTTTACCATCGAGGCTCTAATTGAAATTCATAATTGAAAGGTCCGTGACCGTTAACCTTTTGAACGTTTGGTACGGTATTTACAGTTTTCACCCCTGAACGCACGACACGAACGCCCACCTCCTACCCCCGCTGTGTCACAGTTATCTCGCAGATGTCACCCGTTGATTAAAACGCTTTGTCTACCTTGGCCATTGTGTTTCCAATCAGATACGAGTGGCCCGTGGACTGCAACTATAAATATATCTCCATACTCTAAAGTCAAATTACTGCTGCAAACGTGCTTCTCCCATATGAGTGTATTTCATAAGCATCAAAAATTCTCCTGTCACGAAATTAAGTATAAAGTTTTAACTAAATATTTAATTACTTTTGTAAAACAGTGGTGATAATTAAATTTAATTTGATACGGTCAAATCATCCGAACTAATTTTTACTTCAATACCCAAAGCGTTTCGTCCTCCAATATTTTATTTCATCAGGAAACTGATTTAGTATAACACTACAATTTTTTTGAAAGTGTATTGTAACAATAGTCCTATAAATGGATTAATTTTTCACATTTCTCGTTACTCATTAAATTTTTAAAAACTAACTTGCAATAACTAGCTCAAATAAATTATATGACTAATATCGTAGTTCATTAATTCGATTTAATTGTTGTAAAAAACTTTAGTTGATACATTAATATTACAGATTTCTGGAATGTTTATAAAAATTGATTTAGATTATAAGTTAAATGCCCAAATATCCTGAACAGGATCCGTGAACCGTCAAAACCCAGATAAGGCGTAAAAATATACAACAAAAATATTTTAGGCATCAATGAGTGCAACAATGAAAAATTAAAATTAATAACGGTAAAAAATTGAATCATTTAGACCGTTAAGCTAGGCTTTCTATATTTATGGGAATTAAAATAAAAGATAAATACTAATAAAATTAGTATGATATAATGTTACAATCAAAATACAATGTATGGCCAAAAGTAGGACAGGGAAAAAATATTAAAATAAAACGTTTCGTCTTCAAACACCAGAACTTCTTCAGTGCTATAATTAAAATATATTAAAATTTATTGTAGCCGCCGCAAAACCCAGAGGGGAATAGTAAGAACGGTTTAGATTTATGTAAAATTATACTATTTTTAACTTTTTATAAATAAATATACATATATTCATCAAAAATTAAATAACCATCAATAGAAACCGATATTAAATTTTATATCAAATAACACTTTCTCCTTTTGAAAATAAATATTACTAATAGAAATAAGTTAACTTTATACTTAATATTTACTACAATTAAATTAATTTGTACTAAAATTTAAATTTAAATACTATGAAAGAGATGTGTGCATAGTTATATTAAATTCATATACAAAAACAAAATAGGCAAATAACAGTAATAATATTGACAGGAAACTGACATTTAATTTCACTCTATATAGATAAATTTAACTTTAGTGTGTCCTATACGTTTCTACACTTTTGGGACGAAACGTTTCATTTTAATATAATTTTTTCCTATTTATGACTTTCGGTTCTGGATGTTGGCTTTATTTATTAGTGGCTGAATAGTTCTCTTATGTGTTTACCCTTGTAGATTTAATTTTTTCTTACAGCTTGACGTGTTGAAACGAGGACTTTATTTAGTGGTTCTGATTGATTGAAGGCGAAGAACGCAAAGAGCAAAGACGGGGAGGGTTTTAAGAAGATTTAGATTGATAAAAAAGTTAAAAGGGAAAGGAAGGGACAGAAGGTGGCGAAGACGGCGTCGCACAATCTAATTACCACTCACCGACGACTCTGAGGTCGATGAAGATGCTGGTGGGAGGGTGCGACGACACTTGGCACTCGTAGAGACCTGCGTCGCGCTCCTGGACGTACTTTATCTGCAGCGTCCAATCCTGAAAAATACAATAAAACTAAATTACCTAACATTAATCATTGTTTCTCATTTCAATGTAACGACTTGTGAAAGATTTTCTGCGAAATCTTAAATCAGTAAAACTTTACGGGAATTATTTAAGTTTCACTATCCCCATCAAAAATCAGGCTATGGATAAGTTTTAAAGAAAACGTGTTAAAATGTTTCAATAATATTCTTACACGAAAATTATAGGATAATAATAACTCAAGTATTAAAATTCATAATATTCATCTGACAAAAATTTTTCCACTTTTATGTATAAATTTCAACCATATATTTTCCCATATGTAAGTCTGAATTAAGTATTTAATTATACGAATTAATAGTTCTATTTCATCGTCTGTTTTAAATGATTAATTCTTAAACTTTTTCAGACACAAAATTAAAAAACGATCACGGCTTGAATTAAAATGTAGTGTGCTGACTCAGGTCTATTATTGTTTTTGAACTCAATATTTAAAGTGTTTCTTTGTTTTGACACTCCAACAATTTGAAAGTAAAGCCTCAAAAAGGTACGAAAATGCACCGAAACGTCGTTCCTTAAATTTTAATAAGTGAAATTTTCTGAAAAAGGTCAATAAATAATTTATTATTTTACTTATTAATATTTTATTAAATCCTTAAACTCAATAAATGCCTTTGTAGCACTTCCTAACAGAAAGAATTTTTTGTTATGTTGAATTAGTACATTTTTTATGATTTACATTTAATGAATCAAATTAACGAGCAATTCACAGACAAATCAAGTCTTATTATTCATTTAACATTCCGTGAAAACAGTTTGCTCTTTCCCAGGTAAAGATGTAAAAATATTTCTTCTTATATTAAATATTATAATATTATTTATTAAATTTATTACTGGTTATAAAAATTTGCATTATAAGCAATCTGATTTCATACCTTAAGAAGTCCCATCATTTTTTGGTAAACGTAGTTTAACTAAAGGACAAAAACTTGGTATCTCTGTGAATTAATCGGTAATCAATTTTATTACAAGAGAATGCGTTAAATGGAATACTAATTATATAAATATATAAAGTAATAATGAATAATTTCTTATAACCGGGCACGCTTAATAAAGGGTCACATTAAAATTCTTAAAACGAAAGTATACTTCTGTGAAGAGAAAACAACTGGCCAGTAATTTACAATTATTTATCAATTAAGTGATTATCACTCTTTATTTTCACAGTAATAAGAAATATATCCATGATTTTAATCTTTAAATTATTATAACGAGTGAATTTCATTAATATGTTATGACTCACAACATTAGATTTGTATACCAGCCAATTACAACACGCAAAAATTATTTAACACACCGTTATGCATGAGAAAAATTAGTGTCGACAGTTTTGATTATACCTTTATCGAAAATATTAACCATGACCTTTCCTTGATTAGAGTGGAGGGGTACTAATTACTAGGTACTTATTAAATGAAAATATAGGTTAAAAGGTTGCCTTTTTAGAGGAAATCCAACTTTGGCACTTAAGAACCCGAGGACGAAATGGTTTTATTAGTTACTGAAGCATTATTTTGGTGACAAAATCTGCATGAATTATGCAACCCCGCAACACAACCTTCAGAGGACGTGACGTGAAGTTGTGGTTGTATGTGTATGTATGCCCTGCGTATGAGAAATTAGTTAAAGCACCTGCCACAAGCACACTACCTCAAAGAGAAATATCGTTAGGTATGCAACGCCACATTTAACTGCAACATGGAAACTACCGTGGTAGGAAACAGGAAGTAAACTTCCTTCGGGAGGGAGGTCTGAAATTTTCATTTCATTAATAAATACCAGAAGGAAGTTTTTGTCCCGGCTGTACGAAGTACCACTTCTTCAATTTTACAAGAAAAATTCGTAACAAGTTTTAACTGGTTTCATTTCTAATTTAATTAGTGCATGACTATAATTATTTTTTAATAGTTCGTATTAAAAATATGTATTTTAAATATTACTTCAAATTAAAAGACTTGATTCTGTTAGTTTTTCTGTAAAGATAATCAAGTGTTGTATGACTATAATATTGAGAAGATAACATTAATGTTCGTGTATTTCATTCAATCGTATGAAATATTTATTTTAGTCTGAAAGTAGATTCTGCAACTTATTTGACCATCGTTTAGAAAGCTTTTTTTTATAAATTATCGTTGTTGAACTTTCTTTTAAACTACTAATAAAATTGGTTTAACTGTAAATTTAAAATAAAAATTTATAGTCAAGAACTAATCTCCAGATAATTATATACAAAATTATAAATAGTTGAATGAAATTTTGTAAAAAAACTGTAATATATATTAAACTGAATTATTTTATGTATTTATTTATAACAGAAACGATCATAGCGGAAATTATGTAGAGCAGTCTTTTCCTGGGTTAGAATGCAAAATTAATTGTACCTTTTTTTTGTATATGGCCATTTAGCTGCAATAAAAGTATTATTAATGCAAAATTAATGACGTTACAGACGTCATCAAAATTAATAAAATGGCGCTTAATAGATATAAATTGAATTAATTGTCTACCAATAAAGTAAATAATGTTTCTATTAAGAAATTATTGCTAAAATGGCTTCATCTTATACCACGGAACAACTGTGACCGTTATTGGGTAATCAGTTCGTTTTTAGGAAATTTTATTAATCATTCAACCATAGTAGTGTTAACAAGCTTACAAATACTATATTTTGTACATTGCTACACATGTGTGTTTTTAATACATTGTTAAAATTTCAGTTCAGTAGCAATTCATTTATAGTAATTTCAATTTTCAGTCCCCGTGTCCCTTAATACCTTTGTATTCTCTAGTACCATTTCAGGTAAAGCATTTCGTATCTACAGCTGTGTTTACGAAGGAATATTTCCCCCTTTCCATCATTTTCTAATTATGGCCGTTTTCAGAATGTTGTTTCGGAATATCAAAAAATTTCTCTAAGTTAGTAAAGTAATTCTGTTTTGTTCTTCAGCTCATTAGCAATAACCGGAAATTAATTGTTTCAGTAGATTTAACTTTCTATAAAGATAAACCCAAAGTACGAAAGACACGATATAAGTGTATAATTAAAAGGTTATGAATAGACGTTGTTATCATTCCAAATACTAGGGTTCCATTTCCGTTTGTGCAAGCCGTCGGCGTTCGCTTCAGCCAGTTTTGGGAGGATTCTCCAGAAAGTTGTACAAATAACGACTTACTATTAAACTATTCCTTCGCTTCGGCAAACTGAAACTCGATTTCCCATGCCCAAACAAACGCCGAGAAAGTCCGCTTCTCCCTCCCCCTGAAGATGTTGACTCAAGCGAATTCGGGATTGTGTGGGGTTAGGCACACCACGTGGAAGGTTAGCCCTGGGGTCGATCTTTCCTCGAAGGATGATACAGTGATGGAGACACGCCCAACCAAACGTCGAAAAATAAACATCCGTTCAAGTGTCCAGGTTTTCACAGTTGTGATTCGTAAGGTCGCTATTTCTAGCGACAAACCTCCTCAAATCAGAAATCACCATCTTAGGAATATCTGTATTTGTAGAATAAAATGAAATTAATAAATTAAATAAATAAATTAATAAATTAGTTGAAATATGACATCATTATAAATATTTTTTAATATTCTTACCCAAATATCATTAAAATGTTTCCCAGTAATTATGAGAAACTGTGAGATTAATTTTGCTCCATAAAAATGAAAAGAATCAACATTTGAATCTTATGTAAAAACGCCAGTAATCACATTTAACGATTTGATGGCATATTTCATGTAGGATCCCATTCTTCTCGTTTCCTATACGTACCATACAGGATAAAATGTAAGTTAACTATAGGCACGCCTTACATGCACGCATTGCCTGTCTGAAGGATTGAACGTGCTAAGAAAATTATCCGCCAATGAAACGGAATAATCGGAAAATTCATAGGTAATAATACGTCTTAAGCATTAAACGGAAAGGAAACATTTTGTGTATAAAGCACGAGAACAACTGCAGTTTAAATGAATAGGGTAACCTTAGTTTTACCAAAACACAACCACCTGTTACTGAACTGAGATCATTTATCAATACGAAGATAACGGGTAACTTCAGTAGCTATCGCTTAGCTATGAGCACCACTTTATGTGGTAATTACCATGAAGTGGCCATCCAAATTGGGCATAAATTATAATTGCTCAATTGCTTGTTATCCGGGACAATTACGTCAGTTTACTGAAGCACTAGGTTAACCTCTAATTCAAAATATCAACGTAAGATCTCGTCCTGGACTTTAATTTGAACAAGCTGAATCAAATTATAGTATTACAATTTAATATGATTAACGTTAATAAATAACAACCTTTTATAGACACAGTTGTAAATATTTTCCATAAATACTGCCTATGGCAACCAAGGAAACCCAGAGTGGTTGAGGAATGTCCGTAAGGGCTGATTTTCCCTACCCCTTCATTAGTTCCACCTATTCTTGCTTTTAGGCTAAAGATTATAAATAAAGTCTCCCACATGCTGAGACAACTTGTAGCAGATTGAGAGGTGCGTGCATCGGGGTCACAAGCCTTTCACATACGGTGAAAGTTATTCTCTGATCCTATTGTGCCAGTCGGTCAGCTGCCCCTAGCGCCCCAAATGTTATCAAGGCACGAGGTTGTGTTTGTTGCGTCCGCACACCAATCTTATCTACAACCATCTTAAGGATGTGATAGTAATATTAAATGCCCGACCAAGTTTCTACAGTTTTATCCGTGAATCACTTGCAGGTGTATCACCAGGTAGGATAATTGACAACCCTGGGCCCCTAGTTGACACTTCGCTACCTTATAAATCCCTCCCCCTTCCATGTTATTATAGAGAGTGGATAGCGTAGTAAGTCTTTCTAAATAAATTATGACTATAGCAAGGCCATATTTATCAGAACCTATCTGTACAGAAACCTTACACCATTAAAACTATATTTCTGTATATAATGTCATTTTACATTATGTCTATTTTAAATAAATATTTTAATGTTTCATTTGTTGAAGTTCTGTAGGAGTTTTTTGTGTTAATATTACTGTGTAGAGGTATCCGGTGAAAAAGATCTGGTTATTGGACGGAAAGCTACGATCAGAATATATAATAAATTAATTTTATTTTTCCCAAAAATATTTATTTATATGTCTTAAATTGTATTCTTATTTAATTTATAGTTTACATTACTTCTATCGTCCAGCTCCCAAAGAAATTAAAAAGATTCGCCTCAATGCATAACACTTCTTTTCCTATAATACTAGAATTATTATTATTTACTAACTGAAACGATATAAATCATTAGTAATTTTATATTTTTAATATCCTTTAAACTGTTTTACCCACATGATAAAATGTAATACGAAAAATTTTATTAAAATATAAAAATTATTGCAAACTTACTACAATAAATTTGTTTTTCGGTAAAATAACATAGAGAAGGGTTAAAAATTATATTGGGCGAGATGAAAATTATATGAACGTGTAATTAAAACAAATTAAAGAATGAAATTATTTATTTAGAATATTTTGTACTTTTGTAATGCAGACTGGGAACTTCAGTAAGACACTGACCACTATATAGTTGCACGTCACCTTATAGCAACAATTTTTATGTATCGTTACATGAATTGATAATAATTTAGTAATAGAAGGATAAAGGCTGAAAAATTAACTTACAAAGTTAAAAGAAATGAGAAGCCGTCGCGTGATAAGTCAATCCTGCTGTCTAATAATATTTAATTTTATGAGATCCCAGAATCCCGAAGGCCGTGAGTGCAAATTTCCTGTAAGTGGAAATGGATGGAGAGTACGAGTTGTCTCCATGACGGGATCACAAAGTACGTAATACGGGAGTGTGGTGGGAGTAAACGAGGTGCTTTGATGGCAGGGCATCAAGAGCTGCTCAAAAGTAGGAAATGAATTACCCTCCACCCCCACACCCCTCCTCCCCCAAGCACTTCACTCAGCCAAAGACAAACACAAGCGCATAAATCCAGAGCTTCGGATTACGCATCACTGTGAATTGATACGGTATCTTCCACTTCCTCCCCGCATACGACCTCTGATCACTCACTTTCTTTACCTCTTATCTGCCTCAACCCCACCCGCACAAGTTCCCCCCATCCCTCGGAACAGACTTTCTCTTGGTCTAATAATGTTTGAAGACCGCATTTTGCACAGCAAATATCGCTCTTTCACATTTCTTTTCCTATCTTCATTCATTTTTCTCAGAGCTAAAAAATGGAAACTTTAGAGGAAATAAGGTACGAGTAAGAGGCTAATTTGTGTTTCTGCTATTGACTTGTAGATCTGTAGCTACAGACTGTCAATTGGCTGAGGAGTTTTCTCAATTCCGTGAAGTCTCACCGCTGTACCTAACGTATTTGAAGGTATTATGCAAACAGATTAACAGCAAATGAGAATTACGTTTGTCAATATTTGCCACCTCAACTCCTGAAGAAAAATAGCACAAGATGGACTTCTAAGGTTGCCCGGGTCTTAATTTGTATTAGTCTGGTCCACAGGAGCTGGAGTGCACAAATTTATGTTGAATGTCAGAATTAAACTCAGCGACTACCAAAACCGCGAAATTGGTGCCAATTGTGTATGTCCCCCCGCCCCAAATATGGAATTAAAATTCTATACAAACTACTTCTGGAGAAATACTATAACGACGCATACTTTGCCAGGTTTGCACACTTTAAAATTTTAAAGGCTCATTTACCTCTGACCCTAGGTATCGTTGCCGTTTCCTACTCCACAGTGATTGTTTTCGAGTCGCAAGTATCGAATAAAATTTGGACGAAATTGATTCACCAATTTAATCTGTATGTTACCTTCCACATTCCATTATTAAGCGCATAAATATAACAAAATCAGATTGTTTACTGTCAGAATTGGATTCATCAACTTTAAGCTTTTAAAGTAGAAGATCAACCTTTTAGATTTTTTAATTAATAATAAATTTCAAATATAATGAACATTCGATTTAACTAATAATTAATTTGAGGTAATTAGGACATATAGAACTGACTTTATAAGTAACATGGGCTAATTCGAAGCTCCATATAAATATAAGATTCAAAACTAAATACAATCAATTTTATATTTAGATGAATATTTTAAAAGCACAGCCTACTGCAGTACAATATGAGCAAATCATGCAGTTTTACAGGATATTTGAATTTTAATATTGACAGTTCAACACCAAAAATCTAGTATTTCTGCGGTTGGCTGATGATACGGTTGAACGTGAAAAAAAGGACGGATGTGATGATTTTTTTGATTTTCTATTACTAAAATAGAGGTGAATAAATTTCGTTTTAAGTTCGTATTATAATTTTTGCTGCCCAAGCATTCCAAAAATTCCAGTTATTTTTCCCGTGTAGAGAGAGTATTTACCACACCTGGCTATAAGAGACAAAAAAATTACCAGAGTGCCATGAACATAGAAACGATTTATAAACATAATCCTTTCATAATCATCTTTTACATTTTTTGTGTTTGCACTACAGCTACCCTATTAATTCACGAAATATTTTGTGTGTATTAGGTTGAAATTAATTTATTTTTGTGTCAGAAGAAAATTGCATCCAGAGAGAGGGGGACGATTTTTGGGACGGACGAAAAATTATAAACGAATATTATTGTTATTACTGTGCATAATTGGTAGGTTAAAATGTTTAAATTTTTAAATGTTAGGTAAAATATGTTCTTCATGCTAGAGTATTAATGTGTCATGCAAATTTTCAGTTAAGATTAAAAAAAATAGTGCAACTGAGAGGAAACGACGTTGAGAAAATTTTACGGAAGTGATACTGCACATTATACGGGTTAATGAGAAGATGAAATAATAAATGACATTTTCCGAAACCACGTAATTCGCTTGAAACGGTTCAGTTGTGAGATAAGAGTTTTATGATTTATTTTCGACGTATACGCCGACCTGTGGTTTGGTCGTAAAAGCAAACAACTGGGGCCTATTCTTGGAAACAAAATATTTAATTCGTAATGAAATTATAGATGTAGCAATGTTTCACTACATAATCATCATAATGTTTTAATAAATCTAAAAGTGTTTCTAAGAATAACTATATGTCTGAGTAAATATTTTAAATGAATATTTACGCACTAGTTTGGATCTGTAGTTCTTAACATTTGAAGACAAGAATAATTCTTTAAAAAGCGCGTTAACATTTGCTGTGCATGTTTGCTGGAGTGTGAAGGGTGGCAGAGGGAGAAGTGTGAGAGGGAGAGCTGGTCAAAGGCTCTGGCTCGGACGTGCAGACATTAATTGGTTGCGTGCCAGAGGCTTGGCGAAGAATGTCCTAAGTGGCGGCAACCGTTGTGGGCGTCGGAGGAATTTCTACTGCCGCTGTTAATTGGACAAGAGCGTGGCTTTTGTGGACTGGCCCTTCGCTGGGCTACCCGTCCGCTTCAGGTGCCTCGTAGCACTTGCTAATGTCCTCTCAGCACTTAGGGGAAAACAATGGAAAGCAGATTGTCGTTAATGTCATTGTCTTACAACTCCTGAAGAATTGGACGACCCCTCGCTCCATTTGCATAACAACTAGACACATACTAGGAATTCCACATAACCACGAGGCTGAATAACGTTGCAGATACTGTTATACGCATACATTAAAAGGCTAAATGACGTTAAACACTCTATTGTTATGCCCTAAGTCTTTTGATTTCGCTTAACAACATTAATAGGGCGAATGATCACAATGTAGACTAATTCCAATCAAATGGCCAGTACAGCGTCACTTTTGGTGATTTTAGTCACAGATTTGAAATAGGTTTGTAGCGCAATAGGACCTCTCCCCAATTTTATTCGATTTTTTAAAGGATATAAAAAGTCAGCAAGTACATTATAACTGGAAGTGGTTATTCCGGCGCCAGGCTGGCGGACGGTGGACATGCCTGCTGCAGATAGATAACACTTAGCTTGTTTTACCGAAGTAAACTTTTCCCTGTGCCACGGAAAATTTCCCACTCTGGACAAAGGACTCATGAGGATTGGCGGAACAAACATCACGTGTGACAGCGTTTTCCCTTAGAAAAGCGATATAAGAGATTATCTGGGAGGCGAGGAGCCGAAAAGTATTCCGAATGATTCGAGACGCTGAGAGAGCGAGGAGGTGGAGAGGGAGAGTGGTTTAAGACGTGGAGAAGGCGAGGTGGAATAGAGGAGAGTTGATCAGGCGTGGAAGTTAGGAGAAAGCTGAGAGTGGAACGTATGTTGGACGGGAGGAGAAAGCTCGAGTGTGCAGCAAGAGTTGAAAGTGAGGTGTAAATCATTTCTCTTTCGTGAGTAGGTATTGAGAAGAGAAAGGCCAAAGGAGAAACAGGGTTTTACTCGATCACCGGCACAACAAGGTTCATCTCACTTTTTGGCGGCAAAGGGCGAATCTATATTTCAATCCAAACGAAGAAGGACGTTCTGTCCACCTAGTAAACTGCATCATGACTCGAGCGAAGCTAAAATAGGTTCGTCATGTGAACTAAATCTCTGCTGCATGTGGTTACCTCAATGATACCCTGATATTTAAAAACGTCCCCTTCAATTTATGTATTTATTATTTGTAATAGCGTGCAGGACCCCTTTTAAAGTGATATCCTAAAGTAAGTAATGTCATTACACAATTTAATAAAAACCCCATAATCATTTACAAGTTCATAAGACATAGATCCACGGCACTCCAGTGAAAATTTGAGGAAATTACGGAGGCGCTCTGCAGGAAAATGTAACTTTTGAATACTTCCCATACACAAATAGCTTTACAAATTTTTTATAAAACGCATATCAAATTATCTAATATTACGAATGGGGAAAATATTTAAAATCAATTGTGTAGAATATCATACGAGACGGATTAAAGTATTTAATGTCACATATATAAAAGTGTTCAGCATGAATACAGCTCTAAGAGAACTGAAGAGTCTGAAGCACTAAACCCCTCAAAATGATCAATGCTGTCTAAATAAAGCAAATAAACGAAGTACACCTTAAATTAACGTTCCCGGTTTACTGTTTCAGTAAAAGGAGTTTTCATAGAAAAAGATCATAAAGAAAATCGTAAAATCTTTACACCTCATAGAACGTTCATAACGCGGAATGGCTGATAAATGAAGAAAGCCCTTGGAGCTTTAAAGTTTATCTTTGGTTGCTTAATATTATACCTAGATTCCATATATGCTGACAATGGTTTTAAATCAATGAGTTTTAAATCGTATCTGCATTCTTCTTCTTAAATGAAACAAACTAAAAGGAATAAGAATGATTTGGTTTTGGTAGATAGGGTTTAATAGAGGCAATTCTCCAGTTAAATGGTATGAAAAGGTAATACAGTTGCTGCGGCGGAGTCGTCAGTCATTGCCTCTTCAGAACAAGGCTAGGGCATGTATATTTGCTGGTCTACCTCATTTTTGGCAAAATAAATAATGTTAGAATAATAGTAAAAATGTAATTTAAAGATAAATTTCGTCAAGGCCGATAGATAAGTCAAAACACTAATGCGTTCTAGAGAAGTGAGACAAAAAAATTTAAATATTCAATAAATTCTTATAACCGATAGTACCCGAAGAAGAAATATTATTAAAAGAGGAAATTAAAAATACAGGGGATGTGAAGTCTATAGGGGCTGGTCTCAGTTCTCGGAGGTGGAAACTTCCTGCATTGAAGAAGTGAGTTATCCTCAAGGGTATCTTTGATGTTTGATATAAGGTATCAACAACCCGAGGGTCCTTGATTACATTTAAAAGGTTCTTATTGTACGAGTTTTTCGTTATTTCTAGTGGAAAAGTCAACCAGCTGCCTCATAATCGTATCTTTTGCAGTCATCTGAAAGGCGTGAGACAAGTACCCAGAGCCAAACCTAGCGGAAGAAGTGTTTCTCAATGCTTCTTTCTCATTTCCTCATTCTCCTTCCTAAACTACTTTTTATGCTACCTTTCATACGAAATAAAAAATGAACAAAATCAATTTTTGTAGGTTTTCAATAAGTAAATAGAAGAAAAGTAACAGATTAAAACTTAACGAAGGGATGGCATTGTTTTTAAATGAGACTGCTTACTATTGTATGATTATTAGTGGGAATTATAAATTTTACTTCGTGTCAAAAGCTTTCAGCGTAAGTTACAGTTTGGCAAAGCAGAGAATATATATCTGTAAGTTGCGGTTTTTAGAACGGAATACGTTTTACGTGACTAAAACTAAGCACACAATTAAAATGTTTCTATGTTTTTACCATCGTCATTCTTTTTTTGTAAACTTTTATTACGACCGTAATCGTTGAATTTATTTCGAAATTTATTGCCTTTATCAACTTGGAAAGGAATTTTTAATCGGGGATGCGAAAGGGAGAGGTAATTTGGCGTTCAATATCTACTGTATAGCCAGGAGGTGTACTGAAGAAAAACTATTAATTTTATGTATGGTAATTAAATTAAAATGTTACTGTGTCATTCTTTTATTATATATATATATATATGTATATGTATATATTACTTTGAATTTTCCTGCAGCAAGTGAATCTATATTCGTCCAATATCGTTTTCACTGGAGCACCTGCCGATAAATCTTTGTTGATGAATGTTTCCTGGGGTGAGGCTGCATAGCAAAAAGGGCATATATAAAAAAAGTTTTGGCACTGTGCAGTTATTCATTTCTCCTGCCGACCGCCCGCAGAGGGCGCGCGTGGGATCGCTGGTTTCGGGAGGAGAGAGAGAGAGGGTAATAGTGGTATCTATTACAATTTGAGCGGCACAGTGGTGGCATCTATCATGCAGCGGTGGGATCGACCCCCCTTCTGTGACCCAATCGCCCCCTTTGGGGTACCCTGGAGCTAGTGGAAGGGCTCGGGAGGGCATTTGTCACTAGGGGATAGGATCACTCGGTCAGGGTATGAGGATTTTGCAGTTACTCTATCAAAAGCACCTTTACGAGAAAATTAATAGAGGATGACATGAAGATATATGGGTAAACTTCCAATAGGGTCAAACCGATTATTTAGCTCAGAGGTTCTATGACCAAAGTTTTTCGACATTTCGCTTATACTGACACTAATTTTCAGTAACAATGAAGGACAACCCGTATCTCTTGTTTACAAAATATCTAAGAAAAGACAGGGCCTCATTATATGTTAAGTACTGTTTCTGTAAGGATTTTGCAAGAGAATAGATTATTATGCATTATATTTTTACTTTAGGAATTCACAATCACAAAAACATTGCTTCAGATTATTTAAGTCTAACATTTTTTTGTATATTTACGCACACTGTGACCTAATTCATATATTTTTTGATTATTATTTTCATATATTTTATCTTGGGATAGGAAATATTTGGTTTATGATGCCATCAAGTGTATTTATGATTTAACCTTATTAGCAGACCTTCGGTGGTTTAATGGCTACAGTCACTGTCTCTCATTCGCATGGACTGCACATTCTAATAGGATATGACCAGCGTTATATTTCAATAAATACAATTACATTTTCTTAAGTCAATATATAAATATTTTAAATTAATCCAAAATCAATCAACCACATCCCTTCTTATTAATAGTGCAAATAAATGAGGCATATACCCGTTATCAAGCGAAATATTACAGCTTCTAGAGGTGATAGTCTTTTTGTTCGAGTTTAAGGAGTGTCTTTTCGTTACCTCTTAATCTCAAGCAACCTAATTGAGTAAGTCGTTGGTTTAGATTTAGGAAACACGAGTGGGTGAACGACCTTTGCTTACTGATTTCATGAATTTAAAAGTTCTTATATCGTCTAAGACTTGACTTGTAACAGTCCATAATTTGCAGGAACGTACATAACATATACGAAAAATTAATTATTAAATATACTGGAGTATATTGTTAATTAGTAGTGGTAGTTCCTCACCTCTGAATGCTGCACATGGATGGCCTGGTACCGCTCGTCTCCTGTATAGGTCACTAGACCCACAGTCAGCAAGTGGTAATCCTTGCGTCGGATCCACGAGACCTGTAACCAAAATTATTTATAAGGAGCTGTACAAATCATATATTCAGTTACGTATATTCAAGGTAATTTACATTCAGTTTAAAATATGTACACCTTTCTAGTTTAATTCTACTTAAACTTCATAATATAAGTAAATACAACTAACGCCACGCCTCGAACATGTTATCAATCATATTGGTAGCTTTTAAGGTATCATGGGGATCATTCATCGGCAGAGCAGACCATGAAAAGATTTTCAAATGTGCAGAGAAAGGATTTAATCTTCTTGTCAAGCAAAAAATATCAGATGTATGTATGGAAGGTATAATAATTACAAAATAAATAGCCAAATAACTGAAAAAGACGAGATAAAAATGAATTACTTGAATTCGTCAGAGAAAATAATAGGGCACACACCAGGTGACGAACATAAATCATCTTACGAAAGCAACAAGAGTTGCAGCAACGTTGTGTAGTATTTACTTTATAATTAATTTTTATATGATATTTGGCTACTTGTAATCAGGGACACTAATGCATCCAATTTTTCTGTAGTTCCTTAGTTAGAAAAAAATTTATTATAGTTAATTACGTCCGTTAGTTATAGAAGTCCAATTGCTTAACGATATTTTAACGTCCGAAGGTTCTGAAATCATTTAAATTCAAAAATGCTTGAAAGTTAAATGTGTAATAAAAACCGACTAATCAAAAATCACTAATATTAAGTTTGAAAACAAGTAAATCGTTTACAAAATAAATTAAAAGAAAAACGAAGATACTTGTTCTTTAAGATTAGATTGGGTTTAATTTTTTGTTACCATAAATTTCAGGATTGACTACACTTTATGTAAAGTGTTATGTAAAATTTATTTTTAAATGACTTCACATTTGAGCTCAAAAAAAATTTCTTGTTTTAGGTACGGATCTATTAATATCTGTATGTACTATAAATGAAGAAAATATTACTGAGATGTCTTTAATATCCAGATCCCCTCCACAAAAACGGACGGCTATTAGGGATTCTGAAAAAAAAAGAACCACACTTATTTTTCACCGAATAACCTTTTCGCAGAACTCATAAACCGACTGTCTGACATCATATCCGCCACAACTGCGTAATGGAAGGAACATCATATACGGTAGTTTTCTATTCGTGACTGCTGTTAACGGCGAGACGGAAGCAAAGAGGTGTCGGCAAAACGAATAAAGAAAAACATTACTCTGGCCGCCTTACGATCTCATAACCAGATTATTACTGATTTACATTCGCTACTAAAACGATCGTAATTGCTTTGGGTCACGAATACGGGGGTTCGTCTAGATGTCTCAGGGGTACAACTTAAAATGTCCATTATGATGCATCCTGGGTAATTAAGCGATATTTTCTGTGCATGATTAATATATATATATGGTATTTGTACCGGCACAAAATCAAAACTTATAAAAACAGTGGTTGTGTGCCAAGTCTCTATAAATAACAAAATCATCTACAGTGCATGCAAAGTAAAAAAAGTCAGACGTAAACGTAAATAATTCAGTATAATATGATCCCAATACATAAATAAGGCGTAAAAAATCAAATTAAATCTAAGTTAGAGGGAATGCTCAATTTAAGCCCAGTAAAGCATATAGTTCATTTTTTTAAGAAATACGAGAATGGAATTACGTTATGAAATTTATGATTTTTATCCTGGCGATATCTTATCGATTGAAAGTATAATAAATAAAGGATCAGGATGGAGAAACTCGACCCGATCATCTGCTTAATACGAGGAAGCTCTCTCATCCATATCTCAGGCTTGACTCCCACTAACTGAATCATATTCTTCATTGCGTAAGTTTATAAAATGGAATAATGAATATTACGTGAAAATTGAGGAGGATGGATAAAATTCCACAAGGCCGGGAGATCGACTCAGATTGCTCAAATGGGAAAGATCTTGAGAAACAAGGTCCGATTCACGTTATGATTGAGATTTATCCATTCTTGTCTTCTAAATTAAATTTCATAACATCAGGGATAAGACTTATTGTTAACACATCTTGTTCTGGAATAAGGTAAAGGAAATCGGGTCGGAATGGGACACTTATTGTTTAACAATTTTTGTAAAACTATGAACAATATGACTTTACTAAAGTAAAAAAATTAGTTTATTCTATTAACTAAATAATCTAATATCAATATATCTTAAAGCAACGAATTTAGATTTTTGATGAATTTATTAAAATAAACTTACAAATTTCCGTTCTGTCCTATCCCCCGGGACAGAACGGGATAGGATGTTTTGTATATTTAATCAGTGCAATAAAATTAAATTTAACCTAATAAAAATATTAACGCGTGTTTTGTTTTATTTATTATACTTATTTAGCGAACGGCTGATCAGTTGATCAATTTTTCATTTCACAAAACAGTTTTGTTTGCAACTGCACAGTCTTTGATAACAATTTTCCTTTTCTTCGTTCCTTTTCTTTCATAATCTCTTTTGTTTTAGGTACAACATCCTTTTACTGTTTTTTATAAGTTTAGTCTGCCAGTTTTTTCTTTTTTTTTCTTGTTACTCAAGAACATAACATTTTTCCTTATACCGTTCCTCTCCGCACGCTACTCTCAGTTTAAGGTTTTTTACTTAGTCTTAATACACGTAAATTTAAACTTTATATGTAAGTTATATGCTAATAAAAACACCTTATTCACTAGTATATACCAATGTGGAACTAAACGCGAGAAGTTTAGTAGATTACCTTCTGTCGAAATACTACAAAAAATTATAAAGTCACAGATGTAAGACGCCAAAACAGGAGTTTATTCACAAGTTGGATTCAAAATTTAGTCAAGTCGGCTGCCAGGACTTCTATTTTGACCAGTAAATATGTACCCGACTTCTAGAATCATATACGGAAATTCCAAGATATTCGACCGAAAAACATATGGTTGGGGAAAGAAGTAGTCCACCGTTTAATATAGAGTAAATTGCGAAATATTGAATGTATTGGAATATTTTTCAATGCCTCAACCAGTAATGAGGTGTGGGAAATGAAATAGTTGGGGACGCGGCTTTGCACGGGTATTTATCTATATTATCCCGGTACATTATTTAATTCTTGGTCAACACATAACTAAACCGTCACAATATACTCCCAGTATGTAGAGAGAGACAAAAATACACACAATAAAATAGTAGGAAAAAATATATTTTCAGTGTTATAACAGAATAAAATTTTTCCTAGCACTTAATGGTTAAATATTTACTTAAATTGCATATTAAAAGTGATGGTGTAGCTAAATTCGATAGTTTCCTTTTTATTTTCATATTAGCAATTACTAAATTTTAAAATTTACCTGCCGCGAGAAATAAAACCAATTTATTAATTTCAGTATACATCGTATCGACGATCCAAAGGAGTTAATTTTTTCTCAGTCTTCTGCAACAATGGGCAGTTAGTGGGAGGAATGATAAAGGAACGCGTAATAGGACAGTTAACTTGCAGTGGGTTTACACGTAGCGTCAAGAAATCTTCCTAAAAAATTAATATTTTTATTTATATCCGTATTGTATTAATATCTGATGCAATGTATCAAAATTAAATCTCGTATATTAACCCTACAATTTTCATTGAAATCCGTTGAATTTTTTTGGAGTATTTTCCATATAAACATTCTAGAATTTCGAGCCTATTCGAAATTCATCCATATTCATATTAAAAATATTATTATATTAGATATAATAGTAAGAGGTAAAATAAATTAAGACTAATCCAAATTTGGAATGGATACTTAATATTTTTCCTTGAAGACAAAAGAATTTGTAACCTCTCTAAACCATAACTTTTATATATGTAACAAATAAATTCAATATTTTAAAACTCAGAAAAACGGAGGACGCGATTAGAGACTATACGATATTTAAATGTAAGACAAATACATTCAATTTTTTATGCGTAATGGAAACGTGGCCATTTTATGTAACAAACAATTCACAGATATCCCGTAACGGGAAACTGTTTCATAGCGTATACCCATCTTAAAGATATGACTAAATTGTAGCCCCAGTCCGACAATTATGACTCGAGTAGTACCTTACGGCAGTGGAATGGCAAAAAACGAATTAAGGTTGTGATAATGCTAAGGGAACCTTTGAGGATCGTCATTGTACCCTCCGGTAATGGGGTTACGAGGCAATTACACAACGGAAGTCCCATTCCTGCGTGACATGTATTGTACAACTACCTCACCTCAACTTGAGGCTTAATTTCGTTTAATGAATCTCATTTCCTCGACAGTGAATAAGGTAGATGCATGCAGTTCCTTTTTATTTGCCCATTGCATTTTACAAGGATAATGAGAAAGACTTTCTTTTGATCCTTAATGGGCTCCACTTCGCGACCGCAATCCGTGTAAGTTTTAATTGAACTTGCGTATTTAAGGACCAAGTATATTATTAGTCTCTTAGTTCGTTATAAAAATAATATTTTACAGAAACAAACGGACCTTTGCGAAAATAAAGCTAATTCATTCATTAATAAAATTATATTTATATGCCCTCAGACACAATTTAATATTTTATTATTACATTAAAACTTTCATCCCTTAATTTTAAATGATTACTTTTTAACTTCTAAACTTTACGTTTCATTATATTTTCCCATTACATCAGCTTTGTGTATGTTTTCCATTCTATCAATTTTATACTTACAGTTCGGAAAAATTTTCTCCACTTATAGCCCTACTATTATTTTACTTATAAACCAACTACCTTCCATTACAATTATATACGATCAAAATATGATCATTTATTTTAAATTATTCGTAGTTGAGAGTGATTACTAATAATATAAGTAAAAATTAAACAAAATGCAAAATGTTTAATGAAAATAATTAAATCATCTGACTTATTATTATAATTAAAACACAAATATGGTCAAAAGTCTGAAATGGAGTAATTAAATTTAAATACGTTTCGTCCCTCAACTTTACGAACGTTAAAGCGGCAACATAAAAAATTGTAATATTTTAACGAAAGAACTGAAGAGGTCCGTATGTCGGAGGACAAAACTAATTAATTAATTCCACAGTATATCTGACAAATAAACACTAAATCAGTCTTGTTGTTAGTTTTCTTAAAGATAAATTTTAAATATTACTACGTTTCGTTACTCATTTAAGACATCTTCGGGTAAAAATTTAGCAGTACATGGAAACTAATTCCATTACTTGAGTGGTGCCCATAACTCCTTTTGCCGATAAATCTTATTTGGTCTGCTAAAACCTTCGGCCGAAGGGATCATGGAGTGAGCAAAATTTTTGCCTGAAGATGTCTCAAATGAGAGACGAAACGTTGTTATGTAAAACATTTAAAATAGAAAAACTGATTTAACTCATTTAATTAATTCCATTTCTCACTTTTGACCATTATTTGTGTTTCATTTAAAAAGTATAAAGGTTAATGCTTACATGAAAATTCATAGGTTTTAACCATCGTATTCAAAAATATAATTATTCTAGAAAAATTAGAATGTGTGTTGGATCATTCAGCCCATGAGAATATTAATCAAATAAATCACTAAATATCTTTTCAATATACAGATGTAATAATATAAATAATATTATTACGAGATTACATTTTACTTATAAAACCATTATTAGTTTAGTAAACCTAATTGAAACTCACTTTCGGTTAAAATTGGTGACAATTGAAAACCGCCTTATGTTTTCTTAACAGGAATAAATTTAATGATAACTTAAATATTAATAACCGTACTTAATAACTTGTTAATAATTTTAAATAATTTAGGATTATGATTCCTTAAATTTTCAACGTTTATTATTGGTTCATACTTTTTATACTAAACCTTTAATTGGCCTGAACTACTTCAGAAATGTGATTCATTATTTTCATTGCAGATTTATTATTCGTTTCTTATTATTTTAAACTTTATTGCTAACAATTTTGCTGTATTACTCTTTCTCTTTACCTGAAATAGTGTACGTATTATTTTTAGTTTACGTCACTCCAAGATTAACTCGATCCTCTGTAAAATAAATTGCTGTTACCTCCTGAGGCTGAAAGTTATTTAAATTGGACGGAGAAAAAGCGTGAGTTGATAAATTAAAGATCTGTGAGAATTACTTCACTCTTTTGTGCTTCTCTCGAGGCTCAATTACACATTGCTATTCTGGACGGCAGATCCTTCTATCTCTCTCTCTCTTTCTCCAAACCACTGAATATTTCATCCGCAACTCTGCAGTTCGCACCCCTTTCACGCAGACAAATACAATACCTCGGGATATTCTTAAAGAAGACTTCATATTTATTTTTTCTGTGCCTCTCCATTCCTTTTCAGTCTCTTTCACTCTCTGCTCTTTTTGGTAAAGACTAGGCGTGTGTGTGTGTTGTGAGGGTCTCGTCGGTTTGGTAGGGGTTAGAGATTTAGGCTTACCCACGCAACACACACCCATCTCGCGTGTTAATGTGTTTCGTCTGAGGACAAAGGGAGGCGTTTCTGCGTCAGAAAGTTGGGCGATATGAAAAGAAAAGACTTAACATTAAATGAACTACAGCAGGCATAGTAAGGGATCGGATTCGAAGCAGAAAGCATCAAGTATGCAAAATGAGTATAAAATGTTTTTCTAGAACTGTCGGACTATGAATTAAATTAAAAAACATCTAGTTGGCAAATATATAGTGAGTGTTTTCAAGAATGATAATAGCGTTGCATTAACTTCATTGACTCACGCGCATCTCGTTTGACTTGCCATATCTCTGGACCTATTCTCCGCTTTTAAAATAACAATATATTGAATTTAGTTATTTTCTAAAATGTCATTAAAGACGTTTTTAAAATTTCTAGCTATATTTTGACGCAATTTACTCTCTTACGTCTTTTAACTTTCTTTTATAAAGATTTCTTTAAAACCAAGACTGTACCAGATCATCTGTAGTCATATTCTGAGGATTAAAAGTGAAACAGTGAATAATCACAATACTTGTACTATTATGGTTGTACTATTTTTCCTTTTAAATATTAGTCAAACGTGTAACACTCTCGATGTACCTCAGGGTACAGATGTAACTTGTAGCCTTTGTAAGCAGCGGGAGTCTCCTGAGACAGAGGGAGAGACTAGTATTTCACTCTTTTGAAGTCTCCTTGAAAAGCGTCCATCAGTGTTCGCCCAGAGGGTGAATTTTACGGTGACTAAGTGATAGCCCTTTGTAATTAAAGACCTTCGTCTGGACTGAATAAAACACTAACTGGCTCTTTTCTCTGAATTTATTTAACTACTTCCAAAGAATTACCTGGAAACTCAAGGTAATAGGATTTGTGTTTAAAAAATCATGAAAATTTAAACATTTTAAAGTATACATATTATTAAAAATAATATCGCGCGTGGACCACTGTTTACTAAATTTATTGCCACTGACCGTCCTAAAAAATAAAATAAAATGATTTCATTATTTGAATCGAGTTAGGATAAAATTCGAACAAATATAAAGTAAGACCTAAATAATGTAGGGATCAATTTCCACGATTTGAAGCTAGCGTAGATCAATTCCTGGAGGTCGAGATGAAACAAATTCTAGAAAACATAGAAACCTTTAGGATCAGAAATATGTCTTCCCTCCTTCATCAATAATTGATACTCATGATTTGATTAGACTTTGGGACTAAAATTATATTTTACTATCTGGGATGGGTAAATAACAGTTCCAGATTTTGAAACAATCCAATAGTTCGGTGAAGCTTGAATTATAAGCAGTTACAGAGGAGTCAAGGAACCTTGAAGATCGGTTGACACGCGAAACTCGTCGTGTATCTCGACAACCGCCACGCGAAACTCGTATTACGTTACCGGTAGGATCATTTCAGACTGGAACGATCCGCAACAAGCACTCCATTTCCGAGGGTCATTAAAATTCAATTTTGGTAGTGATGTAGACGATAATTCGCGTAGCAAAAGTTCTTATGAAGATAAGTTAAGGGGTTGTATAACAATATCCGTGTAGCTGCTTCAGAGAACTTGTGATAAGATAAAAAATATTTCATTTCTTTCTATGCCTTAATTGACAAGAAACATTACACTTAATATAATTGTTATTAATGTCTGTAAGTTTAAATTAATATCTAATTGACACCAAAGTAAGAGGGTACAATTAACATTACACATCTATTAAAAAGCTACGAAATAGGACCTTTAGTTTCTCGTTTGAGAATTCGTCAGGTAAAAAATTTTAGCAGTTCCTTGTTTTCACGACTCCCTTCATCAAGAAGTCGTATATTGTAATAAAGCCACTGATAACAAAAGCTGTTACAATTATATCTTTAAATTATTTAACTATCAAAAATAAAACTTTATTGATTAATAATTTTTTAAGGGAAACATCTATTAAACAATGTAAATTTAATTTTTTATAATAGTTTTCTCCACTTAATTCCACAAACATTGAAGAAACGTCGTAATTGTAATTATGTAAACTAAATAGTAATTATATGTTTTGCTGAAAAATTTGGCTGTTTTATATTATTTAGCCTAATGTCAGATAATTTGTTTCTTACATTACTTTCTTAACTGTTATTTTCGGCATTCTTTAGCTGTTATAGGCTTATACTTCCTTAATTTATGTAACTGGATTGGTTGTTACTATATGTACCACGAGGAGAAATTTTAAAAATATTATACTAAATCCATCAGTAGAATGTAATGTTTATTTTTTATAGAAAGCTTTCTTATAACCATTACAAATTAAAAATAAGGGAATATTTATTATTTAAATATCCATATATTTTGTTACTATGAAATGATAATTTTATTGTATGAGTAACTGTATTTAAATAAATTGATTAAAGAACTAATCTCTAGATTAATTCAAAAACATGCATCCATTGCACTAGAATGTATGACGTACTACAAAGAAAAATTAAGGAGACAGAAGACTTTATTCTTTTTATTTTACTGACGGCTGAAGAACAGTTTCCACTTTCCTCAAAATAACAGTTGTACAGCATTTGTGTTACACTTGAGGACAACACAGTGACAATATTTTCTTTCGTTGTTTACTTTATTTCAATGGCAGAAAGATGTAGGTTTCTCTTCAAAAATAAAGAGGCTGCACAATAACATTTGAAACACATTTAGTTCCAGGATATTTAGGCATTTCTACCGGAGGAATGTTTATTTTTTCTGAGGTATAATTTAGTCCCAGCTGTTTGCCTTCATCTCCGTTCCCAAGAGAGTCAATTAACAGGCTTGTAATGAATGTTCTTTTTCCTTGTACAACGGGGGAAATTGTATTGGTAATCTATACAAATTTACTTTGTGGTTGAAAGAGAGGGACGTAAAGTATTTAAAAGTAATTTGAATATTAAAGAAAAATTTACTTAAACTAGATTTTATCACTTATTGCAAAAACTAATATGTTATTACAAAACATGTCATCAAGATGTGATTCAGTTTTGGCTAAAATGGAAGATCCTGTCTTTCAATTTGTCAGTAATAAACGAGTGACAAATTCAGTTGTTTAAATATATAAAATATTATTTAACATTTTAAGTGTGTTTTAAGACGTGTACATGGAGTATTTTACAAAGAATTTTTCAGATTACGATGTCGTATAAAACGTTTTATAATCTTAGGAATGAGTGTGCATGTTTTTACAGCCAATTTACGAGGTCCTGGGGGTATTTTTCGCACCGCAACTTTACACCCTTTTTGACAGTCTTGCCCCCCTTACCATCGCATCCCCCCACACCTAACCGCCAGTCGTAAAACATCCTCACACTGTTGCTTCACCTCGTCTCTTCTAGCAGGTGTATTGATGTTCCTCCTTCTCCTACCCGTATTTTGTTTCCCTTTTTTTATAGGGCTTTGTTCACCAGACAGACATTTTATGACTCTGAAATGTTTTTGCAAATCACTACAGTACTTCATTACGAGCGGCTGTCCCAGTTACAAAAGTGGGTCTCGACGAGTTTTATACGACGCGTGCTCAGTGAAGAATTCGTAATTTGGTTTTGGCGGCATGGGCGGCGTAAAGAATATAAAAAACATTCAAGCCTCTCCATGCGTAAGAAAAATAATATTACGTTCACTTTCCCTTTGTTCTTAGGGGGTCGGCACGGATTTAAACTGAATACAGATGTAAGTTAAACAATGTGAGTAAGAGAATAAAATTGTGTAGTTGTGATTAGTTCCTTTTTTCAGATCAAACCGCAGACACCGTAGACATTGCTATAATTGTTTTACGAGGAAACCGTATGTACGTAAATTAAAGAAAACTAGAAGAAAATTTAATTACATGTAAGTACTATTAACACCCCTAATATTCATTAATATTACAAACCCAATAATATTAAATAATAGCAATTAAAATTTATTGTTTCATCAGCTAGTCATTTTTAATATTCGCTCCTCTATTTAACTCAAATAGCATAAGATCATTTTTAAATTTCCTCCTTATACGTATTCATACACTCCCTGGTCATTCATTACTCTCCCGAAAGTTTATCTCATCTACCTAAAGAAACACATTGAAATTTTCGGAAAATTTTAATTACATAAATTATTTTTACTTATAGAAAATGACTTGCGTTTTTGATGATTTTTTCACTTTAAGAGACATTTCAATGGGTTTGTATGATTTATTTTATAAATATTTATGAATAAATCGTTAGTTATTGTTTTGTTCCATTTTCAATTTCCTAGATCAATTATTTTGACACCTTTCGAGTGAATCTATTGTATAAACACGTATTGTACAAGATTTAAATTTTGAAAAATTTATGTAATTATTCACATCGAATTTACTTTTTAAAACTTAGTTTCACTTTTAAAATTGTATGAATTATAGATTGAGCAGACAGTATGCTTAATCTATCAGGGATTTAATGAAAAAATACTGTAATTGTTGTTTGAGTACGTCAGCCAATTTTCACGTAATATATTACATAACTACTCTAATTGGACAAAAGTTTATAAGCCACTGTTGCAAGGACAGGAGTAATTAGATTATTTTTGAATTGCCAGGATTAACCTTGCATCGTCAATACGGGAGGTAAGATAGTGATGCATAACCACTAGACATCGATGTGTGAGTGCAGCAAAATTAATATTTTGATTGAAAACTGATATACATTGGTACAGTTTATTACTAGTGATGCCCCATGTTAAAGTTATATTCTTATGAACAATAGAAAGCGCAGTTAGCAGAGACTTTTCCTGGACGATGGTAGTTCGAGAATCATCCTGATTCGTCTACTGGAAACTCGTCTTATGCTGGTAACTGTAGGAAGCGACTTAGCTCCGAGTGCATCAAGGGAATGGTCCCAACGGAGCAAGGATTTCACAAGTGGCACGTAAAGATGCTGTATTTCATCACAGCATACCGTACGTTTTCTGAAAATCCATTTTCTACCTCCAGTGAAAGGCATGTATCATTCTTTAAGTGTACACAACCGATTGACAGTTGTGATTGGATTTCAGACAAACAAAAACTATTCTACAAGTACCTGATGATGATCGTTATCTCATTAAATTGAATTCAGGATATCTTGAAGTAATATAACATTATACATTTGGAAATACTTTTTCTTTTCTTAAGAAAAGTACCCAATGCCCGACCTACTGATGCAGATTTTATAGGGTTTTCCCTGCATCCGTGTAGGATCCTTAAACTATAATCCGGGGGTCCTAGTCAACCCTTGGCTACCTTTCTCTACCTTCCACAATTCCCCCTTTTCAGTTTTCTTCCTATGCTATTAAAGGGGAGTTGCCTGTTTCAGGATCATCCTCTTGTAGCCTGTTAACCAAAAATAAGTTGGTTTCTTATCTAACATTTTTTCTGAGAAAATGGAATACCCAAAGAAACTAAATAATGAGAAATGAATCTTATTACAGGATCAACCATTTATAAGTAGCGATTCAATAAACCACAGGCCCAAGTGGTTTCAAATTAATTGTATCTTGTGTAAATAGTAACGAATAAACATTTTCCATTGTAGTCAATGAGAAGAATCCAATTAAGGTTTTACACTTTCGTGGATTAAACCTGAATTTCTTTATAAACTAAAAACACTTATCCTAATGTTTCTCGCCTCCATCTAACATTTTCTTTTGCCACTGTTCCTGATACCGGAACTTAGCGCCCCTTGCCGGTAAAGAAAAGCAATTCATATGCGTAGTACGGATATAGGACCTCGTATTTTGTCTCGCCGCCACGCCATAAATCACGGGACACCCTCAGACCTCCCCCACCTCCTTCGCCCTAACGACCTGTGACGACACACTCTTGCATTTTGACCTCCACCCACCCACAGAAAGAAAGTAACGGAAAAAAAAGGAGGGAGATGAAAGAGGAAAACCTCAAGCATGCTTCACGATGCAAAATAATGATGGCGTTTCCTGAGTGTCACGTATGGGTTGGAAATTTCGTTGCCAATTATATTGATACACGTCACTCCATATTTTCAGATAAAAAATACGGTATACAGTTGCCGATTGTTTTAATCCAAAGTAAACTCCCGACAACCAAAGGATTGAACTAAAATTCTGTACCGGTTAATATGTTCTGACACTTCTGATTTCAATCCTATACCTCAATGCTTTTGTCGCTACGCAATGAAGTTCACGTATGGAACTTTTACTGCGTTCCAGGAAAGATAATGTTTACAGGGCAAAAAAAAACAAGCTACAATGTAGTAAATCACATATTTTATAAATTTAAATGCTACAAGAAAAACCAAAATATTTACAAACGCGAAATCCTCATTTCAGAGAGTTTTATTAGTAAATAGTGATAAATAAAAAAATACCATAATGATATAAACGGATCTTTTAAATATTCCTCCAGAATCTATAGAAATTCAATTGTTATGTAACGTAAAATCTGAATAGTACAAGTATGCTAATAAAAATAGTAAATAAATGTGAGTGGAAAATCCTTTTGAAATTATAAATTAGTATATAATCAAATTGATTTAATGGAAAATATAGAACTCCAAGAAACATTTTTGTCATGTAAGTAAAAAAGGTTTAGAAATACTCCAAAAAATTGATACTTCATTTGTTATGTGCTTCACAACCAATTTCCAAGACTATACAATATTTTTTCATCCTATCTTTCCCTATAATACCATTTAAAAATTAGGAAACAAAGATTTTACACCGCCACCAGACGTCCAGATGTACTATCCAAGGATCTTTATTTGTTTTCATTTTTAGTCATAATTTATTTTCCTAAACAGACTACTAGAGTCCGAATAATATTCAAATTTCTTTCTCCAGATTATACAGAATTTATACATTTTATATTTCAATGGTTGACATTAATAAATTATATAGGCAGGTCGATTTTGAAATGAAATAAAAAGGAGTTGTGTGTAATATATTAACGAAATCCTTTTTTCAAAGGACCGTGTATGCCTTTTCACATAATAACAAAATTCTGTTAGTACGGCACACACTGCTTTTTTGTATTACATGTTAACGTGACCCGCCATTATTCACAACCCTGTATCGCTTTTATTTGGTTCAATGTTTCTATAGCTTTAAATCATTATTTTATAGATTCTTAAATTTGAATGATCTTGAATATGTACTAAGTTATATTTAAATGGCGTTACAGTGGTTATTGAGTCAATTAAACTTTCTGTGAAAGTTTCAGCTAACTGTTTCTGGACATGGAAGTTTCGCGCTTTAATGAGAAACGACGTGTCAACCGGCTGAGTTTGAAGGCGGAGCTCGTTTACTGCTGGTCAAGTTTACTGGCGAGTAAGTTGAGGCAATTATCGAGAGGCACTCACCATGCCGTCGCCCAGGTTACTGACGACGCACGGGACGTGGGCCGTGGAGCCTGTCTGGGCCGTGACGACGCTCGAGTTGTCGGTGATGAAGTGGACTGGGGGAGGTAGGTCGGACGTGTCCACCCCCGCCCAGTCGGAGGGCGCGTCCGTGACGGGGGCTGCCACAGCTGCGGGGGTGGGCGGCCTCTGACGCCTCACTGGAGCTCCACCTGCGGACACGCAACAACCATGATTGTCAGCACATTAGTTACAAACTCCAATATGAGCCCACATGCCCAGAACTTTCTTACATATTCAGGCTTAAAAATTACCAAAAACATTGACATAAAATAGCAAAGAATATTCATGCGATTTATCTGTTAAATGAGACGAAATAAAGTTTGTCAATCAGTCTGTTCTTTACAAAGCGTTTACCTCTGTTACTATGCACAGTCATATACATAGTTATATAATTAACGTGAAAGGTCAGCGTGTTGTCTATTTAAAGAGTGACCCAATAAAAATAATTTTCATGCGCAAATAGTTTGAGTTACAAAACTGGTGGTAGTACAGAAAAATAATTGTAAACCGTGAAAATAGCAGACAACAAAAAGAACGCTGTATTTTACTGTTACATAGCACTTAACAGTGAGTCCTTTCACAGGGTTCTTTATGACACTTAACCTTTACCTATCTTGAATGGAAAATTCTCTAATTTTGTTGAAGGGAAAATAAGAAAAGATATTTCCTTACAAATTTCATAGTGAATGTGTCAGAGATATACTGTGGGTACATTTTTCTGGAGTTATTTATCTTTAGAAAAAACTCACACGGAAAAACAGTAAATTTTGAAGCATCTAATGACAGTTATAATTATTATGAAAATTAGAGTTGATATGCCTAGATTAAAGTTGAATGTTCTTATATAAATTCCATAAATGTAAATAGGTAATCTTTTCCTGATTTGGACTGTTTTAAAATTTAATAAAATTTAAAATGGCAAAAACTTTTCAGTTTTTCGGAGAATATATTATTTCATAATCGCAGTCAAAATTATTGGACATTTCGACCTTAAAGGCCACAGAAATCTGTAATACTAAACATGCATGATAAAGTTTACAACCTATCATACGTGTATATATATATATATATATATAAGTTCATATTCTACTTTCTATCACGCCTTTTTAAAAATCTTCTATGTACTCAACTACATTACTGTTGATATGTTGTAATTTGTATAAAACATTTTTTTTAAATTACAGATAAATATTGTCTTTAAGGTTTAAAGCTAAAATAATTCTGTCTGACAATACTGATTTACGTATCTTTGTCTGCAATAAATATACGTTATCACAATAAAATCATAATTATTCAGTATGTTAAGAAATAATTAAATTTTTAATAACATTTCAAAATGAGCAAAAATGGTTCAATCAGAAACGTTTTTCAATGCCACAAAAAGGCTTTAATGTAGGATAAAATATAAGACGTCCTAATCTTTTATGGGTAAAATTGTATTTGCTTTTAATTAGGCTGATAAAGAAAATTCGTTTAGCTTTTCAAGGAAAAATAAATACTGGCAGGTATACGACCTGCTAACTTTATGTTGGATATTGGAGATTTTCTCCGCATAATTAGCAGGGATGGTCGGGCACATAATCAATGCTGGAACCGTACACTCTATAATACCAAGGTCGGCAACACCGTAACGCAGTCGTGACTCTAGCTCGTTAACCCTGTTCCAACCAGCGCAGAGGATTATTTCCTTCGACCTTGGGGTGCTTCTGTTGGCACGATGACTTATCTTTCACTCATTCCTCGTCCCACTTGCGAGGCGGTTTGTCTTAGAATGCAATTAAAACTCGAATGGGCTATCGTGCTCAGTCTTTATCAAGCCCATTAGTGTTGTCGCCAATTAATTACAGAGGCTCGGGAAAAGCTGCCGTAAATCTCTACAATCGTCCGTCACGTGGTGAAGCAAAATTCTCTTCTTGCGCATAGCGCGAAAAACTTAGGGAAACGGTGAAAGCCGTCTGCAGTATTGTACCGGTAACGCGTGCGTCATCGATCAGGTGCGTAGGATAATGAAGGAGGTTACCATAAAAATTCATGGACTAAGTTTATTTTCAAGCTTCCCAATTTCCGTAAGACTACAGTGGTGGCTTTTTTTTGGTTAACAGGCTACATGAGGGTGATCCTGAAACAGGCAACTCCCCTTTAATAGCATAGGAAGGGAATTGAAAAGGGGGGATGCGGACGGTAGAGCAAGGTAGCCAAGGGTTAACTAAGGGCCCCGGGCTATGGTTTAAGGATCCTACCCGGTGTTTCACCTAAAGAGATGCAGGGAAAACCCTAGAAAACCTGCATCAGGTAGGTCGGGCATTGGGTACTATTCTCACGCCCTTCCGAATGACGGGAGACGAGTTTGCTGTGGGGACGCAGCATTCCCTTCTCCGTGTCTCCACAAATTTCAGGAGGCAGTTGGCCGACTGATCCAATGGGATGAGCGAACAACTCTTGCCATATGGTGAAGGTGTCTATGAGACCGAACTGGGAGAGAGAGAAAAAAAGAGAGGCATCCAATTTCACTGTATCCGACGAAGCTGATTAAAAATGTATATTACTCGATTTTCAATTGCGCTACTCACGCGTAAAGCGAACTCACACACAGAGAGTGAAGAGGAGAATTCTAAATGGCTTGTAGAGTAGAGGGTTCTACGACCGTCTATACAACAAGCCATTTGGGGTCTTTTATATTGCTGTTGGAAGCGAACCATATTAAAACATATCGGAAACGGAAAATCTTTGGGAAGGTTTTTTAGCGATCATGTATTAACTTTATCCTCCTAAACTAAGGGTAAATACTGGAGCTTTTTATTTTACTCATATCGATAAATTTTATGACAAAATTTCCCTATAATTCAAAACAAATAAATTAAAATACGGCCAATAAGTGCGAAAATAGTTTAATTAATATTTTATTAACCACATACCACGTTCCACTCATCTTTGTCGACTTCTTCAGATAAATTATTAAATGGATGTACCTCAAGAAGTCCACATGAATGACTTAAATGACAATTAAATATAAATAAATAGTTTATCTGGCGTTAAATATACATAAAATGAGATAAAACAGTCTCTAAATCACTTTTTATTTAATTAAATATTAAACTATACTACGTTTCATCTCACATTTGAGATTTTTTCAGGTATAAAAATTATGGTATTCATAGAATCTTCGGCTGAAGGAGTCATGGAATGAGGTTCGAGGCACAACTAAATTTTTATACCTGAAAATCTTAAATGAGAGACGAAACGTAGTATAGTTCGTTAATTAAATATGTTTCCTGACATATTCAAGTGTGTTGTACTGTGATTGTAAATTGTGAAATTATGGAATATACGATTAAAAATTTTCCTGTCTTTTATCAGTTTTGCAGAGTTAACTCTTACTATTAAATACATTTTAAAATAATATCTATCTACATAAATTTAAATAAACAATGTCCAAAAAGGATTTTGTAACTTTTAAATTCATAAAAATAAATATTTCGTGGAAACAGAGAATAATCCATAAAAATATCTGAAGTTATTTTATGAAATATTCAATTAAACAAATTCAAAATTATTTAGAATTAACATTGTGTGATATTTATTTATAAACGTAAAATTTATTATATGAAAGAATATTCATATCTTTAGTATTTTTTTGAAAACATAAAACCCATTTCAAGTGCTCTCAACGGAGGACGTTTCGATGTCAGAAGTTTGAACAGTAAAAACGTGACGTGTTGTTTTTCACTCATATTTACGAACTTTGTTTGGAAACTAATAACTGGCCGGTGTTAAAACAATATTTTGTGTTTAGTGACGAGCATTCTATTCTAATGAGTTAATCATCGGACCGTAAAGTTTGGCGTTAATACATTTGTGTGTGATGTGTTGATTAGCATACCGCAGCACACAATTTCCGAAGCTCCAGATACGCCGCCGCGTAATTTTTTAATGCATCACACGTTTGACAAGTCCTGAAATTAATTTGTGAGCAATTAAAACGGTTATCATATAGAGAAAGAAGTGACAAGGTGGCGGCATTACATACGAATTACAAACGCTGTAACACCTTTCAGAGTCGATGGAAATTATGGTGTCATTTGACGGAACTCTTTAAATTCAATCATTAATTTATTTTCCGTAAATCTTAACCATTAAAATTAAAAATATGTTTCCCATCAAATTGTAGTATTTATAAGTCTTGCATACGAAGTACTTTTGTTTTAGTGACGACGATTTACAAAATATAAAGAAAAGATGTCTGGAAGACTCGTCATGATTTACTTAGATAGACAAAAGCAGAAAAAATTGACAGTTTTCATATTAGAATTATATTCAGTAGTAAATAGTGGCTTACGACACAGAGATCGCAGGTTCGAATCTTGGCATGTTTTCACAATCACCAAACCATGGTAATTCCATTGAAACAGGGAACTGGTTCCCGTAGAGGACTCTCCTTACTGCCGTAAGGATGAACACTAATTAATAATTTAATTAACAATTTTCGAATTAGAAATTATAGACATGTAATCTATTCTTAAATCATTAATAAAATGTTCGTACGGAGTGTGGCCTTATATGGGTGCGAGTTTCAGAATGGAAATGACTAGAAGTTTACGATGTGGTGCTATAGAAGAATGCCGAAAATAAAATGGGTGTATAGAGGAACTAACCAGAGAGTTCAAAGTAGAATAGGGAAAGAGAATAATTTGAATAACATTGACAAAGAGAAGGGATTGATTAATATGGCACGTTTTGTGACATGAGGGTCTTATAAAATTATCATAAGAGGTAAGGAAGTGGGATGAGAAATGAAGTTGGAGGCCGAGGGTGTAATAGTCTAAGTAGATTAGGGAGGATTTTATTTTGGTAGTTAAGTATTAATGAAAAGGCTTGCGATGAATAGGAATGAATATTACAACAACAATAATTTATCTAAATCATAAATATACTTTTAAACTGCTACAAATATGAGTCACAAAAATTGGATGCAGTGGGAATAAAATTAATAAGCACCATTCCGTGTTCCGAAAATTTACAAGTGATAGGTTACACATGACATCAGCTCTCCGTTAATAGAGTGAAAATGATTTTGAAATGGGTTATAGTACGACTACAAAGAGAATAAAATAAACTTATTTGACCATGTATATATATATAATTATAATATATTCATGGATATTGATTGTGAAGTATTTAACAGCGTCAAATGATTTCGACAATTTAAAGTTGCTGAAAAATATTCTGTCAAAATGTAAATAAACTTTATTCAATTCTTAGTACATTTTTATTAATTATTAAGAACATAATTAGCATTTTTTCTGGTGCATCTATAAAAGGTCATATCTTCACAAACTTACAAAAATTGTTACAGAAAGTTCTTCTCTTATTAAATTTTTTACAATAATACTAACTAATTAACTTAAAACTAGAGATATGATTAGAGGGGTATAGGGTGACGGAGGGTAGGAGGATGAAGGTAAAATGCTGTTAGATCACAGATGTATGAATATGGAAGGGAAGGGAGAGGAAAACTATGGTAAGTAGTAGCTGATTCCATCCTTTTTATACGTTAAGGGTGATTTACATACTAAGCTATTACCATTTTTATTAGTTTTTTTCGTTACGCTATTTTTTTGGGGGGCGGGGGTAACAGGTTACATGAGGGTAATAATCAAGGATACAATAAGTAAACTATTAACTTCAAGATGTAAAAGTTATTACAGGACGAAAATGTGCAAGATGGCCAAGGGTTATTGTTTATCGGAACCACCCGAAATTTAGGAAAAACGTGATACAACCATCTGGTATGCCGGGCTCTCGGTATTTGCCATACCTCTTTAAGATGAATGGAGTTTATCTTTTAATTTCACATTTTACATGTTACCGAACATATTTAAATTATTTATTAAACGAAACCCTCGCTACTCGTATTAATTTATATTATTAATTATATTACAAATTTTATTAAATGTTTACAGGATCATTGGTGTATTTACATAGTCTCTGGAATATTTCTACTAACATCACCAAGCGGAGGAAGTGAATTACCAAAGCAGGAGGTAGGCCGCTCTAAATACTCGCAACTTAAGCCGCTTGGAAAGCAAGGGATGAATTCGAAACAATTAATTGCGGCAAACTTCTGACTGGATGCATAGAGGATTTGAGAAAGCGGGTGAAGAGGATGACAACAACATTATTGCGTCAAGATTCTGTTACCTCCGACTTCAGCTCTTTCCGGATTTTAAGGCGTCGAGCAGAAGGAAAGGAAGGAAAAGGGAGGGGAGAGAGAAAGGAAGGAGCTGAAGTGTTTCAGCCCCTATTTTACAGATCGCTGGGAGGTTGTAAATTTCTTAATGACGCGCTTTCATTGTCATCCGTCTCTAATAGGGGACATAAGGGCGAATTTGTCGATGGATTTTTATTCTTCACACTCTTACTCAAGGACTGATGAAAAAGAAGCGATCTTAAAATATTTAATATGATAGTAAAGTTAATCCATATCGTTTTCCTTGCGATTCGAGAATGAAATCCCTTTATTCATCCCGGTTTCTGAAGACAGATTGGAAAGAAGAGGAAAACAATTAACAGCTCCGCTTCTTCGTTAAACGTATCCTATTATTAATATAAACAGACATATTTCTATATTAATATTTATGCTTGTACGTATTAATACAGAGATATAATAGGAACATTTTACTGCAAATATTGGTCTTTACGGATATGAAAGTTTTTTAATAATTCATAAAGGAGGTAATTGAAAGCACCTCGTCACATTAATAAGATAAACTCCAGTTTTCATAAGGACGTAGGTCACGTACCGAGAGCCTGGCCGACGAGATATAAAGATTTTATCTGGTTTGTACTGCATCACACGAAAAATTGAAAAAGGGCATATTGGGATTGAGCATTAAGCTATGATGAAAAATGTAGTTTAATTAAATTTACATATGGAGAAAAGATACACCTTAGAGCATAATTAAGTATGATTTCAGTTTAATTTTTATTCACAAAGGAAGGAAAAAATTTCAAATTCAAGTAATATTATTCCCTTAATCTTAACGTTACGTAACATACTCTACGTTTAACGACATAACCAGAAATGTAAATAATTTATAATGGATCTTACATAGTTGAATGTCTTTTTCCGTACGTGTGAATATAAGTGAAATAAAAATATTGAGATAAATAAAAATACAATTTCTGTACCAACAATCTATTGGACATTACATTTGAATGAGATATAGCTAACCTATTTTATCTTAAATAAATAATATTAAAAGTAGTAAATAAATAATTTAAGAACTAATTCGTAAGAAAAAAATTATTTAACTGTAGTTACGCGACGTTTTGTTACAAAATTTAGAAAAATCACGTACAGTGTATATTTAAGCTTTTAAAAATAAAAATACTAATATTTATTAAAGATTTATTTGAAACTTTTTCTAAGTAATAGATTACTCTTCTATTTGTTTTTTTAAACAAATATTTTCTTGGTAATAATATTGTAAATACAATCTCCGCCATTAAATGATGTTCGTCTTAATATAAAATGACATGAAATAGTGGTATGATTTTAAATAATGAAATTCAAAATGAATATTTTGTATCCTCAAGTTGAGAAATTTTAAATAAATTATCAATATTCGATTATTATCACTAATATCAAACAGTTCTTGTATTTAAAATTTCTATTTCTTGTTTCAGTACGAATTACACATGGTTGTAAAAGAATGTTTCTGTAATGAATATTCACGAACGAAAATTGGGTTTAATACGTCGTAAGTTTCAGTCAAAATCTTCTGAAAGGAACATATATGTAAACAAAGACATAGAAATAATCATCATTTGCTTCAAAAGTATTAAACATAACTTATATTCTGAGTTTTAAATGAAAATCTTGATTGAATAAAAATATTAAATTCTGTAATATAATAAACAAAATAGGTGTTTAAGGTGAATCAATAATTGAGATTTAGTAGAAAAATTCTTGTTTTAATTAAATATTTATAATTGAGAGGCTCCGAGGTCTCAAACTAATCGATAGACCTGTTTGTAGAACGAACAATGGCTACTGAATTCCAGATTAATGGTACCTGGTACCCACTTTACCTGTAAAGATGAAGTATATAGATTAAATAGATTGATGGTTCGGAAACGCTAATACGAAAACTTAAAAATTCTCAAAGGGTAGGAGTTAAGTCTTACGAAATTGACACGTCAGTAAAACCCAGCCAGCTCCAGAATAAAGCTCGCTTAAATTATAACCGGAGAGGAACAAAAATTAAGTTATTTAGCAAGTCATTCTAAATAATGATAATTGTTATTAAGCTCATTACGTTGATGTAATTCAATTTTTATAAAACAAAATCGAGGTACGACTTTGAATCACATCTATTTCTAACAGGGACTTTAGGTTTCGGTTGAAATGTTTATATTTCTTCTATTGAGGAAGGAATAATACGAATAAGTAAGAAAATCTCTTCAAGTCTGACAGAGGAGAGGAAGAGAATATTGAATTCGTTATGTTGGATTTAAATGTTTGTAAAGGTTGAAATAAACTTGATTGATGTTGAAATATCAAGCCTGTTGCTAATTTACAAAGACGTTGAATAGTTTCTCTTACTAAGCGAGAATAACGGAATAATGACTGATCATTGAAACGGTAGTTGGAGGTTTGTTAACCCAATCCCCTTAACGATGCGAGATTAAATAATAACATAAAAATAATAATTTTCAATTTTGCGCTAATGGATTTATGAATTTTAAGGCATATTTGATATCTTTAAATTCAGTACAGTATGATATTCGTGAATGAAATCAAAATTAAAACACTGGAACACGTGACAAAATTTTTGTAAATTTACTACTACGGGTGAACTATGGATAATTATAAGCGAGCAATGTAAAAATTGTGACTACTAATCATCTGCCACAGTTTTTTCAGGTTTCTCAATGTTTAGTTTCAGGCTTATTCTGAATTAATGTAATTATTTTATGCAAATACCCACATAAGGGATCGTATTATGGTGCAATATTTTTTATCCAACTAATTCTGTACAGAACAATTCAATTCACTTTTTTTTATAATTATACAAACTAAATTTGGAAATGGTATTGTTTTAGGGTAGAGTATTTAGTTTTTCCGCTCGTTTTTCCTAAAATTTTAAAGTGTGTCGTGTAACGCACACTTCCAGCACTTACATATCGAAAGGCATTTATCACACATGAATTCGTCAATATTACTAACACAGCAATTGCACTTCAGGTAATTTAGAGGCTTTATTTAATATCCACTGGATCCTGGTTCAATATGGAAATACGCTGTGTAAATTGGATCCTGGGTTATTTGGTAAGTTGTTCTACAAATTCTCTTCCTATTACCAGAAGTTAACTAAAGGGCTTTCTGTTCGATGAAGCTATTACTGCAGAAATCGAATGGGTTCAACAAAGGAAAACTAACTATAGGAAAGAATACTGCTTAACAGTAACAAAAATTAAGATAAAAGTATACTGAAATATGGCTCATGAAACATTATTTTTCGAATAAAATTTGCTCAACGTGAAATTAAAATAATTATTTGGGACTACTTTTATCAGGGAAAAATATAAAAGTCAATAATGTAACCAAATATTTATTCACGGCATGAATTAATTACGTAGATCACCGTAATAAAGTACAATAGCACACGTAAAGTCGGATGAGAAACAAAATATCCAGGATCCTAAGCTGAGAGTGAAATAAAAGGTAAAAATTTTAAATTGTAATTTAATTTTAAATTTTCCATTGTTTTAAAGTTCCATAGTGATGTGAAATATAACACTTAAAATGCATTCCAATTTAAAACTACCATTATTAAGAAATACAGTCAACATTTCAGCAAAAAATTGAATTAATATTTACTTAATATAGTTACGACGTTTTTTCCATCCAAGATCTTAATCAGGTAATTTTTTAAAGGACGAAACTATTATAGAAATGGAATATGTTGTCTTGTGGACTGCTTCAACGTCGGTTACAGTCCAAATTATCTACCCATAAAAAATACCTAATGAAGTTCACAAAGAAGGATGAAATGTCATGATTATATTACGTAAATGTTAATTCCAAAATTTTCAGACAATATTCGCTGACCGTTTTATCTCATATACTTAATATTTGACAATTTAATTTTTGTGAACGTATTGCAAGCTTGTACTTATTGTTTTAGTCAATTATTTTTCGCAAAAACATTATGGAGTCTATTTTAAATTCTATTAACGCAAAAATAACCATTAGTTAAAACACGATGAATGAAAAAAAGACAGAAATGAAATAATTTTAATTGTAAACGTTTCATCCCCCAACTTTCGGGTCCTTCTCTGTTCTTTATTTTAACTCCAAAAGCATGTCACGTTCCTTTCCATACGTCCTGGGTCCCAGAAGTCGTTATTATATTTAACTAATTATTTATCAAATGTCAAATTAATTTAATTACTTTATTTATAATTAACATTAATTTTATCGCAACTGTATGACATCACATTTAACGAACTCATATTCAAAAAATGTGTGCATTAACAGTTTTTAACTGATATATTTTGTTTTCTGTATAATTTATACTCGCTATAACGACAGTAGCGTTGTTGCATTTACTAACATCATAAAGTTTTGTTTAATTATTTTTCAAAAGAAAGGAAAAAGGAATGGAGTTTATAAAAGTCTCATTTATTTACTCTTAAAAATTCTCTTCTGCTCATTGTGCTATTATCATCTGAAATACAATTATAATTTGTTCAACTAGAATGTCTCGAAACATTATTTTTAAATATACATACATGACAGTGCTATTTGTGGTTCATGTTTGTATGGAATATCTCAGTCTTTTTAATTTAATTTAATTTAATCTAATCATTTATATACAAGCTGTACCGAAAATGAAACCTGGAAATTAGTTAATGGAGCATGGATTTCTTTAATATCGGCAATGTTTAGCGCTTCTCTAATTACAATTTTAAAATGATAATATTATTTATATTATTTAACCATTACTCATCAAACAATCGAAATTATACAGAAACGTATAATCTAAGAAAATAATTGATTCAGCTTTAGAGAGTTTGTTTTATGTTTAAGTGTTCTTTCTCCATTTTTATTCTTGGGTGATGCTCTATTGGAGCACACCAACATTGATAATTAACATTTCCCACTGTTTGCGCCAGAAAATGTTTGTCATGTAATATTAGAAATAATATTGGCGTGTTAATAACATTGACGTAATCATGTGTGAAATATGCTTATGCAAACCACCCACACGACAGGGAACAGAATTATAGTGCAATATTTGGGACGTGGTCCTACAAATTTTGTACAGAACTATTGCATTCACTGTGTCCACCGAAGCGAAACGAATCTCTACGAGATAATTTTCGAAATGGTATTTGTTTTCATCGATAAGTATTTTAGTTTTGCCGCTCGCAGAAATTCTAGAATTGCAAATTCTTTAAGGTAAAAATATTTTTTAACTGTGTCGTGTAAACACACTTCCAGCACTCTAAGTCTCAACGAGCTGGAATTTATCAGCGTCCTTATTGAAATATAAAGTCAAACAAATAAAACTTTCACGTAATGACTAAAACTCACTAAATGGCCAAATGCCAGAAATAATTTACATGGTATTTTCTCTAACTGCGAAAAAAGAGTACCCCAAGACAGTTTTACTAATATTGGTTGTTGGTGAATAATTTTTTAAATAAAAGAATTCAATCAACTCCTCTTAAATTTATTAAAGAAACTTGGAGAATAAGAATTTAAAAATAGAATCTTGAATTTTATTTTTAAAATCCCTTTGCAAAATTTGGGGTCATATAATTTAGTTTAATTTCACGGAATGGCTGCTTGTCATTTGTGTAGTAAGAAGAAAAAACAAATTTACTGCGTTGATTTACTTAGCAGTCAATCTGCACCAACATAACATTAATAAATTATCTGTCACTGTATAAAAAAGATAATTTTCCATTACATTACTCGGGTGACAGAATGTGAAATAATAAATTACTATATAAAAGTCTGGAAACGCACACCAGTTGACAAGTTCAGGGCTGGAGGAAGACAGAAAGAAAGTTATGAGCATCTCCAGGAGGGAAAAATACTGTCCCACTTAGTTTAATGGTCATAAAAGCTCTACGAAAACTGACATCAGGATGGCGATACCATTTTTTTCCATTTTTTTCCTGGAAAATATTTATCTTTGATGTTATTTGGCCTACTTCAAAACAAAGCAAAATTTGAATCAATTGAATAATTACGGGGCAATAGACAATTTTGCAATCGACAACGAATTTGCCTTTAATATTTTTTTAATTTGTGTTGTACAATATAAGAATCAAAATTTGTAAGAGTCCATTTCACTATAAGATATATATATATATATAAGGTTTACTTATATTTTACCTTTAAATTTTCAATTTACTGGAAAAAAGGAATCAATTTTAGTTGTGATTGTATATTAACAGTACATATTCATGATCTCACAAATCTATAAATGCCACCATTATATTCGGTTGTGGCAGTGTTTAATTGTACAGCCGATTTCTTGTGGTCTGAAATCTGAATTCGGGGCTCAATACCCAAAGAACAGGTCAAGTTAAGTCTTTCAACAATTGTGATGAGCGAGGAAGTAACGTCCAGCCATTCTTGCTACTGAATGTGAATAACTAACGATTGAGTATTGGTGAAGTTGAAACTGTATACCAAGCAGTCGTAGTTTACCAAATGCAATTATCTACAATGGGTTCAATCAACAAATGAATGATATGGTGATTGAGTTAATCATCCGAAAACATTCCTTCCGAAGTTTCATAAAACTTTCTGGACTATAGGGTTCCCTTTCTTGATAAATATCATAGTAAGATTTTTATTATTACTGTGAATTTTTTGACTCAAGGTGTATTTGAAATTATATTCGTTTCAATTTAATATTTATCTTACTTTCTGATATGTATTGCAAAGAATATTAAGAAAAAACTAAGATCACTCGCTGCACCACAATGACATTATCGTTCCTTATATTCATTGGATATTTTCTTGAGTGTCAATTTAATAAAATTTTTCTAATTGAGATACTTGTATTTAGAATGATTATAGCAGTTTTATTTTATAATAAATATTATTTTAACGTTCACATTTAAGAATTACCCATATGTTTTAATTTTAATTGTCTTTATCTCGTGATGTCCGGTTTGAAGAACTGTCAGAAGAAAATATTACTGTAAGTAAGCCCGAACAAAAACAATGCGTTAATTAAGGTATTTTTCTCCATCATGTTGAATAAAAAAAGATGATAATATTTTCAATCAAAATGGAGTAAATTTCCGGTACAAAGACAGCTGGGGAAAAAACCTTTGAAAATCCAGCCGTGGAAAATTTCTAGCAGCCTCAGTCATTTTGGTGGCATTGGCAGTGACATTTTAATTACCGACGACCCTGCCGGAAATGATAGCATTATTTCTAAGTGTAATATTTTTAATATGTTCCATGACAAGCCTGATTTACATATGTCGGATTCTTTTTTAGTGACGGACCACATGAGGTTGATTCATATGGTGGCAGCTAACGTTTAATAACACAGGGGATGCGGAAAGGAGGTCAACGTAGACAAGGTCCTTGGATATAGTTTAAAACTCCTACCCAGGATGAAAGGAAAATCCTAAGTAACATTTATTATTTAGGTCGGGCTCACGGTACATGTCCACGCCGTTCCGCAGACTGTAAAGAAATTTTCTGTTTCTCTTGATATTGTTACCCCCAAAAGTGTTCCATAAGTGACTAAGGCTATAAACCGATGATAGTAATAGAATTAATATCTGCAATTACATCATCAACCCAAAAATAAGTAAGGGAACGGAAAAGTATTACTCAACCTTTATATATGCATCATTGCCCACGGATCAGTGGTTAAGTCCCAGAAAGTTTTAAGAGTGATCATTAATTCGTATCAATGGTAATGGGCGCATTGTGGGTCTCGAGACTCTCACATCTGAGCGAGTTGTTGCTCCTTATTGAACAGACAGACCGTCTAGCGTATATTCCGCGTCGTGTGACATATTAGCAACGCAACTGACGACCGCCTCGGACCCCTTTGAGTCAAAGAGATCGAACAAGTCTGATGCCGTTTATTTACACGCTCCAGTCATCCGCACGGATACCTTTGATACTACGGCTCAGGTTGGCGACACTTGTAAGGTCAAGTCGGTCACGAAACTAGGAATATTTTTCTTCCCTTCTTAAACCAGGTCGCCTCGTAATAACGAAATCGCTCCATCACGGCGTTAATCCATTCTGAGGAACGTTGTGTGTTCGGGGTGTTGGAGAGAAGGGCTGGAGCAGGATTAGCGGAGTCCTTCTCCAAGTAGATGGAGGTCGTTAAAGAGAGTCTCATGGCTTGTATTGGATTGCCCCGTAATTACTAGGCCACTCGGGTAGTCTCGTCCTGAGTTTCCCAACAGCACACAGGCAATCTCGAATCTCTGTGCTGTACAAAAGCGAACAATACAAGGAGCTATTGACAATGCCTGTCCATTGTTTAACAGTCCTTTACTTCATCCTAATCCAAGGAAACCGCGGAAGAACAGTTTCAGAAGAACTATCCCACATTCGTGTTAGTCCAATGACAAACATTTACGCAATCAATCCAAAACTCATACCTAACTTTTGACCAACGCGATAGTAAAATATCGTCTCTTCTGTCAAAAAAACGTTAGTCTAACCTTTTATTTAAATAAGAATTACCACAATTATTAAGCATTTTAAAAGTGAAAGAGGGTTTTCACAATAAATGTTTCCAGCTATGTTATTGAGGGAAAAATGGGTGTGGTTACCTCTCAATACATTTTTGTGTAAAATTAGACTTTAAAGTATATTTATGAATAGAAAAAACACGCAGTTACAACAATTTATCTCCTGCCTTATTTAATCGCGCTTTTACATACTTATTTATGAATTTATTGCCAGAAAATTAATATTTTAATTTTGTATTGGTTATGCTGGATTAAAACATGGGTACACGTTGAAATAAATTAATTTGATATTGAGATGAAAAGCCTATTAATAATTTATGAAGAGGGTTCAGAAGTTGCTCTTATTCAAAAAGGAGAAATCTATTCACGAAATAATGAATGATCATGTAAAAGTTAGTTGGAGTTATTTTCAACAATTATCTAATAAAGCACGAATATCAATAAGCTCTAATTTCGAGTGTTTGACGAGTAATGTTTTAATAATATGAATAATATTAGTACTGTACGAATTTAATTCTGTAACCTTGCACATTGCCGAGATTAAAGAGATCCTTATTCTGTCAGCTGATTTGCTGGTTTACCAATTGGCCAGACAAATTTTTTGTATTGGATGGCGGTGACAGATTGAATTAATAAAAAGTTATCATAATAATAACAACTTAAGTTTCAACAGGGTTAGAAGATAAATTTGGTAATATTTTAAATTTATTTTACTAAAAATAAAATATACACATAGATTGGCTTCTGTTTGTGATTTCTACGTTATTCACAGCACCCGAATTAGTTTTAAAACGATTCATATATATAACTCGTATAATCCCTTTTCAAGTTTCTTATTTAATTAATTATAATTTGCAAAATATACATTCATTTTCATAAGTTCTGTATTTTAATTAATTGTGCTTCCGCTGTTTTATTAAATCAAGAAAATCATGTTATTACTGTGTCCAACGCGAATTTCTTCATATATCGAACACAACCGAGGTAAACTTTATTCCCACACAGCCAAACAATTTTCACGTTGTCGTAGATTTCAGCTGCTGCTGTTCCTGCCGCTGAAACTTTGTTTCGCACACCTGAAGAAGTTTGCGCTTCTTCTCGAAAGTTTTATTTCTAAAAGTTTATTCTGTTCTTCCAGAAATGGTCGAGCGCGCTATTCTCTTCACAGATTCTACGAAATATCGTATCTATAAAAAATAAATTTAGTAAATCATTTTACGTACGAAAAGATAGTCAAAATATCAACATTTCGAAACAACTTCTAAATACGTACCTGAGTTAATGAAAATTTTAAATACTGTTTAAGAAAAGAGGAAGACGCAAGTAGGAAATTATGCCTTCAGAACGCTGGACTTCCCTTGTATTTTAAACTAACTATATCTTGATGACCTGCGTTTCCCGGTAATTCGTTTTTGTTATCCCGCTACAGTAATCCTTTTGCCAGCATGTTATTGAAACGTCACACTTTTGAAAAAATATCATTTCACCCCCTACATCATAGTAATCGTTCAAATAACCACTGAAATTAAAAAGTTTTATTTTGGAAGTTAGGTAGAAAGCGGCCAAATCGTAATTAAAAATGCACATTTAACGTTTGCCAAAAATATCATCATGGTAATACAGTTAATGTGTTCAATTTCGAATCTGTTGATAAATAATACAGTCAATAAGCACGAAATTGTAATAATCGTAAAACATCATAAATCAGGAAACTGAAAAGTAAATGTCAAAACAATGCCAAGCTATGACGCATTTTATTTGTACATAAATAAAATGCAACAGATTATTTAAACGGTCAGGTTGAACATCTGGGGCTATATTTAATTTCTATGTGACAAATCCAAACAAAAGTATAAAATAAAAGTAAAAAATAATTTTTGTATCTCATCAACAGCGTCATATACCAGTTCTAACTATAGGTAGGAAACATCCAGGTGATCCAGAAAAATACAAAAATAAAATAAAGAAAACGTGTCAAACCGAAAATGAGGATAAGATTAACGAACACACTCACAGTGAAATTTTATATATGAGGATTAATATAAAATAAATATTTTGAATTTAGGGTACACTAATGTAATATATTTTTATTATAAGAATAAAAAAATTGTATATTAGGTATTTTAACAAATTTTGTCTAAATGTCGTGTAAGTTCGGTAATTAGTTTTATTATTTAGAAACGGTACAGAAAGTCAGAGTCAAGTAGAAAAAATATTTGTGTGGTGTGCTTAAAATTTCTTCTCGACCAGAAACAGATCCCCGAGAGGCAGATAGTAGCTCGCCCATCATCATATAAATCACCAGCAATCGCCTACCGGAGGGAAAGGGGAACCCAAGGAGCAATCAATTTGATGCACGCGACAGTGGCGTCGTGACGGACAAGGCAATCAGATGGGCGCACACATACCTCGCCCCATATTTCTCTCTCCCTCCCCCTACGTATTTGCAACAAAGTTCCTTCCCCTGTTTATTTACTGCAGCGTTTCCGTGGCGTCGGAAAACTCGACAGAACTTTGCCGTATACAAAGTAAGCAAACTTGGCCTACGTCTTGGAGTACCATCATCACATCGGAAACAACTGACATCTGCATTTAAAAATAAATATTTGTTTGAGTAGCAGAACTCAAGCGTGTACTAAACCAATAAACAAATCAGAAACCACACCTCAGAATGCAAGCGCTAAAATTATAACGAAAGTATCATCAGGAAAACATATTTACCCTTCTGGCTACCTACAGGTCGTTACGACGGTAATTCATTTATTTATTCTAAGTATTGAGACTGTGGTGGATCACCTCAGGAATTTTAATAGTACATTTCCGCATGTACGGTTTCAATTGAAGATTTTCTTAATTGGTTTAACGTCCCATTAACAACTAAAGTCATTAGAGACTTCTATACAATCACCTTGCACTCAGCGACATCTGAGAAGATTTACTAATACTTTAAAGTTGTAGTTTCAAGAGAATAGGAACCAGAAATATTTTTTCTATTACCTTGTGATGAGCAAGGAACATGGACACGTTCCTTGCTCATTACAAGGTAATAGAAAAAATATTTCTGGTTTTTTATCCAATCTGGTGAGCACCTGCGAGTGTATTATCCGAGTCAAATTGAGTACTCAATACAATCTTATACACATAAAAATCCATCAACTTTATATCTCCTCAATACTTTCACCCATTCACCCATTTGGTATTGTATTTTCTAGAATATAACTGTAAATTCCAAAATTTGTTCTAAATCTTAATGCAAAGGTTTAAACTGAAACACGGGGTCTGTATTGTTTTAAATATAACTGGACCGCGGAAAATTAAAATTTTATTTTATTCATGTTCAATTCATATTAAGGAAGTTTATTCCGGTAAAAAATTCTAATAATATATAACCAAACAGCTATTTTTCTCAAAAATTCGACGAGGTAGTTTTTATAAAACTAAGGTACAGTTTTTTTTATGTTCTACCACTGCACTGATATTTTGAGCATGCGCGGCCACGTCCATCATTCATTAGGAAACCAGACGGAGCCGTAAAATATTGTCACAGTTTTTCATCATTTCGAAATATTTAACGGCATCCATCATTAGTTTCTTGATTGCAAATATTGTAACAGAAACAAAACTTATTCTGAAACTCTGTGCGGAGACTTTTGACCATAGAAATAGTCCAAATTCAATTATTTATTTTCCAACTGTTGTTGTTATTATTATATTACTTTCATTTAAGAGAGGAATATATATATATATATATATATATATATATATATATTGTGTGTGTGTGTTTATCACAATTTCTATTAGAAATTATTCCCAATCAAATTAAAATCTTTGTCACCAGAAACATGTAGAAGAGTCAATAGGCTAACATCCATTTATGGTCCAAATAAATGTCAGACAGTCTGCAAAATAAATCGGAAATAGTTACGTAAGCCGAAAATAATTTATTTATAAATGTAACAAAAGGCATTTCAGTACAATTTACTTTGTTATTTTAAAGCCCACCTCAAATTTTTATTCTACAGTTTACATTCCATTATTAATTGAGTAGATAACCCCATTTTCCACCCATTCCGCCTTAGGGGTCGTATCAGGAAAGTTTATCGATGTTAAACCTGTCAAATCAGAGCCACGGAACCATAAACTTCTGGCACCGGTTGTGACAAATTACAGTGATGTGTGATATATTCGGTTGCGGTGTAAACGTCAAAATATCAATACCACAACATGTTATATATTTATTTATGCGTCCATGCCTGAGTGTTAAGATATTTCAAGAGCGGTGACCTGGAATTTATCCCCTAAAGTTACTGGTTGAATAAATACTGGGTCCAATAAATTTTATTTTAATTTGTTTTGCAAAATTATTGCAGATAAATATGCTCTTAAAAATATTTTACTTATAATCTCATAACTATGTTACGATAAGGAATATATTGTCTCAGCTATAAAGATAAAAATGCAATGAAACAATTATAACAACTTTCCTTAACCAAAAATATAAAATTTATTTGAGAATATGTTTCGAATTTTACTGTCTATCATTGCTGCGTAATATTGCGGCAGGTTCATTGATTTTTTCGACTGTAGATATTTAACAATACGTTAATATTATGGCTGACATTTGCATCACACATTAATATGCGTTTGTAACAGCAAAGCCTCAAACATTCTAGATGTACAATAGAAAATATAATTTCGGAAATGTCCGATATTAAATTATTGTACAAAGCAAAAATGCAACTGTACAAATGACTTTTGCAAATTGAAAATTGACAACCGTTTTATCGACCCCTTTTACAAATTAGCAAAAAAATATAATGAATTGAAACGCAACAGTCTGTCTCGTTAATTTGCATATTGTGACACTTAATAAAAAATTATCAATGGAATTCACAAGGCACAAAAATAATTGAAAATATTCTAATTAATTCCATTGTATTAATTTTCGATAATTATTACGCTTCCGTTATTCCGATAGTTAAAATAATTCACAATTTTTGCATATTTTGATCAATGATATTTCGATAGTTTTCTATAATATCCGTATTTTTTAAATTTATAAAATAGTCTGCAAAACTTAAATTATCATTATCGGTACTAACACTACCACATGAAATAATTATAAGTAAAAATGTTGTTTTATTATTGTTTATGTACGATACCTAAATATATAATATTAGATTTTCAAATCATCAATAAAGGGAAGGCACTAATTACTATACATAGTTTCGGTCTGAAATTGATTATGTAAATTAATGAAAGAAGAAGAAAAAATGTGTAAAATCAAGTTACAATATCAGAATTTACATAAATAGTTGTAAAACAAATTTATTGTTATTGTTGTATTGAGTCCTTAGACTGTTCGTTGCAAACCTGTGCAAGCCTTTTCATATCCGCATAACTACCACATCCCACATTCCCCCTTACATGATGAGTGTATTACATCCTTGGTCTCCTTCTTATGTTCTTACCCAAAACACTACCCTCTAATGCTAATATTACGGGATACTCATGACGCAAAACGTGACCTAATAATCTATCTCTTCTCGTGCTCGAAGTTATGCAAATTGTTCACTCTTCTTTTATTCTACTTACTCCATACACCCATCTAATTCTCGGCAATCTCCTCAGCAAAACATTTTAAAAGCTTCTATTCTTTTCCTGTCTGTAACTCCTATCGTTTACGTTTCGCATTCATATAACGCCACATTTCGTACCAAATTTTTTATAATAATATTCTAATATTCGTACTTATATTAGCCGTAAACGTATTCCTGTTTTTTGAGAACTTCTTTATTGACTGTGCTATCCTACTCTAGTTATTATGCTGCATCATTCCTTAACTTTCTTCAATGTAACACCCTTTGTTCTTCCACTATTTCCTGCATTTTCACTTTGTTTTCCCTTTACTAATCCTCACGTTGTATTCTTCTTCCAGGAGCATGTTCATGCCATTTATTGCGTTCCGGGTGCCCTTCCTACTCCCCTTATACCACAATATCATCAGAAAATCTTAAGGGTTATATTTATTCTCCTCACAGTTTTATTCCCTTTTCTATATCAATTTTTAAATGTCTTCATCGTCTGTAATATATTATATATATAATATAATAAACTGCATAATTATCTCACTGTTTTCTTCATTATAGGTTTATTTTCTTGTCCTTAAATTGTATTTACTACTGATTACCATTTGATGAGGTGTCAAATGCTATTAATGGCTTGTAATATGAAATCCTTTATTGATATTTATTTCATGGGTAATTTAATATTTTAGACTCACTACATTATTAAGAGAAGAGTTTTACAAAATACATACAGTGAAAAAGGCACAGATAGAGCTCAAGAAATACTCTATTACGTATAGTTTTAAATATTAACGGTTTTGAATGGCGTAAACTTGGAAACAAGTATTTTTAATTATGAACGCATCCTTTTATCGCGTAACAGTTGATTAATATTATTTTATTAATTTTCTGGGTTTTGCATTTTAATACCAAAGACATGAACAGGTACCCTGGTTTCCTGTTTTACTAAGAGCGGTCTTTTTTCCTTTCCTTTCTGGTGACTGGAAAAAAGAATTGAGAGCGCAGCAAGCGTGTAAATTCAGGAGGACGGCGCGGCCTGGACCATTTCTCTGCCTCTTCCACTCGGTGCGCCTTAATAATAGGGGAACCCGCCGCACACCTTCGGCAGAGCATTCCGCCCGGGATGGGGTGAAAGTTGAGGGGATGGATAGATGAAGAGAGGCGATAGTAGTTCAGTCTTTCCGTTCCGCTGGCATTCAGACAAAAACGGCATCGCCTCGTAAACGCCTTCCAAAGCGGAGAGCGAGAAAAAAAACAGCAACTCTATTTCCACGATTGTACGCTAAATTCTCCTATCCCAATACTCCCTTTTTCTCTCTCTCGATAGTGCAGTTTATAATCCCGAATATCTCTCTCCTACACGCAATTTGAGCTCCCCAAGGCCACTTAATAAAATAATAATGATATCGACCGAATGAAAGGGGCAAAGCGATATTGTAGCTGCTCACGTGATCGTTTATTTTTAATATTAACAATATTACCAACCGTAAAAAATGTTTCAAAATAACTATCAAACGCTATGAGAAAACCAAAAAAAAGAAACTAACAACATCAAAATGTTTTTATAGAGAAACTACTTGTAATAGCAACTAATGATGAAAAACACAAAGAATGACAAAAAATTAAAAATGGATTAATTTATTTGAACTGAAAACGTTTTGTCACCCCCACATCCTCAGTTAAACAGTGATATCAGCTCTCGTATTTCTTTTTACTCCACATTACGTAATAAAAAAGTATTTTTAGGTTTTACATAGACATCTTAATAGAGTTTTAAATTTAAGAATTAATTTAGTACGTATTCTCAGATGAATAAACGTGTTGTGTAAAATGTAGTTCAGTTTATTTTGTAGTTGTGGCTGAAATTTTCCTACAGAATTCTTTATTCAGTTAGACGCATTAGTCTTTTACAACTTTTACAACGTGGACTATATGTATTAATATATTTAAAATTATTTATAACAATATCATGTTTCTCATTAATAATTATTATTTATGTCAAGTAATTTAATTTCTTTTGAAGTACTTTTGTAACCTGAATTTAATATACATTTATAATGAAGACATGTAGTCTAATAATCATCTCTCTAATTCACTTCATTTTCTCTGTATTCAGTAACTTCCAGGATATATTATTATTGCGCGAAAGAGTTATGGTCGACGCAGGTAATAAAATAGAGGCCATATGACCTGCAAAAGCCTTTTGTGCATTGTGTCCCATGTCGGACGAAAGATTCATTATCATTATCTACCTTTGATGTGGTGTAGTGTTCTACAGTTTACCGAGAAAACTAAGGAACCCTTCATGGTATATTCCGCAGTTAAGTCGGAGCTTTGTAATCGATTTCAAGGTTCCAGTTTATATAGACACATACGTCATACTCCCATGCCGTAATAATAACCTCCTGTGTAATTAAATTTCCTACTTTTAAGTTCACATTACTTCAGAAATTCGACGTTTTATAAGCCCCTAACACAGCTGAATCTTAAATACAAATTTATCCACTATTTAATTATGGAAAATCGTCTGAATTTTTTAAACCACGGAATATTTAAAACTAGAACTAACTCATATTTCTCAATACTTCGGTTAGTCTTCGAAACCATTATTTTAAATAAATACCAACAAAAAAATGAAAAATAGGAATTTTTTAATATAAATATGCAATATTAATTATATTACACTAAAATTGAATGCTAATTTTTCATTGAAACATTGCACTTTACGTTTACAAACATTTTCATATATATTCGTATTATATTAAATAAGCTAACATTTGAAAAAATATATTATTTTTCTAACATTAGATAAATTAATAAATTGTAAGAAGGACTGTAAATCATGATGTAAAATAAATTTATTTATATCGATTCAATACACTACGTTTTGTTCCTTAGTTTTAACTACAAAATATAACTTATATTAAACTAAATTGTTAGCAGAAAAATTTAATCAATATATATATTTGACTTTATTGACTAGATTTTATCTAAATTTTTATATATTCAGAGTTAATATTGATTCTATAACTTTTGTTTCTAGTTACCTGAAGTACTCCACATAGGTAGATGAAACGTTGTATTTATCTTATTTAAATTTATTTTCTCACATATTTGGCCGTAGTTTCGTTTACTAATAAGTTCGTAGGTAAAACTTACGTATGATTTACAAAATCTCTATCAACCCTTACTTTCGGAATACCATGATCTGAAGAATGAAATACAGTCACAGAAATGTTGTGTAAATAAATATTTTTAAGTGTTATAAATTATTATTAACTGTTCAAAATATTTGTTAATTGATGTTTAGTTCTTATTTATTATAAAAACCAGAAATTTAAATAAAAAATTCTAACAAAATATTTAATTGACGCAAATGAGAAACAGAGAACTAAATATTGATTTATGCGTGAAAGTAGAGTTGGAATTTAAAGGTGAATGCGTGAGGGAAAATGCATCAACTAAAGTCGTAGCAGTAGGCAGTGTGCCACAAAATGTTGCCAACAAATAACAAAAAAAGAAAGAAATTGAGAGAATGGTAGTGGATACTGAAGAATAAAGCATCTGGCCTTCTGCGAACAAAAGATTCAGGGCAACGTGTAAGATGTATGATGTCTCAGAAACGCACAAGGAAGACTGTGCCGCAGCACAGAAGAAGTTTGAGGGGGGTGGAGGAAGAAGGGAGAGAATAAGCAGGCCTAAGAAAGTCTTCCTCGATGAATTGGTCAAGGACGACATCGAACCGACTATTTTTGGATTCAGGATAAAGATTTTTCTTCTTACAACACTAAATATAAGAACCGTAAATGAAAAAAATAGAGAATAATTAGTTTTGAAAATACATACCTATATAAAACATAAAAATTGAATAACTCAGCTACAAACTTTAGAAAATAAAGTTTTTTACATTATACTAAGTAAGGCGAAATACTGAGACGTTTCGAAAAAAATAAAATAAATCCTTTTTTTTTCAAAATTCTTTTTATAAATATTAGTGAGTGATTTGGCTGTTGAAATAGTTCATTTCAATGTATTTAGATTAATGTAACTATTTATATTGTTAAAATAATATTATTTCTTATAATATTTATGCTTTTATTACAACAGTTATACAACAGCTCTCGTACATGTAGGTCAGTAAAATATAATTTTTACTACATAAATTGACAAGGTAATTTTTATTATTAAATATCGAAAAAGAAGAAAACTATTATACCAAAACAATATTTTTTTGTCAATCCTCAAGACGTATAGAAATGTTTCAAATTTGACGACGGAAAATCAAATTTATTTTTACAATAAACCTAAACCTTCATAAATCAGAAAGTTGTCGGATGTTTCTCTTTACAACATTCTTTATGTATCCACTTAGATATTTGAATATTAATAAAGCTCAATTTGAAACATGTTCAAAATAGATAAATACTTGACCAACAACCAATATGGACGCTTCAAATGTTTATCTTTATAGAATTTGAATTATGTAATCAAATTTTATGCCTAGAGTTTCTCTTAAGTAAAGTTGAGAAAACCAGGGTACAGATTTTGAGGTTCACCTCTTAAAAGTGTAGTTATGAAAATATACAAACTCCACACAATAGTCTGTCAATATTTATGTGTCACTAATAAATATATATTAGTTATATGGGCAATGAAATGTTTTAAATAATTATTTCCATCAAATGTGAATGCGTATGTGAGGTAAACTTTGGTGGGGTTGTTTCATACTACAACACGTTTACTATTAATAAGTGGAGCATAATGTGTAGGTGGAAGAATTTGTTCAGAATAAAATGTGAATGCATAGATTTCTCCGAAATAGAACTGTCACACGCAGTGCTGCCAACATAATTTTTCAACTGTCGTAACGTCCTATCAAACTGTTGACATTTCCTGCTACACTCGCTATCTCTTTCTCTCTTGTGTTTTTTTCTCCCTATCCTCTCCCCCACTTCAACTTCCACATGCAAAAGAGAAAAAAAAAATTTCTCTCTCGAGATCGAAAAAAAGGCAGCCTCTTTTCATTACTGCGCACGCCTCTCAAAAAAATTATAAAGGAGAATTGTTTTCATTTTTTATTCCCTCTGCACCGTAAGCCAGATTGAATCATTTCTGCACAAGAACCGAGAGGAAACTTAGCCTTATTTTCGTGCAATATAATAATAGCCATTAATTTTCTTCTACATTAAAATTAATTTGATTCGTAGCATTACTCATGCGGTATGATATAATATAACGTAACGAAATATAAGTGTATAACAAAATACTTGTTCAGAAATTGGGTACATATTTATTTATGTACACACGAGGAGGAGGGAAATTAATTATCTATGAAAATATTTCGTTTCAGTAGGTAAACACGACAGGTACATTAATGAAATCAATAATTGAATTAAAAATCTGCAAAGTCTCGAAAGTGCGTCCATTAGCATTAACGGCCCAAATGACGGGTAGTAATGAACTGGTTCATGGTTGAAACGGAAATTCAGTAATACTGCAAAAAAAATTGTATCCAGCTATACTATTAAACTTCTACAGTAGTCTCACAAATGACATAGGATTAATAATAACAATTGTAATTCAGGAATAATTCGTTGGGATGAATTCTGGAATATTGTTCTAGATTAAAATTAACTTACCATGCCTGTGGTTTGTAATTAGTATGGCGCAACGTTGCGTAGCGCATGTGTTGAATAAATAGTAGGTAATGAGCTATTATTCTCTTGTATACCGACCGTGGACTGTTTTCTATTTTCACGAAAAAGGGAACAGAATTCCGCACTTTCTGCACTGCTGTTATTTAAAGCATGTTTATCATACACTGGTGCACATTATTGCGTTACCTGCATATAACCGGCTTAGACGTAACCTACATCACGTTGAAGTGAAACAATTAGCATAGCAGACAGAATGTTAGTTGGTGAGAACTTAACTCAGGAAATTAATACGTCAAAGGGAACGAGGATGCTCTGCCATGTAATTGATTCCCCTTATTGCGAGCAACGCCTTCCACCTGTGATTAAATAGATTGCGTTTATGAATGCGTCTTCAAGTAGAGTCATGGAATTAATATCGCTGTAATTATACAAAACGTACTTTTGGAATGTGGGCGAACTGCTAACATTTATACTTAGACGTGTTTCAACCCTTCTTGTAAACAGAAACTAAAATAAAATTCTCATGCTACGCTGCTACGAATTATATTACAAACTCGGTGTCAACTCATAACATATACAATTAATTTTAATATTACAAAATGTCACTACCCTCGCTATTTAGTTCATGAAAATAACTGCTTCAACAAGTCGGGTAAGTTACACTTATTTATGTGTAAACAGTCTCCAATTGCGTTAAATTATTTTCTTAGATATTAGTATATCAATACATGCCGTCACGTTTCTTATAGATTGTTTAGTAACACACACTGATAAATGTTATAGTTGTTTATTTAACACGAATTGTTGTACAAAAGCTGGTACTACGAAAGACTGCCTCCGCTTCGAGGTCCAGTACAATTTATACATTGGACGAATATTCTATAAACAGCGAAATCTCGAAAAGAATGGTAAATATAGTAAACAAATAAAAAATGATTTCGTTGAGTGGGACTCGATACCGAGTCCACATTTCAGCAGTTCAGCTTCAACCCCTTGAACAATTGCATCAATATTTATTATACAATATGTTTCAACCTATAAAAGACGCCAGAATATTTTAAAAGGTGATTAAAACAAAGGCTTTGGGTTGGTTTCTAAATTATTTTAATAAATTTTGTACAGAAAAATAAAATATAATCCTATTTATGAGAGTTTAAAAAAAGATATATGGCTATGCAATGTTATATATTCAACACAAGTTTAAAAGCAGTAACTGATTTAACGAATACTTATCTCACTTTGTGGGAATGCCTCAACTTTGAAACCAGTTTAATGCGAAATAAAATTCCCTCTTAGTAATAATGCCACAGGGTTTTAAATCAAAATAAAACAACAAACCTAATTTTTTGGTAAATATAATAGAAACGTAACACTTCATTTTTTATTGATAGAATTTTAATATCGAATTACAAAAGTCCATACGATCACGTTCCATTTATGTACATTTGTTTCTTACAGAATATAGTTATGAACCCAAGAGAATGTGACCCATTATTATAATTTTTAATTGCTTGTTATGAGCCAGGACCGTGGAAAGATATTTTATGGATCTTTCCGAGTGGCTGTGTTCCACCTCTCTGATCTAGTGAGCACTTGGGGGTGTATTATCCGAGTCAGGATGACAGGTATACAGTATGTTATTAACAGTATGTCCCCACATCAACATAAAAAGTTCTAGCTTTCCTATTAAAGTTTTTAAACGTAATTAAATTTACGCGGATGGAATTCCCAAATCTATGGAAGCGAAATATGTACAAATGGATAGTTAAGTAATGGGTTTGTATTACTGTAAACGCACATTATCTGTGTTTTACAACACTTTGTTTTCCGTACCCTGGTTAACGAATTTTAAAAATTATCTCACAAAATAATAGTATCACAATGGTAACGTAGTAAAAATACATTTCCTATATCAAATCAGTTCATTGGGTATATTTTCATCCAGTACTGTCACGACTGCTTTGAAACATGGATAGCATATCTGGAACAATGGTGGGTATCTCCTGACCCACGGGCCACATCCGACACTCCTGTAAGTTTTGCCTGGTCCGTCACTGAATTGCTCTATCACTTATTAATATGAATCGCCGCGTCATGATTCCAAAGATAAATATTCTTGACTGATTAATTTGATATTTAAATGATGTCCCTGTTTGGCAGTGCTTATCGGTAATTATAGATAATAATTTGGAAAGTGGAGCAAAAACTTCTATTTTAAATATATATATAATTTCTTGCAAAAGAAATATCCCGAGTTTCTCGTTGTAAAACTGTTATTTTATTATTTATAATAGCAACAATATATACTTACATATTCGTACGCTCTAGTTTTTAATTTGTTACTATCTTTGTTTTTTATTTTCGGCAGTGGTCCACCATACATTTTATATTCGGCTCTCTACAAAAATAAATGTTTCCCATCCCTGATCAAGAAAAATAGCATGAATACCTCATATACCAGTTATGACTGAGATCTGTCCTCAAATTTGATTAAAGTATTTTTAAAAATTATTTTCATTCACTTTAATTTAATTTGGATTAATTACATCGACGTACCACAAGGTAAAATACCCAATTTTGGATTAAATAAATAAAAAGATATGAAATAGAAAAGCATGGAATAGCATTTGAACACAAGAGGCACTCACGCATTCCTTTGTGCTACGTGTGTTCTTCTGAGTGTGTGCAATAAGACTCGTAGGATCTTAAATAGCTCTTTATCTAGTTAAGGTAGGACTGTCTGTGTGGCGTTAATTAAACGCTTAAAGCCAAACGTACCTCTGCTAATCTGTGTGGCAAGAAATCTCTAGTAAAGTTCTCCATCCCGAGATTTCCTCTCCTTCCCCTCCCTCGACTCTAGCTAGCTCTAGCTCTGGTTCAACGAACAGTGCGCCGTAAAATACCTTAAGACATAGCCTGGTGTATTACACCCGGGTCAACGACGCAAGTCTGGGCAACCGTGTTTTAGTGCTCGTTAAGCAAGACTTGCTGACGGGTTAGTCCAAAACACACTCATTCTCCCTGCACTTTCCATCTCACCTTCTGCTCTCCTTTTTTGTCGCTTTTACACTCCAATTTCCCACTGTCGGAAAACTGGCCGGGTTATAAAGCCAGAGGCGAGAGTTGTGCATTTTGATCCCTCTGGCATAAAATGTGCTTATAGCGACAGACCTATGTGACAGTGGAGCGAACTCTAACTTGAAGACAGATGAGATCTGTGGGAATTTTGGAAGTATGCATCTCATACTATTTCTCTCTCCCTCTTTCTCTCTAAAAGATCTCTTTCGTCTCTACAAGCTTCACAACATAAAATAGGGCAATCTCACTCTGAGACGTCGTATGGAACGAAGTCGTATAAAAAGAAGACAAGTGAGGTGTTAACCTTCAATACTTGGAAACAAGAAACAGAGATAATCGAAACAAAGACTGGTCCGAATAGTTATCATATTAAGTTGACTATTTAAAAGTATAAAATTATATTTACTGGAAATGAGACTGACACTTAAATAACAGTCTTGTAACAAACAACATTATTCTCAAAACTAAATTCAACATTTTACAGAATTATTGATTTAAGTTCATAAAAAGACAGTTGAACTAATATTCTAATTTAAAAAATAACTGTAACGGCCACTTTAGTTTGTTTTTAAATGTTTATATTTGTTCAATTAAAGGAAAAACAAAAATAGATATGGGATATCACTGTAAATCAGGGCAATCAAACTTTGTATTAGTTACGCCGTGTCAAGTAAGTCGTATGTTGAAATGTGAAAACTATTAATAATTTCAGAAATAAGATGTTTCTCTTATTTTGAAAGAAGAATTCTATGCTTGGAATAACGAATGATGATTTAAAAGTAAGTTGGATTTATCTTTCAAAATTAACTGAAATCGTAGAAATATGAATAAACTATTGAATTTTAAGTGTTTGATGATTGAGTTATATGAATAATATTAGTGTTTTACGAATTTAATTAAGGAAACGGTAAACATTGCCAAGATTGAAGAGATCCTCGGACCATAAACTGATTTTAAGGTTTACTAATTGGTCTGAATAAATATTCTTAACAGGGTGGAGCTCATAGATTGAATTAATGGGAACTTATTATATTAATAGCTATAATTGAAGCACGGAAAGAAGATTGAGTTAAAGATATTTTAAATATATTTTAATACTAAAAATAATGAACATATCTATTTTGGTTCCTGCTCATGACGTAAATTGGTAGAGACGTCTAAAATTTTTTAAAAGTGGTTTTAAACTCATTATAGAGAACTAAATTAACAATTTCCTCGCACTGTTAAATGGAAGTCTGACTATGCAACCACAGGTTGAGGTATAAACAATACTTAATTATTATTAATATTATTTGTATGAGAGGTGCACTTGAAGGCATCCGGATTGACGATTGAATAATATTGCATATATATTAACAAAGACGGACAATATTATTCTATCAGAGTGTTATCACAATTTTCTTGTGTAATAAATGATAGAATATTTCACGTCAGTATAATTCAAGTCTTAAAAATTCTTTTTCGTCAAATATAATAATGCCTTGATTTTTGATTTGGAGATTAGATGTGCTTACGATGAATATATAAAAAATGCATCGATAAAATGTTTTGTTTTTGTCTTATGTATTTCAAAAAGTGAATATATTCCTTCACTCACCTAGAGAATTCCTCCTGTTGAGATTATGGGATATATTAATTAATCATATGCTTCTAAATATTGTAGGATATTGACGTAACTAATTAACAATCTTTGAATAAAAGCAATACCGATAGAATGGTGGCAGGAACTAGTTTCTTGCTAATATTTTCATTCAGGAATAAAATTTCTGAATAGAAATTAAATTTTTGTAGTTAACTTTAAAAGTTAAAAAATATATTTTATTTATTTAACTCACAGAAACATTTGTATTTGTGTAGAATTACACCGATTATGTTTACCATATAAATGAATATTATACAGTAAGCCATGAATGAACAAAGTAATTAATTGTTAGTTTCTGATAAATATGAATCTTTGTGATTAATTTCTCCTGTACACTTAAAATGTTTAAAGGTAAGCAATGACAACACACGAAGTAACTAAATTAATGGTAATAACGCAAAATCCGAGGAAAATGTTTCCCACTTAATAAAACTATTATACACTTTTCTATAGAAAAGTGCAAGCTAACTCCTTATTGTCGATATTTTTCAAAAGTTCGCATTTTTGAAGTGTGGGTAGAGGTCAACAAACTCTGTTGGACTCCATACACTAATTAATTACATTGCCTCGAGGGAATCATATAAGGTAATTAGCGTATATTGTTGCAGGACCACAGAGCCCGTCGCAAATATGGCTAATCATGGAGTCCAATTTTACGCTGGCAAGTGGCAAAACTGCCTTGTTAGCGAGGACGAGTTTGGCAAAGATTTGTGGTCCTGTGTATCAAAGAAGATTGATGGCGAAAGCCGAACCCGGATGGGACTTATCGATTGCCATGTCAAATAACCAGTCTACCTCAAACGCGGTCCGTAAAGATTGCGAACCTCCCTTGCAAATTAATTGGTAATTTTACGAATTGGGAATAAAGTGACACTAATAGAGGCTAACGTTGGATACAATCAACTTTACTCTAAAGAAATATATAACCTTTTTAACCGTCTATAATCCAATTGCTTATAAATTAGTTTATAAATATTATGTCTTCATTGGCGGACAAAGTTGTACGATTTTTTTACAGAGACCATGAGAGAAAAATACTAGTATTACAAACCGACATCTGTTGCCTATAGGTAAAATGTTATTTAATGAGTACCGTTGCTTATAGTCCTCTCAATACATCCACATAACAGACATCTTATGGTGGCAAAACATTTATGCCTCTCAACGGCTATGACTCAAATACGACATCAACGAAAACTAAACAGTTAAAAGTCAACGGAACAATAACAAATTATCATTTAAATATCTGAAACACAATGAAGGAGGATGTATAAATAAGTATATGAACAGAAATTTATGTAATGGGATTAATAATAATTATAATGAGCAATATTCAAATATTAAATATTTTTAAATATAAATAAACCTTCTTGTGTGAACACTTCCACTGATCAATGCTCCCTGCCCATGTGGAATATTAATTAGCTTGGAGAATTCCATTACGTCTAATTAATATCACAACTATTGCATAAATTCAATTAACTGATAATTACAGTAATGTAATATTATTGTAATTAATGTTGCATAAATAGTAATTTAGGGGATGTGACCAAATTTATTGTTTACAAATTCATAGTTTCTCATTATATTAATGAAAACAGAGAGAATATAACTACGGTAAATCCTCATTTCATCCCTCACTCCCCTTCACGGGAAGGACGTGGGGTAAGTAATGACATCCCGGCGTACTTACGGAATATGTTTTAGGATTTACCTTGCATAACTTGTAGCCGAATATTAGATACAAATTTTCAGCTGACCTAGATCACCCTTCGCTGCCATTCTTTTTCTTCCGTTTTTTACCATTTACGTTCAATTTATACACTATTAGAGGGGAGTTCTCACAACGTAGAAAAACATAACGTACTCTGTAATAATCCCCATATATACTGTATATTAGTGGATAGATAAAGCTTTAAATACAAACCCAAAATGTAATTTGATTAATCGAGAGTGCGGTGCGTCCGTGGAGCAGCACAGTCAACCCTTCCCCCTAGTTCATAACGTACCCGTCTCTTACAGACGGTGAAAATTCCGCTGAGTTTTTGATAATTTACGTCGAAGATGGACGCATGTTTCGCTAACGTGGCACAGGATATCAGCAGCAGCCCTCAGCGCATTTTATCTCCGTTTTGTGAGGTAAGAGATTTGAATCCATCCGTCTTCCAACTTATTTATTTATCTACCTCGGCGAATGTTCCACTTTCGGTCATGGGTCTCTTATCAAAATTTTATCTACCATGGTCTCTTACAATCCCCATAAATCTGTAATAAGATTCCTGAAATACCCTGAATATTAATAGATGCTGTATATCCGTTGCTTCCTAGAAGAAAAAATATATAAACGTAGCAAACTCTTACATTAAAATGTTTTAATTGGAAAAAAACAATTTTCGTGTAAATATTCCTGGAATTTTTCCTAACTTTTATTATGATAGTCTTTTGTTTTAATTTAAAAAGTCGTAGTATCATATAAAAGTTAATGGTACAATTTAATTTTTAGTCAAAAAATGGTTATTGGTAGATCCCTGGAAGTTTAAGGAGCGTGTGTTAGATCTTTTCCACTCGGATGAAGAAGCAGCAAATTAACGGACAAAGTAAAACGTTAAAATAATCACATCTTTCTGAAAATTTAAGAGCCAAAATGACGAAATCGAAAACAATATTTTTCGAAAACTTTAGTTTTCTACACAATAATAATAGGCAATTAATTTCTGTTGTGCTCACTTCCATCTACCAAAATATATGTTTTGCTCCAATATTGTCTACATTCAAATGAAGTTGGTTTAAGGGTTGTTGATTCAATAACAAGTAACATCGCAAAATTTACTAGACTTGCCTTTGACCGTCGCACTTCCTAACTTTACCTTCTCAGCAAACTTGACGAAAATTCAATCAGCGGAGCGTCCTCTCGCCTGGTTATACTTGTCACTCACTCTTCTCTTCTCAGGTCCTATATTTTGGGACTAAAATTTGATTACATCTAGTTTTCGGCGGGGAGGGGTCAATTTGCATTGGACAACCCCTCCTCTTGTCCAAAGTGGACCAGGGATGCAGGTGGTTCCACGGTTCCACGCTGCGGGGCCGTCGGCTGCTGACAGCTTTCACCATCCAAGTGATGTATTGAGTGACGTCAGCCTCCACCACGTCGTCGATGGACTGAAAGAGCGCTTGGGTGGGAGGAAAAATTGTCCTCATAATTTACAGGGGCTCTGATGAAATTATTGGGGGATTTTTTATTCCATAAAAAAATTACATGCTAGTCGACCGCTCATGATTTAATGATGGAAGGAAAGAGCAAGGTGACAAAATTGCACAACAAGTGAGTTATATCCAGTGAGAATGTCACATCGGCGTGATCGTAAATTAGTGATGTAGTCTGGTAAAACAATTTCATTCACTAGTCGCTTTTAAATGTAATTATTCTGAATGAGGGAAAACTAATTTAGTAATTGTTATATTCTGATACAGTAATTTAACTGATTGAGGAGCAGATTGAAATTTATATATTAATTTAATTAGAGAGAAACTCACAGCAACCATACTTTATTCATTAAATATCAAACCTGTATGCGGTTAACAAAATATTAATGTAAATGGAAAAATTCTATAACAAAAATAAACAAACGTTTTCTTAATAGAACATGAAGTGAAGGGTTTCATTAATTTTAAAATTTAAAAAGTTTTGTTTTAATTCCAATATTTAATGATAATCAAAAGTGTAGTGGTGTAGCTCATAGAGTATTAATTAATATTACCGTAAATTAAACTGAATCGAAACATTTCCCATATCACTATTACTTATGTAGTGTACCGCAACATATTTATGCTAAACGATATCAGTTAATTTAACTTAAAACAGATTTTTGCAGACGTTCATTAATTTTAATAATTGCTCGTTTACTCACTAAATTTAGGTTATAATATTTAAGCCCGTAAATTTTACTGATTATATTTTTTCCACTTACATATTAATGGAATTAGACTTTAAAAGTATATTCATATATCTATACAAGAAATTTATGTTTAAAACGCAGTTATGTAGTTAATGTGGTTAATTGTTCTTTGCCCAGTTTCTCTTGACGTACATTCCTCATACAAAACACCTGTATTCAATTTTGTTGGGGCATATATCTTTGTCCCTCCTTGACGTGGTTTCTTCTAGCTCGTCTCACGTAAATGAGAATTTTATCTGGCAGTTCTGAAATATATCTCTTGTTCTTCCGTGAAATTCCTTTCCTACGCGGGGAAATCCTCGGTTGAGATCTGGATGTATTTCTTTTCACTCTTTACTGAGATTGCTTCAAAACTTTAAAAGAAAAGTGTTCAGTTTGCGATCTACTTACACTCGTGTTCCAACTCGTCCAAACATATTATATAAATTAAAGATAATTACTATTTTGAAGCTTTATACTTTCGTTTACGCAGGCCTACAACTCAGATGAATCGAATAATTGATTATCTGAATATAATTTTGTAGATAATATGGCTGTTATAGGAAATATTCATTATTAGCTTTTGCGTTTTCCTCTTAAACAAAAGCGTCTTATTTCTATTGAACAAGAATTTATATGTGCCGTTGTGATCGTTTTTCCTGTTTTTAAAGTGTCTGTTTTTCTTATTTCTTCTGTTTCATTATTCGTAATGTCTATGTAATTTGCTGTTGCTTTTTGTAAATATTTTTGTAAACGCCAAGAACGTTCACTGTTGACGCAACTATAAGTTCAATAATAAAAAAGAGTGGATAATAAATATTATTTCAGAAACAATAAGTGTAATGGGTTGTGTAGCCTGCATAAACTGTCATAAAATAAATGTGGGAACTGTGATTTGATTCTTATTATTAGCATTATTTACTTTATATATTAGATATTATTAATAAAATAACAAAAGCACAAATAACAGTTTGTAATATTCAGAAAATGTTTAACAATTTTTAAGGGTTTCTGTTTATGAGTATGTCGAAGTTTTTAAATAAATTTAACTTTGTTCGACAAAGATTCAATGAAAGGACGATTGAAAGGATTCCTGACCATGGTAAGCGCCTTCGAAAGAGTTGGAGGAAATTTAAATTCATTTGTTGCTGGTTAATGTACCTTTAATTAAAAATTTATTCGTTATTCCAGTATTGTTAGCAATCAAGTCAAGTGACCAAACAATTAACTCTTACTAAATACTTTGTATTTATTGTCGAAGTTGTCAGTTCTACGACTGGTCTGATACTACCCGCCATTCAAACCTATTCTGCGCATGCCTTTTAATTTCTACGTAATTACCACATCTCAAAGGCTCCATAACGTGCGTAACGGATTCCATCCTTGGCCTTCCTCTTCTATTCTTACCCCACACACACCTCCCTAATGCTAATTTTACTTGACCCTCATGTCTCTAACTATGGCCTATTTATCTAGCCTTTCTTTTGGAAAAAGTCCTCCTTTTCTTTCTCTCTTCTCTTATTTTGCTTTGAATTTATGACTGTCTACAATGGTTTCTAAATTGAACTGTTGAGACATTCAACGATTGGGAGAAAAGAAATGAAGAATCGTTGACCCAAAAGCAAAAAAAAAGAAGAATAACAACAAACCCTAATCATCTGTGAGGACCAATGCATGTGACAACTTCGCATGGATTTGCTTCTACGACATAAGAAAGTGCTTCAAGGTCAAATTGCCGTTTGAAAAAAAACGACAGTTTTTCTTTATGAATTGCATTTTTAATAATTATTTGTGTTACCGAGGATATTGAAATAATATCGCTGCTGTGACTTGTTCTGCGTTTATCGTGATTGATTTAGGACAATCTGAAGTAAACAGGATGAAAAAAAAGCATTCTCAATAATGTTAATTATATGTACTAAGGAATGAACAAGCACTACCTCAGTACGTTTTAGACTAACGTTATTACGTAAGGTTGTTCATTCACATCATGTGCTACTACATTGATATAGTGACTGTAACTGGGGTGGATAAATGAATTTATAATTCATGAACCTTAAAAATACGCTCGCTTCCTTTGCTGGATATTTAAATTCTCCGTAACTACATTATCCCTTAAATATTTTATGGATTCATCTTATCTACAAAAATTATAGCGGACTGAATTTTAAACACCACTGGGCAGATGCTACCCCAGAGATAATACTAATAAGATCTGGGTAATTTGGTGCTTCAGAGTGATAAAAGAGAAGCTTCTCTCCCTTGTGACCCTTCCGTCTTATCTCGTGACCCACCTCATCCCCTTCATAACATTCACCGTTCCGAAGCCCACACACTCAGTCCACCCACACACTTTAAAACACTGCCCACAAATGACTTCAGTGCAACTAAACCCTGTAGTCAAACCACACAAAAAACTAGCTAAAACTTCGTTCAACATATCCACAAGTTGCCTACAAGACGTCTAAACGTTAATTCAACAGTAATTTATAAATACTTCCATAAATTGTTTTTAGAAACTATAGCTAAACTTTAGTAATACTGAATCATCTATTCTTGTGAAGCTTAATGTTAAAACTTATATTAAATTTTTAGTATTATAAATTGAGGTATAAAAAAATAAAATTAGTCATTTTGGACTCAATAGAACTATTTTAAGAATTAATAAATATATCATTAAAGCAGAAGCTTTACAAAAAAGTATTATTATTAATATTGACATCAAATTTATATAAAAATTTAAATGCAGGCAGTATTATAAAATTATAAATATTATTAAATTGAACCAGTCCGTATTAGAAAGTACTTTTATGGGCTTAGGTACAAAAACATTACAATGGATATTTTCATACCATTGTTAAACCAGCGGGGAAGTAATTCATCTGGAAACACTGAAAAATTATGTTAATGGCCGTGAAAGCAACATGAGGCATTTACAAAACCTCGGGCTTAATCCCTTATTTTTTTCTCTCGCATTTCATCTCTTTGTCACATGTGTCATCCTACTCTTTACCCCTACAAAACAAAAGTGGTTGCTTTCAAAGTCTTTATGAAAAATTAGATTTTTTAAATTACCACACTTATGAATACTCATTTTGTTAGTTTCCTTTACAAACCGATGAACTTATTGTTTAATTAAAATTTTCTTTCATCAGTTAATTTTTTACACGATGTTCCTTTCCCTAATATTTATACGTGCATTTTTTTCACTATTGGGACAAAATCACAATCAGTTTTTAATTTAGTTTTGTAATTAATGGTTAACTGTGAACTACATCTATACTATTACACGGTTTATTTACTTTTCATCTTTTTGACTAAACTGTCTCGTGTCGGTTTAAATTTAAAAACACGTACTGTTAGACGACAATTATTATTTCTTTACATACACACACACCCTTATATATATCGTGTGAGGGATAATTTCTTGGATTTAGAAGCACAACGAGACACTTGTTTAAAATTTTGTAAAATTATAGAAAAATAAAACGGCATTATAGAAATATAAAGCTTTAGTCTACTATTCTTTACCAAATCTAATATAAATATAACTTAAAACACGAAATTAGGTTTTAGAGGAATTTTTAGAAAGGAGCTTGCTCCAGCCCCCTCGTCTATTTGGTGTATTTACAATTAGTGCAATAAATTTTAATTTAATTTATGAAAAATTATATTTCGTATACTTATTTAGCATACGGTTGATCGGTTTATCATTTTTTCCTTTCGCAAAAAAGCTTCATTTTGCAACTGTACAGTCTTTACTAACATTTAACCCTTTTGCGTTCATATTATTTATTAATCAATTAATTTTTGGATACTGCATTTTGTAACTCATTCTTGTAAGTTGAGCGTGCCAGTTTTTACTTTATTTCCTTCAGGAACATATTCCTTTAAAAAGTAGTTTCCCGTTTCGCCCCACACGCTTGTCTCCGTTTAAGGTTCATCACAGACTCTTTATGTAAGTAGATTTAAACCTTATACTTAACTTAAATGCAGCAAAAGACTAAAAAGTTTACGAATAAATGAAAAAGTTGGAAGCGATTCGTTTTGTGAATTACCGTCTGTCGGTATGCAGCAAAAAGCAAGAGTTCATTTACAATTTTCCACCCCTATCTACTAACCTCCAGCAATATCCAGTAAAATAATAGTATCTCGTTCTATCCGCTATACCGTTCCGCCCCGACTTTCCCTACTTATCAGTTATGTTTTTTCTGCTAATATTGACATTTATAGACGTGCATAATTTCAATATATTTCTGATTATTTTTTCTGAGAGTAACAGGAAGCAAATAATTACTGCGAGGAAGGGAAAGTAATTTTTTAATCAACTGCTGTATACTTATGCAGGCTTAGATAATTTAAGCTACACTAAAATATAGGTAATAGAGTTTATTGCCTTGTAAAGACTTCTGTATTATTCTTTTCTAAATAATTCGATATGTAATTTTTGAATTGCATATGACATATCGGTGAGTCTTGTTTTTTCGTATGCTATTCGGATTTTTATAAATTCCGTGTTAGATTCAAATTTGACTGTAATGTATTATAACAGTTTAATTATTAGAGTTATACTTGATAGCCATAAATATACCAATTCACTTTATACACTGGCATTAACTCTCTCTAGTAATTTTGTGTCGTTTGGGCGCTGTAACTCGTATATTTTTTTTTCTTCTTTACGGTGGGAGGAGGGAAGCAATTTTCGGGGGAAGTCCCCGGTGACAGAGAAAATCATTGGTGCGGCACAGGGAGGCAGGCAGGATGCTGTCGCAAACGCTGATAAATCACGACAGCTACAGAAGAGACGTCCAGGCCGCAATGCACCAGCCGTGGTCGATAGCCTCCGGCAAAACCACCACCACCCAAAGACGTCACAGCCCTCTAGTTGTGGAATTTAGAAGGCAATCGTTTAAACAACCCGAGAAATTCGAACCCTTGAATCCATAAAGAACGTTAAAAATAATTCACCAAGGAGATAATAGATTTTGTATTCAAACGTAAAAAAAAGGAACCTCTCAAAAATAATTATATAATTACGTTGAGTCCAATTAATAAACTATGCCGTTTGCAGCATTTTCGATTGAATAGACAGAAACAAGATTGCATTGAGTAACATACGAAGAATTTATATAATATATACCACAAAAAATATTATAAAATGAGAAAACTCCGTTCCAAAGCTCTCTATAAAGCTGTATATATTTATAAAACATATGAAGAATTAAGAACCTGTAAAACATAAGTATACACAAAATTTTGAAAAACATAAGGTGGACATTTTAACCGTCCATTGTGGTCCTTATTAATTAACTAAATCAAATAACGAAATGAACACAAATAACTTTGCCAAAACATAAAGTTAACCAAGATATTTTAATAAATTATCATTTAATTAATTTCGTGGCAAAGGGTCATGTTTTATATTGAAAGTAAATTGGTTGCTTTTTTTATATAAAATGTTTATGAAAATAATTTTTATTAAACTTTACTTTCTTACATAAAACAATAGTTTATCGAAATTAAAATAATGATTTAGTCCCAAACACTGTTTATTAATTGTAGAGTGTTTATATAAAGGAAATTTTAATTTCGTTTTATGTTCCTTAATAATAATTGGCAATGATATCTCAGTCTTAGTCAGATTAAGATATCTCTGTCAATTAGAAATAATGAAAAATAAGCTGTGTTACGTTTCGAGTTATTCCTAATTATAAATTGTTAGTATTTTCTTCAATCGTTACATAGTCTGTGGTAAAGTCTCTAGTACTTTTAAATCAAGAGTACTAGAATTCCAAATGGTTCTATAAAGAAAAGAAATTGTCATTGAACGCAATTCTCTGTTTCCCCTGTCAAACAAATGATTGCTTCTAGAAAATAATTGGGAGCAAAATAAACACTGAATAGTTCTAGATACTTGTAATATAATAAAATTATGGTTGGTTTTGTTTATAATTCGTTTAAAATAATTTTCAATATTAAAACAAATATTCTGTTAGCAATTTATGCGAATATATCAGAAATAAATACATGTTAATTGGAATATAGTCTCGAATATCGTACTCCTCATTATGAAAATTTCAGCTTATTTCAATAATTAATCCACACAGAACAATCTTCTTTAAATTATAAATATATCATTTAAGCATTCACATAATGTTTATACCAAATTTAGTACTAGTTTTCTTCAGTTCGATCATTCAACATGTTACGAATTTTAATAACGCTTGAAATTCCTAGGTGTTATAACTAGACTCGGGTTACGTTTACGTTACAAATTCATCAAGTTTTGGAATCTTTAATTTTAACTGACACACCGAGTGAATTAGCGCTAATTTATTGGACTTACACGTAGAGTTATATTATTATCTGTAAATTCTGCAAGGAGCCCAAGGGAAGCGTAGACATGACGGTATTTAACGAATAGATTTATTTTTAATTTATTTTGTCAAAGCCACGGCTCCGATCTTGCCATACGCTCGTTTATATAATTTTATCTTTTCAAAAAGCACTAGTAGAAAAAGTGACAAAATTGTTTGACTTCGGGAGATCGTTATATACACAGCGTGAGGAAATAGGGTGCTTCATATTTCTCAGCAGTAAATGCAGCGGAACAATGGCCTCTACTGAAGTGTCACATCTAAACTCCTCTCTCTTTAACACAGTTTGTGGTTGTTCCTGGAGGATATATTCGGTGGCATAAATTCCTAAACTGCCCGCCATTAGGAAGGGAGAAAGTGAGAGAGGAAATAGAGAAGCAGCGGATGGTGTAAGTGGGTCTCCGGTCTTATTTATGAGTGTGTTTTATGATTCCTTCGCAACTCAACAGCTAACGTTAAATATTAAGGATGTACTTAACACTGTCTCCAATATCAAATTATTATCTGTTTCAATGTAAACAGGACTTATTCTTGAAAAAGTAAATGTTTTTTGAAAGCTGACGTCACATAATGTCACCATTTTTCATCCATAATCATAAAATATGTGACAGTAAAAATGCATTGGAATAAATAAAATTACAGACAATTTGTCATAAAAATGGTTAATTAATATTTATTTTATATGATATTGTACATTGAACCTTAAAAGTCCATGGACGCAATCGAATTTGCAAACTTATCCTAAGTATAAGAGATTTATCCATATCAGATTTTACTTGATGACATCCGCAAATATGGAAGAATCTTTGTTATTACATTAACTAACTATTAGTTAAAAAATTTATAACATATTCCACGTATTTTTATTTCTTATTCTTAATTGTCAGACACCAATTTAATTCCTATTGCCTTTAATTCAATGATTTCTCCATTTTCAGAATTAATGCATTAATTATTTAAATATTTGTGAAATTTGTGTTTATTTATCCAGTATGCAGAACTAAATAATTAATTCCTTTGTACCATCAGAACTGTATTTTTTCTACTATTTATATGTAGAAGTTCCGTAAAATAAATCACTACTTTTGGTTTATTAATACCTTGCTGAACATCACTTTTCTTTATGTTGTCTCGTAAATTAGAGTAATAAAGTAAGTATAATTTTCTTTGGCTCTACATCCCATTCATGATCTGGGCCTACCGGATCATCTTGGTTGAAACAATCCGAATTTGGAGTGATTTGAGATCAGTGTATCGATTCTCCAGCAGTCTTATTCACGGTATTTGCAACTACTTTTTATTAAGGTTTATACATAAATTATTAAATATATTTTAGAAACAATAAATTTGACGGTTGTGTGAAAAAGACCGATTAAATTATTGATCTCGTGGTTTTTATAAACCTTTCGTATGAATTCCTTTCGAATAGACTTCATTTGGAATTCTTCAGATGAAAATTATGGCGGAAATTAAATAAAGATCTTCTTTCTTCCGATAAATTTTAAGAAACGTAAACACGGACCAAATAGTGTGATCAGAAGTATGAGATAGTTTCCTGTCGTTGTCATAACAGCTAAGTGAAATGGAAGGGAAGATACTTTCTTGTTCGTTTGAACGCGTTATGAACGAAGAACCGGTGTTTGTTATAGACATGAAGACGTACATTAGTTGAACATTTGCCTACCCCTTTCCCGGGGGTGGGGGCGGGGGCAAACACCCGTTGCAGATAACGCTCGCCTGGCGTAATGGCACCGGAGCACTCAAGACTCCAACTTGGAAATCGCTCCGCACACGGGCCGGAAGTGCTGCTGCTCTCTTCCGGTGCGCTCGTTACCACTCTGGCGGCAAGGCGAGCAAACTGCAAGTTCTCGATCGCACCCTCGCGCTCGCTCTGTGCTTCGAGAAACACTACTTCTACCAACAACCCCTGGGAAAAGGGATGGGTTACGATGTTTGACAAGTCGCGCACAGAAAAAAAAATTCTTTAAACGCTGTTCTTAAAGACCACACAAAGCAAAGTTTGTTTTTCTTAATGAACTGATCATTATACTAACTATTGGTATGTACTTTACGATTCATTTAGAAAGTTTCATGGGATGATTAATTTTCTTAAATTCAGATCGTACGGAATGACCCTCTCAATCTCTCGTTATATATATATATATATATATATATATATATATATATATATATGTGTGTGTGTGTGTGTGTGTGTGTGTGTGCGTGTTCAGAAGAACCAATTCAACAGGCGTATATTACCCATTCAAAGGGTAATGGGCAGGACAGTTTGCAAGATTGGTAACTGTAGAAATTCTAAACATCCTACGAGATCATGAACTAACAAGACGAATTTCATTCCTTTGGTGACGCAGAAAAAATATATATACAGTGAGCGGTCCATTCCTGTAACATAGCGTACAAAACGTTTATTGAAACGTAACTAATAAGTATAACATCATAAAAACGCGTTAATAGTTCTAGTATTATATTGTAAGGAAACTCTCTTTTTTGCAGTCGTAATTTTGGTCAGACCTCTCGGGTTGAGACTTGGCAGGTAAGGATAACCAAAAACCAAAGTTACAATACAAAATTTAACAAACGTTTATTCACATTAATAAATGATGAAAAAAAAAATTTTAGAAGTTCATAGTAACTAGTACAAAGCTGGTAGACTATATCAGGCTCGCATCACTGTTCCGTTCTGAGGGCACCCCTCAACCTGCCAGGTTGACGTCCAAGTCCAGAAGAAAGCTCTGCTCGTGGTCGTGCTAACGCCACACAGTCGCTTCCTTCCTACGTCACGGGGTACCTCGGTTTTCCGTCACCAGAGCGCTACTCCGACGAAATATAGTGTTGACAATCTAGTTATTTTTGTAGGAAGGAATAAAATGGTGAAAAATGAGGGCTAGTGACGCAAGCGTCACAAAGTATAGTATGTATTTAGTATATTGTTTAAATATTCTCCACTAACGAACTTGATTATGCCGCCAAGAGATAAACTAAGATTTTATGATATTGGTCATATCGTTGTGTGACATCATTAAGAATTTTTTGACTTCAGAAGGCTACTGATCTTGAATGGTAGAACAAACGTTGTAATCCTACCTTTGTAAACTGAAGTCAGTAAATTGTCTTCACGTTACGCCTTTTACTTTGTTATAACTGCCATGGGTATAAGTCCCGAAGAAGAGTGTTTCATACCCTTGACTTGTCTCTGAATCTCATGTCTCAATACGCGTATGTCAAAAAATTGCCACTTACTAAATACAAGTATTCCACAATTTATGAACGTAGTTACTGAGCTGCAATATTTTATTTACTTTTGTTTTTGTCTTATAAATTTTATACTGCATCGTTATTATTATTGAGTAATTTAGAAAACATCAAGCAACCGGAATTAAGTTTCGGTATTAACGTTGATTTCTCTTTCAAATGAATTAAATTTGATTATAATATAATATTATTTATATTTATCATAAAACTTAATTTCTCGAAGAAGGGCATAAAATCGTGATGAAAATAAAAGCATGGAGTTTAGATGTTTTCCGTGGTATTGGATATGTTGCAGCACACTTCTCACTCATTTGCGGCTGGATTTAAGCCGTTCCATTAGCCGCCAACAGCTGAATTTGTGTTTAGATAGGGGACGAGCGAAGCGAGGGTGGCGATGGCCGTAGTATTAGTAGGGGAAAACTCTACTAGGGTTGATAGGACGTGTTTTCGCTTTCCCCAAAAAATTTAGTGTGTTTCATTGAACATTGCGGTCATGCAGAACACGTTCGGTCGTAAATATAAAGAGAGTGCGGGAGAGATGGGAGGTAAATGGGGACTGGTTGGACGGAACGAGAGGGTTGAAAGTTGGAGTACTATTACAGCCACACCGTCACTGGCAATGAACGGAATCTGCACACTATTACCGGAATCAAAGTTAGAAGAGAATGAGATTTTTTCGGCACTAAGAAAGATTTTAACAACTAAATAGCACTTATTAAAAAATTGTTTAATTCAATTTTAAAAATTAATGTTCTTGATAAATATCTATTTGTACAGCCTAACTTTCTACATTTTAATAATAAATATAAAAAATATGTACACCTATAATTTACATGTCATAAAAAGCATAACAAATACGATTGATCGTTTCAAAATTGTGACACAGTTTCACCCCATTGACCAGAAATCAAATTCACGGGCCAAAATTGCAAATGAAATATTAGTACTATAGAAATAAATATACGCAAAAGAAGTTTACAAAAAGTCTAAACTCCTGTTACAGAAAAAATAGTTGTTTCAACATGAAATAAACTTACAATTTTTATTAAAATTTTCTACAGATTTGGGGAACTCATTTCTCTGTAGGTGTTTCACGCTAAGGAAACACACACATACAACATATATACTATACCAAGATTCGAACATGGGACCTTTCTGGTGCAAGGAGACTAATGACAAAATGTTGCACTTACAGTAAATTTTTTTTATCAATGGAAGAACATTATAACCTAATTATAATAATATCAGAAATCTGAGGACTTATTAGTTTAATATATTTTAAATTGTACTTTTTTAAAAATCTGTTGTTCTCCTTCATTTTGCTTTATAGAAACGACATGTTTAGACATGTTATTTTCATTTTTTTTATGTAGAACTTCATTAATCACTGGAAAGTTGCTTCATTCCTTTCTTCATCAAAATTAATGGTGGTGCATCCAATTACTCTTGTGCTCACAAATCTGCTACAATACGATGGAACAATTCCAGAAATGATTTTAATGAAGGTCACAGATACCAACTGATATAAATTAATGTTTTATTTAATGATCTGCTTTCCACGTGCTGAAATTGTGTACGATGAAGTATTTTCTACTTTAAATTGAAGAAAATGGTCCTCAAACAAGAAAAAATATCTGTATGTGATGTTTAAATTAAATTAAAAACGTCAAAAATGAAAATTACATACTTTGCGTGTTTTTTTAAAAAAATTTGAATTCAATTACTCCTGTGCTCACAAATCTGCTACAATACGAACTTCATTTTGCCGTTGTTACATATGTGTTATTCAATATTTTATATTGAATAATTTTCAATATTAATTTTCCTACCGGATGTAATAGACATATAAATAAGGCTGTTAGCATAATAGCACGCTCTGTAAATAATTCCTTATCCATCGGGTTCTTTTACGTAAAGCCCTACTCCACTGACAAATCGCAAATCATCCTGCGATTCACCCAAAGCAACCCTTCATCTAACGGACAATGGCTTCACCTACATCACAAATGATCGGGCAATAGAGCCCGAAATTGGCGATGTTAGAGTCTACAAGCATCAAATGGTTCCAGATGAAGAATGACCGCACATCCGTCAAGCCATGATATAACTCTCCCTCACTCCTCACTCTCTCTCTACTAACAGCAACCCCTAACACAGGAAAAACTGACAAATGCACGCGATCCTTCTATGAATACCTCAAAGGTATCAAACCAACTCCACCTTTTTGTATTAAATATTTATTTTCATACCTAAATCGCTCAGAGATCCTAATGAAATACAAAACAAACAGGAAACATCCTCAATGAGAAATTAATTCAACCAGAAATTATAAAACCATAACTTTTACAAAAAGAAAGCATTGTTTTTAAGTAATAATTTTTGCTAGACTTATTCAGCACAATTAGTAAATATTACGGTTGGATGAAGAAAACTTCCATCAAAATATTACAGTACCTAATCCATATATTTTACAACGTAGCAAATTTTTTTAAAAGTAAGATCTGATTACGGGCTACCAATTTATTATTATTGCAGTGATATGCCGCATATGCAGTAATTCATATTAGTGAATACATTACGTGGATTTCGATTAACGTTTACTGTCAAATTAATTATAACATTTGTTTCTGTGCACAAGCGATAAAAAATAAAATGTGAAATACAATAAATGAAAGTATGTCTACTAGGCAATCAATTTGATGGGCAACTACATGCTATCTGTCCCCCCAGGCTAACTTCTGGTACCTGCTTTCGAACCACATATTGGAGTCGACACTGATATCCATCGACGTTATATCGGATAAGGTAGTGTACTAAAAACTAGAAATAATCATTCAAAAATGTAACCGAATGAAAATAATTAATTAAAAACAATACTTGATATATTGAATAAAATGGATTAATATCAATTATACAAATAAGTGTGGCAATAGACAGGGAAATAAACTATCAAAATACAGACCATATACCACCGAATATACAATATAAATTACACCAGTAGAATTAAGTTAATTTAAGTTTGTACCATCTGTATGAAACGTCATTTTTTAAGAATATTTATTAAAAATTAATTATATTTTTTATTTATTATACTGTACATATAAATTAATTGGGGGAAAATTATATTTTTATTAATATCGATTACGTCTTCCATAAATTCTTAATACTTCATAACTTCTGATATTTAAGTTCGACCTTTCATTCTTGCGTCTTAAGTTATCTAACTCGGTTTTCTGTGTTTAATAATTCAGTGTATTCAGTAGCTTAGTAGTCTCTAAACAACACTAGCATATTTCAACATATTGTTTTTATGTATAGTTGGACAAGGATTATTTCTTATACAAATAGTATTAATATCCTAATAATTGAAATACAGCTAAATTTGTCAGAAAAACATTTAATTACTATTTATTTAGTATATAATTACAATTACGACGTTTCGTTCATCTTCCTCAGTTAACTAGATACACAAAGAAAAAATATATATTAATCTTGGATATATAAAATTCACATTAATTATTGTTAATCTAAAGGGTTGATTAAGTCCTGAAAGCTAAATGAAACGTCGTAATTATAAATATAAGAAGGAATAATAATTAAATACTTTTCTGACAAATTTGGCTGTGTTTCAGTTATTACACTTAATGGCAGATTATTTTTTAAATATTAAAACACATTTAACGCACTGAATATGTATATATGTATATATTGTATATATATATATATGTATATATTGGAAAAAGGCAACTAATGAAAATCTAGTCTTTTTTCCATCGTCACTAAATAAAAGGATTGGGCATTCAATCAACACAATATATTCTCGTGTCTAAGTGTTTAAAAAATAAAATAAAATATGAAGTAGGAAATAGAGAGGAATTAAGCGACTTTTAATGCCCTCTTTCTTTTTACACACTTAAGCTGAAAAAAAAGAAATACCGAATTCCTATTTTAAATTCATTGGTTGGAGATGGGCGGCTTTTCACCTACCAAGAATCAGCTCACCGAGAAGAAAATCTTCTCAGTAAAACGCGGTCCCACCCGCAGGATACGTCCCTCGTAAGAGGATTATCCTTTAGGATGGTGAGGGAATAGAAGTCGAGAGCAGGTCCGCATAAAATCCCATAACCACCCAGAAAGAAGTTAGAAGAACTAAATACTTCTTCCAGTTTATGTGGCATTGATTGAGGGACGAATTTCAAATATAAAGAACTTAATACTTGTGCTTCGCCGGAACCAGAAGAGGAATTCGGGCTCAAAGCAGATTGACTGATACAAGATGAGGGACTTTTCTCTTTGATGTCGTCTGCTACGCTCTCGACTTGATCTTCGCGTTAAACATGAAGCGATTCTTATGAACGAAATAAATATTATAAGACAAAAATTATTTTCGACTGGGAAGGTGATTTTATGTAGATATAAAAGTGGAGTAAATGCGAACGATTTTAATTGGCAACTGTTGCAATGTGGAATAATAAAAAACCAGAAATAACTCCAGAGAACAGACGAAACATTATATTATGATCCTGATAAAATTGTTAATTTTTCAACAGTCAAATACATACAAAAACACATAATTTGATGACATTAAAAAATATCAAACCATTACAAAGATTTTTATTCAGACAAATACAAATTAACAACCACCAATTAGATCGCAATTAAGCTCAAACTTTACACGAAGAATGAAATTATATTACAAGATAAACGTTTAATATTACATATTCGTATGAATAATAATTATATTATTCTAAAAGTAAATTATAAAATTTATTTCTCATGTATAAATTTATTCATTTTAGAAATTTCTACATTCAGAAATTCACATAATTATGAGGATAGGGTTAGATTTAAAAAATTTCGACCGAATGAGTCATGGAGACTTATCCATGATATTTTTCAGTTCATTAAACCTTATTAAAATTTAGGGTTGATTTTGTAATAGAGTTTAAATAACTTTTGGTCACTTTTTAATTTTTTTTTGATAATTTGTCACTATAATTAATGAGTTTGATGATAAATTTAGTAAGACAAAAATTAACGGTTTGAACGAATAGTTAAAGTATTTGCTATAATGTAATATATCAGACATTAACAAAACTTTGTCAACAAAATTGGAAATGACCAGGTAGTCGATGCGACCTTTATAAATAAAAAGAAAAAAATGGAAACAATTTCCTCCCCTTGATTATTTGGACAGTAAAATTTGAAATTCTATTAGAGTAAGTTATAAAACTTATTAAAAGTTATATAACATGAATTTATAAAAACATTATATCTTATCTGAGTTTTAATAAATTTAATTATTTTTCATTAATTATTAATTACATTAATTAATTCAACCAATTTCTTTGAGGTTTAAGGAAAATATATCATCAACGTAACTGTTGGTCAGTTTGAAGATAACAAATTTTAATTCTAAAATATTATCTGCAAAGTAACGACATACACAAATATTTTTAAGGTATTTAAGTATTATTAAAATAATTTAATGTTTCATTTACGTTTGTAAATGAACAGCATGTAATTCAAAGATGAATATTTATCTAGTACTCCACTTTGTGTCACAAAAGATTGCCTTGTAGCGCTGAGTGGTTTGGGCACAGATAGCTCTGAAGACATCGTCAACACTGTGAGCTTTATTGCCTCTCTGCTCCTTTCGCGATTCACCCTTAAATAAACAACGACCCTAACTCTCCGCCGAAGCTCATGGTGTGGCCAATATTCGCCACCTGGCCTGTTAAGCCCCAGGGCAAGACGAGTTGCCCATACATTATTTATCACTTTCCCACGGAAGGTACGTGGCCAGCTCTACCTGCCCAAGGGGATGAGAGGTGAATCCCAATGCCAGTTTTTTTTTCCCTGAGCCTCGGAAGTATCCGTTATCGAACCGAGACCAAACGACCGCGCGGAAGCTCATAAAACAAACCAGAGCATCAAAGTTTCATCGGTGGCGCTACTGGGGATTTATGTCACCAGATCGGTAGCCATCGGAAAAGGTGTCTCTTCTTACCCCAACTTACCCCGTAGTCACACTTCCGCTTTCGACAGGAACCCGGAAACGATAGCGAGTGCTCGGTGATGAATGTGACTCGCGTCTCATAGCCTTATTTTAGCAGTCTCATAATCCATCACTCCCCGCAACATTCTTTTCTGTTATAGGTTTCCCATTGAATCATCGAGTTTCAACAATTTTATTTCACATTTATGGTCTGAAATTAATAACAAGCGATACTGGGATGAATCTTGTCTTGGTACACTTTTACTGTTGCAGAAGTTCGTCTTCGAGTGCTGAGTGGTGTTGGGTACAGATATCTCTGAACACATCGTCAACACTGATGATACAGTCATAAATATATCAGAAACAATTATATATTTAAAAATGAATTAAATATTATATTTAATTTTCATGAAAAAATATTTAATATGCCAGTTAAGTTTATTATAGAGATTGTTCTGAATTTATAAAAAAGGGTCGCATTCCGCCTTTTCTAAATATTTCTCTTTGAATATAAGAATAAAAGCTGTACATATCACTATCAGTATGACTGTAGTATGACTTTTTTATTATTATTACACTAATTATTCTAATAGCCTGTTTTCTTGAATATTTATAACAAGCCTTATTTTCATTTCTTACAATATTTGTGTTACAGATTTATTCTATTTTATTTTATAAATATTTATTTTTTAACAATAATAAAACTAATAAACTAAAACTAAAGACAGAAGGGTATAGGGTGAAGGGTGAATGGGAGTAGGAGGATTGAAGGGAAAGTGCTGTGAGATCACAGCTGGCGGAATATGGAAGGGAGGAAAGAGCGGGCGCTCTAATTTGAACAGAGAGGAAAACTATGTTAAGTCATAGCTGCTTCCATCTTCTTTTACATTACATTACAGACTGAGATTTTTTTTAACACTTTTTTATAATACTTTTATGTAGTATGACTACAGAGGAAACATATCTTGGCCTAAGATGGAGGAGAAAAGGTATTTATTATCTTTAACGGGAAGGCGTGTCGTCTGTATAGATGAGGTGGCTAATTTTGTAACAAAGTTTACTTGATTTCAAACAAAAGTATGTGAAGACAGACGAGTTTTAAACGGCCTACAACAGTGAAAATTAAATAACAATAACTTCAGTCAGGGAAAAAAGTTTGTTTTGTATAGCGTGTCGATTGTTTAATACATATGCGAAAATTCATATTAATTTCATACACTTGTGAGTTTAATAGTTTATTTTGTTGTTAGTGAAACCACACATTAATCCTGGGAGAAAAATTAGAAAAATCTTTTCGGATACGTGACGTATTATAACGCGATCGGCGTTTAGTTTATAATCGTATCTTTACTTTTCATTAACAGGTACTTGAAGGGGATTCTGAAATACTCGACTCCCGTTTATAAGCATAGGAAGGGAATTGAAAACGGGGATGTCGAAGGTAGAGCAAGGTATCCAACGGTTGATGTTTCACCTAAAAGTGTTAAAGGGAAAACGCTAGAAATCCTGCATAGGTACGTTGGTCTATTGGGTACTATTATAACCTGACGGGACATGAGTTGCTGTGGCGTCGCAGCATTCCTCTCTCCGTGTCTCCACGGCCATATAAATAAATATCAACAGTTTGCTTTCATTAAACCTAGCGATTTTAATTTAAAAAATTCTAAACGTAATATAAATGTAGGATCCCGTGGAAAGATAACGACAGATGGCTAATGATTGACTGGCTAGACAATGCCTCAATTTCGTTAGGAGTAATTAAGAGCGATAAATGAAGGATCCGATAGGAAGGGGACTTCTGCGTTATATACCCGTAATTGCACAAGATACATTGAGTTATACGTACTTTTAAGTTTTTCCTTAGGAGTTAAGAGGAATAAAATTGCCAGAATTTTATTAAAATATGCCAATTCTCTGACAAGTTTGAAAAATAATTTTTTATATCAATAAAATAATTAAATTCGCATCCTCCCCTTCCCCCCGGTTTCGAGGTTGAAACAGAAAATTATATATTATAGTTTTAATTATCTGACGAGTGTAACAAATTTCGAAGGATTGAAGTGTCCAATTAATTTTATTACTTATTCATGTCTCATTTTTCACCAATTTTTAACATTAGAATATTAGGTTGTGATAGTGTGAACTTCATAAACATTGTGATGAATCTTTTTGATTTACAGTCTCGGTTAAAACCCAATGGTCGGGTTACATTTTGTCGAGGGCAGGATATCTGATGTTTACAGAACATACTACAGATAATGCGGCTTACCCAGAAGTTAAACCATGTAATTATCTTAGCTCTGTTCTAAATGGAGATTACGCAACCCAAGTGCAGATTAAAGACAGAATTACTGTTGTAAACAGAGCGTATTTCCCAAACTTTGGATCGTTAAAAAAATTAAGCACGTTGCGAAAGCACCAAACTTAAGTAATACGGGAAAAGCGACTCGGTAAAATGGTTGTTGTAAATACGGTCAATAATTACATTAAATTTACAGACAGATGTGGAGTGTGTCATAAAGAAATAATAAATTCGGCCACATCAATATAATATTTTACAAGTTCATCGGAATTCGAAACAAAATTGTGGAAATTTTTACAATATATGTATCGAAGAAATTGCGTAGTATACATCTATAATGCTTTAGAGACTCCAGTGTAAATAACTGAGTAGTAAAAATTAAATATGTAACATATTTGAGTATAGATGCATTTAATATAATATTTAAGAAATTAGATTTTAATAAATACGGGTTTAGGTACTTATGGCGTTATTAACTCCAATATTCGAAATTTTCTTTGTTACGAAGGAATTGTATCGGATAACTGGCTGTCACGTTTTAGATAAATATGGAATCGCGAACAGTCAGTAGTAGGAGCAGTGTTACAAATTTAAGCAATCCATGTGTATGCCAATGCTTAATTTGTTTTTAAAAATTGTCTAATATTAAAAATTGTTATATGATTGTATTTATTTGCGACATTAATGTATAAGTAGGCTGTGTACTAAACATGTGAAATTTATCGCCATTGTGCTGGTAACAAATTTTCATATTGATGATACTACATAAAAAGCGAATTTGTGATATTTTCATGGTCAATTTAAAATAATTCTATTATTAGGTTATAATAAATTACTTATCTGTTAGACGCGTTATTATTTCTTATATATGAAAATATGGCGGTATTAAACAGTAAAGAGTAGCTTTTGGACGATCTGGTAACTCATATATAAGAAATGTCGCGGGATAGCATCAGGAATAAAATATGTAGAAAGGAGGCTTATACATCAGAGCAGTCTTAGGACTGAATACCACAACACATACTAGTATAGTGAACTCATTGTAACTAAGATCTTTACCGTATTAAGTTTTTCACTCACTATAAATTTTCCACAAATAAGGAGTGATTATTTATATAAAATAATCACTCCTTATTTGTGGAAAATTTATAGTGAGTGAAAAACTTAATACGGTAAAGATCTTAGTTACAATGAGTTCACTATCAAATTTCACTAACCCGACGATAAGTATTAAAAGTTACTTTCTGAAAATAAAAATAAAGCACAGAATTACTTGGAAAGCTGATTTTGAGAAATAGAAAAGAACTTTTAAATAACTAATTAGGTGAAGTCATGTTGAAAAATTTGTATTTTATTATATTGTAGTCCATAATTATTTGAAATACGTTTATTAATATTTAACTATATTTGCAAAGTGTAGGTGGTAATGGTCACGTGAAATGTTATTGGTTAAGGAATAACGAACAGTGTTTATCAGCATTGCGATTCTCCCGTGTAAACAGCTGCATGCATCGGCGCCGAAGAGGCGGTGGCCTAATTATCCAGGCCGGTTTCGGGGCCTGTTGGGAGGCGCCAGTGGTAACAGTTCGTACATCGCCTGAGGGAGGGTGGCGGGGGAGTACCGACACAACAGCAGGCCACGCCAGAGCAGCGAGATCGATGCTCACACTCGCATTTACCTGGCCGCCCGCCCGCCTCTGTGTGCGTCGAGGGGATGTGCGTGCTGTGGTGACGGAAAAGTGAGCGGCGACCCTCTGTGAAAGGTCAGCTGAATTGCATGTCAACAACAACAAAGCGAACGGTGTGAAGTCAGCAAGCGTTACCTCGTCAATTGAACCAGCTAATGACTTCTCTACAAAAAATAAAATAAAAAAGAACGCAGCGTCGCCCTCCATTTGAAAACTCCATTTCTTTGTACTATCAGTTGGTAAAATTTCAGGAAAGTAAATGAAATGCAGTTTCTAACTTAGGTGAAAATTATTATTACAGCACACAACTCAATTAAATCCCGCTACTGTATTTAACGTAGCCATACTCCGTCACGACCCGATTTACCAGTCTTACACTCAGCAGATGATTTGATTGCAATATTATAAGAACTTGAATACTGCGTGGAGGAAGGAGACTCAAAAGAAATAACAGGATCGTTCTACTAAACGAACATATATATAGTCTGTACACGAAGCTTTCACATGTTATAAAAATGTAAAAAAACTCTATTATAAATAAATAGCTGAGTTATCGTTTTGGTTTTATGCAGTAATTCGCCTAAGAGGAAATATAATAAAAAATTCTGAGGAAAATCTATACCAATAAATAAAATGGTAGTGTCTGTCCCTCCGTCTGCCTGGCTGACTAAATGTTTCACCGCCTGTCCATAAGTTTGTCTATAATAGGCCCCAAAACGGCACAAACCGATTTAAATAAAAATTTGTGGGATTAGAAACAGAAACTTTAACTTATATATTCGGGCATATTTCATTTTTATAATGATATTATAATAAAAATATTTATTTTACAGGAGAGTTTATTTGTTTACGCAAGTCGAAAAATCCAAAAAGTGAAATCGGGTTGCCTATACCCTTGATCCGTTTATGCTCCAAAACGGTTCAATGGACTTCTATGAAAGTTTCAGGGATTAAAGCGGGAGTTTTATCTTACAATTTCGTGTATGATCATTTTTATTCTTGCAGAGGTCCGTAAATAATTATGTTAATATTTATAAATCCATTGAATTGTCACGCGAAAGGCGGTTTGAAATCGAACTGCAAGTTCATAAGTCCTATTAGGCGTTCCTATACCACTAATCTCACTTATTGTGTTATTATAAACGTAAATTTGTCAGCATGAGATATAGAAAAATGGAGGGTGAGAATTATGACAAAATCTATTGTTGCAAACGTGTGGAAGTGGGAACTGTTGAAAAGTAACAGCGTGATATAAGGTTTTCCGTGAAGTGATCATAAATAAACGATACCGTACTTTTGAGTTTAGGGTTATTTTCGCGTGAACGAAGTCTCGGGCATAGCTATTTACAAATATAATTTTTTTACATTTATTACTGTATGTTTCTTTACGAAAATTATACGATTTGCTTTTGTTGTAACAGTAAACTAGTGTATTTTTTATCTATTTCAATTATAAATATCATCATAGAAGTTATCTTATTTTGAACTGCGGAAATTATTTTAACACCTTCAAAACATATAAGAGGGTGAGACTTATCAAAGATGTTTTAGCGACCGTTAATAATTTTCCATACTTTCCTCGCAGTGATTTATAAAGTTGTATTAAATTTGGTTTCAAGTTCATAGGAAGGTTAGCTAAGTAACCAGTACCTCCTTGACCATTGAATGGGATCGAATAGTTAATTCCATGTACAAAATTGAGCCGATGCTTATATTAGGATTTTTCTGGCAAATATGCACTCAAATATTGTCATATACCATATATAAAAAGTATTTAATGTAATATTGTATTTCAATTCTATAACATATTTTTAACAAAGTACAATTTAAAACCGTACTGTTATTTTATTACAAACTTTTTGTAATAAAGGGGTACGGGGAAGCAGACTTTTCCATGAAACTATATATTAAAATGATTGCTTCAAAAAACTACTTTAATAACTGTACACCGAAATTTTATTTATAGTTTCACAAAATAGACGGGATAGCTGTAAATGTTACTGCTTTTTAATATTTTCACATTTTATCTACCATGAAACGTTGTTTGAATATCATATTTCTGTTATGGTCAGAAAGAGATATATTGCCGTATAATAAAGCACTATATGTCACTCGGCGTGACGATAATAACACATTAATTTCAGGAAAATAAAGGTTCAGTGATGCGAGACTAATTTGTTGTTCCATTGAGTAATCATTGTTTAATTTAGCTCGAAGAATGGTCCGCCACTGGAGTATTTGCCGCAAATAATAGCTCATACTGTGAAAAAAACAACATTTATGTTATTTCACAAACAATCGTTTAATTTAAACAAATTGTTTCACGCTCGCGTCACTTGACCGTTCACAAAAGCCACGTAGCCGGAGAAACTGTTCAGTTTAGCATAATCAATTTGAAACTAACGACTACCGCTGTAAATTTATATTTCACAGCTACGTGCATAAGCCCAGGAAACGTAGTGAAACTTGGTCACTTCCCCAGTTCAAGTAGTGATGGATGTTGCAGCACTGGAGGGTAATTTGTTTTCCACAGAGACGGAAGAGAATTTGTTATTTTTACATCAGTTGGTAAAAAATTCTATGATAAATCATTTTAAAGTCATGTAACAACGATTTATATATACGAGGCAGAAAGGAAAAAAGTAGTATTACGTTAAATGTTACGAATATTTATGTATATTGGAATAGATCTATCCCAAATTCAAAATTACTTGAACTAAAATATGCCCTGCTCGTTGGTATGAGATACAAACCGTTAATGGCGTCATAATGCGTCATAAAGAGTCACGTGAACCTTTCTAAATTGATAGGGTGAAAATGAACACTCATCATTCATGACCACGCCAGAATTTAACTCCTCCGTGTTGCGAGGCACAACAGGAGGTCTGTACTGTTGTTGTGATACTGTATTAAGTCCCAAGACTAGTCTGATGCTACCTATCTTGCGCAAGACTTTTCATTTCCACATAACATGTACAATCCTCATCCTCTCTAACCTACTTCTCGCTTCCCATTCTCGGCCTTCCCCTTCTGTCTTACCCCACACATATCCTTCTAATGCTAATTTTAAAAGACCCTCGTGTCTTAAAACGTGGCCTATTAATCTATCCATTTTCCGGGTCAACGTCTTCCATATTCCTTTTAGAACTTCTCCGTGAGTGATTCTACCCAACCAACTGATTTTCAGCATTCTCCTATAGCTCCACATTTCAAAGGCTTCTATTATTTTACTTTCTGCAACTCCTACCGTTCACGTTTCACACAAATATAACGAAAACCTCCATACGAACATTTTTAGCAACGATTTCCTAATATTCAGACTCATATTACCCGTAAGTAGATTCTTCTTTCCTGTGCTATCCTACATTTTATGTCTAATATACTTCTACCATCTCCAGTTATTATATTGCTCAAGGAGCAATATCCCTTAACTTACGACAAAACTTCCGTTCCCAAATGTAACATCCTTTGTTATTCCATTGTTCTCCGAACAAAACTCCATGAGCTTGATTTACCCTCTATTTATCCTCATTATCCTCATTAATGCCATTTATTACGTTTTCCAATTGTTTCCAATTTTTCTGACTCCCATAATACTACAATATCGTCGGAATTAACGTTTACTAACGTGGTTCAATAACGAAGAATGTTGACCGTCGGATCGATCAAATTATCAGTCGTTGAGGTCAGAGGTAATGTGTGTTATATGAGTATTGGTAAAATGATTCCTACCATTTAAATCACACAGGTTTAATAATTGAAAATTCTACGAAAGGACTTCATATATGTAAATTAGTAAATATTTTTTAAAAAATTAATTGTTTGATTATTGTCACATCAACCGTCGTGGTTATTAGTGACCACGTTCACTTTACAATTAATCCTGTATTTTGAATAAAAATATATGCAATATAATAATTTATAATGTTAAAGAAGGGTACAAAACAAACTTTTAGTGATAAATTACGTGTTATGGAATAAGTTCAAGTCTTTTAAATAATTTAATATGGGCTTTATAAATCTTGGTTCATTGAGGCATTCCTTGTAGTCGTCCGGGATCCCATATTCTCTTTTTTTGCAGGATGTACGCAGATTCATGTAATAGGCGTCGGGTGGTGTCAAAATATATTTATTCTTCGGTGTATAAGGTCTCTATATTCGGTTTTCCTCTTATTTCTGACAAATATATTTTCCACTTAACAGGCGTTTAAGGACACGTGTACGGACGCATATGAAAGTAGTAGGAATTGTGGTGATGGCTGGTCTACGAGATAGGCGTAGAGAGAGACAGAGAGAATGATGAGAGAGGGAATGTTTCAGCTATATGCATGGCAGCAAGGCACTTAATTCCTAGCAGCCATGAATGTGCATTAATCGCGCTTGTGCGAGCGTCCGCTCCCTCTATATGCACGTTTTCGTCGGGACAACGTTTCGGCCCCGCGGCAAAAAGCGTTTTCGCGTCGTTGCAAATCGCCTGCGCATTATTTTTCATGGAGTCGCTCCGACCGTTGTGCTTCGCGGCGCTGTAACTGTCGACGTTGCCACGGTTTATTCTTGTTATTACTCTCCCCACCTTTTTTTTAAAGCGATGCGACCCAACCTTCCTCATCCCACTTTCAGTCTCCGCTAGTAGCGCCGTGATCGACGCCGGTGGGTGTGCCATTCTATTTTACGGCGGCGGTCAACGGTGTTCGGGGAATTTCCTCCCCGCCTCCCAAATTTCCAAAGGCAGCTATTGGCGAAATCGATGTGGCTTCAGGTTGGAGGTTAACTATTAACAATCCTGGCTGCGATAGATCTGCGCGGTGGCGAGACCCGTTGTGTTTGGCTCGTTGCAGTTTCGGTCTGGTCTCGGTGGTCTGAGAACAATCGCCTCGCGGAAACAATAGCTGACCACTTCGGTTTGAGATATGGACTCGCCATTGTGTCTAATTCAGTCACTCAGGAAGGGCACCGACCATTTACCACAAGACGATAAAATATTCTGACCAAGTCTTATTGTTGAAATTATACTGACACCTTCCCAGGTAGTGAGCCATGTTGTTCCGACTCATATTAATAACTATGAACTAATACCACACTATTAATCACTATTAACGATCTAACGACCTTTATTTAAACTATTTCTCTTTAATTGCCTATGAAATCAATTTTTATACCATGTAAGATTTATTAAGGCACATTAAGAGAAGACGTAATATTCAGCTTCTAAAACCATAAACACTATACTTACTGAAACTCAACAAACGTATCTATAACAAAGATGAGAGATCTTATTGCATAAATATGTAGTATAAGCACCAATGCCCCATTACTCTATGATAAAAACACAGATTCAGAACGGTGAACAGTTAATACTACCATCATTTCCCACTTCATTTTAAAATCAAGACCCTATTAATTAAGGAAACCTTACTCATCCATGATATTAAACATAATGGTAAATCCACACAGTTAACGTACTCAAATAATACGAATCTTAATGACAACAACGCATATAAAGGAAGTATTTAATAAGTAAGGAAAAGGAAAAAAGTCAGATATAAAATGGAGGATACTAAAATTACTAATACGCTTCAAAGTCCAATAAGAAACTGAAACGAGGAATTAGGAAACTGTCACAAGAATTATAACGAGATAACTTCTTCAGGTTGAGATATGTAACAATATTCGAAACAAAATTGACAAAAGACAATAAATTTTTAACTAATTACAAATTTCAGCGGAAAAAATGTAGCTAACAAACGAAATGACCTGCTTTGAATTAAATTGATGAAAAAGAACCTAAAAAAATTTTAATGCATAAAAATACGTATAAATAAACAAAAGTTCTGAGTTTTATTGAAGAATAGGCTAAAAGTCAGAAATGAAATTTGTATTGAATTGACATAAAAACTTAAATACTTTTAATAAAAGAGTAAAGTAATCAGAAATTTTTTAAAAACTTTTACATTAAATGCATTCTGATTACACCGGATATATATCATATTTATTAGATTAATGTGCCAGGCTTATATTCAGATAGAGTCGACGTTCCTTAATCATAGATTTATAAAAATTGTGAATGTTATAATATTTTAGGAATTATATTTGTACAGTTTTAACAGGGATTTATGATTAATGATGAATGTTTTCAATTTTACTTTGTTCCCTAAGGGATAAAGGAAATACTCATACGCAAGACCTGGCTCATCTTTTAGAGAAGTTCCATGTAATTTGAAAGAGATACAGAATTCATGTATCTCATTTTAAAGGAAGGGCAGAGCAATACCAGAAATGCGGAGGCCAATGATTTGTGAGGCCCGAACAGTGACGTGCCGCTTCTGGGAAGGCCAAAGTTACCAGAACCACCCCACTCAGGCCCAGATCTTCCGATTCACCCCTTTCCCTCTCTCGCTTTCTCTCTTCCTCTCTTATGAATCAGTTGTAGAGGAATGTTAAATCAACAGAATATACAGCGCCAGTGGTGAATTTCGCTTCCACTTTAGAATATTAACATAAGGCTAAGGGGGCGGGAGAAGGAGAATTCTCGTTTGCCTGCCGCCTTGGACTTTCCTTAAGGGGCTCGTCGCTGTTAGCTAAATTAAAACCTGCTTGCCTCAGACTAGCAAAGGTGGGCAGGCAGCTGCCTTGCTCCCTTTAAATGCTACTGAGAACCCTTTTCCTCTCCAACCCCATCTGTATGACTCAGCGTTGAAAAAGATCTTTGTGAAAGATAAAAAAACGATAAAAATTGCAATAAAGGACACCATTAATATTTAACAATTTACATTTCAATTTTTTTATATAATGTACGATAGAAGTCATGCTTACTAATAATATTTTATCAAAAATTAATATTCTGACATTATGCAAATTAAATTAATAAGAGCAACAAATATATCTGAAAAAATTAATTAATATTTAGATACTATAAATACAACGTTTCAAACTTAATTGTGGAACTTCTTCATAATTTCATCATTAATTGTCTCTTCAGATAGCCCACAAAACCAAATTACAACATAAGTAGTTTATCAATTTAAAAATATACCTCAAGAATTAATAAAGATGGATGAAATGTTGTATTTATATTAACTAATTGCCAATTAAATTTGTTTCATGACATAATTGGCTGTATTTTTATCTATTTAGAACGTTGTTTGTTTCAAGCTATTTTAAATTATGTAAAAACTTTTAAAACATTTAATTTAATGAAAAAAAACGTTACATCTCTAACCAACTGTCTGCCATTAAATATAATAAACAGTATGAAATTAATTAAATTTATGTAATTTATACTCGCATCATTTTCTATTTTGTGTGAATTCTTGGTGCACCTCATATTTATTTATTTTATTGAAAATTATACGTTATTTTTTAACGACATATTATTCATTCAAAATTAATACTGATTTTAATTTTCCTTGTCTAGTTACCTGACTAAGATGAATGAATGTCACAATTATACTAAATAAATACTAATTTAACTTATAATTACAAAATTTGACTGTTTTCTGTATATCAAAACAAGAACAGTTAATGGAGAGGAAAGTTTAATGTATATACTCCTTTCTTACAACACCTCTCATGAAAGCATCGATAAACCATAGCAAAATAACACACATTTATTAAGCAAAATAAAACCATAAAAAATGAGAAATATTTTAATAATGATGAAATTTGTTTTGAGCGACACTAAAAATATTAATTGTAGTATATATTTATTTATAATATTTAATATCAGTTAACGTTTTAATAACAAGATACATTAAACGACTAGTCATAAAATGATTAGTTGCTGAATTAATATTTTTATTAATTATCAGACGTGAAGTAAAATAATGCAATTTTTGTTTAATTATCGATGAAAATAACGACTAAATGATTATATACATTTAACGATAAAATATAAAATTATTATAATATTGAAATAAATTTGCCTTGTAACTGTCTGGTTGTTTATGATTTATTTTAAAAGGTTAGTAAGTTCAGAAAATTTATTTGCAAATGGTCAAAAGAATCTGACGCTATCGTATTTTAATACACAACTGTTCATTGAAGAAAAATATTTTACATACATAAAAACAGCAATAATTGAAAACGGTTTTGATTTACAAATAATACTTTTAAAAGTATTCGATCTGTTTAGTAAACAGGATATATATATATATATATATATATATATAATTTGATCTACGTTTTAAATTATTTTGAGGTACGTAGATCAATTATTTTAAGGATAGAGATTTCAATATTTAAGGATGATTAAGAAATGGATGTAACTAAAAATTATTTAGTACCTTATTTGAAGCTCATGTATGGAGAATAGCGTTTTCATTGCTATTCGACACATCCTGACAGAAATACAACGACGTACCTGTAAAATAAAATAATTTTAAATTAATGGATATTTCCTTTAGGGTAAAATTAAATTCAAATTGTGAAATTGTGTTGAAAGATTTTTGTTTACATATAGAACAATATATACAAATCAAATTAAGCTATCCGCAATCATACAGACAACAAAAGGTTGCAAATTACCGGGGTCTGTCACCATGTAAATTGCTACGGAAGTCCAAAGGTAGAATTAAAAAAAATTATTTTCAAAAATGTCATTATTATTAAAATATTTCCCATTTTTTATATAATTTTATTTTGTTTTTTAAATGTTTGCTATTTTGCTATGGTTTATCCAGGATTTCATGAAATGTGTTGTCAGAAAGGAATATATACATAAAACTGTGGATAACTGATCAACATATTTTACTATGAAATATTAGCTGTTACCCTATTTTAATAATTAATCCATAATAATTTTAACACATACAATTAATTTACTACCCTATGGAAGAGAGGATGCCGCCACGGGGTTGTCACTTATACCACCCCACTAAAATTAATTCCTTTTCACAAGCTCCATTTAAAGTAATTTATATGACATTTAAGCAAATGATTTCCTAATGAACTTGATACATGCGTAGATCTTGGGTCTCCAACCGAGCCAGAATAGGCTTAGACGATGACGTTTTGATGGCTGTTAACGGGTAATAACTGCAGCATTGATATAATTTTTTCGCACCCAAACGGGAGAGAGAAACTATCGCCCGAAACCCGGAGCCAATCAGCGTGCGACACATTACACGCCACCTGACGAAATATTTAACGAAAACGCTCAGACTATCGGAAAAACACAAACTGATAGCGACATCGAAACGTCGTGGCATAAGCCTATTCTCATCAGCCAGAAAGTCAAAAAGCTATTCATGTTTCTTTCATTTAATAAAATTATTCGATAGGCATAAAATGTTCGTTAGATAGGGAAAGTATTGAAAACAATGCAACATAACATAAAAACTGAATAAGAACTCAAAGTTGAGTAACACATAATAGATTTTGAGATTTCGTATTTCACACACCATTTTTTTTGTTATTTATAATACATAATCAAACATCAGTGAATAATGATTTTGCTGTTACGGATTAAAATTTTTTGGGCGTGGTTTACTTTATAATTGTATTATTTGAACAGATTTCATCACTCTATGTGAAATGCGAAGCTTTTTTAAAATTGGACATATGACAGATGGCATTTATTCCATTCCCCTTTTCCAGCCATTCGTATCGACTCGGCATTACATTATATCTCTCGACTTTGGCGCACCATCTGACACGAAATGTAAAGCTGAACTCGCGTGTCCATATAATACGGACAAACACATTTTTTAATTTTTTCCATATGCGTCCGATCCTATCGCTGGCTACAGTTCCTTCAACCTCTCCGCCCTTCCTCTTTTTTTTAATATTGACGGACACGACATTTGGTTTGATGCTGACCCCATGGACCAAGCTTGAGCCTGTCCTCCCTCGCCCCACTCGCCTCGCCGCGTCCTCACATTCCGCCTATCGCATTTCACTTGCCCAAATCCACTCACTCAGGACCATAACTCGATAGCAGACACCAGTCGATTTAGCTTACAGCCGGTCCATTTATTAGATACGACATTATTTTCGTCGCGGCGGCAGCAGCTAGGCAGCTATTAACCCATTCATCACGAAGGGATTTTTGGGGGAGGGGGTGGGGAGTTTGGGGGTGGTAGACCAGACGCCTGCTGCCCCTGACGTCCCCGCTTTATAAATATAAAACATGGTTCAAGCTGGGAGCTTCCTTGTTTCCTTGCGCGCAATTAATTCGATTAATCTGGTCGGCGAGACACATTAAGTCCACGATAGAATTAGACGAGTCCATTCTCAGAGAATTTTTCGAAGTTATATTCGTAGTCGTACTCCGGTTTATCATCGAACATGACAAACACGAGCACGAATTTAAAATTTGCATATAAAATATCGTCCTTTACTGTTTCGTTCAAATACACATTATTTGAATCCTCATACGAATGTCACTGACAGTTCAAACTTGGCTTTCATTATTAAAAACCTCGATTAATACCCATTATAGAATATATCATAAAACCGATTCAATACTTGTATTGATAACACTCGATTTCAACAACATTTCATGACTAACAGTACAAACCTTCGCTTTTGACATAAACGGAATAGAGGAATTAAATATATGAACAGATATGGCTAATAATTAACAAATTCAGAAGCATATATTATAATTATATGGTGTTCTATAACCCATAAAAGTAATATATTTTTCAGCCTAGGTTCATATGCTTACATAATTGAATGAATATGTTTTTAATGAAAATTTGGATAAATTAGAGAGTAACTATTAGAAAATGATGAACAATAAATCACTTGTCTAGAATATATATACTTATACTCGTATATACTCTCACATATAAATTATAAAGTGAATATATCTTCCTTGGTAGGAATAAAATTTTATTAATTAATAACACTTTTTAAGAAACGTCAACGCCTCTACCAACGTACATCACGAACAGAAACAACATTATTGTTATTAGCAAAATATAATTTTAAGTAATATTAACGCCATCCTCTTTCCTCGTTTAAATTTTAATTATAAACATAATAAATTGTTAATAGTTCAATATATGAGCGCCACACAGTCGAGAATTTTTATTCAGGTCAATTAGATAACATGGAAATCAGCCGATAGAGCAAGGATCTCTTTAATATCGGCATTTTATCACGTTTCCCTAATTACATTCGCACAGTGCTATTATTATTCAACCATATCTCCTCATATACATGAAATGGAAGATCTTTTTGATATTCATAAAATTTTTACTTAATTGTTAACTTGAAAAAAGAAAATAATTCCAGTTGTGGATGTCTGAACAGGTATATAGTGTTAGAAAAGTTGATGAGCAGTTTTGGTTGTGACAATCCGTCTTAAATATTTGTTCAAATAAGTGTTTCGTGTGAAGGACTTGCTTTATCATGAAGAGCGTTGGAAAAACTGAGACGTGACAGAGGTGGTAACTAAAAGTTACTGCAAGGTATGCACTTAGAAAGAGAGAAACTAAGGAAATAAAATCAAGAGATATTCGCCTGGGAAAACCACGTTATTGCCGCAAAAGCGAGTAAGCGTTTTAACTGCCATACCTAAATAACTTAATAGAGTTAATGGCGTACTAAAGCTGCAAGATAATAGCATCCGCGCGGTTACCGAATTGTGTTTTACCGTATCCAAGCCTTGATAAATGTTGCACTTTGTGTACGCCGCTTTTGGTGTCCACGTTATTCATTTCGTACGCTCAGAACAATTGGAATAGTTAACGGGCCGCGAGCACAGCGCCATTATTATGCGTTTTACGTCCCCTGTTATAATATATTTATTACGCTCGACGCCTTCTTTCATTAGCATCCATTTTTATAGACAGTATTACAGTTTCTAGTTTGGACGCTTGTCTCGAGTCAGAATTTCGTAAGCAGCGATTCGTGGAATGTTGTAAACTATACATACTATAACTCCAACTCTCACTTTTGCATAATAATATCTCTGGGTTGTATAATTTTGCTTAGAAACTTTCCACAAAAATCTACTCTTATCTAATATTTATATTTTCAAGGAGAAATAATCGCATTTCTAAAATTGCGTTTTATAAAATGAGAGATATTTTGAACGTACAACCTCAGCATTCTTTACATTTACTCTATTCCTTCTCACAGCGTGATCTGGATCAGTATCCTGTGTATAATCATCCGATAACTTCAAAGGAAGAACAGCCAATGGAGGCAGTACAAAACTAAAATGTTAAAATAATACTTTGAAACGCATTTTGCAAAAATATGGAACTCCTTAGGTGACTACAAATTGAAAAATTATTTTCATGTTGGATGAACGTATTATATGATTTTAGTCGTACGGTCACTTTAGTCCTATATTTACAGATAATAATCTGCCGACACTACTTTCATTTTCACCTAATTATGTATTCTAAATATCTAAAGTACTATTGTTATGTATACAGTCGATGCAGTGGTTAACTATAACTGTGTGGTAAATCAGGTGTTTGTTAATAACTCAAATATAATATAAGATTTAACCATCGAAAAAATAATCATTTCCAGTTTTTGAAGTCAAATTTTTATTACAAAAACAAATTCTGTCTTCTATCCAATATTACTAAAATTACTATCAGAAAATAAATAAAATAAATAAATAACCTTTATCGTGAAGGTAAGTACTCTTTTACAACAGAAAAACATTTTTATATGGTCCTTAAAATGTAAATTAATGTTAGAATAATATTAGTTGCTCAGTACTAAGGCAATTTAATACTGTAAAGTAAGGAAATAATTAAAATAAATGAATACATAAAAATATATTTTATAAGGAATATAATAAAACTGAAGGGAGTTTGTTTTTTGGAGTAGGTGATGTTTAATACGTTTAGTTATAGTAGCATTGTAATTTAATTAGAATAAACTGATTTTATTTGATAAAATCTAGTGCAATTTTCTTTAATGAGTTTCGAACTGCACTTTTGATGTTCAACGGATTTATATTAAAAGGACAAAATAATGAAGATAGATAAAGAGATACAGTTTACTAACTTGAATAATTAGGTAACCGAAGAATATATTTTATGAAATGTTTTGATAAACTTCAATAGGGGTGACGAATCTGAAAATGCTGAATATTCCAACAATATTCAATTATTGGTATGGGATTTTGCATTTCTAGTATACTGAGTCCTATTAAGTTTTAAAATATTTAATAAAATCATTAGCAATTTGAGGTATATTTTGACGCCGGTCGGGTAGAGATTAAATATTTTTTTTACTTTACGAATGAACTTTTATACCATTTCAATGTAATGTTTAAGTAGCAGGTGAATGATTTTATAATTTAATAAAGAGTCAATGTTTGTCGATTTTATTTTCTTCTGCTTATCTGAATATTTTATTGTTACAGATGACTATGGTCTTTACGACCGAAAATTCCTGTATGAGATAAAGGATTTTCGAAACTGCAATACTGAGTTACAGTTTTATTTGATGACCAGAATAGGAAATTACAATTAAAAATTTTTGCTATCCTTTTATATCATAAATAAAAACCCTACGATTTTACGATGATATTGTATTATTAGGAGAGTCATAAACCATAATTCATGGAATGAACTTGGTCCTAGAGAAAGAGCACAATATGAGGATTAATAGAGAGAAAACAAAGGTAATGGAGTTTAGTATGGGAAACTGTGGAATAAGAAAGAACATTATTGGAAAAATGATATTTTGAAGGATCTTAAGGAATTATGCTAATTACTATCATATCTAAGGATGCTAGAAATATCGTAGACATAAAGAATAGGTTAGCACACGCTAGATAGTTTTTCGTAAGAAAGAAAAATTTCGATACAAATAATTTTAGCGTCAATATTAGTAAATCATTGCTAAGAACGTTCGTTTGGATTGTGACGTTGCATGGATGCGAAACGTGAACGGTAGGAGTTTCAGAACGGAAAGGAATAGAAGCCTTCGAAATGTGGTACTATTGAATAGCGATGAACGTCAGGTTTGTGGATAGAGATATAAGTTATAAGAAGAATAGGGGAATAACGAACAATATGGAGAACGTTGAGCAAAGAGTAAATTAACAGGCTACGTTTTAAGACACGAGGGTTTTGTAAAATGAGTATTAGATAGAGCTGTGTAGGGTAATACCAGAAGAGGCGGGGACAAGGATGGAATTCGCTTATAAGATTAAGGATGATGTGGTAGGTATGTGGAAATAAAATGGCTTGCGCAAGATAGTTTAGCATGGAGAGTTGCATCAGACAAGTCTTGGGACTCAATACCATCAGTTAGAAAAATATAAATATTATGAGAAATATTATAAAAATAATATTAATTATTAATTTCGGATGTCTGTGGACAGTTCTTTATGTGTATTCCGAAAAGAAAATTTAGCGTGTGTGAAATATAATGTGGTGATTCATGACCCTTACAGTCGGGTAAAACAAAAATAATTTAGTTTTTGTTATTTACGTATACAGGACGGAAGACGAGAATGGCTTGGTGGGGCTGAGTAGGCGGGAAATGTCGGCGGGAAAACGTCACCGTCTGCAACATTGTTGATGGCCTGGAAGAGATGAGATTGGACAGTTGATACAGGGATGCTGCCTGAGAGAGGCGCTAGGGAAAGACGAAGCAGTGGCAGAACAAGGCGACATGTATAAAATTTAGTTTCTGCACATTTAAGGAAGGAGATTCATTTGGTGGGAGTACAGAAAATAAAAAGACAACATTTGATCTGAAGGAGAGGCACTAGAGAATCTTAATATGAAGAAGACGTGACCCAGGAAAGGAACAACCGGCATACGAACAAAAACGAAGAACGACGTCATCTGGTAACGGCAATTTACCTCGGTTTTAACACACAAACCATTCTCGTCTGATTCGCGAATTTAATTTTCAACTATATCGTTCGTCATCCCCGTTCCCGGGAGCAGCCATTTAAGAAGCTGCGTAGATTATTATTTTTGCTTTTACCGACTGAGCTAATGATTAAATTGATATCGTAAATTTATGTTTTCGACTATAACTTAATTTGAGTTATATTTCTATTCAAATTAAATACATTATTATTATTATTGTTCGTTTGATTGTACAACAATATTTTGATGGTGTAACCAACGAACACCACAATAAAGATCAGTGACAGAAACAAAACTGTGTATATAATAGAGAAGTTGTTGGAAAATATTGGGTTTAAGACTTTACCTATTCCCCGTTGTACGTAATTAAAGGTCAGTTTGCACTGTCACATAAAATGACTATTTAAAATGTGCGCATAATATTTTGGTGTTGTTTAAAGCAACAAGAGGCTTCGACGCTGCAAGTGTTATTGAATGGAAAGCGTCTTACAAGTCCATCAGACTGGAGCTTTCCACAGCGTGACGCAAGCGTCTCCTCTTCCCCTTTTGAGATGTAAATGGTGCTTGCTCTATGCCGTACAGGATCCAGAGCGCCTCCTCGAGACGTGACGTGAAAATGGGTCGGTGACACTCAGGCTTTTGGAACGTCCTCGGTATTAGAACCGGTCTTAATGTATACGTGTATATTACGCACGCTGCGTACTTCATCACGCTGATGTCGCTGTCAACTAGACGGAAAATATTGCGGGTGCCACTGAAATAACTCAGAAAAAATCGTAGAGACGACCACAATACATGGTTATTAATTTTTTGTTTAAATTTTAGGACATAAATGATAATAATAGAGAAGCATCTTATTTTAATAAACGTTACTAAATCTGTTGACCAATTCTGATACACATTTATTAGTTATATAGTAAATATTTAAAAAAATCTTACAGATCTCTGACATACATTTTATTAACGATCAGATATCCTTGCACACTCAGATAATAAACAATACTATCAATCTTTAATTGAAAACAACTACTACAACAATAAAAATTTAATGAGAATTTTATTATTGAAATAAGCATAAACTAAATAAGGATACGATGGAAAAATAATTAATGAATATTAAACGGGAATTAATGATCCAAACCGATTTTCCATGTTAATGTTTCGTATTCAAAACATTTATTTGTAACCGAAATAACTTTATATAAGACTTTCCTCCAAGCTTAATAACAATTATAACTACAAAAGTTTCGAATATCAACGTAAAAGTATTCTATTAATTTACGTTGCTGTTTTACGCTGTTCAGAATTTTCTTGATCGTTCCTCTAATAATTACAATAATGTTTCAGCTATGGAAAATATCGGAATACATTAATTTTAAACAATATTGATGAATAACCCTTTGTTTTAACCAATAACACAATTTAATAAAGTAAAACTACGTATTAATTTTTATTTCAAATTTTTTATTCAAATTGAAGGAGCTTTCGGCATATGCCATAGTCATGTACAAATTAAAAAGCTCAAATTAATTGAAACATTACAAAATTATATGGAACTTTTACAATATGAAAAAACTCAGTTTAATCATGTTTTCAATCTTAAATCTACTGTGGCTATTTGGTTTAGTTTACTGAAACATCCTAAATCAGTTTTTTATTATCTATGGATCCTTAGAAACTGAGGAAATATTTATTAATAAATCAGTGTCATAGTGTTAAAGTGAAAGTTATATTTCTACTATTGTATTAGATAATAAAATGTTATATGTAGCATATAATTTAAGTTAAATTCAAAATACGATATTTAATACACATCAGTTTGAATTTGTTAAAGCAACTTTACGTAGAGTCATTTTAATTAGTTTCCGACTGGCCGTGTGCCGCCTTTCCCCTGGATGCTTATTTATATAACTCCGGAAAATCAATTAATGCAAAACTAATTTATTGGTCAATACGTAATTTACAGGGCATCGCAACTTAATTTTCTGTGCCATTAACCTTTTGACGAGCACACTTTGACCTAAGCTGATTTTTAATTGGCTTCCAAGTAACTGACTGGAATGATAATTGGCGTTACCTTTATCGTGTCAATAATTTTCCTGGAAGATTAAATTATCACCCTACCTTAAGAGACTTAAAAAAATTACCAGGACATTAATAAAACGTTTATACTTTTCGATTTGTTAGAAACACTCCATGTACTATTAGGGACATTAAAATTTTTAAAATGAACATTCTCTGAGCCTTGAGGTTGCAAAAAATAATCCGGTACCTTAAGGGGGTCCAATACACCCCGTACCTTACAATAAAAAACGCTGCTAAAATATCAGAAATTAAAGATTAATCCTGATTCATTGAGAGAGGCATAGAAATTGCAGGTAATAGGATGGAAAATATAAAAAGAACAGCCTAATAAAACGATAATTAAATAACCAAAAAACATTAATAAGAGGGTAATAAATTTTATAATAAATACCATATTTTTATGACTTATGCATATTTGGAGTATGAGTAGGTTAATATTCATACTTTTGATATAAGTTTGTAACTGGAAATAGACGAGTAAGATATTAGTGCGGAACTTTGTGACCCTGGAGCCTTCATAGCAGCTGCCTGAGTTTTGTGGCTACCACCAAAATCACCGGGCAACCCTCTTTCCGGCCAACATCTACCAGGAAATTTGTCAGCGCCCGGGTTTGGGGCGCGCCGTTAGTGTCACACAAAACCCAACGAGCAACACCCGTTGTCCACACCGTAATCCGCACCAAAACAGGTGAATAATTTTGTGGGCAAAGTTCGCCCAGTTACCCCAGTACTTAGTGCCCATCCCCTGCTATCCTCCGCCGTTAAACTTACGATGTGGCCAGAGTCACTAGGATTTACCCCCCCACCCCCCCCCCAACACACTCCCACGCCATCCCCTTCCACTCTCACAACTCTACTCGTTCTCTGCGTCTCTCTCATTTGCAGTTAAACATATCCAGCCCTCAGTGTATTGGTCCATTCTATTATCACAATCTCCATTTCCTCCCCTGCATGTTTTCACCGAGCACAATCCTTGAGCTAGCACATTTGGCTGAATTGCCACATTAAAATTATTTGTGGTAAGTAAAGGTGCTGTGTTTCACACATGAAGAATTAACGACCCATATAACAGACTTAAACACAGAATTATAATATTTTTTTAACATGAAGTTTAAGTTTCGACAATCCATTGTGTTCCTTTTCAATGACCTAAATCAAATGAATATATAAACAGAAATACCACATTCCAAATATAAAATTAATCCAGACAATATAATCAACCATCATATATATTATTTAGCTCAAATTCACTCCCTCACCTTCACATATGTTAATTGGGCCCGTAGTATTTGATAAAATTTAAGAACTTTAGCATGAAATAATGATCAACATCTATCCAGATATTAGCGGATACAAAGTTAAATAACCACAAGTTACTAAATTTTTGAAGTCTATTTAAGTTAATAAAATTGATTTCAATATTTTCAATTATGACCTAATTAATATGAAATAGTATTTTCAAACAACGGGAATCGTGTACAAATACGGGCAAAATTTTTATGGTGCCATTAGGATTATTTTTCTACCATTATGAGTAAAATTTCAATAAAGGCTTAGGAATTACTATCTTAACACATAAAAGGTATACTACTGCCACATGTATGTATGATAACTTCAGATAATATTTACTAGGAATTATGGTTTATATTAAATGACCGATTGTTCTTAATATCTACAATGAAAGAAAAATCCTCACCGGGTTTTAATCATACAAGATTTTATTAAAAAACAAAATTTCATTTTGTTTACTTTTAATACGAAATTTATAGAGAAGCTTACGGCACTATCCATAGTATTCTACAAATAAAAATATCAAATTTATTGTAACTTCAAAAAGTTATATTAGTATTATATATTATAAAGAATAATTTATTACTTCATAATTCTCTTCGTTAGTGAGTCACTCATATTGCTGTTTTGTCATCCGCTACTTTAATTAGAAATTTTATTTAAGCATTTTAAGTTAATTCTGCCATATAATTAAAACAATGAAAAAGGTGACATTTAAAGGTCAAATTTGAAAACAGATAGTAAATGCATAACGTTTGTCACCTTGTGATGGGATAAAATATATATCTACTTTAATAATGACACTATTGCTTGATTAAATCAGTAAGGGGCACTATGTTTTTGAGACAATGAATATACCAAATGGACTTGAACCACTAATGTACTATTATTTATATGATTGAAATTTAATTATTTATAAAGTAAACATTATTTGAAAGGATAACACCCTCAGGTACCTGCATACATTTATAAAACTTTCTTATGGAGGAATAAGTATCCTTTTCTGAAATATGTAGCTATATATTCAATAATAGTGAATCCATATTTTCCTTAATATTTTTAAATATCTATCACCTTAAAACTAAAGAAACTAAATTAATTTGACTATATTTCTAAATAATATGCAAGAAATGGCGAAAAGTCACTTTCGGGGAGTATGTTGCGTCGAAAACACCAAATTTTATAATATTTTAATTCATGAACTGAGGATGTGCGGAATGTTGGGAGCGGGTTGGGGAAACATTTATATTCAAATCAAATCTTCTACTTTTTGACTTTTGGGAATTATATGTATTTTATTTATCTTTTACTTTGTTTATAATGAAGTCGTTCGATTAAATGAAATAATATTTGATAACTTAGATAAAAATTCTGCGTCACAATATTTGATCCAATTTTCCGTATAATATAAAAGCATCTCGTCAGTTCCAAACTGCAGATACGTTTAGGAGTAAAACAGTATCAAGTTATTAACATCTGTCCCATTAAAATGACTTAAGATTTCTTACTAATCGCAGAGGGTAAGATTTCATTACTGTTAACAGAATAAAAGTAAGAAAAAATATTTTGTTAATCTTGAAATGTTAAAAATTTTAAGAACTAGTTACAAAACTCCAAAGTTTTCTACAAATTTTCATTAATCACATACTGATAAAATGAGAATACATGAAGTTAAAGAATATAATGTGAAAAAATTTATGAGTCTTGACGATTGAAGAGAATATTTAAGTATAAATAAGGCTCTGCAGACCCTAATGTGTTTGATGCCTGTGATCACGCGCTTCATATTTCAGTGTTGGGTCTACCAAAGTTTGGGGACTGAGATCAATACCACATCCCTCTTCCCCTGAAACGATCCCAACCCCTTTATAACACTTCCTCGTCTCCTTCGTAATTGCCTCCTGTGCTAATCACCTACTTAAGAGCTTCTAGGCTCATTCATACATCTGCGAAAGGACTAGACATCCTTTAGGAAATCGATTTAGCGTTATTCACTCAAATTACGCTTTATATAAGTAACAATTAAATATTTTAGCTGATTTAACCAAGCTGTTCATTTTACTGAGGCATATTTCTAGTTTAGTAGCAGAATTCCTTTACTTCTGTCAAAATATCCCTTCCGAATCTAACACCCTTTGTTATTCCACTGTTTCCCATACTAGACTCCATTGAATTGATTTTTCCTCTATTAATCTTCATATTGAACTCTTTCTCCAGGACAACGTTAATGACATTTATTATGTTTTTCTTTTGACTCCCCTAATGGTATTATAGAATGGCAACGCGTAGGGTTATTATTGTAGTATGAAACGGAAAACAAAAGAAATTTATGTAAATTCTTAGGGTCACAATCTCACACAGAATTATAAATATAAACATGCACACTAGAGAGTATTTCAAACTTTTAATTATAACCAATCTCGTCAAAATTACAATTTAATTTGAGTTATTTGTTTTTTTTCAATTCAACTCGAGCCCCACGTTGTGCGCCATTTTGTGGTGTTCGTTGTTTACACCATCAAAAATATATTGTTGATACAATCAAACAAACAATAATAATAATAATAAATTTATTTTGAATTGAAATATAACTCAAATTATGTTATCATGGAAAACATATAAATTTACGATATCAATTTAATCATTAGCTCAGTCGGTAAAAGCAAAAATAATACTCTACGCAGCTTCTTAAATGGCTGCTCCCGGGAACGCGGGTGACGAACGATATAGTTGAAAATTAAATTTGCGAATCAGACGAGAATGGTTTGTGTGGAAAAACCGAGGTAAATTGCCGTTACCAGATGACGTCGTTCTTCGTTTTTGTTCGTATGCCGGTTGTTCCTTTCCTGGGTCACGTCTTCTTCATATTAAGATTCTCTAGCGCCTCTCCTTCAGATCAAATGTTGTCTTTTTATTTTCTGTACTCCCACCAAATGAATCTCCTTTCTTAAACGTGCAGAAACTAAATTTTATACATGTCGCCTTGTTCTGCCACTGCTTCGTCTCTCCCTAGCGTCTCTCTCCGGCAGCCTCTCTGTAACAACTGCCATCTAATCTCTTCCAGGCCATCAACAATGTCACAGCCAACAATGTTGCAGACGGTGACGTTTTCCCGCCGACATTTCCCGCCTACTCGGCCCCACCAAGCCATTCTCGTCTTCCGTCCTGTATACGTAAATAACAAAACTAAATTATTTTTGTTTTACCCGACTGTAAGGGTCATGAATCACCACATTATTTAATCTCCTTACAGTATGATTCATTTTCTATATTGCATTTTTACTTTCTTCATCGCCTGTTCTATACATTAATTAAACAACATGGACGACAGACTGCATCCTTCATTTCTGTACAGATTAATCATTTCAATTCATGATTCTTCTGCATTATTTACATTTATATAGCATTCTTAGTGGTAGTAAAGCACTGATGCATGATGAATGATGTAATGTTAGATATTTTTTTAGGGATTTTATTATTTATCGTCTATGGCTTTTAGCCATTGAAACTTTTATCTTACCCGTTTGGTAAAATTTTATAATGAGCTCTCTCTCGCAGTTTTTTACCTTTTTGTACCATCTAACGACATTACATTTTGCGAGAAACCATATACCGTGTTTTCCAGGATACTCATTATGTGTTGTTACATGGCGCGAGCTTGTTGAGTTAATAATTGTTTAAGAGCTAGTCCACTGGCAGTTGAGGTCATAGTAGTGCAGTGCTCTTGTGTAGAGGAGTGCGGTAACCGTGTTTTGGTAACGCGTCCCTAATCATATTAGCTCGAAACTTGCTTCGTCTGTGAATACTGAACACTCTTGTGACACACTATATCCGATAATTGTCAAGTTAAATGTCCGTACAGGAACGAAACGTCTTTCCTCTGGGTGCAAGGTTAATTAAATTGGGAATTTTTGGGCCGTAACCGTCGCTAAAGACAGTCCACGGCACCAAATTATTCGCAATATAATTAAATTTTTTAATTTAAAAATTTACCTGAAGAATTTCACAACGATGTACAAAACGTTGCGTTTATAAATAATAAATTAATTTTTTTGTACAGAGAAATAGGGGAAATGTATTAAAATGTAGGATAATATTTCGTAACAATACTTGGAATATAATAACAATTTCCGTTAATTATTCTTTTAATGATAAATTGTTTTTGAAATATAAAAATTTCTCTACTATTTTATTTTAAAAAAACTTTAATTCTGCAACTTCTTCCCTCACACGAACCTGAGCAGTGGTTTTTCGTCCTGCAAGGACATTAATGTTTCATGAAGTATGAATTACTCAGGAGTAACATGTGATGTAGACTGACAGCCAAATATCATGGCACGAACACGGTGAAATTAAATAAGTTACTGTGATGACTTTTCCACGCATACATCCATGTAAAGATTACGAGAAGTCTACTAAATACGATATTTCATCACATATTCAATTAAAATCGCCCTTAGCGTGTACAAATATGCCAAATTTGTGTAACTGAATTAATTAAGTTTATTGATTTATATACTTATATTCAAATAAACTATGCAAGAAACTATTCAGTCCTCATATTATAATCTTCGTTGTTTATAAAATTATATTATAATTAACAATGAATAATTTATTTCAATTAATGTTATAAAATCATAAATTTCCTATAATGAATGACCTGATATGTGACAGTCATTCGAGAATAATAAAATCTAAAGCTTTACATTTCTATTATAAATTTTAAAAATTTGTAAGTAAATATGCGATACTAAGAAACATGAACAGTCTCAGTATATTATTTTTAAATTACAGGAGCTTTCGATAAACATGTCATTCTCGAACTCAAATCTGTTGAATCATTAAAAAATTATTAAAATAAAAGTCACATTACATTGTTAAAACTTATTAGTTGTATTGATGTTAACTATTTAATTTCCACACACGTCAGATGTTAAAACTGCTTTATCCGATGCTACGTTTCTTGTACCAAGAGTATAATGTAATACATCTACATTTAAATTCATCAACGGTTAAATAAATATGTTTGGACATGACTGAATAATTTTTAACTAATTTTTAGCCAATGCAACAAGTTTTACAGTTTGCAAATAAAAACTTTACAGTTTATACAACTAACTCCTTGTATAGTATAATGTCGTTTTGAAGTGTTAGTACAATAAACTAAATGTAAATTACTAGAAAATTTGAAATAATATGAATACTATTATTAACAAAGAAGTATAAATATTTATACTGTTTGATTTAAATAATCTATAACTATAAAAGTCAATTATTATTACTGTTTTAACGTGTAAATTGTTAATATAGAAATTAATTTTGAAAAATTTAATTTAATTTTTTTGTAAACAAAAAATAAATATAAGAATTTAATACAATTATATTAAAACTAACTACGCACACAGGATACGTTCGCACAGAACTTGAATGCCCGGGAATTCAATTATATTAGTGAGACCATCCACCCCCGTTAACTAGGGTCTGTCCCTGGTTTTAAACATCTGTCCCCGGCTGCGAGGCGGATTCTCGGCTTTGTCATTGGAAACCTTTCTTGGCCGTATTAGGACAGATAATTTGATTACCTGTAACCATCTATTATAAAACCATTAATTTTACCTGATTAGTGATTCAAAAAACGGAACACATGTTGACAGTACTGTGACTGAAACAACAGTTATGTCTCAACAACAATCCCGTTATTTCCAACAAACTCCTGCTGCAAAAATAGATGGAATGGGAATACTGGCCCTTCCTCCATCCCTACCTCTTTCACACTCTCTTTCTCTCTCTATAATCTTCGAAAAATTACGCATATGATAACAAAGTAAGTCGGATGAATGCCTAATAAGACTTAAAACTCGTAACTTTCACCCCAACTTTAGCCTGGCAATTCAATGAATTTAATATTATACTTTCTATTCATACTTTCTAAATCGTTCAAGGTATCTCAATGAAACGTACACGAAAATTTAAGTTAAAATTTATTTATATTAATATCTTTTGAAACCTGCAACACATCGAACACAAAAATTGAAGTTAAAATTCCTGTTTCAATATCTTAAATTTTCATGGAAACCAGTGAGCCGTCTCAGAGCCTATTCAAGACGAACTTACAGATAGAAAGCCAGACACTTCAATTTTATTTATTGGTTTAGATTTGGTCACTGTTAATTTTTTAGTAATTCCGACGCACTAACACGATTGCCTTGTCAACCAGATTATAAATCATAGATTTTTTATAGGCGAGTGAATGGTTATACATGTCATTGAAAACAGTTCCTGAATAGATCAAACATCAAAACAAGCTTGTAATTATCGTACTGTTAGAAACATAGACCAAAACATCCAGAAAACAAACGACTAGACCTTCACAATTTCACAAGTAAGCCTAATTTCGGATGGTAATTAATGAAAATATTTACGATTTATTAGGCTGCTTATATGATTTGTTTATTATCAGAGAAGTCAGATCATGGTAACTATTAATATTCGATTATTTGCAAGAAACTTCGTGGAATGACAAGATTCTTTGGTGTTTCTTGTATTTTCCGTTTGGCGAATTTTGTTATGAATTTAGTGGTTGGTGATGGGAGGCTCTTCCTTAACACCGCTCGCTGGACTGGAAGCATTCCTTCAGGAGGACGTCCCTGTCCCTCCTTCCCACCTCCACCCACTTTTCAGCATGGGTAACGAGCGGTCGGCCAAGACACGTCATTAACGCTTGGGCCCTCAACTTCTCGCAACTTGTCAACGGTCAAGCTGCAACATCAAAGTGTGTCCTCGAGAGGTTGCTTCCCGGCACGTCGAAGCAACACGCAGGGTGCGAACCTGATGGCGCTGACATTGACTGCACAGGAGAATAACTCGAAGGTTTATTTGTAAGGAATAACTTTGAAATACATTAATTTTAACAAAGTTTATTAAAGTGAATCCATTTTAAGTGACTGAAAGATTCTGGTCGTCCTGGTTTTTTTCATTTGATGCATTGCAATGTTAAGTATCGCTGGAAACATTTCCTTTCAGATTCTCCACAATGTGACAAATAAATATTATCTCTTCAACTGTCAACAACTTATTAATTTAAAATATATAAATCTCATTCACACTTCAAGATTATGTCTTTTAAATAATTTTTTGTATCTAAACGGTATTACTAATTTACGTTTCTGTAAATGATATTGAAGATCCACAATGGCATATGTAATAACCAATTTTGATATAATTATTTACATACTGTATGGATCTCATCAGGTGTTCTCGTTACAGGAGTAATGAAATATTTAAGTTGCAAAAGCGTGCAATTAGAATACTTTCTAGCTCTAATTCTTCAAAAGTTTGTAAATACTTACTTTACCAAGCGTATATATTTATGAAATATTAAAGTTTGTAAAGCGGAACACTAATTTGTTTCAAACAAATGGCGAGTTTCATGAATACGCGACCAGAAATCGTTCAGCTCTAAGGTCGGACAAGCATCGCCTTGCTCTACACCAGAAAAGTATTCACAATACCGGGATAATTTTATACAACAGCCTTCCGCCAGAGGTTAGAAACAGTACCTACAAAAGCTTCGTGAAGCAGAGTAAAACTATTCTTTTAAATGGCGCGTTTTATTCGGTACAGGATTTTCTTAATCGTCCTTCTAGTATTTAAATCAAGGTTCCTGCAAAAAGTGTTGAATGAGCTGCTGCCAACTTGTAAAATAGCACACACCACATATCTTTAAAACTTCTATTCAGTTTTTTCTGCTCTTTTGTTTGTTTGTTTCATGTATTGACTGGAGCTACGACGGAAGGACAGTTTCCTGGTCGCTGAGCTCCAAGTTGTTAAAACTCCATTGCGTGTTCCTCAGTGTGTGCTTGTTTGTGTTTCCCAGTGTGTGTGTGTGACATCGTGTGTCCGTGTTGTGTTTATATTGACTTTTGTCTATATACATTTTCTTTTATTAATTTATTTTAAGATTATTTGTCTTTAATTATGTACTTTATTTTGTTCATTTTTAATTTTTAATGTATGACGTATCCTATTTCCTTAATCGAGGATTAATGGAAACAACAATAAATCTAAATCTAAATAAATCTAAATCTTCTACTATAGTTAAATAATGTAGCAAACAGATTTACATAAAAGGAGACAAAATGATTATTTCAAGAATAATGTCATAAATATTGTTGAGATTACATAAACCCTCACGATTTTAATATTTATGAATTTATATTCCAGTATTAATTAAAACAAACTGTCGTTATTTGGGTTTATATGTGTACTGAGAACTGAACTTTTGTCACCAGCCGATTTCAAATTAGAATAATATTATATCAGGTACGTTTTAAGGCCCAAACATTGCAGTCACAGGGCGAGTGAATATACTATTTTACGTCTATACAGTTTATAGATACATATATCAAAATTGGTTATTGTTACTAATGACTTACAGTTCGTCCACCGATTGAAGTATTTAATCTCTATCTTAATCGGTACAGTTACCTAATAAAAACTGCTACCAAATTTTGATCAATATAATCCAAAATTTTCTTTTTATTTCCCTTTACATACATTAATGAGTAGTAAAACACCAAATATGGACTAAGGGACAAATTCCGTAAATTATGATTAGCTCCAAATACCAAATTGCTTTCCTACAAGCGTTGTTAATTTGAGCGAAACAATTAAGATTTGTAATCAAATAAATCCCTTATCATTTATTGTTAATCTCTTTGCCCATTAATTCTTGATTTAATCTGAAATATAGCTCTAACTGAGAATCCAATTATAACGAAGCGAGAAAGAAGAAGTGGAGTGAACTCGTTTATTCTGAATGTGCAATATTGGCTCACTTTTCCCATTATCATTTATGGTACGTAATTAATCTTTCCCCATGTTTTAAAATATAGCCGCCTCTTCTACCTCTACACCTTCTTCCGCTCAAAATAACATTCCACCTTTTTTTTCCCCCGATCTCACAGGGCGGGTGAATATACAATTTTTTATCTCTCCAGCTGGTTAAATAAAGCACCCGCCCATTTAGTGTACGGTAACGGATGGCTCCCGATTACCAAGAATATGGGCAATTTGTTTCCTTGCGAGGATCCTGTTTGCTGACCAAACTGATTGTCTCCGCTTCGCCAGTCGACCGGAAATCCTCATCAACGAATATCAATAGACCCTGAACGGGCTTGCATAAAAATCGTGACCCTCCATTTGCGGTAATAGTAGAAGAAAAAGAATTACGCACTTCATAATTGTACTGTTCAGGATGATGTAGGTAAACGATATTTTAGTGCATCAGTTTTGGTTTTCAAACTACCTCAGCCCAAATTTTTCACTTTTTTTCCACCAGATGTAACAGAACATTCCTTTCCTGGTGGAACATTCTGGGAAGAAGCAAATATGGTTAATGTGATATTGTTTACGAACAAAAATCCTTTCATCAATAAAAATGGATCTCCTTATACTATGATAATGATACTTTAGTCATCCAGTAATTCACACCATTAATCGTACCGTTGTGACACAGGTTGTCGTTACAAAAAGAACATTACAATATCCTCAGCATAAAATAGCTGAAAAAAATTAATATAGTTTTTTTCCATGCCGAAATTAAAAACAAATCAGGTCTTTGAAGTTTTGTACAGTAAAATAATAATAATAAACCAAAAATCATAATCGTCTGTCTTAAATGTATTACAGACAAATATTATATGTAACACCATGCTTACTCATGCTTATTTATTTAAGAGGGAAACACGATAAAGTACCTTTTGTATACCTGTCACCTTGAGTTGGATAATGCACCACCAGTTTCTCACCAGATCAGAGAGAGGGAACTCGCCCACTCCAAAAACATCCATTAATTTTTTGTTCATTGGCTCATTACAAGCTATTCGAAAAAATATAAATGGATCATATTCTATTGTGCCTTCAACTGTAATCTATTATCTACTCTTCTTAAATGTCTCAAAGTGCAAGGTAATTTTATGGAAGTCTCTAATGACTTCAATTGTTAATGGGTCGTTTAAAATATACTAAAAAAATAAACACAACATTTCTTTAATACTGGTTCCTTTCCTCAGGAACGAGACAATGCAAAAACCAGGTGACGAACTATAAGCAAAGATCACCGCAAAAACAGTATAAAATCAAAGACGTTTGTCTATCGATAAGAGATCTCAGCTATTGTATAAGTCTGTACGTTAATTTCAGACATGTGCGATTTAATAAGAAATATTTAGGATACAATTCTTCAAAATTGCACAAAAACTTTTAATTTTGAAGAATGAAATTAATGTTGCGAGTTGATATGTTTGGAAAATTCAGAGCGTTATTGATATTGTAGATGTTTTCCAGTATTAAAAAAATATTTTGGTCCCTGGCCATCCCCGGGAACTTTTTTCTATTAGCCCAGTACAGTATTTATCTCAACACTAATGAAATTTAAACGAAATAGAGCTTGTCGTAAGGCATTTCTTTCCCCTAGTCCTATGTACGATTTTATGTAGTCTTATTACCAAAAGTTGATATATGTATTGAACTGTATGAATATCTTCTTATTAGCCATTTGATACTCATCATGATTCCATTACCCGTAATTTGTTTTCGATTACGACTCGTATTTACGGAGATATCTTACTGTGACGTCTTCACTCCTTTCATGCCATATACATGAAGTTTATTTAACCCAAAATAGAATCTTTAACCTTAAAATTGTATTTTGAATAACTTTGAAGTTTAATTATGACGTCAAATTAAAATTTCAAAATAAACTCAAAACCAAGTTTATCGAAAATTCTTATGCTATGAACAAAATGTTTATGAAATTATAATTATTAGAAAATATTATCTTGAGTTTCATAAGTTTGTCTACGGCAAATGTACTTTGAATACTGCCGTAGTGCCTTGTACTCTGAGTAAAATATGAGGACTTAGGGAAATATTTATTATTATTATCCTTCTATAAGCTCGTAATTTGGTTTGAAATATTTAGTTTCAGTTCTTAGAATAGGTTCATTTATAGAATTATATTACTAATAAAATAAATAGGTAACATTAACTAACTACTTTAAACTCAAGCGTACTCTGTACCGTCGTTCGTTTGACGAAGATCATTCTGATTTATCCCGAGCGTTTCACGAAAATATGGGTGTCGAAAAAGGGTACTAAACCCATATAGGGATTGATACCACAAGCTTGCCATATTTCTAAAATAATTTCAAATACTCATCATTTCAAAACGCCACACGGATCCACTTGGTACTTATGGAAATAATTGTGTAGTCTATAGATTCTGCACTTCTATTTACAGTTCTTACTACAATGGGACAATATACCCGCATAAAAGAGCACATATCTGATGTAAAAATACCAATTAACAATTATTCTGAACTATATAATATTTCATTCATTTTTTAGCAAAATGTTAACATTTTAGATGTCGGCACCATGATTATACTGCGAAATACTTCCTGAAAATCTAAAATCTCCGAAGACTGACACTGAGGAGCTCAATAAACGATTTAACTCTTCGTTGGTTTTATACGATCTTTACCGCTAAGCTTTGCTTCTGAGTTCGTCACCTTCTTTGTGCCATACATCGTTCTTTCAGTTATTTAATTATTTAACTACCCGACGAAAGAAACATGTATTGCAGAGACGTTGTGTGAAATTTATTTTTTTCTTATTTCTGTATGTAATTTGGCTGCTTCTAGAGTAATTAAATTAATACAAAACTCTAAAAATAAAATAATAATTTTTATAGAAATGAAGTTTCTCGTTTTAAACTTGTTTTCTTTTAAACCCATAATTTAATAAAATAATCCTATTAAAATATCGATTTAATTTGGCAGTTTATTGTAAAAAAATCAAAAAAGTGTTAAACATTTAAATTTTATACCTTTCTTCAACCCTCATTTTTTTACAGCAACTTGTAAATTATTTAGATTTAGTTTTATAAGATTGATGTGAGAACATTATTATAAATTCCTGGCTCTAGTTCCCAAAAAATAATGTTATAATTCTCACTTATAGTAAAAATAAATTCAGGTATACTTTAGAGGAAACTGCCCTTGAAGGCAATCAAGTTTGAATTTTTACACATATTTGAATATTCATTTATTTTTAAAAACTTAACACTTTAAAAAGTCCTAAACGTAGTTTGACATGAGTAAAAACTGTGTTGAAAAACTGGTCGGTAATTTATATTTATTTAATTTATTTTCTGAGGTTTTTCCGTATACCTTGTAACCTAGAGGAAAACGTTTGTCGTCAGTTATTAAAACATAAATATTAACTGTTCACAACACGTTTAAAACTGTTATAAAAATGATTATTTAAACAAATAGCCACAACTGCATCGCACAAAATTGGTACCACACAAATTTAGTGTCAACACAGACTATTTGGATGCAACACAGCAACATAATCAAGGGTTTGAAAACATTTGATATTACAATATGTAATATATTAATTAAAAATTAATGCTTTCATAGAATAAAATGAACAGCATAAATTTGTATTCATAGTATTATATCTTAGAATGAGATTAGATTCTTTTTGACTTGATCATTAATTGCAAAAAGGATATTAACGTAGTAGTAAATTTTAATTTGTTTAAATAAAAAAAGCTGGTTGCCAAGTTATTGTAATGAAGTTGATGGGAAAAGAGCGGAAAGAGGAAATTATAAATTAATGAAGAGTCTAGTAAAATCTGAATAGAACCCCGCGGTGGCTGAAGTAATTTTGCTTGCCGAAGAAATAATGCAGCTAGCCCGAGAGGAGAATTTTTCTTATTCGCCTCCCCCCTATCGCGTTCTTCTGCCAACCCAAGTGAGCGGTTGGTATTTTATTTCTTCCTTTCGAATGAAAACTAGGGTTCGCTTCCCCCGGCAGTTAAACTCTCGTTCATTTACGATTCTACGTTTCCTTCAGAGTCCGTCCACGCCACAACAGACGCATTAAAATATCGCAGCCGAAACTTCTACCAGACTCGGAATTAAACAGGGGTCTTATTAATTTTATTCTTTCTTATCTCAGAAACGACCACGGAAAAGAGAAAATAAATAGGTAACTCTCCTGGTTTCAATACCGTAGCGAGAAAAATATTAGTAAAACCTCAATTCTTTTTTATGAGGATGTAACTTATCAGAACAAATTAAATTTGAAGTGCAACCATTGAATAATTAAACCTTCTACAAATATTTGGAAAATATAAAATTTAATAGAATTCACTTTCTTGACGATTAAATCGGAAATAAAGGTTTTTTAATTTAAATTGAACAATAATCTTAAAACTAATAAAAGTCATCCAGGGAAATAATTTATCTTATATGCAAAATTTTTCGTCTTAATTAAGTCAGGAAAACGATCTTGTAAATATATTTTTGCATTTTATTTGTTTATTCATTGTGACGCGTTAAAAATATAAGTAAATAGTTTATCTAGCAATTAAATAAATATTAAATGACAGCCATGTTTTGCAATAGTTGAAGGGTGTATCAAAGCATTTATTAATCGTTGATGACACAAGTAATACTGTTTATATCTATTGTTTGGTCTCCTATCACAAATAAATTTATCGTGACAATTGAAACTTTACACCATATGTTTTATAGTCCTGTGTTATAGAATAAATTTGCCTAAGCAGTTTGTGTTTCATTATTTTAAATGTATTACTACAGCATTGAGAAATTTTCTGTAATTTCTGAATATTGATGTTAAATATTTAAAATTTATTTTTAAATTATTATATTGCTAAGTTTAAATATAGAGTTCCTTATAGAACCTGTAACGTGTGATTCAAGTAAAGTAATGTAGTGCAAAAAAATACTATTTTGAAAATGGTTAGATTAATGATTTTAAATTTTAGGAACTATTAAAGCAGTATATAAGGATGATTTTAGATTGAATATTTAACTATTTATAAAAAAGTGATTTTTCGAAAATATTTATTATAATTGGTAGAAAAAATACTTAAAGGATGTGATCAGGTCGGACTACCGTTATTGATAGAATTACAAACAGACTTCCTTTTTTAAATTGAAACTTTTCACCCAGTGCAAGCATCAAATTGACATTTAGAGTTTTAACAAAATCCCAGAGGGCGACAACGCTGATAAATGTGCTCCAGACGGGACAATCATTAATTATCGATAATATTACTGATTCCACATTACCGCGAAACAAATTGTGAAATACTGGACTTTCCAGTGTCAGATTATTTATCTCCGTGACCCAATTTTCTCCAAAATCCTACAAATTGAGAGCTGTCGTTTATTGCAATTTGTTGTGGATGTAAATTTCTGAGATTTGGTCGTTTTAATCATTAATCAAAGGAAATCTGGTGTATTGCAGATATATTTGTAAAGGTAGTGTTGGAAAAGAATGAATATAAATTGATGACGTCAAATATTTTTTTAAAAAAAACGTTGATGATTGATGAATATGGTTTGAAATAAAATCTTAAAACTTACTAGTTGTAAACACTTTCAATATAATTTATTTAATACTGTATGCACTAAATAACATAAAATAATATTCTGACATTAATTTAAACCCAGTAATTAAGTGATAATCAAGCACTGAAACTACAGGCGTGGCATAAAATTTCATGCTATGAAAAATTCTTAAACAGAAATTTTTCTTCAATATTTTATGTTAATTATAATTAATTATTCATATGAATATTTTTCATAAACCCATTATATCGTAAGAATAAAAAACATACAACCAACGCATTTTCTAATACGCTGAGCAGATTAGATAGGGTGTAGGACATTGTTGTTATGTGCAAAAGAAAAGGTTTACACAGAACAGGTTACCATTGAGAGTTGTATCAAACCAGGTCCATCAACATTTAAATTTTCATACATGAAGAAGTCTCAATTGAGAGACGAAACGTAACATAGTTCGTTATTTAAATAAAATACAAACTGACAAATAGACTATTACACATAATTTCATGCTTATATAATTGTCAGATAACAACAAAATGATTCTTAGTTGTAATCGATTTGAAGCCAAAATATTGTATAAATTATTGTGTCGTAATTACTCACTTTCCCCTACAATTAAACCCCTGGGGTTTTATAACTTTTGTGTTTACGTAACTGTAACGACGTTAATTTGCAAAACCACTGTGATGTAAGGTCTAATAATTAAGGATTATCAATATTTTTATCAATAATTATCACTTTTGATAATTGAAAGAGTTCACCAACATTCTTGTGACATAGTTAATTGCTCGCGGTATCCTGATAATTGCTCGATATACCAAATCCTGCACAATGTTCAAATGTCAAAATCAATTCCAACATTTTGCTAAACTCTAATAGTAATTAACAATTATTAACCAGAATAGCAATAATTATTATTATTAAATTGACCTTTAAAACGTTGTTAATAGCTTCAGTCATAGTAAAAACGAAAATTTTGCAGATTAACTATTTAGTCACCCTGATGGCAGGCAAAATGTCTCATAAAAATATTTAATTAACAACTTTTCTAATATTTATTTTTCAATTTTTATTCACCTGTATGCTGTAAGGAGTATGATATTATTCAAATCTATTTTTAAAATATCATTCTAACCCGAATATTATTTAAAGGTTATGCCTGTTAATTGGCAAATTCTTTGAAATTGTACGTAAGTTCATTTATAACTTATTAAAATTAATGACATTAAATTTCAGTTCCTTATTGCACATATATGTATATAACGCAATTCATTAAAAATTCCCTAGAGTTTCCTTTTATGTAAAGCCAATTTATTTTGAGAATTAAAAAATTATTATGTAATAAGGGATACATATTCCCAGATAACAGGATAGTATGAAAATTTATTAGGAAAAGTAAGAAAATATTTTAATTATACGTTATCAATTATTTTCAATTCTGATGGGTGGAAGAATTATGTCAGAATAAAACAGCTTAAAAATACCCTCCAAATATGAATTAATTTTCATTTGAATTAGAGAGATAATATGGTATGAGAACGTAAAAGAATAAAGACACTCAGACGTAGGTATCCTATTCTTTTGACACTTCTGAACATCGATGTAGCTTTGAAAGGAAGGGACGGGAAACGATCTGGTTGAATAAAGACTATTGTAAAAGCATTGACGGAGACACGGAGGCATAAAATAGAGAACCGACGTCGTGGAGGATGTTAACGTCGCTCTGTGAATAGGAATCTAATGAAATTCACTCTCTCTTTCCTTTTTGCAGACGGCATTCTCAATTCCGTTAAGGAAGCTGATTCTAAAAAAGGTGAAGGTATTTGGGGGAAAGGGGGTGCGCGATAATGCCTCCTGGAATTCTATGGAGTAATCTCCTTTCGGAAATATTGAGACAAAGGTATCAAATCGATGGATACTGGTTGTAGTAAAATTAAGAAGAGAGGTACGGAAATATATCTGAATTGTTACCAATATCCGGAGATTATCTCCTGGAGTGCTTTATGAATAAAGATGGTCTCACTTAACTGAAGTGAGTAAAATAAGATTATTTTCCAATCAATTAATTAATTGTTCCATTGCTTCTTTTAAATGTCCATAAATATCCCATCAAAAGTCTCGGGTACTGTTTGTCTTAGAAAATAAAATTTACGCCATATAGATTAGGGAGGATTTGCGATATGTAGCTATATAGTCATGCAAAGGCTTGCGCAGGATAGGTAACCACGGTGGGTTGCATCAGAACAGTCGCTTGACGAAATCCGCGACACACAATTAGTTACAGATTTTGTTCCATTTAAAAATTTACCCCATTAAATCTACAAAGATGTACGTTACGTCGTAATTATATTAACTTGAAACTATTTTTTTTATTAAGAGAGAGGTACCAAATCAGTATCATTTCTTTCTCACATTGTCTCGTTAGTTCTGTTATTTAATTCTGTTGAGGACCGTAGTTATTTTTTGTAAAGACTACTTTTTTATTTCTTTTTAGGGCGGCCTGGTCTATAATTTATTCTCTCTCACTATGGTTTCTAATTATGTTTCGCCAAATTCGTCTACACTATTCCCGGAAGGTCTATGGTCCGGGGTCAGGACACTTAAAGTACAGAAATAATTTTGTGCAATCGAACAATTTCTAATAAATTCCACAACTACATTTGACAGCCATTTTCCGGTTAAATAATCAGCTTGAGTTATTTTCTGGTATTGAATAATTTATAGAATTAGGATATAATAATATGTTAAGAATATTTTTGTTATAATCTAGCGGTGAGTTGTGATGTGTAGTACGTAAGCTTTATAGGATTATTTAAGGTTAGGATTCGGCAATTTAGTAAGGGGGGACAATTACAACGGCTTTCCTCATTCCAATTTAACGTAACTATGTAAGAGGTGTTAGGATAGTTTCACACAACGAGGAGGTTGAATTAGTGTCTGGGGCTGATTAGAGCAGCCTCTTGGTCACGAGAGGCGTCGGTCCGCAACTCATTTGCATGATATGGGCTCAGCACCAACGCCGTCGTCGCGTAGATTTCCGCTGCCGAAGCACTCGTTACCGTTAATGAAGCAGGGCAATGTCGTCGCGTGAGGAGGAGGTTGGCTCTCTTAACTACAACAGCCTCCACGTAGCCAGCCAGCAGCTACCTCTACCAACCTGTGTTGTGATGCATCGTGATGGATCGACAAGCGGTCGGAAGGTGCCTTGTAGCGAGTCCGGCTCACAAGCATCGATCACTCGAACAACAGCAGACAGGGAAAGGAGGTCGGCCGTGTTAACAGCCTCACTGAGACGTTAGACCGTCGTCAGGACGAATCTCATATAAATAAACCTCTCAGTACTTCGAAAAAGTCGGTAGATAAATAATAGAACCCCGAAATAAAAAAAAACTCAATGCTACAAGTTTATGAACGTCCCTTTATCAATTTCTTTCTCCGTAAACACTATGCAAACTACTATGACTGGAAAATCTGAACCTATAACTGTTTTGTTTATTAATTATAAATCCAATTGTGACAACTACGACGAATACGTAGATACTTTACATCCATTTATTTATTGCACAAACACCATCTCACAGGAATGGAGAAATTGGTGATATTAGCAAATCGGCTACATGTTTTGTATCACATCGAAGTTGCTTATTTAAAGTTATGACTGTCATGAGTCGAATGAGAGGGTGGCCTAGGATAGAGGCCATTTTCTTTCACTATTGTTCCTATTGAAGTTTTCCAAATTCCTTCCACACAATTCCACGAAGGTGTATGCGTCAGTATGTGTCAGTACACCAAAAGTACTGAAATATTTTTGTTCAAAATTTTCATGCGGATAGTAGGCCAGCTGCCTTCAAACATGGTTGAATTCAGGTGTCGGACAAGCTGTCTCTCGGTGAAAGAATGTCAACTTACTTAATCGGTAACATTTCACCTTCGTCTTAGGGCACTCACTTCGTTCTCTAAGAGTTAAATCCCAGGGATGATCAAATACACTTTTTCAAACGTCTATTCATTACACTCAGCATTTCTAAATATAGTAAAAAAATTTACCTTTCACATGCTCATTCATATTCCACGATAAAATATAGGGATCTTGCTAATGGTGATTCCTTATTTCTTTCCTCAAATCTTGGTCCATGATTTCCTTGATGCAAAGAATTATAAATCCTTAATTGTTTGATATTCTTATTTTTCAAGTAAAGTTTTATCAGAGAACGACTATTCTCCCGGTAAATGTGTTGACGATAGAGTTATCGGAATTTAACTCAGTTCGTATGAATAATACAACGTTACGAACGTAACCTCAGGTAACCGGAGGACGATGACGGAGCTATTTATGGAAACTTTGTTACAATTAATACGAACTGACCTGGGTTTAAATCTGAGAACTACCTTGATAAGTTTTGCTGGCTACAAAAATTGTTTCTCTGTATTTCTAAAGGGAACTTTGTTTGTAACTGTTCTTGGATGCTGTCCTGGACGAAATATTTCATATGTTTCGAACAATATTTTTGTTTAATTTTAAAATGTTTATAAATTGTAGACAGTAAGATTTTTTACTTAAAGAAATTAATAAAGTAAACTGGAAAATTAAATAATTACTTTAAATAAATACGGAGAAATGATCAATTTAAAGTTTTTGTAGTGATTTACTGAAGAAGTCACAATCCTGAGGACTAATCGCTATATTAACTGAATAAAAAACTGATTTACCTATAAAGTGGAAGTCAATTTAATTCTGTTTAATTTTAAATCAGGCTGATAATGGACCAGACAAGTTACAAATTATTTATGGTGCAATAATGGTAGAAACAGTTTGGTAAAGTTTACGTAGTAAATTATATTTCGTCTATTATTTTATATTTTTCTAAAATGTTTCTATTTCTACTTTTACTATGATTTATTATTTTAGCTTAACAAATTGTTTCCGATTTGCATTTTCATATTAGTTCCATAAGCTCGTAGAGTAGGGAAAACCATAAATTATCATCAAATATCGTCAATGGGCATACATTAACCTTTAAAATAAACAAATTATTTCTTTAATACCTCACACGCCGCTTCGTATATTGCAATTCAACATCGACCCCATTCTTATTCAAAAAATCTATATTTAAGAATCCATTGTTTACGCCCCTAGTTTATTGTTTCAACTGTTATTTTATATATGGCAGCGAGTGGTGAGCGAACAGAGCATATTTCGATAAATGGAGCGCATTTCCGCTATATTTGCGTACATTATTAAGTCTGTGCATCTGACTGGAAGTTCCGTCACGATGCACAAATCATTTATGTTCTCATTGGAGCTCATAATGCCGTTAGTTGGGCTTTGGCATCCCAATGTGTCTGAATTATGTTATGTGCAGATATTAACGGTCGGTATTTTAGACACACACAAAACATTTTATCTGTTTCATACGTAATTCCTTTCTCATAATCATGATTGATTGGACCCTCACTTAACGCGCCTTGGGAGCTTTAAATAATACTGTACAGTATGTAACCTTTAACGGCGAGAGTAACATAACCTCAAGACAAAACAATTTGTAAAGGGTAACTGGGAAGAAAATAGACATACATAACGCTAAACGTCATTTAAACTAGTCTACAATGAAGGCACATGCCATATACAGATTTTTACTTGTGTATAGAATAATTAAATATTGTATTTCCAATCACGGATAGTAAATTTATGTAATTCGAAGGTATTATGCTGATACCGGGTTGGAGTTAATTAGTCCAAAAATTTAAAGCAGAGGCAAATAAAATAGCCTGTGGATATTGATATTTAATTTTTATGAAAGTTTAAAAGATTTCTTGATAACCAGTTTACCATTTTAACTGAAAAATTATTCATCACCCTGATGTAAACGGTTTGACTGAGCTAATTAATATTTTGTATTTAACCGACCGAGGATTTCAATCACGGTAAAGTAACTACAGAGTCATAGCCCTCCTTAATTAGCAAAGTTGACTACGGTTTGCCTGCCATTAACTGTAACGCTTTCGGAAGTTCCTCTTACTGTTTCCGTTTCTCGGACTATTCTCTCCGTCTTCCTTCAAGTCTTGCTCCTATTCCTCCGAGTAGTGGTTACTCTAAACACATCAAGGAGAGAGTTACCTCTTATAATACTGCACCCTGACGTTCAAAACAAGTTTATACACTCTTCAATAAATAAAAGCCACATCCTATACAATTAAATAAATGACTGTTTTCACCCCCTTGAATTAAGAGATATAACCCAAGTAACATTTTGAGATCAGATCTGAATATCTAATTTCATCCAAACCAATTATAAGTTAAAACAAAATGAACTGTAGTGCAGAAACATTGAGATAAAATACATCAGTCTTTATTTTATTAAATATAAATGCGCAATCTGCAGGCTTTATTTAACAACGTAGACTATTGTATTATTAATTTCAAAATCAAACAGAGGTAATTAAACAAAATTTTCAAGATTAAAATGGAAAAGTCACTATTGGTCTGAATTTTCAACCCGGCGGGAAACTAACCACTGAGCTAGCCCGAGTCGATGCCAATAGCCAATGCGAGATCCCTATATTCTTTTATAACTTAAGTTCAAGCTCACATAAAATTTACTAATCTCAATCATCACAACGTAACTATATGGAAGCAGCAAAGAATGTTAATTGACCAGAAAATACTCTTCAGCAGCTACGTAAACATCAAATTATCCTGATAACATATTATGATACTTTCAAGTAAGAATCATTTCATTACTGAAACAATGTTGTTGCGGTATTCAGTTTTAAGATTGGTCTGATGAAACGCTCCTTGCTAACCTATCTTGTGCAAGCCTTTTCATGTCCACATAACTACCTAATTTACTTAACAAATTTCATCCTTGATCTCCCTCTTTTGTTCGTACCCCACACACTTCCGTTCAATTCTAATTTTACAAGACCATCATGTCTTAAGTCATGGCCTATCCCTTCTCTTGATCAACGACCTCTATATTCGTGGCTCTTCCCCTATTCTGTTTTGAAATTCCTCGTTAGTGATTCCATACACCCACCTGATTTTCAGAATTCTCCTAAAACACTACATTTCGAAGGAATCTATTATTTTCCTTTCTGCAACTCCTATCGTCCAGGTTTTGCACCCATACGAACATTTTCAACAATGATTTACTAATTTTCGAACTTATATTACCCGTAAGTAAATTCCTCCTTTTTGCGAAAGCCTTCCTTGACTGTGCTATCCTACATTTTATCTCTACCATTGTTCCTAGTTATTATGTTCCCCAAATAGATAATTCCTTAACTTTCTTCGAAATATCCCTTTCCAATCTAAGAGTCTTTGTTATTCTACTGTTTCCTGTACTACACCACATTACATTGGTTTCCTCTCTAATAATCCTCATGTTGAACACTTTCTCCAGGACCACGTTATTCCTATTTTTTATGGTATCCAAGTATTTTTCTGACTCACCTAAGGCTACAATATCATCGGCAAGGCGTAGGGTTTTTGTTTCTTCTCCTTGCAGTGTGATTCCTTAACATATTCATTTTAACTTTAATCATCGCCTGTTTTATATATACGTTAAACATCATGAGCGACAGACTGCATCCAACTCCTTTCTTGATTTTGCTTACTTTTCCTGATCTGCAATGCTAATTACTTTTGAGGTCATTCACAAAAACGTTCTTTCTCGATATTTTATACTTGTCCTCTTCTAAATCCTTAATAGTGTGTTCCAGTTGACAATTTAAAAGTCTTTTTTCTAAATTTACAAATGCCATGAACGTAGGCCGGTTTTTACTAATTTTGTCTCCTAAAACCACATGCAAAGTGAAACAATACTGGTACATAAAGACTCCAAGAATTAATTTTTTGGAGTTTATTAATAATAATTCGTTTCCAACCCACAACGAAAAAAAAAACAGCGTTACGAGACGGCCTGTATTCGAGCGAGGATTGCCGGGAAAGAGAGGAGAGAGGTGTAATCGTGTCATGTATATGTATGGTTGCGAGTAGATTTATGTTTGAACATGCGAGCTGGAGAGCTGTAAACACGTGATGCGGCGGGCGATCACAGAAGACAATCATGGGAAATGGGATTTTCGACTATATGTAGATGGTAAGGTCGCTGTGTAAACGTAAGCTTAGTTTATGAACAGCGACGAAACCGCAGCTTGTATTTCATACTAAGCTTGCTTTTACGTTTCTATATTGCTTAAATTCTGCGTCATAGCTCTGTAAAAATATTAGGCAGCTCCACAGTTTTCAGTAACTTCTGCAAAACAATAAAAAATTCACACTCTCATGAATTTAAATTCATTAAGTTTACAGTAAAATTATGCATGAGCTAAACCGACATATATAAAAAATTACTGTCGTTAACAATGCAATACTTCATATCATTTTAAATATAAGTTTATTACTATGAGGATAATCTTACTACGATTCCACGATTAATGAAAAACATATTTCACGAAGAAAGAAAATGAATCCTTCGCGAAATTTCTCATTCATTTCTTTACTTATGTATGTACTGGCATCGTTTTGTAATAATCCTTAAGTACTGTTCACTATTTTTCAGACCTGCATATTAAAATCAAAATTTTATGTAACACCCTATTTCCATAAAAGTTATAAAAGAAATCGACTAGAAAAACGTTCGAGAAAATTTAAAGCTTTCGTGAGTGTTTAACTTACACTGAGAAAATAACTACAGACGAATATGTAATAAAATATCATTCTATTTGTTGTTAACTAAATCGGAAATAAGTGTCTAAAATTTAGATTCCATTAAAAATTTATCATAATTTTTTAACTGCTTAAAATAAACTTATTTAATTTGAAGACATTTATAAATATGTCTAGATTTACAAGTATTCAAAAAATTAATAATCTAAAAACATATGACTCGAATATCAGACGATTATAAAAATTTTGGACAGTAAGTTCTGAATAAATATTTCGACATAATAATAAGTTTTATTGGTTTCATAAGTCTACATACTCTGGCAGAATCTTAAATCTTTACGCAATCAAACAATCAGAAAGAAAAGTTATGGGTATTTTATATTTTTGACGAAACTTTATAAAGTGTTAGATTTCTCTTAACTAACTGACAATCGGAATGAAATTTTCAAAATATTCCGTACCAAATATCATTCTGTGCACTTAATTTTCTTAGAATTTATTATTCTTATAATACACCAAATATTTTGTTCAAAGGTCTAATTAAAATTATTACATTGTGTTAACCTTCTACGATCATTATATCACTAAATTTAAAAGGCTATTTAAGTATTTCAATAGCCCAGTAAACTTTAAATTTATTAATTAGTTATCTTATAATGTTAAACATAATATTTTTAGTTAATGTTGAAACACTAAACGACCTTTGGCCATTATAATTAGGGAGAGGAAACCTAAGTTTAATTTGCTTTCCTATATAAAGTTCTTCTACTACGAAGCATTGTCTGTAACAAAATCCCAAGTTTTGCTAATGCTGTAAATTTTGACAATGAAACAAAATATGGTTTTCGGGCTTATAAAAATTGAAGAGACGTAAAATTTATATTATTTTCTTAGTAATTATTCGTCTTTTACTTTCAATTTTAGAATGAAATATAATAAATGAATTGAGTAACTTGAAGGTTTATCTCAGTTACAAAATGTAGTGAAATCCCTCAAGATTAAAAAAAAATTGAAATGCTTTTTGATATTCAACAACTGATTTAAAATACAATATTTTTTATTTTATTTCCACAATTCTTAAAATATGAATTTCCGTGTCACAGCATTAAAAATATCAGAACCTATTGCTGAAATTCTATATTAAGTTATTGAACTATTGAAAACTTTTGAGCATGAATATCTAAGAAAATCAAATTTGAATTTATCTGTTTATCTACGATTAGACATTTTTGTCGGGTACATTATAATACCGATCAATGTGTTCTTTAAATGAATCGAAGGATAATAAATACTAATATTTCATCTTTCCTTCATCTGCAATTTTAATTAAAGGCTAGTATTCTCCATCTTGTAATTAACCCTAATCCAATTTTTCAATAGCTCATGCATATTACATAAGTCTCTCATAGCAGAGTGGATGAAAGTATGAATACATTAAAGAAACGGTGAAGGAGTTGTCTTATCAATCAAAACATAATTCTCTTCTACAGATATAATTTGTCCCATACGTTTGCACGTTTGTATCAATAAAACTCATTCGTCAGAAGTTTAAACTATCCTTTACATAAGAACTCTTTTTACTTTGTACTCGTCTGTATTTTTAATTACGTTTGCATTTGCAATAAATCTTGCTACATGTCAAGAAGAGAAAAAAGTTTAATCACAGCTGAAGTTAAAAATTCACATCCACTACACGTTGATTACATCTAACAGACTACAGCGGACCGTGAACATTTGATTCTCTTACGTAGCAGTTTCTCAATTTATATTATACTTATTATTAAATTTATAGTTACGGTACGTGAATAAAAGGAACTAATCATTATTTTAACTCATAAACTGCCACTGTGAGGTTAAGATACTGTGCATTTAGAAACCTTAAGGAAAATAATATGATGTAAATTTCTAAAAATATTCGTAGACGTCGTAATAATGAAATGCTCTTATTAATTTTTATAAATTACTGTAATAAACATATTATATATATTTATTTAATATAAAACCCCAGTGTTAATAATAGTTTGAATTTAACAGAAAATTTAAATAGACCGTAATTAAATGTATAAAAATACTTAAACGGAAACTATATTTTAATAATTATAGTAAAACATTTATTAATTATTTAGGATTTGAGAGCAGAAATAATAACGATATTTTAAAAATTGTGAAATTACCCTCATTTGCTTAATATATTGTGTTCATTAAGTACTCCCGTTGAAGATAAAGACACTTAAAGAGTTTAAGAGTTACTATGAATTCATAAAACGTGATTGGACGTTTCGAAAGCAAGACAGTTTCTTTCTAACATTTTAAAGAGATCGCTACGCATCAATTTAGCTCTTCTTAGTTTCCCAATATCCATACAAATATTATTTTTGAAATAATTTGTCTTGTGATGCAATTAAAATATAATTTACCTTATCTATTTAGTATCTTAACGCCAATGGCATTACTTTACATTCAAATATTCGGGTATTTAAAATAATGTGTTCATTCCTTATATATATTACGTATATATTTTCCTTCCAGCTTTCTCTAAATTAATTATTAACTACATTCTTCAAAATTATACGTAATGTGGTTTATTCATTTTAAGAATGCAATTTTAAAAAAAAATTATTTATAGTTGCAGCAACAAAGTACTCATTAGCGACTTAAATACTTTATTATTAGTAAGATATATTTTTTCAATCTAATTTCTATTTAAAAAATTCTAGTGAAATTCTGAAGAAATTTAAGCTTCGTAGAACTTCGTAGAAATTGGAATAAAAACCTGGTTTGACTGTTAAATCGTCCTTAAATTTTATGTTAAATATTTTTAAATCGCTGAGTGTGGCGTTGTATGGGTAGTAAATTCGGACTGTAGGCGTTACATAAAGAAAAATAATAGAAGATTTAAAAATTTAGTTCTATAGACGAATGTGTAGATAGTTATTGACAACGAGGTTCTGAGCTGAATAATAGAAGAGGGGACAATATGGAAGTGGGTTAATAGACCATGTTTTGAGACATGACGATGTTGTAAAATTAGTATTAGAGGGAAACGTGTACGATAATAATAGATTGATGGAATACGTTAAGCGCTTTAGGGAGGATGCGGGCGGAATGTGGTAGGTATGCGGATGTGTAAAGGCTTACTCACAATAGGCCAGCATTGACTCTTGCATCATGTCAGTCTAAGGACTAAATATTACAACACATCAACAACGATACACTTATATCACACTGCACGTCATTTGTAAAGAAAAGAATTGTTAGACCAGGGTCCTTATAATATGAACCAGATGTAAATTCCTCTTTTCTTTGACGTTTGTCTCATTGGAGAACAATCGTTAATAAATTATCAACCCCTTTTTTATCGTGTTTTTGGATTCTCCTGAACTTAAATATTTAAATGTACTGATGAAATAAATATCCCAATTTCGGTTATAGGAGAAATTCCTTGGACAATTAATTGTCTTCTCTCTGGTAATGACTACTTTCTAGTGAAGACAGGCAGCATAGGAATGCGTCTCGTGCAGGCAAGGTGGTTGGAACGAAGGGGTGGCTGAACAAAGCCGCCTTACCCTCTATTCATAGTGTGGAACTGTGTAGGAGGTGTGGCTTTACACTCGACAACAAAAGAGACTGAATTCTGGATGTCTTCGGCACGTGCCTATGAAGTATGGGCCTAGCCAACAGCAGTAATCTTTTTTTACGGGGATAGTTATAATCAAATTCCCTACACTTGCAACTACGCTTTATGGCTGAAGACGTATTTTTAATAAACTGAAGGTACTTTAACAAGAATACTGACACAAATCTTCGATTTCAGTAATGATGCTTCTGGCGACGGAAAAAAAATTGTTATTACAGAAAAAAAATCCGTGTATAAAAATACTAAACATAACATTGCTTTCACACTCACTATCTTGCCCCAATAAGCGAACAAGCTCAATCAATGCAGTTTCTAATCTAGACAGTAAAAGTGGAAGGAATAAAAAATGTAAACGTTACGGAAGACTGGTTTAATTTTTCATTTCTGAAAATGATTGAAACAATTGTGGTACTTAAATTCTTAAAAATTGTGGCATTTATTTAAAATATACCAATCAAGTGTCATGTATTTAAAAGCGTACAGGCGGTTTACCATTTACGTTGTAACATAATTTCTTAAATAAGACTACTTTACTTTATTAATAAATAGTACATCAAGAAACAAATGAATGAAAAGACGGGCAATCAGTCAGAAATTGAATTTATTACTGTTTCATTAAAATAAAATCTACGTTCCATCCAACCCTGTAGACTTCTCCAGCAAAAAATTTAAAAAATGAAAATTAGTTTTCAATACACAAAAATTTGTTAAAATATGAAGTCTAATATTCAATATAAAGTACAATAAATGACAGGCTTACTTAATAAAATATATGAACTATATACATTAGAGGAGTTTGGAGTCGCGATATATTAAATATTACAGATCATATTTTAAGAATTTTTTGTATATTTGAAATTAATTTTGTTTTAATATTATTCTTTGGTTGAAAAGTTCCCCGGAGAAGTCCAAAAAGTAGGATGAACGGTAGTATTTGTATTAATTAAACAGTAAAAAATTAATTGCAAACTGATTGGCAGTCTTTATTAATTTTAAACTTAATGACGTAAAATAATGTTTAAACTTATAAAAGTCTAATTTTCATATAATTAAACGAAATAAGTTAACGAAAATTTTTTAAGATACTCTTGTTAATCAAGATCAAACGACGTTCCGGGGCTTCCTCAGGTGTTGAGTTCTAAAATTTTTTATGAAATGATACATAATAAGTAAAAATCCAAACTTAACGATCTCCAAGTACATTTTTAACTGAAACATAAATTTTGTTTGAGATAAAATTAAATAAATTATCAAACAGTTTAACAGGATTATTTTACACTTTAAGAATTTCTCATTGTTTTGGTGATACGTCGATGAATCTAAACATAAAGAAAGTAAAACTAATCGTTAATTTATTTTACTTTTAATAAAGTTACGGTAATCTAATACTTAAAATAACGAAGAGAAATTAAGATTTCTTAGGAAATTGATATATAGTTTATTTAATACGAAAACAATGGACACTATTAAACCTATAATATGTCAGAAATATTTTTAAAAATGTATTAGACAACAGTCCAATTGTAAACATTAACAAAAATCATTTTAATTACACCCAGGCACAATCTCTTGCGGTTAAGTGTAGAGCGTACCTTTGTTCCTGGTTTAATGTTGTGTAATTCATTATTATAAGAAACAAATCGATTAAGAATAATATTTTATCGCTATAGCTGTTTAAAGAAAAGGCTTGAAATGTTTTTCATTATAATTAGGGAACTTAAATACGTATACAACGACCAAGCCCTCTTTTGTGCGAGGAGGTGACGCTGAATATTTTCTCTCTTGTTTATGAAACTCTCTGTAACGCAGGCTTGCATAAATAATTAGTGAATGGGTAAAACAAGGCATAACATTATAACGGGAGAATTTTTTGCTGGAGAATATTTGTGGGAGACTATTATCAAGTAGCTGTTAATCGGGTCATTCATCTCAGTGAATTCATCCACGTGGAGATAAACTTGCGTCTTATTTTTAATTTTGACTTCATGGTCTTCAAACAAGTTCTCATTATTATTTAAATTTTATTTCCTGCTTTTATAAATAATGTTTGAATTTTCTGACTAAATAAACTACGAGAACAAAGGAGCCATATTTTAAATTCTCGTGTTAATACTTGACTGAATAAAACCCCCATAGACAATTCCAGTGCTTGGGTAAATATTATTATCCACTGAAAATAAATATGAGACCCTGCGAACCTCACAGATTATGGCTGTAAGAATAGTGATGGTTGCACTATCGGTAAATGTATGCACATATGTTGAAATCGCCCGCTTTAATGCGGCCATATGAATTCAAAGTGGGTAAATATTCGAAGCAAGCCAAGTTTTTATTTGTATTCGGGAATAAATTGCTCGCTTCCCCCTGTCCCCTTTGTCTATTTTTCTTTCTTTATTCCGTTGTTTCGAGAATTCATTGTATATTGCCGGACTTTGGCGCGAAAACAGAAGGGATTTTTCTCGTGACTCACAGGAGAGTGTGTGCCAGTTTATAGAACATTAACACAGCACTCAAACGATGCATTTTTTTCTCTCTGCGTTGGTGTATCGGTAATACTGTTTCTGTAAGTGATTAATGCTCCAGTACGCCCATGGTACCCATTTATTTTGAGCCTTTTAGAATTGCGTGTTACGGGCAGTGAGAGGGTGAATTTTTCTCTACAGACCTGGAGCGGTGTAAATTTATTTTACTCTGGTTCGGAAATCTCACCCTGCTTCACCCCTTCCCTTGCGACCTAACTTCCGCTTCAGAGGATATCTAGGTGGCGCACTATGGGGATTCTTGAGAAGTAAGGGCGATTTTAAATGCACTTTTGCGTCCGTTGTTTTCGGAGGAGAGCTATAAATCGTTCACGAAATGGGGAAGTTGGTTTGTGTAGGGGCAAGTTGCTGTTTATGAGTTAAAGAGACGCTGTGGCGTCGATTTCGGAGAGAGGATTAGACCGACGCTGACGTCGCTCCCGTGTGTCCCAGTTCAGCGTCGGGACTTCCCCGAGCGGCCCGCATGGTTGCCAACTTTTTATCTCAGCAATTTATAGTCCCCGAGCGGAGCCGGATCGTCTGTCTCTCTCTTCCCTCTTGTTCGGAGGGGTGGAGGGTGACTTGGTTAGGACACGACACTTGCCACATTACAATGGATTCTGTTATCACCAGCCCAGATGTCGCCAGTAAAGGACTATGGACACAGAGAAACCAATTCAGTTTAAAACGGCCCATGCACTTGATTCCATAAGTTTTATACAAAAATTTACAAAATTATTCTAATCATAATAAAACTGATAATATGTTTAACAATTAAAAAAATAGAAATAGAGAATTCTACATTTTAGAATTACTCAAAGCGACTAATTACTGCCAATATTTTACAACGCTGGTGAAGTACGAAGAACGATACTGAAAAAACACCTATAGTACATATTTGGAAAAGAAAAATAAACAGATCTGCGATAAGTATCTTGTTAGAAAATTTGAATTGTAAATAGAAAATATAAAAAGTGTTTTATTATTTAATACTTCTAAATTTTTGTTCATAAATTTTGTTTAGCTGGCAAGTAGGAACTGTATTGGAAATAGATGTAGTTAATTTACCTCCGTATTCGAGGATTTCTTATTCCTTTCGGGCGCCAGGTATTTTTCACAAAAAACACCAAAAATGTATTTTAGTAGTTTTAATTCCAATCATAGCGTGAGAAAAAATTATATCTGCAGGGCGTGGTCATTCTCTCGTCGTCCCGCCGACACAACCTGCTCCTTCACTTACCCCATGACGACTCCCTGCCCCTCGCCAGACTACATTGTTGGCCCGAGTTGCGACAGTTCCTCAACAATTGGAACTCGCAAGCTGGCCTGCATTGTTAAGTGTAACTTTTCATGTTACAACATATAATATTTGGCATATTTAAAATTTAAAACAATCGTTTTACGTCCATTAATATCTAGTGTGAAACTTTAGTAAAGGAAATGTTATTTATAATACTATAGCATGTAGTAAGTCACAGTTTAATTTTGTCACTTTTGTTTACGCTTGTACTTTTATTGTATTATTTAAAAAAACTCCGGAAAATACGAGGACTAAGCACTGAAAAAGTTTCTTTTGGAGAACTAAAGCCTCAAAATAACTAAAGCCTCAAAATAATTAAAGACCATATCAGAGAACTTTGTTTTATGTTACTTGCCAGGCTAAGTTAATATTTAATTCGAGACCTAAATATCAGAATTTAACGTTTGAAAATTATTTTGAGCGTCTATTTTTATTTTAAGTTAAAATTTTTATTTATTCAATTCTTATCTTAAATGAATCAATGATAAATTCATTTTGTGTAAAAGATAAAGATTAGTTGCTTTCTCGTACCGCTAGAATAACTCGCTCGATATTGTACAAACCGCTACAAAAATTAAGTATTAAATGAAAATCTAAGTGTTATAAAAGTCTTCTTCAGTCAATATACTCCACAAAATTACTTGACATTTGGGAATGAAATTGTAATATTTCTAAAGGAAGTAAGCAAAATATTTAGATCTGTGGCTTCTTCTTTAATATTTAATAGGTTATTGGTTCTTCATCATATAAATATGTATTCAAAAAATGGATAGAGAAAATTTTAGATCAATTAAATTAATATCATCAATGTCCTCTTTATTTCAACAGAATGTGGAAAGTAGCATTTATTTGTTGCATACAGAGTCAGATACCTCTCCCAAAGGCCTGCTGGCGATGACGTAGCCACAGCCAGTCATCCAATACCCCATTCGGATAATCCCAGTCGGTCGAACATTTGAGCCGAACCGCGCCGAGCCGCTTTGCTTCATCTATTCCTCCCCCTCCAGTCCCCCTTTCCCCCTCCTCCTCTCCTACCCTTCCGGCCCTTCCAATCACGACAGTCAGTTAATTGTTTCTGGGCAGAAACATCTTCGCCTTTCCGCCGCCGCGGTTCGGATTACAACGAGGAGCTGAGCGAGCACTATCGTGCACGCAGCTTTAAATTACTTCTTCAATCGCAACGAAGAAAACTCTTTCAATAAATAAACTAATGAACTTGACACAACCAAATTAACTATGATATAATCGGGTTATTATTATTGAATTGAAACTGGAACTAGGAAATCACAGTTTTGGCCAGTTTTCATCTAAACTTTCACAATATAGATCTTGGATCAGCCGTTATCACATGCATCAGAAATTTATTCTTATTAAAATTATTTTGTCACAGTTCAGTGAATGGAGATTACGTCTAAATATTCATTAACATTACCACAGAAATTAAGTTAAACTTTAGTAACGACACGAATTATTTATCTGCAGGATTGTTTCCTCTTCAGGAAAATAAATTTATAACAAATCTATGAAAAACTGTGCAGTGAGGCGACAGTTCTCAATAACATCAACTACTAAAACACGAATAACAACTAAAAGTCAATAATGTCTTGAGTTGAAAACTTTTCGTCCCCCCTAACTTTCAGGACTTCCTTAGTTGTTTATTTACTATGTAACGAAAAAGTTTCATCTTTCTGATGCAATGTCCAACTTTTGGCCATACTTTGTATATTATTTATAATAACAATTCAGAATATCTTAATTCGTTTATTTATAATATAAATAGTATAATTAAAATATTAAAAACCAAACTAAAGTTTTCACATATTTCTTGTAGATCTTTTGTTTCTTTCCGGGTTATAAACATCTCAAAACGGAATGTTTTATTTAAAATTTGAGTATTATGTATATAGGTCTATTTAACTTATGTATCTGTCACCAGGTTTACGCCAAATGTTAGATTACCAAGAATATATATATGAAAAGTTACGATGAACAATGCAGGCCAGCTTGCGAGTTACAATTGTTGAGGAACTGACGCAACCCGGGCCAACAATGTGGTCTGGCGAGTCGTCATGGGGTGATAGGAGAAGCAGGTTGTGTCGGCGGAAAGACGAGAGAATGACCACGCCCTGCAGATATAATTTTTTCTCATGCTCTGATTGGAATTAAAACTATTAAAATCAATTTTTGGTATTTTTATGAAAAATACCTGGCGCCCTAAAGGAATTAAGAAATCCTCGAATACAGAGGAATGACGGATACGCTACAATTTATATATATAGTCAATAATTTCTTGAGTTGAAAACTTTTCTTCCCCCTTAACTTTCAGGACTTCCTTAGTTATTTATTTACTATGTAACGAAAAAGTTTCATCTTTCTGATGCAATGTCCAACTTTTGGCCATACTTTGTGTATTATATATAAATACAGAACATAATATCTAAGTAACCCTGGTATGATTCAGAAAGTGAAACATTTTTTAACACACAATACGAAGTTCAAACTTAAAAATGTTACTCCAAAGTAATTAAGAATGACATATTTGAAATATACCTGATAGATGTAACGATCGTGTGAAGTAGACGAATAATAAAATAGTATGAATTCTGAAAAATATTACGGATTTTGAATGCGTTCAAAGGATAAATAAGGAAACGTAAGCTGCATAATGAGTTAAGCATATTTATGTTAAATATTTTGCCGATATTGGCGCGATAATAAACAGGATGTTATGAACAATTTTATATTATGTTCCGAAATAAACCTATCTTCTTTAACTCGTTTCGCGGGAATCATGCGTCTCTGAAAAAACTTCGTCCCTTGAATTGTGGTAAAAGAGGGAAAAAGATTCACTTATGTAAGCTTGATCGCGACAGCTCACAATTTAGAGTTTCAGTTACAAAAAGTTGCTGACAAATTTTTCCCTCTCCAATCTTTTCCCATCAAGCACATTCCTCTCTCACTCTTTCTTCTTCCTTCTTTGTTCTCTCTTTTTTTTTCCAGATAACGACTCGGCAAGCTGATACCCCTGATTGCCGCCTGCCTCACTATCGATATCTGTGCGCGCTGCCGGTTGCCTGGTCGATAGTCGCCGACGCATCATAATCGCGGCTCAGCGTCGGTCGGCTATCTGCGCGTCAAGATTACGTGACACACCCGAGGCATTCATCAAAGGTCTGCTTCGAATATTGTCTTGCGCCATTTAATGTGATGCATAACCCCTCTTTTTTGTACTAAAACAAACGAACTGAAGAATGTATCAAACATAATGAATTCCACTGACTTATAAATTCACATCGCGTTTTTGAAACTTTACAAAACTATTTATTCTGTTTTTATTCTTAATAACAGCTTATTATGTCCAATATTTTTTTTCAGGGGCTTCAAACTGCTGCCAACGTTTGCTATTTATCTACACAGTATTACACGTATATGTTTCATGAAATCAAAAATTAATTAAATTCAACAGAGGTATTGAGCCACAATAAATAAACAAATCATGCAAGATCCAAGTGAAAGTACTAAATTTCTTCAAAGTCATCAATTTATTTGAAATATTATGAACACTCAATATTTTTCCTCTTCCATTCGAATTAATTTGTATGCAAATATTCATAAACTTCAATAACGAAAGAGGTCGCTAATTAGCTCTATAAAGACGCAACTAAAACTAATAAAAATAAAATATACTAAATTCAACGGAGCTATTTTTCTTTATTAAAATTTTGGAGTTTTAATGACAATAAGACACTCAAAATTATCGAATAAAAGCTGTGAAACTGTTAGGAAATATAAATTAAGATATTTTTTGTAGTTATGTGTAGGTTTACAGTTGTCTTAATCCCAGACTCCATGACCGTAGCTAAAAACCTGTTTCGATTTTTAAAGAGCAGGTCCCACAAATGCAGTAACATGCAGACAGACATTTAAATTCGTTATACGGATAAAAAATTTTCGATAATTAATTTTAGAATCAGGAATTTAATAAGGTAAATAATAAAATGTATGGTAATGTAATGAAATATTCGCGGATTATTATTAACCATTGTAGGCCAGTACAATTTATCCTGTTCATAATTTAATTTAATTTATTCATTCAAAGTTGTCTTTTCATTATCAAGCAATTACGTAATTAAAACACATCATCTGCATTTATGTTCAATGGTATAACAACAGTTAAGATTGGAAATTTTATCTGAATTAAGGTTATATTTCGTCCTTTCGCAACCTTGTTTGGGAAACTAATAAAATTTCGATTTTGTGTCGTCATATTTTGTAGTACTTGGACCACACAATAGCCAGACCAGAGTTTACTGCTTCAGAAGCGCGAGATAAAAGGATTGCAATTATGAAACTGGGCTAAATAGTCTCTAAAAGCTGTCGTTACACTCACAAATTTAACGCTCGAAATTAATTAAGCTTTCATAAAGCATTTAATTTCTTTTCGTAGGGGAATACACGCTTAGAATGTTATAACTTTTTCGTTGTTGTTTCTCTCTCAGTATTAATGCAGTTTGTTAGTTCAATTTCTTTGTGCGGGATCGGAAACGTGGGATTTTATAACTGCAGTCTCAGAGTTAAGCTATGAATATCATAAATGAATTACAAAGTTAGTTGGAAAGGGTAGAGAGAGAACAGAATGGTTGGGGGGTAAAAATCCACTGGATATATGTGGCCCCAACCTCAAGTAAAGTGCATTAACCCCTCGCGCTCTTTGTGCGCAGACCTCTTTATGACGCAATATTTACCCCGAAAATTAAACGCGGAGTGGCTTGGTGTCCGGAGCTAGCTGACTCAATTATCCGCAATATCTGGTGCGCTCCAGCAACACTGCTGAATTACTGTCGGGGTGGCATGCGCGGAATTGTACGAGTATTAGTCCGGCTAAGGGGTGGTAGTTTCGTGGGTGGTATGGAAGCGAGAGGAAGCATAAGGGAGAAGTGTTTGGTTGGAGAGAATTAGAGGCAACTGTCCGTGGACACAGCCAGAAACTTGTTTTCCGACCCTGGGGAGAGATCGAAGAGTGGGGATGCAAAAAGTGATAAAGAAGGAGGAGACCCTGGGTGTAGCTGGAGTAGTTATTCTGCAAGTCTCTTATATTGTTGTTTCACCGTCACATTGCTAACTTTTGTTCCGTCGTGTTATTCAAGAGAGATGTAGAAGAGCGTGGAGGCCTGGAAAAAATGAGGCACACAGCAGAATGTGCATTATAAGTAGTACAATAGAAAGGGACTGAGGTGAGAAAGAAGGCAAGGGTTGGCAGAAGTGGACAAAAAAAGTTTAGACCTTAATTAGCGCTGCTGCCTTTTAAAGTCTGAAACAATAGTCACTTGGCTGTAGTAATTCATAAAAGGGTTATTATTATTCAGTGAGACTGATAAAGTTCGCTTAAGTCGTGATTCCTGCAACATTTTTCTTATTTATTTTGAGTTAAAATTAACGGTGGTTACAACACTGCAATAAATAAACGATTTTTGCTATTGTTTGAAGTTTCATATTCGAGAAATTAAATTAAAATTTTTATAAACTGTAACATTTATTGTATTTGCCTCCATTCAAAATACTTGTCGGTATTGTTTAATTCAAAACATAACTATTTATATTGAAACGAAATATAGTCACTTAAAATTTATAATATGTTAGAAATATTTTCTTTGCTTAACTTCAGAGTGAATGTGGCTACTTTTTGCGGTACCTGAAGAAATTCCACAGCGTCGCAGGAGTAAAATATGGAATTAATTTTGTCTGTGGATTGGTCGACAATTTAATTCTATTAAATAACAAAGTTTTACCCACAGAAAGAAATAATACAAATATGGATGAAGCTAATACATCATTACCAATTTGTAATATTAAATTATATATTTATTAACGTATGTAACTAAATAAAATATACGAAAGACTTGAGTCCATTTAATATGTTTTCTTTTTTTAATCTTTAATGGCATGAAATTAAATTATACTTTGAACATTGTTTACTAAATTTTATTAGTATCCAGTAAAATTACTTACCTGTATTATTTATAATTTTTATAAATGAATTCAAAAAAACATAACCATTAATATTTTAACGAAGTATGCTCTATTAAAATTTTTAATTGGTTGGAAAATTTGTTTTTTTTTAGAATAAATCTGGTTACCAAAACTGTGTTGGAGTTAAACAAGAAACTGATGTTCTCTTTGAATTGAACGTCAATTTCATTTCTTTAATAACATACTGTTTTTCCTCAAAAGGAAATAAAACTTATATTATACTAAATTTAAAAGTGTTTAAAAATAATCAAATTCAAGAACTTATGCATAACTTGCAAGCCTTTAGAAAAGAATATCTTACCCATATTCTGGAATACAAAACTAATGTATGTTGAAGTAACCCTTTAATAATAATAATAGTAAACCATAAAATTACTGTAGAAAAATCTTTGACGATCATGGATTATCTGTGATTTTTAGTTTCAGAATCTCCACAAATAAAATAGTGTAAAAAATATTTATTATAACTAATCTGGCTATAGTTCTTGAATAGTGATGTCGCGGCAATAGTTTACCAATGTTAAAAGATAATGTAAGGTTAACACTTATTCTTATTTCCGTAAGATGCAAAATATTTAGGATATTTTTAAAAGATAACATTCAGCGGTATAATGGCTAAAAATCATTTGAGTGATAATTACATAAGGTTACGATGTATATTAACATTTTAATAGCATTGTATTGTACATATCGTATTTAAAATAATTTTAGACCACAGGAAAGTGAGGCAACTTTGGCACTTATGTGTAAGTGTAACAAAAGTGTGGGGTGACTAAGGTTGTCACCAGGGGGTTTGAGTAGAAGGTGACAAGGTGAGGACAGGGTGAAGGGGAGAAAGGCTCCGAGTGGAACAGAATTTAGCTGAGAGTCTAATGTGCCTCCAGTTCCAGCATGTTGATGCTTCCATAAATATTGGATGAGACAGAAATATGGCGTCATAAATATTGGAGCAGAGTTGTGCGTTCCATGGCTGCAGCAAAGCGTGTTTGTCGAGTGAACAGACTGTCGCTCTGCTTTGGCTCCGTGTGTGTGTGTGCCTTTCCTAAACCATTTCCCTCTCCCTATATACCATCATTCCCTCTCTCCTTTCTCCCTCTTTCTCTCTCTATCTATTTCTCATCGTCGTCTCAGTCAAGACGCCCAGAGAGAGTTGTCTCTGATTATGGAAGCACCCGAGGGAATATTTTTCATAAGAGTAAGAATCAATATGTATTGGCAAAAAAAAATGGGAGAGATGAAATCCTGAAACGAATTTCCAGACGCGTCAGTCAACTTGGAATTAAATCACGACGGAAAAGTATTTTCTATGCTCCAATTCTTCACGCACGCTGGAGTTAGGTGACAGCCTGCGAACTGGTGTGATTATTGGCTTCAACGTATTTACATTAAAATTATTAAGTATTCACAATAATAATGTTTGAGTTTTATTTAAAACAACCATTTATTGTTAATTACAGAAAAAATTACTCAAAATTAATTTATATACCAAAATATATGACATGCACGCTGAATGTCACAATACAGATAATAAATGTTATTAATTTAAGACTTTAATCGACTGTAATAATTTTTATACCTCGTAGTTATATTATTAGTTTACTTATTGTATCCTTACGCTCGGCTAGGGGTCGAAGACCTTGGGCATATAGCAAGAGTTGTCCTCTGATCCCATTGGATCAGTCGGTCCAACTGCCTTCTGAAACTGGTGAAGACATGGAGAAGGGAATGCTGCGACCCCACAGCAAACTCGTCTCCCGTCATTCGGAAGGACGTGAGAATAGTACCCAGTGCCCGACCTACCTGTTGCAGGTTTTCTAGGGTTTTCCCTGCATCTCTTTAGGTAAAACACCGGGTAGGATCCTTAAACCATAACCCGGGGGCCCTAGTTAACCCTTGGCTACCTTGTTCTACCTTCCGCATCCCCCCTTTTCAATTCCCTTACTATGTTATTAAAGGGGAGTTGCCTGTTTCAGGATCACCCTTATATAGCCTGTTAACCCCTCCCCCCCAAAATAAGATGCGATTATAAAGAAAACGTCGATGACATAATACGGCATGTATGTTACATTAAATTTCTAATCTTTTTCTCAAGGTTAATACGTGGTTTAACTTGTCACTAAATAAATTACTATACTAATAAATAAATAAATTTTACAAAATTTAGTATTCAACTTTAAACTGTCCAAAACAGTTGACAAAATTAGGGAATCAAATGTTTTTACTCGTGATGAAGTGTTATTTACCCAGTAATCATTATTATATGCTTGACTATAAATTTCCATGAATATATCATTTTTATCAATCGCAATTAAAAATCAGAAAACCTCGCTTTTATAGCCTCCACCAGATTTCTAGTGACGACAAATGTCAAAATCTTTTCTTCCTGTACAATCCAAACATGTTTTAATTTCTTTCTCTTTGTATTCATACTAAAAGACAACCTAAAACGTATGTATGATATGAACACAATTGACTTAGTAACACGAGAAAAAATTATGCCTTTGATATGTTTAATAATCACCTGCAGGATTTAACTAAATGCTTTAGTTGAATTAAAAATAATACTCTTTTTTGACTTACAAGAAGTATTCAAACAATTTAGTATTAACTTAAGTTGCTTCAATACTTTTTATATTTTTAACCACTGTTATCATACTGAAAATAATATTTTTGTGTCTCAGACCATCCTATATTAAAACAACATTGGGCGTGGTAATTTTATCTCATCTACCACACAAAGTTTAATAAAATAGAAGAATAGGAAACCGAGCGAAACTCAAACACGTAGTTTACACTGAAATGAATAATCACGGAGGAGAAATCTGTAATGAACAGTGGGTCAACTCAGGTAGCTTAGATGGTAGAGTACGCTTACACAGTGGCGGACGTTCACGTGTTCAATACACGGCCCGGTCAACATTTTTCCCTCCTGATTCTTCATTTCAGAGAAAGAACATTTTCCGCCCTACCCCTAGAAAATAAAAGTATTCCTTTCCTTTCTAACTCAACCATTTCAGGTTCTGGATCCCTTGCTTCTTCAGACATTCCACGCTCCGATTCGTAGGACATCACTATTTTTATTTCTGATTGGGTTACAGTCGAAAAATTAATTTTCAGCGCCATACCATATTTTTTAGTCATTTCTAGGAAAAGTAACCCCTGTATGTTTGAGTTTTATGTACGAGTATATTAAATAAAAGTATACCATGATTCTTGTTTTAAATAGTTAATATTGTGATCAGAAACAACTAAACTAGTCTATCACAGCTATACAGGAATTTAATAATGTGAAACAAAATTTCTTAAAAGTACATAAATTTATATTTGTATTTAATTTAATATTGGAAGCCTTTAATTACCTGTATATCATGTGTTTATAACAATTAACACCAAACTAGGTTGGAGGAAAGAAAATATGCGAGAATTGGCGCTCAACGTTGAGAATGTCGGTGAGGACGTTTAGAATTTAGGACGTGGTAGAATTATTCTCTAGCGTTAGTCCGTGCTTCTGAATGGAAGGAAAACACAATTTGTGAGACGCGTGGCAATTAATAGTTAGACAGTGAGGAGGATCGTGATACGAGTCGACGCACGAGATGGAATTGCATAAGTTGAGGAGAACTTTCAACTATCGTAGTCCTCGGAAGCACTTTAAAATGTCATCCGATTCAATAAAATAAAGTAACACGTCCGCAAGCACGACAAATTATAATCTTTTAAAAGTGTAAAAACTTAAGAAAAATAAATAATTTAATAAATTGCTATAAAAGTTTCACTGTTTTAAAGAGAGTGAATACAAGTACACAAACAATTTAGATTACTGTTTCCTACAATAGAAATATATGTTGTCTCAACAATATTTAAAGCTATTAATTCTTCAAATATTATTAATTTTTAAATAAACTATAAGTATTGAACATGATGCAAATCTACGAATGTTTAAAATAGGTAATGAACGTAAATTGTTTGTAACTCAATAAATAATGTTGTTTTTACCAAACGGGTGACAGAAAGTCTACACAAATACGTTTCGATGACAGTAACTGCCATCGTTATTATATGAGATGATAGCGATGGCAGTTACCATCATATGACTTTTAACTAATCCATAATCAATCATAAAGCAAAAAATACTGAAAATACGCTAGTAATTAAATTCTGATAAGATGAGAAAAGATGTAACAAATTAATTGTAAACTATATAATTAAATAACTATAAGACAAGTAAGAATTTTAGATATATAATTATTCATTCCATTGCATAGCAGGATCTAAATGAAAATTAGCCAATAAATAATTGTATGTATAGGTAGCAAAGTACAACACATACACAATTCGCAACTGTTGAACAATAAGACTTGTACAATAAAGACGACACACACACCATTATGAACAATACGCAAAAAGGTTTAAGAACTCAAAATAATAAAGAGGCTACTGAATAGTCGATTAAGAAATGAAAAAATAATTAAAATAGAAAAATAAGGCGTAAACCAGAAATAAATTTCGGTTACATAATAATTTCAATCATAAAAGTAATGATTATATGAGAACGGAAGGATTGTCTTTAAAGAGAAATTTTAGCTATGAATTAACTCTATTTAATTTTGATATATCATAAACTATACACTACCTCAAATTTACTAGTTTTACTTGCGTTAATTTTTATTAAATTTAACAATATGAAAGTAAATATAAAAACACAAAAATAAGTACACAACAGAGAAAATAATGCAAATATGCAAAAGAAAATAATTATAATAGACAAATTCATCAACAAAATGATAAAAACGTAAACGAGAAAGAAGTTTAAGTTATATTTAAAACTTTAAAAATATTCTTATTGATGACAGAGAAGCCTTAATTAGTTTAATTTTAATAATTATAAACATAAGGACTTCAATCAGACACGTAAATATATTTTATAAAATTCAAATAACAACCTCGAATACATTAATTCGCTCATACAAATTACTATTAAATTTAGACTGACGAATAGATAAATGTAATTACAGATTATAAAGATCAACTGAAAATCAACAAAAAATTTCTTTTCAATTTGAAGATTATTGGAAACGTTGTCAAGTTTGGTGTTTGATCGCGTATTCCAGTCGTTTTTTAAAGAAATAATTAAGTAATACTATGGTAAAAGTTTTACCTGAAATTTTTAATTCTAACTTAACATGATAAATAACGTTTCGAGATTAAGGTCTGCCGAAAAAACTTTTATTTTAAATTTACATTTTATTTACCGAATTATAATAACAATATATTAATATAAAATAAGAAATAATAGTCAAGAAGCACGTGGACACTGAAATTGACACAAACTGAAAATCTCAGCGTTCCTAGTTTTAACCTTAATTAGCGGAACATAATAATGGTTTACAATATGATAGTTTATAATTTTTATTTTTCTGTATACTGTCTGTTACAGAACGAAATCCAAAATAGTATTAACTCAGACTTGATGAAATTCGAATATTTATATAAACAACTAATTTGTTTATTTATATGCTGCCTGATTTTCATTGAGTTAAAAACATAAGATAGTTAATGTCATATATCGCAATAAAGTTTCTTAATTGAAACATATCCAAGGCTAAGAAAAACAATTTCTAAAAGCGAATAATGGTGATGTAAAGAATTGTTGGAAAACTTTCATCTGTGAGATTGCGCCTTGTGAAGCCGGGTTAACGAAAGCGAAACCCTCAATCGCCCTCATTCATGGAAACCGGATATAGATCGCTGAACCTCCTTCAACCTCAGCTTCCCTCACCCTCTTCGAAAGCCACAAAGCCCGCGGGTGATCGAACCCGATAACATGCACAAAAACCACAGTATCCTATCGGTTAAAGCGATCCAACGAAGTTGCAACTCTGTAGTAGTACACAGATGCCGTCACTACACAATACACGTAGAGAAGAAAATAACTTACATCGATTTTTCATGAAAATCTACGGACTAGATAATCATAACAAATTTTCCCGACTTATGCATTCACTATTTAAATTTAAGATGTGGAACGTACTGCAAATAAGGGATTCACATATGTAACTACGCATTCTGCCTTTATTTAAACACTTTTAAACTCAAGTTTGATTAAATTAAAGTTGAATTACATTAAAAGAGAATGTTAGACAACACGTGAAAATGGTAACATAACGTTTTGGCTTTTTTAACATGATTTTTTTAAATAATAAAAATACGTTCACATACAATAAAAGGCTCACATTTGAAAACTTGTGCCAAAAAGTACTGCCTGTAAAATAACTCCATTGATCTCTTATATCGTGACCTTAATCTTGAAATATAATTTCGTAACATAATTTACAGACATAACTTTTGACCCAAATATAATTTTATTTTATTTCTTGTTCTTATCTCTAAATAATATCGTTGATAAGGGTAAGGCAGAAAAGTTTTCAACAGACTGCAGGAAGTATATTAATGCACAGACATTTAAAATTAATTTTACGAATTTTTCAAACGCAATAAAGTAAGTAAATTGTATTTTAAGATCAATAACTGACAGTTTATTTCATTAACGATTCGTCCTGAAAGCAACGTTTCGATAGCTAACTGTACCAACTTCAGATTGTGACTTGTAACTTTAGCCGGTCTCTTCGTCTCATTACCAAGAAACCTTATTTGATTTCCTCTGTTACACAACGACATAAGTAATTGATGTCTGAACATTTATTTAAAACCTGAAGAAAACGAAAATTTTTAAATATACCGACTGGTTTTCATGCATAAATTATATTTTATTTTGTATTTTTAAAATGATTTGTTAAATAAAATTATTAACTTAAATACAGAATAATGGTTTAAATAACTCTACTCATTCTTATTTTAATTATGGTGGTGCAATTTAATTAAAAATCGAGAAAGTTATTTTTATCAAATTTCTGTAATCATATTTACGAAAGAAACATTTTAATATGTTTATGGTAACAGAAGTGAGGAGATTAGTAAAGGACAGATCTCAACAATTACGAATTAGAATCTGGTCATTTCAAGTGCAGCGTGAGTATTTAATTCTATTGAATTTATTAAATTAAACGTTCTTATAATTCACGCTTTGAATGGAATAATAGGAAACTCAGGGGCACAAGCAAGGCACGGAATTTACAAAGGGCGCAAACCAAATCTATTTTTAGTTGTTTACCTCGAGACAGCATTCTGGACAAAATAACAGAATCTGAGGGCAGTGATTTCACAGACAAAAATGGTTACATGATTGTGTTTGAGCAGGGGAAAATATCCGGACACTGGTGTCGATGGAAAATATCGGAATTACAGGAATATGACGGAGTGTGAACAGCGTAGAAGAAGCTGCAGTTCAGAGAGTTGTACTATCAATATCTAACGCTGCCGAAACTAAGAAAGCTCCAGAGTCCACCATCATTACCGAGAATTGTCTCCGCTCCAAGCAGGGAAAAACGATGTTTCGACATGCGAGAAGTGCCTCGTACGTTCACCTTCCGCTAAAAACAATTTTTTTTTCTCAATGGTTTGGTTACTCCACAAAATTATAAATATAATTTTCTTTAAAATTTATGCTGTGGTCTGTTAGAAAGTAGATATTTTAAAGCGTGTGTGAGAAGGAAACGCCGGAGCGTTTAAAATAGGTAATATTTGTACATATAATTCTTTTAGACAATAAATAATTATTAAATTTATTTTCTTCCACGTTTGACAGTATAAAATATAATTTAGGAGATAGAAGTCGCTCAAGGAATACGGTTTATTAGTTCATAGCATAAGCTCTCCTTTTCGTAGCTCTTATTGATAAGGGCTTTCCTTAATTAAGCACTGCTTAGTAAGAGTGTAAAACAGAGAGTTTATTTGAAAAGTGTTTTCCTTAAATACTTGACAGGAATATACCAAGGGTTAGGTAATTTAGGGGGAATTCTCCCTGTGAGGCGGGAAAGTTAAAGCTGGCTAACTAGTTTCAAATTTGGTGCACCGATTTCTCAAATCAAACAATATCAATTTTCATTACACTTAATAATTATTTAAACACGTAAAACTACTTATTACATTGTAAAAAATATATACTAGCTCTTGTCGTAGCTACTTGTAATTTCACCTATGAGGACTTCCCTCGTAAACAGATCATGGCCATCATGATGTTCCCAATGCATCACACAACATCTGCGCCAAAATCGGACAATTTTCCCATTTGTTTCCCATCCCCTGACATACCCTTTTCCATCCCATCCCCTTTATCCGTATTCACGTCACTTCCGCTTCGTTACATTTCAGCCGCGTATTTTGTTATGTATTTTTTTGGCTTTATTTTAGATTTGCAGTACTAGTAATGAACATTTCAAAATGATATTTGCGACTAATGTGTGTGACCAGTGTGATGAAATTACATCCCATGGATTGGCATATATTGGTCTCATCAGATAATTTCAAATCTGTTTTCAGATAGAACGATAACGATGCAGTTAATTCATTACGCTGCAGCGTGACGGAAAATGCAGCAATTGTTTAATATTGTGAGGCATAAAGCTCATGTCGTTACGTACCTATGAGATACAGCGGGTTGGACTGGAAATAGATAAAGCCAACTGAACAGGGAATTGAAAACACAAAAATACAGCTGGAAAAGTAGTTGAAAAGTACTATTTAACAATAAATTGTTTAGGAAGATGTAACTTATTTTTACGAGTTTTATGAACTTCTAATCGTTATGGAACTTCGTGAATAATCACTTATAAAAGAAAAAATTATTTAAATCGTCACTGTTTCAGTTCCCACCACTTATATCACACAGAGAATTATATTTTTACTAATGGTATTCCTTTTACTTAAATGAAACATAACGAAACTAGATTCTATTTTTATATTTTACTAATTTCATTTTTATATTAAGCAGGAATTTAATGATTACGTTTTACGTTTATTTCTCTACTTTGGTTGGTAATGTTTTTCCAAAGGTAACGTGGCACTTTGGCTCTTAATGGTTTCAAATATTACACTTCTATAAAGGCTATACGTGTCATGTGAGTGAGCAAGGAAACGAAATTTCCACTATTGGCACTAGGGCGTGCCCATGCAATTTTTCCAGGGAGTTAACAAGGCTTTAAGATTAATCGATGCACCTATTTTGGATTTCTATTGACCTGGATGATCGAGTAAGCGAAAGCTTATCTATAAGGTTTAAAGAAATAGGTAGAAAGCAATAATTAGAACAATTATGAAGGGAATAAAACAGGTCTGAAATGTGTCACTAGTTCAGTTTAATCTGCATTCTGAAGAGGTAATAAAAGAAGTCATGAAGAAGTTCAAGGAGAAAAAATTCAGGCACTAGTTTTTTCTGACGCCATTATTATTTTATAGATTTATTGGATGATTTGTAACACTTGTTAACTGGTTTTAAGACAAGTTTGTTAACCAACTACAATATTACAATAAATATAATCAGTACTAATATAATGGAATGTATTTAACGGAAGAGTGCTAATGCAAAGGAAATCGAATTAGGAAAAATCACTTCAACGGTAGTAGATTAATGGTTTGTTATTTAAGAAGTGTAACAGCCTTTGATAACAGAAGAAAAGTTTGGATACTACAAAAATGAAAATATACGCAAATAAATATTTGGAGTATAGGAAACCATTTCTAAATAAGTCTGTGTGGAACCTGACCTATCATTGGAACGAAACTTGGTCAATGTTCAGTACACAACTGAAGAGAATAGAAGTTTTCAATGTAAGCTGCTACAGAAGAATTGACAGACAAAATGACCGCATTTTTCATGTATACATTTACTTCGTTGATTTATTAAATAAGATAATTATAATTTTTGAAACCTGAGTTTTATGTCATTAAAAATTATTTAAAAATTGAAAATTATCTCAAATTTTTAACTCATTACATTAATGCTTCAAATATGATTTTAATTTAAAAAAATAGATCTATGTGAAAATGAACGAAATAAAAATTAGTATATTGGAACTAATGAAGACTTAAGATGAAATACATCGAAGTAAAGTAGGTATGAGTATAATTTCTTAGAAACAGTTATAATATTCAACAAATATTCATAATATAAACAAAGCAATCGAAGCAGTCTGACTTATTATAATAAATAAAACCTACAAGAATTACCGAAAGGTCAGAAATTAAATCGTTTATTTGAAATAATTTAGTCTCCCTTTTTTCGGTGCCTCATAAGTTATTTACTTAAAACATAGCAAAAAATTCATATTGTTTCTACAACGTCAGGGGCCAAAAATGCAGCTCAAAATACGCAGGACGAAACGTTTTAAAATAAATTAATTTAATTTTAACTGTTGGCCATTCTTTGTGGTTTATTTACAATATTCTTATTAATATGGAATCCCTCTCCTTTCCTCTTTACTCAGATTTTAAAGAGTTGATAAAACCATTTAAAGGCCTCAGATAGCACTACGTCACTTAAAATTCTATAGATAAACTTCCATATGCAATTTACAGACGAACGTCTTGAAGGAAAACACGCTCAGGGAGGAAATCTTGTGGAGTTAATATAGCGATAGTGATCTGACGATATTTTCGGGGAGGCGATATCTATTTTCCTCCAGTGACAGATGACCCCCTTCCTGGTCAGTTGGCACACTGTCACCGTTGAAGGATAACCCGCGGTGTGAGAAGTCACATCTGGAGTCCCAGGGAAAGGGGAGAAAGATGCTGGATATGAGAGGGCCAGTACCAGGCAGCCACCCACACCCCTTTCCCTCCCTTCTCCAATTTCAACCCACAACCCTTGAAATTGACGTCTTCGACAGTTACGTTTTCTGGGCTACGATTTATAGCCTGCAGGAGCAAGGGTGCGTCTTTTCCGGTGACAAGAAGCTATTGCCTCAATAGGTGTCCCATATAGTAAGGAGAGGGGAAGAACCAATTCTGGGAAAAAAGCAGGCTATACAAAAAATGGACCATTTCCAAACAAGATATCAGCTGGGAAAAGTGGAAGACGTTTTCTCACATTTTTCTTGGAATATCCGTGAAGCCACTTATCTTCTTTAAATGGGTTTGAAAACTCATTCCATTGAAATCAAGGCTACGCTAATAAAACCGATATAATAAAATAAAGATAATCACTAAATTACAGACTGAAAATTTATTTTATGGTCATTAAAATACGTTCATAATTAAATAAATAATATAGTTTTAATATCTTTCAATGTTTTTTTGAAACAAATATATTTATTTCTAATTTACGTAATTTCTTTCGAAACACACTATTTGTTTCTTATATTTGTCTGTTTCCTCATACTATCGGTTTCATTACAAAATTAACATTAGGTGTCATATGGAAATTAAAAATTTATATGGACACTGTTGTAGGATTTAGGGATTGATATTATAGTTATAGAATTTATCTGTGAATATGATGTAAATATTTTTTTGCGAAGAGAGGTGAAATTTATTTAATAAAGTATAAAATTAAACTCCAATAATATTGTAAATAAAATAAGAAGAACGGATAAAAAGTCGAAAACATAATAACGTAATTTGAAAACGTTTCGTCTCCAACTTTCTGAGCCCCTTCAAGTTCATTCTACAAACATAATTACATATTCATAGTTGAAATAAACGTGGTATGTTGTAGGTGTGTACAATTAAAATACTATAAAATTTCGTACGGCTGTTGCAACGTCTGGGGCATTTGGTCATTCTTTGCATTTTATTGAGACGTCCAAGTCTTTAAACATGAGTTTTTTACACAGCGTTAGTGTTTTAATGATATTTTATGAAGATCCATGAAACGTCTGTAGTATTCCAAAATGGTAAAATATTGAAAAACAATTTACAATACATATTAGAATAGATGAAACGGAAAATTTTAATGTGGCCTGAAGTCTCAAAATCTAGACTCGTGGCAGTGTTTTCTCTGTTTGCTGGAGTTCCTCATAATAATTTCAAAAAAATAATAAAACGTATTCCATTGTGTAAAAACTTAGCGATGTTATGTCAGACTTCATTGCTTAATTTTCAAATTCTATTAGATTTTCCTTACTGGAATTTGTTATTTCTTTCACGAGAAACGATCTGGGAAAATATTTATTACAGTTAAAGAAAACTGTTCCTTTTGGTACACAGGTCAAACAAAACGGACTTTGAATCCTAAAATTGAAAAATATAATTTTAATTTTCTCAACTGTCAACCAGTTAACACAGGTCTATTATTAAAATTTGTACTATAATATTAAATTTAATTTTCATGTCACCAAGGAACCTCATCATTTTAAAGACTATACTCTTAAATGTTGCGTATTAAATACCAACCCAAAACTTTTAACAAGTTACACTTTATTTTATTCTACGTTCCTTGGTTATTTTTTGTAATTAATATTTTGGTTTGATAGACCTTTTATTTAAATTTTATTTCGTCTGTAATATTCGCGTACAAACGTCTAAATTTATTTGTAGTTGTTTCTCATTAATGATTGTCAACATATTTATTGTTCAGATTTTTTTATTATCAGCTTCACCCTGTAAAAACTTTTCCAATCGTTTGATAAATTTGATAATGAAAAGGGATTTCACCCACTGAAATATTAAATAACTATATAAATACTTATTACATCAACTGTATATTTGTGTAACGCATTCCTCTTATTTGCTTGAACAACAATTATTTTGATATGTTGTTCCTTTTTTTAAATTGGGTAATAACATCAACCAGATTGATTTCCAAGTCACGATAATATATTCCCCTATTTGGTAAAACCCGATGTCATACAGTCAGTCATTCTGACGAAACTATACGAGAATGTATCTGCGGGGTTAATCGCTTTTAATTCACAACGTTGCCCTCGTTACATCCACTAATTAGTCTGCCGCAATATTATCAGACAGTTTTGCTGGACTCCAGCACAGTTATGTCACAGACACGCAATTATTTCACGTTATTTTTATTTTAGAAAAATCAACGAGATAACTATAAAGTAGAATAAAATATGTTGTTGTGGCATTTGTTTACTGCTACTGTTGCAGATTGTAAAAACTAGTTATAAAATACCTATTTAGAAAATTGTACGATTATAGAAAAATCAACAAAAAAATTCAAATATTTATTGCTGAAAGGTATAACTGAAAGTACGTATTGTTAATAGAGGTTAAAAAATCCGTGGGGAATGGAATTTAACTTTCGCAGAAAATTATCTAATACTATGGTTTTGTAGTTTGCCATTAGTTTTGTAATTTGATTACATTCTATATTGCATTAAACTGATGCGTATGACGCTGACTTGTTGTTCATTTGTTTTGAAAATTTCAAAAAATTTCAGATGTCGAGACTGTATTGTCAGCAGAGATTTTCGTCTTTCACGATTTGTCCATTGCTCTTTTTTCCAAAACGTAGCATAACTCAAATGTAAGTTGAATTCAGTAAAGATCTCAGCCAATTGTCTGACAATGAGGTTAAGAAGACAGTATTGTCCCCATTACAACGAAAAACTGTGGAAATTTATGGAAAATTTGTAATTATTTCCAAGAAGAGTCATGTTAATGAAAAAACAGTTCTCTATGTTGAAGTGACGTCAGTGGAAACAAATGTCCACAACTCTTTCCGAGAAACACATTTCATTTGCTTTATAAAATAGTATTAAACTTTGTATTGTTTGCTATGAGATATTTTTGTGGTTTATCTAGAGATATTTGGGGTTTAGCGGTTTTCGGGAAGTCTATATAATCCCAGTAAGTTTCCCAAAACTCCTCCTTGTTTCTATCTTCCTTCATTGATCTGATTGTCGAAAGAAGTCACAATGAAGAAACAGTGCAAATCAATATAACTGTGAAGTTAGTCTTGTGCCTTTACTTCGGAATAAAAGTCATGGACCGGGAACAAGTCCTATTCGTTTCCTTTCTGTGTTATTTTCCCCTAGGTTTTTCAGTTTTCCACTTACACGTGACTGATAGCAGTCCTTTCGTTGTATATTCAATCAGATTTTGCGATGGGATTCCTGGATTTCGGAACACTGCGGCTTACCTGTTAGCGCTTCCCCGCCGAGGATCACGTTCAAGGCCGTGGAATCGGTCGGCGTCGCGAGTCCCCGCGCCACGCCCATCAAAGACACCACCTCTAGCAGAAGCAACACCAATTGCACCACTGTGAGCACTGTGTCACTGCCGCCCCCGCCGCCCCGGCCGCCACCGAGGACCGCCGCGGAGCGCCGCCGCATGTCCGTGTGACCCGGCGACTACAGCCGCAGCAGCTCGCAACTACTCGCGAAGGGAGACCGTCGCATGGCCCCGCCAGAAACGCGCGACACACAGAACGACGACGTCGACGTCGACGAGCGGCGCGAACGAGGGAGGAACGCGTCGGTCTTGCGATTCGGGGACCTACTGACGCCTTGTGGACGCCGACGCCTGCCCGAAAATCGTGAGTGCGCAAGCGCGCGATGCGCACTGCCGGCCGACGCCCCCCCGACACCAACGTTCGCCGAGGCCTTCATTGTCGACGCCAATTACCAGCATTGTTGCGAGTTGGGTAGTCGCCTTCCTGGATTGCACCTAATGGCTGTCTTCGGAACCATCGTTCCCGTAGAAAGGTCACGGCATCTTAGTGCAACGTTTGTGCGGCGTTTGCAATTTTTTCCCCGGGATAATCGTGCAGTTCTTTAAGTGCTTCATCAAACACCGGAGGCTTTCTTTATTTTCACAGGGGACGTGAAACAATCCATCTTATCAGTATAGCAATAAAGTTCGTAAGTTTCTCATCCTCCAGATAGGTTCTTCAAGACCATGCTTAATAGTCAATATACGTACACCAGGATATTGGATATTGACTCTGGTGCCATGATTCTTCTCAGTCAGATCACTTTTTTTCTTTTCTTCCCTTTCATTATAACAGATATATGATTCATTATATTATAAGGATTTGCAGATACGAAAATAATACAAGCTTTTGCGGTGCTTTAAAAGAATGTTGAAAATCAGATTGGTGATAGGGTAACTAACCAGGAATTTCTAAGCAGAATAAGAGAAGAGAGAACGATGTGAAGGGCTTTGACCAAGAGAAGGGATAGATAAATAGGCCACATTTTCACAAAATTGCCATAAATGTATGTGAACAGAACTGAGAGGCCAATGATTGAATAGTCTAAGCAGATTAAGGAGTATGTGGTACTTACGAAGGAATGAAAAGGATCGCACAAAATACGTTAGCATTGAAGATTGCATCAGTCGAGTCTAAGGAGTCACGATAGTATATTTTGGTGAATTTTCGTTTCCAGTGACCATCCTTTTGATACCCGATAAACGTTGTGTACTCATTATGCTAGAAAAGTCATTCTGTTGACGATCCTCATACTATAATAAGCACATCTTGCTAAGTTAACTCTTAAACTGTCGCCCACGGTTAGCATGGAACTCGGTTAATTTATCCTCGTAGAAAATAGCAACCGCAAGTTCTAGGAAACAAAGTCTGTTGATTCCAATACGCAATGCTGCTAACGTAGTTGACAGATGGTATCTGAAGTAAATACACCACGTGACTGGTGATACCATATTACATTTTAGCTGAATTTACACTGCAACGAACCACTGATTCTTTATTATTGTTACGTAAATTAATTAAACATTTTAGACTAATTTAGTTTTAAGGAATGTTTTAAAATTCTCTTAATATATACAGTAAATGAAATTGTAAGCAGGGAAGTTGACAGTTCAGCTGACCGGCCAGGATGTTGCGAGTCTGTCACTGAGATTCAAAATGTTATACAGAATTAAAAAATTCCGCGATCCATACAGCTTTCACCAAACCGTAAAATAATTTGAGAAGACATTTCACCTCAGGTTTCCATATTCAAAAAGTAAAAACAGTTGTTCAGTTGATATACAAACATCAAGTGGACACGACATAGTTAAATGCAATTTAGATGTTATCAGTCATGTGTTCTCAGATCATCACAGTGATGCCAACAACCTAAAGACTCATCCTACAAAACTATCATTTTCTTCATCAATTTGACACTATCATTATTGAGTGTCTGTCGTATCAAAGAACAGCAGTTTAAAGACAACCAATTAGTCTAATAGGAACTGTTGAACTATTGGAAACAAAATTGTCGAGCAAAGATAAAGCCTACGTATTTCGTCTCCATGGAAACGCTCTGAGAAGGTTACCAGGTCGTGTCTCTGTCGTACTAATCGAGCTTTACACAGACTCACGTTGCAGATAATTGAACCAGAAAGCGTCTCCATAATGTCATATCCAATACTCTCTATTCTACAGGATTTAAACCTTAATTGGCCAATCTTCCGGGACATCTTTCTTTTCCATTACAGACAATATTTAGTCAATTTTATTTACGAAATAAAAACGTCGTGTGTCTTGAAGAATTATTGTTAGGCATTCAGTTTTAAGACTGGTTTAATGCAATCCTCAATGTTAACTTATCTTCCGCAAGCCTTTTCATTTCCGCATAAGTAGCACATCCCGCATCCTCCCTAATCTGCTTACCTTAGTTCGTCCTTTGACGCCCTCTTCTGTTCTTACCCACACATTTCCCTCTAATGCTAATTTTACAAGACCCACACGCCTTAAAATGTGGCCTATTAATCTATCCCTTCTCTTGATGAACTTCCTCCATACAGTTCGCTCTTCCCCTATTCTGTTTAGAACATCCTCGTTAGTGATTCTATCCACCCACTTAATTTTCAGCATTCTCCTATAGAAGCACTTTTGAATGCTTCTATTCTTTTTCTTTCCGCAATTTCACACCCATATAACGCCAGAGTTCATACGAACATTTTTATTGACTATTTTCTAATAGTGGCGGTTATATTACCCGTAAGTAAATTCCTCTTTATCGCGAAAGCCTTCCTTGTTTGTGCTATCCTACTCTATACGTCTAATATACTTTTACAGCCCTAGTTATTACGCTTCTTAAGTAGCAGATTTCCTTAACTCCATCAAAATATACTTTCCCAATCTAACACTGTTTCCCAAACTACACTCTATTACCTTTGTTTTCCTTCTTTTAATCCTCATAGTGATCTCCTTCTCCAAGGCCACGTTCATGCTATTCATTATGGTTTCGAAGTCTTCTTTTGACTCGCCTAATACTACAATATCATCGGCAAAACGTAGGGTTTTTATTTCTTCTCCTTGCAGAATGATTCCTCTTCCATATTCAGTTTTAACTTTCTTCTTGAAGAATTAGTAATAAATAATGCAGATAATGCACTAAAATATTTATTTCCAATATCTCTCTATTTGAGGAAATTAAGCGTTATTGATTACTCTTATTATACTTTAACCGTAAATTATTATTCTGATCTGCAAAAGAAGCCAGTCTTCAGGGTTATAATTCTTAAAAGTAAATAATTTAGTTTCTTCTGCCAACAGGCGTGTAAATCAAAATTTATTACTAGGGAATTATTAACAATTTCCTAATTAAAACAAAAAATGGGAAACCTTATGATAATACATTACTACACCTCTTCAAGAGATAAAAATTTCTATTTACCACCAACCAAACTTGCATGTTTTATTAAAATTTTAAGTGTACACTATATCGTTTAGGCCTCAAAAATAATGAATTTTGTATTCAATGTTCGCTATATAGTGACTACGTATTAAAAATGTAAGCAGAAAATTTAAATTTTGCTCATTCATTTTTTTGCAGGTTTACATAGTATTTATTACTTATTCAATCTATTTTTAAATTCTTTAGATCTCAACTAATATAAATGTACATTTAAGTCTGAAATTTAATAATTTTATCGTCAACATGATCAGTCTCAAACGGCATGAAACACGTTAATTTAAATTAGTAAAAATATAATAATTAAATTAGTATGACTTAATAATATAAACGTAAGAAAGCTATTAACATAATTACAGTTAAAACGATATTTTGGCCTAGGATGGAACGACAACAACACGAAATTCTTAATGATTTTAATTTATGAGCTAAAGTTGCTTTGAAAGTTCATGACGAATCTGTACTTTGACAACTGATTGTATTTTATTCATTAAAACTTTAAGAAAATAACCATCAAACACTAATAACGTAGGAATTTTTCATATTACTTAACATATGAAATACAACTCTTCGTCAAATATTTTGGTACTTCTTCAGGTTATCAAATTTCTTTTGAAGTTAAACTTTGTATGGATAAAATTGCACATAATGTAATCATTAGTGATCTAAAATGAGAAAATTTTGTTTCCTGGGTTGTGCCTAGCGACTAATAAAGTGTAAATATGATACAAGGTAGCCATTTTTTCTATTTTTAAATGTCTAATAAGTAATATATTTATATTTTTATCCTAATGAAAAGTTAAAATCCAATACATTTTACTACTTTAACTGAAGGAGTCCCAAAATTGTATTAATCCTGTCCCTGATTCAAAAAATAATTTAACTTTAAATATTCCAGAAAAAAATATATTTACAACGTAATAATGCGTCATAAAAAATCACACAAACAAAATATCTGCATTTTCTTTCAGGGTTCAAAATTGTAGTTTTACTTACAATTAAATAATTTTGTAAATTTATAAATGAATAAAGTTTGCATACTTTCTTAACACACATGCATATATTTAGCATGTTTATGAATCAACAGCATTTTGCCAATTTAAGAAACAATATTAATACGATGTTTCTGGTTATTCAATAAAAATTATTCTCTCTGCAAATCTTTCCTTAATCAATAGTGATCCCTATCTGTATAAGAAAAATAAACAATTCATTTTACAGTTTCAATTTTCTTAATAATTATTCAGATTTGGGAGTCAGCAAGGAAGTTTGATTGCCTGAAGGTTCGTTTTACACGTACCTTTATTCGTCGTCAACTGTAATTAGATTTCGTTGTCGGCGGGATGACTGTGGTCGTTGGAGAGACATACCATACTCACCTCTACCTCCGGCGTCCGTCTACTAATGCTGTGAGAGCGTTGCCTAGCAACGACGGCCGCAGTTAAATGTCCGCTAAATACGTATCAGGTGCACGCCGGAGAGCGGGAATCTTGCAAATTGGCCGCATGCCGCGTTTGAGTCTCACTACCCCTCCTATTATACAGCAATATCGGGGGTGAAACTCTGTTTAAGCAGAAATTGAAAAAATTGAAAACGTAAATGAAACTCCGTGCGTTCAGAAACGCCTGAATGTCTCACATTAATTTTCGGATTAAGAAATGAGAAAAAAAATCCTTGATAGCATACCTTCTTCTATATTATTCTTATACTCTATTATAGCAGTAATATAGATAAATATCTTTCGAAGCAGTTTTTACTAAAAATATAATTAATATAAATACTGCCCAAGGAGAAATTCAAACAGAGTTGAGAATAGGAAAATCACTTCTGGAAGAATAAAACATTGTGTTTTAACATCCAAAAGAAACACATTAATTTAAATCTAAAAAATACGTATTCTGATCGACTGCGGCGCATTATAAGCCAAAAATATAAATATAATTTATTTCTAAAATAAATAAATTAAAAGAAGTTCAATATATCGGAAAATAATTTAATACAAATTAATCAATACAAATACAACGTTGAATTCGACTTTGTTGAATTCTCCAAGAAACTATATACTAAAAAAATTAATAAAATAAAAATTCATCAGAGACTTTTATAACTTAAGTAACAACACAGATTTTGCAGGAAAGAAACAGGTTGCCATCACCAGAATAAGAACTGAACACTGCAAATTAACGCACACTTATCTACCGGATCACCGTCATTTGATCTGTGTATTACTGCTTAAATATAGACCATGTCATAAATCAATGCCCAAAATACCACCAACACAGACTAAAACACCTACAGGGCAAAAATTACAAATGCATCTTGAACTCCCATGATTATCAAAAAGACATTAAGTTTTGTAAGGACAGTAAGACTTTTGATTCAATTTAAATGTATTGTATTTTTGTGTTTTTAAATTTAAAAATCAAATCAACATAAATAATTAATTAGTGGTTAACGAATAGAAAAATATACATAACCAGAATCTTATGTTGTAAATTCATAATTTTAAATAATTGTCTAATAATATGTAAATAATTTTCGCTGTGGTCGCTAATGACCAGGCAGTCGCAGTGACCTTAATAAATAAATTTTTTAAAAATTTAATAATTAATATCATATACATAAATATTTCTTAATTTTCTTCAATAAAAATTGCTGTGTAGTATAAATACCTTGGAAGGTGATTTAAAAATATTTTACTATTTCTTTAATTCACAAATACTTATTTTGTCTTCATCTTCATTATTAGTAATCCTTTACCAAATTTTCATCCGCTTTAAATCAGAAAGTCGTGAATTCCTCTGACTGCCACATTTTAAATATTTTCCGTATATAATCGAATCAGATCCCTTTCCATTTCAGTGAGTTTGATTAATAATCAATCTTAAATATAGGGCTGATTACGTTTTTTACATCAGGTGATTTTCTTAATAACGAACCATTTTGACGATATCAGTATTTCCTTAAAACAGTATTTTTAAATTTATTATTAACAGTTGGTTGTTGAATACTAGCTAAACGGAGAAAGGAAATATAACACTGTAGTATAGAAATTTAAAAAGAATAATTTCCGTTGTTGGGTTTGACCGTAAATCATTATAATGCTTCTATTTATAAGGGGAAAACATAAATGCAGCTTTAGAAATAGAATGCAGGGCTTAATTGTGAAACTAAAATATTGAAAATACACCATTTATAAAATTAAATATTAAATAAAAACAATTTCTCTACTGATTTCAATACGCTAGTATTAAACGCCTCAAAATGGGATGATTTAAAAAATATCAAATTTGTAAAGTATATAAAGTCTCTTGGGATTATTTTACAGAAAAGCTAAATATCATTAATTATTCTTCTGAAATCAATACCTTGCTTTTAAGGCCGATAGAGTGATTTATTTTAGTTTTTGGAGTCCAAAATTTGAGTTAAGACTCACTTTATTACTTTCCTAAAACATTTCTACAAATTTATTTGTTGTTTTAAATAGTTCTTTGGAATTAAGGAAAAATTTAATCTAATTTGATCAAAATTTATTAAGTTTAAATGTGCCTCATTCTATTTCTTGACACAACAGTTTGGTGATATACCATGTTTTACACTACGAATATTAAGTAAGTGTCGGAAAGGCCGGTGGCATCGCGATCGCGGATCCTCTTTTCTTTATATAATCTTCAAAGAAATCTTTGACATAACCGTTTTATAAAAGCTTTCAAATTGTATAATTTAAAAGAATGTTACGATCTTGATCATTTTAAAATTCTGTCGCTTCTATTAGTAGACATGATTTTCTTAATAATCCCTCTAATATTTGAAATTATGTTTCCTGCAAAAGTTTTGAATGTGTTGCCTTGTAAAATAACACACCACATCGCTTTAAACTTACTGTAAATTTTTCTCTGCTTATTTGTATGCTTGTTTCATGTGTTTCCTGGAGTTACTACGGAAGTACATTTTCCTGGTCGGGCAGCTTCAAGTAGTAAAATCTCCATTGCGTGTGTGTGAGTTTCTGAGCGTGTAGTGTTTTAATGACTTAAGACTATATACTTTTTTTATTTATTTATTTGAAGATTATTAGTATTTTATTATGTACCTTATTTTGTTATTTGTAATGTATGACGTTTCCTATTTCCTCAATCGAGGACTAATGGAAACAACAATAAACTTAAATCTTTTTTTTTAAAAAAAAGCAGAGTAAGAAAGTGTCATTACTTATTTATATTTACTCGTGAATCACTTATAGTACCATATTTTAATATAAATTAATAACAAATTGGCACTTCCGAGGAATTTTACATTTTAATCTATAATTAGAAATGATTAAATCTGGTTCATGCAGTAATTAAAAGCTGGTTCCTATCAGTTTCGTTGCCATGTACGAATATTATTATTATTTGTTAATTGATATTCATTTCGACAACTATGCAGCACTAACTTTGATATAAAGCCACGTCTCATTTCAAACGTTTTTGATTCATTTAATCCACCTGATTTTACGGGTCCACACGCAAACAAAACCGCATTTGCGTGGCGCGTCGCTAATTAGTAGGAGGTTTATACCCGCTAAAAATCATCGAGTCTCGCTAGCGTTGTGACAGGTCAGCACCTAACAGGTGATCGCCATCTAACGAGGCAGCTAACGAGCCAATGAACCAACCAACCAACGAATCGTTACATTCCGCTAATGGGGAGCGTTCAGCTAACGTCGGCTTTCACCTTGTCGTCTCGTCACCTAAGCTTCAAAACACGGACAAGAATCTTTTCAGAGAGGATGTGTAAGGTCTTCTCTGTAAATAAGAACGAACGCTGGAATAAAAATGATTAACTTGTTGCCACACTATACAGAAAAATAAAAATAACAGAACCTTTTGCATTTATTAATTAAACAGGAAGCTCAGATAAGGAAGATTATTCAAGACAAAGCAATTAAATACTATCACAAATCTTTCAAAAACATATTTTCTGACATCAAGTGAAGTAAATAAATAAAATACGGCGAATTATGTCAGAAAACTAATTCAAATAACATTTTTATATAAATTAAGTACAATTTTTTATTCATGTCGCCGACTACATCAAATTACAATGTAATTAGTTAATCCATTTAAAAATGTAACTCTCTTATTTATTTTACATAATATTTCGATAACACTATTAGAATTCAAATTAAATATTTATTTCATACTTTTTGTCTTCTTACCTGAATATGTCCGTACAATTGGCTGAATTTATAATAACCAAATATTAATTATATTTGTTTTTGAGTTTTTTGTATGGTTAACAGTCTACATGAGGGTGATCATGAAACCGGCAACTACCCTTTAATAGCATAGGAATGGAATTTAAAATATATTTGGCAGTATTTTTATTTGATATAAACAATTAACGTCTGTGAATAACAAATACGTACGAAAAATTAACGACTATTTTAACAGAATCGTATATATAACTCTTAAATTTTTTTTACCATAATGTGGACATTTCGTCGGTCCACTGCGGTCCTTGACTACAAAATATTTCAATTAAAGATATAAACACAAAGATTATAGTAAAAAGATCAAATTAACTAAGACAATTTATTAAATTATCATAGTATTTATTTTGTTGCTGTCACGTTTTATACTCGCAATAAATTTGTTTCTTTTAATAAACATTTTTAAATTTATCTTTTCCTAAATTTCACTTCCTCACAATGCTGTTATCAAAATTAAAAGAACTATTCAGTTCGAAATAGTGTTTACTAAACTCCATATTGTCTTTTGCTCATAACCAGAACGGTAGATGCAATTTGTAAGTAATTTTATTTTTTTAAAAAAACACTACAATTGATGGTTGGAACGTTATTTTATCCTTATTTTCTTTGTGTTTAAGTCTGTTATATGGATCGCTAATCCTTCCTACGTAATTTTATTTATTCACAAGTTTTTTCATCAGTTTATAGAAGAATGAAATATAGTCATGGAAGAAATAAACAATTGGTATGGCTTAAAATTTTGGAATATCAGAGACACAAACTCATTTTTTGAGCTTTTTATCGATTTGGGATTGTTCTTGTTCAAGGGGTTTTAAATAAATATTTAATATAGCTATTGAGGTATAGGATTTAACATAGCATTGAATTTCTAAAAATTACCAGTTAATTATCGTAATTGGCCGTATCTGTTCGGGCAATTACGAGTGTCACGGCGGCACGCTATGTTTCGGATTGGAGGGGTGTAACTGGCCTGGTTCGGCCCCATAAATTAAAGCGAGAACTCGATGTAACACGAGTATCCGTGGCCCTAATTGATGCAGCCGGCACAAATTGCTATAATATCTCTGGACTTGAGTCGACGACTTCGAAGACGAGGAGGAGAAGCGAGGAGGCGGCAGCTATTGCGTCTTAATAAAATGAGGGCAATTCATTAGTGTCGCCGCTACAACTCTTTCGCCCTCACAGCACAGTCGGGAAGGAAGGGCGGGAAGGAAAGAGGGGATGTGTGCTCGGTGCTGCTAGTGGTAGGGAAAGAGCGGGCTTCTTCAATCAAGTCCTAGCGACGCCATATGCATCCGAGTTCAATATCGTCACCTCACACCATTACAAACTCGTTACCAGAGATGATAGTGCCGCAGTAGACGACCGAAATGAGAGAAAAATAGTGAAAATTTATTTCAGTTTTTCACACACAGCTACCACACCCGACGTGTCGGCAGTTTGCCTAGGAAAAGTAAGTCTTGATCAGAAAAAGCATACTGTACGAAAATGAGACAATTCTAATTAGATACATCAAAAAGAATTTATTTTATACTACGTAACATCAATATGAAACTCATAAACGAAAAGTCAAGTGTTAAGTAGAATATAACCATTTAACAGGTCTGAGAGAGTTTAAATACGACCTTGTTTTTGATATCAGATACTTTGACATTCCTTTAGGCACATAATTCATTTAAAGGCAAGAAATTATCAGTAGCAACATCGCTAATAGAACAGGAACTTGTTATGCCCTGTATTTTAAATATAAATGACTACAATTTCCGTAGGTAGTAGAAATTATTTAATAGACGCGAATTATTGCACACTGAACAGATGCAAATTAAGACAACCTAAGAAAAACATGTCCTATGTTCCGAGAAAAAATTCTTAGAAATGGAAAACAGAATTATTTGCAGCTAATTGGAAAGTAGTCGCCGTATGAAACATACTTGAACCATCTCAGCGATCTCAATACAGTGAAAATATATGTATAAATACAAAATACATTTGTAAGATAAGTAAAATTGAGTGTGTGCAAAATTATCGTTACTTAAATAATATGTTAATTAAAATTTTGCATTACTTCACCCTACACAGCAATATTAATATCTCGTTTGACAAGTTGCATTAGAGTATAATCTATTTTTTGTATGTTTTAGGGTAGAACCTTTTCTTACCCTGAAAAAGGAGAAGGAAGGAACTTAAATCTTAATATGATCGACAGAAACTTTCTTTGTCGTGATCAGTGAGAAACAGAATAAGTATCACGGCAATCGGAAGTATAGTACAAGTACGCCTTGGAGCAAACCTTACACTCTTTGCAGTGAATTAGAACAAATTATCTTTCAACAGAATACTTTTTTATTTATTAAAATAACCTTCTTACTACATATAATCATTAAGTATATAAAATAAATTAAAGAAACAAATTCGTGAAAAGTAATTTTTTTTTAAATTTCAAAGTTTAATTATATGTTGTTGCATATAGTTTAATAACAAGAATACTAATTCGGAAGAATCATACTTTTATCGAAAGTTATATTGCAATTATTTAAGTAATCGGATCATCATTGTAGGAGTTTTATGAAAATTTCAAATATATCTATTGGTTTTGTAATAATTTACGGTAACAATGATAGCCTTATTAGACGTAAATTTTTTAATATTTAAAATTATTTGATGAAATTAAAGGATTAAAATTTGAACAATATATACGATTATTTAGTTAAAAGACAAATTTCAAGGGATAAATTTTTTGATTAAAGAATATGGCAGCCATTATAGAAATTTTTTAAAACGAATTATCAATATACATGTAAATATTATTGGCGAATTTAGACAGAAAGATATTTAAAAAAATTGAATCAAATTATAGAATAATGAAGATCAAATTTTGAGGCTGGTTAGACCTCAAGAATATTTAGTTACATAATTATAGGATATTCTTTTCATACAGCTTTATAAAGCTAAAAGTTATTTTCCGGTCTATAATAACATTAATAATGATAAAATAGTTCTCATAATTCCTTAAAATTTATTATAGAACACAGTGTAGACCAGTAACTCTTTTCTAACGTACCAGTATCATTCTACCTGAGTTAGAACATGGAATGCAAGTTCCGGCAATGAGTCTTGGTGTACTGAAAGGTTGACACTCGGACGCACATATTTAGCAGATGCTGTTAACAACTACTGCCACCCTTGCACTAATTAACTCGCTGTGTGGGAGTGTGCTATATACAAACAAGTTCACAACACATCTAGAAACCCTGGAAGTGGCCCTCGAGTGATACTCAGGCATCTTATCGCACCTAATTTAGATAAAAGCGAGGCAATACTTTCCAAGAACATTTTTCCCTTAAACATCAGTGTTCAGTTTAAAAATAAAACTAATTGATTTAACTAAAAGGTATGTTAACTTACGTAGTTGAGAATAACTCGCTGCTGCTCCGAATAAAGCTCGTAAACCAAAATTTAGCAGATAATCGATTACTGGTAAATATTTGTAATGTCTATTATCAAGTCAAACAGTTAATGATTTGATACCTAACCAAACTATACGGACCAAATCAATTGTATAACAGACAAACATATCAAACTTAATTTTTAGAATAATACAAGTTAAAGAATCAGATACCTTCAATGGAACTTTGAAAATGTATCTCAGTGGACCGATAATTGGTCCCTAAGACCTTCTTGCGGTGTTGCCATTTAGAGCCCCGATAAGCGAATTGAGCCATTACCGATATCAATATTAAATGTAAATGATGTTAGTTAATTAGGTAAGACATTATGTTAATATTTCCTTTTTCCAGTTCGAGCAGACCTTTGCTAGCTTATTCAGTCCAATATTTGGCAACGCCGCAGTTTTCAACAACAACCTAATTTCATGCCGCGTCCATCGAAAAATAACAAAACGTAATATTTTACACAAATAAGTTGTGATTCTTAATAAAATGGTAAAAGTATATATAAATGTGAATTTAACATCACCTTTTGTAACGTAAAAGTTGTTGCTGGGTGAAAGAGAATACCGATAGAACGCTGTTCCTTTCCACCGTTTGACTTATGTTACGAAAAATTTAAATACATAATATAAACAACGATTACTTATTCGAGACTCGCACTCCACAAATCCGTAAAGAATTAAATTATCAGACAATTAATGGGGGAAAATGTGTTAAATAGAATATCAAAGAAGACTTACCATTAAAAGATTAATTGATCTCTTTAGCTCAATAAATAAATCAGTCATAAATACTAATTTCTGCGCTAAAAAGGCATTACTTCTCATTTTAATGATTTATAGTACCAGAAAGAAATTTTATGACCTCCCATAAACTCTAATTTTTTTATTTAATGAATAACAACGTTTCGACACATTTTCATGACGACTTCAGAGTTTGGCTGAATTACTTGTGATAGGTGTTCAATGTTAAATGCTGCCTTGGATTTCGTTTGCTATTGTGTTGACTTCATATGTGATTCTAATGATGTATTTTGAAAAAATAACTGAAGAAGACAAGAAAATATGCCTAAACGTATTTAATAATCAAACTTAAAAATTAAAGTCTTTAATACGTCATAATTTGTTTTATTATATGTAACATTTACGCTAAATTTAAAATGTTTATATATTATATATTTATCTATTATAGTTAATATTTTCAAGAAAATATTTTTAACTTCGATAACTAAAACTTATATTTTTATATTTTCGTCCTTATAAAATTAAAAATAGTTTATTCGACTATTCACGCTCAAATAATGTATTACGTTACGAAAATATTCAATATCATTAATTAATTATATCTTATCATCATTTATTATCATCATGAATACTACTATTGCACATCTGTCAGTCTCACTCAATAATTTGTAATGATTCTGTAGAAAATTCTAACCTTCTCCTGGAATTTTCATGAACATTTTGAAAAAATAAAACATTTTAGGAACTGTTCCTCGAAATATCTTAGACTCTAAACAGAAATTATAATTTTATCAAGGCGCTTATAATTTAAATTTAAGAGTTGAAAAAAGTAATTAATTATGGAGTTTAAATATTTCCCATTTCATACAAAAAAATTGACGACTTTGAACAAACCCTTAATTTATGTATGAAAGGAAGCAGTATGTCATAATTTTAATTCACTTGTCAATAATTATAAGAATAGTTAATTTTATATAGGAAAATATAATTTACATTATAATATTTTTAATTAGCTATCGATTCATGAGTTTTAACTAATTCATCTTTACTTCTAGAGATATAACAACTTACAGAAAAAAGTTTGAATAAATATACACTCGTAAAATATACAAAGGTTGCATTAAATTAATCTCTATCAACCTCTTTCTTTTCATTTTCACAATGAAGTATTATTGATATTCATGTTTTATACTTTACATGGACAGAGTCATTGTAATACATACAGACGTTGTGACGTGAAATATATATTTTTTGTGTCCTCTGTATCTGTGTGGGTCTGCAAAATCGTTTTTGAATGAGTTTGTACGCGCCTGTGAGTACCCTATTGTACTGTGCTTTCGACATTAATTGACGTCAACAAACGCTCTAATCCCGAACAACAATATTTTTATATAACAAAAGGTTCCGTGTATAAAGTGTGCTGGAATCCCGTGACTCGTGTAAAAACCATCATCTCATCATACTGTGAAGGGAGGGGGTGAAATTTATTTCTATTTGCTCAAGGTAAAACGATTTAACATCTGTCTTCCCGACATCGGGAATTTAATTACTGCTAAATTCACGACCGGTTAATTTTCTAATACTATTAGTATATATTACACAAATGGACTGAAAATTGAAACTGAATACCAGCAAACTAGAAATAGTAGCTTTCTGTAATAAATTTTTAACTAATTACATCGACATTAATCGTGGAATGATTCTCACAGAATGATATAAATAAATAAATTGTAATGAATAAATAAGATATTAGAAAATAAATTTATAATTTATGTACTATTTACATTTAATAACTTTCGTAACTATCATTTACGCTTAACTATTATTACGTTTTGAAAATGAGAAACAAAACAGATGACGTAGAGATTCTTTTGTTTATATTAATGCTCAGCCATCAATTTCGAAATACATTATGATAAAATTACTCTAATTTAACAAATGTTATGAGTTTCAGCTGCAACGAGAATTGTATTCAATGATTTGGCCAAGATTTAACGACACTTATAATTGAATAGATCGAGACGGGAGACGAGATCAAACATGGTTAAAATAAGGAAGACAGCCCTTAAAACGTATCCGCTAGATATTGGTGTGTGAGGGTTTATAGTTTACGTATCCCAGATTCAAAATTAGCTGAAGTTTAAATATGCCAGATTCGTTGTTATGAGAACAAAATGTTGATGACGTCATAATACATCACTCGCGGCTTACGATAAAATAATTTAGTAAATCTACTATTGGATAACGTTTACATACCTTTTAACAAAATAAATTGGAAAAATAAACCTTTTTTTTCACATCACGACACAAATCAAATTTCTTTGCTAAGTATATGAACCCACACAGTTTGCACTTTCTCTACATAATCCTCTTTCCTTAAAATCAATTCATTCCTCAGATTTCTCTTTATAATGTCAAAGTCTATCGAAATCTTCAAACTAACTTGACTTGAGAGAAAAAAAAATTTAAAACAGACGTCAATTTCCTATACTGTTTGACATGACCAATATGAAATAATAAATTTGTCACCAAAATTGAGAACTTGTTTTTGTTTCCAATGATTATTACGTAAATACATTTTTATAAATTAACAATTCACTTCAATCATTTTTTGTGTTGACGTGCTTAGTAAGTAACCCAAAGTATCTATTCCTTACTTTTTAACGTATAATGATGTTTCATATTATATTCATATCTGTAATTGAACGGAATTTATTAGTACTTATTTGTTACTGTTGCTATTATTGGTATACGGATGCAATTTAAACTAATTATTTCTTAACAATTTAGGGTGTATAATAAATAAAACGTAAATTAAATTTTAGCAGGTGAAAGTGAATTGTTTTGACGATATCCCGTACGCTGAAGTCTAAATATATTTACAATTTCTTAACTTAATTAAAATTAATATAATTATAACCTTGTGTTTCGAGTGATTTTTGAAAATGATTTAAGAGCTCAGCAGTTTGAGGCGGTTTCTGTATCGGTTTCTGGCGTCGTAATTGTTTCCTTTTCTTTTTCCATAGCGGGAAGGGATTAATCACCCCAGCCAGATTCGCTTAAAGCTTCTGAGCAGTCACGTTTTTTCACCCGTGGTGTCAGCAGAACCGTTTGACTAGAGGTCACCAAGGTTTTAACCTGTTCCGCTTATCGCATTAAAGGGGATAAGGACGGAGTGAGGCTTCCTAATGCTTGTCTGCTCACCGTTCCACACCCCTCCGATGTCCTCAGACACCGATCCTTTTAACAACGCCTCTTTTGTCTAAATCCCCCAGCCTCATGCACGTCGTCTTATGCAACGTGAGTGAAGGATCTAAGCGTATCTTCCTTGGTTTAAGGATTTAAAACTAATTTAGCCAGCATGGTGAGTCAACGACCCCAAGATCTTGAATAACGACTTAATTACTTAGTGTCACCCGATGTTAGTTTATATTGTCATTTTATGAAATTTCACACGGCATTGTCTAAGTGCAAAATTTTTATTCAATATCTTCGACATGATAATACATGTATTAAATTTATAAGAGGTTACAAAAAGTGATATCTGTCGAAATATTTGAAACAGATATTATGTAATAATCGCCTATATTGCAATTATGGATTACATAATAAACAATATATCTAAAGATAAGAGGAAAATAAGAAATAAAATCAATTACAGCTTTTAATAAGTATTTTATCTGAAATTTAAATAAAAATTTTAATTAATTGTTAGTTTTTAACACTATAATGAAAATAACACTGAATTATATTTGGTAATACGTTACAAAAATGTTATTTTTATGTGCAATACATTGTTTAAAACTTACTAAAAATTTAGCTGATAATGGATTCCACTCCATAGCTCCTTCGGCCAAAATACAGTATACACGAAGAGGTCTCAAATGATAGACGAAACTTAGTATACTTCATCTTTTAATTAAAATGATTAACTTTCACAGAGACTGCTGCATTTCATTAAATCAATATTTTAATTTAAGTAACCATGCTTCGTTTTCTGCCATTTGATTTTTGAACTTCTGTTAGGGATTAAACAGGGATATATACATATTGTTTTAATAATATTTTTTCTATACATTAATCTGGGAGCAAATGACGAAGGACCGAGCTATAATGACAACCGTAGAATCTACATTGAAACATAATTTACATTACTGAACGAATGATAGAAAAAAATACAGCCAGAAAAAAATTCATAATTATTTCGTTAATGTATTGATGACGTTTCGTCCATATTTGAGGACTTCATCAAGTAAAATTTGAAATGGATAAAACTATTACACATACCGATAATTTTGTGTCGTGGACTGTGTCCCGTTAAGGTTACAGCCAAAAGTTCTAAACAATTCAAAAATAAAATTCAGCAGTAATCATAACAGTTTTTATCCTTTTAAAACCTTAACTGAATAAATCCCACAAATATGGACGAAACGTCTGAACAAATTAATAATATAATTTATTTTGAACCATTTGGGTGTATCTTTTAGTTATGTCAGATATTTTGAATTTCTTTTCATGTTTCGTGAAACATGAGGTCTGAAAGTAGCCTGGAGAGGTAAGACTACTAAATTATGTCTGATTGGATTACATATTAACGTCGTAATTTATTTCAGTCACCGTTTACTAACTCCCTCTTTTATGTTTCAGCAATACTCTCTAGGTTATAAAAAATGAATTAATGCTTAACATGGATTATAAATAAATCTTCAGAATATAACTGAGGCACAAAATTATTTATGAAACCTTAGAGTATAATGAGAGTAGAGAGGGGTGGAAAAATGCTATCCTAGCGGAGTGTTAATTAATTTCTATTCAGATAAATAGCATAAATGTTGATTCAAGTTTTATTACTTTCATATCGTTCATCAAACTGGAATCTTTCTTCACATATTTCCAAGTAAAGTTTAATAAAAATATCTCTTTCCACGATGTTTATTATAGTCTTTGTTTCAAACTTCAAATCTTTTATACTTCGTTTTACAATTTTCTCAATTAATTTCACGTTAATTTTCTAATTATATTCATAATATGTCCAAATTGCACCTTTTTCATAATTTAATATTTTTTATAAGGTTATATCATTGTTCGCGTTTCAGTATCATTTACGTATTGTGTCAGAGAAACTGTTAGGTATATTAAGTATTCGTAACATTAAGAAAAAATTTATACTAATCTATTTTTATAAAAAAAACGTTCAAATTATTAAATTACCATTACCTATTTCAATTAAATACTTGTATACCTTTTAAAATTCTGAAATAAGTTTTGAAACAGCTATTTTAAATTTTACAGAACTCATAGACATTACCGTCTAATAACCGGATAATTTTTCTCCTCTTACTATTTCAACTAACGTTATTTTACTATTGTTACTATTCATTTCGGGCATGTTAGTAGTTACATAGGATTTATGGACGGAAAAATCGGAGGCTAAGTTCGGAGTATCGACGTTTGAAATCAGAGTTGATATAAAAAGTTGCCAGGTATTTCATATGAAGCAGATACTAAGTTATTGGCCGCCTCTGTCGTTTATAGTTCGGGTGGTTCGTATATCAACAGATCGTTTCAAATACTGCTCCCGGATGCGTCACGAATTTTCTTTGATGTTGGTGTGCAGGGATATGGAAGATCGGAATGTTGTAAATCATTGCGAGGACACGAAAGTGCACGATTGTGGAATTTGTTTGAATACTAATCAACTCTGGCTCTCGCTCAAAGGGAAACGCTATTTACTGTCATTATTTATACCGATACAATTATCATCTTGCAGCTTTGTGCATGTTGATACTTAAACAAATAAACCATATTATGAAGAAGGCGAATAGGTATATTATAAAACAAATGGTAAGCAAGAAAGATGTCTTCAAGAGATGTCCTGTATCGGAATCTGTAATTAAAATTATTCAATAGGTGTCTCTTAGTTATTTCTTCTATATTAGGCGGATTCTTGGGATCCCTATAGAAAAATCGAACGGAAAATATAAAGGGGGTTGCCAATTTTGTACGAGTAAGGCTGAGCCATTGGAACGAAAAGGTAGAATAACTAGGTTGGGAATTATTGTTACAAAGTAGGGAGAAATATTATACTGGACAAAAATAATGAATTGCAATTAGATCCAAATTGCAAAAGCTAAGCTTTACAGGTAGATGGAATCTTCAATTCAAAGTAAAATAAAGAAACAAAAAAACAGCTGTTGGAATATTGTCAGTTCAAAATAGGACCATCCACAATTTGGAATAATTTACATCGTAAGCGTTCCTCTTTAGGAAAATAAATGTAGGATTAATTTCAGAAAACGCGTGTAGTGAAGTGACTCTTAAATAATATTGTGCTGTTTGGTCTTTGTTTACACTGCAAAAATATTATTATTACAAGGAATTGTTAAATAATAAAAAGAGTATATTAAATTTGAATATATTTCATTTAATTATGATGATATTACATTATAAAATTTAATAAAGAAATATAACTCAAATTAAGTTTTAATAAAAATATAAATTTACGAATATCAAATTGGCTCAGTCGGTAAAGCAAAAAGAATCTATGCAGCTTCTAAAAGGCTGCTCCCGGGAACGCGGGTGACGAACGATATAATTGAAATAAAAACACAATCGCGAATCAACGAGAATGGTTTAAATGGAATAGCCGGGTAAAAATGCCGTTACCAGATGTTAAGGAGGGCCTGGTGACGTCGTCCCTGGTTTGCCGTTGCCGGAGGTTCCTTTGCTGGATCACGTTCTAGATCCTCTAGCGCCTCTTCTTCAGATTAAATCTCCATCAAATGTTATTATTTTGTTTTACGTAATCCCATCAAATGAATATTCTTTCTCGAAAACATGCCGAATTTAACTTTTACTCTTAACATGTTGCTTCTTCAGCCATTCTCTCTCGTCCCGCCTTTCTCGGGACAGCTCCCCGGACCAACTGTTCAAATACAATGCACTCCAGGCAATAAATAATGTTGTAAAACGGCGACGTTTCCCGCCTACTCGGCCTCACCAAACCACCCTCGATTTTCGTCCTGCTGTACGGGAATACCAAAAACTCAATTATTTTTGCTTTACCACTTAAATGTAAGGGTCATGAGTCACCACAATATACATGTATAGACGAATTTAATATATATTTTTATTTCAAGTATAAGACATTTTAAAGGACTACGTTTATTTTTAGATTATGAGTATTACGTTGTCATATATATTATACAATAAGGATTGCTTCATTATGTCTGTGCAATATCCATACGTCGACTCTGGATTTACTATGACAGCGTCTCCGGTTACTAAGCAACGTGTAGGAATTATTCAAGCTCAAGAGTGTGAGAACCGACGATGCCGGAAGAACCTCTGAGTGGCGAGAATTTAAGAGGAAGGTCAGCCATCTTTGAATAACTGTCTCTTCCATAGTTGACTAGCTAGCAGGTGGTGAATAAGGGGGAAAACCTCCCCTTGGTTTACCTTCACCAAGCACTAGTTCATCTAGTTAGTCAAAGACAGCCATTGTTCGCATAAACAACTTCCCCCAAAGGCTCGTAGCTATTACGTAATTGCTAGTGTCCCTTTCTTTTCTACTCTTTGTAATATTGTGTTGAGGTTAGCATGGAGGGTTGCACCAAGCCAGCCTTAGTACTGAAAACCACATCAACAACATATAAAACGTTTGGTAAAAATTTCGTTCTTAAATGTCCTTCAAGAATCAGTCATTTAAGTGAATAATTTTTTTAATATATTAATTTAACACTGTTAACGTGTACTTGTATTTTGATAGTGATTTGGGAGTCACGTAATAATTACTTTACGGTAAGAACCTTATAAAACCTGTATTGTATTTTCATCACGCTTGCGACTGGGTCAACACGAATTTGGTGGCACCATCCGCGGCCCCTGCGACTGCCTGAGCCTCTTGTCCGAGCACCCGAAAGATCTTATTTTGCACTTGTCACTAGCGAGGTCCTCCCTTTCGCGGACAACAAGGTTAAAGTCTCGCGAAGTGAACTTGGCAGCTGTCATAGGGATCCGCTGTGCGCTCCATCTCCGTATAACGTCGTTAGCTTAGCTGCTCTCGCGAACCCCCAAATTCCTTAACGAGGTTTCTGTGTGAGCATCTCCTGCACGAACCTGCCCTAGGAAAAGCGTTATGTCAACTTATCGGCCAACGCTGTCACAATAATTACCAGCAACCGTAATTGAAAAGCATCGTGCGTGTTCCTGTCGGATAGAAAACATGAATGGAAGTGACGTTACTTGGTGAAGACGAAATTTGTCGAAATCACTGCTCTACTTTAGTCAGCTAGAATTGTTTTCGCCTCTTTCACTCAGGAGAAAAGGCTCTGCAAAAGACGTGGAGACGAAGATGTATGTCGCTGTATCATGTTGTATGACAATCTGGAAACTACCAATCCGGTTCTTGACGACTTCATGGCGCCTGATTTTATTACTTAGCTTTTAATTTGCTTTTCTAGCTGCCTAAAAATCCGAATTAAAATAATTTAGAAATTTTATACAGGAAGAAAAACGTCTTTAAAGCGATTGAACAATTATCGTTTGTAGTTTGACTTTTGTTGTAAATGAGATCTGATTATATTATTGCAAAAACTGGTCTAAATTCTTGTAGAGAATCCAGTTATATTCAGCTAATTTTTACGAATTTTAGTTGCATTTAATTTGGTCACGTGCTGTTGCGTACGTAAAATACTGAAATAGTACACTGTTTGTAATAATTTGATTCTTCAAATTATATATTTAAATTCCTAGACATTATTAAATGTGATATGCTATAAATTGTAATCCAAAAAGTCTATAAAAGTAATTAATAACAGTTTTACGACAAACTAGACCTCATTATAAATTTTCTAAAACATTTTGATTTAGATGAAAATAGAAGGAAAACAATAAATCTGGAAGTAGAGATGATAGAAACACAATTTATTTGAAATATTAACGCCTGGTTATATTCATAAAAAATAATTATGACCGTAAACTCCTAATAAATATTTTTAATAGATTTGACCAAACTTTGAAGTTAGAATTCCTTAATCAACTACTTTCTAAACGTTCATATTCTGTGAAACATGCACCCAGATAACATTGGCGAAAAGTATATTTACAGGGAATATATTTATGCACCTAATATATAAATACTGATTATACGCAGTTCATGCATTACAATATATCTCTTTAACATTTTATTTTTGATCACTTTACTATTATTTTGAATAATTAATGTTAGAGGATAACACATGGACTAAAACAATATTTAAATTATTAATAAAGTGTTATCTTTATTCATTTTTGTTAGTTTATCAACGTAATTTTTATTACAATCAATTTTTATGACGTATCAAAAGAGTTGTGAAAAATAGAGGCATACGACCTCCATTCCTTAGTAATTTCATTACAAATATTATTACATCGTTTTTCTAAATTTTTCGACTCAATAAAAGGTTAAATATCCAAATTCACTCCCTTTTTTCCAAGGAAGGGGACAAATTTTTTAAAAATTATTTTTCGGATACTCTGTTACAAATTTGGAGGCTTAATATTATGTTAAATCTCATGGACTTGTTTACAGTTGTAACTTTACATTTTAATAGAATTTTTGGAGGTTATGATTTAACGATAAAAGAATTAAAGCACCTGTAGATGGGTGGGATTTCGTATAGTGATGGACAAACTTTACCATGAGTTATGGGAACATGGGAAATGAAAAACATACCTTTGACAGTAAGGATTATGCTAAAATTGGTTTAAAACTTAGTCAACTGATTTTATTCATAACTACTTAATGTCTCGACTACTGCTGGGCTTCAAAATTTTAAATTTCTTGGGGGAAGAAACAGAATCACGACACCCGGGGATATGTGAAGGCTTCTCGCCTTCTTACCCTCCACTATCTTTCATGTCCCCACGGGACTCTGGGAGGAAGCGGACCCGCCTCCGTAAAATACTGCCTCTTCCGTCTCAAAATTCACCACGTAACATGAATATGCCCGTGGGAAATATAAGCACGCATCTGATTGGTGCGGAGCGACGCCGTATATCAGCTCTCCCCTTTTTCGCTATTCCGAATCCAAGCCTCAAGTAGTGCGATTACACGGCTCGGAGCTCTGAATTATCGGTGAGAACGGTGAGGTTTTTGAAGCACCCGAGATTAAGGGAATTCGTAAGCGACTATGAGACAATAAGGGGTGGGGGAGGGGGGAGATATTGCTCTCAGCGACGCTGACGACGTCTCTGTAGCTTGTACTTAATTTGTCGTGCTAAGATTGGTTTTCGCTGACAAGCTCGCGTTCATCAAGGAGATTTCATTAGAACTATGTTCCCTGATATAGAAGAGACCGTGTTACGTGTGTCATTAAGGAATCTGCAAGCAACGGAGTAGTTTCGTTTTTCAATAAAAGGTCAGAACTGCTTGGTAAGTAATAAGAGATATTATAACGAGGCACCAAAAAGGAAAAAAAAGATTTTAGAAACGATATTATTCATAATACTCAATTTAAAAAAAATATACGTAAGTTTAACCTGTCGGGAAATTAGAAATTTCTTACATATTTTTGAAACAATACTTCTTAAAATATAGATGAACGTCTACGGCGAAGGCTAAAATATTGGCAGTATTTGGTCAGAAGGTGATGCACGAAACTCCTCTCTTTTAACCTTTTAATAGTATATATTCGTAAACTAGGAGTCCTTAGCTTCAACTTCGATTAATAAAGCCACAGCTATTAATACGTTTTTATGAGCATAGAAACGTGTTACAATAAGCACGTATTCAGAATTTTAATTTACTTTAAATAAGATCCTAAATTTTTCATTTAGGGGAAGTCGGGGCGGAACGGGACACATATTGTTTAACAATTTTTGAAAAATAAATGAATAAGAATAATGACTTTATAAAAGTGTAAAACATTAGCTTATTCTATTACCTTTTTCATCTAATATAAATAAGACGCAAAACAACGAATTAATACTATTAATTTTTAAAAGAAACTTACAAATTTCCCGTTCTGCCATAAACCCCAGAGCAGAGCGGGTATGTTTTTTAATTACACCGTTTGTACTTAATTAATCGTTTATCCGTTTTTATTTTCGCAAAGAGGTTATTTTGCGGTTGCACAGCGTTTGCAAGTATTTTTCCATTTTCTCCGTTCCTTTTCTTTCATAATATATATTTTTTTCACAGCATCCTATATCTCATTCTTAAAAGGTAAGTGTGTCCGTTTTTTCTGTTTTTTTCTTAAGGAATGCATTACATTTTGCCTTCTAAAATAGTATCCCGTTCCGCCCCGCACGCTGGTCTCAGTTTAGAGTTTTCACCGAGATTTAATACAGGTAGATTTAAACCATATACGTAAATTATATACAGATAAGAACACCTATTTTACGTATATATATACCATGAATAGGTTAAAAGAGAGGAGTTTTGTGAATCACCTTCTGTCGAAATGCTGCAAAAATTATAAATTCACAGCTATATGAGACCAAAACAAGAGTTAATTAACAAGGTGGAGTCATAACGTGGTCAAGTTGGCAGCCAGAACTTCTTCCTTGACCACTGACTATGCTCTACCCCTATTTAATAAACTTCAGCCCTATCCAGTAAAAATATAGGTGATCCCGTTATATCCTGCTATTCCGCTCCGCCCTAACTTTCCCTACTTATTGAAAATATTTTACGTTCACGTTCCATTGGAACTGATATTATAAAACCTAATTTTGTAATTTTACTTTAAGTACTGAAAACAAAATCATTTATATCCAAATTATTCCAAGTAATATTTGACGTACCTACGTATAAGAATCATTGATCAGAAACATCTAAATTGGTATAAAGAAATCCATGGCTGCAAAATTAATGGCAATTGGAAATTTTCTAGCATGATAATTAGATTACCCTCATCAATTGTTGCTAATAAATTTATAATTGTACTGTAATATTAGACTTATAATTCAGGAAGGAGTCAAAATGAAGGGGAACATGCGCTTCACGATACAATCCCTTGCCTAATGATTGAATGATGACGGAAAAAAATTATTAAATACATTAGGAAAGCTTAAAAATATTGACGAACTACAGAAATGAAAAAACTGACTCCGGAAAATCATTTTGTTTCTAGACTATTTATATAACAATACTGTTTTACTTTTTAATTTTCTGATTCAACGGGTGGATTTGATCAATGACATTCTCACTCTTCTCTCCTTAGAGAGTGTTTATTTGTAAGCCCTTACAGATATAAAGCTTTGGATTGTGAGGTTATTTACAGAGTGCATTCACAGAGATTCCCCTTCATCCGGCGCGTGAGAGTTTCAGTTCCCCAGCCAGTTTTGTCGCAAGCGTCTCTTCAGACCAATTTGCGAAACAAGGCCAAGCAATTTGTCAGTGTGGCAGCACTGGGAAGGGAAGGGTAAAGTAGGGTTTGCGCCTTGTTTTCTTGTGGTTGCCAGAAGAGCCGTTTTATGCTCCGAAGGAAGCCGTCATTGTTTCGGCGTACTCATCTGATTACTCTTTCAATAGAGAAGGCGAACGTCTCCACCCCCACGAGAATAGACGTAAAACAACGGAAAATCTTAATGCATCCGCAGAAATGGAAATGGAATTACGAGTATTGAGGCACTAATTTCCAGGGATTTCCTTACCAACAAAGATGAGAGGAACTGACTCGAGAATATTGTTACAGTTATCTTTTACGAGCAGGAACATAACTTAAAGATTATGAAAGCTCTGCGTCTCAACAGATACTTAGACTTGGTTATCAAATTCATCGTAAAATCATTCAAATATATTATTCTTATCCAGTAAACAATTATCACTGTTCCATTTTTTATAAATATTCATTTCTTATACAAGCTTTTAATGTATCCGGACGGCTTGAAGTAAGGAAGGTAGAGATTTCAACACGTTGACGAGAGTTTTTGCGTCACTAAGGGAAAGGTTTTAAAACCTAAATCCATTTTCCACCACACCAGATTTTCTGTACTGGAAATAATGCAAAATGACCTTGTGATAATACTAAATTAGTTACTACAAGCTAACAAAGAAGCAAGAACAACCAAATGGTGCCTGAGAAAAGAGAAACAACATACGAAATATTGTTTGCAGGATTATTATGACCCTAAAACTCATAAGGATTCGGAAAGATGAGAATACATTCTCAGTCAAACTTTAAAGTGAAGTTACTGTAGGTTACGTTTTTTCACACATCTTTTATAGAAAAAAACTATATGTAACAGAAAGCTAAAATTTTCAGAAAAGTCTATAACTCAAATTTCTCAATAAAACTATTAATGACCTTTCGAAGCCTTTATTCTTTAAATTTAATAAGTCAGAACGTTTCAGCATATTTTTATACCTTCTTCAGTTTTTCTTCCATAACATTATCAAATTGCGAAACGTGCTGCCTCAGATCTCGAGATTATTATTGGACATCATATGTGATTCTATTTTTATGTTTGTTTACTAATGTGGAAGAAAACCTGAAGAAGGCATAAAAATAAGTCGAAACTTTTTTAATAATTAAATTTAATAAATAATGTTTGTAAACTTCATTAATTTTTTATTACAATAAAATACATTAAATTCAAAGTTTTCAATTAATTATGTTTTAGATCTTTATGAACGCCATAATTTCAAGGCAAGCATAAGTATTAAACCTTAAAGATGAAAAAGAGTAGGAAATTTTACACTATATAATTTTTAAAAATTATTTCACACATAACTACATTACAAAATTAATAAAGTCTACTTCATAGATTATTATGTGTGCTATGAGCCTGAAAGTTTTTATTTATCAACATGCAATAGTTTCAGAGACTATGAACTGAATTCTTCAAAGAGAAAAGATTTATAAAAAATATCTTAAGAAACTAAAATTAAGTATCACAATTTGTTTTTAAAGATATTAAAGTGAATTTAATTTTAAATACACAGAAGATCTTGATTGTGACAATGTTTAAAAGAAACTAATATGATACTAATTGTGGTTTCAGTATCCTATTTTATGTTGTTATCAGTATATATTGTAAGAATGTATGTGTTTATAAGTTTATAACATAGATCTGAACATGTCAAAAATCAATTGTTTTCAATTTTTTAAGTTTGTTTGTTTAGATTTACTATTTAACAATTTATTGAATATTTTTCCTACTTTTTAAATATTGTTAAGAGTGTACTTCTATATACGTACAAGGGTATGACGAATCATATTAAAATATATCTTTATTTGATGACTATCCGAAAATACATTTGGTTCAATTTATGAAATAAAGAATAATTGTAACATCTAAATTCTAATTTCACGGCCAGTGATTTTATAATTCTTTGCATGGCGACATTTTGTTACTAGTGACAAAACGTAAGGAGACTAGGAAATTGGAGACTAATGTGACCCGTGTAATTATAATGAAGACAGAGCAAAATAGAGATCGTAAAAGAAGATTGAGACGTGAGATTGGGAGGACCGTCTCGTTTCGGATTGGCAAGAGACTTGAGCGCTTACCAGCCGTGTTCATTTATAACTGTCAATTCAGATAATACGACTCTCAATCTGGAAGCAGGAGGTTTTCCTCCCAGGAGCAAACAACGGTGTAATAAAAATTACACGTAGTCTACAGCCGCTTTGGAAGGGTTTATATATACTAAGATAATGAGAACCACTGCTTATTGAGTTACTGTCAGTTGAATAATCAATTTTCCTCTTTGTCTCATGATAGCCTTTCCGTTTAAAGACATAGCGAAATTATTTATATCTACAGTACGAATTTAGCCGCGTATTAAATGAACACCGGGGACAACATAGAAGCTTCTGACGACGCGTAAGTAACCTTGTCTTGATGGTCTTGTATCTCACATTGAGAAATATTATTTTAGTTTCTGAGTTCTCTAAGGAACGAAGTCCCATCCCATATGTTTTCCATATAATAAGGGCCTGTTGGGCGGACTGTGCGAAAACGATGCACTAGTGATGTTCGCATGTGTACCCACGTTATCTCATCTTAAGTGCAGTTTAGTGAGGCCATCAAAAGAGCCCAAGTACCTTGTAAAAGACTGCCTCGATCCCTCCAGCATCTAACGACATTTTGACTGCTACCGAATCGGACGGAGGGAGGTTCTTCCTGCACACAGAGAAAGCGAAGACGTTCTGCTTGTTATATATGCTCGCTCTTGGACCAAAGTTCTGCGAGCGTCTACCTCGGACGATTTGAAACTAGTTACTCGAATCATGCTTTGCTAATTATATTAGAAACTGCCTTCCAATTCAGGAATAATAAATATTCTTCTCTTCAACCACAACTCTTCTTAACAATATTGTACTTACCGATTACAATTTTAACGTCTGATTATAAATTTGAAGAACATTAACCGTTTGACGTCTGTAAAAATTAATAATAAAAGGTACGACCTAATGCAGGTTCAAGAACAATTAAAAGAAATATATAAGTGCTGGACGATTCTGAGCACTTTGGCGTAAACTTGATGTCTGGAGTAAATACAGAAAAAGGTCAAATAATTTTAAATATGGAAGTGAGGAGAAAGAAAAAAACCTGGGAGGAAATTTGAAAGATACTGATGGTTCGGTTAAGGATAAATAGAAGAAGCGAATAAAAGAAAATGTTTTGGCATATTGAAGGACCACAAATATAGTTTTGTGACAGTCATAGATTGTTGAAATATTATGTATATGTACATGTAAAATAGCATATACCATGATTACAAAAGAAGGAGGTTTTAAATGATTTTTAGCAGAATGGAGAGGAAGATATAATTGAGTGGGCATGGAGACCATACAATAAGTACAGTAAATAAAATGTTTGGATCTTTAAGATTATAATATATGGGAATAACTGAAAACCATAGATGATATTATTAGAGGATTCAATAACAAGTAATGGTTGTTTACAATGAATTTAACGATGAGTATTTTCAAATTTTATTTGAAAGTGAGACTAGAAAATTAAAGAAAAACATACAATTTTCCGTGTGATGCTTAATATTAAAGATATTATGATGATTTTTACTATACAACATTCCATAAATCATTCTTTTAATATTATTTGGTTTCTACTCTAAAATAACAGCGTTGTCAAAATCTAAAGAGGTGTTAAATTTAATACGACGCACAGGAATGTTCTTAAAATCCGTATTAAATTCTGGGAATATTAATAATAATAATAAGTTATAAATAAATTAGTTTAATTAAATAGTTACTAAAGGATTTTTCATTTTACAGTTTAATAAAATATGACCAATCGTATTTAGCGCATCGTTTACTGACTGTTTCTTTCACCGTCAATTAATTACCTTCACAATCCTACTTCGATCCTTTTGTATCGTGAATTTTCATATCTGTCTAGGGTATCTCCTCTCAGTTTCGGATAATTTACGAAGGGTAGCCTATTGGGATTTCATCATAGAACAGATGTGAGCGTGAGGAAGGGAGATATGCGTGATTGGGAAGTGGAGGGTTTTCGGAAATTTGACTCCTGATTGAAGACCTAGGGGTTGATGTACAGGGGAGTGGATGTTGTTGTCTCGTACACCATGCAGCTACAAACAACGGAGATACGGTAAATATAGCGAGCAGATATTCTTGTGGAATTTCATACATTGTAAAAATTGTAATTTGAAACTACTGTCATACATAGTATTGTCAACAATAACAATAATTATTATGGTTCATTATTTTTAATAAAAGTTACAGCATCCAGGTCTAAAATCAGAAAATTAGTTGAAATTTAAATTTCCACTTAGCAAAATGTCAATCCCAAAGTGTAGAAACGTCATCAGAAATAAATAATTGAATATGATAGCATACACATGAATGATTTTCAAACAAATAAATAAATTGATCATATCATGGTTACTTCCGTAATTGAATAAAATGAAACTATTTAAACAAATCCATGAAACTAAAAATTATTTATACACATTATTTCTCTCCTGTTATTTTTTTAATATTTACATAACAATAACTACCAGGAGGGTCTCCTAAAAGTCTTTATTATATATATATATATATATATATATATATATATAATGTAATTGTATTGTACGATGCTTCCAGCAAATAAGATGAATACGACACAATGTATAAAGATCCTTAAAATATTTCAAGCAAAATAAAGACGTTTACCGAGACTGTCCTGGTTGTTCTACATCACCGTAAAATCTATTTAATAGTCACTTTGTAAATTTAACGAGGGTCATCATTTTTTTAAAATTAATAATATTTCGTCCTCACAGACGCATTCATCCCTTCAGGTAACATAATGAGAATCCTTCTAGAAAAAGAAGTACAGAATAAAACTGTCTAAATAACAGTTAAATTAAACCGCAGAACAGAAAAATTTAGACTGGTTACATACAACATCTCTGGTTGTAATGAAGAGAAAAATAAGCCACATACACAAACGGATCACCAAACATAAATTTCATAAAGTAATTTCTTAAATACAATAAATTAATTTTAAGTATCAAGTATGTATCCTGGTTACAGAGTAATACCGAATCGTAAAAAGACGTATAAATTTTGTTAATCTGTTTTTTCATTATTTAGAATTGATTTAATGTGGAGAATTTTGCTAATCAATGGAGAATAATATCTACTTTCTACTTATAAAAATTCTACTGTACTGCATATTTTGTTTAAGCATATTGTTTATCCAAACTGATTTTTAATTCTTGTTTGAAGCATCCGATTTATTTTGTATATTTGTAATATACTCTTGAAATTTCTTTGTTGTCTTAGTACTCGCACTGTTACCAGTGTTATCAAAATAAACAGAACTGTATTCTGCAAATTGTATTTCTCTGATGACGAAGCACTGTCTGAGAAAACAACCTGTGTGGCGGGATAATATTCTAAGGCGCGCAGAGGAATAAATAACTTCATTGATTCACAAATGCAAACGTGTAACGACCTGTGTAATTTTTTTACTTTCTGTTTATTTAACTTTATATATACTAACCACTTAAATTAAATGCTCGTCCTAGCTCGGCGTTAGTTTAAGAGGAAAAGTGGGCTATTATTTCGCGTTTCTGCTCTAATAACGAGCTTAATTAGTGGTGGCCTTTGTATATATGTGTATGAACACACACGACTGGCCTGTCCTAATTGAGTGCACTTAGGGACTATGAGAGTGGAAGTGTGAGAGAAAGAGTGAGAATAACAGTAACCCAAACGTTTGTTTCCTTTAGTAGCTCTTCGTGCTGGTAATTTCCTAAGTAATGTTTTGTGAATAAATAATGTGCTTTAGGAAGATAATTTAATTATCGTTCACTTACACATTAATGTGCTTAACTAGAAGAGTGTAAACACATGAGGACTCAGATTTTGTATGAATTAAAACATAATCTCATAATTCGTTATTACAGAATATCGGTATACAAAATAATTAAAAAACTTTTCATCGTTTTATTTATTGGTTTATCGATTTACTTTCACTCACAATTCTCACGTTTTTAAGAATTTCAACTTAAGTTTGTACGTAATTAAATGCTGTTGGTCGTTAAGATATCAGTAGATGCTGATTCATGGATGTGCTTACGACGTCATAAAGCGGGAAAAAGTAAATGTTCAAACATGTGTCGCTCTCGCAGATTCTTTAATCACGTGATGACTAAGAGATTACTCTCAAATTAAATAGTGTTGTACGTTAATATAAATTAATTCCGGCCATCGCCGGGCATCCCTTTATTTATATGTACGAAATGCTATTATTAATGTAATTTGTGCGTGAAACATATATTATAACCTTTATATCGTAAATATTACATAACAAATGATTTTAATGAATTAAAGGATCGTGTTGAATTTATTAAGGTAATACTCTGTTATTGTAGTAAGCAAATGTATTGTTGAGGAGTATATACTTTTTTATGAAAATTCATAAAAATTTACTTTACTTTATGCGTCAATGTTTTGTCTGTGGAATAAATGAAATCTGGCACTGATAAACATAACTTCTGAATGTAAAACCAGCTGAATTTATCAGAAATATATTTCAATAAAGTGGAATAGTAAAACAAGCTATTCAAATAAATCAAGTATTGACAGGAATTTTAATTTGTAATTAAAAGAATAAACAAAAAGAATAAACTTTTTTATTTAATTTTAAATACATCTTTGTCTACTTTGCTTACCAATGGCTTATATTCTGATACTGGGAGAAGATTCATGAAATATAAATGAAACGTTGTTATTAATCATTAAAGATTGGTCTGATGCAAACCTCCATGCTAACATATCCTGCGCGAGTCTTTCCATTTCTACATAGTTACCACATCCTCCCTAACCTGCTTAGCGTATTTCGTCCTTGTCTACCTTTTCTGTTCTCACTCCATACTTAATGCTAATTTTACAAGTCCCTTATCTCTCAAAACGTTGCCTTCTCTTGGTCGAAGTCCTCTAAATTCCCCCATTCTTGTTATAACTTCCTGGATAGATATAACGTCCATTTCTCATATCTTACAATATGTCATAAACATATATTTTTCACAATAACGAAAAAAACTACAAAACATTATGATCACATGTGTGCAAAATAAATGTAAAATTCTAAATCATATAATTTTGGCGCCAAAATACTACTTACTTCCATCATTGTTCTCAAGAACGCGCAGACGAAACATAAATAATTTTTTTTATGCAAGAACTTGTACAACCTCTGTTAGTGGGTTCCTACACTACTAAAACAACGTCTCACATGTTTATGTGCAAGTTCTTACTCGACAACTTTATTGGCGTTTTACAGTTGCCAGTTTTTAAATTCAAAAAGTGAAATGCAGCAAATATTGCAATTCCCTCTACGATATGGCTGAAGCTGGGTCAATTCAGACCATGGCCATATAGTGAAGGGAGTTTGCTAGTATTGGCCGATGTTGGTGAAGGTTGGAAATTCAGTTGGCCGACACTGGCTTTGAAAGCGTACAATATGCGTAAACACAACGCAAATGGAGCGTGCACCTATTAGCCGATGTATTGGTCCATTGTGTGGATAGGATCGAAGACAACAATATTTGGCGGCCATTACTGGTGGTAAATGAATGTCTCATTGTGGAAAAGTTGAACGAGAAGTGAGAAAGGAATAGAATACATTTTAACTAGGAAAACCGATTCAAAAAATAATTATTTATGATTTAAACGTTCAGGGTTTTTTATTACTGATACGTCATTGAAGAACGGTTCCGCTAATTTTACATAGTCAATCCGTTATTTTTTCATCAAAAATATGACGGGAAACTCTTTAATCTGTCGGTTGAAACAGACTCTTTTCAGTTACGTTATTTTTAACTAACCCTAACAACAACCAACGTTCCGTTGTCTCATTCTTTCCGAATTAAAACTAATTAAATTCCCCTACCACAATTTTTCATTTTAGAAATTGTAAAACACCATATTCAGAGTTGTGTTTCCTTGTGTTTACGTTGTCCGTAACATTATACAATATTACTGCGACAGCTAACAACCGCGCACAAAATTGAGCGTGACACTCAACGTAGCTACTTCGTCCTCATTCAAGCCAAGTTGTTACATAATAATTCGCAGAGAGATATTCCATATTCTCTCCCTATTAAGGGAATAGTTACAGATTACAATATTTTGAACTTCATGAATATGTTACGTAGACTGTTGTATTATTTGAATTTCTTAAATTAAAATAAATTTATGGATACATCATTCTAAAACTAAATTTTGACCAAGTTATAACATAATTATTTTAGTTACATCTATGGATTTGGAAAAAGAATGATTCGTTAATTGGTAGATAAAATTAATGAAGGAAGTTTTTATAGACGGATACTTGTAGACGTAGTAAAATTGAGTTAATAAAAATTTGTCAAGAATGATAGAAGTACTTGTACATTAATTACAAATTTTCTTTGTGTCAATAGTAACCAGAGCTTAAACGAAAGGTGGATACTTCTTTTTTTAAAAAAAACTATTGCTATTTCCACTGCTTAAGGTACAATAACCAATCAGAGATGAGACTTGCATACGTTAGGCCTGAATCGACCAATCAATGGAAAGAAAATAGCCCAATACTTACTAATCGACCAGTAAACGTACAGCTCGTCGGTGATTTAAGGTATTAATGGACATCTGCAAATAATTATTTTTATTTTTATTTATTACAGTTATCCGTTAATGACCTGACGACGGCATAGCACAGGTAAACGTTAATCTAAAATTAGCTGATCTATTGTAAACAAATATAATCAACAATGTACTGCACAAAATAAAAGCCCAATACATATTTTATCATGCCCACTATTTAAACAAAATTATCATTATTCCAATCAAGAACTGTATGCAGTTTAAATTAATTAAATTACCAAAAGTAAGTGCTTATTTATCTTTTTATTATTATTTATTGTTACTGATTATTTTAATATTCTGATATTTTTGTGATTTATAACGTAAAGATTTTACATATTTTTCCTAGTAAAACCTGAAGAACCAAATTGTGTTGACAAAACATCATTTAATCTCAACGAAAACTGTCACTGTATGATTGGTCGTTAATATACTAAATATGCTTATTAAAATAAACCAAATATTCAAATTAATGTTGTTTTTGTGGTAGTCAGGCCTAAGGCTAGTTTTATGCAACCCTCTAAACCTACACAAGCCTTTTCATATACCAATCTGCCTATATCATTTCATCTTCAGCCTGCCTGTTCTGTTCCACCGCACACACATCTCTCTAATGCTAATTTTACAAGACCCTCGTATCTCAAAACTTGGTCTAATAATCTAACCCTTCTCTTGGTCAAAGTCCTTGAAATAGTTCTCTCTGCACCTATTCTATTTAAAAGTTCCACCCTTCTGATTTTTAGCGGTCCCCTAAAGCACCACATTTCGAAAGCTTCTATTTTTTCCCTTTCTGCAACTCCTATTGTCCACGTTTCACACCCATATAACGCCACACTCTATACCAACATTTTTAGTAATTATTTCCTAATGTTATAGTTATATTAGGTGTAAATAAATTCCTCTTTATTGTGAAAGCTTTCCTTGCCTGCGCTAACCTACTCTTTATGACTACTATGGCATAATAATTCTACAATAATCAGTTATTATGTTTTCCAAGTAGCAGAATTCCTTAAATTCCTTCAAAACATCCCTTCCCAATATAATACCATTTGTTACTCCACTATTTCCCAAACAACACTCCTTGTCCTTGGTTGTTACTGTTTAAATCCTCATATTGTACTCTTACTCTTGAATCACATTTATGCCATTGTTGTGGTTTCCGAGTCTTCTTTTGACTCCCAAAATACCACAACATCATCAGCACACTTTAGGGTTTTTATTTTTTCTCCTTTCCTATCAATTTCAAACTTTCTTTATCGCCCATTGTATATTTAAAATAAAGAGCATGGACGACACACTGCATTCTTGTCTTATTCCTTTCTTGATTTCTGCTTTCTTTCATTGCCCTGAAATTCTAAATCCTGCTGATTGCCATCTGTAGAGGTTATGGAAAACTCTTCATTCTTGATATTTTATTCCTGTAGTCATCAAAATCAATAATAGATTGTTCCAGATAACCTTATAAAACGCGTTTTTTTTTCAATTTTAAATTAATATTGCGCAATAAATTATTATAGCACTTAAAATACTGCTACTATAAATTAATAGTAAATCATGTACTAATCATCCTAATTTTTGTTTCAATATCAAAATGGAATTTAAGTGTTTGAATTAGAGCAACTTTCCTCCCAGTTTTAAATAAACGACGAAAATTACATGTTAGTTTCACGTGAAATCAGATAAGAAAAATTAGTCAAATAAAGAAGAAAGAATTCTAATTCCTAAACTCAACAATCGACGATGTGGAAATATATAATATATAATAGCTAAAAGTAAAACTCTGTTAGGTAAAATTATATTAAAGAATATTATCATTGTTTTGATTATTTAACCACTCATGGCTGTGTTGAATAATGAGGACACGTTCAAGATCAACGAAACTTATATGGTCGTGTGGTTAGCATATGGGGGCAGAGTTCCCATCGACTCTTCCACCTGCTTTGTTTACCTATCACTTTCCCTGTACCTAAAGAGTCACTCCAGATTCTCCACGAAAGAGATGGGCATGAAGTGTGTGTACTCAATCTCTTCTTGAAGCCAATCTTTTCAGAGTAAATCTCGCACGGAGCAGACGAGACATGGAGTGTCCCTGTTCTGTTCTCAGACAGAAAGGAAGAGAGAGAGAGAAGGACGAAGGAAGGAGGGTGTTGGTATTCGCTTAGCGTTCCCCCAGGAGACGCTCAATTAACACGAGCTTGTCCTAAGTCTTGAGGGGCTGCGCAAAGGCCACCAACGCAAAGTGTCCCCCTCCTCCCAGGGTTCATTGTCTGAAATGTCAACCCCTTGTGACCCTATCCCTTCGGAGCTTGTGATGTTTCGGTCACGTCTATTTATCTACTGATGGAATTAATCGAGTTAAAACTAATTGATACTTGAAAGTAGATGACGGAAACAACGTAACTGCAAACAAATCTTACTTATCATCACCAAAGAAATGTAAAGTAGTGGAAAATGAGTATTTAACTTCACGTAGAATCAAAGAAAACACATGAAAAAAAAACATCCCCACATTAATGAACCTGTATTAGATTTAATTTCTTTCTTAGCTTCTACTGACATATTAATGGACCCCAAGTTTGTATTTTCAAATTTATGTTTTTTAAACTAAATTTTTTCAATATTAAAGTGATAAAAATTATCCTCCTTTATATTAAAAATTATCTTTCCTCCTAATTTCTATTATAAAAGTTTAAGTGTAATTAAATAACTTTTAAACATTAATCACTAAAGCAAAAAGGTTACATTTACAGGGCAATGAAAAGTAAATTTAAGCCTGTAAACGATCCCGGAAAATAGTGTATGGGCTTGGAAGGGGAGTAATGTTTTCCCAGCATGTTATTTGTGCTAAACCCTCGTCAAATCAAGGTTTAATGATAAAAATACAGTAAAAGAAATATTTAAGAGCTACCGTGTAGATTATAGAATCAGTTTTGGTCCAATTCGTGTTTATAGTGCCAGCCTGTACCCCCAATAATATTCATAATATGCAAAAGTAGCAATCGAACTCGTAATGGCATGATTGTTATGATTCTAACTGTAACAATTTTAGTGTTACGTATCGTGACGGAATTAATCGTTTAAACCGCAGCCACCGAATGCGACGTACCATCCCATTACATCATCTATTAGCTGCTGGCCGTAATTGTGGCCCCGCTGCTTCTCATCTAGCAGGCAGCATCCACACGCACCCCACACCCTCGGCTCCCGGCCAATAACAGCTTCAGTCAGTGCAAATCCGTGGCATATTGGTGTTTGCTTGGTGGGGCGTTATCTTCTCTGGCAAGCATGCGTGTTATTATGATCCACGCATATAAATACTTCGAATGCAACCCCCCTTCTACCTTATTAGTCGAACCGTTACGCCTCTACCAAATTCTACTGGCTTATCGCACCGCACATACAAATTTTATCATTCTGATTTGAGCCTCCACCAACCACAATCACTATTTAGTGATGTTAACTAGCCACAGAATCTCATTATTGAGCCAACTGTTTGTTGTTTCATTCATAGTCTCGCACTTCTCGCGGAAATCAATGGCGCTATTTTTAAGTTGTCTTGACACCAAAATAAAGACTATCTGGAGGTCTTTTTATAAAATTCAATATTAGACACTTCCTATTTTGTGAAGAAGATTAAAACAGCTATTTTGATAAGTTGAAAAAAGTGTAATAAAATACCCTTAGAGAATTTAGAGGGTAACACATAATAAACTCATAAACTTAACCTGAAGGCATAAAGAAATATTTGAATAGATCCATAGTAGAAGTTGGTGAGTAATTTGTAGTAGTTCTCGAGACATGATAACGTTGAAAACGGAAAAGAAACACTAAAGTTAAGTGACGTGGACAATTGTTTATCTCTATCCTTGACGTTAATTTACTTCCATTTATAAAAGTGACGTAGCCTGACAAGTCTCATTATTTTTCATTGTGTATCGTAAGATAACATTTTATTTAAGCAATAATACTTTTAATTATTTTTCTGGGACTGTGGGATATGTAATTCGTCATTTAGTAACCAAAAATATTTTGGAAAGAAATTCCACTATTCCCACTAGATGCTTAAAATTATTGCTCTCGGTTGGCCTTAGAAAGTAGAAAGTAACCTGCCCAAATTCAATGAATTAATTATTTTTTTAAACATTATGTATTACTTTTTATTTAATTTGTTTTTAACCAAGTGTTTAATTTTTAGTTGAATAACTTTTTCCCTTCTTTTTATTAAAATTTTCATTGTGCTTTTATTAATATTTTTCGAAACTAACCCTCACGACACCCGATTATAATTTTAATTATTAGTTAAGTACAATTCTGAAGGAACACTTTTACTATTATCTAATATTAACAGCTTCCCACTCAAGAGGGACTTTTGTTAGTCTTCAATAATAAATTGACGATCTCGTTTAATGAATTAGGATGGGGGCGGAAATTGAGCAGAAAGCTTGTTTACAGAGGCCCTAAGAATAATTACTTTTCATGGGAAGCAACTCTAAATAACATAATGATTTAATTCATAGAGACTAAAATTTAGACGTAATGAAAAATTGTTTGTTTGTAGTATCCAATTTTTTAAACCTTCAATTTGTTTACTTAAGACTTACTTGAAATTCTTTACTTAAAATTCAGAATTTTTCATAAATTAAAATTGTGCATTTGTGAGGTGCATAAATATGAAACACTATGATTGTTATAACATCTAAATGATAATAACGATAGTGACATTAAAGAAATTCGTACCAGTGCATTCATTGATATGCAGTTTTAAAATTACAACTGTCGTTTATGGAGGATTATTTGCGAACCGCTACAATTTTTTTGTTGTTGTTGTCCGGTGTCCAATCTCCATCAAACTGATTTATTCTCACCGTGAGACAACAGAACAATTCCCTCTGCGAAATGGCATTTCGATGCTATGGGGTTTTCCGATTGCTATTCGGCCGTTCAGGGCCTGACTGGGAGGAAGAGGAGCAACTTCGCCCACCTCCAACCAGAGCCGCCCACAACCACCTCCACAAAAACGACGGCGTGAGGGGAATTTAATAACAACACTTGCTGACTCTTGGAGTTCAGAGTTCGGGGCATCCCCTGCTTGTCGTGGTAGGACTGACAATGAGAGCAACAGCTGTTGAAATGGGCGAGGGAGTTTGTGGGCAGAAAGTGTGGGGGTGGTGGTGGGGCGGAGAGGGGAGGGGGCAGTGGTGAATGGGGAACGCGCGATTCGAAGCCTCTCAGTCGGCAATAATGCCAAATATGTGACTGGGGCTGGCATTCCAATTTTCGCAGCCGCTAAAATATTTCTCAGTATAAATAGTAAAACAGCCCTCAACGCACAGGACCACTCAGCGACCCAGAAATAAACCCTGGGATGGAAATACAGTTTCCGAAGGAATGAACAATTCTTCATAATTTTCTAAAAGTTAAGACTAAAACCCTGAAAGAAGAACACAGGAAAACACCTTATGGGGTGAACGGATCTAGAATAATCTACGCTTCAAATATATGCGAAAACGTGAATTGTTATTTAGCTTTTTTCCACTTTACCTCTTTTTCCCTATTTTAACTAATTATTTTACTTGCAATTTCTCCTAAATGCTTACCCAAAAATTGGATCTCTCTCTCTCTCTCTCTCTCTCGCTGTATTTTTACATGACTAGAAAGAACAATAAAAAATACAGTTACATCACCTTCAAAATATTTCCAACACAGTTTTCTCCAGTTTCAGCATGTAAATTACATTTCAGATTGTCGTAAAGCAATTAAGTGAGGCTTGGTGTTTATGTAGCAGTACACTGAAATTAATATCTGTTAAAAATAGTCATAACATTTATTACCATAACACGCAAACACTATTTAAAATATTAGATATTTTAAAATAAATTTTAAATATTTCGGATCTATTGAAGCAATTTCGGATGTTAAGAAAAACGAATAAAATAATAAAATCCAGTAGATAATTATTGAAACAAATACAAGTAGAGTAAACAACGGCAAAAAGATGAAAATACATTTTTCACATATTATTATAAGAATAATATTTAACTATCTCAGAGTAGGTTTCCTTATTATTATATATTTATGCAGACGTCAGGTGTATCTGCTTTCCTTAGTTTATAAAACTGAAACAAACTATAATATACGATTAAAATTTCCCATACAAATAGCAAAATATAATTTTTTCTGTATACAATCATTATTTTAAATAATTTTTTCATCGTTCACAATTGCAATAAAATACGGACAAAATATTTTGCTTATTCGTAGAACAAATTTTTTCTAGATGTATATTTCAATTATGTATCAAATATTTTTTAGAATTATTTCATTGAATATAGCCAAGACTATCGTTATAAAAATAATAAAAATTATTTATGACTTTTATAATTTGTTATTATATAATCCTTTAAATAAAAGATCGGATAAAATCAAATCAGAAACTAAATTTACATAAAAGTTTAATAATATAAAGTTTCTTGCAGTATAATTACGTGAAATAAATTTTTACTTGTAACTATTTTAATAATAAAACTTCTGAGAGTGTTTAGTTTAATTTTCGACCATATTTACAAAAGAAATATTTAAGTGTATTATATTGTTTAAGATTTATGGATGTGGGATATGGAACACGGGTACCAGTATTAACATTTAGGATATTTTTTTAAACATTACCAAACAGATGGGGAAGTGTCCACCTCAACAATTACCTAAGACAAAGAACATTTTTGAGACGAACGAGTTTTTTGGCATATATAAATATTGACCATGTTTAAATAGTTTTTTCAATATATTCAACACGCCTATGATTTATGATCTATAAGAGAAGGGGTAATAAAAGTGATCCATCACTGTCCATTTCGTACGTAATTCTAGTAACATACTAAACCCCGAGTAACAATATAGGAGGAACAATGTACAAGCTATAACTAATATATTGTTGTCAATTTGGCTACACTGCGTTGGAGGAGAACGTAAGTTGGTAACAATGTTACTACCATCCTTTGATCTTCCGCTCTGTGTCTACAGCTTTGGCAAGTTCCTGTTATCAGTGTGCGGAAACCATCATCAAATTAATTATATAGTCTAAATGTTATTTTCCGAAATGTTTTTCTATATAATTTTTTTGGACTTATTCGGTCTGAAACCACTACAGTCAATATTCTGCACCAGATTCTCGCTCGATCTTATTCTAATTTCCTTCCGTTAGGAGCTTTGTAATATTTATTCTCATTAATATTTATACTATAATTTCTGTTCTATTTCCTATACCTCAAATAATTCTTTCGTATGGCATTTTTAAACCATAGGAAGGCATCGTCACCTACAACGACGTTTCGTCCATAAATAAGGGAACAGAATTGAATTATTTAGACACCTAATTTTTGGCAACATTGCACACATGGTCTGTTATTAAAAATTAGTTTGTTTCCTTTTCACCTGATAAGGTTCCAAATTTAAGGAATAAAACGTCGTTTTAGTAGAATATTTTGAAATTGTCTTCCCATTGGTCGTGACCCATCTTCGTATAATTTAGAAATGCAGAAGGAAAGTAAAATCTTAAAACACGTTTCTGTATATTGTAGTTAAATGGTGCTATGGAATGAACGTTTGTTTCCTTCTCCTAACAACGCTTAATGTATATGTTTTTTTAAATGGCAAATTCCCTGTAAAAACGTAGGAACTATTTAGAAAGTCCGATATTTACGGCTACAGGAGTTATTAAATTATCTTGAGTATTTATTGTAAGTGATCTGTTTTTGTTTAGAGGAAGACTTGGTAGGATTCTTAAAATATAGCCCAAAGACCCAAAGTAACCATTTGTCTACTATTCTTTCCAAACCACCTTTCTATCCCTTCCTACGCTTTTTAAGATAATGAGTATCAAGTAACTTGTCACCACAAAAACGTGATTTTATATTGATTTTAATGACGATTTTGAATTTAATCTGAGCCGACGTTTGAAAATATTGGCGTATTTGAAACTAGTCAGAATTATTTTGTGTCATCTCTTTCAGGTCAATACCGGGCTGGGTCTTGATAATGTAGCTTAGGAACTTAATCAGTTTCAGGATCACTCTCATGAAGCCTGTTAACACTCTCCCTTATCTCACCTGCTCTTAAAAAAAGGAAACAATCCATCTCATCCTACAATATTAATGGAGGATGCCAGTGAGAGCTCTCACTAGGAAGTATTTCTCCAAAGAGTGATACCCAAAATCCGGACCTGCTTGGTGCAGGTTATCTAGGGTTTCCTTGCATCTGTTCTACGTGAATCACCGGGCAAGAACCTTAAAGTTCAGCCCGGCGGCTCTAATCAACCCATAGCTCTCTTTTTATATCTTCCAGAACCCGCACCATTTTCAATTCATTTCCTCAGCTTTCAAAGAGGAGTTGTCTGTTTTAGGATCACTTTCACCCCTCCCCACCAAAGAAAACCTACCAACCCTCTTGGAGTATGCGTGTGGAAACTTTATTTTGCAGTTATTTCTCACTTATAACCTTTGGAGATGCCTCGTTCTCTCTATTGTTTTTATAAGGCCTTCGTATACCGAGCAACCTTGATTGCTTTTGGGTGGTACTGGGGTCGCAGACCTATTGCCATTGGATCAGTCGGCCAACTCGTTTCAAAAACTGGTGAAGACACGGAGTGCTGCGGCCACACAGCAAACGCATCTCGTCTTTCGGAAGGGCGTGAGTATAATACCAAATAGCCCGACCTGCCTGATAAAGATTTTCTAGGGTTTTCCTGCACCTCTTTTAGGTACAACACATGGTAACATCCTGAAACTATAGTCAAAGGACCCTAGTCAACTCTTGAAAATCTTGCTCTACCATTTGCATCCCTCCTTTTCAAATTATTTCCTATGCTTTTAAATGGGAGTAGTTTGTTTTTCGATCAACCTCATGTAGCCTCTTACCCCTCAAAATATACTTCTCATTGGTTCCACTCTTCTCCCTTTCGTATCATTCTTTTCAAATTCCCTTCATATGCTATGGCGATAGAGTTGTTCATTTATTTTATCACCCACATGTAGCCTGTTCGCCTAAAAATATTTAAGGGAAGCAAGAATTTTCCCTCCTAAATTTAACATTAATGTGTGTTTTTGTAAGAATTAATACTGCTCTAAATTTCATATACGTGCAATAGAGAACGTTTAAAAAATTTTCGGCTTTCCTGAAATATGTACGTATACGTCATAGAAAGGTTTTCGTTTAATATATAATATAATATTCCCTGTAGCATTTTTGGAAGTGAAAGTCGTGTTTGGTGGGTAGAAAACTCTGTAAGGAAATGAACTAACATGAGGGGTGGTGGGCCTGGGACGTGTTTCTCATAACAGGCAGCCTGCTTCCGAGAAACGTGGTCTTATTATTAATGCGGAGAGAAAGAAAGAACGAACGACAAGGCCAGAGAAAAAGAGAAAGGGATTGTGACAGACTGACTGACGCTGCTGTGTGCTTTCTCGGAATCTGATCTTTCTCCTCTTCTTCTTCCTTTGCAGTCTTTCCTTTATTGGTCCCAAACTAAATTGGAATTTATATGACGTCAAAATTCAATTGCGCCTTCCCCAAAAGGAGCAGAGGGATTGGGAGTCGTCATTGCCCAGCTACTGGTGACTTAGTGAAATACAGTTGTAAATATCAGCAGCTGCAGGATTGATGCGTGTTTCAGAAAGCAATTTAGGCTTCGTATTTCTGCAACTCACTGTTAATATTCCTGTCACAAGTGATTAATTGCGTCTTCCGTTATTTACGCCAAGTAAGAAAAAATGTGTCGTAATATTCTCGCAAAAGTGTATGGAACTTTAGGAGAATTTATTATTACGTAACGTTGTGACGTGACTTTATTTATTTTATATTTATAATTATATTAAAAAAATAGATTATATATTTAAATGGACGGGTGCCCATAAATATAATCTTCTGTTATTAACAAATGTAAAAGATTCAACAAATTATAATTAGAAATTTAGAAATTAATTAATTTTAATGAATTTTATTTTCCCATGTGTGTCCTACCCCAAGAAATAACATAGCAAGGATTTAAGTATTTTAAATCTAGTTTACTTAGTGCTGTATGACGTGTTTATACTCTTAGAACAGCGAGAGATTATTGCCTTTTGATTTTTACTTTGAATTCATCATCCTCAAGTTTCCTGGTTGGCCGGCAATCCTGGATTAAACACAAAGGTAGCTTCCGAGTGATATGTGAATCGGCAGACCTCTGATGTGGTACAGGAAACGCGTATCCAACGTGTATCTCCTCTCCGACTCCTTGAAGCCAGCCAGTCTGACTTTTCGTTGGCTCCTCTCTGACCTCTCACCTCCGACTCTCCTTTCCGAATATCTTTTCGAGGACCTTCCAACCTCTAACTCACCTCTTTTGAAAACCTCATTGGTCTCCCGGTTTTTCTATCTTCCTCAGGTCCCCCAATTGGGTTGGCGCCTCTACCCTCCTTTCCAAAAATTCAAAATTTTAGAGAATCATCCCTAGCCATCTTTACTGGCCTTGGCTGACCTAGAATTTTCACCAAGTCGCAAAATTCTTCCAAACAAAGGACTGAGACTCCTCAGGTGCATGTCATGACAGCTTATTTACCGGGTTTACCACTGAAAGGTGCCTTGCAAACATCTCAGGATCTGTTCCCTATGGAACTTTGTACAGTATGCTTAAAATTGTAAATTAATTTTGATAAATATAATATAATATACACTGATAGTCTGTACGTGTCAAATCGTAGGGGAGTTAATATATTTTAAAAATATGTTACATTGTTTTAAAACAACGTGAGTAATAATCATTACATCCTTCTCAAATGCTCGATTTAAAGAATTAAATTTATTTTTACGTCTTCTAAAATTTAACAATATTTACGTCTGCTCTTATGCTAACTGTATTTACTTTAAACAATATAATTGACCGTAAATTGTTGTAAATAGTACTTATGGTGCTGATGAGAGTAATTTGGTTTCTCTGACAAAGTCCTTTAAATTGTTATTAATTTCTTTCTCCTTTTAAAGATATTAATCCGTGTCCCTTTCGAAATATTAAGGACGCTTGTTCTGTGTATTTAAGTATAGCTCTATTAATTTAACAAATCTGCCCACCATCCTACTGACGGTTTATAAGGAGACCTCAGGTAATCCGATGAGAGAAACGCTACGTTTCCAACTTCTTGAAGGAGACGACGCAACATCGTAGAAAAACGGATACCCGGGCTAGTGATTCAGACAGGGGCAGAGTTTGATAGTGGGATGGTGTTAAGGTTGGAGTGGAAGAGACAGAAAACCGCGGCTCGCGTCATTAAAACTTTTTGAAAAGCTCGTCAGACTGTGTCAGTGCCGCGGCTTAATTTTAATGAAGTTAGCTCCGCAGAGAAATCTTCGATGAGAACGGCCGGGGTGTCTCTTTAATGCCGGTGATGGAGGGAGGGAAGGGAGGGCGTGACTATACCTCTGCACTGCATTTCGAACTCGTCTCAGACAAATTGACGTTGAGGCAGGAGAGCAATCACAACCCCAAGTGTACCTTAACACGGCTAAATTGTTTTTTTTCTAATCTATTTAAAAAACAACTATACCTTTTAACAACGTGCATTAAATGCGTTAAATTTAAGTTTAAAACTTTTAGGATAAAATATGCGCAATAAAGGCAATTATAAATATTATTTTTATATATGAAACATATTAAAATAGAAAAATTTATAGACGTTCAGTGATGAATGCCCATTTATCTGACATTCTACATTCTGAACATTTCATCTTGCTCCAACTTATTAATCAAGTTAAATATTTAATAATAATTAACTATTACATAATTTAATATTGCATTTCAACAGACTCAATAAGATATTTATAGAGATTTAGATGTCACTCATCTGTCAGGTCCTTAACTTTCTTCCTGGCAAAGTTGGACTGTGTATCAATTTCTTATTCGCCCAGATAAGATGTCATTCCATAAACAACGCTTAAAAAATCAATAATGGTGTATGTTAAGTGGCTTTAGCGACAAAAATAAACATGTTTCTAAAGTAGCACAACAAATACAGTTATATTATCATAATTTCTCCTTATGTATACAATGAAATTATCAATCCATCTAAAAATAACAAATATTTCTGCCATTTAAAAACCAGTAATAAATTCTTACAGAAACTCATTTAACAACTGTGGAGAAATACACGTTGAAACAAAAATTTCTTCTTAACATATGTGTATAGTAATGAAAACCTGAAGTACAGGCAACAATTAAATACTAAATTATAAAATCATGAATGTATGAAAAATTTATGTAGCAGTTTAAAACTCGAATGTCTACATATCCCATATGGTTAAAAATTCCCATTGCGTTGCAGCCATATCAGACATCTGCATTCCCTCTGTGCCTCTTTATGGAAGCTTAATTCAATTAGTCGCGAATTGAAACTTGACGAAATAAAGCGGTACGGGTTGTGCGATGAGTAAATTTCAATTTGAACCGCTTCAACCACGACATTTCCTTCTGATGGTCTCTGTATCTCTGATATTGCTGTCGGTTTTATTTCTGAAATAAGCTCCCAACTCCCCACTCTCTTCTTCCCTCATTCGGCCAACCCTTATTCCTCTCTAACACGCTTGCAACGTAAACACATCCTCAACCACTTCAAACGAGCATCCATCCTGCTTCACCCTCTCCCTTGTGGCAGCATTAACTGGAATCCTTACACATTCTATTTATCCTTCGGGACAAGTGCGGTAGGCAACAGATGTTGCCGAGTACTTGAAAGATCGCAAATTTCGTATCTCTCCTTCTCTTCCCTTTCCAAGGGGTTCGGGTTTTCCCCTAGGCTTAATAGCCCAACAATTTGATCTCACAATTACAATACAGAATAAATTTAGCTTTACTCAATTAAGATCCTTTCATATTTTAACTGATTTTAACTAACGTTGGTTATCTTTTGAGTCAAACCAAGTGATAAAATGCGTAAAAATATAATTATATTATTTAAAATAATTTATCACCAATTTAAACCAATTCATAGAAACAATAATCTTATTTCGTCTGTAACTTTCGATTAATTTCGTCATAATCATCTGAAACTACACGAGTAGTTAAATGTGACTACTGGAGTCTTACAAGAGAATATGACGTATAATAATTGGTCATATGAAGGATTTCGTTTAGGTGTTGAAAATTGCAGCAGTTTCAGATATTTATGGTGAAATTAATCAAAGCTACTGAAGAAATAAAATTATCGTGACTATGAATTGGTTTATATCAGTGTGTTTGAACCAAAACGGTTTATTTCAATTAAATATTGTTTCAATAATTAAAAAAAAATTATTTAGTACATTTATACATTAATGCAAAAAGTACAAGTAATGAAATTTGGTAAAAATAAAGTAAAATAAATTAAATGACTTACATAACCCCTTGACGGTAGAAAAATGAAATTCAGGGGTGTTAAAATCTTTTAACCGGTTGGCTCAAAATTCATATGAGTAGTATTATGGCGTAGTCACATCATTAAATGTCTCAACGTTAGAAAATGTAATTTTAACTTTTGTGAACCCAAGTCTATTTTCTAAACACGACGTCATTTACCGATTTCCTCCATTTCAGTAGGAACTCTTTTATGCGATTCGGTTCGACCTGTCAGCTAGAGATTTACGACTGCGTACGTGCGTCTACGAACCTTCCGTTGATCGACACAGAAATTACGTCCGTCCGTCCTTCCTTCTATCATTCAGGAAACCCAAGGGAAAAAAGATATATATCAGTGTTTGAGATAGCGGTCTGAGTTACGCTGCGAAAGAGGGTTCTCACAAATTTGAGTAAATCAAAATGAAAAACCATTTACATTCATTTAATTTCTTAAGCGATTTTTTCTTTTCTTATATTGTTACCGTACTTTAATACAAGTCAGTACTCATACTATTTTAACAATTGAAAGGAATTGGTTTTATCATTGTTATAGGAATTTACGTGAATCATTAAAAGATAAACTAACAGTTAAGCCAAAATATTAGTCTTAAACACATGTTTCTTCTATTATTTCTGAGCAACACTTTTTACAATTTAAAACATATAACTGGAAAATAATTGGAGCCTATTGGAAATTATGAATACTTGAATCAATATTTTAAAATATTTTGGAACCTTTAAATTATCATGTAATTTTAAAAATGACTTGCCTTGTAATTATAACTATTCATGTGAGTTGTAACATTTTTCATCCTAAATATTAATTACATTAATTAGAAATAGATGAAACATGAGCTAGTTGTTTATTAATAATTTTTATGTAAATATGAGTGTCATAATAGTTTATAATTTTCTAAGAAACTCAAGAATTGAAAAATTTCGACCGTACACAGGACCTCCCGCTTTCCGGGCGGACACTGTACCTCTGAGCTTGTACGACTCGACGTCCACAGGACCGATTTAACATCCCTCCACTCCTATAAACCAAAGCTAGGCTCATCTATGACAAAGAAAGCAGATTGCTTTGAACTTGAGAGAGTTTTAATTTGGATTGAATAGTAAGAAGTGATTGACGTATTTAGTGTAGCTATTGTAATATTAAAATTTCAATTTATTAATTATAATACTTATAATGCAAGGTTCTCACTATATATATCTATATATAATTATATATAGTGATTCATATTAAATCTAACCAAATAAACGAGACTATTACTCTCTGCCCTCATGCGCTCCAATACGAAAGGCATTATGATATTGCTTATGCATCACGAATGTGTATTAAGTGTAATTTCGTAAAATATATCCCAACGAGTTTACGTGATATATAAGTTATAAGTTCAATGAACACCCATTAACCAGATAATTGAATTGTTACAAAAGTTAAATCCTATTCTAAATTGAATAACTGATTATTTGTCCACTTGTTTGCGTGATCCGAAAAGCATATTATATCATAAAAGTTTAATGCGTGATTGCAACTTAAAGTACAAAAGTTTCCCGATAGATCGAACAATGGGTCGTCTTCCCGCGATACTTAACGTACTTCGTAATCTTCTCTGAAGATCTTGCTTGCTCCATCTCCCGTTCCTAACTCTGTACCCACCCCCAACCTCTTTATCCCACTTTCACCCTAAAATTTATGCTAAATTTCACTTGTAAGTGAACTTCTCTCAAGATTGGGTGGGTGGAGGCTGGGGTGGTAGAAGTTTCTTGCAAACATGTGTCGAATCTCGGGGAACGGAGTTTTAGCGTTAGTTACCCCCCACACTCACCCTCCTGACTCTATTCAGCTGCCATCTTGCAAATGACACTATGAAATCTGAGGATATAGATTCCGGTCTTTATAAGCATACATGATATTAAGATAGTATCACAAAAATGTAATTCAAAAACACATTTATTATATATTCGTTTTACACACGATTAAGGTAATTTAAGGGTGACAATTTGAAAAAAATAATATTAAAGTTTTTTAATACTTTCAATGTTGTGTTTTAATAACTACGCTAATTAAATTGTAAGGTCCATCATCAAAACGTAAAATTTTGATGTTGAGGGTGAGTCAAAACTCGCAGTATATTCAAGATTTCAAAATGGTGCTCATGTTCGTTACATTCCGTAAAAGATAAACCACCTTTCTCACATCTGACAAGAATAATCAGGCTTATCTTTTCCAACATATTTTCCCTTTTTTCCGTTCTTTTCCTTTCCTAATCTTTTCATGTTGGGTACAGCATCCTGTAATTTCTTCGTATGTCTGCTAGTATTTTTTTTACGAACCCATAACAATTTGGCATGTACAGTATTATCCTGTTCCGCCCCGTAAATTAGTCTCCGTATAAGGTTTTTGAGTCAGTCTACAAGTAGATTTAAGCTTTATTCGTAACGTATAAGCAGCTAAAGACGCCTAGTTTACGATTACATACCATTAAAAAGTTAAACCCGAGGAGTTTTGTGAATTACTTTGTGTCAAAATTCTACAAAAATTATAAATTCACAGATGTGCAAGAATTCTTAAAAAATAGGCTACATAAAGTTAAAGTTGGGAAAGAAACTTCAGTACTCGGATCTGTAACATTGGGAGTCCCCCAAGGATTAGTTATTGCCCCCTTATTGTTTCTCATTTTTATTAATGATTTGCCTAATAATATAAATTATAAGGTCCGACTTTTTGCAGATGACTGTGTAATTTACAGGGAAATAGCTGGGGAACAAGACGCAGCTGCTCTCCAAACTGACTTAGATACTCTACGTACATGGGCTAAGCGAAATAAAATCAAAATCAACAATAGTAAAAGTAAGGCGATTAGTTTTACTAAAATGCGCGTTCAATATGCCTCGATATTTAAAATAGATGGGGAAACAGTGATCCAAGAAACAAACTGTAAATATCTAGGCATTTATTTTAACAGTAAGCTGGGGCAGGTAAACTATGCTACAAGGAAAGCGTGGAACACCTTGCACTTTGTCATGAGAACACTCAACAAGGGGAATGCGAAATCTAAAGAGTTGGCATATTTGTCATTAGTACGCTTGCCCACTTATGGAATATGGTGCAACATGCTGGGATCCGTACAGGATAGTCAAATAGAATCCTTAGAAAGGGTGAAAAGAAGGGCCGAAAAATTCATATAAATAGGACCTGGGCATGAAAACGAAAAGGTAAAGCGACTAGAGTGGGATACGCTACAGACAAGAAGAGAAAGAGCTAGGCTACATATTTTCTACAGAGCTTTTGCAGGTCAAAAACGTTGGCAGGGAATCCGAGATAGAATGAAAGATTTGACTCGGAACAGGAGGGGAGGAGTGATCACCTGTTTAAATTACAAGCAAGGAACCAAAAAACAGACGTCGGAAAATACTCATTCCTAAATAGGACAATTAATGACTGGAACAATCTGCCTGCAGGAGTGTTTGGGGAACTTCCTCTAACAGAAAGAAAATTTCGACTCAATCTAAGTTTAGTGTAGTGTAGTGAAGTGATCAGTGCTGCGAAATCCCTAAAAATATACTACAGTGAAATATATTTACAGTTTTTTGGTTTTGTTTCTTTTTTTTCAGGCAAAAAAAACTATTCTTTTTTTAAAAAAATCATTTCTAATAATATGATTTTTTTGGGTTAACAGGCTACTTGAGGGCGATCCTGAAACAGGCAACTCCCCTTTATTAGCATAGGAAGGGAATTGAAAAGGGGGGAATCCACACTTATTTATTTATTTATATTGAATATAATTATACTTTCAACTATAGGTTAAATATGATCCTTACGACCAGTTTATTAATTGTTGTTTAAGTTCTATGTATCTGCCACCGGGGATTCTGTCCATTTGTAGATTTAATAAATACAAATGTAAGAATTCTTCCTTGACCAGTTACGTTCCTACTTATTAATTTCCAGCACTATCCACTAAAAAATACGGTATCCCATTCTATCCCGCTGTGCTTTTCCGCCCCAGTGATCCTATAAGGTTCTTCTTTATAGTATCGATATTTTTATAAACTTATATAGATGTAAAGCTAAAATCATTGACAGACTTGAACTTGGCGTTAGAGAAAGCCGTTCCAGAAAGTATTGTTCATCAGCAGATCAACTAGGGGAGTGTCAAATTCATTGAATTGTTTATGAATGTACACAAGTAATACGTGACGTTAATTGTCCCGCCACATTTCAGTTAATGTAGTTCATGGTTACCGATAGGTAGACAACTCCGCAGCACACGTGGCAGTCGAGGCTCGGGAGAAAGCGGTCCTAGTGGTTACTTTTGGGTGGTAAAGGGTGGAAAGCGCGTTGGCGGAAGGATGGGAAAGGGGTGCAGCAGGCTTCAATTAAACGAACAAGTGAGATATGAAGCGGGGAGACGGCAAGCTTTGTTTTCACTCCCCGGGCGCTAATATGTATGCAGATGAGATGGTAATGTTGCGAGCGGTGCAAGAGTGACCGTCACTGTGATGGCTAAGACCATTTCACAAACCAGCACCGATGAAAAACACTACGTATTATAAATTATCTACAATATTTCAGCACAACGTGTGTGGAGGTTGAGGATGGAATTGGTAGCCATGGAACTGATCCTTTTGTATCCTTAATTTTTGGTACCGTGCGTATGCTCCCTTTAGTAAATACAGTGAACCAATCTTTAAAATAATTTGAAATGAGGAAAAAAAGTAAATTATTTTTGCTAAGGTATAAAAAAGATTTACTATTTCCACTCAACGTATTTAACTCGCTTTCAGTTACAAAGTAAAATAATTGTGAAAGAAACCTCTAATTGAAAGACAATATGAAAATGGAGCATGGGTAGTACATATAACCTTAACAGCAATAAAAAACAAGTATATTTCATGATAATCGTTGTGGCGTGTGTCGTGCGCCGTAGAAAACGAGAGACGTTTAAACGGGAGTACTATTGTCAGCGAGCATAGTCGTTGGATAACAGTTTTCATTATATTCTTGCTGACTGGATGTAAATACAGCACCGAGCTGTTGTTATCATTACTTAGCATCCCTTAACATATAAAAATGAATTTTTTGACGTACAACATATCCTCAACGGAACACAATAAATATCGTTGTACTAATGTTTTCAGATTAGATATGTCCTAATAAAGATCCGAGTTAAAGTGAGATCCGGTCTACAACCACGGCAAGTGGACTACTACGAATCGTATTTCTCTCTAGTTAAAAATGTTATTCAAACAACTACATACTCAGTCATTAGTACAGGATCTGTAGTACAATATTTCAAAAATAAATAATTTATTGTTAAGTTTATACGAATAATGAGACGATACGACTCATGTCGGCGAAGGTAATCGGCTAAATGAAAAAACTTATATAAAAATTATAAAAGTCAATAATTTTTATTCCAAACCATTCCAGAAAAAAATATTAATTAATGAAATAAACTGTATGTAGTTAACTTGTGTTTATATCTTTTTAAAAATACATTAATTATGTAATAAAATAAAATTTTTGCTTTCTAAAGAAGCATATTATATTTATGGGTTCTCCTCAAATCAGAATAATAAGAGATTGATTCTTTAAAAATTCTCCCTGTTCAATTTAGCCTAAACATTATTTAACATACATATATTTATCTGAGATCATTTAAATCATTAAAAGGAATATTATTGCAAATTTGTGAGAAAAAAACTTTACATTCGTTGGTAGTAATCAATAGCAAATTTATATATTTGAAGAAATTTTTAACATTTAATATTTTATTTAACTGTTTTGAAGGTATTGGTGGTTTTATTTACTGATTTACTTGTAAATCTCACTTAAAATTATTTAATCTGTTTTTACACATAATTATATGTTATTTAACTTTAATGATACAATATTTTTTGAATTTAAAACACAATCTAAAAAAAGAGATTCTAACGTTAAATTATTTCATCATCCTTTGCAATTCACAGCAAATTTATTAAATTGTAATTACTAACAAATTTTAACTTTGGTTTTTCATTACCTTTGGCAAGTTCAGTTAAAAAAGTCATTTCAAAAGGCGCTTCTAAATATAACGAATGCATATTATCTTACGCTTTTGAAAACAAATTTTTCTTTTGTTCTTATCACATTTCCGTTGTTCGTGTAATTCCGGGTTATATTAAACTGCATAAATTAATTCTGCCACTCGTAACAGTTAAGATGGATATTAATTTAAGAAACTATGCAAATCGGTGCTCTCGTAATTGATTTGATGTGGTATAAAAAGAGTTTATAATAATTTTAATTAGCCGAACCATGGCTCATCGCTGAAATCTAATCAACGTTAATCTGCGACAAGGAGTTCTACAGGAACGCAATAATGGCTGACAGACTTGTCTGCCGCTAAAGAGCAAACGTCTTTCTCTCTCTCTCTCCCTCTAACGCAGCAGCCCCCAGACCCTCTATAATTCCAGTGTTCAGGAAACGGTGACCTCTACCGTGTAATCTCGACTCCACCTCCAGTACATTCTCCCTCAGTTCCCTTCAGCAAAGTACAAGGAACACTTGGGGGACGGGCAGGGGAGCCGAGGTCGTCGCTTTGTAATGTAATCCCTGAGATCATAATACTGTCGCTAGTACTCTAGTAGTACACTGCTCTACTAGCAGAGTGACATGGGCCAGCTATCTGCGTCTCACCAAAAGGAAATGTAGTAATTAATACTCCTCCCTCCCAGTCATCAGCGTCACGTAACAATTACAAACTCTTGCCTCGCTCTACATATCGACAACTTTAACTGTATACAATAATATACATTATCAGTTTTTCCAAATAAAATGTTCATGGATACATAATTATCCTTATTTTTGTATTATTTTATAAAGTTTAAAATACAAAAAAACGACCTATTAAATTAGACTCCGAAAATCAGTTTATAGAAATAAAAATGTATCTCAAAACCAGGTATTTTTAGGGTTAAATAAGTTACTTAAGCTATTCAGTCTCCGAAAAAATCATACCTCTTTTCATGCTCGGAATAAAAGTATATAAATACCTGCCTTGAACAGCCTTCAACTAGTCAGTAATAAATTAAAACTTGACCATAAAAATTTATTGCAAAATAATAAAAATAGCACGACGTGACGTGTCGTTCCTTTCATTGCAGCCGTCTCAGTTGCAATAATAAATAATTATGAGTTAAATCTAGAAAGAAAACTAGATTATACAAACAGGACATACAAAAAAGAATACTTAATTAACATGCATTATAATTTGTATCTTTAATCATCTCAACCCAAATATATTGCGGGATGAAATAACTGTTATAACCTACTTTTGTTTCTCAAAAATTAACTCTGGAAAATTTCATAACAAATGATAAAAAATAAATTATATTTAAATTATCGGCATCAATTATCACATTTATGGCATAATTTTTGTAACTCACTTGCAACATTTCAGTGATCAATCTGGAAGAGTGGAGTAATACACTTCGAAAATTTTTAACAATTTTCCAATGAAATTTATGAATTTTTAAATAAGCTTTAGACAGGACTGAATAATGTTTAGTACTGAATTTTAATTCTTTGTGCTCAGAGATAATATCAGTTCCTAATTAACGTTTTATTTGCTCCAAAACACTTTGTAAACTTTATAGTTAATTTGGTAATTGACATTTTTCTTCTGAAATGTAAATTTTTGTTTTGATATATAATTTAATGTCACATTAATACAATTATAAATATGTAAATGGAATATATAAACTACAACAGAAAAATTATCTACTAATGGAAACAATTAGCCATTAAAAATTTCCAATCATACAAATAATAAATTATAGTTTAGTGAAAGAAGGAAATATGAATTAAATTATAGTTTTTGCAGACAGAGAAATTAAAATTCAAAAGGCCGATTTTTTAAATGGATTCCTACTTTAAATTTCAATATTCTACGCTGTAGTGATTTTGGGAAAATAAGTTTATATTTGAAGTCCTTATCTCAATTTACATTTTCTTTGCAACTGTCTCAAAGTTAATTCTTAGTTACCTTTATTATGTAATAGTGATTTATATTTAAAATGTTATTTTCATAGCATAGCCCTGTTGTCGATTCAGAAGTGATTCCTGTTGTTGACACGGGCGGCTGTAGATGTGGTGGGGGCTTGCCATTGTCGACGTTGACAGGCCAAGGAGGCCAATGAACCCGTGTGTGCGTTCCTCACTCACCCACGTATCCGATAGCGTGAGGGATAAGTCACGTTGTCAGCGCACGGTAAATGGATGCAGGGAGAGATAGGGCACGGCGCTAGACCCTTTCACCCTGGGGTAAAGTGATAAAACAATGTGAAGCCTAACAATGCAACGTTATCCCCATTCCCTCCATCCCTGTCAAACAACCAAAACTCTGAGCAATTCGCAAGGGACAAAACTGTGGCATTATGCTCAGAAGAAAGTAGAGGTAAGTAAAAGTAAGAACGTCGTTATATTTGGTAAAACGTTAATTAAATGCAATAGAAATTTACTGTATAAATCTCGTTTCTTGTATGCTTGAAACTTAAAAAAGAAATTTTTAAATATGATATTTCATAACTTCTAGAGCTTGTTTGTTGAAAATAAACCATTTACTTAATTTCACGGAGGCAAAGAATCTTTATTTTATTTGGTATTAAAATTTTAAAAAGTCTTGGGTTCGATATCCGCTACAATTAATTTTTTTAATCCCTTCAATCTACAACACTTTTGATAGTTCAAAACTGCGAGTGTTGTTTGAAATATATCCTATATGGTTTTCAATGAGAGTCGGTGGAGTTTTAAATGTTGAAATAGAATAAAGCCTTTGCAATTAAGAAAAAAGATAATTTTAATACCTCTCACTTTTATTCCATTTCAACGTCGTCGTCCTTATTGAAAAACTCTATATATTTATATCCAAAAATTGTAGTAACTATCATTTTTTATATTTATTATATCAATTATCACATTTTTTCACAATAACTACATCTTATAATTACAGGCCGTAAATTATTTATTTACTTCATCTAAAGTTTCATAGCTTAAGTTCCGGATTTTATCACGTTTTTTCAAGAAAAGTTCCAGCAAAACAATTTATTGAAGAAAATAGAAAATTCACTGCAATATTATTATAAATAAAATAATTCTATTGAAGAGTGAAATAATTTAAATCAGTACAAATTCAATTTTTTTAAATGTAAAATTTAAATTCGATGGACTTATTATAATTATTGTAATTTACTTGTGCATTCTTGAAACTATGAAATTTAATTCTTGTAGTTTAAACAATTCAGTTACGACAATATGAGGATTGTTATCTGTTCTTTGGCATTGTTTTCCCTATCATTTCAGCCCAGGACGTTCCGGTAGCAACACGAAATTTTGATAAGATTTTTAATTGAATAAACTACAACAAACTATGTTAACTTATTTATTTATATTCATCTATGTATTTTTAATTATATATTTTTGCACAGTTGAGCTCTTGCCTTCGTCGAGTGTGGACGTACGTATTGTTTCCATCGCATCGACGAGCCCAAGCGGATTGACGGATAAATCGGCTGCGTTCGAGCCTAATTGAGTGCAGTGAATTTAGTGTTATCTACTAAAGTTATCAACAATTTTCATCCGAGTTGATGAAAAGTCGTGATATATAATCGCGGAATTCTGCCTTTGGTGACAACTACGTGAGTAGAATATACACACACTATAGTTATATTACACCAAACCACGTAAATAGAAACGGGTTAGTTCCTCTATTCAATGGAGAGCTATAAATTTTATCAGACATGAATGAGTACTGTAATACAAATGGCATAAACACCAAGTTTTTAAATCAACATGAGCAATGTCAGCATATTATGCAAGTACAAAATTGTTCAAGTCAAAACATTGAAAATAACCTGCCAATGGCACCAGTACTACAAAACACCAACATGACTATACCGCAAACTATTATGTATTATCAACCTACCCTGAATCAGCAACAATTGAATCCACAACAATTCAACTACCAATCAACAATCAGCTCTCATCAACAGCCTGACCTTCATGTAACCTCACAGAATATGGAACAAGACAATTTAACTCCGGACACACTTTCCGCTCTATCGGAAGATGAAAGCGAAGAAGATACATTCGCAACCACTCATTCATGGCAAATTATAAAAAAGAGAAAATTTCATCATACAAAAGCAGTAACAACTGCTGCTTCAGAACCTTCAATTCCTACAGCAAACCGTTTTCATCCACTAACAAATGTACCCACCGAAAATAATAATCCTAACTCTAGCACTGCTCCCAAAGACCCAAAACCTCCTCCTATTTTTATTTATGGAGTAGTTGACTACAAAAAGATGATCGAGAACCTATCCAAAGTCACGGAAGATGACACGTACTACAGTAAAGCACTTACCAACGACACAATTAAACTAAATGCGCATACTGCTGATACCTATAGGAAACTTATCAGACATCTTAATGATGAAAAAATAATACACCACACTTACCAAATGAAGCAAGAAAGAGCGTACAGAATAGTTATTAGAAATCTTCACCATTCAATTCCCATGGAATTAATTAAACAAGAAATAGAAGCAAAAGGACATACTGTTCGTAACATTATGAATATTCGGCATAGAACTAGCAAACAACCACTGATGTTATTTTTCGTAGACTTAGAGCCTAAGAAAAATAATAAAGAAATCTACAACCTAGAATTTATAGGCCATATGAGGATAAGCGTCGAACCCCCGCACAAAAAAAGAAACATTATACAATGCATGAGGTGTCAATGTTACGGACACTCTAAGTCATACTGTACACGACCATTCAGATGTGTTAAATGTGGGGGGAGCCACGATTCAAAAGTATGTAAGAAGCCTAAAGATACACCACCCAAATGTGCACTTTGCGGAAACAACCATCCATCTAACTACAAAGGCTGCGAAGTTTACAGAGAACTACAAAGCTCAAGAACTAAACCAAAAGGAATTACTTACCAGCATCTAAATCAACCTATACTCAATCAACCGACAAACCAACCAATGCAGCAACAAGGAACTAATTTACCTACATATGCCAACATTACAGCACGACGTAACGTAGCGGACGAAAATAGCAACATAAGTAATCAACTAAATACCTTCCTGTCAGAATTTAAAGCAATGTTTAATCAACTTATTAATCAGAACAGTATGATATTAAATATGTTATCAACGGTGATAAATAAATTAGCGCATAAATGAATCTCTTGTCTTTACGTATTGCCTTATGGAACGCAAATGGTTTGATAAACCACAAAACAGAATTAATAAGCTTCCTTCAACTACATAAAATAGACATAATGCTCATATCAGAAACACATTTCACTGACCGAACAGTATTTAAAATACCATTATATACAACGCACCACACCATTCATCCTGATGGGACAGCGCATGGAGGCGCTGCGATATTAATACGCACTACGATCTCACACCATGAATTACCATCTATCCAAACAAATAAAATTCAAGGTACAGTAATACATGTTAATGCCAAACCCAGACCTTTCGCAGTGGCAGCGATCTATAGCCCACCCAGACATGCAATAAATACTGACGAATATGAAACCCTGTTCAACTCTTTGGGGAATAGGTTTCTAGCCGGCGGCGATTGGAATGCAAAACATGTAAATTGGGGATCAAGATGCACGACACCAAAAGGCAGAAATCTACTACGAGTGATCGTTAACAACAACCTCGCCCATTTGTCAACTGGAGAACCGACCTACTGGCCATCCGACCTCAATAAACTGCCAGACCTGCTAGACTTCTTCGTAGTCAATGGAATTGCGCCCAACTATTTACATATTGAATCCAATTGGGACCTTTCATCCGACCACACTCCAATAATCCTTACCCTTAGTACTCACATAATTCTGAAAGGAAAACCACCTAGTCTTGTATCCCCAAAAACAGATTGGACAAATTTTCAGCAATACATTGAGGAAAAGCTAACTCTAAATATAAGAGTAAACGAACCTGAAGACATCGATAGTGCAGTAAAATATTTAACTAATACGATCCAAGAGGCGGCATGGAACAGTACACCTACATCAACTTTCAGAAAACTAGATCATGATAATAACGTGCCTTTACAAATCAGACAACTCATTGCAGAGAAAAGACGTGCAAGGCGCATATGGCAAAGAACTCGGAGTCCTGTCGATAAAACTACATACAACAAGTTAACAAGATTGCTAAAATCAACTCTACAGGATCTACGAAATTCAACATTTGAAAGATTTATAACCACTCTATCAAAGGACGATTACTCTGTGTGGAAAGCGACCAAAAAATTTAAAAAGCCTATAAACCATATACCGCCGTTAAGGAAACAAGACGGAAACTGGGCACGGACTGATGAGGAGAAAGCAAATACTTTTGCAGAACATCTTGCAAAAACTTTCAGCTCTCCAGAACCCAACCCTAACGTTAATGATGCCAACATATACACGTATCTAGATGCACCTTGCCCGATGACTCTTCCTATCAAACGATTCTCGTCATCAGAAGTTCAACAAGAAATTAACTCATGCAATATCCATAAATCTCCTGGGTTTGACCTCATAACAGGACAAATCCTTAAGCAACTGCCACGGAAAGCAATAATACTATTAACCATCATTTATAATAGCATGTTAAAATCAACCTACTTTCCAAAATCTTGGAAATTCGCACAAATAATACTGATACCTAAACCTGGTAAACCACCAAACTGTCCCTCGTCATATCGGCCCATAAGCCTACTACCACAGCTATCCAAGATATTCGAAAGACTGCTGCTAAAAAGACTGGAGGCTGAGATAAAACTGGATGAGATACTACCAACTCATCAATTTGGATTCCGCTCACGCCACTCTACAATTCATCAGTGCCACAGAATTGTGAATAAAGTAATAGATAGCTTAGAAGAAAAAAAGGTCTGTGTTGCAGCTTTCCTAGACATTGCAGAAGCATTCGATCGAGTTTGGCACGTAGGTTTGTTATACAAACTCAAACTCATCATTCCCACCAACTATTATTTCATCTTAAAATCCTATTTAAGTGATCGCTTTTTTCAAACTAAGTTTAACAACGATATTTCCAAAATTCATCCAATTGCCTCTGGAGTACCACAGGGTAGTGTCCTGGGACCACTTTTATATATTATATTTACAGCGGACATACCTGAAACAAACAACACAATACTTGCAACCTACGCTGATGACACCGCAATTTTATCTGCAGATGTTGACCCCCTTACAGCTGCTGCCGCTCTACAAAACCATTTAAATAACCTTGAAGAATGGCTAAACTTTTGGCGTATAAAAGTAAATCCAAATAAATCAGTGCAAATAAATTTTACCACCAGGAAAACAAACTGTCCAAATGTCTCTATAAAATAATACACCATTACCCATCACCAACGAAGTCAAATACCTTGGTTTACTATTGGACTCTAAGCTTACGTGGAAATCGCATTTAACATCCAAAAGGGATCACATCAAGAGCAAGCTTCGACAAATGCATTGGCTACTTGGCAGAAACTCAAAATTAAAATCAGAAAATAAAATACTCATTTATAAATGTATTCTTAAACCCATATGGACATATGGTATCCAACTATGGGGGTGCACCAAGCCTTCAAATTCAAAAATTATCCAACGTCTTCAGTCAAAAATCCTTCGTACCATCTTAAACGCACCTTGGTTCGTCAGTAACAAAACAATACATGAAGACCTAGCCATACCTACCATAGAAGAGGAAATACATAGAATCAGCAGTAACTATCGTCAAAATCTCCCAGGACACCATAACGAAGAGGTCAGCCACCTAGCAAATGAGCTAACCTCTCGTCGCAGATTGAAGAGGAAGCGGCCAACAGATCTGTGAAGATTGATTAATTTTATTGTATTCATGTATCACGGAGCGTGATCACTGGACCACTTCTCCCCTCATGTGTCATTCATTCATCCCATTTACTTAATGTTCTTTTGAACAGATTGTAAATTTCTT